>CM016485.1:14134979-15446705 GCA_002890555.2 Lagenaria siceraria
CGTGGTTCAGTTAATTATATTTGTTGGTGTTTACCACATTTTATAATTATAATAAACATTGACCCCACAATGAAACCCCTTAATCTGGTTGTAGAGGAGAGAGCGATCAATCTGATTACCATTGATAATTACATGGGACACGTGAACCTTGGAGGATTTTCCAAATTTTGCCCTCACATGTAATCAATTACTGTATATATGATTTTGGTTTCATTTAAAATTGGTATCGGTAGCCATAAGTTGCCATATACCATTATCGGTAAGATGATATCAATACATACGAGTGAAAGCTGTGCACTTTTTTTTCTGTACTTTATGTTGTTTGATCTTTTCTTCCTTACTTTCTAATGTCATATATCGAGTATCGATATTGATGTCTAACGACATACAACATTGGATAACTATTTACCTCAAATTGTCCGAAATTTCAAAGTGTACAATAATAAGTGTCGCGTAAAATAAACCTGAAACCCTATCACTGGATTAATACTCAAATCTAAGCACGAACAAACATGATTCTGAACCTTATACCAAAAGCAATCGTGGGATGGACAATAACTTAACCACAAAGGAAGATAACAATGAAGGGAATGAAGTGAACGATTGAAAAGATATTTAGAAGTCTAAATGTTAGACTTACTGAATATTGAACAAGCGGTAAAGGAACAGAGTTTGATCAAGGAATAGCAAGAGGAAGATGAAGTAGTGAAAAAAAACGATCGAGAAATTCGAAATATTGAAACACAATCGTTAGGTAAGTTTGGTAATTTTTTTCTAAATCTCGAGAGCATTGTAATAATCACACTTATTCCATTCCCTTTACAAGTGACAATGTAAACAACTTCAATGAAATCAATTTATGATTACAAACTGCCTATGTAAACTGGCTCAAAGCAATCCAATTCCATTTGAGATTGAGGCTCACCATGATTGACACATGGATGGAAACTTGTTACGATTGGATCAATTTTGATTACGGAGGCATAAGCATCGCCTAAATCTAACTTTCTCCAAACCATGGAGATCAAATTTATAATTTAACTTTTAATTTTAAATTGCTTAATATTTGTAGCTCCTAGTGTTTCGCAAATCTCAATTTTGTTCCTCACATCTAAACTATTTTAATTATACACTAATTTAGTTTTCATTCTTAAAAATAAAAGGATTAAATTGAAAATATTTCAATAATAAGAATAAAAATATAAGTTAAATTAGAGTCGGAAGTAATTTAGAATTTAATTTGATTTTTAAAATTAAAATCTCATCCAAGGATATAATAAAACTTTATAAATGATATTTATTTATTTTTTTCACAAAATGTAAGGTGAGATCGAAGATCAATAATATATGATTTATATGCGATGAATTATGTTCATCACATCAATAGACATTTTAAAATTATATTATTTATCTTTAAATAATTATTTAAAGAGAAAAAAATCATGACAACAACTATAATTAAAATAGATATTTTAAAATTTTGCCGCCCAAAATAGAATAAATTTAAAAACTTCAAATAAGAATTAAAATTAAATAAATTAAAATTTAAAGTTCGCATCTAGATTTCTTGAGAATTGAAACTTCCAACTTTTTCATTGAGTCAAGAATCTCCACATTTACTTCCACATCAACCCATTAAATATTTAATTAAAGTTGTGAAGACTCCATGTCACCACATTAAATTTTAATATAAAGTCATTAAATTTTGGGAGAATTTTTTAAATAAAAAAATAAAGAAAACTATTTATATAAAATAGTAAAATTTTTAGATAGTTGTAATAGATGCTAATAGAAGTCTATCAAAGTCTATAAGTGATAGAAATGATAGAAGTCTATCACGGATAGATGCTTATATGTATATCATAATTTTTTTTGTCATTTTCTGTAAATAGTTTGACATTTTTTTTTTCTGTATATGAAAGTTTTCTTAAATTTTAATATCAAAATAAATAATCTCATAAGTGGGAGTCTATTCATGACGATTCACTAACTTAATTTTGAAGAGAGAAAAAATAAGATTTCATTTGATAACCATCTAAATATTTTCTTAATAAAAAAGATTGTGAATAATCAAACATAATCTTCGAAAATATAAAATTAATAATGAATTGTTGCGATATTAAAAAGAAAAAATCGTAAAATAAGTCTAAATTTTTCCATAACTTCTTACAATGGTAAATCATGTTGAAAATCCATCTAACATGTCTTTAATCATTCATAAATCAATTTAATGTATGAATTGAACAACGTGTTTAGGAATAATTTTGAAATAGTTAAAATCACTGTTATCATTTTCAAAATTACTATCAAACATACTTTTAATAATCAAAACCAATTTTTATGATATAAAATATATATTTAAAAATATCAAATTTAAACTCGTGTTTTAGAGTAATTTTAAACATTACAAAAATGATTTTAACAATTTCAATATCATTATCAAACACGCATGAAAGCATTTTAAACATGACAAAATTGATTTTAACTCTTTGAGAATCAATCTCCAACATACTCTATCGATAAAAAGTTGAAATTACAAATTTAATCCCTAAACTTACTCTAAGGTTTGTAAATATTTTGTCAAACTTTAAAATGTGTCAAATTTATCACTAAATATTTAATTTTATGTCTAATAGATTTGTCACAAATTCAAAAATTTTAAATTTTAATTAATCTATTAGATAAAAATTTGAATTTTATGTTTAATAGAATCTAACCATTTTATTGGTAGTAGATCCATGATTTTTTTTTTTAATATGAGACTAAATTTGTAATTTTTGAAAGATATTAGGCTGTGTTTGATAACTATTTGGTTTTTATTTTTGTTTTTGAAAATTAAGCCTACAAATATCTCTCTTAGCCCTAAATATTTTGTTTTATAATCTACTTTTTATCCATATTTTCAAAATTCAGAAAAAAATTTGAAAAAAAAATAATGTTTTTAAAAACTTATTTTTTAAAAATTTAACAAAGAATCCATCTATCCATGCAAACCTTGTAAGAAAATACGATAAGCTTAATTTAAAAAATCCAAAACTAAAATAAAAAATATTAACAAATGGGACCTAAATAACTAAATAGACACAAACCTAGAAATTTAGATAATAAATTTGTAATTTAACTTAAAAAAACAAACCATAAGAGTCATAGAGAGGAAAGTTTAGTTCAAAAATAGTAACTAAATACCAAATCAATCAATAAGAACAGTGTAAAAACAGCCCTAAATCGCCTACGAATCTGTTCATAATTTACTAAGAAATAAGAAGAAGAAGCTCAGTTAATCAGATCTTAGTATGATAATTACACTGTTGATCTCCAATTTTCCTCTCCGATATCTCGACATTGAAATCACAGGACGTAGTTGAAACCACATGAATATTGAAAATCCCCAAAATCTTCACCTTACCTGAAATTCTCGTATACGTATTCAACGGCATCGATCCGGCCACCACGTCGGAGAACACCTTCGACGTCTTCAGTAGCCGATCCGCCATAATTGTCAGCGTGATATTCATCTCCTTCCTCTGTCCCGCATCGATCCGCCCAGCCGTAATCGGCGCTTCTCCGACCAATTCCCCTCTGTAATTCAGAAACGCGGTACTGTTCGAGTAGCTGAATCCGACCTTGTTGGGGTTCGTGATTGCGACGTCGGCAATTAGAGTGACGTTGATGTCGACGGCGACTCTAGCTAGGTTTAGCGATACATCGAGGTCGGCTAGGGCAACGGAATTGATGGCGGTGATAGGGCGTTTAGCTTTGAATACTGTGAAGGCTAAAATGACGATTATGATTACGAGAAGGACGACGGTGGCGATGGAGACTCCGATGCAGGTGTTGCGGCGTCTCCGGGAGCGGGCGGCGGCGGTGGATTGAGTGGATTTGGGATCCTTGATTGAGGAAGAGGAAGCGATTTCCATGGCGGTGTTGGGATTTTGAGAGAGAATTGGGATTTTTATGGAGGCATTGAAATTTGGGATCTAACTCTCAACTAAATAAAATTAATTGGAGTAGGAAACAGGTAGATGGAGAAAATGCTTCTCCATTTTGCTTTAATTTGCTTCTTCTTCTTCCCCCTTTTTCTTTATCTTAAGCAAAGATAAAACATTTATTAGACCTATATTTTTGGCTTTGTTTTCAATGTGGTGCCTATAATTTAGGAAATTTCATTTTAGTCCTTATAGTTTTAAAAATCTCGATTTAGTCTCTACAGTTTGGATGTAAGTTGGTGTTTTATAATTTGGTCTATATGTTACTTTTATTTTTAGTACAAAAATTACAGGGTGAGGGATTGAACCTCCTACCTTTATGGACTGTTTAGAAGGCTGGAATGTAATTAGAATTACTGAGAATTAGAGAATTATTGGAATGCGTGAGATATCGAGGGCAGAACGTGAAAACAGTGGTAAATAGAGTTTCATTAAAAACTATAGGCCCAAAACGTTCAATCCAAGCATGGATTTTGAATTATATTACAATCCAAATACATTCCATTACGACCCCCCAAACAGCCTCTTAGGGATGGAACCCATGCTAATACTACTAAGTCATACTCACTTTGGCGTTTTGATTGTTACTCAATCAACTTAATATGTTTTCTATTTAATTAGCAATGAGTTTCTTTTTCTTTTTTTTTTTTTGTTGTTGTGATTACATTTGGTTTAATAAGTCGTGGGTGATATGATAATATTGTAAAGACTGACAACTCAAACATAGTTAAATGTATACTTCTTTTTATAAAGCTGAAGGTTAAATTCTTATTACTTACTACTCTCATTTATTGAAACAAATGCCAAGGACAAAAATTGTGTATGATTTTGTTCATTCAAAACACTATTATTGCCTAAAATATAGCGTTAAAAAACATTCGACTTCTACCTTGAATCTTCTTTGAGAATGATGACCCTCTCCTTCATTGTCGTAATTTCCAATGTTAAATTCATGAATAATATAAATATCATTTTTTTTTTGTATTGTAATATACATTATAACCCTTTAAACATT
The DNA here is from genome assembly GCA_002890555.2 of Lagenaria siceraria. NCBI lineage: Eukaryota > Viridiplantae > Streptophyta > Magnoliopsida > Cucurbitales > Cucurbitaceae > Lagenaria > Lagenaria siceraria. Next base: position 14,139,981 of record CM016485.1, read on the forward strand.
CGACTCGACTCAATCCTCCAAAAACTCTTTAAATCTCTCATTGGATTGGGGTTTGACATTTTTTTTACCTTGCCACATTTTATCATCAATCATACTTATAAAGTTAATAAATTTGAAATAGTTTTTTTTTTTTTTTTATTAAAAAGATTAGAATATTGCATTATTATAAACGTGGGAAAGATATAAAATTAGCCATAAATAAAAATACTCACGATGACCACTTGATTAGCCTAGATGAAATCTTTATTAAAGATATTGTGATAGAAGGCAAACCAATACTTTGACATAAATTGGCATAAATTGGCATCCAATGACATTTTTTTGTTTCCTTTTAAAAAAATATATATTTTACCCTTTATGTTTTCTTTATTATTATAATGTTAAGTAATCTATTCTAAAAAAAAATTAAAAAAATAAGTTGTATCAATTTTCATCATGAAATTTTGACTTATTCAAATTGCACCTCAAACTTTAAGAAGTATTGCAATTTAAACCCTCTAATAAAAGTTCTCACTTCAAATTTGCTTAAAAAAAATTAGTTTAAATGCTATTTTAGTTCCTATACTTTTGATTTTCCTTCATTTTGGTTTTTATACTTTCAAATGGTTCATTTTGATCCCTATACTTTCAACTTTAGTTTACTTTGGTCCATATACTTTAAAAATGTTTATTTTAGTTCTTATACTTTTAACTTTGGTTCATTTTGATCCTTATACTTTTTAAAAAATTTGTCATTTTAGTCTCTTCATTTTCATTTTTAAAGGATAAAAATGTTTTTTTTTTTTTTTTTTTTTTTTTTTTTTTTTTTAATTTTTAAGTTCAAGGATCAAAATGAACCAAAGTTGAAAGCATAAAGACCAAAATAAACATTTTAAAGTATAGAGACCAAAATAAACCAAAGCTAAAAGTATGAGGACCAAAATAAACCTTTTGGAAGTAGAGGGACCAAAATGAACAAAAACCAAAAGTACAAGGACCAAAGCAATATTTAAACCAAAAAGTTTTTAGCATATGTACAAGGGTTATTTTCAAATATAGCAAAATACGTCATCTATTAGTACTCTATGCATAATATAAAATTGATTTAGATAAAAACAACATTAAAGTTTTTTTTTTTTTTTTGAAATTTACGAATTCGGACAAAGTCCGTAAAACATTATTCTATTAAAATTAATGAGTTTTTGAAGATTTATATCCTATAATTCTTTTGTAAAAAAAATAGTGAATGAATTAACATAAATTAATCGAGAGTAAAAATTAGGGTTGTTTTCAAATATAGAAAAATTAACTAAACTATTTATAAATATAGAACACTAAAAATAGTTTGATATTTATAAATAGACAGTAAAAATTTTCTATATTTGTAAATAATTTGATATTTTTTTTATTTAGAATAATTTCCCTAAAAATTACAACACTAGTTTAAGTTTAGCATGCAAATTATTCAAATTGAGGGGCAATTTTTTTTTCTTCCTTCCTTGACAAACATGTAAACCGAACTTGAAGTTTGTTACGGTATGTGCAGTTATAAGTCTTTATCACATTATTTGTACTGGGCCCAAGTCTGACCTAAAATTCAAAATTTGATGGTTTATAAGAAAATTTAGGTGAAAATAATCAAATAATAAATATATTTATATGGTTGAAAAGGAAATTTCCACCCAATACCAACCGATATACGAAGTGGTAGGTAGATACGTGCCCTCCAAATAGTGACGTTTTATATATTTGTATATTAATTTCATTAAATATTAAAATTTTATAGTTTATTTTTATTTTTTATTTTTTAAAAAATATATATAATAGTTTCATTTTAAATACATTGTTGGAAAAACTTAATTCCATTTTAATTTTCTTGCATATAAATATACATATATTTTTTAATCTTTCTAAAATTATTTTACTAAAATTGATTGAATATTTTTTGCTTATATATTTAGAGAAATACTTCTACAAAGATTTATAATAATTTCGTAATATTACTTAAATCTAGATATCATATAATCAATGCATTTAAAATTACATTTTTACGTAGGTTAAAATAAAAGTTTAGTCTCTAGTTTTAAAAATTGTTACTAATAAATCCTAAGTTTTCAACTTTGACTCTAATCCCTTAAAGTGTCTAATAAATCTAGAAACTTCAATTTTATATTTAATAGATATCAGAGATATTAAAAATTAACTGTTTTATTAGACAAAAGAAATAGCTTGTGTCTAATTGAACTTCAAGTTTTAAATTTTGTAGTTAGTAGATAAATTAGTTTTAAAAAGATGTCTAGCCATACCTATATATTAGGCATAAAGTTAAATTTAATGTTTAATATAACATTTAATTTTTAACATTTTTCCGTATTTAAGAGACATATTGAATGCATAATTGATATTTTAGGAATTTATTAAATACAAAAATAAAAAATTCAAGGACCTATTAAATATTTTTCAAAGTTTAGGAACTATATATAAACTAAAATCTGGAAGTTTATATGCTAAACTTTTAACTTTATATATACACTTGTGCCTCCCTTGACTTGAAGTTTTTAATCCGCTAATGATGTCACGTATCTTTGTCATGACCGTTCGGTTTAACAAGCTAGTTTAGTTTAATTGGGTCATAATATGTGAGCTCATGTTCAATTGAGCTAAAAAATGATTTTTTTTTTTTTTTAATTCAAAGACCAACCAAGTCCAAAATTTAATTGATTGGTCCAATGGTCATTCAAGCACAAATCCATATTGTCCCGTGAGAACTATATAAATAAATTAGTCCATCATCATGATCCAATTAGCTCTTATATAAATAAATAAATTAGTCATTCAAAGACTCTATTAGCTCCTAAAGACTGAACGATTCTTGAAATCTAAGTCTTTTGAAGATAAGAAACACTTTTTTAAGACTTTAACTTCAAGAACATTTATGCGCTTCACCTTTCGAGAAAAGTGAACTTCTAAAAGAGAGAATCAAAAAATCAAGTATTCAAGATCAAACTACATCCGCATAAATCTACCAAAAAAAAAACTCAAATATAACTCAATGAACTATAAACTACATTCTCCAAAAACAAATCTCGTGTGGACATGTATATTTCAATACGCTAAAATTTATTAAGAGAAAATAGACTTAATTTTCAAAAATCAAAAACTTCTTTTTCTAAAGTTGAAGGTTATAATCTCGTTCTCCATCCCAACTCTTATTCATTGAAACAAATATCAAGTTAAAAAAAAAGATTGGGCAAATTGTAAAACCCACAACTTAAGTATATTGATATTTGTAATTACACCTTCAAACTTTCAGTGGTAATAATTGCACCCTCAAACTTATAAAGAGTTAAAATTGGACTCTCAAACATACATGATTTTAAGAAATTAAACCCTCAATTTTATACCATTATTAAAATTGATTCCCAAACTTGCAAGTTTGTAAAAAAATTATCCTTAAACATTTTATTTTTAAAATCAGACTTTTTAATTCTGCATTTTTTTTTCAAACAGTTAATTGAAAGTTTGAATTTTGAATTTAAGCAATTGAAGGAGACCAGTAACTAATTAACAATTATGTAAAATTAAATTAAAGCAATTCATTAAGCCATCGTTTTGCCAGCACCTTCCGCTAGTACTGTTATAGCCTCCATCGATATGGATGAAAATATCAAAGTCTTGATTTTACAAAAATTTCCATAGAAATATTAATTTCGATAGATATTTTTAAAAAAAATTTTAAAAATAAATTTAAATAAGTAATTAAATATTTTATTATTTTCAAATAAGTAACCATGTTTATTATTTATATTATATTTATATTAGTACCATTTTGATACTTATTTTTTTGTGTTTTGTGGATTTTTCTACGATATAATGGAAATATCGACTCACTCCTCATATCGATATCGAACTCATGGAAACGTAGAAATATCGATGGAAATATCGATATATCGATGGGAATTTCATACTATGATAGCACCTACTAGTCTCGTCCATTATTTGACACGTCATTAAATGATATATTAATTTATTTTGTAGACCCCACAATATTCTTAAACGATAGTATTGTGGTGAGTAATGAATTGAGGTAGTATAGAAAATTATCATGAGTGAATGTCTCGGTGCGATTTCGTTTCTTGATGTCACTGCCGTGTTTATGATTGTCGGAGCCAGCTGGAAGAACTTAGAAAAGCCTATTCGGAAGTACTTGCTATGAAGTGTGTTTATGGGTGTCCATTCTCGAATTAGAATCAGTGGATCTTAGATTCAATCACATGTTTCATCTTTGTACATTCGCCCAAATTTACAAAATAATAATTGCTTAGATTCAAAATTCAAAATTCCGACTAACAATTTTAAAAAACATAATTAAACGTATAATTTAAACAATTTTAAGAATTATGTAACTAATTGAAAGTCTAATTTTTAAAATTAAATATTTAAGGGTCTACAAGTTTGGAGACTCAACTTTAACAATTGTATAAGTTTGAATGTTCAATTTTGACCATTACATGTTTAATGGTTCAATTTTTACAATTATATAAGTTTGAGGGTCCAATTTTTACAATTGAAAGCTCGATGATTTAATTGCAACTATCACCATATTTGAGAGGTGGTTTTTACAATTTGTCCAAAAAGATTTGACTTTTGCCTCAAATCTTCTTTGGGGATGGATGATGCCCTCCTCAGAAATAATATAAATACCAATTTATTTATAGTACATATGCATTTAAGGATATGTTTGGATTGACGGCCTAAGTATTTATAAGTGCAAAAAAAATGTTTATAAACACTTAGAAAGGCAATCCAAACAGATACTTAGTTTCATATATACTAAAATTCTAAAAAGTCACCTCCATTGTCTTTTGAATGGACATCTATACTTGAAAAGTTGTATATTGTCGACAAAGGATAATATAAGAATTTAATAAAAATATAAGGGCAAAATGGGTATGTAAATAACTCACGTAGGACACTATATTGTGTTTTTTTAGTACGACAATTGTTGAAATGAGATTGAACCTCCGACCTCCATCGGAAAAAGTACGCATGTCATTTACTTTTGAGCTAAATAGATTTAGGCATAATCATAACTACGTTGGTTAATTTAAAAGTAGCATATACTCTTACACAAATTATTTATATAAGATGTGAGTATATATTGACAAATAACTAAAAAAAAATAAAAGAGAAAATGGAGTTAACATTCCTATTATAAAAGGTAATTGATGTTAAACTCATTGTTGAATAACTCAACCCTTATATGTACTTTTAGAAGGAAAAAAAGGCAACCCTAAAATCAAACAACAATTTAATGACAATAAAAAAGGACAATTTAATTGAGTTAAAAAAAAATCTTATTATAGAAAATTGAGAATTAAAAAGTTTAAGGGTTTTTTTAGTTAAAAAAGTTTAGCTTGTTAGGTAAACATTTTTTTTTAAAAAAAAAATTTTAAGAATTGACTTACTTCACAAGGATAAATGTTCTAAACTTTAATTATATTACATAACCTTTTAGTATATTATTTCTCATATTTAATTTTTGTATTATTTTATAATTAAAATATTAAAAAAATTTGGGTTGTCATTTAATAATTTCTTATATTATTTATTGACTTATATGGTATATAAGAATGTGATACAACAATTATGTTCGATAATATGATATTATTAACATAAAATAAAAGTATAGATAATATATTACAACGTATATGATACCTGGCGTTAATATGATACCTGGCGTTATAAGTTGGAGAGAGGCCATTAACAAAAAAAAAAAAAAAAGAGAGAGGAGATACTTATGGAAAATGAGAGTTTTAATTTAGCTATTAATCATAATTTGATTTGATTTTTAATTTTTTTCTTTGTTTAATAGGAATTAGAGATTATAGATAAAATATGATTTTTTTTAAAATCTTGTTTACCGTTTATTTAACAGAAATTATAGATTATTAGGGAAAAAATGTGATAATTTTTTTCCTTTTATTTAAAGTGAATTAGAATTAAAGGTAAAATGTGATATTTTTTTTTAAAAAAAAATATTTCTTTTAATGTGAATACAAAAAAAATTAGGGAAATTTTTTTATTTAATAATTTAAATATGAAATTACCTAAGATATCACGATGATCATTGGACAAGAGGAAAAATCAAAATTTAAGAAAAATACTAGATAGTATAGACTAGTTGAATACTACGTGTGTGCATGTGTTTCATCATTAAAAATACATATTTAAGTTAAATTTGAAGAAAAATATATGTATATCATTAAAGGTTAAATAAAATAAATATTTGAACAATTTAATAAAATATAATTGTTTACTCTATTGAGGTGCTCTATTGGTAAATTTATTTATTTTTACAAAATTGTAATTCTGTGTTAATTGCCTTATTACTCTAACTTTAGAGTTTTTCGAATCGTTGGAATTTTTATTGAATTTAAATTTTAGGCTTTTGATAGTGATACTCTTATAATTTAGATTAATTGATGCCAACCAATTAGATTAAATCATGAATAACTTTTAATTTTTAAAATTTGTTATGATAATAAAGTATACGGTATTGTTTTAAATGCAATTGTTCGATTATTTTCAGAGAAGTTTAATTCGTTGAACGAACTTTGAATTTATATTAATTTTTGTATATATATTACACTTATGCATTCCACTAATGTAAAACTATATTGTAATTTTGTCGTGTTGTATGAAACAAGAGCATTTTGTCTGCCTCAAGTATAATATAACTAAAAGGTTTAAGTTGACATCTCAATCGAGTGTTGAAAATTTGAAAAAATATGTGTGCAGTTGAAGGGTTAAAAAAAAAAGATAAGCACACAAAATAACCATCAATCATATCTTTTCATATTATTAAAAATTGTACCAAATACCCGACTTAAAATTTAAATTCCGTATTCCAAATACAAACTTTCTAACTCTACAGATGTATTAAATCTACACACATTGATTCAGACGTTAGAACTTAACTCAACGCCCTCTACAAACCTAAAGTGTTTGTATTTTTATTGCAATGGGAAGATGCGAGACAGAAAAAAAAATCTAAAAACTTTAAAAAAAAATGTTGATAAAAAATTTCTCACATCTTCTCACTTCAAAGAAGTTACGAGAAGCTATTATATATATATATATATATATATATATTTTAAAAAAAACGAGGCTGAAAAAATGTTTAAATGAAAATAAGTAAAATAATATTGAGAGAAAACAGATAAGAAAATCCAAAATCTATAACAAAAATGGAAAAAAAAAATTACTATGTAAGTTGTAAAAAAAAAAATAGTAAGAGAAGAACATGGTTGTAAAAGAATGTTTTTAAAAAAAGAACTAAGATGTTAAAATCTATATTAAAAATCTAAATTCGTCTGAAAATTTAGAACGGATTGAAGATTGATACTAGTGAAAAAGTCAAAATCTATACTACAGTTTGACACGTAGAATTGAGAAGTTATATTATCTGTGTTTAGAGTGTAGAGTTGAGTTGAGTTGAGTTGGAATGTCTGTAGTGCTGAGTTGATTTGAGTCTGTGTTTGGATTGTAGAGTTGAGTTGAGTTGGGTATCTGGTGCAGTTTTTCTAAACAAACTGATTTTTTTTTTTTTTTTTTTTTGCTTTTTAATTTTCGATTGTACACCCATTAGAATAACTTTTTTTTTGGATATTTTTCTAAAATTTTAACACAAAAAAATACTTAACTTTTTTCTCATTTGTAAGACATAACAAATTCATACAAAATAAACATATACTCTACAAAAAATTTGATTTTAATTTTTGAATGCTCAATTACATAACATGTTTTTTCTCCATTCCTAAATACCAAACATATTCCAAACAAATAAAAACTTTTACTACTTGACCCTTAATCATGAACAATGAATAAACTTAAAAATTGAACAAACTTTTTGTCTTTTCTTCTTAAAAATGTCATACTTTCACCACACAATTTGAACACTTAATTACATAATAATTTTATTCACATCCCTAAAAACATGTAATCTTCCAATAAAACGAACATTTTCTACTCTCTAACCCTCAATTTTTAACTTTCAATTAATTTTAACTCAACCATAAATATTAATTAAAAAAAACCAATTCTTATTTTGTTTTTTTTGCCCATTTGTGAAATATGAATTTCAATTTTTATGGTTAACGATTTTTTTCGTCAAAGTTGTCATCAGAGGTGGTTGTTAGAACTCGAAGTTAGTTGTTGGAGTTGGTCGCGTGAACGTGGTGTAGGAGTATGTCACCAGAGTTGCTTTTTTGTGCGAATGTGGTAGTCAAAGTTGTTTGTTGGAGGTGGTTGCCAGAGCCTTGAGTTGGTCATTGGAGTTGGCCACTCGAAGGTGCTCGTCGGAGTTGTTTGGTGAAGGTACTCGTCGGAGGTGTTTGCTAGAGGCTTAAGTTGGTCGTCGGAGTTAGCCGCGCGAAGATGGTTGTCGGAGTATGTAGCCAGAGTTGCTTTGTGCAAAGGTGGTTGTTCGTGTTGGTCGTCAGAGGTGGTTGTCGGAGCCTAGAGTCGATCGTCAGAGTGGAGTATGTCATTGAAGTGTGGTAGCAGTAGTCAGCGATGGGTGGAGCCATTGAAAACATTTGAGAAAGAGAGAGTTGGGGTGAGTTGGGTTGAGTTGGTAAACACCAGCAACATTACCGTTAGTGGGCCAAATATCGAGTTGTTAATTTTTACTAACTCAACCTAACTCATGTTGGTAAAACAACCACTAAGTGAAATAAAAAGAAAGGAGAAATTTTTAAAAATAGAAAAATAAGGAAAACTATTTACACAAAATAGCAAATTTTTTAGATAGTTGTGATAGACGCTGATAGAAATCTATTAAAGTTTATCAGTGATAGAAATGATAAAAGTCTATCATGCTAATACAAGTCTATCAGTATTTTTTTTGCTATTTTCTATAAATAGTTTGACATTTTTCTATTTGTGGAAATTTTTCAAAAAAAAAAAAAATGAATTTTCAAAAAATTAATAATGAATGTTTTTACTTTTAAGGACAAACTAGTCATTTCATTTCTTTGGAGCCGTATAGATTAAAAACAATCCTTGGCAGCAATTTCCCAAAAATCTTATCAAGGCAAAAAAAAAAGGAAGGTCACGTGCAGGTCATGTGCGTGATATCTACAATGTTTTATATTAATTTAGAATTTTAAATTCTGTTCTTCGTAATTCCTTTTCCCCCTTCTTCTTCTTCTTCTTCTTCATCTTCTCCTCTTATCGCTTCCTACAACGATGTTAGTTGTTCAATCCCATCCGACTTCACTTGGACTCCACTGACACTCTCCAACTCCCCGCTCCGGCGGTCTTACTCCGCCGTCTCCGCCTCACCGGCGACACTCTCCTTCATCTTTTCTTTTTTACTTCCCGGTGAGTTTTTCTCTGCTCTAGGGTTTCCAGATTTCACAATTCCACCTCTTGTATTTGCCTCGATCGCCTCGCGTTTTCAAATTTGTTTTGCCAATTGACTTCCTTCTGGGGTTTAAACCTTCTGGTTTCCCCCAATTTCTTTCGGTAATTGGGGATTTCTTTGGAGGGTTATGTGAAATTCGTTCCTGCTTGGAACGAGGAGAAGTAGGAGCTTCTTGTTTGGGGGAAATACTCATGGAAGGGAGGAGGATTTCGGCGAGTCCTCGGCCTTGTTCTGGTCGGCGTATTTTGGCTAAGAAACGACCTCGGGTTGATGGGTTTGTTAATAGTGTGAAGAAGCTGCAGAGACGGGAGATTTGCTCGAAACGCGATCGTGCTTTTAGTATGAGTAATGCCCAAGAGAGATTTCGCAACATGCGTTTGATGGTCTGTTGTTTTTCATTTTGTATTCTGTGATTTTTGGCTGTTCTTTTCTAGTTACATACTTGTCTCTCTCATTGCTGATTCGTTTCGTTTGGCTACTCGATGATGTTTTTTTTCCCCCTCTAAACCCTAGCCCATCTATTATTTGTTTTTCCTTCGTAGGATGTCTTGTTCTTTGTCTTTTTCCATCTCGACTGATAAGCGTTTGGCCGATGCCTGTTTCACCATCTCCATTTCTGTATATTAGACAAAATGTTACTTTACGTACGTACTTAACTGCTTATAGGATGTCTTAATTTTACTTGCGTTATCTTTGGTCAAAGGGGTTTATCTAGTGCCCTTCCCCATACGACGATGGAACCAATTAAATGACTTCATAGTGTTGTTTCTTGTTCTTCATAGTTTTAACAATAAACCCTAACAGATTGAATAGAAAAAATATGAAATTTCCTCGAGTTTATATGTTGCTAATGCTTCCTTTGTATTTCTTTTAAGGAATCTTCTATTACAGATGAACCGAATGTTAATCTAATCTTTTTCTGGCCGTATTATTTTTTGCCGTGGAAATATAAGCACTCACCTTAAGGGAATTACGTGCGCATTATTAACTATTAAATACATATTCTGTTGGTCATTTTGTTTACTGTTTTTACTTATTCACTACCAAAAGTTCCTACTTCGCATAGAAGTTGGATTGTATATCTTGACGTGGGTTGGGTTTCTGTGATTCTGTCACAAGGGATGACTTAATTATTGCTGGAGAATTATACCTACTGAGTCCATAAGTTATCACGTATCATGCTTTAGGTCAAGTATTGAGAGTGACGGCTATAATTCACAGCATTAACAAGGCCTTGAATTTTGGCAAATATATAATAGCAGGAAGGATCTGTCATAAATCATAATTGACCTTATGCCTTTTGAGGTGCTGACCTTGCAGAGCTTTGGATCCCTACTCCAACTCATCTATGGAACTTCCTTTAGCCCAGTGGGGTGTTTGCGCTCCACCGGAGGCTTTCATAATCAAGAGTCCAACGTGGTTTTTTGGGATTTGGTTACTTTATTTGCTTTTGCCTGGTCTACTCCTAAATTATTTTGTAATAACAGTTTAATTTTCCCTGGTTGAGCCTTCCTTTTGTAACCCTTTGGTGTGTGGGGATATCTCGTCTTCCTCTTCTTTTGAATATCCCTTTCCCTTGTGATAATGAAAAATTTTGTGGCATTCCAGGGTGTCTGTTATTCTTTTGGACCTTTGGGAAGAGGAGAACGGAGTCTTAGAGGGCTTGAGAGTTCTTTGAGTAATGTCCTCATTAGGTTCAACCTCTCTTTGGGGGCTTCGATAGCAAAACCTTTTTGTAGTTACCCGTTAGGTCTTGTTTTACTTGACTGAAGACATTTTATTTTGTTTGCCTCCTCCTTTTTGAGATCTGTATATAACGTTGGCCTGATATGACATCTTTCCAAGTGGCTCTTGAGATTATACTTAGAAAATGTTAGTGTGAGGGCTGATATGCTACTTTCCAAGTAACTGGCATTAGGCTCTTTATGATTGGAATCAACATAAATTACATAAATGTTGTTTTCTTTGTAAAATTCATCTGTGCTTTCTATTTAATTATTTAAATGTATCAGGAGGAATATGATACTCATGATCCAAAGGGGCATTGTTCACCAGTTTTACCTTTTCTGATGAAGAGGACAAAAGTAATAGAAATTGTTGCTGCACGTGACATTGTTTTTGCTCTGGCACATTCTGGTGTTTGTGCAGCCTTTAGTAGAGGTAATTGCATTATTTATTCCTGAATGATTCATCTTAAATACATGTAAAAAAAGATTCTTTTTTAAATGAAAATTCCAGAATGACACTTGTTGGTTATTTTGTGCACAGAGACAAATGAAAGAATATGCTTCTTGAATGTTAGTCCTGACGAGGTCATTCGGAGTTTGTTTTACAATAAGAACAATGATTCACTTATCACAGTTTCAGTTTATGCTTCTGATAACTTCAGCTCTTTGAAATGCAGATCTACAAGGATTGAGTGCGTCGTAAACTTCTATTGTTTGTGTTTGGAGTGTTCAATTTCTTTGATTCAGCGCTTATATTTATCTCTTGCTGATATTTCCTCCTGATATCTACTAGATACATTCGAAGGGGCAAGCCTGATGCAGGTTTTGCACTTTTTGAGTCTGAATCGTTGAAGTGGCCTGGATTTGTTGAGTTTGATGATGTTAATGGGAAAGTTCTAACCTACTCTGCACAGGATAGGTAACTTATTGCTCTTTTTATTGCTCTATGTTGCATTTTATTGCTGTTTGTAACTTGGTTTCTTTTTCCCACTCTTTTGTTACCAGTATATACAAGGTGTTTGACCTGAAAAACTATACCATGCTTTACTCTATATCAGATAAACATGTTCAAGAAATCAAGATCAGGTAATTCTATCTATTTTTCAATTCCCTGTGCTGTGTAGGTGGAATGAAGAAAATTCGATGAGCGAATTAGTCTTTAGATGACTTTTTATGATTATTACAAGTGATAATTATATAAAATTGAAGATAAGTTAGAGTGTGGAGATTAATTTCTAGCATTAAGGTAAATCTCTTATTCATGAATTAAATCAATTTGTCTTCTTTTTTTAGAAGATAATGTATCACCTATGTTATGCACCTCTCCCTAGATGCATATGATAAAATTTTTTATTATCAACTTACCTTTGTTGTGTGTGTGTGTGTTTTGTTCGATTTTTTAAGATGGTGCCGTTATGTGTCTGCATTGGGTCAATCCTTGTGTACATTTGCTATGCATTCGCTTTTTAGGTGGTGAATAGGAAGCACGAACACTGTATTTTAGGTAGTGTCCATGTTGGACATAAATTTGTCTGGACACACTTGGGGGAATAAAAAATGTATGTTGTCCTCTATTTTATTATCTGTTATGCTGTGATGACAATTATGGGATCAAGGTTATCAGAATAGTATGATTAATGATATGTGTCATGTGAGTTAAAATGGAATGAAAGCCATTTGATTAAAAATGCTCGTTTGAAAAAGAAATCAACAAACTGCACTCCAAGTTTCCAAAGTTTGATTAATAGCAGTTGAGAGAATGGGAGGTAAAAGTTCTAATCTTCATTGTCGATTGGAAGAATAATGAAGATGAGAGGAGGACATTGAAAGGAGCTGAGTAGAAAAGTGATGAAGTAGGAAGTTGAGAGGTCAGAGGTACAATGAAATGAAAGCCATATGTGTCATGTGATTGATGGTATGTTGTGATGATAATTTTGGCATCACAGTTATCAGAATAGTATGATTGATGATGTGTCATACAAGTTAAAATGGAAAGAAAGGCATCCGATTCAAACTGCTCTTTTGAATTAGAAATGAACAAAACTGTACTCAATGTTTCCATAGTTTGCTCAAAAGCAGATGAGAGAATGGGATGTAATAGTTGTAATCTTCATCGGCGATTGAAGGAATACTGAGAGGAGAAGAAGAGATTGAAAGAAGCTTGTGTGCTGTTCTTTGAGCTCTGTGGGGGGATCGGAATAACAAGTTATTTAGGGTTCTGAGAGGGGTTCTTTGGAGGTTTGATCTCTTGTTAGGTATCGTGTTTCTCTGGGCTTTGGTTTTGTAGACTTTTTGTAACTTTTCTTTAGGCTCTATTTTGAATAGTTGGAGCCCCTTGTTTTGGAGGGATTCCTTCCTCTTTTGGTGAGCTTGGTTTTTGTTTGTCCCTGTATGCTTTCATTTTTATCTCAACGAAAGTTGTTTCTAATTATTAAAAAAAAAGGAAAAAATAGAATAAAAAAAGCTAATTAGAAAAGTGATGGTTGTTTCTAATTATAAAAAGAAAAAAAATGGAAAAAAAAAAGCTAAGTAGAAAAGTGATGAAGTAGGAAGTTGAGAAGAGGTGATCAAATAGGGTTGTCCTTGTTGAAAGAAGAAGGAAGATTGGATATGAAGCAAGGGACGAAGTAGGAAGTTGAGCACGAAAGTTGTATGCTTTCATTTTTATCTGAACTTTGTAAAGAAGTCAAAACATTTCTTTTACCGAAAAAAAGGTAAATAAGTCAACATTCTAGTATTCTTAATGTGGATTGTATGAAGGTACATTCAGGCTTCCAACTACCTCATTGTGGGCTAAAGAAGCCATCCCGTGTACAATGGTGGGGGCTACTCATAGTAGGCCAAGTTGGTTTCTATATAATATCCTCGAAGAACTTAGTGTGGAGGCGACATATCATATGTTAACAACAGAAGAAAATAATTCATAGAACTTTTTGGCATGGTTTGTTACATTATGCTGCTCTTTGGCAGAATTGTATGCAAAACCTAGTGGCAATTGGTAGAAAGTGATGATGATAAATTGTTCTTATAAGAAAATGATAAATTAATTAAGTTTTTCCTTCTCCTCGCTATCTTTCTCATATGAATTGGATTGTGGCAGCTGATTCTTGAAATAATTCTGGTAGTTTTTGTCGTGTAATTAATTGGATTACAGAAGGATGGGGACAATAGAATTTTAAATTTTCCAGCAACCCTTGGGCTATAAGTTTGTTGGAGACAATCGTTATGTGCTGATTTAACAATGTTGTACTTTGTTTTATTGTTGTAGCCCTGGAATCATGTTATTGATTTTCAACAGAGCTAGTAGCCATGTTCCTCTTAAGATTCTATCCATAGAAGATGGCACAGTTCTCAAAGCTTTCAACCATCTTCTTCATCGGAACAAGAAAGTGGACTTCATAGAACAATTTAATGAAAAACTTCTTGTGAAGCAAGAAAATGAAAATCTTCAAATACTTGATGTAAGTAACATTCTGATTTGTAATTTTTATGAAAAACTTCTCGAGCTGATTTGTGAAGTAATTTTAATTTTATGGATGTTGTCACTTTTTATAGGTCCGTAATGCTGAATTGATGGAAGTTAGCAGAACTGAATTTATGACCCCATCAGCATTTATCTTTCTGTATGAAAACCAATTGTTTCTGACATTTAGAAACCGAACTGTGGCTGTCTGGAACTTTCGTGGGGAGCTTGTAACTTCATTTGAAGATCACCTTTTATGGCATCCAGACTGCAATACCAATAACATTTACATCACTAGTGATCAGGATCTCATTATATCCTACTGCAAAGCTGATTCTGATGATCATTGGATGGAAGGAAATGGTAATTCTTAAGCTTATTTTTCATCAAGAATAGATCTTTGGTTCCACCATTGAACAATAAATATCTCATGTGGTTATCTGAAGAGCTGTAAATTTGTTTCCATTGGCCAACTTGAAATTGTTTTATGATATTTGTGTCATATCAAGTATAGATGTCAAAATAGTAGTGAAAATGTTAGGTATCCAAGCCTATGTACCTACATACATTATACCCGGTAGAAATAGCAATCCAAACACACCCTTCTAGAATACTTTTTTACAGATTGGAGGTCTCACAATACCCCTCTGGTTTAACAACACCTTGTCCTCAAGGTGGAAATATGAAATTGCCTTACTCAACTGACTCCCAAGTGGCATCCAAAGGTGGTTGTCCCTCCCAGTGAACCAACCACTCATCTAAAGAGGTATGCAAATTCTGTGTAGCCCAAGCACGTCTTTAGACTTCGCCTGCCACTCAAAATCTTCTGAAAATAGAGGTGGTTGTGACGGTATGGAAGCCGTTGGACCAAGAACCTTTTTCAACTGAGACACACAAAATACGTTATGTATGGAAGTGTTCATAGGTAACTCAAGTTTGTATGTCACATTTCCCATCCCTTTCAAAACTTTGTATGGTCCATGAATTTGGGTGAAAGTTTTTCACGCCTTTGTCTGGCCAATGATTTTTGGCGATAGGGGCGAGGTTTCAGATAAGCCATATACCCCCACTAAAAACCCCATATCTCTTTGGTTCTTATCAACATAATTTTTCATTCTTTCTTGTGTGGGGCGCAAATGTTCCTTTGAACGAACCAAAGCTAAATCATACTCAATCAATTGTTGTTCCAATGTAAGAGAGTCCTTCAACAGCTGATATAGTGGGGTTGCAATGGAGCTGTAGTTCATAATGAATCGACGATAGTAACCCACGAGCTCAAAGAAGCCTCACAACTCTTTAATGATGCCTTTGCTTTAGTCAACGACATGTCTCCTTTAATGGTTACCTTGTTTCCTCCACTTGACAGTCATTGTTAGCGTGGTCCGGTCAACGCCCATTGATCCCAGCCATTGCATACCCAAAATCATATCCACATTTCCCAATTCAAGTGGAAGTCATCTTTCACTGTCAGTACTGTCAGCTCTGATAGATTCACTACTACTGCCATATGAACTTGTTTTCCTTAATTGCCACTCTTGTTCTCATGATGACTCCCTAGTTTGACGTTTCTGTCAATGGAATATTCAACTCATCTACCAACCATTGGAAAATAAAAGTTGCAAGTTGTTCTGCAGTCAAATAGGATTATCATGTCCTCCCCTAATGGTCCTTGGACTTTCATTGTCCTCAGTACTGATAGACCAATCATCGATCCCAAAGTTAATTCCACCATTCCCCCCAGCTCTAGGTTTTGTGCTTTTGAGATAACTTCTTTAGCCTCCCTTTGAATGTTTTTTATTTTTTTCTATTGTGTTCACCAAAATCATCCTCAACTCACGGACCTCACATTCTTACACTGATGTCCCACGAAAAACTTCTCATCACGTTTGAAGCAAAGATCTTTCTCCTGTTTTTGCCTAGTACTCAGTGTTGGATAATCTCTTCATTGATAGATCCTTGCAAATGCTTCCTTCTTTTTCCAGGTAGGGTAATCGTACAGGTCGAAGTCGTCTTGTTCGTTTGCCCTAATGTTTTTGGGTTACCCTTTTGGGTCAAGTTCCATGTATTGGATTGTACTGATGATTTTGGGCTATATTGCAGAGATGTCAAAAGCTAATTTTAGGGCTTGGTCACGAAATTTAATTATTTGGGTTTGTTTCAATATCTTTTCCAGCCCAAGGGTTCACGATTGATAACCTTTGCAACCCATTTAGGAAGGTGCTTTCTAGAACGTCCTCTGTAACCCTGGTAATGACGCCAAATACATCTCATAGGTTTCTCGAAACTCCACCACCGTGCCCTCTTCACTGCTAAAAATCGAGCACTAAGGGTCCCTTCTTGTGCTGATCTATATCGTTGATAGGTCCGTTCTACAAGTCCTTCCAAGTGGTTATTGCCTTCCTGTTGCTCATCCAACATTACCAGTCAACTACTTCCTACTTAAAACTGATGATCAAGAGGGTCTTCTTCTCCAACTCTGATAGCTCATGAATGTCAAAGTACCTCTCTGCACGAGAATGTTATGCATCAAGATTAATGCTGTTAAACACCGACATTTTCAGTTTCTTGAACTTGCTCCGATCCCTCGTTTCATTCGGATGTAACTCCTTTTGACTTGTGAAGATTCTCCTCCCTCTGATTCCCCTCTCAATTTGATCATCGGCTTTGGAGACCTGCTTGAATTTCTGAAGCATTTTAGAAGACAGCTTACAACTGATTCTCCCTTCTATTGGAGAAGTTTGCGACCATCACTAACTAATAGAAGTCTGCAACCATGAATATCCTTTGCTCCTATATAATGTTCCTTGTCAGGGATGGGTTGATTTGTCCTCTGGGAGCATTGTTCCTTGTCAGAGGAAAAAAAGTTTCTTTTACCGTCTCTTTCCCCATCTTTATCACCAGTCCTCACCAAAGTTTAGGCCCATGGCATCTGTCGTTATTTCTAGGAACACTCTCTCTTGAACTCAAGTTTTGGCTGGCCTTTGTCGGTTCAGGAATCTGTGGAGATCTTTACTCCCTTCTTTGCTATAGTCCTTGAATCTGTGGAGATTGAAATTTACTAGTCCTTTTTTTATTTTTTTTTGGCTGTGTGTCTTGAATATATTTAGCATTGATATAGAAGTTGGGTGTATATTCCACCACTTTGATCATCTCTTTGGTGTTATTTATGTTTCGATGCAGCTGGTTCAATCAATATCAGCAACATCTTGACTGGCAAATGTCTAGCCAAGATTAATGCAAGCAATGGAAATCCCAAGCTTGACGACTCTAGCAGCGCTGGCATCTCGAAAAAGCAGTGCAACTCTTCACAGATGAGAAACACAGTTGCAGAGGCTTTGGAAGATATTACTGCACTTTTCTATGATGAAGAGCGTAATGAGATATACACTGGTAACAAGAATGGTCTGGTACATGTGTGGTCTAACTGAAGACCTTATTTTTTTATTTGTTTTTGTTTTTGTTTTTTTTTGTTCTTTATTTCCATTTCTGAAGTTTGCTTTGACATTGATCAAACTGATGATTTGATGATGATGAAAGGCGGTTCATATGGTCAGGCCCTAATGCAGATTTGATGGTAGAATAATAGGTCGTGTCAGTTAGTTGAATAGAAAAGCTTTGGTTGCATTGTAATATTAAATAGATTTTAATGTGTTATGTATACTGTTGTAAAAATCCACCTTCGCTTTATGAGAATAGTCAACAATTTGAGATTTCTCTCATTGAAATTTGCTTGTTATTCTTGTAAAGTGCAAAACTTGAGCACATTAGAGTTTTAGTGTCTATTTTGCTTTTAAGGTTTGAAAAATGTTTCTGAATAGTCTTTTTAAGTTTATTTGACCATTTGACTCACAAACGATACATCACAATTACTTGGTTAAATCCTATTTTACTGGGAATTATATTAAGTTTATACTAATGACTTTGAAGTATTTCTTTCTCCTCTACTAACGACCTTTGTTGGTGCCATCATCTCCCTTGTCCCTTGTCAATGTTCGTTGAAGCTGAATGTTGAAGCGACAACAAACATTGACGAGGGGAGGGAGGAGGGAGTAACAGCAGCATCTTGGAAGGAAAAAATAGAGTCGTGGTGAAAATAGAAAGAGGAGACTGATCCATGGTGTTGCTCTTCAGGTCCCCCACTTTACTAGCTCTTATCACATGCTTGGCACGTTATATTCCAGTTTTATTTATCAAATATTATATATATATATATATATATATATATATATATATTAAAAAAGAATTGACTATATTACTATAGTTTATATCTTAAAAATAAAAAATTTATAAAATCATAATAAGTGATTTTTCCTAATTTTTTATTTAAATTTATTTTAACACACCTGTTTGTTTTTTTTTCCTGTTTTTTTATTACAATATATCTAGTAGTTAAGCTTATCGAGAATTTACCATTTTTTGTATTTTTAATTTCTATTTAAAAAAATAAATTGAAACTTATTTGAAATTACACATCTAAATCTTAATTTTTTTAAAATTCATAACTAACTTTATTGGAAAAGATCTCTTTTTTAAAAAAAACTAATAATAATATAATTTCAATAGATATAATAGATTAGTCCAGTCATTATTATTATTATTATTATTATTATATTATTATTATTATTATTATTATTATTATTATTTTGAGTTTCAAAATCTAAATAGTTAATCTTCAATCTTTGAACTAAAATAAAGCAATTGTATATATTTTTAGTTAATAATAGCATGGTAATAAATTTCTCTATATTGAAATTATATATAAAAATATTTCTCTTTATTATTGATTTGATTAAAAAAAATTATCCTGATAAAAAGGTACAAAAAAAAACCTTAAACAAATAAGAATAAAGAATTATTATTATTAAAGTATTTTTCATCTCTGTTTTCCCTCTCTTCTCATCCCTAACTCTCATCACGTCGGTTTTCAATTTATTAATTGTTAGTTTGGCTAAAAAGAAATCTCTTTTAAAATAAAGAAAAAATTTCAAAAAAACATTACTATTTTTTTTAGGTATTTTTAAATCAATATAGGTTTTTTTTTAAAATAATAAATTTTCATAATAATTATTATTATCATTGCAAAAAATGACGAAACTAAATATATTTTTAAAAGAGATCACTTGTTATTTAAAAAAGAAACAAACAAAAAGTGAGAATATTTGAGATTATTCATCTTTCAATTTCTTTACTTATAAGTCATTTTTTAAACTATGAAGTATCAACATTACATTAAAAAAAATAAAGGTCAAATTAAACAATCTAACGAAAATTATAAAGTAATGCAAGACAAGTAAGAAAAAAAAAAAAAAAAAAAAAAAAAAAAACCTATGCAAAGGAGAAGACTCAAATGTGTTTGTAAAAAAAGTTGAAGAGAACTCTTTATATAGTTGTAGGAAGTTAATAGTTACAGAACTGTTGAAATTTCACCATTAAATATAGTTCTTTTTAGTATAACCATTATATACAGTTAAAAACTCATAAATTTTATAGATTAAATGATAGAAAATGAAGAGATAATATTTTTCAAATGTTAACCTCTTCATCTTTCAAATACTTGTATGGGTATGTACTAAAAAAAATACACACATTTGTATAAATAGTGAGTTACTTTTAATTACTTCAAATTAATTGAGTTGAATTTAATTACTTCAAACTAATTACATGAGTGTGTGGATTTTAATTGTTTTGAGTGGGTTTAAGAAGGGTGGGTGGGTTTTAATTAGTTTTTTTTCCCCAAAAACATAACGAAAAATTATTGCGTATAGAAAAAAAAAAACCTAATTACACATATAGATATAGAAAAAAGTGCACCCCATTCCTTTTCAACCAAAAAAAAAAAACACTCATTACGTGAGATAGAGAAGAGAGAGAAATGAACTTATTTTTGTGTGCAACTCCTTTTTATATGTTTTGAATGAGGAATTTACTTTTAAGGTTAAAATATGTATTATTAAAATACGTAAGGGTAAAATTGTCCAAAAAATATTTCTTCCACATATATATATATATATATATATATATATATATATATATAAAGGAAACCTTTCGGAGTCCAAATAAGATCGGAAGAACTAATTATTTTATACAATAACGAGATACTTTCTTTATGTGAGAATGCCAAAAAGTAATTAAAATTTATTTAATTTTTCAAGTCAACAAGTCCAGTAATTGTTGTGTGACTTTTCGTAAGTTAAATTAAGGAAAATTATTTTAAATGATAAAACTGTTGAAAATATTTACAAATATAGCAAAATATCATAAAAATTGGTAGAAATCTATATGTATCTATCAGCGTCTATTAGTGATAGGTGATAGTAGTCTATCAGTGTGTATTGGTATCTATCATTAATAGACAGTGACTTTTTGCTACATTTTTAAATATTTGGGTTCATTTTGCTGTAATTGAAAACATCCCTTAAATTAATGGAAATAAACGTCTCTTTTGGAAATCTTAGGGTTGTTTAGAGAGTTGAGTTAAGATATAATGTCTGTGGAGTTTATATGTCTATGTTTGAAGTGCAAAGTTGAGTTCATATGTTAGTGAATATTTAGTACATACTTTTTAAATCTAAATAAACAACTTTTATGATGATTGTTTTTATTTAGAAATTTTTTTATTCAATAATTCTACACATTTTTTATTTAAATAAAAATATGGATTGCAATTTTTTTTAAGTACACATGTATTGTTGTTGATGTTGAAATATGGTCTAGCGTATATGAGTACAAATTACATAACTCATAAGATATATTTCATAATTCACACCAATCAACAAACACAATATTTTATAATTGAATGTCGCAGATTGTTTAAACTTAAATATAACATGAACTAAAATCCAAAGCAAGTTAAACAATAAAGTGTTTTTTTATGATATTTGTTTCCATGCATCCAATATTATTGGAGAGTTCTTTGTACCAAAATATTGTTGTTTTGCAATAATAATAATAATAATAATAATAAATATATAAATAAATAATAAAAATCTTGGGGGTTTAACTAGTAGAATGGTAGAAAACATTAGATCTCATTTGTACCGATTAAAATACATTATTTTTTTACTATTTTCATATCATATCCACTTTTTAATTATGATTTCTTACATATTCTTTCTTATTTGGTTTACAAATACACAATTTGACCAAAATCAATTATTATGTTTCAAAATTATTCAAAATCAATTGGTTTATGAAAGTGAAATGGTTTTCTTGAATCTTCAAAATTAAGAAGCATATAAACATTAAAAAAAAAAAAAATACACAACATAAATATTTAAACAAAAAAAAATACTTAAAAAAACAATAAACAGCCAATATGAAGTACTCATACAAAAACATCCCCTGGTCCGTACTAAGGGAAAAGAAAAAAGAAATACACAATAACCAAACATCTAAAAAAAAAAACATATGTACAATATATCCATAGTAGAAGGGGGAATCAACTAAAAAAATACAATTGAAATGAAATGTAAGGAAATACAGAGCAAAAATAAGGTAAGTAACACATGAACCTCAAACTAATTGAATCTTTTGTATTAGTTTTGGGCTACACAACAAAGACAGCGGAAGGAGGTAGAAAAAATGTAGGAAGAGAACTTGTTCGAAAAGAGAAGAACCTATGTTAGTTGTATCAAGTACGATATGGATGGAGAATCCACGGTTTGCCAGATCAAAACAGGATGAGGCACCCCATCACTCATCATACAACCAAAAGGAAAAAATCGTACAGATGGCCTCTTTTGAGAGAGGCGAACGAAAAATGGTCTAGAGTTTAAAAACGCTCGAGAAATGGGTCTTTTGCTGATGTCAGCCTGAAAATACTTATTTGTCTTCCGATTGGCCCTAGAACGCTTGCCACCACTAAATCTCGCTTATTCCTCTCACTCCTCGCTCCTCGTTTCTTCATTCTCACTTCTCCCTCTCGATCTTCATCAACACAAAATCAAACCCTTTTTCCTTTGTTTTTTCCTCTCGCTCTTGCTTCGTGGCTCTCGCTCGCTTTGTCGATCTCTCGCTCTCGCACGTCAATAAGAGAAGATATGGAGAAGAAGGAGAAGATCTCGCTCTCGGTTAGAGAAGATCTCACCCTCGCTTAGAGAAAAAAAAAAAGAGAAAAACAAATATTTAAAAAAAATTGCAGAAGAAGAAAGAGAAGATCGAATGTTGAATATTTAAAAAAAAAAAAAAGAAAAAAATATAGAAGTTAGAGAAAAATGAGGAGAAGATCCTAAGAAAGATTTAAAAAAGAAAAGAAAAAAATTAGACCGAAAAAAGTGTTGAGATGGAAGAAAGAAGAGAGATTTTGGTAATTTCACTTGAAGATGTTGTAAACAAAAGGTCAAAAAGCATTTATTTTCAAAACTTAAGTCAAATTTCATTTGGTCCTCTTATTTTAGGCTCTCAATGCAATTATTTCAACCAAAAGTTAGAAACGACAAGATAAGGAAATAAAACAACCAAGAGTTAGAAGAAAATAAAAGGAAAACAACTCTCAAGTAATAGATAGTGGACCGAAGTTGTTATTATAATGAAAGTGAAGGGAGAAGGGTTGTTGTTGAACAATTAATAATAGCCCCTAAAAATCAGAGCAAAATAAATGAGAATTTGGCCCGTCTCAAAACTTCAATTTATATCATGAATAAATCAACTCAAATCCAATTAACCAATTGGTTGAGTCAGCCAGTAATAAGTAACTGGAGAGAACTTGGGTGGGTAGTTTAATAAACAAAATAAATAATAATGAAAAATATTAAAAATTGAACTTGGCATTAGAATTGGAATGAAATAGAACAAAGAAGTCAAAACAAGACATAAATTAAAAATTTAACAGGAATGAAACAAAACAAAGAATCAAAGGATTGCATGTTTAGAAAAATCAAACATGGCATGGAAAATCGGAACAAGGACATAAAATTGAAATTTTCTGAAGAAAGACTCATATAACATTACTCAACATCAGTCGATCTAGGGTTTAGAAAACAAACTTAAAGTGGATGGTGTTCTCCCCCCACCGAGCTACAATTTCTTCAACCAACCTCCTACCATGCATTCAATAATCGACAACTAAAACAACACCGAGGACCAAAAACCAACCGTATAACCAGTTATGGGTAAACGGATGACCATCGAAGCGGCAAGGGACATGGTTGAGGAGGAGATTGAAGCGGCAAGGGGGAAAAGGAAAACAACATATATTAGAAGAAAAGAATAGAACATATCTTAGAAGAAAATAACATATCTAAAATGTTAAAACACTATTTCCAATTCGGCATGCTTAGACATATTGCAGATAAATCGAAGATCTGATGACAAAGTGACGGAAAAACACATGAATGGAAGAACGAAGATGAAAATTTCGACTGAAAAATCTTCGTAGAAGAGAGATCTGACGGTTGAGAGAGACGAGAGACATGTGAGGGAAAATGAAAAGTTGTGTAATGGGTGAGATATGAATTGCGTGAATACACCATCCGGCATGCGTTGATAGTGGAAATGGGTGAGATACGAAAATAGCCCCTAAACACCGAAATGACATAACAACTCAACTCATCTCATCTCATCTCATCTCATGTTGCCCCTAAACAACCCTTTAAAAACAAAATAGACACCAAATTTTGTTCTAGCGTGTGTAGCAGCGTAAAATCAGTGTCTATACATCAAATTGGTGTGCTTGAGGGATAAGGTTTTGGAAAAATTACATTTTTGGTTCTCAATTTGGCCATTTTGGGCTTTTAGTTTTGAAAAATAGCTTCAGGAGGTCTCTATTCTCATTTACTTATTTTTTTTTATTATAATTTTAAATATTGAAATGATGTTTAAAATTAAAAATAAATGATAGTTTCTCTCCTCACTTTCTCTCCCCACCTGCGACCCTTTCCTTCATCTCTCTCCCATTTCAATAAGAGTGAAAGTCGATTCGATTATGTCGGTTTTGAAGTCAACCATAAACCAAATCAAATCGATCTCTTTTATAAAGGAGAGAGTCAAATAGATGTCAAATAAAAGAATAAAACTAATGTATTGATTTTTATTTGGTTTGGTTTTTTATTTTTAGCCTTTTCTTTTTTTTTTTTTCCAATTTTTCATTTTTATTTGTAATTTTGTTTTCATTTGGGTCTTTTTTCTTATTTCAAATTTAAATTGGGCATTTTTTTTTATATAAATTGAAATTAGACCTTTTTCTTTTATAGTTTTTTTTTTCCTTAACTACCAAACATACCTTTACCATAATAATGGATCTTTTTTCTAAATATATATAATATATAATAATTAAAATATTAAAAGAGACCTAAAATTAGAGTTTATTTTTAGTAGTTACCCTCAATTCCGTGTTGAACAGTTCTTCAATCAAAAATCGATATGAAAAATTAGGGCTTGTTTGATAGGCAATCTAAAATCATAAATTAGAAACGAGGAATGCATGTTTTCAAATATGTATATGGTAGCAGATTCAAAAACTATATTCCAATTAAACCACGGTTGAAATATGTTTGATAATATATTTATAAGTCATAAAACTAGCTCTAATATAAACTATTATTAATTAATAATTAATTTTTTATGCATATTATAAATTAATTTATAAAAATGTTTTAAGTTAAAATTTGAAGAAAAAGACTAATTTTCGTCTCAATCAACGCCATTACAGGTCATTCATGGAAATTCCACTAAATTACTTTTCATCAATCAATCCCATTTGCAATTCTTTACTCTTTTTTCTCCCAAATAAACTAAAAAAATCTCACAAACATTATTATTATTATTATTATTATTAGAGAAATTACTATGAAAAAAAAAATCAAACTATTTATAAATATAGAAAAACTCCACTGTCTATTAGCAATAGACTGTAATAGAATTCTAACGTTGTCTATCGTTGATAGACAGTAAAAATTTTCTATATTTGTAAATAGTTTGACTCATTTTTCTATATTTAAAACAATCCTTATTATTATTATTATTATTGTACACATAAAAAAATGTTAAATTATTTACAAAAAAATAGCAAAAAAAATTACTGATAGACATTAATAGGTTTCTATCAAGATCTATCAATGATATATTTCTATCACTGATAACGTCTATCACATCTAAAAATTTTACTATTTTGTGTAAATAGTTTTTCATATTTTTCTATTTTTAAAATTTTCATTATTATTATTATTATTGTTATTATTATTATTATCCAATTCCTTCAACTATGAATCGGCAGCCAAAAATGAGCTTATTCGTATAGATAATCAAGATAAGCCAACATTAAAATTCTTAAATTAAATTGACAAATACAAATTGTAATGTAGAGCTTGAATTCACCAAGATGATGACAAATTGACCATTTTTTTTTTCTCAGATTACCACACAAAACAACAATTAATTTTGCATACATATCAATATCACATAACATCACATTAACCTTTTGCTATGATGTTCTCTTAATACTGAGACTTGTCGAGGCTGTCAAAATACGGATGATCTAGAGCTGCTTTCGCTGAGATTCTGTCTGCTGGATTATATTGAAGCATTTTCTGCAATGTCCACAAAAAAAAAAAAACAGTGCAAATTAATACATATATAAAAGCATTAGTGACATGTTTTTAAAAGTACCAAAAACATGTTTTAATATTTCAAAATCAATTTTCATTGTATGAAAATAGCAATTAAAAGTGTAAAATCAAACTCTAAACCGATTCTGAGTGAATAAAGATGTATTTCAACGTGATTTTAACTATTTCAAAATCACTTACAAACATGCACTATGTTCGGTTTGCAGGCAAAACCACCAATTAGATTTTGAAAAACCAAAGGGCAAGATAGCCGTAATACAGACTAAATCCTACTAGGAAACTGTAAATTATTTTAATTTGTGCATAAATTTAGAAGAATAGATTATATTTGTATTTATGACTCAAAAAATGAAGAAGAAATGAAGAATAACTCAACTAAGAAGGTAAATTTGACATAAATGAAGGTTCTTTCTTCGAATAATATTCCAGCAACGAGAAAAAGTGGTGTTCTATCTTCTCTAATAATTCATTGAACAGCATATAAACTTCATGCAGATGCAAGTTCAGGGTGTATCATTTTACAAGAAAATGAAGATGATAGTATTCCCATCCCTACATTCCTGACTCTCAAACTTGTTCAAGTATGTGTGGATAGTTTATTTTGATATTGTTAATCCGTGCCTAGATTAAACTTTAAAGAGTGAGCACTTGAATTGGGGCTTGATGATCATGGTGAGCTTATAACTGAAACAGAATGAATTTTTTGATTGGATATTGAATCTCATTGTTTTGGGTAGCAAAACAAGCTAGATTCTAAACTTGCACTGTAACCATGTTATGGCCAACCGCCCAGGGCTGTTAACAGCAGCTTAGCAATTACATCAACAACAATAACCAGAGACCCCACTAATGTATAGATGAAAATGCACCTTCCTTTAGAAACAGTAACTACATAAGCTTTGGTTGATGAACACCTCTCAATTGAGTCATTGACCTCCTCTAGTGATCTAAGAAGTAGATAGGTTATATTTTCCGGAGGACCAACCTAATGAAGAACATAACAATTGGCAGTGGAACAGATCCAAGACGGACAGGAACCGTGAAGCAACATTGGGTGCAACCTCAATAGTTGAAGCATGAATGCACAAGCTGGCATAGTGTCCTATCTATTCTATTTCAAAATATGTCGAGTTACGACTTACGAGAGCAATTTCAACAGAAGGAAAGATGTAATGTAACCTTATGATAAATGGAAATAGATATTCTAGCACTATACAGAGGGTTGACTACGGACGGCTTGATTAGATAAAAAAAAACTACACCAGAAAACCAAACGATGCAAATAGTGGCCATTGCCAATGAGAATGTGATAGGATTATGGCTAGGTAGCATCAATTGTCATCCAACTGAGAAAGGATACTGAGTAGCTACTATGAAAGCTCCCTTCTTATGAACTATGAGTAGCTACTATGAAAGCTCCCTTCTTATGAACTATGAGCAGCTACTAAGGAATTGTATGAAAATTTCAGACAAGGTAGTCACTAATTGAGTCTGATACGATGTGTGATCAGCAGAGATCGAACTTCAGCAGTGGCGTCTTTTCCCTTGAAACAAAGTAAAAAAGTGACCACCCTGTTGGTTATCCCACTGAAGTGGTGTTCTTTGCTCTAGTTAAAGGCAAGTGAATAAGTTCACTCCTAGTTTTATTATCTTCAGCATTCTTCTCGGGTATGGCTGATTCTATTCCTTCTTCAGTTACATAAACTGCTAATCAGTACCCAAAAATCTGCAACATTATTTTAACTTTTTGCAAGACTAAGAAGTCTTCCGCATAGAGTTGGTTCCCTGACGGGAACTATTTTTATCGATTTGAGCAATGAAAACAAGTAGTTTGAACAATATAACGTAAAAGGAACAAGCAACATTACCGAGAGAAGGTCAACACCCTCGGCTTCCAGGGATGGAACTGCACGTGTCAGATTCTGAGGTTCCCATTGAGGATAGACATGCCAATCCCTCAAAGAACTAACTCCAGGCCATTGTTTCTCGGTGGGAGTACCTAGCAGCCTGTGAGACAAAACGTCAAACATGTACATGACTATAAAAACTGTACGCTCGAAGTGAGACAATGTCAAAGCAAAGTAAGCACCTAAAAATGTGGAGCAACTGCTGGAACTCAGAATCTCCGGGGAACAGTGCCTGCCTTCTCACCATTTCAGCTGGCATTGTCCGGATAAAAATCAATGAGTAATTTGATCGATTGATAACGACGGTGAAGACAAATTCACCATTACGATGAAAAAGAAAATTAAAGCGTAAGAAATTACCGAAGATGCAACCAACAGACCACATATCGACAGCAGTGGAGTAATGAGTGGATCCAAGGAGAACCTCAGGAGCACGATACCAGAGAGTAACAATTTCATGAGTGTAGCTCTTAAGAGGGACAGTAAAAGCACGTCCAAGGCCAAGATCAGCAATCTTCAAAACACCTTTACCCTGATCCAGAAGTAGATTCTGCGGCTTGAGATCACGGTGAAGAACGCCATGACTATGACAATGCGCAACGCCCTTACATAGCTGAAACAGGAAACTCTGAACGAGAGTGGAAGGAAGAGGCCTAGGATTGGGGCCCTTACGATGCGAATCGATGTACTTCTTGAGATCAGTGTCGAGATACTCGAATACAAGGTAGAGAAGAGGCTTACCACTTTTATGGTGGTGAACATGCTCGACGCAGAGAAGACGAACGACATAGAGAGACTGAGAAAGCAATTGAAGAAGAGAAACCTCACGAAGTGCCGTCGGTGGAACGCCTTCTTCGTCCATTTCAAGGCGAGTTTTCTTGAGAGCAACGAGTTGGCCAGTCTCCTTGTCTTTGGCCTTGTAGACTTTCCCGTAAGTTCCTTCACCGACCTTTTCGAGCTTCTCGTACTTCTCCATGGCTGCTGATTCTGATTCTTCTTCTTCTTCTTTGTGAAGATCGATCGATTGATAATGGTGGATTGATTTTTGGTGATTGGATCGTGAAACTGACGATTGAAAAGCAATGAATGAACCCTAAAATGAGTTTTTCAAATTTCGAAGCCGCTCCTTCTCTTTCTCTCTCTTTACTTTCTGGTTTGTACTTTTTTTCAAATTTATAAAAAATGGAGGGAAAAGTTACAACCAGTTAGATCCATTGATGCCACGTGGCGCCTCATAGTGAATTGACGGTTGCTTTTTTTTTTTTTTTTTTTTTTTTTCCTGAATATTAATAAAATAATAGTTTAAATATTATTATTGTTGGTGTTTCAATAAGGGTGAGAGATTTGGACCACCACTGCTCTTGGTCTTTAATATATATGTCAGTTATGTTACATTCAAGTATTATTTTTGTTAATATTTTTACATTTTCATGGATTGGATATCAAAGATAAATCGATATTCTCATTATATTGTAGAAAAATTCATCAAATATAAATAATAAGTGACAAAATGTCACTAATGTAAATATAAATAATAGACATATGAACTTGTTTAAAAATTTATTTACTAATTTAAATTTTTTTTTATAATTTTTAGAAATATTCATCAAAAATCAACATTTTATCGATATTTTCATCAAAGTTTTAGTAAGATTAAGATCTCGATATTTCCGTCGTCATCAATAATTTGTGTTTTTTGAACTTTTTACTTTTGTTTATTTACGTCCATATATTTTCAAAGTGTTTACTTTTGGTATTTGTAATTCTAAAAACATAATTATTTTGGTCTATTTATTTTCATTTTTAAAGGATCAAAATGTCATTTTTTAAAAGTATACGCATTAAAAAAAAAAAAGTATATATACTGAAATGAATATTTTAAAAGTATAAATATCAAAATAAACTAGTAATTAAACCTAAAAAAATGAAACTCAAAAAGTTGAAAATAAAAAGTTACATCAAAGTTGAATATTCTGCCTTATGTAATTTAATGATAAGGCTTAAAATTTTAGATTAAATTCCTTTTCGTTTAAATTTGTGAAAATATCTATATTTACCCCCTTTTTAATTTATTTGGAATTAACTTTTATCTTAAAATTTCAATTTTATCAAGCCTTAGATAAATATTGTAATATTAGTCTTAAATATTGTAATATTAGACTTAAAAGTTAAAAAGTGTTGCAACTTCAACCATCTAGTTTCTCCCTCTTTGATAAAAATTTAAACAAAAAAGAAAACATTTAGATTGGTATTGGAATTTATGAGTTAATTGACATATACTCTTCTAAAACTCTAATTGACATATCCTCAAGACATGTAATATAAAACCAAGAAGTCTATTCTCCCTTAAAAGAAAAAAAAAAATCTATGACTATTTGACAACTATTTCATTTTTCATTTTTAAAAATTATGTTACGTGATTGCAGCCATTTCCCAAAAAGGGAGAGACGAGAGAATCGTCTGCTCCCGTTTATGTGACGAACCGAACAACCATCGTTAAGTCCCGAATTCAGTGAACAAACCAGGGTTTTCATGTATGAAAATAAGAGATTCAAATTCCATCAAAATTAAACAAAATATCAGCAAATTTGAAAATTGGAAGGTTGTTCAACCCTCAACTTAGCTATTAAAATCTTCAGAGTCAACAAAATTTCTCAGTTGAACTATATCCTCTCCTTTCATGGTCTGGTTTAACATAGACAGACCATAAACAAGGAACATGAATCCAAGGATAAAAAAAAGAAGAGTAATTATTCCACAACCTAGCATAGACATATTGCTAGTTTTCTCGCTCGGTTAATTGTAAAAACATAATCTTACTCGGATAACTGAACTTTCCATTTCGCTCGCTTAGTTATCAACAACTTCAATTAGGGTCGTCTCGTAGTCGCTCGGAGCTTCATAACCATGTAGATTGATAACAGTTGCAGCAACATTGGCCAGTCCTCCAGTAGGGACATCATTACGGAATCTAACTCCAGGGGTCAGTCCCGGACCTCCAATCGCAATAGGAACCTGCGTGTTCAGAAATTCAACAAAACAAAGTTAGGACAGCTCCTCTCTGGATTGCATTTTTCCATTTCCGAACCGTTTTCTTCTTCGAACTTAAGAATAATTTCAAATGAACCATGACGATTCGATCAGGGATCTTGAAAATAGTTATGAAACAGAATCAAAGAACTGCTTTGTCCAAGAGAACTCCAAGGACAAACATAATTTGCAGTCCATACTAATCTAGTACTTGTATGAATTTGCTGGTGAGAGCCAAAAAGCTTACCGGCTGAAGAGTGTGAGAAGTGAGGATTTGAATTTTGCCACTTTTGTCGAGAAGAGGCTCCCCAGACTTGCCTCTCTTCACCATGTCCTCTGCATTTCCATGATCCGCAGTGACGACGTAAATTCCCCCTACTTGTTCAATTGCATCGAGGATCATCTGCAACCAAAGCTCTCCAAAAGTAAGTGAATGGGGAACGGGTGTCGAAAAAGATCATCATCATACAGGCGCAAAAAATGCATGACTCATTTATGAAAATCTAACACATACTTTTACAGCATCATCAGCAGCCTTGCAAGCTACAACTGTGGCCTCAATATCACCAGTGTGTCCCACCATGTCACCATTCGGCAGGTTAACACGTACCTATTTAAACATGTGAACCGATAAGTGGACGAGTGAGAACAAAATCCAACTAAGATATTCAGAGGATATGTGAAAAGTTAATTGCATACCTGCTGGAATTTCCGGCTAAGAATAGCATCTCTTGCCTTCTCAGCGATTTCTATAGCCTTCATATTTGGCTTAACATTAAAAGTGATCCCAGAATCACTAGGAATCTCCACGTATTCCTCCATTTCTGGGTTGAAATATCCAGAACGGTTTCCATTCCAGAAGAAAGTAACATGACCAAACTTAACGGTCTCACTGTATTAGAGGAAAAAAAGAAAACAGTTCACATCAAATTTAGTAAAGTAAAAAAGGTATTGTTTCATAGAACTATTAATAAAAGATCAATTTTGATTTTACTCAGAAAACTGACTTGTGCACAAGAATAAAGTTAATTACACATAGATGGAAAAATAAATGGATACATAGAGCAATCAGATCTTAGTACCAGGCAAAGAAACAACAGATACTAACTTCACTATTTCTCACCTGCAGGCAAAGGTTCGAACGCCATTGTGCACGAGATATTCCCCAGATGTTCTCTCAATTTCTGGGGGAGAAACAAGGTAATGGCTTGGAAGCTTCAGTTCACCATCATACTGAAGCATTCCAGCATAACGAATTTTAGGGAACCTAACTCGATCAAATTTATCAAAATTTTCATACTCAAGGGCCTTGGCAATCATAACCATTCGATCTGCTCTAAAATTGAAGGTAACGACTGCATCACCATCCACTATTGGGCCTACAGATTTCCCACTATCATCAACTATGACGAATGGAGGTAAATATTGATCATTTGCCTTGGGTTCCTCTCTTAATTTCTTGACAGCTTCAAGAGCACTTTTGAACTTGTGTGGTGCTTCGCCTAGCACTTGTGCATCCCATCCTCGCTTCACAACTTCCCAATCATTCTATAATTTGAATTAACAAAAACAGTCATTCTTCTTACTTTCTTTCGTCTAAAAAAATATCAATAACCGTTCCAAATCTCTAATGACTTGATAATTTGAATTTTATGATCAATGCAATTTTTTTATTAACAGGGTATTGGAATTACTCATTTATCATAATTGTCAACTAACATTCTTTTAATCAAACTTTTCATCTATCATTCTCATGCAGGCTATTCATTCTCTGCATATATTACCCATTAAGTATAACCATTAAATCTTTGAAGCTACAATATATAAGAAGCTGCTTCTAAAATTTTATGAATCAACGAAACCCCCATTCTAAGGTAGTAACACATCCCAGCTATTGGGATCAAGAAGCAACAACATAATACAATTCAAAATGAATATTGTTAAACGCTTAACATACATATAGACTTATTTTGTATCAAAGAAATGATTTGCATCTTTCTTTTACCCATATCTTAAAATTTCAATAAATGGCATGTTGTGTTGAGATCATTCTAGTATGGTAAGATTACTCAGACAAAGATGTACCTCGTAACGATCCATAGTCACATACATACGGCCTCCACCAGATGCTATTTGTGCATCAACCCCCTTCTCACGTAATTTGGCAAGGTCATTTTCAAGAGTCTCTACAAAGCCTACACTTGAACCATCCAAAACATCACGCCCATCAGTAAGTATATGGACACGGATTCTTTTAGCACCACGCTCACTTGCTCCTTTGAGTAACAACTACATCAAGGAAAATGTTTACATATTAAATTATATAAACATTGAAACATGATAAATTGAAGACACATGGAATGTAGAACTACTGGAAAACCTCAATGCTTACCTGAACCTGGTCTAGCCTAGAGTGCACTCCACCATCACTCAGTAATCCTATAAGATGCAAAGTGCCGGTTTCAAAGGATTCCTTGATGTATTTGAAACCTTCTCCGTCATATATTTTTCCAGAGGCAAGAGCAAGGTCAACAAGCTTTGCACTGCATTGAAAATAATTTAATTTCAAGTTTCAGCAGTGAGAAAAAATGGGATGCCATAAAATCAAATTCTTCCTTCTGTACTATTGCTGCTTATAATTGAGTTTGAACATGCACGGTTCAATTTAAAGAACTCCTCATCTCTAATTCTCTACATATGGCCAAGAGGGAAGCCTTTCTACCTTGTTTCCATTTCCATGCATGTTTTTTTTCTAATTTCAGTTTCTCGAATAATGATCAATCTGAACGGTTCCTAATAATCACAATAGATAAATTATACAGTTTCTTATTGGTTTAGTTACTAATATTGTTCCTATTAGTCTTAAAACAAGTAACTTGCATAAGATTTCTTCTACTGCCACAGCCACGGGTAAGATGGAAATTCTAGTTCCAAACCGATTAAACATAGTTCGATGAATAGCTATGTACAATCAGTATACGGCGCAAAACAATGAAAACAACAATAAGATAAGCTTACCCTTGAGCATAAATACGTCCAGCACCAAGCGCATTATGTCCAACCTCACTGTTGCCCATGTCATCTTCAGTAGGAAGTCCTACAGCCTTACCATGTGCCCTGAGCAACCTCCAATGTTCAGGAGCTCCCTATCAGAAGCAGAAGACAATACATCCATTAATATATTCATAGAACACCCAAATGAATTTTCAGAGTTCACTCTTCACTTCACTTGCGTAGATTTAGAAACCGTAAAACGCCACAGAATTTCATGTTCAAACGAGTCTAATCACATGCAATCTACAGTGTCACAACTAAAACATCCAAAATTCGTTTCCAAGAACCTCAAAATCTGAGATAAATTTAAAAAACAAGATTTCTTTGAAAAAAACAAAACAATATGAAACGGGTATCCTAAACATGAATCGATAATGACGAATCCCAAAAATTAAACTACCTTCTTAAGGGAATCCATGGTGGGAGTTTCAGCAACATGGATACAATTGTAGCGATCTGGGTTAGCTTCACCCCACCCATCCAAAACAATAAGACCCACTATCTTATCCTTAGGAAGCTTAGGATGATCCGGCAATTTCCATGAGAATCCAGAACTCCCCATCGATCTGCGATTAAATTTCCTCTGAAAAATCAGATCCCACTTAAGAAAAACATTACAGACTAACGAATCGCAATTAATAAGCAACAAAACCAATCAAAAAAAGGGGTGAATCGAATCTATGAAGCAAAAGGCAAATCGAAGAAGCAACTTACAAAGTAACAGCGAATCAAAAGGGCAAAAGGGAGAGGTAAAAAAGCAGGACCCAACTTTTTTCAGAACAAGAACAACCCTAAATCCAACCGAATGCGGTATATAAAGGAAGATCAAGGGATTTGAAATGGAAGATGCTTAAAAAATGGAGAAAAAAAAACAAAAAAAAAAAAAGAGATGTTTTTTAGAACGCAGCGGTTTTCATGCCGTTTGATTGAGGAAATTCTGTGGATCACAGCCTTACAAGTATTTTTCAGTGTGATTTTTACTTTCAAACATCTCTTTCGGACTTAACGCCTGCTGATGCACGCGACACTTGGTCACAACTCACGGGTGTTTTTTTCTTCTATTTTTTTATGTTTTATTTTGTTAAGTCAAAATATTATTTTTGGTCTTTCAATTTTAGTTCATATATTTTCAAATGTTCAATTTTAATTTTTATAGGATTGTTTTTAAATATAGAAAAATGAGTCAAATTATTTACAAATATAAACAAAATTTCACTACCCTTTTGTCTCTGTGTTTTCACATCGAGAATTCTTTGCAGATGAAGAGATGTCAAAGGGGTTGCTTACTTCCTAAACAGATCTTCCTACATCTATATATAAACGTTGGTTTATAAAGAATATGCAAGAAAAGCACTTCGGATTGTTGATTCATCGCCAGAGATGGCTTAGAACCAATAGTTCATTATCTAATGGATTTTTCTGTTCTAATACTCCATCCGAGAATTATCAGTATTTATCAAACGCCTACCATGAACGTCGAATCATCATGTGGCTGCTAAAGCAAGCTAAAGCTTCACATGGCCGCCAAAAGACCCTCTCATGGCCGAAGGATCTGCAACACGTTGGAGAGCTTTTAGATCCAGCCCTAAAACCCCCATTCTCAACGAGTGTCGAAGTGCTCATTATCACCGCTGCCTTCTTAAGGAAGCAATGACATCTAATAAGTTTTTCTACTCAACTTTGTTCTAGTGATTTTCTATCCTTTCCATCCCACTCTATATTTATATTTATCTATATTTATTTCATTTTTTAATTGTAATTCTTTTTTCCATGAAAATTTCATTTCACTTGATTATTTAGACGCATTAACTTGGTACGCCATTGATAGCCTCTACTCGTGTTCTAGCTCGTCTGAGAGCTAAATTTACCTCGGTTGAGAATTCTATCACTTGAGTGATAGACAGCGATAGAAGTCTATCGGTCAAGCGATAAAATTCTACCAGGTTCTATCGCTAATAGACAGTAAAAATTTTCTATATTTATAAATGTTTGATATTTTTTCTGTTTATAGTAATTTCCCTTTAAAAATCTTAAATTTAGTATCTATTACTAGTTTATTGTAAACTTTTTTATTACTTTTTATTTTTTATTAGCATTTTCACTATAAATTTTGAAAATATATTCACATATTGAGTTTATTTGCTTGAAAAATATTGTGATTATTTAATTAATTTCGAGGGACTAAATTTAAGAATTACTAAAAGTATATGGACTATAATTGGACATTAGAAAAGTACAATGACTAAAACTGAATAAATTTCAAAATACAAGGATCAAAATGGTATTTGAACTTTTTTATTTATTTAAAATACAAGAATTCGGATTGGCAACCCAACAAACTTGTGATTTTACTTTTCACTCTAAACATAACTTGACTTGTCAAAATATGATCATTTTCAATTTAGATATCTAAGCTTTGAATTACCACGTAATAAAGTATTTAGGCATACCTATTTCTTTTGCATACACGCATATATAAATCAGGCCTTTTATCGAGAGTTCTTCTAGATCCCAGGACTAGGAAAGTCTAAGTGGATGAAAACCAAAAAAAGAGAATGATAACTTGACTTGTCAAAATATGATATTTTCAATTTAGAGATCTAAGATTTGAATTACCACTTTCATGTGTTATTTAACTAAAAAATAAAAGGTTGAGCTCTTATAATGTCCATTTTGGTCCACGCTCTCGAGCGTCTGGGGCAATAACTGAAGTTGTTTAGTATGTGAAATTGTTAAGTAAAAGTAGGAGTGCAACAAAAAAATTGAACAAAGTTAATCTATAGGTTTGGTTTGGTTTTTTAGTATCAAATTAAACATCTTGGTTTGTATTTGGAAAAAAAAATTTATTGCTTCAGAACCGTTTTTGATTGAACAAATCAATCAAAATTGAGTCGAACTAACAATAAACCAGACAAAACAAAAATCGATCTATTGGTTTTGTCTGTTATTGAACATTAGTTTGGTTTTCTTTCTTATAAAACCGATTGGTATGGTTTGGTTTTTGGTTGAATTCAATATTAAGAAAATCGAACCAACTTTCACCTTCAATAAGAAGTTGACAAGTCGTAGAATTGATATTTTTTAGTGATGTGCCCAAAGTGGACTTAAGAACTTATTGGGCCGAACAAGAAATTGTTCAGACTCCACTCTCACAACTCTCATTCCTCGGGCTATACATGCTTTTAAGCTTTCAAAATTGTGTTTAACTGTAGTTAGATTAACTTTACAATTAGTTCATAAATTGAAATTGAACCTCCAAAGCTGTAAACCTCAAGTTGAAAATTGTAGGTTCTATTTGATAATAATTTTATTTCTTAAATCAAGCTCATAATTCATAAATACTACTCCCGCCTATAAATTTATGTGCTTTCTTATCCGCTTTTTAGATATGTTTTCAAAATCTAAGGGACAAGTTATGAGAACTAAACAAATAAGTAATTTTTTGATAACTTGTTTTCTTTATAAAATTTGTCTAAGAACTTAAATGTTTCGTTAGGAGTTATAGAAAGACAACCGTAAAAATTTGTAATAAAACAAGTACAATTTTTAGAAATCAAATTGTTTTCCAACAAAATCGAAAAATGAAAGAGATTTGAGTCAAACAACTAGACTAAACAATAAATTAATCTATATTGCCTAAAAAAAGTCTATACTATTATAAAACAAGAGAATAAATAACAAAGTAGGGAGAAGAGAAAGTAGAGATTCTCTATTCAATTGTGTTTCTCAAAGGTCTGAATGACCACTATTTATAAAGTTTACAAGATATGTAAAAGCTAAATATAAGGAAAAGATCAAGGGAAAGATATTGGAAATAATATCTAAGGATATAAAATCTATGGACATCTATATCTAATTCAAATATTTATAACACTCCCCCTTAGATGTTCATAGTGTATAGAATATATGCCTCATTAAAACCTTACTAGGAAAAACCCAATGGGATAAAAACCTAGTGAAAGAAAAAGAGTACATTATTCATATACTTTAGTAACTGCCTTATTAAAAACCTTGCTAGGAAAACTCAGTGGGACAAAACCATAGTCAAGGGAAAAAGAGTGCAGCACATTTACTCCCCTCATGAAAACATCACTTGATACTCTTGGTTGTCACATACAAAAGTTGTGTTAATTCCTTAAATGTTGTTGCAGAAAACATCTTCGTCAATAAGTCTCCCAAGTTGTCTTTTGAAGAAATTCGTTGAGTAGTGATGTCGGTACTTTATGCTTTATCATCTTCATATAAGGATACTATTGGCTTGCTTCGTACATCATCAACATTATAACATGATTTAAAGTAGTTGTTATGATCTGCTTCATAAGCTGTCATAATATAAGAATTCTTCTCTATGTACTAAGTAACATGTTTAATATCTAGTTCTTATGGGTTAGATAAGTAACATGTATCTTCACAATCAAATAGATTACAATTAGATTTATGAGAATAAAATAAATCCATGTAAACATAACATACGTTTAACTCTATTTTAATATATTTCTTTGAAGAAATATTATAATTATGCTACGACAGATAGCGTATAAATTAGTAAAAATATAAGTGCACTTATTTATCAAAATTATGGTTCTTCGGGACCTAAAGTTCTTCAATATCTTTCTGATATCATATGTTATAATTTTTTCACACCAAGTGAATGAACCATGGTAGGAATGTTCAATGATAAAACTAGTTCATATAAGATCTTATATGTATAAATTGATGCAATTACATCTGTTATTTGCAATCTAAGGCAAAATTTATCATTTCAATTTATTTCTTAAGAAATTCTATTTGCCTTTGAAATCTCTTCAGGAGTTCATGCTCAAATAAATAATCTATAATAAATCTCAGGTTGTGATTTCTTTAATCCTTCAGGGATATAATTATTAATAGATTCATATAAATATATAATGACTACATCCACAAGATGTATATTAAGTTTTTCATACACAACCAAATAAATTAGATATCTCATGGTATTGTATCCACCATAGAAGATTATGTCTCATTATAATCAATACCATTTCTTTGCGATAATTATTGTGGAACTTGTCTCGCATTATATAATGTGACCTCATTCTATTTGTTTTTCTTACAAATATTCATTTGTATCCCACATGTTTGACATTCTCTAATGTTTGAACTATTAGTTCTCACGATTTGAAAAATAAGTTTATTTCTATTGGATTGTTTCTTTCCACATAAGTCAATCATTTCTATGTTGCGACATTCTTCAATATATATCTGAGTATACTCATTTTCATAAATAATATCGTGAGCAACATTGTATGCAAAAATGTTGTTAACTTATTTAAGTATGATTCCATATTTTTCTTGTCATGACATATTTTATCGAGATCTCTTTGTCATCCTCTTTTACTTCAAGATTCTTATGAGTACTCATATTCAGGATTTCTTCTGGAATATCCATATTCTTAACTGAATCATTTTGATCATTGATTGCCTTTTTTCCGAGGATCTTTATCTTTGGAACCCATGTGTCTATCATGCTTCAGGCGTGTTAAAGACTCATAGTATTGACAACTTGTTGCATTGGGATATTAATTTTAGATGGTGCATTTGCAACCATTTCATATAACTTGGTCACTTTCTTGCAACAGAAAATGTGTTCTATAAATGCATCTAGCATTTGATTTGCAATATTTTGCAAATGAATTATCTTTTGAACTTCTAGTTCAAATTGATCTGTATGATGATCGAAATAAGACAATACTTTATATATTTCATTCAATTTATTTTTCCAACTTCTTAATTCCTCCCCCTAATGTTGGAAAATTTGTCTCATTAACGACAACAAGTAAATTGTGTAGTAAATATATCACCCATCAGGGGTCCAAATATTGATGTGAAATCAATTGCAACATAGATTCATAACCTCTTTTGAGGACTCATTTTAATCGCTCCATCATCATAATTGTTGTTGTGGAACAATTTAAACATTTACTACACATTTCCACACATAAATATATTTGGCTTCTGACCATAAGCTCATAAGCTATTGGCTTAGAGCATACACAACCATGTGATCTCATACAGATTTAGAAGTTTTGCTATTTGAACATAAGCTACAGGATGTTCAACACTTATCCCAATCAATTATCAAATATTGGGATGCAAACTCACTATTATTATCAAAACAAAATTTTTAATTTCAAAGTCATGAAATTATACTCTTAACTATTTAACTAACCTTGCAGATGTAAGGTTTTGAAGATAATAAACATATATGTGACCATCAACTAGATGCGCCAACAAAACCATAAAATATTTAAATGGTTCACTTGAGAGGTTTAGTTTCAATTTTAACTAGTAAGAGTTTGATAATTAATCTCTTGAGAACAAAGCCACATAATTTATTAGATGGAAGAATCTTCTAGTTTTTCAGTGGGTGTGAATGTATATTTTCAATAATTATTTTCACCATTGACCCAAAATTACTCATCATGTCAAATAAAAATATATTTGGATCAATGAACTTCGGGTTCATTGTTGCATATATTTCAATTACACGAATATGTGTAATACAATTTAGAAAAAAAAAAACATATAACTTTTCTATATGCATTTCCCATAGGAGACAATAGATTATCAATTTCTCTAGATGATATTTATTACAATATATACCTTCCAAATTTACTAAACTTCTCTTTGATTTACAAGAGAATATGGTATATCAATTGTAAATTTTGCTCATCTGAGCAAAATAATATTTTTTTTTCCAAAATATTTAATCAAGT
Organism: Lagenaria siceraria; assembly: GCA_002890555.2. NCBI lineage: Eukaryota > Viridiplantae > Streptophyta > Magnoliopsida > Cucurbitales > Cucurbitaceae > Lagenaria > Lagenaria siceraria. Next base: position 14,180,890 of record CM016485.1, read on the forward strand.
CTACAGGACTTAATATATAGAAAAAATTTTACAAATAAAAAAAATGTCAAACTATTTACATAAAATAGCAAAAAAAATACTGATAGACATTGATAGACTTCTATCAGCATCTATTAGTGATAGACTTCTATCATTTCTATTGCTGATAGATCCTGATAGACTTCTATCAGCGTCTATCACAACTATTTAAAAATTTTGCTATTTTGTGTAAATAGTTTACCTTATTTTTCTGTTTTTAAAACTTCCCCTAATATATATCATATTTGATTTTTTTTTGCTTCAAGCATTTGAATTTTGGAAAATATATTGTCTACTTCTAAGTATCCTATGCATAGATGTACTATATGCAAAACATAAATATTATTAATTATTCTTTTCTCTTCAGGAGATTCAAAAGAAAACCAAATATCTCATATACAAAATGGTAAAAAAGAATAATCATCTTTTCAGGAGATTCTAAAAACTTGTAACATCTAAATATCATCATATTTAAGGGTTAAAATGATAAGTTATGATCTCTTCAAGAGATTCAAATAAATTCTCAAAATTTGCTATACCACACATCGTCATCCTTTTCATTATTAATGATTTTAATTTTTCAAAAAAAAAAACTCTTAATGTACGACAGGTACAAGATCATTGTCTCTTTTGCATCACATTTGAAATATGAAATTCTCATATAAATATGAGTGGTTTTAATAGAATAATTACTTATTCCTCTATTAAAATTATTTCAATCACAATTATTAAATATTGCAACATTCACTTCAGGGAATGATATTAAATTATTTGGTCATCTATATCTAATTCAAATATTTATAACATATATATTATTAATTATTATTATTATTATTATTATTTTGAAAAGAACTATACATTATTAGTTTATTAAATATAACATGGATATAAAAATTCAAACCTAGTTAGTGTCATAGGGCACGCTGATAGAAAATTTGAAGACCTTGAAAATAAAAAGAAAATAGTATAGGCTATTTTTAAATATAGAAAAAAAATTATATTTGTAAATAGTTTGACTCATTTTTCTATATTTGAAACCGTCTTTTATATATATATATATATATATTTAAATTTTTGCATATTTTAAATACATTCATATCAATAAAATGATTTTACTCCGCTTAAAAAAATGAGAATTTTTAAAAATAGAAAAATAAAGAAAACTATTTACACAAAATAGCAAATTTTTTAGATAATTGTGATAGACACTGATAGAAGTCTATCAGTGATAGAAATGATAGAAGTCTATCACTGATAGATGCTGATAGAAGTCTATTAATATCTATGAGCATTTTTTTTCTTTTTTCTATAAATTGTTTAGCATTTTTTCTATGGGTGAAATTTTCTCAAAAAATGATTTGACCAAAAATAGATTCTTTCAAAATTGCGTTTGACCCTACAAAAGCAATATAAAACCGACCCAAAATCTTCCAAATTTGATGTTGGACTGTAAAAGTGCGAAAATACAATTTCTAGAATATTTCCATAAGTCAACCTCAAAAAGGAAAAAGAATATAATAATAATAATAACAATAATAATAATAGGGTTAAAATATCATTTTGGTCCTTATACTTTAAAGTTCGTGATTTTAGCCCTTATACTTTAAATAAATCTTAAAGTTAGTCCTTCAAAATTAAATTTTACCAAAATTGGTTAAATAATAACGATAATTTTCATATAAAAAATGGAATATGTGTGTATTTTCAAAATTTATGGTAAAAGTGCTAAATAGATGATAAAAAGTTTTTAAAAATCGATAATAAATTAATAGTGGAGATTAAATTTAAGATTTATTGAAAACGTATAAACTAAAATTGAACAAACTTCAAAATATAGACCAAAATAATATTTTCACCTAATAATAATAATAAGAAGTTGGCATCTTAAATTTATGCTTTCTATAGAATATAGGAATATGCGGATTCTCATTCTTATGTTGTTTTAAGTCGAAAGTCGAATATGCCGATTTGATGGTGCTCAATTACTCATCATTTCTTTAAATTGATGGAGAATGTATGTTTTTATATAGTCAAATATTGTTGCTACATTTTTAATATTTTAATAAATTTTAAATATGATTTTCTTTGGGAGAGATTCAATTTTGAAATTTAGAAAAACATATTTGTAAGAAAGGTTCAAAGTTTTTTTTTTTCTTTTTTGACAAAAAGGTTAAAAGTTCCTAATTTAATTACTTAGTTATGTATTAAATTTAAAATGTTGTATATATATATATAGCTTTTTAGGATAGGGATATTTTGGTAAAATCAAGTTAATCTTGATTAATTCTTGATTAATTACATTTTAGTTACCAAATTAGTTTTTAACCTATTTTAGTTATTCTTTTAGAATTCTTGTAATTCTCTATAAATAGAGACTAGCTTCTCATTCATAACAAAGACTTTGTTGGTTTCTTGGAGATTTTCTCCCCCTTTAACATTTAGGCTACATCACAACATTTCCAGGATTATGTTCTCTCTACTTTCTAATATTTATCTTATTTGTTATTTTAAGAGAAATTGATCAAAAGAGAGAGTTTTTTTAGAGGTTTGAGCTCGACCTTTTGATGCATAGTGGATTGAGTTATATAACATTTTTAGTTAGGTTATTATATCATGGAGGGAACACGACAGACAGTATCGATTGATATAAACAAATATAATACACCTTGTAAAGGAGTTGAATCTCCTTAAATAAAGCGATATACTTGCACCCAAGGGCGGATCTACGAAGGGGCCAGGAGGGGCACGTGCCCCCCTCAAACCGTGACGTTTTAAATTTATGAATATTAATTTTTTAAAATAGAAAAAAAAAATTATACATATACATTAAGTAATATATTCCGCATGGTACATGTTATGGATGGTGGCTGTAGTGGTCTGGTAGCATGCATGTGCCCGCCTCTCCCCTCACAGCTAAGCTTCAAATCTTAAAAATGGCAAACTTTAATATATTTTAAATTTAATTTGTTTTAAATTCATTTTTTATAGTGGAATACCAATATTTTTGTATCTTTATACTATTATTTTATAAAAGTTGATTGAATAATTTTTTTTGTTTGTGTATCTAGACGAATAATTTTTTTTGTTTGTGTATCTAGACGAATAATTTTTTTGCTTGTGTATTTAGATGAATAACTATATAACGGTTTATAATTATTTTATAAATGTAATAAACATATTAGATGCAAAATTGACATTTTAATAATCTATTAAACACAAAAATCGAAAATTCAGAAACCTAATAGACATTTTTTTTAAGTTTAAGAACGGTATATAAACACAAAACTAAAGGTTTATAGGCTAAACTTATAACATAATATACATTTGTGCCCCTCCTCATTTGAAATTTTAGATCTGCCACTGTCTGCACCTCAACTTAATTGACTATGAGTTTGTTTCTCAATATTTATTTCATTTTTCTTTGTTATTTGTAATTCCCCCAACAAATAATATTATTAAGCATTGAATTTTTAATTATAAATAAATTAAATTTGGTTGACCATGGTTGTAGTTCAACAATTGGGAGAGTTTATATCACGATCATGGACCTTTGAAATGACAATTGAGACCCTATCCATCAAACTATGCTCAGATTAGTTGTTTCATGATGATTTTATAATTTTATTATCATACATAACTCAATTCATTGATAAAGATAACGTAGATCTATTGGATTCGTGCGATTTATTTAAGTTATATTATTTTTTGCTAAATTACAAATAATAATCCTGAACTTTGTGTTTGTAAAAAAAAAAAGTGCAACTATTTTTTCAGAAGTTGCAATATTACTTTTGAATTAGAATTTTAGCCAATCACAAGCTACCGCATCATCATAGCAAAAGCCAGTTTTATTAAATCAAGGGTCAATTAAGAACTATTGTGTCCATAAACTAAAATTTGGAGACAAATAAATGATAAACTAAAAAATGTTACACGTCTCTTTTTGGCCATCTAATCACAATGATAGGCTCATCGAATTTAACGGTGATTAAGCCTAAACCACGATCGATAAATTTGGCTAGTGGCCTGATTGGACATGAAATTCTAAATTGGATCAGGTCAAGTAATTAAAGTAGTTTAGGTCCAAAGTCCATCCCCAATTTAAGTCCATAGTGGAAAATTGAGCCAGGTAAAAGATTGGGCTCAAGCCTAAACCCAATTCCCATTGTTGGGCCCAAAAGGCAATCAAGCCCAAATCCCCCCAAGACCCATGAATACTCTATAAATAGAGTCATTTTCATTTTTTTTTGAGTGAATTGAAAGAACTAATGACCGAAGCTAAAGTTCTCAAGCTTTGAATATCTAAAAAATTGAAGCTTTGAACCTCTAAAATTCCAATTTGAAGAACACAACTCTCTTGAAGTTTTGAAGATCATAATAAAAGTTCTGAAGAGTGTAACTTCCCTGAAGACCTGACCACTAAAGGCTTAGGAAACTAAAGAATTAGGAGACCAAACTTCTTTCAAGTTCTCCAAGAATTTCTAAAGACTTTGAAGCTAAAGCTCCAAGAAGACTTGGAAGAAAAGCTTCCTTCGACATTCAAGAGAAAGTATTCAAATGATCAAATAGTAAAGACTATACGCACTATACTGAAATCAATACAAATACAAAATTTATTTCGACGAATTAAATTTCTTCGAAAATCTCATCAAACAATACCTTTGACCTTTTACAAACATTTTAAAACTATTCCTGGAATAGAAATTTGTTAGAATATTAGGTGAAAATTGAGACGACATGAAATGAATATAAATTCTCTCTCTTGTTTGGAATGAGGAAACTTTGAAATGAATTTAATTAAAATTTCAAGTTTTTATCAATTTAAAATATAAACATGACAAGATTAAATGTGTAATTTAACTCCAAATTGGATGAAATCTTGCAAAATTCAATCATTATAGTAAAGGTTATATAGTTGAATCCTCACTTTAATCTTTAAAGCCTAATACTAAAAGGAATATAATAGGGGTCTTCGTGGGTTGGATTAAAGCACTTTTTATACTAAACTCAATTATTCGGGTTGTAAAAAATTTTATAACCCAAACAACCCTTATTAAATAATGAACCCGACCCAACCCAACTATAAAATATTTGAGATGGGTTGGTTCGATTTATTTGGGTCATTATTTAAATTTTTGTTTAAAAAAGAAGTAATATGTTAATATGTAAAAGAATTTGTTTAATTATTTTCACATACTGAAATAAGATTAGCAAATGAATTTTAATTTATATTATGAAAATTTGATTTCCATGGTGTTAAAAAATTATTTTAAATAATTGTTGGATAGTATGTAGTCTATAAAAATCATGAAATTAAGTTAAGTTAGAATAAATATATGTATATATAATTGTATTGAAAGTAAAAAAAACATACTTTTTAATATTAATAATAAGATCAAGTTAGTTTAGATTATTTTAGGTGAACTCATGAACGAACCCAACTCATAAAGTTCTAATTTATTTGAATCCAATCCAACCTAAATAAGTTGATAACCCAACCCAATCTGTACGGATTGGGTTGGGTTGATCAGATTTTTTGGGTCATCGAGTTTTTTGAACACCCCTAAAATATAACAACAAATACATTGAAATGTAACAAAAAAAAAAAAAAACACATATCATAATTTAAATGCAACAAATCTATTGAAAGACACCAACAATGCATCATATACATAACATGTATATAATATATACACATATTGAAACTCGTATATATAAGTATATACACAACACACATATCATATTCTAGCAAACATAAAATGTTTACAAAAGTAGTTACAAACAAAAACTATACATGGTCATGTTATCACTCGCATATCCAAGAGTATATATATGATTTCTATTTATGGGTGCAAAGGGCCCTTTTAAAAACTAACGATAGTAGATATAAGTTCTAAAAAATGGGACTCTCAATTTAATTGTACGTATCTATTTAAGGTTTGTCGAGTGTGAAACGTAGATGATTGGTACTCCAAACACGAATGAAACTTGACGAAAATTTGTGATTTTGAAGAAATCGGCAAAAGAAGCATGGAAATACATAATGAACGAAGGAAAATAAGCTTAGAAATAAATGGAAGTAGAGGAGATAAAGAAATCGATGGAAACAGGTTATGAAATATATATCTTTTGATGACACTTCTCTGTCACGTTTCAATTGTTGTACTAGACGCTTCTCTATAACATTTCAATTTGATATTTTTTTAACTGATCAATGCAATGATGATTTGATAATTCAAGTATCTAAATGACGCTTTATTATTTCAATTTATCATGCTGTTCAATAGGAGCAAAATAGCATTTGTTTATGAACAATTTAGTGCTACAATTTCACACATATATATGACAACTAACTCTACGTGTTTATCAATATTGATCTAAAAAAAGTTTTTAGAAACACCATACAGTGTAATCCTTCAATTTCACTGATGAGACAACTATTCTCAATCTCATAAAAAAGAGGACTATTCTCAACTTAAATTGATCTAATGTATTATTCTTTTTAGTTAATTTCAAAATATGTTTATACCAACGACTAATTTAAATTGATTTCACAAATTACGTATTAGTTATTTGAATTAATTTAATATTTCTCTCCCTCGATAAAGTAACTTTTTTAGCCTTTTAGGCATTATTTTAGATGAATCAAGAGTGAACGTTTATTGGGAGTAACTTTGGTCCCAATGAGTTTTGAAGATTATGTCAAAAATTACTTTTTGGGAGTATTTGGGGTGAGGAGATAAAATGAGATGAGATGAGATGAGTTGAGATATAAACTCAACTCATCGTTTGGGAGGCCAACATCGTATGTCACCGACATTTTATATCATGTCCACCAACAGTGCACTCAGCTCACATCACCAGTGACCACCTCCGACAACCAACTTCGACAACTACATGCGACGGCCAACTCCGGTGACCACCTCCGACGGCCAACTCCGGTGACCACCTCCGACGGCCAACTCCGGCAACCACCTCCGACGACCAACTCCGGCAACCACCACATGCAGCCAACTCCGGCAACATTAACCACCATTGTTGCAACCAACTCCAGCGACCACCTCCGATAGCCAGCTTCGGCAACCACCACATGTGGCCAACTTTGGCAACATCTAACCACTATTGTGTTGGCTTTTTGGCCCTTAATCTCAAATTAATTAATTTTAATTAATGATTTAATTAATGTTTTGACGATAACAAACCTGATTTTGTTTATTAACAATTTTGTTATTTTGAATAGCCCATAGCGTAGAGCTCGAAACAACGATTCCGATGCCTCTTGAATCACCAAAATCGGAGTTCAAACGAAGAAGTTATCATCGAAATAAAGTTAACGAAAAAAATACCGAGGTGGTGACGTGGCCAAAATTAATCATCAAATTAGACTAATTAAGGAGTGTCACTTGTAGCCATAGAGGGAGTAACACAAGGGGCTTTATTTTATAATTAGTGGATTTTAATAAAACTAAAAGATATTAATTTTGAAAATAAAAAAATGATTTTAAAAAGAAATGAATTTAATATTATATATATGTATGTGTCTAACGGCTAGTTTTTTTAAAGTAAATGAATTTAATATTATATATGTTTGTGTCTAACGGCTAGTTGATTTTAAAATTAAAAAGAAAATTACTTTTTTACTTTTAATCTCAACCACTCAATTTGCTTTTTACACAATCAAATGGATCAAAATCAAATTCAATTTTTTAGCCCACTTTCCTCTCTTTTTAAACTTCATCTTCCCAAAATTGTTTCAACTTTTTCACACTTCTCAATTCTCAAAATTAGCAAAAGGCCACCATTGTTGCTCTCTCTCCAAGCTTCCAATTTTTATTCTTTTCATCTTATTCTTGAGAGAATTTTCTATTGTATTGTGGGAATCAAAGTGTGTGAGCTCAAATTTGTATACCCACTCTTTTAGAGAGTTTTATTGTGTGATTTAAAGCTTTCAACAATATTGTAACGGTTTGATCCTAACCCGTGGAAAGGGTCGGGTTTGCTTTTGAACCCGAAAAAGGAGCAAGGTAGCGGTTCGACTCTTATCCGTGGAAAAAGTCAAAGGAGATTTTTAATCGAAATCCCAAGAGTCGCTTGGAAAAGTGGATGTAGGTCGAGTTTGATCGAACCACTATAAAAATTACGGTGTTTTCTTCTCTAACTCTTTCTTAATTATTTTTGCATTTAATTTTAATTGCATGCTTTTGTTGGTTGAAATTGATTGAGTTTATTATTACATACTTTTTATCATTCTTGTTATTTGACATAAATTAGGGTTTTTATTAATTTATTTTAAAAAGTATTTAATTAGTTTAAATTGAGCATATTTCCCAAAAAGTTTAATTAAACCCGATTCACCCGGTTGCCATACCGGTCCAACATATTGTTGATGGCCAACTCCAGACCTCTAATGGCGGTCACTCCACCACTCCTACAACCATTATTTTAAATTATAACTACTACAAATTTGAGTTTTGTTGATACATCATCTCTTTTAAATTATGACCACTACTCAAAACCTTCTTTGCTACAATTACTATTTTTCACTCATCCTCTCTTTTTTTCTTTGTTACAATGTTTACTATTTTCTACCTAAACAAAAATAGTTTATACCCAAATCACAAACTATTATAACTTAGGCTATAATAGTCTGCACCCCAAACACTAACTATTATAACCCACTTACTATAATAACCAACTAAGCTCCTTGACTTCTCCTACATGTTTATATTTAAGTTGCCGCACAAAATTGTCAATAAAAACACCTTTGTTGACACAAAAGTACGTAAGTTCCATCAAAATGTTGAATTCTCGATTTTTTTTATTAGTTCATTAGTATTTTATAGTCATTCTTTATAGTAATTGAACATTCATACAATCACTTTAATCATGTAAGAAATCAAACAATTTGTATATAAAAACACTATTGAGAAAATTTATCAGACACATGAGTGGTTTTTATTTTAAAATGTTTTCACATGAGTGGTTTTTGTTTTAAAAAGTTTTTATCAAAAGTATTAAAATAAAAATGACCTAACTAGAAACGTCACATGCACAAATTTGTAAAATGATTGCTTAAATTAAAAAAAATTTGAAATGCATAATCCAAAAGTAAATCCTAAACCCCATTTTCCAAAACTACAAACAATACATGTGTGCTAAAAAAATATGTAGAATTATTGAATAACAAAATTTTGATAAGAAAATAAGTAGACATCAGCTTAAAGAGTTACTTCCAAGCTAAGGTTCCTACCTTTGGTGAAAAATTGCAACAATTCAATCTTCAAGATACACATTTTCATCCAAGAGTCATAATGAATCTAAAAATCCAGATTCACTCACATATTTAATGTCCTATGTATCCAATTTAATTTCATGTATTTATATTTGGTGTAGATTAATTCATTTTAAAAGAAGAATTTGAATTTGAATGAAATTTTCAGAGTCTAATCTCTCAAGCTTTATGCTTTCTTTGTATTCTTGTGTTAGAATGCATGTTTTAGAACTTTCAATTTAGTCTGATCAATTAGATTGTGGGAAGTTCGAAATCTTGAAGTTAAGAACAAGTTCTCTTTCTTCTTGATCTTTGATCAATTCTTTCCAAGCCAAAACTGTTTAGTTTTCTTGGGGTTGTCTATCAAATTTTGTTAATGGGGTTATTTTTATTATTGTTGTGGGGCTCACCTAGAATAAGCTGAGTTCTCAAGCATAATTGAGGTAGTTCCATTTATCAAGTTTTTAAACAAAAACAATCATCATAAAAACAGATTATTTATGTAAAAAAGAAAAACTGCACTAGATACCTCTACCATATGAACTCAGGACCCAAACAGCCAAAACACAGACATATGAACCCCACAGACATCATATCTCAACTCAGCGCCCTAAACAACATCTTTTAGTTATATTTTCAAAATATAATAGGTTTAGTCATTTTGGACTATTTAAATTTAGGTATTTTTCTTGTTGTCTCAAATAAGATGTTTAAAAAAGTATGGTTTCATTTGATAAATTTTCAAATTTTTTAAAGAAAGCTTCAAATTATTAGTCAAATTTCAAAAAGAAAAATATTTTAAAAATATTCTTTTTAGTTTCCAAAATTCACCCTAATTTTTTAAAAACTACTTTAAAAAGCTAAGTATAAGCTTAATTTTTAAAAATAAAAAACAAATAATCAAATAATTATTAAACAAGACGCACGTTTTTTTTAACGAAATAAAGAAATTTGTAGATACAAATAATATTTATAAAATTAAGGTTTATTAAAACCTCAAACTTTCATAAACATATCATTTAATACCATTCTTTGGATTTTGATTTTGATTTTGATTTTGATTTTTTTTTTTACAAACTTGTGGGGTTGGGGGATTAACTCTAATTTTAAGGTTAATAACACAAGCTTTATGCCTGTTGAGTCATACAAATTTTGACTATTAATTCAAAATTTAAATTGATAAGTTGATATCTTTTCTAAAATTAATTATTTAATTTAAGTAATTATGTAATAAAAAAATAGAGAAATTTCTACGTATAGCAAAAATGTCAAACTATTTACAGAAAATAACAAAAAAGAAAACGGATAGACATTGATAGACTTCTATCGATATCTATCCGTGATAAGACTTCTATCATTTTATCACTGATAGATCTTAATAGATTTCTATCCTTGTATATTATAACTATCTAAAATTTTTACTATTTTATGTAAATAATTTTCCTAATTTTTTTATTTTAAAAAATTCTTCAAAAAAAGTATGTAAAGAAAAATTAGAGGGGAGAAACAAATATTGAATTTGAGCTTAAAAAATGTTAGAAAAAGAATTGACTTACCCTCCCACTTAAAAGGGCACGTGTCAATATAAAATAAAAAAAACCGCACGAAAAAAAGGGAGAAAAGTAAACGACAGGTCGATTAGAAGATATATCAGAATGGACGATTGAAGACGACAAGTCGATCGAGGAACTGTGGCGTAGCGGCGTAGAGCCGTCTTCCTGTTGCTCTACCTCTACGAGTATTTTGACGATCGACCGAAGGCTTACCAGAAGAACTTGGAGAATTTCTTCAAGGTGGAAGTGTTTTTGTTTGCTAATTTGCTTTGACGATACGCATCTTCTTCTTCGGCTTCAAACGATCGGAGGAGGAAATTTCAGAGTGGAGCAGTTGTACTGAAAGATTCTGATTCGGTGAAGAGAATCAAGGTAAAGGCGAAAATGGCTTCCATAGAGGGTCTGGTGCCTATTACCAGGCATTTCCTTGCTTCGTACTATGATAAATACCCATTTACGCCTCTATCTGACCATGTCTCTCGCCTTTCGACTGAGATGCTCGCTCTGGCGAACAGTATGCTTGATGAACTCCCGCCTACTTCAGGTTTCACCATTGACTTGTATCTTAATGAATTTTTGTTTGCAGTGTAGGGCATGATCTCACTGGTTGCTGATGATTTGAAGTTTTGAGCTTGTTTGCTTTTAGATCTTCACTTCTGGAGTGTTCCTGTAGTGCGATTCGAGAGCTTATTTGCAGTTATCGCATGTATTTGGATTGTTTTGCATTTAGTAGTTTACTTTAATATATGTTAATATCATGATCTCTACCATTCAAGTTAGGCTGTTATGATTTAAAACTTGATAACTGTGTCACTGAGCAAATATGAAGAGATAACTGGAGTTTTTAATTTCCATCATTGCATTCGTTGTCATTATGTCACAGAAGTTGGTTTTAATACGAAATTATGTCTAGATCTGTTTTGAGATCAGTTCAATTTTTTTCGCTTTTTTTTTTTCATTTGAAATTGTCATCATAATGGATGAATTAACACCTATTGTTGTGCTCTGAATTGTGCTTTCTCATACTAGCTGTTAACCACTTCATTTTAATCTTTGATTACTGATGTTGGTTGCTTTTCCTGTGGGGATCATCATCATTTCAGAGGAAAGCACCCTTCTTGATGAAGCAAACCAACACCCTCCTCATAAAATTGATGAGAATATGTGGAAGAATCGGGAAAATGTGGAAGAAATTCTCTTTCTGCTTGAAAAATCTCGTTTTCCTCAAGAGGTTAGATTTATGGGCCAATCATGTTTAAGAAGACGCATATATTATTCATAGAAGTTCTAACGTTGTAGTGGCAGCTTGAGCTGTTTCTCAATGCATAATTTTAGAAGCTGAGCCCAAACTTATTTACACATGTAAACTGCAGGTTCAGAAGGAGTCTGCAATTGGTGAAGCTGAACTTGCTAATATTATAGGAAAGCTAGAAGAAAAAGTTCGGAATACCTTACATACGTTGGTGGCTTTCCAATCTAAAAATTCTGAGCACGTGTTCAACACAGGTTACTATTCATAGATCATTATTTTCGAAGAGGAAGTTCTTTTGAAGTTATACCTTGTCTCATAACTTTTCACCCGCCATTTGGTTGATGTTTTGATATGTACTGTTATTATGAAACAATGTAGTTTGGTTGAAGATTGTTTGATTTCTATATTTGTTCTGGCTAATAAAGAACTGTTGTATTAAAAGAAACAAATATACAAGAGAAGGATCTGTAGCCAACAACTAAAGGAGGATATCCCATTGGTTTGAACAAAAAATGGGGATCACTTGGAGAATTCTTTATGAAGAGTGAGCTATCTAGAAGCCAAAAAGAAAAATTATAGCCCTCTTCACCCATTATCCTTGAGGTCCCAAAAATTTGGTGTTTCTTTCTATCTAATCCAAAGAATTTTAGACTTTTTAGAAAACCTACACTGCAACCATAATGGAAGGAGGTAAGGTAACTTGTTTCTAGTAGTTCTCCAAGACCAACGACTATAAATGTTCTATTCCAATATGTATGTAATTTTGCATCACCTGAAAAAGTATTTTCTTCCTGTCCTTATGGCATGATGCGGACCAACTACAAAAATGAACAAAATAGGAACTGATTTCTTACTTACCTATATTGAGGGACCACAAGAAAAATTGATTTTTTTAAAATCAGAATAGTAGCTGTAGGCTAAGAATGTTTGGGATGCTTGAAATAGTAGTTGAAACTTTCTTTTAGGATACATTTTTTAAAATTTAAATAATATATGTAAATCTATATCTTTGTATGCGCGTCAATGTGCGTTTGCAGAGAGGGAGGGAGGGAGGGAGGTTTAAAGTTAACTAGAATGTTTGCTGGTCGGATGCATTTGTGCCTTCCTTTGGAAAACTTGTTGGAGTGTGACAAAAAGAAGTATTTTTCCAGCAGAGGAGAAGACTGTATCAAATATGGGATGTTATTATCTATCAAAACTTTTTTCAATTATCAATTTGAGATTGTTTTTGTAACTTCTATATACTTTGATATACTCTCTACCTTCTCGTATAATGATTTATTTTGGTTCTTGTTAAAATAAAGGTCCAACCTTATTTTGCACCTTTAGTTCACTTCATTATCCTTATGTGCCTTTGTCTGCCCAAAATCAAATCATGCTAGATATAGATCTACTTGAGAAGGTTCCTTGTTTCTAGCCCAGAGTCTTCTCCAACATGACTTTACAAAGATTTGTGATATGATACTATTAGGGTGCAAGCCATCATGGGTTGGCCTAGTGGTAGAAAAGGAGACAAAATCTCAATAAATGGCTGAAAGGTCATGGGTTCAATCCATGGTGGCTACCTACCTAAGAATTAATTTCCTTCGAGTTTCCTTGACACCCAAATGTTGTAGGGTCAGGCGGGTTGTCCTGTGAGATTACCCGAGGTATGCGTAAGCTGACCCGGACACTCACAGATATCCGTTGAGTTTTCCCGAGTGCTTCTTGCATGGCTGTTGTATTTGTGTTGATTCCCTTCTCCTACACTTCTTGCATCTCTTATGTATTGTTCATATTGTATTCTATATTCTATCAGTAATTGAAATATTCGATAGTTTCTTATGAAGAAAAATATATTTGCAGTTATGACCTACATGCCTCAAGATTTTCGAGGAACGTTAATTAGACAGCAAAGAGAACGATCAGAGAGAAATAAGCAAGCAGAGGTTGATGCTTTGATTAATTCTGGAGGAAGTATACGTGATCGGTATGCTCTCTTATGGAAACAACAGATGGAAAGGTATTTTTTGTTTGATTTAGGTGCCTTAATCTTGGCTGAGCTTGTAGGTGGGCTTATAATGTAGGCAGTAGTTATTAATTACCTTTTCAGGAGGAGACAGTTAGCACAGCTGGGATCTGCAACAGTTGTCTACAAAACCCTTGTGAAATATTTGGTTGGAGTTCCAGAGGTACAATTTTCTCGGTTACTGTAAATACACCTATGTTTGCTCCCTGACCAATGACTATACCTATTGCGTTTGTTGATAAAGAAAGTAATGATAGAATTAGTCTTCCGCCTTTCGTTAGAAAAGCTTACTTCCATCTGTTGTTTGTTTGTGTGTGTGTTTATTTAGCCCATGAACTTTCACAATCTGTGTCTAATAGGTTCTTGAACTTTAAAAATGTCAAATAGATTCGTAAACTTTCAATTTTGTGTCTAATAAGTCTCTCTAATAAATTTAAAAATTTTCAATAATATCAAATTTTTTAGACATAAAATTGAATTTTGGTTTAATTGAACTTTAAACTTTCAGTTTTTTTGCCAATAGGTTCATGAATGTTTAAAAAATGACATAAAATTTAAACATTCTTGTCTCCCATTTCTCGTTTTTTCGTTTTTTGTTTGTTATTTTTTTTGTTTCTTGTTTTTAAAACAAATGTAAAACCATTATACAGAATTCATAGTATTAAATGCAATTTTGGTTCCAAAGCAAAATAACAATAATAATTAGTGAATTTTATCTTTCAAATATGGTTCAAATTTGATTTGCAATGTCATCTTTCACTCTAACCAATTCACTTTAAATGATGTGGGCTTATTTGAGTTAGTTTAGTTAACTAATTTGTAAATTGTCCACTGTAAAATTTCAACAACCTTAAGTAGGAGAAAGAAGTGATTTTCTTTGAAAATTAATGGTATATATGAAATTTCTCTCTCTCTCTCTCTCTAGCCTTTTTAATTATCCCTTAACATGATCTGTCTAAGTAGCAGCACTGTAAAGGTGCAGAAGACAATTGAGGGGCATTTGATGAAATGGTTTATAAAGGGCATTTTCTGTGATTGAGCACCAATCAATCTTCTAGTCATTGTGCTCTCTGATGAGTGATAAGCAACCTCACAGGTTCACTTATTTGAGGAGGAGAAGGATGTAATAGTGGGGACTTGAAAACTTAATGAAGGTAGTTAGGCCACTTGTGCGGGACTGGCAATAGTATGTGCTAAGAGGGAAACTACTGTGAGAGGCTATTCTATTTAACAGTGTTCTCTTTGTTCATATTCCAAAGAAGGTACATCTGTTTAGTCACTCTGACTGGTGTGGAGAGTTTAATACCAGTGATCGGCCGTTGAAATTTCATCGTTTTATCCATCTTGCCTATTGAGTGTATTTTGTGCGTGGAGACAATGAAACGGTGGATTATATTTTCCTAAATTGTAAATTTTCTTGTAAGTGGTGATGTTTTCTGGTAAAAAGAATATAGGCATTTAATGGTGCTTTCATAAAACAATAAAAAAAACTATGGAGCAATTTTTGTGCGCTAACCCCTTCAGAGGGGAAAAATAATGCCGTGGACTAATGCTGTAAAGCTCTTCTTTAGGATTTGTGGATGGAAAGACATAAACCTAAAGGAAGAATGTCTTGACAGCCCTTCAAAGAATATTCAGGGAAGAAGCCCTGGGAATTTTCGTTGATCTATTTTGCAAGTAGCACCTTGGAATTGTGTTATCGAATCAAAATTATAAACACCATATGTCATAATTGCAATCTCATTACTTTCTAATGCAGGTATTGCTAGAATTCATTCAGAAAATAAATGATGACGATGGGTAACTTCTTTCTCTACAGTCTTTTAAGTTTTATCTAGTTTTAATTTCAATTAATATAAATAACTAGTAAGAACAGTTCCATCCTAGCCACTTCAACTGAGGGTTGTTGAACCATTCAGTATATTATATTTTAAGATAATGTGTGAAAATTAACAGGCCAATGGAAGAACAAAGACAACGCTATGGACCACCTCTGTATAAGCTAACAACAATGATCCGCCTTATTCGACTCTGTATTTCATTATCATGGAGACGCTTTGATGCTGCGAAAGTGTAAGAAATCTTTTCTTCTTTTTATTTTACAGCGGTTCATTGAATTATAGCATTTTTATATAAGGGTAATTTATTTATTTATCTTCCCTGTTGAGGGAACAAACATTCTGCTTCTGTTTTTGGCCTTGATGGTTCATAGTTGCAATTATATTGAGCAGAAGGGAGCATCTTGTTATTTTGGAGCAAGCTGTTGATGTGTACACCTCTGAGCTTGAGAGGTTCCTTGGGTTCATTCGGTAATATTTCTGCCTCTAGTATAACTAGCTTAATGTTTAGTCCTTTTGGGTACTTTGAAGGCCCACAAGGTCGCATGTCACGAATTGTTTTCCATCTATTATTGATTTGAATATTTTGAATCGTACATGGAACTAGTCATCACGTGCTTTAAACGTTAGTTTCTCTGTGGAAGTATAAATATGTTGAAATTATGTAATTGATATAACTTTGGGTGGGGGTGTTGGGGTAGAGTGATATGTCTTGGTTGTTTGTATCTTAAAGGTTAATTCTGGAATAAGTAGATACAAGGATGATTGTTCACGATGTATGGTGACATAATATTTTACTGGAATTCAAGTAGACTAAAATAGTTGTGATTTTGTAAAGAATCATGCCACCTAGTGGTGTTCTCTTTCTAAGTCTTCTTTTTTCCATCTTCATTACTCTTCCAGTGCAATTGACTTTAGTTGGAAGGTTTTTTTGTAATGGTTGTTGGTTTTATATTTTTTTTGTGTTTTTTTGGCAGTTTTGTAATTCAGTAGCTATAAGGGGTCTCTTTTCTCGTAAAGAGAGAATTGAAATCATGTATCTCGATTAGTGTTTCTCTGTCATTTAAGAATAAAATGTCTGTTTCCAAAAAAATTTCACAAGCCCATCAAGGCCATGGTGTATTCTGATTCTGATTGCCAGCATCTCCATTTTTATTAATTTGTCCTCATATTTTTTTCCAGCGAGGTCTTCAACAATGCTCCGTTCTTTATTTCAGCAGATGTGGCCTGTGCAGCAGATGAGAGGTATATTGACATTTTTATGTGCGTGTCTTATGTGGGATAAAAAGCATTGCTTTCATTAAGATAGGTAACAGGCTTAACAGCAAAATCCGAACAAAGAAACAAGGGACAAAGCGCACCAAAAACCAGGAAAACAAACAAAAAACTGAAGGCCGGGAGGGAAACTTACAAATGTGCTCTTAAGGAGTATTTGACCCAAGGAATTGGGGGAGTGGAGTTGTGAACTCCACTCCTTGTTTGATCAAGGAGTTCGTGGGCCCCACGACTAAAGAAAATAATTTTATGCCTTGTTAACTCCTTACATTGGGGGCCTAGGAATTCACAACTCTCCAGACTTAACAACTTCTTAGAGTTCACAACTCCACTCCTTGCCTCAAATAGCCCCTAAAGGGTGAAACTATCATCCGGCGCCATACTAGCTTCCCACATAGAAGTTGAGGACATACAAACTGATGGTAAATGATTCAAATCCTTGCCAAGTATGCACTAGTTTGACCTTACTTGAGAATGGATGAACTTCAAATCACATCAACGATGTTACCTCAAAAATAAAATTGGTGCAAGAGAGCCTTCATCCCAAGATTGATTGACTGATCTTGTCTTGCCGCAGACTTAAAAACAAATCATATGAAGTTTTCACTATTATCTGGAAGTATGTATGTTAGGTATTTAAGCACCTTGGAGAACCACACCCCAAAAGCCAACTATTGAGGTACCTTGGAGAACCACACCCCAAAAGCCAACTATTGAGGTGGGAGAGCCAAGCCACTTAAGTACCAAATTGGCCATCTCATTCTAACTGATGTGGGACAAAGGTAACCCATACTATCTTGATTCCTACAGTGTACAGTCAGGCAAGAAAAGAATTAGACCTTTTTTTCGAACTTCCAGCTTCTAGTGATTGGACAGTGACTTGGATGAGGAAACCAAATTGGTAACCATAGAACTAGAGCAGAAAATTTCAGCAGAATCAAGAGTCAGACGACAAAGATTTTCATCTTCAAATGAGGAACCAACTAGAGTATAATTCAACGCGATGGGGGCATTGGTGTTAGAAGATAAAAAAGTAAAGGTGGGGAAAATAAATAGGCAATGGACCATAGCCAATGGTATTTTCCTCACATAACCGAATGCAAGTCTCATCCCCAATGAATAAAGAAATTACTTGTCTAAACAAATGGAGACTATTTTGAGATACTTTCTATGAGTTTCTACAAGGGACCAAGGGTCACTGTAAATTGCTTTGGAGTCCCCCACATACAAGCGTGAACACATTTTTGCTCACTATTAATTTGTGCTGCAAAATCTTGGCTTTGGAGAGAAATATCAAAGCCATTTAGACAAGAAAGTATTATTCTTATTGACCAGGTTCCAAACGTCGAAATTGCCTAGTTCATGCCTTTTGATGCTTCACCACAATTATGATGAGGCTGTGAGAGTACTAATAGGGGTATCTTGGGAATAGCAGTAGGATATTAGTAAGGGCACAGGAGTAATTAGTTAGAGGTGAATTGATTATAAATTGAGAGTGAGGGAGAACATGGAGGCCATATTATGGTAAATGAGGGGAGAGTACTAATAGGGGCATCTTGGGAATAGTAGTAGGATATTAGTAAGGGCATAGGAGTAATTAGTTAAGGGTGAATTGGTTATAAATTGAGGGAGTGTGGGAGAACATGGAGGCCATATTATGGTAAGTCATTCCTGAGTGGATTGCTTGTGGGAGAGGCATAGTCCTCTCGAAAGGCTATCGATATTGTAATTTCTTCTTGTTATTGCAACATAGTTCCTTTGGTGTTTTCATATATTTTTTGTGTTTTGGTATCCTAATAAATTGGTACCAGAGCATTGATTCTGGCAATAGATCATGATTTGTGGATCGTTTACCGAGGTTAGTGTTTGTTATAGAGATGCTTGGCCAAACATGATGAACATAGGGCAACAATACAACAAATATTGGGAGAAATGCGACAATGGGATAATGATGTTGAGTTTGTGATCTTGATCAACAATGGGATGGGAAATGCGACAAATATTGGGAGAAATGTGACAATCTTTCCAAGGTCAATGAAGTCACTGGCTATGAGGACTGAGGAGTCTTCAGTGCAAGGCAGTAGTGGTTTCCAATGGCAATGGAGGACGTGGAAGTCGTGGTGGAAGGCAGAACGAATATGGTGAAATTCAATCGAAAGATGGAGAAGTTGAGGAGGAATGGAAGAAAGAAAAATACTGGCAGAGAGGGCAAGTGGAGCGGCAACCTGTCAGCTAACACATGGTCGAAAAAGCGTAGAGGCAAGCAGACGGAAAAATGGCGGAGGACAAACTTGCCTATGGTCACATGAAAAAGATGAGGTGTCGAGCAAAGGGGAAACGAAGGAGGGAGAACGTTCTGATAGACACGTAGTTGAAAAAGTGGAGAGACAAATAGAGGAAGAACTTGTGGCTGCTGAAAATGGCAGAAGAGGGATGGAGACGGTGGAAGGATAAACGGAAGAGGAGAGAGAAATTACAAAGTAGTTGATTATGGCTACGGTGGAGAAGAAGTCCCTTCATGGGATGTGAACTAAATAGGCCAAACAGGCTCCATTTAGAAAAGAAGTTATGCTGTTATGTCGGCAATAAAGGGAAGGAAAAAGGTGATGTTCGTTGGTGGGCTACTCCTAAGTGGAGAGTGCAAGCAGAATGTGGACTTAGCCCATTAGAGATAAGCAAGAACGGCAGTGCAAACAGAATTTGGCTTTGCATTTATTGTACTTTCTGATCTTGAATTTGTGGGTGGGTATTTTGTTTTGTGTCTGTACTGGATGCTATACAACCCACACCTTGAGGACAAGTTTGAAGGGTGGGGTAAACTGAAAGTACTAACAGGGGTATCTTGGAAATAGTAGTAGGATGTTAGTAAGAGTATAGGAGCAATTAAGGGGTGAATTGGTTAGAAATAGAGAGATTGAGGTGAGAACAGGGAGGTCATATTTTGGTAAGTCAGTCCTTGGTGTTCATATATATATATATATATTTTGTTTTGGTATCCTAATAGAGTCCCACCTTCATTATAACCATCTCACATGAAGCCTTTCTTGAAGCCTTCCTCCCCAAGGAAAAAAAAAGTAGGTTTCTTCTTGGAAAAAGGTGCGTGTGAATATTTTCCATCACCTTGTCCCAAAAGGAAAGCCTGCATAGCTTATTGTCAACTACAGTTCAACTCTCAACCTTACTAGCAACAATATTGATGCTGAAAATTGTACATTTGGATCTATTAACATTTTATTGATGGATGAAAATAAGGTGATAAGGGATAGAAAACACGAACCAACAATTAGAAAAATGGCCTAAACAACAACGACCTAAAAGGAGGCAAACGGAACCTCGCCTGATGGCATGGAAAGGGCTCTAGTCTAAGAGAATATGACCTGACAAATAATTACAAGATTTTAAATATAGACACCTAAAGCAAGGCATTAAATCTAGCTAAGGACCAACCCTCCTCTCTTGATCTCCTTACTCCCTTAAAGATTCTACTTATTTAACGCAGGGCATTAAATCTACTTATTTGCTTTCTAGCAACTTTTTTGTTCTCTTCCCCTTGAGCCATCTTTCTGTAACGATTTGTCCATCCATCAATCTCACTCTCTACAGGAAAAGTGATAGCTACAAAGAGATTAGTGTTCCAGCTGGAAAGACTTATGAGGTTCATTTTTTTCTTCAGTGTTATTTTATTCTCATTTTTTGCTTATTTATTGGATTCATCAGCTTTGGATTCTGTCCCCTGAGACAAGTGGATAATAATCTATTAATTGTCATTTAAAGGATTTCAAAAGTTAAGGGCTGTCTAGAAGAATATATTTTAAATTTACGAGTTTTGTTCATTCTGGTTTCTGATAAAAAATTATCACTGTTCTTAGCATATACTCTGTTTGATATAAGATCAGATACTCTGTGCTAAGGTAACAGAAGATTTTATTCAGTTCATTTGACCGGAAGAAAACAAGTTTTTAATGATATCATGTTTTGATAAAATTGAGTAGCTAGCGCTAAACTTTTATTTCATTTTCTTTATACTTTTTAATTTTTATTCACAAATGACTTTAGGTTGTTGAGAAAAGAACGCCAAAATGATTAGCAGCATGGTTTCATTGCACACAATTTTATCACCCAGCACCCAGTAATTTGTAAAAATATTATACTAGGTTCTCCTTGTTTGCTTCATCACTTAAAGCCATTGGATATCTTTTTAATATCCTTTGGCTTGGATTCTCTTTTATGGATTTTCTTCTATCAGTGAAACAAAAATACGTCCTGAAAGAGTTTTACTTTGATGGTATTTTTTTATTCATGTTAAAATTTATAAATAGTTATGTACAGTTGACTGCAAGAACATTAATTGATGACTTTTTCTGTAATAAATTCTAATCAGCCCTTTTCATTCATGAACTTTATTGATGGAAGGCTTATGTTTGGAACAGTTATATTATTATATCATTGGTTAATCAAAGTGTTTGCAGTTTCTGGCACGTTTGGATGGTCTAAATCTTAAATCAAAGTGCTTGCATATCTTGCTTCTATTGTGCCTGATAAACCTTTTGTTGCAACTCACTACTCGTGGCATTTTTATTGTGGATTACTTTTATAGGTTTCATTAAGTGTGGAGTCTATCAACTCATATATTGCCTGGGATTTCTCATTGGTTCAAGGCAAGATGAGTATGGTACAGCTACCAAATCCCAGACTTTCTTTGACTTGATTACATCTTTTCTTTGTCGTATAGTGATTGCCTTCTAGATGTCTCACTTTTATCCAGATGATATATTGATATATTTATAACTTTATGTAGATGCAGAGTTCCTTTTGTTTTTCTCTAGTTTCTACTCGAGCAAAACTTTTGTTCTCTTTATAAAATCATTCTAGTATTCATCAAGTTAATATGTTCTGGACAAGGTTCACATTGCTAATGACACTATTGAAAACCAGAATGTACTTGAATAGGGTTGAGTCATTGCTAAACTTGATTTTTTAGAGGCTTACAATCGTGTGGATTGGGGTCTAGATATGGTCATCTGAAAGAAAAGCTTCGGTTATAAGTGGAGCACTTGGATGAGGAATTACCTTCAATTAATGAAGATTTATTTATTTTTATTAATGGGAGGTTACCTTTTTAGTACTAAGAGCATCATCTTGGTGATCCTTCATCTCTTTTCTTTCTTATCATGGCTCTCTCTGTTGAAGAATACATTTAATCAAAGTCCAAATCAATAATCAATTCATTGTATCTAAAGTTCTGTAAATTACAAATGCTATTGAATTTTCTTTTCTAACTATTTACTAAACTAACTTCTGAAGTTCCCTTAGATTGGAGCCCCTCCCTAGCTCGTTAAGCCAGTCCTCGTTTTGTTCCTTTTGGGCTGATATTTTTGTAGGCTTCTTTTTTGCTTTTCTGGCTTGTGCTGGCCCTCGTATTTTTGGTTTTTGATTAAAAAGAGGAAAAAAAATCTCTTTTTCATGTGGTCATTTTGTGCTTCTGAACAATAAAGAATATAACAGAATTACGACAAGTTTTGATACTGAAAGCTATACATGGTATAAATATATGTTATGCATTTTTGAAAGATGCCATTTTCTTTGCCATGGTTCAGATCCACCAAATTTGTGTTCTTTTTTGTGGCTGTTTCTCTCCTTCATAGTCATTTTGGTCGAATGTTCTTATTAAAACGGAGTTGCACTTTATGCTTGCACAGGATATTGGATTCAGTGTGGAGTGTGAAAGTCCTGGAGGGGTAAAGACGGTACGTTGATTAGTGACCTTGTAGTTACTAGTAATTTCCCTTTGTTTCATTTTTTTCGATCATTTAATTTGATCTTCAAAATCCTCTTGGTGACTCTCTCTCTCTCTCTCTCTCTCTCTCTCTCTCTCTCTCATACTCTTTTAATTCAACTTATATGATGGATTTGAACTGTTTTCTTGCAGTTGATATTGCCTCACAAACGTTACGAGTCTGATCAAGTGAGTTAATGGTACATGTTGCTTTTATTAAGTGTTGAAATTACAAACATAAATTGATGGGAGTATCGTTAGGGAAACTTCTGCACTTGCATGGCTGGGGAATACAAGCTGATTTGGGACAATACATATTCAACTTTTTTTAAGAAGGTAATGAACGCGATAGCCAACTTCTTTCTTCAAATTGTCTTAAAGCTCCTAATCTATTTGGTTTTCCTGTGGCTTCTCAAGTCTTAATAGATATACGCAGATGTTCATCGGAAAACACCTTGAATGGACCTTTAATTTGTGATGGAAATTATGATTAGATTTATATACCCCATGCATGGCAATACCAGAGCTTTAGCCACCTGGGTTTATAGTGATTAGTGATTGTGCTTTCCAACAAAACATGAACTTCCAACCGCTGCCATTTTCGGGCAGCTTTTACCCTTGAGCTTTTGGTTTTTGGTATTAGAGAATGGTAATTGTACCTTTTGTTTATCAGCCGCCTCTGCATAAAACACACCCTTTGATGATTTAGGAAAATAGAGACGGACCTTTTAAGTGTCAATAATGCTGACCCAAATTGGATAAAGGGCTAAGAGGTTGTCATGGGTTCAATCCATGGAGGCCACCTTCTTAAGATATTTAATATTCTGTGGGTTTCCTTGACACCCAAATGTTGTAGGGTCAGCTGGGAGTTGAGGTGCATATAAGCTAACTCGGACACTCACGGATACAATAAAAAAATGCCGATCCAAATAGAGGAAATAGACCTAGGAAAAAAGAAATAAGATGTGAACAAAAACACTACAAGAGAATGATCACGAAGATTTCAAGTCAAAAACCTGTCTCGGCACTCGTGCTAGGATAAGGAACAGCCCCTTAAATAATGAACAAGAGAGAAGAAAAGTCCTGAGATTCCTTGTTGTTGGATTCCTTCTGAAGTCAAAATTAGAAGAGAAAGACCTTGGATAAAAGAGAAAAGTGAAGCATGGAAATGGATTTGTTCTTGGTCAAAAAGGTCAGAGACTTGTTTCTAGGGACAAGTTCAGAGTTTCATAGGTAAGGAGTAAAAATCTTGGACAATGATCTTGCTGCAGTTTATTTACTTTGTTTAAGTCACATTTACTGTTACATTTTCAGCTTACTATATATTTTACAGGATTGAGTTTACTTTCAGGTAACTATTGGTAAGTTAATGTGTGGAAGTTTGTTGGTTCAGGATCTCTGCCTAGAGATCTGTTTGCTTGTATCTACAAATTATCAGTATCATTAACAAAAAAAAATTGGATATCTATACTATATTGACTGGTCTTGGTCGAAAAAATTCTGTTATGTTCCATTGCTTCTACGTCTCTCTAAGTAATCGACGTTACTCCCCGTTCAACAGCACTCCAGAGTCCTTCCTCTAAACCGCTCTAAACGAAATTACATAAATACTGTTTTGTCCATCTGATCGCAGTTAATAATCTAGTTTAGATGATTTTCTCTTGATAACAAGCTTGACGTGTGGATTTCTCGCCGCGCTATAGGTTTTGCGCTATAAGGTTGACTGCATACCTCCTGTGGTAGAGCCGGTGCAACCCGCTGCAGAAGAGTAAGTGTCTCGGGCAGCCTCTCCATTGTAGACAAGAATGTTTAGATTGTAACATATACATTCATTTTCTTTATAGTTTCATCATCTCAAAGAGTTTGATCGCACGTTGAGATCCTATTCTTTGCAAGATTTGCTGATAGATGAAACTTGTAAACAAAAATACAATTAACCCAAAAAAAGAAAATCATTTGTAATTATGGAAATACGTCATTTTCTAACGTTGTGAAATACCTGTTGTTCTCTCATCATGGATGCAATAAGAAATTATTTGTTTGTTTCACATGCTTTACATGATTTTATTTTTTAAAATTCAGCATTTTAAGAAAACTGTAAAAACTCATCTAAGATAGATCTCTAATATCTTTCATATAGGTTAAATTTTAAAAATGAATTAAGGTGTAATAAATCAATGGTAATATAAAAGTGGGTTTCATTTGATTATCTTTGGTGTTGTTTACTTGTCTACTGCATTTGTACTGACACATGGAGTCCATGTTCGATTTAATTGTATCTAGAAATTATGTCATATCATTACTGTTACAAAGGAAAAATTATGAATTTTGACACATTTACTTTTACTGTTATCATTACCGTTTAACTCTCAGAGGTAAAGGTAACCGTAATAATAAATGTGACAAAATAAATTCATAATTCTAAGTAAACGCAATAAAATGAAATTTAATTACATTTGCGATTCAGGCTTGTTACAATTGATCTATCAATGAAATTCTATTATAATTATACTAATTTTCATTATGATTTGATAAACGTGACCTAATATCAATCAATCATTATTAATTATGTTTAACTAATTATTAAATACAAACCTATTATTTAAACTTGATATATTTTAATTAATAGATCTACGTCTACCATTAGAATTTTATATTATCCTTATTATTTAATATAAAGTTTTACTATTAACTATTAATATTTTAATTACCTTATTCTTATTTAATTATTTTTAGTTAATGTTTAATATAAAAATATCTTGAGTGATTAAATATTGATTTAATATGATAATATATTAAATAGTACTAAATTTAATTTATTACTCTTTTACAAAATTAAGCAATTATTTAAATATAGTTTCTATTTAAAATTTTAATTTTTTTTACCCATAAAACAATATCTGCAATATAAACAGAACTTAAAGAAAATGTTGGCTAAGCACAATCTGGGGTATTTTTAATTGGAAGTACATTTCATATATTAAATATGTTTTAATTAGTTAATTTTGTCGAAGTTAAATAATAATAATAATAATATATTTCACTTGAGAAAGATATTTCCATAATTTATGATGAAAAGATTAATAGAAAAGAATATATATCAACAATAAACAAAGAATTACTTGAGATTTATTTTTTTAAAACAAGTTGAACAAATTTCAAAATTCAGGATCAAAATGTTATTTTAACCCTTTTATTAAAAAAAAAGAAAAAGGAAAAAGTTATTTTAGCCTAATACGTCATACATTATTGAAAAGTACTTTTAGTGACACTTAAAACGTAATACATCATTCCAAACTCGTGAAATTTCTCAAACTCATTTAAAGTTGATTGGGTCAGTTGAAGAGCTCCAACATGGAAACAAGGTCTTATCTTACAACAAAATGCAGCTCCAAAATTATGATCACGAACAGATGAACGTGTCAAGGAAACCAAAACCAAAAAAAGGGTGTATCAATCATGTCGAAATAACATTGAGTTAGCTAAAGTTATGTGCTCGTTTGGCCGATTCGAGTGTGTTGAGTAAGAGCATAGCAACCGTCACCGGTCCAACTCCGCCAGGAACTGGTGTAATAGCAGATGCAACCCTTGATGCCTCTTCGTAGCAAACATCTCCAATTAATCGATATCCATACTCGCAACTAGGATCCTGCCAATCCATGGTGTGATGTGTTATAAACTGTTCTAAATAATGCATCTCCACGTTTTTAACCATATGCATAACTTGTGAAAGAATATTTCTTTAAGAATTTTTTTTTAACATCTATTCAATTTAAAGGCAACTACAAATACTAAAAATAAATTAACGTATGACTAATTTAGACCATGTTTCCTCACCATTTCTTTGTCGTGCTTTTATCTATTTTAAAGTAACATGTAAATTATCGATCAAATTTCAAGTTCCAGAAAACACGTTTTTAAAACATAATTTGTTGGTTTTTAAAAATTGATTTGGATTTTAAGAACATTTATAGAAAAGACAAAATAGATATCAAAACAAGAAATATTAAAGAGGAAGTTGCAAATAGGTTAAATTATAAATTTGGTCCCGATGGTTTGGAGAAAATTAGATTTCAGTCTCAATGTTTTTAACAGTTAGAATTTAGTCCTTATGAGTTAACAACAAAACCTCATCGTCTCTATGGCTTTATAAAATCCTCACAAATAGTCTCCATATGGTACGAACTATTTAAGAGAGTTTTATCAAATCGTAGTGAGTAAATTCTAATTATAAACCATAAGGGCTAAATTCTAACTTTCTCCAAACCAAAAGGAGAAAATTTACAATTTAATCTTGTGTTTATAAGCTTAATTGTCAAAATAAAAAACCAAGTGATAATTAAACAAGACCATTGACACAGTCCATAATATTCTTGCTAATCTAGTAGTCCCTAGGGCTAAAAGAGTCAGATAGGAATAATTCTAACTATTAGATTTTATCTTAATCGTTACATTGTTTTACTTAAAAACTGTTATGTTGCTTATAATTAGTTATCAGTTGCCACTAGACATTTTAGTTTCTTTATCAAAAGATCACACGCATAATTCAACTATTAAAGGAGTAAAAAATGCTTCCCCAAAAACCTAATATGGCTAATGCCAACATTCTGGCAATGGCAACAAAGTGCCTCAAAGAATTTCAAAAGTTGAAAGGACGAAAATGAGAATGCTTTTTAAATTCAATTCAAATCAATGATGCATAAAGGTGGAAACTTAAATCAATTACCTCAACTGGATTAGTCCCCACATCGATAACTACTGCACCAGGTTTTAGCCAACTACCACGAACCAAATTAGGAACTCCAGCAGCAGCAACCACTATGTCAGCTTCTCGAGCAATCTGTTCAGGATTCCTAGTAAATGCATGCACAATACTCACAGTAGCATGATGCCTCTGCAGATAACCAAAACCAGAAGAATAAAGAATATTTCATCTTCAATTACAAATATAATTCTACAACTCCAACAAAGTGAAAGTGCCATAAGAAATTTTGGACATAAAAGTTAATGTGGACCTGCAAAAGCAAGGACGTGGGTAATCCAACAATATTACTTCTTCCGATCACCACGGCCCTCTTCCCTGCGATTTCTACACCAGATCTGATCAACAACTCAATACAGCCTTTGGGAGTGCAGGGTAAGAAAAGTGGTTCCCTACCCCTCATGGCAAGATTCCCCATATTAAGCGGATGGAAGCCATCGACATCTTTTTCTAGGTGCACAGAGTTCAGGATTTTACCCTCATCCAAATGCTGTTACACAACATTGAATTGTCAGTCTCCCTTCATATTCCCTAAGAAAACCCCCGTATGAGTTCTATATTCGAGTTAATAGCAAAATCTGTCACCTATAGAACCTAAGGAAGATACGGATGAAAAATGCGTCCCCAAAAACCGGAAATTAAGGAGGATAAGCATGTGATCATGTTGGTGGTATTCAGATGAAACGTGCAAAATTAAATATCATCATGGCCCAGTTTTAGAAATTACTTGAGGTAGAGGAAGCTGCACAAGTATACCATGAATAGATGGATCTTCATGAAAACGTGACAAAGCATTAAGAACTTGATCTTCTGTACAATTTTCAGGCAAATTAAAAATCTCCGACTTGATTTCAGCTTCTTCACATGCAGCTATTTTGTTGCGAACATAAGTCTGTGAGTCCCTTCTTTGGCCGACCATGATTACAGCCAAGCCAGGAACGTTTCCAGTAGAGTTCTTCATCCTCCTCACCTCACTAGTTATTCCTGATTTAATTTCCTCAGCAATCACCCTACCATCAATTACTGTTGCAGTCTGCGGGTTATCTGCAAGTAAAATTAGATCATCAGATGCCAAGCACACACAGATAAGAAAGCGTTCAATGATGAACACAATAATATAATAAACTATAGGCGACAACATCTGGATTTGAAATGGGGAAAAAGGAGATGACATGTGAGAAGGGTTAGAGTGAAATGGCGATGTACCATATGACGGCGTGATGGAAGAATAACCAAGACAGCTAGAACTAGTCCAAATATCAGGAAAATCAATGGATATGAGAGGTGGAGACATTAAAATCTGACGGGCATCTGTTGTGATTCTTCTTTTCATAGCTGCAGATGTAAGTAGAACTCTCCTACTCAGACACTTGTACAATAACGCCATGTGCACACAATAACCACTGTTACAATTGAAGATAGTTAGCATTATGGTTGTTAGTTATGACATAAATAACAGAAGCTTTTGGTTAAAACTTGTATTAGTTGATATGTAAAACGGCTAGCAAGGCATTCCATTCTTATCTTTGCATTAATCCATGAGATCTTCAAGTAGAACTCAGCTTCTCCAATAGTTCGATGGTGCCATCAAGCATCGGTAGGCTTAAGGTTGAAAGTACTTTGGAAAGACTAAATAAAATGACCAAGAACTTATAATGGGCTTCACAAATCACAAGTCTTAAAGGCAGCTGCATAACTTTCTTCAATTGCATCCTGATTTATATTACTATAACCCATCAACTAAAAACTTTTGGATTTAGTGGTCATCGTATCACTAGTTTAACATGCAGGTGAATTGGTTTTGGGCGTTACCACTCGCATCTAAGCAAAGTTTCTTTTTCTAAACTGGGCTTTCATAAAGAAAAATGAAAGAAATAGAAAGTATGCCAAAACACATCCCACCCAAAAAAAAAAATGAATGCGATGGGGACCCAAAAACTAAGTACCAAATGGGACTTCAATCCAACCAAATCAAATCAAGATCACAATTACTAAAGAGTATATTAATCGACGCCTGCATGGAGGCATTAAAGCTAGCCCCCTTCAAAACATCCTCACTTGATACCTCCATCTCTCTAAAAATCCTATTGTTTCTCTCAATCCAAATTCCCCAAACAGCCGAGCACCTCTTCAATCATAGAGTAAAAACCTCTCCTCTACTTTAGATCGACTACACAAAATGGCAACCCCTACAGTAAGCGGTGAAGGTCCTCTTCATGTCATTTGCAAAGAATGTACCATTGCTGATGCAACACGAAGGAAGAATGGTGTTGAACCTGATCCATAGTGTTAAACCATACCATGCAATACCTACCACAAAAATGTTAACATTCTTTCAAATTTGACTCTTTTAGATAGCGGCAAAAGCCGAGGCAACATGAGGCGTAGAAGGAAGCGTTTAGGCAAAGTTGCCCCAAACAAATTTCCACCCTCGCAAACCAATATGCTATGGAATTATACCTTCCACCCTATTCCAATTTCCAACGTCATATCAAGGTCCACTAATTGAGTTGCCTCCATTTTATTTGAGTGGCCCAATGATTTGAGCACCCATGACAATGCTTGTCACTCCATTTTCATCCCATTTACAGAGTTTCCCTCCACAATGAAATCAAATTTATTAGACCCTTGTCCAACTAAGATGACATTGGTCTTTCCATCCCTACAGTCCAATATGCTACGGAATCACACCCTCCCCTATTCCAACGTCATATTAAGGTCCACTAATTGGGTTGCCTCCATTTTATCTGACTGACCCAATGATTTGAGCACCCATAACAATGCTAGTAACTCCATTTTTTGCTCACTTAAAAAGTTCCCCTCCACAATGAAATCAAGTTTATTCGACAATTGTCCAACTAACACCTTCACACACCAATTCTTCCTGCGCCACCATATACATGTCCAACTAAACCAAATTAATACCTCTCTTGCTAGACCAAACGATAGTCTCCTTTTCATGGTTTCTGATAACTAATTCATCTAAAAGAACACTTAAATTTCCACCCAAGAAGTTTAGTGCCTCCAAAAGATCATTCATATATTATATGCTATCTTGTGATCTTGAAGGGGCACATACTAGATACTACTCTTTTCGACAAAAGACACCCCTACTGTATAACTAACTATCATGACATGTTAAATATCCCATGCTCCCTCCTTGCATGCGTAAACTTAATTGAAAGCTTACTGATCCTATTTGAATCTAGATTATAAATGAGTTTTTAATGTAAATGTGAAGTTCAAAGTTGACAAGTTTTTAAAAAGAATACGATAAAAATCAGCTGAAAAATATCAGATCAGATTTTCTCCAACAAGATGTATCCAAACATATGGAGTACATTTCCATTAAACTTTTGCCCCAACAGTCCCAATGAACACCTTTAGAAATCTTCTGTCTAGTTGTGAATAGAGTTAACTATTGTATTAATACAGGTAAAAAGTAATGTTATCTTTTCTCCATGGGAATCCAAATGAGGAAGTACATATTGCACCTCTTCTGGAGCTGGAAGCTCAATTTGCAGAAAGGAAAGTTTGCCTTACGGAAGTCTCTTTATCAAAACAAAATCAACATGGTTAAGGGCAGTTACTAAATGAAATCCATTAAGATGGAAGGCAGATCATCAATGGCTCTACAGGCATGCCTATTAGATCATGATGTTCTACAGACAAAGAAAGGGAGGTAAAATTCAGAAACCAATGTTCAAGATTTTCAGCTCACTTAATTCATAGTACTATATTAGACCCATACTCGGTATCTCTTGAAAACTTGTTTTCTTCCCTTCACCGGACTCGCACCTAGACTAGGGTGCCTGGCAATGTTTCAGCTGCTCCATACAAAATCTCAAGCGGAAGCTCACCATGAAAGGACACTAATAACACATAATACTCGTAAAAATATCTCCTACTTGTAGTATGGACAATGGGTAAATTCTCATAGCTCCCAACTGTAGTTGAAACATGAGTAGACAAGCCGAAGATCGTACACTATAATGGAGTAAGTAAGAAGAGCTACAATTGCTTCCGTTTCTAAAAGCATTGAGTCCGTAATTACGACTTAATAAGTAGTGGTCAATGAAATCACCATTCTTCTTTCTGTTTCATTCTTTTTCTTAGCTCTGTGAAGTACAATTGTCAAGATTCATCCTCTTGTTGCCATAGTTGACTCTAAAAGATACTCTATAAACCATACCAGTTTCACTATCAAGAAAACAACACAATAACATGCACCAAAATCATCGTCGCAAATTATCAACATCTTCAAGAAGAAAACACAAGAAGCGATAAAGAACGATTTCTCATCACGTAACAAACCACAAGAAATAGCACAAAAAAAAAAAAGAGAGAGAGATGCCGCAGCATAGAAGAACGCCAACGAAAAACAATTACCTGAAGGTAGCTCCGGCGTTCGGCGTTGAAATGGCTAGAAGCGCGAATTTCCTTCGATTGAAACCTTGAAAAATCCAAAACAACGGACTATAACATCACCTTGACCCTACATCAGCAAAATTTGTCGTGGCTGTTACATCTTTGACTTGAAAATCTTTCCTCCATCGCTGCTGCCGCCGCCGCCGCCGCCAGTGGCCGCCTTCGCCTCTGCTACCACTTTAATCTCCGGATTGCAAAAACAAAGGAGTGATTCTGAGTGAATGAAGCTAAGCAAAGGATTTAGTTAGGGCATCGCTGCATTGTCCCCTTCTTCAAATTGACAGTTCCAAGATGGTGTGAACTACAGACACCGTTCAGGTTTCTTTCTTTCCTTTTCGAAAAATTTCATAAAATGACTCATTTTGATAAAACTTCTCCACCAATGACCCACTCTAAAAAACTTTTCTATGGTTGACCCTTTTGCTATGTGAAGTACCATTTTTACTCCTAACTTTTTAAAACATCATTTTTTTTCTTCTTCTCTTCAACTGAACTCACAGTGACTAAGTATCAACTTCTCATCTATTGAATGCAATACCAACATTCTACCAAAGTATTTATTTTAAATTAATATTCTACCAACAACATTGAAGGCTATTGATATCAACAATGGAATATCACTATCACGTTTTATTCACTGGCAGTCGAACTCCCAAAGAATTTTCTCCCACTGATAGCTCAGAGTTTCAGTCGAACATTCTCCCTGTCTGTCGCTTTCGACTTCGTTCAGTCTATTTTTTCTTTAGATACAGATAAAAAATTTTCGTCCGAACCGAAGAACGCAGAATCGTCAAGGTCAATGTAAGTGATTACGAAGATACATGTTTTCAGATCGCTCAAATCAGTGTAAGAGATCGCTGTGTAATTCATAAACGATCGCGTATTAATAAATACAAGATCGTTTAAATAAACATATGTGATCGTTTATAGTGGATAAGCGATTGCCTACAATTCGATATGAGATCGCATAGAACTTGCTATGCGATCGCTTATACATTGATGAGCGATCGCATAGCCAATTGTATGCGATCTCATATCTAGTTGTAGGCGATCGCTTATTACATACTGAACGATTATGTAGTAATGGAATGAGAGATCGCTTACTTTATATGGGCGATCGCTTACCAAATTTGATGTTAAATCGCCTATTTTAATTGCAACTCGAAACCAACTTGCGTGTTTTCTGATTGCAGACCAATGACACCAATTCGCATCTTTGTAAGGTTTGGTGGGGATTGGGATCAGTCCAGGAGAAACTATGTTGGAGGTCAGCTGAAAGGTTTGAAGGTTAGAAGGGATATAACGTGCAGTGAATTAGTAAGCACTCTACACCAACGATTGAACAATGATCTGTATATGTTGGACATACACATCAAATGTTGTTACAATCTATCGATGCAAGCTCCTCCAATGGACATAGTGGATGATGAAGACCTTAGCTTCTTTCTAGAAGGCACTGATGCATCCCAAATGCAATTGTTTGTATCAGCACCCCATGAACGACATGGGTTGGACACAGAAGATATGTATTAGCAGTGTAATCCAACGGCTCAGAATGTCGGGTTTTCACCCATTCCAACACACATTCCAACCATGTCTTCCCTAGGTGGAAATATAGAGCCGTGTAATTTGGGGGATGACGAAAATGAAGAGTGGATTGGTCACAATATCCACTCTACATGTAGTCCGCAGTTAGATGCCGATGATGTACCATAAACAAATTCAGCAGCACCAACCATTCCAACACCTTCCATTCACATTCCAACACCTTCCATTAATGTTCCAACACCAGCTGCTCCCGTTCCATCTATGGCGATGCCTTCAGTTCAGATGCATTCCACTATGCCAACCCAACCGTTTGTAGACATACCAAGACCATCAGACGGTCCATTATATGATGATCTCATCACAATATCACATGATTGTCTGAATGATGAGGATCTAAAGGCTGGTCAGATTTTCTTTTCGAAACATGATTTATCAATTAAATTATCAATACTTGCAATGAGAAAGAATTTTGACTTTCGTGCAAAGAAGTCTACGAAGAGTCTGCTAACAGTATGATGTTTGATAGAGGGTTGCAAGTGGAGGGTACGTGCAAAAAGATTGGAAGGAAGTGAGTGATTCAAAGTGACTAAATATCCAAGCGTCCACACATGTGCACTTGAAATGAG
The DNA here is from genome assembly GCA_002890555.2 of Lagenaria siceraria. Classification (NCBI taxonomy): domain Eukaryota; kingdom Viridiplantae; phylum Streptophyta; class Magnoliopsida; order Cucurbitales; family Cucurbitaceae; genus Lagenaria; species Lagenaria siceraria. Next base: position 14,215,245 of record CM016485.1, read on the forward strand.
AGTTGGTAACCATCGACAAGCTAAAAGTTGGGTTATCGGACACCTGATCAAGTCCAAATACGACTAGGTTGGTAGAACATATCGCCCAAGGGATATAATTGAAGACGTCCGACGAGATTATGAGGTGAGTATAAGTTACGGGTGGGCCTACCGTGCAAGAGAGTATGCTTTGGTATTTGCAAGAGGGTCACCGGAGGGTTCATATGCCATTGTTCATGCATACGGGGAGGCACTGAAACTTGCAAATCCAAGCACGATATTCAAGGTTGAAGTGGAAGACAATCAATATTTTAAATACGTCTTCATGGCATTGGGTCCGTGTATCAGGGGTTTCTTGAACTGCATCCGTCATGTAATCGTGGTCGATGGTACTCATTTGCACGAGAAATACAAAGGTATGTTGTTAATAGCAACATGTATCGATGGCAATAACAACATATACCCCATTGTATTCGGTATTGTAGATATTGAGACGGATGCATCCTGGACTTGGTTCATGACTAACCTTAAGGCTTCCATTGGAGACATTGTAGATTTAGTTATTATATCAGATCGTCACAAATCCATTGGAAAAGCTATTTCAACCGTATTTCCTGAAGCGTTTCATGCACTGTGTATATACCACATTAGGAGTAATCGGGTGGATAAATTCAAGAATAAAGACATACTCTCATACTTTTACCTTGCCGCCAAAGCTTACAGGATGTCTGAGTTTGAAATATATTGGTCCAAGCCCCATCGATATACTGGGGTGACGACGTACCTTGAGGAGATTGGGTTACAACGGTGGGCAAGAGTGTATCAAGTCCATTGTAGGTATGACAAAATGACAACAAATATTGTAGAGTGCCTCAATAGAGTATTAAAAGATGCACGCGAGCTACCAATCACGAAGTTGTTGGAGCACATCCGTGAGTGGCTTCAGGGTTGGTTCTACGTCCGACGCACGCATGCAATTGCATGCACAACCATCGTATATGATTATGCAATGTCCATTCTTAAGGAAGCAGAATTGAAGTCTAGAACATATCGGGTTTCTCCGGTGGACATGCTTGTAATTAATGTCGATGATAGTTGTTTGGGTGGGTTGGTTGATCTTCATGCAAGGACGTGCACCTGCATGGAGTTCAATTGCATGGAGATCCCGTGCTCTCATGCAGTTGTTGCGGCGGCCATCTGAAATATAAATGCGCAAACATTGTGTGAGAAGTGGTTTACCGTCGAGTGTGTCGTTGCGACATATGCAGAACATATCATTCCAGTTGGACATAGGCAAGAATGGGGACGAAGACCGGAGTTTGAAGAATTGGAACTTCTTCCACCACGAACGGTACCGACTGTCGGTCGACGTCAAACCGTTAGAATCCCTTCAACTGGCGAGGAGCCACGACAAATCTACAGGTGCACACGCTGTGGTCAGAGAGGTTAGAACAAGAAAACATGCAGACAGACACTGATCACACCTGGAACGGGCTCATCTAGGTTGAATGACATGTAGGATCGCTTATTACTTAACATACGATTGCTTAGTGGATACATACGAACGCTTAATATTAACTAAACGATCGTTCAGTACATGCTACGCGATCCCTCAATGTGTATTATGCGATCGTGTACTATATACTGGATGATCGTTTAATTAATATTAAGCGATCGTATACTTTATACTAAGCGATCGTTTAATTAAGTGTATGCGATCGTTTACTTTAACTAAGCGATCGTTTAATTAAGTGTATGCGATCGTTTACGTTATATTAAGCGATCTTATAGTTAAACACACTTGTATTTATTTCATTACATTAAACACACTTGTATTTATTTCACATGTCTTTATTTGTTTGATAGTTTGTTTGATTAAGGTTTTTACATTGAAGATATTGTAACACACACGTTTAATTACATTACATTTAACAATTGTCATACTGTAAAACCAACATGTATTAACAATTGGCATAATATACACAAATTTACCAAATGTATTTATTCGCCCATAATTCGGCAACATATTGTTTTCTAAATAAAGACATGTGTTCTTGCCTAAGACTACTATTATCCTTCTTAGTTACAAGATACTCTACAAATTTTATACAAAAAATACCGCAATCCAATGATTTGCCATATTGGAGGGTAACCTTCGACCGCTTCACTTGCCACGGCTCGTACTTGAAGGCAACCTTCTATTTGTCAACTCCAATGGCTATCAGGATGGACGGCATTGATCGGGCGACTCGGTTTAGGATGTCATTCACAATGTCCTCTCGGATGTAGGTTGGCATTGAGTCGAACACATATATCGTATAAGTGTTGACGTCAGTAGCAGACATCAGCCAGTGTTCGTTGATGTTGACTGGTCCGAATATGAAATCCACCTCAGACCATGCGGGCTTATAATCTTCTTGTAGTCCAAGCGCATAGTCCAAGAAGAACATACTCTGTGACCAAAACTTCAGGTGCGCTTCATTATTGGCTCATGCTGCTACTGTCCCATAACTCATCACCAATCCTTCCATCGTGATTTTTGAAGAAATTCCTCCGTCGATCACTATGGCATCCTGTATGTAATTATGGTTAGTTTGATACTGAGAATATAAATTATTAAAAGTATAAATATCACATACCATGAAACTCAAATCAATCACAGTGAATCGATACGGGCAAAGATCCGGTCTGCTATGTAGCTTGCAGTGCATGTGCATCAACAGAACGTCCATGGTCTGATTCACAAAGTAGATACTAGAATTTACATTTTATCATAAACGATCGCGTACTATATCCTAAGCGATCGTGCATACTATATAAACGATCGCGTACTATATCCTAAACGATCGTGCATACTATATAAACGATCGCGTACTATATCCTAAGCGATCGTGTATGCTATATAAACGATCGCGTACTATATCCTAAGCGATCGTGTATGCTATATAAACGATCGCGTACTATATCCTAAGCGATCATGTATGCTATATTAAACGATCACGTACTATATCCTAAGCGATCGTGTATGCTATATTAAACTATCGTTGTGATAACGATACACGATCGCGTACAACTATATAACCGATCGTTTATATAACGATAAGCGATAAATTATCGTTTTATAAGCGATCGTTTAGATATTATTCCACGATCGTGTACCCTACACAGCAATGATCGTTTAGACAGTATTACACGATCGTTTATATAATCATAGACGATCGTTTATATAGTGGTAAGCGATCGTGTATGATTATGTAAACGATTGTGTATACAAGTATAAGCGATCTGTACTTACATCCCCAATAATCCATGTGTTCTTCTCCAGGGTCCTGAAGAAGTCCTTGGTGCAAAATGTATAGACCACTGTGCGCTCCTCGTCCTTCGTCTTTGGATTGCTCTTCCACCTTCTATATGATGCCCAAAGAACGTCTGGCACTGGGAACAGTGGGTCATACGATCAGATCGTCCTCGTGGGAAAATCAGGAACATGGACCAATTGGACTGACCTTACAACACCTGTTGGAGGTTTTAGTTCAGCAACAGATGCCTCAGTCGTTGTTGACCCCACGAGTACATGGGACTCAGTTACCTGGGTTTCTTGGGTTGTTGATGCCGATGGAGTGGCTTCATTGATGGCCGTATCCTCGACATGTGCGACCAACTGTTGGATTTCATTCTTCTCACCCGATACAGCTTTCTTTGCCCTCTTGATGTCTTCGGGTGAGAACTTAGATGGCTTATTTCTTTTTCGACGTTCAGGTCGATCATTTCCATCCTGTGCATTAACAGTTAGTCAATAATTAAAGCAATATGGATAAACAAATGTGTAGTTAACTAATATACCTTCTGATCACAATCAGCAGCCTGGATGATACTCCCCTCTGACGGCTGCACGTCGAAATGAGTTCTTAAGGTAAATGGCTGGATTGGGACTTCTTCGACTGCAACCTCAACTAACGGTTGCATGGTTGGATCAGCAACAGCTTCAATAGGGAGTTCTGTGGCAATTGCGAGAGAGAGTTCTGCCACATGCTCCTCAACCGTGGTCTCCTTGAGCACAGGTGGCTCTATGACTATCGTAGAAACAGTCATAGAGTCCACATTCTCAATCGTGGACAACTGTTGATCTTCAGCTACGCATATGTCCATCAAGTCTCCTTGATGGACATCTCTGTCCACTTCTTCAGCCACGACAGACTCCACGTGGTCGTTAGCCGGTGTGGGTTAACCATCAAACCCCCCGTTGTTATTGTCCATGTCATCACCATATGTATCATCGTGGGGGTTATCATGCTGGTCATTGACATCCTATAGAAAATATGAAACTGCTGTTAGTTCACTATTAATAAGAGGTAGTATAAATATTAAACGATCGTATACCATATAATATGCGATCGTGTATGAAACCCTACACGATTGTATAGATGTCATACGCGATCGTGTAGAATTTCATAAACGATCGTATATCATATACTACACGATTGCGTACTATGCACTAAGCGATCGTGTATATATGCTATGCAATCGTTTAGTACTATGTACTATGTGATTGTGTATATATGCTATGCGATCGTGTAGACTTTCATAAACGATCGTTTACTTGTTATGCTCAACGATCGTATAGTACAAATACATAGGATACTAACCTTGTTTTGATGTTGTATTAACATCTTTATTTCATTCAATTCTTGAGTGATGCATTCGTGCTGCTGGTTCCACGCATCACCCATCTGACGAACAATTGTTGTCAGGTTTGCCAAGTCTTTGCAAACGGCTGATATTTCTTCTCTCACACGTCTGGAGGTGTGAGTGTGCTTGTGCCGCTTCGAAGACTTGGACTATTCGCGAGAAGTCCTTGAGGGTTGAGTGTGCTTCTCGGTAGGCTTTGCATGTCTTTCACTGCGTGTGGTTGGGGTTGGCTCTACCACAGGCTGTCCCACAACCCTACCCTCCTCAGGAGCAAGCAGCTTGGCTTCAGGGGCTTCGTATTGCTCATCAAATACCGCATCATGTTGTCCCTCATCCGCTTGCTGATGGTCAGCTCCAACTTCACTATCACCACCTGATGGGACATCCTCATCCTCAGCCTGATTTGTACGTTCGTCAGTAACTTGGATGAGATCAGTCCCAGCAGTGCGATCTTCCTTGTACCGAAGCTCAGGTGGTGTGGGTGTAAGCCTTGACACAACGATCGTCTGATATGCATAAAATATGACAACATGTCAGTCATATGTAGATTAAACTATGCGATCATGTAGTTTAAGCTATGAGATCGTGTAGTTTAAGCTACGCGATCGTGCAGTTTAAGATAGACGATCGTGTAGTTTAAGATACGCGATCGAGCAGTTAAGCTACGCGATCGTGCAGTTTAAGCTACGCGATCGTGCAGTTTAAGATACGCGATCGTATATTTTAAGCTACGCGATCGTGTAACTTATTATATGCGATCGTGCAGTGTAAACTATATTGATGAGTATTCTTACCTTCTTGGGTTGGAAGACATTCTGATCGAGCGTCTTCCACGATGGAGCTTGAGAACATGTCCACCTCAGAATGCGTGGTACTGCATTCTTGTTACTTTTGGTGGCTATGAACTTGTTTGAGGATGACAGTATCTCGTAAGCCCATACCTACATTATGTAAACATGCAGTTAGTATATATATAACAATACATATAAGTTGAATAAACTTTATTGAAATGTAATTACCTGTAAGGCGTGTGTAAATCTCTCTACACAATAATATGTGGCATGTTTGGGATTTGATTGTTTCTTTATCTCATGGGTCTCCTTCTTCCCACGCAGTATGGTCTGCAGACTATCCAGCAATCGTCTGTAGATGACCGATGACCAATCATAATTGACGAATATTTCCATGTTGTCAACTATCCCAAGTGTCCTTAAATCGAACCGTGTTTTCTTGTCCTTTCCCATCAACACAGTCTCTATGTACAAGGCCAGTGCAACCTTCACTACATCTTCATTGCTTGCAAATATGGCCTTTACAAACGCGTTCTCTACATCCTTACAGAGAACTGGTTTACTATCTACTGATGGTCCAAGGATGACTTCCCGTAGCCTGTCACTGTTAGTGTCCCGTTCAACTCTTTGCTCGGTAGGCCACAGACCAGTAATCAGGTTGAAGTCATCCTGAGTGAATGTGACCTTCTTCCCCAATATGTTGAAGCTTACAACATCCGGATTGTCATCAGTGACCTCCCTCAGCAGAAAATGATGGATCAGTTGTCCATTGAAGACGATATTCACGTCCAGTAGTGGTCCAAAGCATGTTTTCCTAAACATGCCCAACTGCGATTCAGTAAGCTTCTTCTTGATCAGTTCATTTATGTTGCCAATATGCACCAAATAAGACACAGTAGCAGGGAAGTATTTTTCAGCTGGTACTGAATGCGCCATCTCAACTCTACAAAACAGACACATTAAATAAGAGATAAGTAATCAGAATATATAAGTGATCGTGTATCATATACTAAGCGATCGTGTATCACAAGCTAAGCGATCGTGTATCCTAAGCTAAGCGATCGTTTATCACAAACTAAGCGATCGTATATACTAAGCTACGCGATCGTGCCTACTATACTAAACGATCGCGTACCCTGTAATAAGTGATCACGTATGAACAGCTAATCGATCGTGTAATATAAGCTACGCGATCGCTTACCATATACTATGCGATCGTTCACCCTATACTAAGCGATCATGTATGACAAGATAAGCGATCGTTTATTAAATACTCAGCGATCTTTTATCTAAACCTACGCGATCGTGTGTCTACATCCTAAATGACCGTGTATTACACTCTATGCGATCAACCCTAAACCCCAGAGATCGAGTATCAAACTCTATGCAATAAACCCTAAACTCCAGAGATCGTTTAATATAACATGCACATACCTCTCGAAGAATGGAAGAGAACTGAGCGTTGAGTAATGATCGGGAATGGAAGAGACGATCGTGAATGGAAGAGACAATCGACGAGCAGCTCAGAAACGTTCGAAGAAGAAGACGAGCTTGAGAGAGAAATGGAAAACTTGAAAGCGTGATGAGCGTAAATGAGCGAGGAAAGCCAAACGATCCTTTAGTATTTTGGAATAGTAAGAGACGAGAGTGTGAGAGCGCGCGCCGAATTGTTTTAAAAAGTTAGGGGTAAAAATGGTACTTCACATAACAAAAGGGTCAACCATAGAAAAGTTTTTTAGAATGGGTCATTGGTGGAGAAGTTTTATCCAAATGGGTCATTTTATGAAATTTTCCTTCCTTTTCTTTCCTTTTGAAAGTTTCAATTTTTCACCTGTTATTGAATTTTCATCCATATTTTTATTAATATTTTCACTTTTTTTAATATATTTTTGCTGGTTGACATTGATATTAGAAAATTTTACTCAAATAAGCAAAAAAAAATGTCATTAATATAAATATTATATAAATAATAAACATATTAACTTATTAATAATTCTAAAATATTTATTTACTAATTTAAATATTTATTTTTAAAATTTTTATTTTTATAATTTGTCTATAAATATTTATCGATGTCGACATTTTATCGATATTTTTATTGATATTTTTCGTAAAATTAAGACTTTAATATCTTTGTTGTCGTCAACATTTTAAACTTTAATTTTGTCTTTTCAAAAATAATAATAATAAGTCTCAGTTTTACGAAAATGTGATAGAAATATGGACAATGTTCATGAATATTTTTAAAAATATAAAAATAAAAAATTATATAAAGAAATTACTATAAACAGAAAAAATATCAAACTATTTACAAATATAAAATTTTTTTACAGTGATAGACCGCGATAGAATTCTATCACTTTCTATCGCTCAAGCAAATAAATTATATCGCTTGAGCGACAGAAAGCGATAAAATTCTATCGCAATCTATCATTAATAGACTGTAAAAAATTTCTATCTATATTTGAAAAGAGCCCAAATATATATTTAAATTTATAATTAAATATTTTATACTTTTAAACAAGTTAAATATTTTTTTATACTTCATGGTTTATTTACAAAATAATGGAAATGTAAATACACTTCTCTCATCTACGTCGAACTTATAGAAATGTAGAAATATAAATGGAAATGTTGACATGTCGATGAGAATTCATAGCATGGTTAAATTACAATTTTAGTTTTTAACTTTGAAATTTGTATGCATTTGGTCCTTCGACTTTCAAAATTGCTTATTTATATCATGTTTGTTAACCACTTGATTTTTAGTTTTTTGTTTTTGAAAATTAGTATATAAACACTTCTTCCACTTTTAAATTTCGTGATTTATTATCTGCTTTTTACCGATGTTTTTAAAACTCAAGTCAAATTTTAAAAACTAAAAAAAGTGTTTTTAAAAACTTGTTTTTGTTTTTGAAATCTGGCTCAGAATTCAACTCTTGTATTTAAAAAAATTGCAAATATTTGTAAGAAAATTAGAGGAAATGGACTTAATTCCCAAAAAACAAAAAACGAAATAGTTACCAAATGGGACCTTAGTCTATGAATGTTCGAATATTTGATTTGCTAGACATTAATAAAAGTGCAAGGTATTATTAGATATAAAAATCAAATTTATGTTTAACGGATCAATCCATCTAAAAATATTTTAATTTGTCCAAGACTTATTACATCGAAATTGAAGGTTCATGGACCTATGAGACACAAAATTAAAAGATTAAGGACCTAACATACACAAACTTTAAAGTTTAAGAACTAAACTTGTAAATTTTTTTTCTAATACATCTTTATGCTTAAAATTCAATTAATCGATTTTTCAAGTTCAACCGGGAATCTTCCACTTTTAAGATAGTAATTAGTGCTATGAATTGGATTTAATAAGTTAGTTTTAATAATAACACTTTGACTAAATTATACAAAATATTCCTAAATTTTGTACTTTATGTCAAAAATACTCCTCAACTTTTAAAAGTTTCAAAAATATCCTTAAACTTTTAAAAAGGAGTTCACAAATATCCTTGTCGTTAGTTTTGCATGGAAACCGTTAAAATTTTGTTTCAAAAATACCCCTAAACTTTCAATAGTTTTAAAAAAAACCCTTACACTTAAAAAAAAAAAAAAATCAAAATTACCTTCACCGTTAGTATATGAACAAAAACCGTTAATACCTTGTTAAAAAAATAACTCTAAAATTTAAAAAAAAAAAAAAAGTTTAGAAATGCTCCTACCATTAAGATGGTGATCAATTTGTTTTGAGTTTTCTTGAGTTCGAAAAAACTAATTTCAAAACAAATTATATTAGATGTCTTCATTTTTTTCTATATATATATATATATATATTCTCACTTTTTTCTTGTTTTTCTAATTCTTTTACCAAATTTTTCAGCAACCAAAATAAAAACAAAAAATTTAAGTTAAAACAAAAAAAAAATCTCACAAAATTCCAAAATCAAAATCTCCTTTTAAAACATATCAAAACGATAAATAGTCAAATAAAAAAGGTATTTAGTTATTAAGACACACTCAACTACTAACATACAACTTTATTAAAATATTTAAGTCCTAAAATCTCTGGGTGCTTTTATTATTTTATTTTTTCTTTTTATAGTCCATATACTTTAGGGTTGGTTTCAAATATAGAAAAATGAGCCAAACTATTTACAAATATAGAAAAATTTTACTATCTATCAACGATAGACTGCGATAGAATTCTATTGTTATCTATCACTCAAGCGATAGAATTCTATAGCGATCTATCACCGATAGACAGTGAAATTTTTTTATATTTGTAAATAATTTGATATTTTTTTTTGTTTATAGTAATTTCCCTCTACTGTAACTAAAGTGTGCACTTTTATTTATCTATTTATTCATAGATATACAAATGTCAAATATTTAACAAAACAAGGAGTAGGAAAGTATTGAAGAAGAGAGAAGAAAAAAGAAAACTAGAAAAATAAGATAGTATTAACCGTTCTTGTTCGTATAATATTAAGGTATTTTTTAAACTTTTGAAAGTTCCAGATAAAACACTAACGATTTCCATCCAAAATTAACGGTAAAGGTATTTTTTAACTCATTTGGGAAGTTTAAGGGTGTTAATAGTTTTTGTTCATATAATATTAAGGGTATTTTTCTAAGTTTAGGGGCATCTTTGAAACTTTTGAAAGTTTATAGGTATTTTGAGACAAAAGACCAACGATTTCCGTCCAAAACTAATGGTAAGGGTATTTTTGAACTCATTTTGGAAGTTTAAGGGTATTTTTGAAACTTTTGAAAGTTCAAGGGTATTTTTGATACAAAGTACAAAGTTTAGGATTATTTTGTATAATTTAGCCTCGCCCTTTCATTAAATCATGTTAAATTTTTATAAGGTTGCCAAAATGAGCATAGTTCATCTGGCATAAAATATGTATTATCGTTCTTGAGATTAGAGATTCAATTCTACCATCCCACACATTGTAAAAAAAAACTTTCATAAAGCTCAAAAAATAAGGAATCAACAATCACAATCACTAGTAAATTTATTTTAAATGGTTTGGATACGAGTGATTAGGTTGGGTTTATAAAGACCCTCATATCGATTTTAATACTCAGTTTGAGTAGTCAATATAACATAACTCGTCGTTAAGATATTAATCTCCTCCTTTGAAATTTTTTTAAAAAAAAGTTTAAATATTCACTCGCATATTTGTTATATATGTCTGCATCTTGTTATTCACTGTAAGCCTAAGTTGACATTATTGTGGTGCTTAGAAACCAAGGTAGCCATTGTTGTAACTTTTCTAGGGTGATTTGTAGTGCAAGGATGAGGAATCTCCACATCATAGGTAGAATATGCAGTTGCACAGTATTTGACGTAGTTTCGAGTTCGGAGGAACCAGTCTCGAGTGTTGATTTCTTTTCTTTACCTATTCTCTATATTACTTTGTTTTGTTATTAGTGACTTGATTCCTTCGCTTGCGTAAGGGGAGAAACATTTATACGCTATTCTAGTATATTCATTGATCTGCTACATATTATATTGTTGTATTATATTTACTGTATTTCCTTCTAATTAACATCTTCTAAGTTTGAAACGTTTACCACTTGTGCAGTAAAAATGCATGGCGTTACAATTAACTTTAGTTTTGGGACCAATTTTCATATAATGTGGTCCAAGAATAAAACCAAAAGAGGAAGATGGTAGGGTAAATGTCTGTCAAACAAAAAGTAAAAGATTTTCATTGAAACATAACATATAAGGCTAGAAATTCAACAAGTAGTAAAGTGTATAGCTCAATATTAATGTCTTTTCTTACAATAAATGGTAAAATCTATCACTTGGACACAAAGTTGTTGTTGTATAATGCTCCACTACCCTAAAAATTCGGATCTAGTATTAACAATATATGAATCTTTCCTTTCATCTCTCGCAACTTGATCAAGAAATACAATTTCTCAGGTCGCTTTCGAGATTGAAGACAACCCCACAAATCAATAAAAATTATTTTAGTATGGTTGTCCTCGTATATGTACATACTGATGTCCTACCTAATTTGTAATTGTTTCTTAAGTTTTTTATGTTTAATTTTAAATAAATTACTAGAGAAGGAGCGCCGAAAATAAAATACATCTTATACGGGTTTAAATTCCTTGAAGCTTTCCTGAAGTTGTCTTCTACTTCCACAATCTCTATCTCCTCTCGTTTTAGTTCATTCATGCATCCTTTGAAAATTTTTAAGATTTACTCCTTATTTATACTTAATATATAGTTTCAAAGATTTGATCTTTTAGTGTTTTGAACTCTAAGCGTCACACAGACCCACCATCTTTTTTTTTTCTCTCAATTCGTTATTAAAATGTATGCACAATACTAGACGAGACCCTACTTTGATAACATTAAAGTCTTACACAATAATAATGTGTGAAATTCAAATTCTAAATCTTGAACCTCAATCATTACAGGGATAGCTAAAGCAATATAGCTTTTCAAAATTGCACTCATGTGATTCCAAAGTGAGGCCTTCGTTCAATTGGTTAATTACCTCTTCCTCACAAGAATGGAGAATACGTAATATTCAACTCACTTTTCATCACAATGAGAAAATGTAGACGAGTGGTTAATTTACATTTTGTGGCTTTCTTTTTTGAGCAATTCTTGATAGGGTTGGCAACGGAGTGGGGCGAGGCTGGGGATGCACTCCCCATCCCCGTGGATATTTGTAATCCCCGTCCCTGCCCCATTTCCCGTTTTGGGGAGTCGGGATCGGAAAATCTCCCTTCGTGGATCGGGTCCCCACAGAGAAAAAAATCTCTGTTTTTTTATTTTTAATTATTTTTTATTTAAAATCAATTAAAATTTGATATTTTTATTGAAACTGTAAATATTTTAGGTAACAAATAAGTATTATTAATGTTTTCTTTATTTAAATTAATAATAAATAAAATATTTTAGCATTTTTTATTGGACGTTTAATAAAAAGTTAAAGTTAATTATATTATGAATGAAAATTAAACAAAAACAATAGCTACCTAATATTTCAAAAATAAATTTAAATATACATATATATATTAAAAATTCAAAATTTAAAAAAAAAAAATCTTAGTCAAATTCTTTTCGAGGCAGGGATACCCTCCCCGTCCCCAGTTTGGGGACCCATTTTGTGTCCTCGTGGAGACCCGACCTTGCGGGGATTTTTGCGAACCTTAATTCTTGACTATATTATGGGCTAGCTGCAACCATTTTTTTTTGCAGTCTACTCCAACTACACAATAGAAAAAATTCAAAAATATTTTTTTTTTGTTATGTGATAAACTATGATTGAATAATTGAATGAGTCGTAAAAATATAGATGCAGCCTAAAATACACCGGAGATTTTCTTTCTTGAAAGACAATGATGAAGTGAGTATTCATGGTAGATCTCACCATATAATCTTTATTTGAATGAATGGAAGAAGGTGCTCCCTAGTGACTGATGCATGTTGGCCTGATGGAGAGAAACGACTTCTAGTTTTAGAGACTGTCTTCCTTTTCTGTTACCTTTTTGAATTTTCTTTTTGTCCTTTGCCTTTTACCTTCTTCTTTGTATTTCATTTCAATTAATATTCATTTTTTTCCTCTCTCTATATCTTTATTGGAAATATCTTCCTTTCAAATCAAAAGGGAATTAGTTTGAGATTTTACTAAATCTAGATTTTTTTTTTTATTGGATTCAACTTACTAAATTAAATATTAGGAAGTTTTTATGTGATATCTAAGAAAACAAATTATGTGTCAACCTGAACATAGCTCAAAGTTGAGTCGTGTATACTTTTTTTAAGGAAAAAAGTTTAAATTTTCACTCTCACACTCGTTGTACTAAATCTCATCACGTACGTTCACAATAACGGTAAAGATTATTCAAGCATAGATATACAATTTGTAATTTAGTTTATCTTTTATTTTTATGTTCAAGTACTATGTTTTAGTAGTTTCTTATTAGTGTCCTTCAAATTATATTCTATGTTAAATTTCAAATTTAGCCTCTAATTTTGATAATGATATCTATTAAGTTCTTGAATTAAGAAAATAAATTATAATTACGTAGTTTTAGTTTGAAGGGTTCTTCTCAAACAGTTCTTACTATTAACTAAATGATGATGTCACAAGTTAATTAGATAAATAGAGTAATTCAACACGATATAATAAAAAAAAGGCGAAAATAAGCGAATAACTTGAAAGAAAAAAAAGTAGCATGAAACTAAGTGCCAGTTAATTTTCAATTGAACTCATTGGTAACTGATATGTTGATTTACTATTAAAAAAAGAAAAGGAAAAGAGAACCCATATCGAAATGTTTGAAAACCTAATCATTCAAAACCGACAAATTCGAATAAACCAACTCGGGAAAAAACAATCAAAACATATCGAAATGAAACAGGGCAATTATTTTCCAATCCCATACTTCTAAAAACCGAAGAAAAACCAAACCGATAGAATCGACCAAAACAAAACCAAAATGACTTACACAAAACCTATCCAGTATCCAAATGAGACTAACAAACTACTTTTTTGCTTTAATATACTACTGAGAACCCGAACGAATTAACAAATACAATCCACATCGAATCGAAACCAACTCAGTTCAATCAGTCTCATCGATCTTTTCTCATTCCATCTCCCAAACTTTCAAAAACATATCATAGACTTTGAGTACAAAAAAGAGAGTAATAATAGAGAAAAAGAGGTCCACATGTGAATCTTTGAGGAAAGGGGTGTAACAATAAAGGTACAAATGAATCCCTTCAAAAAAAAAAAAGTGAATGAAAATTCGAGAAGGATTTGGTATTTGGATGCACAATAGGTAGCACTATGGTCGATGTGTTTTCTAGACGATTTTGGCTGCAAACTTGTTGGCTTAACTCTATTCAACTCCCATTCACTTGTTTCCTTCTCTAAAACCCCTTTCTTATTTGTTTTTTTGTATTCTTTTTCTTGTATTTTTTCTCTTTCACCATTATTTAACCGTTAAATTACGAGTTTAGTCCTTTAACTTTCAATTTTATGTATGGGATAAAATATAATATCATTAGTCTCTAAATGTTCACTAATTTAAAGACGTGTTTGGATTGACTTTCTAAGGAGTTGTTTGGCCCAAGGAGTTGGGAAGTAGGAGTATTGAACTCCACTCCTTGTTTAGCCCAAGAAGTTGGTGAGTCACACTACTAAAACATATCAACTTTATATCTTATCAACTCCTTACACTGTAGGCCTCAGTGGTTTACAACTCCCTAGACTTCATAACTCTTTACTTCTCACTGTTTCACTCCTCATCCCAAACACCCCCTAAATGTTTAAATAAGTGTTTCTAAGTGAAAAAAAAAGTTTTAGAAAGTCAATCCAAACGAGGCTTAAATCTCTAGAGACTGATAAAAAATTAGATTCAAACAGCTTCGAAGACTTCAGTATGTCACTTTTGAAATCTTAAAGACCAAATAGATACTAAATTTAGATCTCAATGACCAAAAGTGTTAGTTTTGAAAACTTAAAGGATCAAATAGAATTTAGGTTCAACTTTCAAAGACTAGAAGTATATTTTACCCTTGTGTGTATCGAATAAGTTTTTGAATTTTCAATTTTGTAGCTATTAAGTTTTTGGTCTATTTGACATTATTTGAAGTAGTTTGCAAATTTATTATACACAAAATTGAGTTTTCATCCTAATAGAGTCTTGAGTCTTATCAATTTTGTATCCAATAAATTTATGATTTTAGAAAATATGATCTAATAAGTCGAGAAATGCACAAAATTAAATTTCTATGTTCAATAACCTATATAACACTTTTAAACTTTATAGACTTATTTGAAAGCTCAAAAATCTATTACATACTTTATAAAGTTTTACTTACTAGACACTGTATTGAAAGTCTAAGAATATATTTAACATTTAAAAAGAAAATTAGTGACTTATGAACACAAATATAAAATTTTAAGCCTTGTTTGATAACTATTTGATTTTTGATTTTTTGGTTTTTTAAAATTATGTTTCTTTTCTCACAATTTCTTAATGACTCATATTTTCTACGTGTATTTGAATTCTTGCCAAATTGTTTTAAAAAATAACTATAAATTAATTAAAAACTAATGTTTTAGTTTTCAAATTATGGATTGGATTTAGAAAACACTCCTAAAATGTAAACAACAAAACATAGAAATCAATAGATGGAGAAAGTCCCGGGCCATTTGCCGTAGAGATATGGGCCCGAAAATGGGTATCCTGCGGAAAGCCCAATGGGCCATCGCACTGCACAATTGCGATGGGGCTGAGACACGTGTGGAGCCTCAGAGCCCATTGGCCCCTGAGATAATACTGGCTGGTTTCACAGAAAGCAATAGATGGAAGTAGTGTTTACTAAGCTTAATTTTTAAAAATCAAATAGTTATCAAACAAGGTTTTGTTTTTTGTTTAAGTATTGGAAATTAATCTTATAATTAAATACTACACCCGCCTATAATTTTATTTGATTTGTTATTCATTTTCTTCTTATGTTTTAAAAAACCAAGCAAAGTTTTGAAAACTAAAAAAAAAAAATAGTCTTTGAAAACTTGTTTTTATTTTTAGAATTTAACTAGAAATTCAAATGGTTCTTTACAAAGGTGAAATCTCCGGTAAGGAAATTTGGAGAAAACAAACATAAATTTCAAAAGCTAAAAATTAAAAATGAAATTGTTACCAAATGGAGTCTTATTTATTTGCTTTTTTTTTTTTTTTTTTTTGAAAAGGGTAACCCTGATAGACATCTATCAATTTCTATCCGTGTCTATCAGTGATAGATGGCAGTAGTTTATCAATGTCTATCATTGCTATATTTGTAAATATTTTGGTTTATTTTGTTACATTTAAAAACAACACTTTTGAAAATGTGTTGTTTTCTCTCCATTCTATATAATAACTTTCATTTTTCTTATGAAACATTTGAATTCTTAGCCAATTTTTAAAAACAAAAACATGTTTTTCTTCATTTTTTGAAAATTTGACTTAGATTTTGAAAACATTCATAAAGAGTAAATAATGAAATGAATAAATTTATTGATGAAAGTAGTGTTTATAAACTTCGCTTTTAAAATGAAATAATCATCCAATCGAATTTTAAAAACCAAACTTAATTACATTTTAATCCCATTTAATTATTGCACCCTCTTTCTCTATCTCTATTTTTTCAATGTAGTAGGTTGTGATCTGAATTTTATCCTCCATGTGACATGTTTTTTTATTTTTTTTTCGGATAAACGTAGGTTAAATTTATGTAAATAAGGTTTTCAAAGTAGAAAAATATAATAGGGGTGTTATATAGAATACTCATGAAATTCTTATACCCCTAAATTTTGAAAAATCACAATTTAGCGTTTGAAGTTTGAAGTTTGGAATTGTTCCAAAAATAATACCGTCGGAGAGTTTTTTAATAGTTAATTAAAATTGATATGCTTACATTATTTACAACATCATTAACGTTAATTGACTTGATGTTTGATATATAAATATTAATTATGTGAATGGTAGTGTAAATGATGTCCACAATATTTTTGAGTTGAAACGAATGTAATGACGATTTTAATATAACTATAAATTTAGAATTTACCTTCTAATTTTTACCCATCTACGTCCCATTAATTTCTAACATTCTCTTTTTTTAAAAAAAAAAAAAAACTATAAAAAAAACGTATGTTATTATTGGAACAATTTTCTGGCCAAAGTTTTTTTTCTTCTTTTTTTTGATATCCGTGAGTGTTCGGGCCAGCTTACGCGCACTTCGACTAATTTCACGGGACACCTGCCTGACCCTACAACATTTGGGTGTCAATTTGCCCGTAGGATATTAAATCCTAGATAGGTGAAATTAAAATTAAACATTTGAAAGTTTAGAGACATAATTAAATTTTGGGAAAATTACCTTTTTAGTCCCCAAGTTTTGAACAATATGTGCGTTTGGTCCCTAAGTTTTAAAAATGTACCTTTTTAGTCCCTTAGTTTATAAGAATAGGTCCATTTGGTCCCTGAGTTTTCAAAATATACCTTTTCAGTCCCTGAGTTTTTAAAAATAGGTCTAAGAGATCCCTCAAATAATTTTTTATTATTAATTTAAATAATTATATGACATTTTAAATTATAAGAATAATTTTTAAAAACCATTTCGTCTCTAAAACTATTTTTTCTAATTTTAAATATCATATAATTATTTTTTAAAAATTAAAGAAAAAAATACTCGGAGGACCTTTTAGACCTATTTTTAAAAACTCAGGGACTGAAAAGGTATATTTTGAAAACTCAGGGACCAAATGGACCTATTCTTATAAACTGAGGGACTAAAAAGGTATATTTTTAAAACTTAGGGACCAAACGCACATATTGTTCAAAACTTGAGGACTAAAAAGGTAATTTTTCCTTAAATTTTAGTGAGATGTATTGTGTGTTATTTAATATTTTTTAATCCGAATTGGGAGTGAATCATCAAATATTATCGAAAGGATGATGTTATTTAATGCTTGTTTGGAAGTGATTTAAATTTTTTTAAAATAATTGTGTTATATTCAAAATCATTCTGAAACACATTTTTAATTACTAAAAATTAATTTAATATTAAATTTTCTACTTTTAAATGTAATTTTTAGATTATCAAAATTGGTTTCGAAGAATTAAAAACATATTTTAGAGCAAATTTAAAAACCATGTTTTTTTTTTTATTTTAACCATTTTAAAATCACTCCTAAATATCTTTTGTATATGATCGTTTTAACTTTTTACGACACTATTTGTCCTTAACCAGGTCTCTTTAGACTTTTTTTCTTTTCTTTTTTAAAGGGTTAAAATATCATTTTGATTTAGGTGATTTTTGTTTAAATTAAATCAATATACTTTCAAATATTTAATTTTAGTCTATATATTTCTGATAAATCTTAAACTTAATTCATTAAAGTTAATATTTATTAATTTTTTAAATAATAATAATAATTTTCATGCACGAAAACATGAATATATTTTCAAAAAAATTTACCGTGAAATGCTAATAAATAAATAAAATGTTTTTAAAAAAATAAGACTAAATTAACATAAAGACTAAATTCAAAATTTATTAAAAATAAAGGGAGTAAAATTAAATATTCGAAAATATCTAAACTAAAATTGAACCAGTTCCAAAGGCAAATACCAAAGTAGTACTTTAATTTTTTTTTTTTTTTTAAAAAAAAAACAAAATATCTTTATTAGCCTGCAGGCTTATATAGAAAAAAAAACATTTTATTAAATTAGTTAGGGGACTTTTTAAAAATTAAAAAAATAAAGAAAACTATTTACACAAAATAGCAAAATTTTTAGATAGTTGGATAAATGATGATAGAAGTCTATCAGAGTCTATCAGTGATAGAAATGATAGAAGTCTATCACTGATAGAGGCTGATAGAAGTCTATCAATGTCGATTTTTTTGCTATTTTCCATAAATAGTTTGACATTTTTTCTATTTGTGAAAATTCCAATTTAGTTACCTACTTGTAATTTAATGTGTCAAATTTTGTCTATGGACCCCACCAGAAATAGGATGAGGAATCTTAGTTTCAAATAAGGATAGGATAGGGATGGGAATGAAAATTATTTTTTACTATTTTAATCCCATGCGTGGAGATGCCATTGAGAAATAAATCCATACTTCCTAATCCTACAAATTATAATTCTAAAATAAATTAGATTAAAATATTATTTTAGTTCGAAAAATTACTATAAATAGAAAAAATATCAAACTATTTACAAATATAAAAAAAAATTATTGTCTATTAGCAAAAATTCTATCGCCGTCTATGGTTAATTTTTCTATATTTGTAAATAATTTGGCCATTTTTTTATTCTTGAAAACAACCTTTTTAGTTCTGTAATTTAGGTTTTATTTATTTTAATCTATATATACTTTAATTTTTTAAATTAGTTTTTTTTTTACTTTAAAGAAATTTTAAATTAAGTCTTTCAAGTTTCAAAGTTAATTTTTATCAAAATTAATTAAATAATAATAATAATTTTTATGTAATAAAAGGAATGCTAATAGATTTTTTTAGAACATGAACAATAAACTAATCAACATTGACGAAACTTTAATTTTATTGAAAATACATGGACTAAAATTAAACCTTTGTGAGCACTAAAACTAAACCAGCTACTGAGTATTACAATTTTATTAATATTTGGAGATAGAGATTATAAATGTACAAAATTTATCATCTATTATAATTTAATTAAAACTTTAGTTAAAAATCCCTTTTAGTTCATAAACTTTCATAAAAATAATAATTTAGTCCTTGAACTTTAATTTATAATTATTTGGCAACAACTCAAAATAACATTTGAAACACTTTCAACGTGTATTTTAAATAGTTCTTACCAAAAGAGTTTAAATAAAAAAAAATTGAAAAATATATTTTTCTCTAGTCAATTCAAATATACATTCAGTCTCTGTAATTTGGATTTTAATTATAACAATTTAGTCTCTGAACTAAAGTATGTAACAAATTAGTTTCTGTACTTTGAAATATGTAATGATTCAGTCCATTTCATAAAAATTATTGTTAAATTTAATGGAGTTTCTTACCTTGGTTGATAAAAAAACTAATTAAGTACCCACTATATATATAAGCTACAAATTATAAATCGGTAAATAATAAAAATAAACATTTAAGTGTGATGACATTTTTTACTATAGGAATTAAATTGTTACAAATTTGAAAACACAGACTAAATTTTTACATACTAAAAAGTATAATGGTTGAATTGTTACAAATTTGTAAGTACAAAGATTAAATTGTTATAAATCAAAGTTGAATAATTATGTTATGAATAATTTTAGACAAATAAAAAATCCAAAAAATATAGTAAAATTAGAAGAGTTGTCTCATCTCAAACAGACCCCAGAATGGCAGGAAGCAGGCCCAGGAGAGTTCCATTGAGGTGTGGGCATAGAAATTGGGTTATTCGGCCCAATAGGCCTGCCTCGACCTCAGAGTCGTGGCCAACACATTCTCTCATGTGAGGCCTATATAGATAGCCCCTTTATTTGGAACATCTGTTATGGTTGGATCCAGCCTTCAAGAGTCCTATTTTCAAAAGGAGAAAGGAATTTATGATCCTAATCTTAAAAGGATGAGGAATACCCCAAGTTTAACTCTAATATAAATAGAGAGAGCCCAACTCTTCAGTATAAGTGTTAGAGATTTGATATTAGCAATATTTTTTAAGGATGTTGGTAGTTGTCCCTTGAGATATATGTCAGTTTGTCCTTTGGATTGTTCTTCAGGACGTCTTTTGAAATGCATATTCTGGCATAATATATTTTCCTTATCTAAGAAATTCTGCAAATTACTATTGATGATATTCTCCTTCTTTGGGCTCTGCAGATTATGAAATGGGTCTATTTTCTCCTCCTCCGTTGTGCATATTTAAGAGGTTATTATACTCTTTTTAGGTTGGCCGCTTTGAAGAATTCTCATACCATTGTCTTGTATGTTTTTCGTAAACCACAAATGTGCCAATTTTAGTGATTGTGAGGCAAGAAACATTATAGATCATGAGGGATTTTCTCTAGATTGTCTTGAAGCTTTATTCGTTACTGAAAAAGAGATTCTCAAACTTAGGGGAGTCTAAGTTCATCAAATTGAGTGGTCTTCATTTGAAGGTGGAAATACAAAAGTCCTGAGTGAGAGGGAGTCTCACACTTAGGGGAGCCTAAGTGATCATATACTAAATTAGATTATTCGTGTGTCATTATAATTGTCGTTTATTTATAGATAAGTACAATGTTGTAATCACATGACTTTATATTAGTGAAAATATCTTTTCACAGGTACATTGCACCCTCAAATGTAAGTGGTATTACACTGAACTGGGATATCAAATTATGTGTTCTGTTCTTACTTCTTGCTGTATGTTTTTGTATTTATCTTTGATGTTCTTGGAATTGTTGTAACATCGTGTATAACAAATTTCGTCATGTGTTAAATAATCTTCTTCTCTAAATTGCTTGCTCTAACTCTCGTGCTAAAAACTAACTTCAACATCAGAGTGTCTGTGGGCATGCGGCAAGCACCACACCGGCGTGTTATTCTGGTTGTTTTGCAGGTGACATCTTCTCCAAAATACAAATTCATTGCCAGTGGCATTTGAAGGTCAAGTGAGTCTCCTTGTCTAAATTATACCATCAACAGGTTAAATTATTACTTATATAAAATTTTAGAGACCAAAAGTAATTTTTAACCAAAACTTTTTTTTTTAATTTATCCATCGAATTATGATTTGATTGATGGATGTATTAGTCAATTTTTATAAAGGTGGTAAGCTATTTGGATCTACTAATCAACTTTTATTATATAACTAAAAACAACCTTTTTTTTTTTTTTTTTTAAGTTTGATTCAAAATTTAAGCATATATAGTAATTGAAAAGGTTTACCTATAGATATATAAACAAACAAATGAAAGAATATTCATCTCATCTTGTCTTGTTTTACAATAATATAACATTACAATTATTGAGTAAAGATTCAAATCTGTCATCTACAAAAGAAAGATTGTTAAGAGTGAGATTAAGATCGTTAATTTTAAATACAATTTCAAAGTATTTTATAGTGTTTATAACATTTTTAGAATGATTTTAATTATCTACTAAAACCATTTTATACATTTTCAAAGGTCGTCCAAGATAGAAAATAATAATAATAATAATTGACTCTTACTCATAAACTTGTCAGTTTATATTCAATTTTCATTAAACATGTCCCTAATTTTTAAAATAATTTTGACCCATGCACAAAATTGATGATTGAATAATGAATCTTTCAAAACTAATCAATTTTTTTTAAAAAAAAATAAAAAAATATATATAGTGTGTGGATTGTCTTTAAAGCTTTATTAATTTTATAATTATAATAAACATATACAAGAGTTTAAAGTCAAGATGGTAATACTTATCAAGTTTAAGATGCAATTTGATAAAATTGAAAGTTTATGATAAAAATTGACATAATTTTCTAAATTAAAGGTTAAAACTGATATTTTCCTAACATTTTTTTTTACTATTTTTGGTGGGAAATCAATTTATATTCCTAAACTTTGGAGTTGTATCACTTAAAATTTCATACTAATAGTTGTATGAATTAAAACTCTAAACTTTTATAAGGGAATCCGTTTCGTTTTAAAATCATTAGTTCATGACCTTCACTCGCGTATAAGACTTGTTTAAATGCATAGATCAACTTAATACTAGAGAGAAATGTTAAAGTTAAATAGATAGCAGCAATTTTTCAACTTCTCCCCTTCCTCTATTTTTCTAACTTATTTAGAAAAAAAATAATATCTAGGTTTTAGAAGAAAGAAAAACTTTATTAGGTGATTTTTAACAAATTTTAAACAAAATCAAATAAAAATAACTATAAATCATCAACGAATGGTTGAAATTGAATCACTCATGAAAGATTAAAAATACAGTTGTTTGATACAACTCTCAAAATTGAAGAGTACAAATTAATTTCTAGTTTAAATACTACTTTGGGTCCCTATACTTTTGATTTTGGTTCGACATTTTAGTCCCTAGGTTTTTATACTTTCAACTTTAGTTCATTTTGGTCTCTATACTTTAAAAATGTTTATTTTGGTCCTTGTTCTTTTAACTTTTGTTCATTTTGGTTTTCATGTTTGTTATGAAATCAACAAATAAAGAATACAGAAAAAATGTAAAAGAATAGAGAATCGACACCTAGACTTATGTGGTTTAGTAACAGTGTGTTAGCTACGTCCACTGAACAGATAGAGAACAATTTTATTAGAGAGAATGATACATAATATAAAATAATATGACACCTCCAGGGTTAGAGAGTTTATATAGCGTAGAAGTTTATATAGCGTACTTCTCTAAACCTTAGGGTCAAAATCATAAATAATATAAATACTTTGTACTTGGTCGTTCAAAGCGCCAAGTCAAATAACAGATTCAAGACATCTCAACACTATTTTTAAAAAGTGACCATTTTAGTCCATTTTATTTTAAATGATAAAAATGATCACTTTTTTAAAGCTCAACGACCAAAATGAACTCAAGTTGAAAATACCAAGACCAAAATTGGAGAACAATTTTATTAGAGAAAATGATACATAATACAAAATAATATGATACCTCATAGCGCACTTCTCTAAACCATAGGGTTAAAATCGTAAATAATATAAATACTCTCATACTTGATCGTTCGAAGCGTCAGATGATAATAGATTTAAGACATTCTAACACTAGTTTTAAAAAGTGACTATTTTAGTCCCTTGTAATTTTTGCTAAGGATACAAATTGTCAGTTTTTTAAAGCTCAACGACCAAAATAAACTCAAGTTGAAAATATCATTACCAAAATGAACAAAAATCAAAAGTATAAAATAGTATTTAAACTTCGATTTTTTTTTCTCTTTTTTTAGATGTGAATTTTGAGAGAAATGATATGGATGAGGGGGCAAATTGCAAAGGAAAGAAATGTGAGGTCCCTATCGGCAAATCTCACGTGTTAGGTTATTCATGGAAACGTCGGCGACAGGGGTCAGAGGTTTGGTGTTTGGACAATCAAACAAAACCCGTCTCTGAAAAAAGAGCTTCCACTTTTTACACGCCAAAAATCTCTATCCCTTCTCTTCTTCTCATTTGTCCTTCTCCTTCTATATTGCTTTTTCAAACCTTTATTATTACATAAATTCAATTTTATATTTGGTCCCCGTACTTTCATCTATCAACTCATCATTCCCATACTTTAATATTTCAAAATATATCTTAAAAAAAAAAAAAAAAAAACTTATTTAAGTGTAACGATGATTTGATATGGTAATCACCAAAGTTTAGAAAGAGATTTATGTACAATTGGTTTTTAGACAACTATATATTGATGTTTGATTCCAAAATTTTTAAAGTGGTTTTCGTAGATTTAAAAGTGATTTTGAATTATTATGTTATGTTTGTCTAGTAATTCCCGGTCAATCACCCCACCTACTAGAAGCATATTTCAATTGATTGGTTTTAAATTTTTCTAAAATCAATTTCAACCTTTGTTAAATATGAATCTTTTTAACGGAAAAAAGGGTTGTTTTTTAATATAAAAAAATGAGCCAAAATATTTACAAATATAGAAAATTTTCACTATCTTTCAGCGATAGACTTCCATCGTGATCTATCGTCGATACACAGTGAAATTTTTCTATATTTGTAAATAGTATGATATTTTTTCCATTTATAATAATCTTTTTTAAAGAAAAAAAGTTATTATCACAATGGAAAAAGTGATTTTGGTAATGTGAAAATCATTCCGCCCAAATATACCCTTAAATATGGAGATTTCAGTTTTATGGATTTGTTTATGTAAATATCAAATAAAGGTTGAAGTTGATTGATATTTAAATTTAAGAAAAATTGCAAAAATCACCTCTAAAGTATGATAATAGTTGCAATTATGTCATCAAATTTTAATTGTAAAAATTAGGCCCTCAAACTTTTACGAGTGTTGAAATTGGACCCTCGAACTTACAATAATAGTAGAAATTGGACCCTCAAATGATAAAAAAACAAAAAGTGACCTCTCAAACTTATACAATTATTATAATTTCTACAATAATATAAGTTGGAGAATCCAATTTTAACATTTGTGTAAGTTTGAAGGCTCCGTTTTTACATTTGAAAGTTTGAGGGTATAATTGCAACCACAATCATACTTTAGAGGTGATTTTTACGGTTTGCCCTTAAATTTATAGTTAATATTGAAATTAGCAAATAAGTATTTTACCATTTTAAAACTAAGTTTAAGTTTAGGTTTGCCCAGATGAGTGATATTTCGTTGAAGTTTAGTCAAATTTTATATGGTAGAATTAAAATGTCTAATCTTTACGTAATTGTTGAGTTCATAGACATATAGAAATATTAATATGTCAATGAAAATTTAAAAATCAAAATAATTATTTGTATTATCTCGTGTGTGCAAAAGAAAACGAATATCACTAAATTCGTACAATTTAAGTAGTCGTTATGTAGTAACATTTTAGTTTGTAGCTTAGTTTCTTCCCATGGTTTAGTTAATTTCAATTTATTCGTTGTGATCTGGTTAAGCCTCACAAACCACTTAAGCCCACATATTTCACCTTTTTTTTAATAAAAAAAAAAAAAAGGTGGTCTTAATACTTGATGGGCATAGTTCATTGTCACGTAAATCGAGAATCAAGAATATTGTTGCACATTTAATATGATAATTATAGGTTTGACCTATCAAGTTTACTAATCTATAAAGGACCACGTAAAATTTTTTTAAATTGCAGGGACCAAATTATAATTCAAAGTTTTTATAACTTAATTCTAATTTTACCTCTATAGTTCTTAAAATTTCAATTAGTTTGTATGGCTTAGTTAAACTCAATGTTTGAAATATCAAAGTCTCGATTTTATGAAAATATTGATGGAAATTTCAGAAAATTTTATGGAAATTGATATAATTTATTAATGAAACTTTGATGGTAGCATAATTAGACTTAGATAATTAATTACAAAATTAAAGAAGATAAAATGTTTACCTATAAAATAATTGTAAATTGTTTATTATAAAATATATAGAGCATCTAATCCATAATCCTGATAATTCTGGTAGAAACTACAATATTCAATTCTTATAAATTATAATCAAGAGAAGACCATAAAATTGTAAAAACTTCCATTAAGCTAAATAAAGCTAGCTAAAAAAAAATCGAAATTTCTAAAGGGAAAATCAAAATTTCCTTATTTGAAATATCGAGCATGTCGAAATCTCAAAATTTCGAGATTTCGACCGCAATTTTACACTATGGTTAAACTTCACAATTCATAATTAAATTAATTTTTCTACTCTCTTATTATTTTGTTTCCCTTCTCCTTTACCATATTCTTGCTTCTTTTTTTTAAGTTTAACAATGAAAATTCGAGCATCTAACTTCAAAATAAAAGTTATATGCCATAATTACCACTAAACTATGCTTGTGTCAACAATTCTTTATCAAATTATAAACCATGATATAATCAACAATCATACTCAACTAGGGGGTATTTGGGCCACCAACTTGAAGTTAGTGAAATGGGCTATTATAGCACACTATGTTTGAGACTCCAATTATAATAATTGGTGTATCAAACTATTATAACCTATAATTAACAACAATATTACTATTTCAAATCTCTCTTCGTTACCGTATTTACTATTTGTTACAATGTTTATTATTTCCTACTTATCCTCTTTTTTTCTCATTGTTACCGCGTTTACTATTGCATCTCAAATATAAACTATTATAACTCACTGATTATAATAATTAACTAAGCAACCTAAACACTCCTTAATTTATCATCATATTCAATAGAGTAGAGTAATGTAATAACAACACAATGAGTAAAGTATGAGTAAATGATATTAAAAAAAAGGGTTTAGATCACATATAGACTAGACCCAATTAAAACTAAACTAAAGATTAGCTACCATTGCCAAGGCATATTGGAAAGTTAACCCACTTTTGATTTTTTTTTTTTTTTTTTTTTTTGAAGATTTTTAAATAAAAAGAAGAGGGTAAAAAAAAAAAAAACAAGAAGAAAGAGGGGAAAAATAGAAAAATGATAAGAGTAGAATGATTTCACATGCATAAAAGAGCAAGAAGAAAATGGCGAAAAAAAAAAAAAAAAAAAGAGAGTTAGAAGCAAAATGTCAAACACAAAGCTTTGAATTTGCTTTTGGGGAACCGCACAATTTGACAGCTCCTTCCTCGATCATGCCGCCGCCCCTGCTTCTGCGCTCCCCTGCTCTGCCCTCCCCAGCTCTAAATGTTTCTCTCATTTTCCTCTCCAATCCTACTTTTCTTAATTATTATTTTTACCGTTATTTTTAAATATAAAAAAATAAATCAAACTATTTTATAAATATATAAAAATTTTACATTCTATCAGTGATAGACCACGATATAATTTATTTTCTTGAGCGATAGAATTTTATCGCGATTTATGACTGATAGACAGTAAAATTTTTCTATATGTGTAAATAACTTGATATTTTTTTTGTTTATAGTTATTTCCCTTATTTTTATATAGATTTAAATCATATTTTAGTCTCTGAACTTTGAATCTTGTTTTATTTTAGTTCCTAAACTTTAAAAAAAACGTTCATTTGAGTATTTATTTTAGTCCCTACTATTAAAATTATGTTAACTCTTCAACAAAAATGCGAGAGAGCTTGTGTTTTTTGATGACTATGTTCTAGATGTATTGAGCAAGATGAAGGTGAAGTAAAATGCCAACAACCAACACGCCAAAATATCATTCTTTGTCACTTTTATTCAAAATTGAAACTCTGGTTTTTTTTAGTGTAGCTAACTTATTTGGTAACCTAATCATCCAAAGATACAAGTCATTTCACCATTTTGTTAAAGAGTTAACAAAATTTTAATATAGTAGGGACTAAAATAAACATTTTTTAAAAGTCCAGGGACTAAAACGAACATTTTTAAAAGTTTGAAGACCAAAATAAAACAATATTCAAAGTTCATGGACTAAAATAGAACATTATTCAAAGTTTATGGACCAAAATAAGATTTAAACCTATTTATATACACACATACATATGTTTACAAACTAATTGTTTTAAATTGTAAAAATGCTAAAACTATTTTTACAAAAAGAAAAATGTCTGATAGACATTGATAGATGTTGATAAACACTAATAGAGATTGATAGACACATTTTACTATACTTATAAATATTTTGGCTCATTTTGCTATATTTGAAAACAACTCTATATTTATATATGTGTGTACAGCCAAAAAAATTGTAAATACAGCAAAATCTATTCGTGAAAGACTTCTATTGGTGATAGACTCTTAAAACCATAAAAGTTTATCACCGATAGACTTTATTATATTTGTATTTTTTTTTTTTTGAAAATGTTGCTATATACATATTAATAATTTGAATCTAATTGCTATATTTGCAAATGTCCTTATTATTAAAATTTAGAAAAATTATTATAAATAGTTTAATTCATTTTTTTAATATTTGAAAATATTCTTAAAATTTATGTAGTGTCATACCTTACAAACTAAAATAACCAAGCAACGTGTAGGAGAAATAATATTTAAACATTTTATTTCCAACATACTTTTGGCTTCCATTTCCCCATATATTTGACTTTTTCCCCCTATGTTCAGATTTTCCATGCGATATTATTTATTTATTTGTACATATATAATGTCAATCTTCTCGCTTTCCAATCACCTCCCTACCTTTTTATTATTATTATTGTTATTATTTATTATTAATTATTAAATGATTTATTTATATGCTACCTTTTTTACCTATCCCTTTTGCTTAACCTTTTCAAACTTATATGGGGATTTACCAATGCACTTTTGCTTTTCTTTCGTTTCCCCTTTTCAATGTCACAACTTACTCTTCTTCCAATTACATCTTTCATTATTAGTTTCACTTTCTATATTTTAAATTACATTATATATATAAATAATAATAGTTGAAAACTTGAAATATCATTATACAATACTCACTTTAATTTAGATTTCATTTTTTATATAAATATATATTGAGAAAATTAAAAATATCAAACTATTTATAAATATAGAAAAGTTGTACTGTCTATCAGTAATAAATTATAATAGAATTTTATTACTTGAATGATAGATTTCTATCGTTATCTATCACGATCTATCGCTGATAGACAGTAAACTTATATATATATATATATATATATATATATATATATATATATATAAACAATGGTTGAAATCTTGAAATATCATTATACTCACTCTAATCTAGATTTCATTGTTTTATATAAATATATATTTTTTAAAATGTCAAATGTTAAATTTTAATTTTTGTATTTTCAATTAATCTTAAAATGAGTCATTTGAAGTTAATTTTTATTGACTTTGATGAATAGTAATAATAATTTTTTTTGGTAAGAAAAGACACTGTATCAACATGTTTTCAAACTTAATAGAGAGAAGACTAATAGATACTATTTAAAAAAAGATATGAAATTTGTAATTTGAACTTTTGAGAGTACAAAGACCAAAAAAAAAAAAAAAAAAAAACTCAAAGTATAAAGACTCAAGTAATATTTTAACCAACATTTTTTTTAATGTTGGATGGAAATGCGATCAAAGTGCCACATCGGTTATAAGGGATGACATTCCCAATGATATGAGACATTTTGGGTGAAACGAAAAGCAAAGCATTGAGACTAATACTAACATTTTATTTATTTATTTATTTTGTCAAATAAAAAAGAGACTATACTAAAAGTGAGTTTGCGAACAATTAACGGGGTAAGAGATAAATGAAGGTGGGGCCAGGGAGATATATTTTTAAAAAAATAAAATTACAAGTTTGGTTTTGAAACATTTAGCACCGTCAATTGTTATTGAGCTATGCTCACTTTGACATCTATTTAGTTACTTTTTTTTTTTTTTAATGACCATGATTTAGTTACTTTAAAAAGTTGTTAATAAGTTTCTTACGCTTTTAATTTTATAGTCAAATATATTCATATAGTTCATTTAGAGTGCATTTGAATTGACTTTCTGGGTGTCTATAAACATTTTTTTGCACTTATAAACACTTACTTAAATACTTAGAAAGTCAATCCAAACTCACATTTAGTTTAGAGTTTAAATTGATCTAATTATTAATTTGAAATTTTAATTAATTTAACACTTAAATTAGGAGTATAAATTGATATTTATCCTTTTATTTTAAACCAAATTCAATGTTGAGTACAAATAAGAATTTTAAAATACAAAGGCATATTATAAATTTTCCTAGATAAAAAAAATGTCAAGCTATTTATAGAAATTAGCAAAAAAAAAATACACTAATAGACATTGATAGACTTATATCAACATCTATTAGTGACAAACTTCTATCATTTTTATCACTGATAGACTTTTATCAGCGTCTATCACACCTATCTAAAATTTTTGTCACTTTCTGTAAATAATTTTCTTAACTTTTCTATTTTTAAAAATTCTCTTAAATAGTAATATTTTGGAGAAATTAGAAACCAAATAATATATTTATCGTTTAGTGTTATAACAAAAATTTAATAAATAAATAAATAAAAAAAAACTATTGGTAAAGAAAAGGAGAGAGTTGACTAGACCAAGCTCTTGGTCTGCATCTATAATCATTTCGATTCATGGAAGCATTTGGAAACTTTATTTTTTATTTTTATTTCTTTTTACTTTTTCTTTTTCTTTTTGAAAAGTCAAAATTGAGAATTCTTTTTTAGAATAATATTTGTAAAATATACAATTCAAACAGTCTTTAGAAAAATCAACTCAGTACATCTAATTAATGAAGTAACGAGGAATAAACATCCAAAGATCTTGTTATAATAAATAATTGTTATTATTTTGTTATATATTATACAAAACACACCTAAATTCTTGAGTAAATTTATTGTAAAAAAAAAAAAAAAAAATCTTTGAGTAAATTTTCAACAAAACATTCAAACATCTTGGAATTTGTAATTATTTTTAACATACCCCTTGGAGAAATTTCCTCTTTTAACTCGGATGGTGGAAATTAATGTGTTAGCAAAATTTAAATTAAATTTAAGATTTGTAGAAGATTTTTTGCATCATTAACTATTCATTTTTTTTAAAAGGTATCGTTTACATCGTCACTTGCTTAATTAATTTTTAGGGCAAATATCAATTTATACCTTTAAATTTAGGGGTTGTATCAATCTAAATTTTAAACTTCCATAAGTAACTAATAATTGTATTAAACTTGAAACTTTCGTAATTTAAACTCTGAACTTTTATAAGTGTATCAATTTAAACCCTCCATTATATTTTACTTTGTTACACTTATAAAAGTTCGGGATTTTAATTAATATACTTATAAAAGTTCAGGGTTTAAATTTAGACAATTATGAAAGTTCGAGGTTTTAAATTGATACAGCCTCCAACGTTCAGAGTTTAAATTGATACAATTAATAGTTTGGGATTTAAATTGATATAATCCCCAAAGTTTAAGGGTATAAATTGATATTTGTCCTAATTTTTATACATATTAGTTCTCATGCCAATTAAGTGAATGATGTCGTAGAAACGAGATGTATCTTCAAAGGGTTGGTTAACCATCCTAATATGTGTGTTTTTTTTAATAGATAAAAGAGTTAAAGTGAAAAATTTCAAAGTCCAATAACATAAAAGTAACTCAACTGGCATAAACTCGTTCCTATCATCATAAGGTTTAAGGTTCGATCTCCCAGCCCACGCGTTGTTTAACAAAAAAAAGAAAAACTAAAATTATCCCGAACAATTTCATAGATATTTTTGTAGATCTATTAAACTTAAAATGATTAAAAGTTTACTTGACACACCTCGAGAAATTTACTTGAAGTTTAACATTTTTTTTAAAAAAATTGTTATTATTAAAAGTAATCTTAATCTTATTACAATAATTAATGGAGAAAAATGAACTTGGAGCACATGGATTTATGTTGAGACCAACTTACTAGAATACCTAACCAACTATTCAACTAAAATTGACCAAATTCATGTTGAATCACTTGGCCAAAACCAAACCATCCAACTAAACTAAAGTAATTGAATTAATTCAACTCCACCTCATTTTTTATACATTAAATATGGGGTATAAAGATTTGAATTTTATTATTTATTTAAATTTTGAATTACAAAATTTGATAAAAATACAATAAAAAGGATGTAATACATTGTTTCGAATTTTTATTCTATTATTCAGTCTACCAGTTGTTTTGTCACGTTTGTAACAAATTAGCTAAGGATTACAAATCGATAGATCACATTATTATTTAATTAACTATGCTAATTGTCGAGTAAGACATAAAAATGGTTGTTTGAAAGGTTGAAATCTAATTCACTTACTAAAAATTAGAAGAGTGTTGGATTGCGTGAGGAATTGAGGACGGAACAAAAATAGGATCAAGAAGCGTGAAAACGATGGGAAAGGGTTGGATTGAAAATTGCTGGAACGAAATGATTTTAATATTATAAATCGGGCAAAAAAACGTTCAATCCAAATATAGATTTTTGATTACCTTATAATAGAATCTCATTCCATTACGGTCCTCAAACAACTCCATGTATTTTACTCAAAGTCGATTTTTAGATATTATACTTCATATTTGTCAAATTAACAATATAGTTATTAGCACGACCTACATAGAATCAAATATGTTTGAACTTATGCCTTATTGAGCTAATCATGGTAGGAAAAAAACAAAGACAATTATAATAAATTTTTGGCATTGTAGCTATCAACAAAATATTTGAATTTTTGAACAGATTTAAAAATTTAAAAATTTATTTTTATTTTTAGAATACGATTAAAAATTAGGTAAAATACTATTTCGATATCTATACTTTGATATTTATTCAATTTTAGTGTATATATTTTTAATTATTCAATTTTAGTTAGTGTATTTTTAATAAATCTTAAATTTAATTATCACTACTAATTAATTATTTATTTTGTAAAAAATTGTTGATACCTATCATCATTTTTATTATAAAATAAAATTTGAAAACATATTCACTATTTTCTCGCATAAAATTACAACTATTATTTAACTAAAGTTAAGATTTATTTGGGTTAAGGCCATTTTTAAATATAGAAAAATTGGTCAAATTATTTATAAATATGGAAAGATTTAATTGTTTATCAACGATAGACTACCATAAACTTCGATCTATTGTCGATATATAGTAATATTTTATTATATGTATAAATAGTTTGACATTTTTTCTATTGATAATAATTTTCGATTTATTCCAAAATATTAAGAATAAAATTAGACAATTAAATGTAAGGGACGAAATGATATTTTCAAATTTGAAAATTCAAAATTTTAAAATATAGAAAGTTAAAAACAAAATATCCAAAAATAAATAAAGAAAGAAATAAAGGTAAACTGAAAAGCATATATTTGGGGGGAATGGAAGCTGAGTAGTGATTTTCAAAGAGATATTTTGGAAAATTTACAAGTTGCAACAATGGTGGGTCGGTTCTGTTTCTCCATTTCCGCCATGGATGCGACACTGAAGAACTTCCTGCTCTAACTGTAACCCTAACAAGAAGAAATAAAGAATCTCATCATCCCTGTTTTCTCTCTCTCATCTTCCATTTTAATACTGTTTCTTTTTCACTTCCTCTTCTCGATATTGTTTAATAATTTTTATTTATTTATTTTCCCCTTTCAAAAAGCTTTCTCAATCTCATCAGATGCATCCAAAATCCATGGCTTCCGCGTACTTTGCATTATTAAAAAGCATGAAGGGGCATAGGGTCTCGTGTTCTTGCTCGATCGAGAATTTAGAGAGAGAAGAATCCTTAATTTGCTGTCCCAATCTTCGTGCCGTTTTCTGTTTGGATCTTCAACACTCTTAAAAATCGCGTTAATGGTGGTGCTGCAGCTGCTACCCATTACTTCTTCCTTTATGAAGAGCAACATTCGCCGCCATTGCCAGTCCTCTTGTTTTTCCCTTTACATTTTACTTCCTTCTTTCCTTCAATGGCTGCTTACGCTTTGCTCGGTGATTCCACCGGCCGTGTTAATGGCGGTTTCGATGATAGTCCTTTGACCAGCGATTCTACGAATAGCAACGGTAGTGACGAACATATTCATCCACAGATTGTTCAAGTTCAAGTTCAGGTTGCTCAACCGCGACTGCCGGTTGGAAAAATGGTGCGGAAGAGAATCGCGTCGGAGATGGAGATCGAAGGCGGCGGTGGCGGTGGCGGTGGAGGAGCTACTGCCGCTGTTCATCCCCGGTTTTGCCGCCGGAGTTTAGCTTCTGATCGTCCTTTTGCAGGTGGAGAAAATAAGGCGAATGCGAATTATTGTTCTTCTTCAAACCCTAACCATGGCGGCAACCACTCCACTGTGCATAATTTAACCGCTCTGACGTCAGTTGTAATCGAAGGGTCAAATTTATCAAATCCTCCTTCTGGTTCTGATGCTACGGTATCTTCCACTACCTCCAACAATAATCTTCTCGATAGTACTCTTCCTGTTCTTCGTCCTCAGCCCCACCATCACCATTTGCAGAATCCTGCAGTCTGTGGTTTTTCTGGGTTGCCTTTGTTCCCACCGGAATCAAATCACCACCACAAGTTAAATACTCGCAATAATCCTTTTCCCCTTCCTAATCCATCTCAGGTTCTTCTTCATAATCCTCCCACTACTGCAACTACCTCCATTATCGCCGCCGCTTCTTCTCCCATGGATGATTCCTCCGCCACCGCTTGGATCGACGGCATCATTAAGGACTTAATACATAGTTCCACCGCCATATCCATTCCTCAGCTCATTCAGAACGTTCGTGAGATTATCTACCCTTGTAACCCCAATCTTGCGAATCTTCTTGAGTTTCGTCTTCGTACTTTGACGGACCCTAGTGTTCCTAACTTCGCCGCTGAGGATCATCGAGTGAGGAAATCCCCCTTACCGTTGCCGGCGCCGGTGGCTGGGCTGGGGTTGCAGCAGAGACAGTTCAACCAAGAGCAGCACGAGCAAGAACAGGATTGTTCTGGATTGAAGCTTAATCTTGATTCTTCTTCTCTGCATAATCTTCCTAATTTTCCCTCTCAACCGCCGTTTCATGAGCCGTATCTTCAATGGGGAGCAACCCCTCCGCCGGTCCCTACTCCCTCCGCCGCTGCCGCCGGCGAGGATGCCTTACAGCGGCTCCCTGGTCACCATCAACTTAATCTCTCTTCTGTTACACCGTCGTCGCTTGTTTCTCTAAACCATGTCCCTTCAAAGCCACAAGCAGAACAACAGAACTCCTGTCCGGTCAATGCAAAGGCGGCGGCGGCGGCACAGCCAGCTCCAGCGCCACCGCCGTCGACGAGTAATAACCCTTCAGCAACTGCTTTGCTGATCAGAGAGATAAAAGAGGAGATGAGGCAACAGAAGAGAGACGAAGAAGGATTACACCTCTTGACTTTGCTTCTTCAATGTGCAGAAGCCGTTTCTGCTGATAATTTAGAAGAAGCCAACAAGATGCTCTTGGAAATCTCCGAGTTATCAACACCCTTTGGCACATCGGCGCAGAGGGTGGCGGCATATTTCTCAGAAGCAATGTCGGCAAGGCTTGTAAGCTCTTGTTTAGGCATATATGCAGCTCTGCCACCGTCGTTGGTGCCTCATACACACAGCCAGAAAATAGCCTCAGCCTTCCAAGTCTTCAATGGCATAAGCCCATTTGTCAAATTCTCACACTTCACAGCCAATCAAGCCATACAAGAAGCTTTCGAAAGAGAAGAGAGAGTTCACATTATAGATCTGGACATCATGCAAGGCCTTCAATGGCCTGGCTTGTTCCACATCTTGGCGTCTAGACCCGGCGGGCCGCCGTACGTCCGCCTTACAGGGCTGGGGACTTCTCAGGAGGTTCTTGAAGCCACTGGCAAACGCCTCACTGAATTTGCCGAGAAGCTTGGCCTTCCCTTTGATTTCTTTCCAGTGGCTGATAAAATTGGCAATTTAGACTTGGAGAGGCTCAATGTGAGCAAAAGGGAAGCCGTTGCCGTCCATTGGATGCAGCATTCTCTTTATGAAGTCACTGGTTCTGATTCCAATACGCTATGGCTTTTGCAAAGGTATGAAAATTGAAAAACTAATTCAATCCCTTCCTCAACTTTCATATCTTTCATGGGGTTTCATTTCATCATTAATTTACTTGCTCATAATTATGCATCAATACTAATTCTTAATCTTAATCTTACCTTCTCCCTCCCTTGTTCAAAATGATGAATAGTCGTCACTCGTCAGCACAGTATAAACCAAGTATAAAGTTTGCTTAGAAAGACAGCTTTCCGTTTTTTGTTTCTTTTCTTTCAAATCTCTCATGTGTGTTTGGTATATGGGTTACGTTAATTTCATTGTTATCTCTGCAATCAACAGGAAAAAGCTGCAGTTTTCAAAGCTTTGATATTTGACTGAATAATTGATTCATTTCATTGATTTATTTACAAACATGTTGCTTACAAGTACATACTCAAACATTGCTGTATCTGTTTGTGTGAACCTAATTCATCAGATTGGCCCCAAAAGTAGTGACGGTGGTGGAACAAGATCTGAGCCACACAGGTTCTTTCTTGGGGAGATTCGTAGAGGCTATTCATTACTATTCAGCACTGTTTGACTCATTGGGTGTGAGCTATGGCGAAGAGAGTGAAGAGAGACACTTAGTTGAGCAGCAACTGTTATCAAGGGAGATCAGAAACGTTCTCGCCGTCGGAGGGCCGTCGAGGAGCGGCGAAGTGAAGTTCCAAAACTGGAGAGAGAAGCTGCAGCAATCTGGGTTTAAGGGCATTTCCCTCGCCGGAAATGCTGCAACTCAGGCCACTCTCCTCCTCGGAATGTTTCCTTCCGATGGGTATACGCTTGTAGAAGACAATGGGACTCTCAAACTTGGGTGGAAGGATCTTTGTTTGCTTACAGCCTCGGCTTGGAAGCCGCCGTTTCATCATCATGCTGCGGCGGCTGCTGCACCGGCAGCCACCAACAACCACATTCCCCGGTACTGAGGTTCTTTCTTTTTCCTTATTATTATTATTTTTTAAAAATTTTATATAGTGTTGTTTTTTTTTAATTTTGATAATACCATCATCTTTGTTATTATCATTTTCCCTTTTTTTTTTTTTTTCTTCTTCTTTATGGCCTTCCCCACCAATCATAATGTCAAGCTTTTGTTATTCTTCTTTTTATGATTATTACCTTTTTCTCATGTCCATTGTATACCAAATTATCTTTGCCTTTTAAATAATTCTCTTTTTGTTCTCAAATTCTTTTTGTTTATTTGAGTTTGTGGGTGGATGAACTTTCAAAAATATGTAGCAAAACTTTTAACATAATATAATTGGTTAAGATATTAAATCTCAGTAAAAAATTGAAGATTCGAATTCTCACCTTCCATGATAAAAAAAATCAAATATTTTGTTTCTTCATAGAAAAAATCAAATATTTTGTTTCTTAAGAACTAATGTAGTCAATAACTTGTTTTTGTTTTTTTAGAATATATATCAATTAACCCCTAAAACTTTAGGGTAATTATTTTAAATGACAAAACTGTTGGAATATTTTTAAATATAGCATAATGTCACTGTCTATTAGTGTCTATCACTATCTATCCGTGATATTTTACTATATTTATTAATAAGTTGGCTCATTTTGCTATATTTGAAAATAACCCTAAACTTTAAGGTTGTATTAATTTAAAAGCAAATTGTATCAACTTCCACAATCTATTATATTTTGTTTGGCAAAACTTTGTGTGAAACTTTTAATTAAATCAATTAATTCCATAAACTTTCTTACATGAATCAATTTAAATTTTTAGTCAATTTTTTTAGAATCTTTAATGCATTTACTCTAATTCTGTAAGGTAATCTTAATGAAACACCTAATTGATTGGTTTATGAAACTTTTAAAATTTAATTGACTCAAACCAATCGTTTCATATAGATATTGGTCGAATGAAATTTGAATGAGGGTATAAATTGATACACTTAGGAGAGTTTCGAGTTTAAATCAATACAATTATTAGTTTAATATTTTAATTGATACAACTCTCAGAGTTTAGAAGTATAAATTGATACTTGCTTCTCTTTTTAATATTTTTTTTTTGACATTATAAAGGTGGGGATAGAACCATTATATACGGGACTTGTTTCTAGTGTGAAAGAAATATAATTTTCAAAGTGAGCATAATTCAATTGACATACAAAAGTATTATTAACCATGAGGTTTGTGGTTTGAATCTCCACCTTTATTATACTAAAAAAAATCATATATATTATCGAAGAGTCACCTATTTAAAAGAAAATATACTTTACCTTTTTAATTTGTGAAATGATTTTGATCATATTTAAAAATATAGATATAAACCAAAGTAAATTTTTCAATGGGAAGTTTAGAGAGGGATAGAATATTTATTCATTGAGAGATTGTTTAATATGTTTTGGAATCAGGCAAAATAATTTGTTATAAAAATAAAGTTTGTTTAGTATAAGTTTGATAACTAGGCTTTGTTTACTATTTAGTAATCAAAATTGTTGCATCGTAATAGATTTTTTATTATTATTCATAATTCACATAATAAATGTGTCCCACTTTTCATATTACGATTATTGAAAAGTAAATGTGGTCTATATGAATTATCATATGAGGAACCTCATGTGAAAAAGAAAAAAAAAGGAGTTTGATACGATTTCTTTTTTCGGCTAAATAACCAATTTAGTTAACGAATTTTGAAGTTTGAATTTATTTTGTTCTTGAACTTTGAAATTTACCATTTTTTTAGAAGGTAAAATTTATAAATTTAATTCTTGAACTTAAAATTCATAAATCTACAGCATAAAATTTAAATTTAAATCTAATAGTATAATTAATTTTTAAAAGTTATGAATTTCTTCCTTTTAAATGTTTAGCGATCATAGACAGTAAATTTTTAATTTAGCCAATTTTTTTAATCCCCGAATGTAGAAAACTAATCATGCCACCTAAATTTTCAAAATCAAAACAAGTAATTTTTATTCTAGTGAAACTAAACACAATAATCTTGTCCTATCACAACTTCCTTTATAATTGTGTTTTCATTTAAAGAAAATTATATGAAACATTTTCGTTGTTTTTTTATTAGTTCACTAATTTTGTCCTTGGTTTTGCATATGATTTTCACCCACAACTTGCAAAAGGAAAGCTTAACTATGAGTATGAGAGAGGAGAGACACTGTTGAAACATGAAGATAATAAAGCATAAAAAGGCAAAGGGAAAAGAAGGTCCTTCAAATGATTGAAGGAAGAAACATACTAAAGTAAGATTATTTAAAGGAGTTCATTATTGGTCGAAATGCTTGGTATCCTTCGATCTCATACCTTTTCATTATTGAAATGATGACTCATTGTTTGAAAGATGAGATGAGATGACACAAAGATAATTAGGGCCTGTTTGGTAGAGAATTCAGTTTTTTTTTTTAGATTCATTGGGTTCAACAAATGCGTGTTTGATAGACAACTTGAATTCTGTTTTTAAAAACTATTCTCGGATTCTATGATCCAAATAGTGTAAAATTATGAGATTACTATGGACAAGTATATATATCATTATTGATGAAAATGCTTGGTAATAATGTGGATTTTCTCCTCCAGTTTGTAATAAAATGTCAATCCGAACATACCTTAGTAGATAAGACTAATTTATTATTTTAAAAGTCGACGATTCGATCTCATACCTTCCAATTATTGAAATGATGACTCATTGTTTAAAAAGTGAGACGACACAAAGATAATTGCTCGTTTGAGTTGGAATTAAAAGTAATTGTTATATTCCTTTTAGCCTCTATCATGGTTGATGATAATTTTGAAGAATTTTGGATAGAATGGATGAAGAGTGATAATGATACGCAAACTAACATGGACGAGCGTTTATTATTGACCAAAACAAAAGATTTCATTTTGTTCTTTGGACAATTATACGACAATGCTTTATGGAATTTATTATGGGCCCATTTGGATTGTAAATATTGTTTGAGTACGAATATTAAATTTGTGTTTAGATAAGCAAAGATAATTAAAGTCTAAAAATTAAATGTATGTTTTTAACTAACTAAAATTTAAAAATTGATTGAAAAGTTGTCAAAATCTTATGTGAATAGATTTTTTTTAGGTTTAAATACTACTTTGGTCCTTTGTAATTTTGGTCTTTATACTTTCAAAATATTCATTTTGGTCCTTATACTTTCAAAATGTTTATTTTGGTCCTTATACTTTCAAAATGTTCATTTTGGTCCCTATACTTTCATAATGTTCATTTTAGTTCTTGTACTGTCAAAAAGTGACAAATTTTATCCCTTTATTTTTATTTTTACTTCATTTTTAAGGTATCAAAATAGTCACTTTTTGAAAGTTTAAAGACCAAAATGAACTAAAGTTGAAAGTATAGGGACTAGAATGAATCAAAACCAAAAGTACAAAGATCAAACTAATATTTAAACATTCTTTTTATTATAACCAAATAAAAAAAAGGAGAATTTTTAAAAATAGAAAAACAAGGAAAAATATTTACACAAAATAGCAAAATTTTTAGATAGAGTTGTGATAAACGCTGATAGACGTCTATCAGGATCTATCAGTAATAGAAATGATAGAAGTCTATCACTGATAAATGCTGATAGAAGTCTATCAATGTCTATGAGTGTTTTTTTTGCTATTTTCTGTAAATAGTTTGGAATTTTTTGTATATGTGAAAATTTTTCTAAAAAAAATTAATACAATTATTATATCCACGATATACAAATAAAAATATTACAATTCAATTAAACATGTTTTTAAAAAGTTTCAACAATATATTTTCTAATTAATTTGGCTTCCTTTTTTATCTTTGCCTTTTGGTTTTTATCCATGGACATTATATTTATATTTAAATAATTTAAAAACAATAATATACACTAATATTGCGCCATATTTTTCATTCAATTATCGATAGAAATTTACAATTATCGTTTTGGGATGAAGATAAAATAAACATAATTACATAATAAACATATAAAATTTAAAATATAAAATATTTGATTTTAAACCATCCATTCTTACTTTTTAACTTTCTCTTGTACTAAACCCATCAAATCAAAGTTTCAAATCAGTTTTATCACTCTCTCTCATGCCTACATTTGTACTCTCTCTCCTACTAAAATATCTAAGCAAATATGTCTCGTCTTAGACCAAAATAATATATATATTGAAAACTATTTTAAATAATAAAATTACTAAAAATATTTACAAATATAGCAAAATGTCTTTGTCTATCAGTGATAGACACTTATAGACATCTATATGTATCTATTAGTGATAGATGATAATAGTTTATTAGTATTTATCACTGGTAGATAGTGACATTTTGCTATATTTGTAAATATTTTGTTTCATTTTGCTGTATATAATATATATATATATATATATATATATATATATATATATATATATATATTAAAGAAAAAACTAAGAGAACAGATCAGTCTTTGACAAGCCAGTGGGGAGAGTATTATGTGTAAGTCCATATATATAGAGTAATACTTGGGTGCAACACAAATAAATTATACAAATCTTCATACTTTATCCATTCACGCTAAAAGGTAGTGAGTGGAGTCAGGCACAACTAAAGAATAATTTTGCACTCAAAGGAGCATGTCATCGAAGAGTTTCCAACATTCATTCTTGAGCAGGAAGCGAGTTCAAGACCAAAGAAAGCCAGAGCATCTCTTCCTTTTCGCCTTACCTCGAGGGCTTACGGGTCTGTGGGCACAGTTGAACAAGGCTCGTATTCTAATACAGGTGGAGTATTAGAGGTTGAAAAAGGCCAGGCCATAAATCAAAAAGTCAAAAAGAAGAATCGAAAGAACCATAGCCAGAAGAACAAAGGAAGTGTACATTTAGTGTTGTGTGATAACTTGTGATTGAGTACTCGAATGTACTGCACAAAGATGAAAAATGGAACTTATGGGATGGGCAAAAGGGAAAAACTTGTCCTAAAATTGAATCTTAAGTTTGAAAAATGTAAGGATCTCATGTCTAGAAAGTAATAAGATGAGAGAGAGAAAATAATTTTTTTTTTTTTTGGATGTGATTTGATTGTAATAGATTGTCCTCATGTATTTGTTTGTACTTTGGGTAATGAGAAGACAACAAAAGGAGTATGTTCAAAATAGGGAAACTCATTTGTGCACCTACTCCCACTATATCCAATCCAATTAATCAATGAAGTTAGACATGTGGCCTTGTTTGTACAAACATGAGGATCCAATACTTCTCCTATGAATCAAAAACACTACCAAAGGAGACCAAAAAGGTAGATCAAGGACAACATGAGGCCCATTATATAACTAAATTGACACACATAATCTTATTTTATTGTAATGGACAAATGAGAAAATGTCAAGCTTATAGATTTATAATTTTAAGTTCATATCAGGGATCAAAATATTCGTTGATATATCTACAAATCGGGTTGGTTCGACGTCAATTTTAAAGATCAATGGATATCACCAATATATTTAATCCCAATACGAAGATATACACTAATACTACATCTATTGCTTAGTTTGGAAGTAAAAACGACTTAGTTATTCTTTTAAATAATTTTTATAATTTTTTTTATTTACATAAATCTCTATTAATATCCATATGTCCATCGATATATCCGTAAACTTGAAAATTTGTATCGATATTGACATATGTTGAGGGTTGTCCAGGCAAGGGTTGAAGCTCTCAGATGTGTCCAAGCTCAAGGGAAACCAGAAGATGATATGGGAAAATGCACGTCCCAAAAGGGAAAAGTCAGAGCCTCGAGCTTTGGGTCAACTAGCCTAGCTTGTGAATATATACCAATAGAGAAATAACCGACTCGAGCTCGATTTGGCACCTGCAACTTTAAGCATCGCAACTACCCTGACATCGCCGGAGTTACACGTAACCACATGCATGTGTTAGAGGAAGGGCATTATAAATAGTCCCATTCGATGACCCCAAATGAGAAGAGTAGATAATCTCCAAAAGAGGGTCCTAACCTTACTTTTGTGTGCTTAGTTGAATTATACACTCCCTATACTAACTTAAGCATTAGAATGTGGTAGAGCTCGACACTACACCGATGCGAGAAACTCTCACGCAGGTCAGCTCGAAAAGTGAGACAAGTCTAGGAGAAGTAGACTGGCGGACAAATTCCATAGAAGGCCCCGACATTGATGAACATGCGCGAGTTTCTCTTGCCAACAACATCAATATTTTAGTGCTTAGTTCAAAGTTGAGGTCGATATAAGTCTAAAATAAGTCTAATAAAAAATTAAGTGGTAAGCATATAGACCCTCCAAATCAAGATAGCTTAGAGATCTAAATAGTCCTATGATAAAAGGAGTTGTTTATTGATGAGTTTTATGGGACTACTAATCCCAACTTTTCTAATATAATACACTTGAGTGAGCAACTCCTTGCTAACAAGTAGGAGTTCTCAATACAAGGAGGAGACAAACATTGACTCGACTTGTAAATTAAAGTTCCTAACAAGAACAATGGTAAAAATATATTTTTAATTTCTCAAGTTTGAAATTAGTATTTATTTAGTCTACAAGGTTTCATAAGCTACCTTTTAGTCTTTGAGATTTGAAAAATGGTTCTAAATAATCTCTTTTTAATTTGTTCATCAATCAGTAATTGATATGTACTACTTCCCTTGAAATCGGAGGTTCAAATCCCTCTGCCCCATTTGTATACTAAAAATGACGTTTTCATTTTTTTTCCTTTCCTTTTTTTTCTTCATCAACCAATCAACTGATTACTCTCCATCATCCCCATCTTCTTTTGGTTGGCTATCGACATCAGAGTCGGAGTTGCAATCGACGTACAAGCTTGGTAGCAAAGGATCATAAAGTGTTGGTGTAGGTTCTATCGCTGGTGGTCAGAGTCCGATGTTAGTGAAGTTCTTTATAGTCACCATGGCATTTGAAGTTCCCTTCCATTGGAAAAAATGAAGAGGAAAGAGATGGAGAAGGAAAGAAAAGTCTTATGAAATTAGCCAAACTATAGAAAATACCCTAAACTTTTTTAAAAAGTTCTAAAATACCTTTGAACGTTCAAAAGTTTCCTTAAATACACTTAAACTTTTTATAAAAAAACACTGTTACTGTAAATATATGGATGAAAATCATTAGTACCACATTTCAAATATGTCCTTGAATTTTCAAGAGTTACACTAATACTCTTAACCTCTATGAAAAAGTTTAGAAAAGCTCCAATTGATAGTATATG
The DNA here is from genome assembly GCA_002890555.2 of Lagenaria siceraria. NCBI lineage: Eukaryota > Viridiplantae > Streptophyta > Magnoliopsida > Cucurbitales > Cucurbitaceae > Lagenaria > Lagenaria siceraria. The sequence continues at coordinate 14,259,596 of CM016485.1, forward strand.
GACAAAAATCGTTTATCTACACCCCCCTCCATTTCCTCTCTCATATGCTTCAATATATGGCACACACTTCCCCATTTCGCATCTCTTTTTCCTCCCTTTTTCAATACCCTCTTAATTCCCCTCTTTCACTTCTCAATCCCTAAAACTCCCCACATTTCTCCATTTTTCTCTCTCTTCTCAAACATCACAACTTTAAATAAACAGGAAAAAAACTAGTTTGCTCATTTTTTACCCCGCACAAACGTAAATATAAGAAATTTCAAAACTCAAATAGTCAATTTATTTGAAGTTATATTGAGTTGGGAAAGAATCAATTTGAAAACAACTTATATAGATAAATAACCTCATTCTTTTACACACACGCACACGCACATACACATATTGAGTTCAATAACATGTTGGTTTGAGAAATTGAACACTTCTAACCCCTTAGACCATACTCTTGCAAGTAAAGATCATTATTCTATGACCTAAGTCTCTATATAAAAGGCTAAGGCTCCCTTTAGACCAAGGAGAAAGGAGTCTTAGCCTTTTTAGTTCATTATGGATCTCACAAGTTTTCTCCACTTTACTTTCATGAGTTTACCTTTATCCAGCTAACCTCCTTCTTCAATAACTTTGATGATCTCTCATAGTCTTTAAAATCATGTTGATCTATCTGGTTGCTTCTTCTTGTGTAGACTATATGTTGTAAAGAGCTTTCAAGATCTCTAGTTGCTTATTTTTGGATAGACCCGAGTGCTTGGCTTTAATTTATTTTAGTCATGGTCCTTTTAAAATGTTATATTTGGTCCTTAAACTTAACCTTTCTCTCCAGAGGTCGAAGGTTCGATTTCCTATCCCTTTTTTAACCATTTTGGTCCCTTAAAAATGAAATAAAAATGAAAATGAAGTAACTAAAATAAACACTTTTTAAAAGTACAAAAATCAAAATAAATAAAAGTTAAGTATAAAGGCCAAAATGAACTAAAGTCGAAGACCAAAAAATACATGGCCGAAGTAGTATTTAAAATCTATATATATAATCAAAATGAATCAAAATGAACATTTTGAAATTCAAAAGGCAAAAGCATAGGAACCAAAGTAGAATAAACATTTCACACTTTATAAAGTTTAAATACTTATTATTTATATTATTTTTACATTAATGACATTATTTTTTTTAAATAATATTGTTCCATTGATATTTAATGTCAACATATTCATCTAGAATATGTTTTAACCAATTGAACTATACTCAAAGTGACTCTTAGAACTTCAAAATGGTGATGCCATATAGAAAATGGCCACAGCAATATAGGAATGCTACAAGAATGTATGTGCCAATTACAACTTAATAATAACAACATCCATTTTGTTTAATCTGTTTTTCAAGCCATTGATTGTTTTTCTTGCTATTTAGCACATTTCAAGATAAAATCACTCAAAAGATTTTGATACGTTTAAAATGACTTTTTAAATACAGAAAACCCCTTTTATTTTTTATGGCAATTAGAAAGTCATTTCAAATAAACTTTTATTTGTCTATCATGCACATCAAGAGTTATTTGTCACTTTATAACAAATCCATAATTTTCAAAATCAAATTTCTAGTAATTTAAAAAATGTAACAACCATATAAATAAACCAAGGAAAACAAAAGAAAAAACTTAGAAAAGCTAATTCAAACATGTTATCACCAAATTTCTATTCCAAAAAACTGAAAATTTTCCAAAACAACTTCCAAACAGCCTACATTTTAACCATTGGGGAAAAGAAAAAGAACAATCTTATCATAGCATAATCAACTTCCAAAAAAAAAAAAAATCATCAAGCAACAAATTAACTACAACTAAGATTCTCATTAAGAACAAAGGACATCCAACTAGTGTAATTAGAATCCCAACAAGCCTCCAATCATCGAAGGGAGGGGGCCTGGGATTAATACCACAAACAAGACCACGCATCGGAATCAAAGTAGTTTAGTTAATTTCACAAACCTCATAAGGGAAGAAAGGAGAATAGAATACCTGGCTTGGAAGCTGGAAGTAGTAATATAGGCTGAAAAGAAGAATAAAGAAGGTATTGTAGCTGCCACAACTTCCAAATTAAGAAGGTATTGTAGCTGCCACAACTTCCAAATTTCCAATGTATATCAATATAGCTGCACAATCAAAGTGAAGAAACAAAGCAAACAAAATAGGCAAAGTGCCTCCCAAATAACTCTATAATCAAATTGAATAAGAATTGTCAAAAGAATTTAGTTTCACTAGAATCATGAAAACCTAATCTAACTATTTATATATATATCTTATATATTAATATGAGTGACATCAACAGACAAATAATCCTGTTAAGGCATAGAACAACAAGACATTCTCATTAAACTTGCACAGTTAAATCCAAGCCAATCTTGCTGGGTGAATATAATTCCTTTCTGCGTCTTCTCTTATTTGCCACACTTTCCAACTCAGATTCTCATTCAACAAACCAACTAGCAAACAAACAGAAATCTCTATCCCTTTCTCTTCTTCATCAACTCCAAATTGAATACCACAAAACTCATGATATCAGAAGTCACCACAAGCAATCTTGATCTGGATGAAGCTAGTAGTTATTTACCGAAAAAAATGAGTTCTCTGTTGGGAACTTATCAATTGAAGGCAATCCCATTTGTCAACGAAAATTACACTTGATGAGTTGAGCTCCAGATTTCATGGAATCTATGTAGTAGACGGTGTGGTAGAATCATCAGCTTATCACGGATTTATGTTACACTTGCTCAAGAACAGATCTTCTCTGTCTAGAAATTTCTTCCAGTAAGCTTTGTATTTTGGGATACCCAACTCCAGCCAAGGTTTCAAATATCCATTATAATGCAATGTTGCAGCCTTCTCGACGTCTTGGACATTAAGCTTGTAGTCATGACCTAATCCATACAGAGACCATGAATCATCGAGGGCATAGACGAGGCTCTGAAAGGTAAGCAAGCTTGCACGCAATGCAACAGCATCGGTTGATCCGCCCTGCAACATCAACTTTTTTTCAATAATGGTAATGAAGGCAAAGGAAGAGACAGATAATCTGATCGTTCAAAACAACGGAAATTTCACATTTATCCTTGATCAATCACCAAAAATGTTAGATGCCCAGACAGAAAAACGTAAGTACGATACATGAAAACAAAAATTATCAGCAGACATATATCATAGACGACGTTTTTTAAAATAGAAACAACTACTTTTACTGAGAAAGAATGAAAGAAAACACCATAAAAAAAGACACGACAATCATAAAACTGCAGAATTGCAGTGTAACATATTAAAGCCATGTTATTTTTTGGGTGTGCTTCGATGGGTGAGTGTGCAGATGCAAGGAAGCATGTTTGTGCACGCAAATGTAAATATCTAAAATTGTATAATTAAGTATCTTTCCTTCATAAGATAGCACAGTTAATGCCATGGGACTTACCTCCCTGACCAAACTACGGAAAGTTTGAGAAAGATCAAGCTCTCTCCACTTCGCCAGATTAATTACATTCAATCCTGACATCCAAGTACAATCATTTTGAACGTAACCATTCTCACCCAGAAAACTTTTCAGCTCACCCAACCTCACATGACAGCACTGTGAAGCACCATTAACTTTTCCTTCCATATCAAGGCTCCACAAGGCTGATAAGTCTCGCTGAACAATAACATCATCCTCCAGGACCACAACTTTATCCAGGTTCTTGAATATTTCAGGAAGAAGATAGTGCAAATGTGAAAACATTGAAATGTATTCTGTCCTAGAGTGAGTTAAAGTACGGAACGAAATACGGAACTCTTGAGGCAATACAAAAGTCGCATTTTCATGATCATCAAGTTTAAGATGTTCAACGTTTATTACTTCAACAGTTGCCTCCTTATAACTATTCCTCAAAAACCAGAGTTTCATGGCAAAGTAATTCTGTCCATCAGTCAATACATGAAAAACCTGATTCCCACTTTCCTAAAACATCAAAGAGTAGTTAATCAGTGTCATTTTGATAAGTAATGCAAATAGACAGGTTAAAACTACAGAAAAACATTTAACTCACTTTTGAATTAGAAACTGTTGAGTTGATAACCACTGATGATGCAAGTATATTATTCGAGAATATTATATAATGGTTCAAAGTCGGATCTGCATATTTCTCGGCATGAGAGAGCTCCAAATTGGTTGGATCAATCCTAAAATATTCAACAGTTAGCTGCATAGACAAGCAATGCAGGCTCTTCGGCATGGTCTGAACAGCTAGTTGGAAGAGAAAGGCACTCTGTTTCATGTGAAAATTGGCTTCATCCTCAGTCATATCAAATATTTGTCGTAACTTTTTGTCCACATTATTACAGTCCACGGGGAATGATTTAGCTTTGGCTATTGTAGCTTCCATCTTCAGTGACTTTTTCTCTATCCTGATTAAGAAATTGAAGAAATGGAAAATTTTCCAGGGCAGAAATATAAGGATTTCTTAAACGAAGATTCAATAAACTAAAAGAAAAAAAAAGGTGTCATAAAGTGAAGCAACCAGATACAAAGAGGCTAAATGTTTTCCAATGTGCTCGTAGTTTTAATTAGTTTGCATAACAATATGAATTTTCATCTCCTTGAAAATATCTGCAAGCATGTAAGCAGACAAGCTAGTAGCATTGGGAGTATGCTATTTCAAAACCTCACTTTACAAAGTTTACCAACTATAGAATTAAGAGATCAGAGTGATGAAAAATGCTAATAACAATCCCATCTATTTGTTCTCGAAGTAGCCTTAGATCATTAGTGTGAGTCTTGAGACATCATTAACGAGTTCAATGAACACAGTGCTAGTGATAGATTTGAGGATTCTGGTAGCTTTTTTTGGATAAGAGTGGCTCAGGCTAGCTTCAGTGATAAAATACCCAAAATATAAAGATCCCTCCCAAAACAAAGCTGGACTTATAAGCTATATTCAGCAAACTTGTTCAGATGCACAACATTGTGCTGAGAGTCCAAAATTGTCAGATCTCAAAAGAGAGAATCAAATGTGATTGAAGGATAAAACCACACTTCCTTTTTTTTAAAAAAAAAATTATGAGAAACATTCAATCAGAATTTCAAGGATAAAACCACACTCAGCAATCTTGATTAGATACCAAAAATAGTAAGTTGTAGAGTCACACAGTCGTAATTAAGGGCCCATTTGAATTGATTTTCTAAGTGTTTTTAAGTGCACTTATAAATACTTATTTAAACACTTAGAAAGCCAATCCAAACGGACCCTAGGTGTTAGCAAATAATAAAGGATATAGACTTCCCTTGCTAATGAAAAATTTCAATATTAGTCTATTTTCATTTATTCAATTTTATTTTAGTTTATTGTGGGATAAAAGTGGCACAGGCTAGCTTTTTTGAGATAAGAGAGTTTTGATTTGACTAAATTCTATTCCTACTCTCGGTGTTCACATTATAACTCTCTCGGCCATTGAAATTACTTTCTAATTAACAGAGAGTGTCCATCTTGAATGCATGGGTAAGTTGCATGCTTGTGGGATTGCTTCTTTATCATGTGTAATTTTTGTTTCTTTTCAGGTTACTCTCTTTAGTCTGTTTTACTTATGTCCCGTACTCTTTTGTTCATTAATGAAGTGTTTCCTTGGGTGGGGCAGTAACATGCAATTTCCTCTTCGGGGGAATTTAGGTTTGGATCCTGAGTAGTAACTTTCCACTTTTCATCAATAAAATCATAAACACTACCACAACTTACTGTAGTGGAAGATCGAGATCTGTAGTTGATTCACTCAAGACACGTTCCAGCTCTTGAATATTTTGCTTCATTTCTTGAGTTAGCTTGCTTTGTGTCGGAAGTTTTGCAATGGTAGGATAGTATGCTCGAGCAACAAAAAGCTGATCCTTCAATTTCTTTACCATAGAATCTTTAATAACTTCTCTATTTTCCTGTCGCCAAATACAATAGCTCCCAAACTTCCACTCACATGGTTTTCCACTTTCGTCCATGGCGGTCATACGTTGGTCAGGTTGAACTCTACCACCAGCTTTTGTACTCTGAGAAGACATACAAAAATTTGTCACAAAAACCACTTGAAATCCAGAAGCAGTGTATGAATTCCATCACAGACTAATACATACATTTTCATGGGTATGCGTCGGTAGGGCATCAACTTTTGGAGGTGGCAAACCTGTAGATTATTCAAACAAAAAGATTTAAGTTTACTGTTATGCCAGACAACAAATTTTCTAAATACTTGGATGAAAGGATTCATTCAACCAAACCTTTTGGTTCCTGACTCTCGTGTATGAAATCTTTAATTTCTTTCTTAGGTTCAATCGCATATTTCTGAAATACGTCCTGACAATACAAACCAAAGGCAATTCAAAACCATCACCCTAGCACTATTTTTAAATGCCAAAATTGCGACCCTTTATCATAATAATTTATCTTAAACAACAATTACATAAGAGGATATAAAATCACATACATCAAAATGTCGATATATTATTAATGTTTTCAGATTGAGATGCAATTTAAGAAAGAATAAAACCAAGAAGTGGATACATAGCGCGTGCACATATTTAAGTGGATGTATGTATGGAACAATACACACACTGAAGTAGGGCAACTCCAACTTCTTGAAAAAAAAATGGATAGAAAGTTAATTAAATATGACAACTGAAACCCAAGCCTGCTACTACTATTTGTTATTTCATTGATGAATGATATAAAGTGTACATTGTTGGCTTACATAAAATGGAATCAGTTAACCAGTTAGGGAAAAAATTCTAAAAGGTGAATACAGTAATCTACCCAACCAAGCATATATCAGTAACTCATTATATGTTTTCAGGTGGAATGTGGCTCTTCCTTTGAATATGAGGATATCAAAGTAGTGAGGCGAGCCCATTCATCAATTTCGTCTTCTTTGAAATTTCTCCTCAAACAGGGACATCCAAGTTCTAGATTCAGCATTCCATAAGGTGGCAATGAAGGCTTCCTTTTCAAGAGTTATGAAGAGGTTGGGGAATTCATGTTGAAGTACTTGCCTCCCAGTCCAAAAGTCCTTCTAGAAGAGAGTTTTATCCCCCAATTCAGCTCTGTTCACAATATGCCTATAAATCAAATTCTTCTGTTTTTATTTTTATTTTATTTTTTTTATTTTTATTTATTTTTTTCATAAGAAACATTTCATTGATTAATGAAGTAGGGGAAACCCCAAACCCCAAAAACCAAAAATCAAATTCTTCTGTTTTCAATGTACTTCCTCCAAGAAAAGGAAGCCTTCATTGCCCAATCCAACTCTGTTCACAATATGACTATAAATCAAATTCTTCTGTTTTCAATGTATTTCCTCCAAGGGTCCTTTGATAGTACAACAGATTTGGTGCTTGGTTTGACATCTAGGTGACATGCCACATTTAATACGATCAATTTCTTCCAAACAGACTTCTTTTCGATGTGAAACTGCCATCTCTATTTTGCCAAGAGGTATTGATTCTTCAACAGGTGAATATTTGAGTTAGGTTATAATTACAAAACAAATTAGTAGACCAAGTAGAAGCAAATAAAGTAATCAATTCCCAAAAAAACCTCCCTACTGGACTTTTGATTGTGAAAAACTCGAGTTTCTTTTGAACCAAAGCCTCCAAAGGACTGCAAAAGCCTATTCGACTAATGATCGGTCTATTTGGTTGAGCTAGTGTTTTATGGTTTGCTTGCCACCATCTAGTAACACTCACCTTTGCTTGAAATTGCCTGATATCTTCTGGTTCAACCTGTAATTTCCTACTCTTGGTGATTCCTTTCTGCTTCAACCAAACTCGATTAGATTTCCTCCTCTAGCTTCTGTTCTTTCATTTCTTTCATCGCTCCTGTTTGGTTGTTTATTCTTCAAATGGATTCTTCTGCTCATCTTTAAATCCTAAGAATTCCAAATTCCTTTAAGTTCATCTTTTGCAACTTTCCTAACAACATTTGCATATTCTTCTTTTATTTCAAGTAGCAATTGTTGCACCTTCAACAAACCATCATGGGTTCGCCTAATGGTAAATAAAAAGTTTGGGTTTGATAAAAGGCTAAGAGGGAATGGGTTCAATCCATGGTGGCCACCTACCTAGGATTTAATATTCTACAAGTTTCCTTGAAATCCAAATATTGTTGGGTCAAGGCGGGTTGTCTCGTGAGATTAGTCGAGATGCGTGTATGTTTGCTTGGACACTCATAGATATCAAAAAAATTGTTGCACCTTCAACAATAACCCTAGATCAAGACTTGTGGCCAAAATCAATGCTCGAATACTGATACTAAACGGCTAGGATCCAAATTATATGAATTAATGAAGTTCTTGCCTTTTTGAACTAATGGTCAAACAGATTGAAGTTTTCAACCCCACCATTAAGCCATTTTATGCCCCATAAGATGTATTGAAGTTCTCATTCCCATCAACAAACTTCCATTCCATTCTCTTTCCCCTTGTTGAATAACCAATGGAATCAAGAGCTTTCATTCCACTCCCTTTCACTAATGTTGTAGACGCTTTGCAACCTTTACCCACAGAATTAAGCTCTTCAAAGTCCCTGGCAGCAAAGCAACTGCATGATATTTCCCTCAGTTGTAACATCAAAACCCCAAGAAAAATCAGAATACTGTAGATCCACCGCCACTTCATACTTAACAAGCAATGGAGCAACAAATGACCTTAAATCTCCTCAGCATCCTTACAAAGAATGCAGTTTGTTTTAAGAACCACACTATAAGATTTTTTTTCTGAATTCTTCCAATAGTATTCATCTCCTCATGGGAGATGATCCATAAGAAGAGCTTTACTTTCTTGTCCCCTAACTTTCCAAACTGCCAAGGAAGGCTCTTTACTGTATTAGTGAATGTTTATGTGCAAAGAGTGGTTCAACGGTGAAAATTGAGAGTGGCCACACAGTTGTTCTCCTCTGCCAGGATACACCCCATTCAGTACTTCCAGCAAGTCCTTTAGTTCGTTCAATTCCATCTCAGGAGGTGCTACCTTTGGTAGACAAAAGAGAGACTCAATGTGGCCCTGAAACCTTTGTCATGTTCTACTTTGTCCGCAAAAAGAGACTTCTAATCAACTCTTCCCAAAAAAATTTAAAAAGGGTTTAAAACAGAACTATATCAAGGTTCCCATTTCCTTTTCAACCTTGAGAGGTCACTGGCGATTTGAACGAGAGAAGCATCTAGAGGGGAAAAAAAAAGTTTACAATGAGTTGTCAGTGATGGACAACAAATACCCCATAACTGATTGGAGAAAGCACCATACAGATAAAGGGAATCAAGAATTCGTCTGTTGGTTCAAATAACACAAGCAAAGAATTTAAGCTACAATAAATGGTTGAAGAAGTAAGTAGAACCATTCCATAAGAAATGGCCTCTAATGTGAAGCACAGCCAATTGAATCATGTTCTAACTTCCTGGACTTATGGAAAATCTAATGCAATCAAATGCTTTCCCTGAACTTGGAACTTCCAATTATGTCAGTTTCATCATCTTTGAAAGATTTGAAGCCTTAAAGGGAAAATGGCAAAGGAAAAGTCAACACACAAAAGAATTAACTGTAGAGAAGGCAAGAACTCAGAGTAGAAAAATAGCAGATGAAACAGAGAAAATAAACATTCGGCAACTTAAGAGGCCTAGGTTGTTGGGTGCGGCTTTAAAGTGTGAACATTTTAGGAACTTGGATTTCAGCTCAGCTAATAAGTTGCACATTCAAAAGTTAATTGTGCAATACTCATATTAAGAACACAATTTCTAAGCCTTCACTTTGGGGTAATATATTACATGCATTTTCATGAGGAAAAAATTTAAAATACTATCCGCAAATGATATGTGGCACAACATATTCATATAAAGGTCAACGGTGTAAATCCACAACTGGTCCAAGCACAACATGTATAACAAATAAATAAATTACAACTGACCAAGCACTATCTACTGCTAATACAAGAAAAAAAAAAAACTATTCAAAGAGAACTAAGAGAATATCAATAGACCTTTGGAAGAGTTGGTCCCAATTTTCTGATAACGTCATCTACATGACTAGGTTGAAATCCCTGCCATAAAATGTTCATTGAAACTAAAACAACGGGACAGTAGAAGTAAACTTCACAATGGAGAAGGATCTAATCCATTAAGATTTCTTTCTTCCTGTATCAAACCAACTAAAATTATTTTCCCAAACATTTTCTTCCCTCACCATAAATATAAACAGAATGGTACCCTAAGTGGAAAATTTACAAAACCAATGAAATTTTTATAGTATGAGTTTTAAATTCCAACACCCCAAAAACAAATATTAGTCCTTACTGGTTTTGAATTTTGCGAGTCAGATGCATATCCTGCAGAAGAAGAATATAAATGGTGTTAGACAAATACTTTTCTTAAACAAAAATACGTACTAGTGGGAAAATTTCTCTTCATGAAACGAAGGAACGGAGAATGGGTGATATTGCCAAGCCTGACTACATTGTGAATATCAAAAGAGACATTGGAGCAAAAAGAGAACAGGAAGATGAAAGATTATAGTAGTGGGAAGAGGCCAGAATTGCTTCTTATCCTAATTCACGCGGTATTCATCCGAGAAAATCCCAAAGGGTACAAACATGGAGGGAGAAGGAGACACTTAAACAAGAAAATGACGAAAGAAATCAAAATTAAATAACCTGGACATATACGATGCAACTGACACCAAAGATTCGAAACATAATCGAATTCAAAATCGAATGAACCAAATAAAGGGTAAAACCGATGGGGGGACGCGAGATCTAGCAGAGCATTAAACAAAGAGAACAGAGAGTGTACAAGATGTGACAAACCCAATTGAGACAGTAAAAGCTACGAACAGATCCGATCAAGTAACGTCAGATTCAGCACAACTAACAACCAATTCGATTGAAACAAAAAAAGAAGAGCAAACAAGTTACCCGGAGAGTGAAACCCATTGTAGAGACCGAGCAAAAACACAAGAGGCACAAGCATTGAGAGGATAACGAGGCCAAGAACTCCAATCACGAGTCCTCTCCATCTCCTTTTTGCCGGAAATGCATAAACAGAAGCTCCGCTCCCTCCACCGCCGCCGCCCTTCATCTCCGCCACACTACTCTCTTCTGTCCACTATTGATTGATAATGTATAACCTTCGTCTTCCCAAATCTCTCCCTCTCTCCCTCCACCTCCAGCAATTTTCCTGTTGTTATGGGAAGTGATCTCCGCTAGAGTTCAAGCGGAGTCGTGATTTATATAGATCATGAGATACGAACTGTTCATAAAAAGAAATTCTCCAGTAATGCGAAGAATTAACGGTTGTTGTTGATGAACTTGGAATCTCCAATGGCTTCCGTTCTCAATTCTCCCGCTCCACCGCTCAGTGCAATGGATCAGATACGAATTCCTCGAAGTGGGTTCAGAGGGATTTCGTGCGTGAAAGAAAGAGCAGTCGCGAGTGAGAAGGACTTTGAACCGGATGATGAATTGAAGGGATTTTCTTTTCTTTTTCTTTTTTTATCTTATCTTTTTTTAATTAAATTACAAGTTTTTGTCTCCAAATTAATTATTTAATTTCTATTTTTATATTTAAGTTTCAAAAATGTTACATATTTATCTCTAAGTTTTGAGTCTTATTCCCTCAATTTTAAAACGTTATAATTTTACCTTTGAAGTTTGAATTTTGTTTTCGTTTATTCTCTATATTTCAATATTTTACACTTCTACCCCTTGAATTTTCACTAATGCTCATTTTGGTCTTTGATATTAACTTTTATTTAATTAATTTAAATTAAGAAAAATTATTATAAATAAAAAAAATATCAAACTATTTATACATATAGAAAATTTCAGTGTCTATCAGCAATAGACCGCGATAGTGATAGAAGTTTATCACGATCTACCGCTGATAGACAATGAATTTGAAAACAACCCTATAATTAGTAGGATTTTAAATTTTCATTTTTGTATTTAATAGGTTCACGAATTTTAAAAGTTGTGAATAGGCAAAGGGTCACACGAAATTGAAAATTTTAAAACTCTTGGACATTCATAAATTGAAAGTTTAAGAATCTATTAGACATGATTTGAAGTTCAATATCTATTTGACATAAAATCAAATATTTCGACATATATTAAACACTTTTTAAAGTTTATGAATCCAATAGACACAAAATCAAAAGAGGAAAAAAAAAAAAAAGACCTTTTAGTCCCCAAGTTTTGGGTGTGGTTTCTATTTAATACCAAAGTTTCAAGATGTTACACTTTTACCTTGAGTTTGAATTTAATTTTCATTTGATCCTTAAGTTTTAAAATGTTATATTTTACCATAGAATATAGAATTTTGTTTCAATTTGGCTCATAAGTTTCAAAATTTATACTTTTAATTAAATACTCACTTTGAGTACTTATGGTTAATGTCTATTGATTCATTTAAAAGAATTAAAAGAATTAAAATAAATTAGTTTTCACTATTTTTTTTATGAGAAATTGCTATAAATAGAAAAAGTATCAAACTATTTACCAGTATTAACAAATTTAACTGTCAATCGCTCAAATAATAGAATTTTATCGTAACTTTAAGTAGTGATGAAAAAGGGTTGTTTTCAAATATACAAAAAAAAGAGTCAAAACTATTTACAAATATAGAAGTCTATCGTTTTCTATCGCTCAATAAATTTTTCTATATTTGTAAATAGTTCGATATTTTTTCTGTTTATAATAATTTCTCTTCACCTAATGTCCTTAATTTAATTTTTTAAAATATTAATTAATCAATTATATAATTTATCTCTATTTTTTCTTTATTATATTTTTAAGAAGAAAGTACAAGTCACTTACTTTGAGGTAGGTACAAGTCACTTACTTTGAAGTAGGCTCATTTTAACTTATTACATTAAATCATTAAAGTTATAACATTAGTGTTACAAAATTAAAATAAATATCAAAACAAACATAGTTTAACTTATATATAGATGTATTAATAACCAAAATATCTACCATTTGAATACCTCCACCTTTATTATATTAAAAAAAAACTAAATCAAGGATTTCGATCATTTTCTATCATTATATTTTAAAAATGTGACCATTTTGATCACCTTAATTTATTTTTATTCTAATTTTTTAATCACAATTTCATTACATAACACTATACTTTATAAATTCTTTAAAATAATGCCCTTAGCTTTGTAGTAAAAGAATTTTGTTTCTTTTATAAAATTTAGAGCATATATCAATTTATACTCTTTAATTTTTGAATTGGACAATTAAAATTTTAAACTAATAATTGTATCAATTTAAACGGTAAAACTTTTGTATATAAATCAATCTATACTAAAATAAGTTTAAAACAAATAAAAATTAAGATATAAAATGAAAAAACCACTCACATTAATAAAAAAAAAATCAATAGTAATCATTTGATTATAACATTTTTCTCTAATAGTTCTTTGTTCATGCATTTAAAAAAGTCTTATACACATGTAAAAATTATACATTAGTTTTAAAATTGAATCTCAATAAGATCAAAATTGGTTCACTTTTAGAACTTATATATATATATATATATATATATATATATATATATTAGGGCTCTTTTCAAATATAGAAAAGTGAGCCAAACTATTTACAAATATAGAAAATTTTTACAGCCTATCAGTGATAGACAGCGATAGAATTCATTTGTTTGAGCGACAGAAAGCGATAAAATTCTATCGCGGTCTATCAATAGACAGTGAAATTTTTCTATATTTGTAAATAATTTGATATTTTTTCTGTTTATAGTAATTTAAGTACGGATACAACATTTCTTAATAAGAGACTACTTCAAATGAACTATTAATTAAAAGAAACTAATAAATGTAATTAATGATATTATAATCAAATAAATGAAATCAATGATATTACAAAATTATGTTATTTATCAATAATAATCTCACCGCCCCTTTCTCATTAATAAGTATATTCAAGTATCCCTACAAGTCAGTTGGCTTCGGTAGGCTATAGGTTATTAATGCATTAAAATTATCTACTTTTATTTATTTATTTATTATTATTACTTTGGATATTGCTCTCTAGTCTACTTCACTATACTTGGAAAATTGACCTTTTTCTCTCTCTCTCTATTTAATAGTGTTGTTGTGTGGGTTGTTGGGCTATGTGGGCTAATCGGATTAAAATGGTTCTTGGCTAGCCAATTGCTCCAATTGAAGCTCACGGAATGGAATCGAGGAGTTGGTTCACACTTGAATTTTCCAACAATGAGGCAGGAAGAGAGACATTCTGCAGATGTGGGAAGAGATCGGTGGTCTCCTCCGGCTGTTGGAAGTCTTAAACTCAATATTGATGTTGCTTGTAGTCCGACGTCGAACAAAGTGGGGTTAGGGACTATCATCTGTGACTCATCTGGGGTGGTGGTGGTTGCTTCTTCTCATTTCCTCCCTTATCAGTTGGAGTCCTTTGCAGTGGAGGCTTTGACCCTTCTTCACGGACTAAAGCTGGTTCGATATTGGGGGTTAATGAATGTTCATGTTGAAGCTGATGCTCAAGCGCTCATCAAAGCCATTTCTGAGAATAGTATGAAATGCTCTCCTCATGGTGCAATTTTAAATGAAATCAGGTGTTTGTTGTCTTTGGATATGATTATTAGTCTAAAGTACATTTCTAGATCTATTAACCATGTGGCCCATAATTTAGCTGCTTGGGCATGGTCTCGTCAGTCTTGTGAGGTGTGGGTTGAAAGCCCACATCTAATTGTTGTCATGTGTATCTATGGATGCTTCTTTTTGTAACCCAAATTTTGGGTCTAATGCTTAATGGTTTGTTTTTTTATGTCAAAAAAAAAAAAAAAGTGTTCTTTTTGGTTCAACATTTTATTTATATAATAAATTTGAAGATTTTTTTCTTTTATATTAGTTTTTTTTTTAAAAAAAATAACTTCATTAAATTCGAAAATCGGAAGACTCATGTAACTAAGTTTAATTAAAAATTTCAAAATGTGCATAGCTCAATTAACATAGTGTTTGTATTACCAACTTCGAAGTTAGAGGTTTGATTTTTCTACCACACATATTGTCAAAAAAATAGTCCCCGTTAAAAAATTCACCAATCAAGGTAGAAAAACATAATCTCAAAAGCCTCTAGAGTCCATCTCCGATTTGTTAATTAAATTTGTCACTCTTTTCGCATTAGACTCAACAACTATGAGAGACTGAAAGGAAACTCTTGAGCCCTTCAACTAGAGCTCGAGCTTCCAGAATCTTAATAGGCTACGCATTGAGAGTTTTCTTGAACTTTGCACAAATTGGAGATCTAAGAGAGACACGAACCATCCCAACCTGACCAATCCCCTAACCAATATTCTAAGATGCTTTAGTGTTCAATTTTCATCCGTCCAGCGCGAAAGACTTCATAAAACCTAATTCACCAAACTCTCCAATCGATCGATAAGAATTCTCTCGTCCTCTCTACTTTCAATCTCACTTTAAGTGAATCTTAAAATTCCTCTTGAATTTCATCAAACGACGCTCTTGATCCACTCACATTGATGTTATTTTGGTAGCTACACAAAATCCATAAAATTTGAAACGTTATACAAGTCAGACAATTTGAAAAGTTATACAAGCCTCCAATGAACCTAGCTATATAAGTCAATAAATTTATAATATATATAATGTAGTGAAAGAAAGTGAAACATTTTGAATATTGAAACATTAAAAAAAAAATTTAATTATGTAGATTAAATTTCTGGTTAGAAACTTTCAAATTGGATTGAAACTTCAAATTAAAAGATGTTTCATGCACAAATTTAATATATATGAAAGCTAAATTTTATTTGAATGAGTTATATTTGATTTTGGTCAAGTATCAACTCATTGAGTTAAATTTGATAAATATTTCAATCTTTTATTTATTTGATTTGATTTTTTATTTTGGAGAGTTACTAAGGGTATGTTTGGTAGTTGAAAACATAAATTTGAAAACAATGAATTCAATGTTTTCAGATATGTGCTTGTTAGCAGATATATAAATTAGATTCTAATTTAAACAATTATTTAAAATGTGTTTAATACTATATATTTATAAATCATAAAACTAGTTGTACTTAGTTACCCACTAATATTTAGTTGACAATAATTTTTTTTTGACAAAGCTATTATTAATTAATTTATGAATATGATTTATGTTAAAAAAATAGATATAATTATTATTTTGTAATATTATATCATTTATAATACATTACATAATGCATGTTATATTTAAAAAAGAATTGATTTATAACCTGACATATTGTATTTCTAAATATTTTTATCTTTATCTAATATAATTATGCATTTCAAAATTTAAAATTCAAAATCTGTATACAATGGAAACATAAAAAGTTGTTTTCAAAATTTACACGGTTTGGATCACAAAACCCAAAAATAGTTTTAAAAAACATAATTTGGGTTGTCTGCCAAACATATATTCACTTAACTCAATGAATCTTAAAACATAAAACATGATTTAGATTCTCTACCAAACAGGCCCTAAATTGCTAGCCTATAAATAGCAACTTATTTCTTCATTTGTAGATCTCATTCCAAATTGATCAACTTTCTTTCTTTTGATCTTGAGTTGAGTCGAGAGCAAATATCCAAGAGTTCTACCAGATTCAAGTAGTTCGAGGTTGCAGTTCTAATGGAATTAGTTGTTGTAGTTTGCTGAGACGATCACTGTAGTCTGCTTGCAGCCTATGCAAAACGAATAATTGTCTTCAAGGTTATGTCTTGGTCGCTCATAAATAGTGTATTTTCTTTCATGAAAAATATTGTTATTATTTAATCAATGTCTATAAAATCTAACTTTGAAGAACTTGTTGTCTGAGAAATTCTGCAATCACAAATTGTTACACCATAATTTAAATTAATGATTGATAAATTTGAGACCAATTGCGAATTTACATGTGTTGTCAAATTAAATCAAAAGACATGCAAATTGGTAAATCAAATAACATCATTTGTCTAAGCATTGATCCATCGAGTTACGTCAACTAATCCAGTCAAATTATGCCATGCAGTGGTTGTACCCGAAGCTAGGTAGTTTGGGCTTACTATAATGGATTGAGCTAAATTTAAATAAAACTTATTAAAAATGATTGGATTAGGTCTAAGCTAAAAAGTTGGGTCCAAAGTCAACCAAGCCCAAACGTATACAGGGTCTCCCATTGAGTCGTTGACATTCATTTAGAGAAATCAGAAGCAATAGCTCGAGAGGTTTTGATGATTTAGAATTCAGATATTCATTTAGTGATTAAGGGAGAGATTATTTAGATATCCATTGATCGTTGCCTCTCACTCAAAGGAATCAAAAGTCAAAGCCTTCACTTAGAGTCTACAAGAGTTAGAAGCCAGAGAATTCAGAAAATTTCATGATTCATAATTCAAAGATTGATTCAGTTAGAGATTGAGGGAGAGAACATTCAAGCATCCATTGAGTCATTGTCATTCACTCAGGAGAATTAGAAGCCAGAGCTTTGAGTCAGAGTTTACAAAGAGTCAGAAGCCAAATAATCTAAAGAATTTAATGATTCAGAATTCAGAAGATTCAAAACTAGAAAGCTTAAACAATTGATCGTCTCTTCACAACCTACAAGTCGAAGATCCAACCTCTCTAAACTCAAGGCAAAGCTCACAAGCTGATCCAAATAGATCAACAAATCAAAGGATTTGATCCAAGTCGATCAACAAGCCCAAGGATTATCTAAATTGGTCAACAAGTTAGAAGTCGATCCAGACTAATCAAAAGTTTAAGGTCGATCATCCAATTAAAGACCATCAAGACTAAAGGTTAATTGATCATCCCATAAGATCAATAAGTTTAAGAATTAAAGTTTATGCATTTAAGGGAAATAATCAAAGGATAAAAATGAGAGACTATAACACTTATACTATAAATCAATAAAATCAACCTGATTTTCACGAATTAAATTTTCTTATCTAAATCTCGTGTGAATATAACTAAATTTAAGATCTATCGACAGAACTAAAATAGAAGGTTAATAATGGTATTTTTATTTAACTTATAAAAAAATTAGTATGGAAAAGGCTACAAATTTGAATAAATACTCAATACACAAATAAACAAAATTAAACCAAACCGGTTGCGCAGCTGCAGTTGGGCATTTTTTACCATTAAATACATTGTATTGTTGCTATTTCAAATATATATTTTTTTTTTTTTTATAATTTTAAATAATACTTTTTGGCTTTTATTTCACACGTTTTACATTTCCAAGTGGTTAGTGGCCGACTTCTCCTAACCTATTTTTATATTTTGGATTTTATTTATAATATCTCAATTTTAAACATGGTTAATCTTTTAAAGATAATATTAATTTTCTAAAGATTTTTAGAAAATTAATAATAATTAGAGTGTTGTGTTTATTGTTCTTAAACTTCAATTTGTAGTAAAGTATTAAAATCCAAATTTCAACTTTTAATTTTTTTTCTAATATTAACATATTATACATAAAATTAAACTTTATATACCTAATTAATAGAACTCCGTTTTAATTGATAATTGCTTGGTTAGTATTTTTTTTTTTATAAAATTAAGCTTATAAATACTGTTTTCATTAATTGATTTGTTCTGTTATCTACTTTTTATAAATATTTTCAAAATTCAAGACAAATTTTGAAAACTAAAAGGTAGTTTTTAAGTTTCGTTTGATAACCAAGTTGGTTTTTTGTTTTTGAAAATTGTTATTGTTTTCTCCTATTTTCTCTATCGTGATTTTAATCTTTGTTAAAAAAAACATTTGAATTCCTACCCATTAAACTTCAAAAACAGAAACAAGTTTATTATTTATAGATATATAATTAGTTTATAAAAACTTGTTTTTTTTTCTTGAAATAGGACTAAGAATTCAATTTTTTTTTTTTTAAAAAAAAAGTGCAAACTATAATAAAGAAATAATGGGTAAATAAACATAAATTTTTTTTAAAAAAATTGTTAGTAAATACGCCTAAAAACTAGATTTTATTTATGAAATTTGGCTATGAATTCAAATGCTTTTTTAACAAATATGAAAATTATTATACATAAAATTTGAGACTTAAACTAAAATTAAATGGTTACTAAACAAGACTTAAACTTTCAACTAATTTGTAATTAATAAAATCGTGGATATGCAAATGTTCAAATAAGTCAAAAATTTATTTGACAATTTTTAAAATTTAGGGGTCAAAATAAATATAAATATACAAATCGGGCTAAACTTTGTAATTTAACCTAAATAATTTTAAAGGGTCATAATAGTCACAAACTGTTCAAATTTATCAAACATGAGACGTTGGTGGCGCCGACCTTAAAATGTATATTTTATTAGCTGACCTAAAATTTTGGAGTAACTAAAATATATATCACAACAGAAAATATTGATGTGTAGACAAAGATTTTTCTATTAAAAATTCACTCATGAAAATTTCAATTTTACCAATTATTATTCATTACTAAACAATCTCATTTGAAAATAATATATATTATTATTATTTTGTTTAATTATAAATTTGATCTCTATAATTGAGAGGAACGAGTTATAATTTAGTCTCTATAATTTAAAAATTAAATTTTAGTCCTTATAATTTGATAAAATTTCATAAATAGTCCATACCATGAGGACTGTTTAGGAAGATTTTATCAAATCTTAGGGACTAAATTCTAACTTTCTCTTAAACTATAGAGACTCATTTGTAATTTTATTTAGGAGAGTATCATTCTTTGAACGTTTATTAGATCATATAAGAACTTAGTAAAACAATAATATATATATATATATATATATATATATTATCCAAATTTGAAACTTTCAAAAAATTATGGATAAAATTTAAATGGATAAATTATATATAAAAAAACTCTTGAATTTTTCCGTGTTTTAAAAATATTCCTAAAATTTTTAAAGTTGTAGTATTACTATTAAATTTTCACAAACATTTCAAAATTATCATTAAAATATAAATTTGATTGTAGCAAGAAATCAAGACTTGAAACAGTATGGCGATCCAAATTTTCATTTTAGATCATCGCCACATTATATTATATCTCAATTTTTTTCTAATTTTTTTTTAAAACTTTATTTTTATAATAATTTTAAAACATTTATAAAAATCTCGAATAATATTACAGTTGAGTAAAATTTATAATTCAAATCATGAAAAGGACAAAATTATATACTTAGTACCAATACTTTATTAATTACTAATGAATTTTGCTAGGTCAACCTAAAATAGAGCGATTTGTTCTAATTAATTTTTTGGTATTATAATTAAAAAAGATGTCGGTAATTGCTGCATTTATTTGTTTACTAAATCTTAATGGGTCATGTAGGAATTGGCTTTATAACTATAAAATAATCTTTTTAATTCGCTCAAATCACAAGTTGTCACGTGACAAATCTTTTTTATTTAAAAAGAGATTTTATATATATATATATAAATTACAGTGATGAAACTTTGAGCTATATAAATTACAGAGATGAAACTTTGAGCCAATCAACCATTAAAATGAAATCAGTGTATTATCCATCTAGTTATACTCAGATTGATAATTAGTTATCTCTAACATTTTTTTTATATATCTCTATTCGAAAGTCTCTTTAGACAGCTATTTAATCTTGTCAAATTCAAGAATAAAAGCATAATTTATATCTAAAAATAATTGTCGATGAGAGGAGTTATTCTATGTCTATTATAAAGATGGTTAGATGTCTTTGTTTTTTGATATGGAAACATCAACAGTTAGACTTACCCCTCATTTTGTTTTTAAATTATACAATCCACAAATTAGACACGAATATAAACCTAAAGTTTCTAAAACTTTGTTTTCATATTATACAAAACAAAGATTACATAAAACCGCAAACTAATTTCTTTATAGTTAAATTACAAGTTTAATTCTTAAGCTTTCAAGATTGTGTCTAATAGATAAATTTATATTGTATCAATTTTTAAAATTCACAGGTATATTATACATAAATAGTATATAAGTTAAAATACTATTATTATAGTCATGTACTTTGGATTAGTTTGTTTGATTTTAATCCATATATTTTCAAATGTTCAATTTTAGTCTCCGTACTTTCCATAGATCTTAAATTTAGTCATTACAAAAAATGTGTGCTATCTATTAGCATTTTTCCTATAAATTTTGAAAACATTTCCACATATGGTATTTCCTTCAATGAAAATTATTATTTTTTATTTAGTCAATTTCGATTAAAAGAAACTTCGATGGACTAAATTTAATAGTTATTAAAAGTACAGAGACTAAAATTAAACAAACCTCAAAGTACACAAACACCAAAAATAATATTTTAACCTAATTTATAATATTGTGTCTAACAGTACAATTGTAACATTTCAATTTTGTATTTAACAAGTTTGTAAAATTTTTAGAAAAATAAAATATTTCACCAAAATAAAAAAAAAGGAAAAAATATCAATTCTATACCTCTAAACTTTATGGTTGTATCAAATTAAACCCTAAACTTTTGTAAGTGTATCATTTTTGCACCCTCCGTTACGTTTCGTTTGGGAAAACTTCATGTGAAACTTATAATTATATTAATTAAGCCCCTAAAACTTTCATACATGAATCAATTTAGACTCTTAGTCAGAATTTCCTTTGAGAATCCTTCATGCATTTACTTTAATCGTCCATTTTGTAAAACCGACATTTGAAGAAGTCTAATCACGTTTGAAAATTAATTCATGGATGATTTTCAAAAGTAATGGTAATGAAAAGTTTAAATAGATTGGTTTATGAAAATTTTGGGTTTTAATTAACTCAAATCATAAGTTTCACCCGATATCGGTGGAATGAAATTAGATGAAGGTGTAAATTAATACACTTAATTATGAAGGTTAAGAGTTTAAATTAATACAATAATAATTATTAGTTTAGAGCTATAATTGATACAATTCCTAAAATTTAGCAATTAATATTTACCCTAAAAAAAATGAGAGTTTGAATTTGTAATAAATGCATTTTCCATCATCATGATCATAATCTCTACTTGTTTCTTGTGACGTGGAAAAACTTTTATTTTTTAATTTTTTTTGTGGATTTTGATTGGTTCATGCATCACAAAGCATTTTTTAAAAATATATATATATAAAACTGCAATAATTATGAAATTTATTTATGTATTCTCTCTCACAAAAATCCTTTTCGTTGACAAAATTTGTGTTATTTGTTTTATATTTAGTTAGGAAAAAAAAGCAGCTTTAAACAAAAGACAATAAAACCTATTCAATGCGTCATTTACGTTATCCTTTTTCCCCGCCGCCGTCACTTCCCCCACCGGAATTGTCCCATTCAAAAAACGTGTGCCAAAATCACACGGAAAAGATTGAAACCATGAAATTTATCAGAATCAATCATAGTACTAAATTTTCGTTGACATGTCGATATTTCCATATTTTTATGGGTTCAATATCGATTTGAGAGATGAATGAAATTTCCATTATATCATAACATATAAAATAAGTAATAAAATGTCACTAATGTAAATATGATATAAAGAATAAACATGTTAACCATAGTATTAAATTTCCATCGATATGTCGAAATTTCCATCGATATTTCCATGTTTATGTAGATTCGATATCGATATGAGGGGGTGAATCGATATTTCCATTATATCTAAAAATATACATGAAGTACGAAAATAAACATCAAAATGTCTTTAATATAAATATAATATAAATAATAGACTTGTTTACTTATTTAAAAATAATTTTAAAAAATAATTTACTAATTTAAATTTAATTTTTGAATTTTTTGTTTTTATAATTTTTTCAGAAATATCTATTGAAATCGATATTTTATCTATATTTCCATCGTAAAATTAACACCTCGATATTTTAAACCTTGATGTTAACGTGTTTAAAAATTATAAAATGTTTATTTAATAATTTAATATTTATTTTTTTAATTTTTGTTTTTATAACTTTTCTAGAAGTATACATTAAAATCGACATTTTATCGATATTTTCATAAAATTAGGACCTTGATTTTCTGTCGACATCAACATTTTAAACATTGATATCAATATTTTCATCGATGTTTTAATTATATATAATTAGATTGAATACTAGTTTAAATTCTATGGGATCAAAAACCGTTTTTAGTCCATAAACTTTCATGAAAGTAACAATTTAATCCCTGAATTTTAGTTGGTGACGATGTAGTCTATATACTTTTCAAATTTGTAACGATTTAGTCTCTATTGTGAAAATTTTCATCAAAATGAAGTGAAGTGTAAGATTTTATTACATAACGATTTAGTCTTTATAGTTTATAAATAAATTTGATTCACGATCATTTTATCAATATACATGTATAAGAAATTTTGTCATATCAAACTACATTTTTTTTCGATAGGAATTAAATCGTTACAAATTATAAAGTACATGGACTAAATCTTACTTATTAAAGTTCAGGGACTAAATTGCTACCAATTTGAAAGTATAGGGACTGGATTGTTACTTTTATATAATTTCAGGGATCAAAAATATTTTTTTTAACCAAATTTATGAGTTCTAAATAATAAAAGTTAAAAATAATATTTGTTGACATTTTGTTATATTTTTAACCTATAATTTTGGTTAAAATTACAAATTTGGTTTATATGATTATGAAAAAGTTAAAATTTATTGTCGTCTATAGTTTTAGAAGTTAGAATTAGCCCTTATATATAGTTTGAAAACTTTACAAATAGTCCCTATGATTTGATCAATCTATCTTAAATAGTCACTATTTATAAAGGCTTTATCAAGCAATCGAGATTAAATTCTAATTATAAACCACACAGACTAAATTTTAACATTATGTAAATTATAAGAACCAAATATGTAATTTAACCTATAATTTTTCTACTTATCTACATCTTCATTATTTCATTTACATCAAATAATTTCTCACGAAGGACGAAAAATTATCATTTATATGCATGTAGAAAATTCCTTATACTACGATAGTATAAAAACCTCCGTTCATTATTTTTTACGTAAATATGCTTTTTAAAAATATTGTAAAATTCACTAATATTTATAAAGAAAAATTACCAGTGTGAATACAGAGAGTATGACACAATTGTAATACTCGAGATTTTCCGATTCATACGTAATATCATCACGTGTATCTCATGCTATATTTTGACCAAAATATAGGCTATAACTCTTTGGCCATGTAGATAACTTTCAGCCGCAATACCATTTTTTTCATATTCAAAACTATTAAAAAAAAAAAAAAAAAAGTCTTCTCTCTCTCTCATATCTATGTTTTTTCCAAGTTTGACTTTCTCTTTCTTTGAATGGCCAACCCAATTTGGAAATGAATATAAATTAAACAACCAAATCAAGATCCTCTCTTCAATATTCAAACCTATATTTTTGCAACTTCCCAACAACTCTTTCTCTCATCTCTTCAATAATTTCCTTCATTTCCTTTCCTCTAAAGATTCTATTGTTTCTCTCCCGACCCGTCATGGCAGAATCAGATCAAGATCAAGGTGTAGTTGACCCTCCTCCCTTCTTTCTCTGTCCCATCTCTTTACAAATCATGAAAGACCCCGTCACGGTCGCCTCTGGCATAACCTACGACCGCGAAAATATCGAGAAATGGTTGTTTTCCGACAAACACAAGACGTGTCCTGTCTCGCAGGTCGTGTTGTCAAACTTCGATACCACTCCCAACCATACTTTAAGACGAGTCATTCAAGCTTGGTGCATCGTCAACGCTTGTAGCGGTGTCGAGAGGATACCGACGCCGAAGCCCCCGGTTGACCAGAAGCAAGTTGTTCGGATTCTCGCTGATGCTAAGTTATCTCCTTTTGCTCAACAGAATTGTCTCCGTCGTCTTCGATCGATGGCTGCGGCGAATGAAACTAATAAACGTTGTATGGAATCTGCTGGAGTTGTGGAGTTCTTGGCTGGGCTTGTGTGTAGTTCTACAACCAACGTGGAGTCTGGCTTTGAAGGTATACTACAAAACTCAAACAAATTTAAATCCTCTCTAATTTTTATTCATGTTTTCATAATTGAAGCTGAGTTTAAAAACTAGTTAAGAAAAATAGTTTTTGTTTGGTTTTAATTTTTTTTTTTAATTTTTAAAAATAAAAAAATTAAACTTATAAATTCTTTTATTTTATTTTATTTTATATTTTGTTGTCTATTTTTCAAATAATGTGATCAAAATTATTCAAACCAAGATTTGAAAATTAAAAAAGTATTTATTCGAGCCAAGGTTTGAAAATTAAAAAAGTATTTTTTAAAATTTTCTTGTTGTTTTTGTAATTTGACTAATAATTCATATTTATTTATTTAGCTAGAATAAAAATTATATGGCTAAGAAATCATTATTTTCAAAACCCAAATGATTATAAAACGAGGACTAGAAAGTATCCAAAAAAATTTTAAATAAAATTTTTAAACTTTAAAAGGTGTCTAATAAATCATAATGTTATGTGTTTATTAGATCATTTTAATTTTGTGTCTAATAAATTATTGACTTATTCAATATCAAAAGTTTAAATTAATATGTTAGAACAAATTTAATCTTGAAAAAAAAAATATATCATTTTAGTCTTTAGGATTTAAGTCATAGTTTTTGTTGGGAAAACAATTTTATCGTGGGTTTAGAGTTTAGTTTTTATTTGGTTACTAAATTTCAAAATATTAAATTTTTACTCTTGAGTTTTGAATTTAGTTTTCTTTTGGTTCATATGTTTATAGATTTTAAACTTTTAACTCTCGAGTTTTTACTGATAATGCTCATTTTGGTCTTTAACATTAACATTCAATTAATTAATTTGAAAATAACTATTATGTGATTTTTTTTCAACACATCTAAATAGTAATGAAAAATTAGTAAAAACTAATTTAGTTAAAATTAATTTAATTGTTTTAAATTAATTAGGCTAATCAGAATTAAAAGTATAAATATTAAAATCTAATGACCAAATGAAAACAAAATTAAAAACTCTAGACTAAAAAATATAACGCATTTTGAAATTTAGAAAAAAAAAATAGTTTGAACTCTATCCCTTAGAGTTTGAAACTATTATATTAAGGGGACTTTTTAAAAATAGAAAAATAAAAGAAACTATTTACATAAAATAGTAAAATTTTTAGATAGTTGGATAGATGATGATAGAAGTCTATCAGGATCTATCGGTGATAGAAATGATAGAAGTCTATCAATGATAGATGCTAATAGAAGTCTATCAATGTCTATCAGTAATTTTTTTGTTATTTTCTGTAAATAGTTTGATATTTTTTCTATTTGTGAAAATTTCTCTTATATTAATTGAGAAGAAAAAACGATACGGGACAAATTCGAATTTTAACCTCTTATTTTAAATTTGGAACTGTTTTCAAACATAGAAAAATGAGTCAAATTATTTACAACGCAATATAATTCTATCGATTGAGCGATAAACAACGATAGAAGTCTATCGCTCATAGAATCCTATCACAGTCTATTACTGATAGACAGAGAAATTTTTATATATTTGTAAATAATTTGTTTATAATAATTTCTCTTGAATTTATATAATAATTAGTAATTTTAGAATTTAATATTGGTTATGCTTATGCATATTTTTGATCGACGCAGATTACTCGTTTGACGACATGTCGGCAAATTTGGGGGATGAGGCTTTGAGCATTCTTCACAAACTCCATATCTCCGAATCCGCTCTGAAATTTCTCCTCACCAACAATGGCGGCATCTTCATCTCCACCTTAACCAAAATCTTGCAAAACCGAAGCTATTCCTCCCGAGCATATTCAATAATGCTTCTCAATTCAATGTTCGAAGTCGCAGATCAGATTCAAATCCTCAGTCTCACCGCCGATTTCTTCATCGAAATCGTCCAAATCCTTAAAGATCAGATCTCCAAACAAGCCTCGAAATCGGCGTTGAAATTGCTAATCGGTGTCTGTTCGAGTTCCAGAAACAGAGTAAAGGCGGTTGAAGCCGGTGCTGTTCCGGTTCTGATCGATCTCCTCCTCGATCTCGATTCGTCGGAGAAGCGTTTGTGCGAGATGATTCTCGTGGTGCTGGATTTGCTCTGTGGCTGCGCCGATGGCAGGGCGGAGCTGTTGAATCACGCGGCGGGGATCGCCGTTGTGTCGAAGAAGATTCTGAGAGTTTCGTCGCTTGGAAGTGAGAAGGCGGTTGGGATCTTGTGCTCCATTGCGAGATTCTCGGCGAGCCAAACCGTCGTTCAGGAAATGCTGCGGCTCGGAGTTGTGACGAAGCTTTGTTTTCTGCTACAAGTGGTCGGCGCCGGAGTGAAAGCGAAAGAGAAAGCTAAAGAGATTCTGAAGCTTCATGGTCGGACATGGCGGAATTCTTCATGTTTGCCTTCAAGTCTGCGATCATCTTATCCACAGCATTAGTTTTTTTTTTTTTTTTTTTTTTTTTTTCTTGGGCTCCAAAACTTTATTTTCTTTCAAGTGCATATAGTTGAGTTGATTGAAATTGGATTGTAATACTTCAAAAATTTGTACATATTCTTTGTGTAAATAATTTGTTGATAATTCAAGTAGCATTAATGTTTTTTATTTATTTATTTATGGATTGTAGATGTATGGATTGTTTGTTTTTTTTTTAAGTATGAAAAAAAAGTTTGAGATTTTTTTTTCTTTTTTCGTTTGTAATATAATACCGTGTAAAAAAAAAATTTCACATTGGTTAACGAAAGTTTTTTTTCCTCGTATTCAAGTAAATAAGGATTAATTTGTGATTGTTGTGATGGTAGTGAGATTAACGCTTCAAGAAATCCTCATAATATATCTTTGGGGGAGAAAGTAGGTTGTTTGGGCATTTTTTTCAAGAATAAGATCTCATGAACAATGTCAAGTGATGTGTGTATGCATAAATGGCTTGGTAGATTCTCGAATTATCATGCTACGATTTGCCTGGATGAATGGATGGCTAGAAAGCCTCGAGTTGGAAGGTTGCCCATGGGTTAGCTCTCAATAAGCAAGCTATGAAGGTAGAAACATCCTGATGCTCGAGGTGGCATCACAAAACATAAGTAGAATTCGATAGTTCCTAATTAGTACAATATTTTCTCAAGTTGTCTTGATAAGCATTGTAATGACCTGGTAAAACATGGTAGGCAACCATTAAGTTGATAGGTGCAAAACTAGACTAGTAGAGATCAGTAAGCATTATTATGCCCATGCAAGTCCTAGATCACTTGATAAGCACCAATAAAGTGTTCAAACTTATCCCGATGAAGTTTCAAATTAATGTAAAATCATGAGGGTCGTGTTGATGATGAAATGTGATGTTGTATTATGATGACCTTAGCCTAATGTAGGGGCAATATTGAGTCTCAAGACTTGATCTAGAGTAGAGACAAGTCGGCTAAAGTCACAAATGAGGAAAAATAACATGTATGAGTCACGTGTATGACCAAATGAAGCTTGATTTTGGATTAGTTTTTCGGTTGAAGATAAAAGGACATTGTCTAAGATTCAAGGAAGCCACAAAAAATTGCAAAAAAGTAAATTGAGACTATAATTTCTCTTAGGGTTGACCATGATCGAGTCTAAATCATGGTGCCACACGATTGAAAGAAATACAACCATGATACACAACACATCGCATTAGATGAATTGAGCACCTCAATCTCTACCTCATTTGCACGTTAGAATAAATTGAAAAGTGAAAAGTGATTATTGATAGATTAATAAATACTTAGTTTTACCAAACAACTTGAGCAATTAAAATTCTCCCATAATTGATTTCTTGCAAACAAAATCCCTAGTTTGTTTTTTCTTTATTAAAAAAGAATTCAACATGTATTAGCCTCCTTTTTATAAATTTTAAAAATATATTCACATAATGTTTTTTTTTTCCACTAAATTATTATTATTGATATATTTACATGGATTAAATTTAAAATTGATTGAAAATGTAAAGATTAAATTTAGAAAATTAAAAGTATAGAAACTAAAATGGAATGAAATCCAAAGTTACCCAAATTTAATTAACCAACCTTGCAAACTTAACAATGAAATTAAATAGATTTGACTTGTTCTTAAATTAATCTCAACCTCAAACTAATCACATAAAACATAAATAAATTAGGGTGAAAAATCAAACCAAAACCAAATCAATAAAATCAACATTATAAATCAACTTTAGTTGAAACTAACATAAGTTTTTGTTCAATTTCAAACACTGACGTTCAATCAATCTTATCCTCAAACCAACTCACGATAGCTATGAAGATGTTACGATTACGAACAAATAATATGATTATCTAAAATATTAATATTAACCAAAGAAAAAGTCGTCTGAAAACTATATTTAGACATTCACCAATTTGCTTCTATTGTGAAACTGACCTTTGAATCATACACATAAAAATGTTTAGAATTAAGTATGAATGGATTAATTTGAATAGCTAGAAAGAGAACATAATAACCAAGGAGTAAAATTAATGAATAATATATTAAATTGTAGATTGAGATAACCTGAGCATATCAGGTTTAGGCAATCACCTTGAATCAAAAGATCAAAAGTTTGAATCTCCTAACCTCAAATATTATTTAACTAGAGCAGGTCCTACAAAACTATAATATATATATATAATCCAAATTAATGGCAACAACCAACTTTATTGAAAAAACTTACCTATTGATCAATTTGAATTGTATAAATAAATAAATCAATTCAACTAATATTATAACGGGTTGGGTCAGTTTTACAGAAAATAGACTCAACCCGACCCGTTTGCACCCTACTACTCACTAGAAAAGTAAGCAAGTAATTGTCCACAAAAAAAAAAAAAAAAAACTCAATGATGTCCACTGTCTTTTCTTAGATCAACATTGTATTTTTCTTCACGCCTAGTCAATAACTTTATATATATATATCTTTTTGAGTTCAACCTAACGATTCAATCATCTAACCTTTTGGTATTGATTTCTCTTCCCTTCATGTGGGGCTCATTCTAAAATCTAAACAATCACCCTATTTATTTTATATCCGTCTATTCCCCTTCTTATCTTCATATCCATCTCAAAGAAGACTTTCTTCCCTCTTTTCACCAAATTTCTTCTAAAACCCATAAAAATTGACCAACAAGACAACAATATATCAAGTGGCACTACTTCTAGTGAGCTGTTTACTTTTCTTTCTCTGCTTTCTTTGTGGGTCAAAAACCATGGCCATGAAATCCCACTCTTTAGCTTATCATTTTATAAGAAAATAACCAAGGGAATCACCTCTTCTTGTTAAATCTTTTTTTTTTTGGGGGGGAAAAAGAAACTCACCAAGCCCCATCCACCACATCCTTGGTTTGTCAGAAAAAAAAAATGGAAAGAAAGAAAAGAAAAGTAAACTTTCATTTGTACCCTAAATCACTTTCCATGTTTTCCTCATAGGCTCCCTTTTTTTTTTTTTTTTTTTTTTTATGGAACTAATCCCCCTCTACTAGCAAAACAAAACAATTACCATTTCAGGTAATTACTCTTGTTGCTAACATTGACAAAGTACTACATGTGTTTACATTAAAGTAAGTTAACCATAACTAAAGTCTCTCTTAGACCATGAAGAAAGTAGGATTACCTGAAATGGTGTCATCTTGTAGAGTTATAGTTCTAGTATTCTATTGCTGTCTCCAAAATGATAAGGTTACTGAAACACGAGAGTTCGTAATTCTTCCTCAACTCGGTAGATCGATATTCAATCTCATTCCATTTATAAGACCTCCCTGCTGGCCTTGTTTTAATATAATCTAGATAGAGCAGAGGAGTTCCTAGCAGTTCAAAAGCATTTGATTCCATAAGGAACATTCCAAATCATTAGAAACTGAAGGATCAGCCATTACCCAACAGAATTGCCAGCCAAACTACAATATAGAATTGCACCTTCCAGTGAGAGCTACACTATAAATACACTTTGATATCAGTGGCTACATGAAGCTAGCTGACGTCTTCACTGCCACTTTTTCCCTCCTTTTTCTTTTTTCTCCCCTTTTTCAATTTGACAAATGCACAATGCCTCCAACTTACTATTTGCAAAAGCTAAGACTAAAATTTTACAATAAAACAAAAGGGGAGGCTAACCCAGAAACCTCCACAAAATAATGCTTCCAACCCATGCTCTAACAACTGTGGGTTTGAAGGATGATTCACAATAATTACAAACCATTTGAGTTCAAGCCGAGGGCTGGAAGCTTGCTGCTGTCGTGCCAGGGTTATCCCCCACCAGGGATAGCCTCCTCTTCGCCACTTTCGACCTGTAACACCACACTTCAAATGCCTCTGTTAGATCAGGATATCTAATAACATGTTGATTCTGTAACCATTCGGTTATAATCTCCGCTTGCTCCCCTGATGGCAATGCAAGGATGATCGAAACAAATGCCGACTCTAGCAACTCCCAAATATCACTGTCAATCTTGAGTTTCAGATCGTCAACACCGTTGTTAGCAAGACTATCGATCAAGGATTTGGTTGTCCTTATGAAAGGAAGCCAAACCTTAACCATGTGAAGCCGTTTTGAAGTTGGGAGAATCACAGAGCCGTGTTTAATTGCCTCTAAAACCTTTCCTACCACTTCAATAATCCCTATCCTTGTATCAATAACTTCTGATGCTACACTCGCTTGCTCTACAACCTTGACTATCTTATTTGATGCATCAATCCAATTAGAGACAAACTCCTTCATAGTTTCTAACCTTTTTAAAATCCGGCACGTCCAAGCTAAATCTGTCAAACAAAAAACTAAAACTTGCATGTTCCTTGCCTTCCCATCTGAGTGTAAAGGATCAAGTACAATTTCTATAAGATTGTTAAAAGTTTGTAATAGGCTCTTCACACATTCATTTACCTCTAATTTTATTTCAGCATCAGCCATCAATAGTGGAGCATCATCATCTTCAGTTAGCATGTACTCGAGCTGTTCCTGGGCTGAAGGCTTGAGATCATTTATGTTAGAAAAGGGGGATGATGTAGCCAATCGTAGAGCGGAAAGAAATATCTGTCTAACAAGAGATGAATTGACTGGTTGAAGACGAGCAAGGATTGGCTCAACTTCTGATCCCATATGAGGTATCACCTTCAAAATTTCCTCCTCCTCCTCCTCCTCCCATGGTACCGCTTCCAAGTAATTCACACAAGCACTAATAATATTTTTGCACTCAAGCTCGAAAGCCGCACGGAGGATGCCAAGAACAGTTCGAACATCATTCCATAAGTCATCATTTGGGATATCCGTAATGACATAGAGAAGGCGCAGAAGATTTACATGGTAATCAAAGGTTGATTCTAGACAAAAGACCTCAACACAGTTTCGTGAGTCAAGAATCTGGCATGTTGGCCATTTCTCAGAAAGACGATCAGCAAAGTACTTGCTCTGTTCAATTAGGATATGGGAGTGACAATATAACCATTCATCTCGACCATCTTTTGTTCTAAGCCTCACAACAACATCACTGGTCGATCGGTCACCAACCTGGCAGCGTGATCCAGCTTTATTACTCTGCAGGAGAGAGGAGGTACAGTTAAGAAAATGTGCAATATTAAAGGAAAACCATATCTCAGAAACTAAACTGCAATCAACTGTTTAAAGGATGTGAATCAAGGGGAAGTTGTGGGGGAGGCCAAGTGTCATATGGTGTTCAATCATGGGATGTCAACATGCCTCTTAGAAATGAAGTGATTAATTGAAGACAAAGAACCTGAGTACAACAATCAACTGATGCGTATATATAACTTACAGAGTTGTCCATCAAAGCATTATACGCTAATGAGCATGCATTTCATGCATCCTTCGGTGTTCTGTTTAACAAGGGCCTACATGAAACAGGAAGACAAAAATTGCCGGTCATTCAAACCAGAAAATCAAAAGACTTTCACCAACTTGGAGAAGTTTCCATTTTATACACAGCATGAAAGGAGCAATGAAGAAAAAATAGAATCCAAAGAACAAAAATCCATTTTTTTCAGGATGTGAAAGTCCCAATGAAACTTATCAGTTCATGGCTGGAGAATCTATAAGTTCCCAAAGCAATGAGAGCAGCATCTAAAGCGTAATCATAATCTGAATAATAATAACAAGAAAACTCTCCAGCAAGATACCATCTCATAAAACGAGCAATTACAAAAATCTTTGGAAAGAGGAGACCAAGAAGCCACATCATGGAACTTTATCGTATGAAATCCTTCCTCCCAATGAACATTTTTGTTCCAGAAACATCATTCATTCATTTTAAACCAAATACCCCAACCCATGTATTTAACAATGTTGATCCATGGAACTCTTACTTCTCTTCGGCCGTGACAAAAATATTGACAAAGCCTAGCTTGGCCTTCAAATCATCAACAACAATCCTTGACAGAGCTGGTGAAGATATCTACAACCTACGTCTTTGTGGCAAGTGGGCATGTAGGTCAGATAAGTGGGCATGTAGGTGAGATAAATGAACTTCACTTCAATCTAACCTTTATCAGGCAATGGTCTGTCTCGACCTTATTTCAATCTGTCACGATTTGGGACCGTTATCTATAACAATGATAGGTTTATAAAAAAACTCATCACTGGTTCCTTTTGACTTATTTTTAATTCAATGCAGACTTTTATCTATATCACTTCACATTTTCCATTAGACAACTCTAAATTCATCTTCTACACTACTTGTGGATATCACTGGTTGTTTCTTGCTTCTTGATAGCACCTAAAATGTGTTAACGTAATGCCTCTAATCTTGCACATTGAAGATATTTAATGTGCTTAAATATATTATTTTGTAGGTATTGAGCAATTTGGAGATAGAATCGAGCGTTAGGAAGAAAACGGAGCTAAAACGGACCAATTTGGAGTCCTAATGAAGCAATTAGGCCAACAAAAGCAAAAATTACAAAACTGCCATTGAGGCAGCAAATTTTGACAACGCTGCGGCGCTGCCCTGTAGTGCCGTGGTGCCATCCCACAGATATAAAATCTGCTCGTCAGTTTTTAGGTCATATCTTTTGATCTAGGAAGCCGTTTTGGGCAAATGACCACTCTGTTTCTTCGTTTTTCCACCCTCTATCCTTCTGCAACATTAGTTTTAGGTTTTTATTTGAATATTTTTCTGCAATTGGGCTGAAAGGTGGCGGGTTTGAGCTTTCTCATCTCAATAGAAAGGTAAGGATCCACAATTCCTAGTTTTTGAGGTTTTCTCCAATTGTAACCTTGTGAGACTTGTGCTAAACTCTTAATCTTGATTGTTTCTATTGTCTTTGGATTCTTTTACTGTCTTTGCATGTTTATGGTTGTATTTCTGCTTGAGGATGTACAATCATTAGCTAGACATTAAATTACAATACGTGACATATAATTGTAATTTGATCCAAGGTAGCAAAAGGTTAGTTAGACTTGTGATTCATTGTCTATGATGAAAAGCATCGCTCTATCGACCTAGAAAAATCATGTTGAATGTCTAATTAGACGCTTGAAAATTGAACATTCACCTTAGTGTAATCCCTAGTCTTAATGCGGGTCCAAATTAATTAGGATGCTTCTCATCTAGTTAAATTGACTAATTTGATAAATTGGACTCTCACCTAGGATATGCAAGCAAGCAATTGGGGATACCTCTAAAAACTAGGATATGCCCCTTTTACTTTTCTTGCAATTTACATTCCACATTTTATTTTTCTATGTTTGATTCTCAACCCACACACAAATCCCCCATTTACCTCTTTAGCTAAAGAATTAACTTTGAGAAACTAATCTTCGTGCTTCCCTGAGGATCGACCCGATCTTGCTGCCAATACTACGCTTTAGTAGTAATAGTTGTAAAGATCGGTAATTATAAATATAATTTGATTGGGTCTTTTGGAAACGACACAAAAGGCTTACATCACTTCTTCAAGTTACTAGGTTGCCCCTAACATACGTGCAATAGCAGAATGGAAGAATCAAGATTTTTGTCAGCCCTACGTGGGAAAATTAATGGGGCTAAGAGTTTTTCATAGAGGGGACTCAAGTATTTTTATGCTAGAGGTCACGAGAAATTTGAAAAGAGCACTAAGATTAATTTAACAGGTGATTGGAACCCACAACTTCATTATTGAATTAAAGGCCCATCAACTAGGGTTTAAGTTCGAGAAAGATACACACTAAAGTAAGTTCTGAACTTGAAGGCCCTATCGCCGTTGTTGGAATAACAAAAAAGGTGAATGTCCAGTTAGGAACCTAGAATGGAGACACTAACTTTGTTATAATGTAAATGGCTTTTTTTATATATATAAAATTGTTATAATATAAATAGATGAGGATGACTTTAATGTGGCCTTATGAAAAGGACATTCACAAAATGTCTAGTAATAACTACCAACAATCATAGAACCACCCAACTATCCTTAAACAACCTAAGGAGTGAAAATATTATTCTGCCATGTAGACTGACAAATTGATGAGCTGTTTGTGCTTGTTGCAAGGTTTAGTTCAAGGCTCTATACAGGCCCTATCTCATTTCAAAAGAAAGAATGGACGACTCCAGCCTATCCTATTCTAGAAGGAAAAGGACAGGGGCCTCCAAATATGTATTGACTATCAAATCCTGAACCAAGTACAATCCACAACCCTTTTTGACATTTTAGACTTTGTATGATTATTTCATCAAGTTGGATATAAAATCTAGTTACCAAAATCGTCAAAGTGAGAAAAGTAGAAGAGGATGATATTTTTAGATCCTTCAAATTCCTCGATGCTTTATCGATGAGGTGTTCCATGATGACCTCAACAGATTCTGCCCTGAAAATATCATAATCTACAATCCCGCTCTTTAAGGGACATCAAGATCGCCTATGAATAATATAAGTTATATGTGAACATGGATAAATGCTCTTTCACTCAACAGCACGTTAGCTTCCATAATCAAGCCACCAACAGGACAAGGTTCTAGAATGGCTCCTAAAAAGTTGGCCCTACTGAGAAAATAACTAGACAATTTCTTTGCTGTAGGGATTGTGGTTGGGCAATTTAAGAAAGAAAAACAAGGTGCTGGTTGCTAAATGGCATGGAGGTTCTCTTTGGAAGATCATAGTCTATGACACAAGGTTATTGTGCATAAAAATACCAAAATTTTGAAGGGTTGGTTCACTGTCAGACTCTCAGTTAGACTTGGAAAAGTAAAGTTGAACTTGGAAGTGTAAAAGGTATCCTTGGGACTTTGTTTCTAGCTGCTAGGAAAAAATCAAGAGGCTTTATGCTTTGGAATTGATCAGACACCAATATTAGCTTCTAGAAAACATCAAATCAGGTCCTCAACCTGCATTGACTAAATTTCTAACTCCCTCATTCTACCAACCTCTTGTCACTTTTAAATGAATTCAGTGGCTAATTGTTGGAATGAAGAGGTTGGCTCTGGCGATTTTCACTATGGAAACAGATAAAATGACGGAGTGTCTGAATGAACTTGTCTTCTTATTCCAGGTAGTTGGATTGGATGCCCAATTTGCAGGAAGATAGGATATGGACTTTGAAACATCAGATTATTTCAACTAAATCAATGATCTCCCATGTCAGCAATTCTCAGAGGGTGGTTGCGACTTTTGAGGATATCATATTGGCAATTTGGGGTGACTGGTAAAACAACTACTAAATTGTTAAGTTTGTGATGCAGTCGGTGCTTCTTAATCAAGATGTTGTCAAAAAGAGGAATCCACGCTTCGTGCTACCTTTCTAAAAATAGTGGAGAAGAGTTGAATCGTCACTCCCTTAGGTGCAGGCCAACTTAAGGGTGCTGGTTGAACTTTAAGGAGGAGAACTAAACAATCTCTGTTAAGGCTTAAGGACTTGTCTGAATGAAAATTTATATCTGCAATGGTAGAGGTACTGAAGTAGATTCTACATCTTTCAACATTTTATTTTCTAAAATTATCCTGCTATTTTCAGATTAAAATAGCACAGAATTATTCAATTCTAGAATCCAACACCCACGAATCAAAAACACCAAGGAAATGGAGATCAACACAACTGCCATGACGCGGCAAAAAAAATAAGAACAACAAGAAGACCACAAAATAGAACCAACAACTATATGAATCCTCAAGGAACTAATCTCTCACAGCAATGCACAATTTCACAGCAGAAGGAAATTAAAGCATAATTAACAAAAACATCCAGTTAACAAGCATTAAACGAATAAAACTCCTACTTCACGATTCGATAACGGAGACAATGGGTTTAAAAGAAAAACAAGGAACACCAAAGAAAACGAATAACAGTGAGAAAACTGAAGTTGGATCTAATCAAACTGAAGAGAGAAGGAATTGAATATGAGTTTACCATTGGTGAGAAGCAAGCAGAGAGATTGAAGAAGGAGAAGAAAGCTCCGATTTAGAGTTCAAAGAACGGAACGGAAACTTTGTATCGGCGCTCAGTCGATGAGCTTTGTCTGAGTTGTGGGCCACGCCGGTGACGTGGTTCTCAATGGAAAAGGGTTCTCTCATATCGTGAAAATTTCGAAAAATATGTTTGATAAAAACAAAAATAAATAAATAAATAAATGGTTAAATTGCAAAATTATACCTATAGATTGGAAAACACTAGAATTTAGTCCAATAAAGCTATAATTTAGTTCTTAAGGTTTGATAAAAATTTATAAATAGAGGAACTATTTATAAAGTTTTTATAGATATTTAAAATGTCGATTTAATGAAAATATTAAAGTCTCAATTTTACGAAAATGTTGATGAAAATATTGTTTATCGATGTTGGTAGATATTTATGTAAAAAAATCAAGTATAATTTAAATTAACAATAATTATGTATTTAAAAAAATATATTTTATTATTTTTAAACAAGTTAAAACATTTATTAGTTATATTATATGAGAATTTTTAAAAATAGAAAAATAAGAAAAATTATTTACACAAAATAACGAAATTTTTAGATAGTCGTGATAGACGCTCATAGAAGTCTATCGGGCCTATTAGTGATAGAAATGATAGAAGTCTATTACTTATTGATGCTGATAGAAGTCTATCAATGTCTATTAGTATTTTTTGCTATTTTCTGTAAATAGTTTGACATTTTTTCTATATGTGAAAATTTTCCTATATTATATTATATTGTATATATAATATTAATATTTTGTGGCTCATTTCGAATGTTTCATGGACTTGTTCTACAATATAATGGAAATGTCGATTCAACCGACATGAAAATGTCAAAAATGTCAAAAGAAATTTAATGTCATCGTTTTAATTATGCGTCTAGATTTTGGAAGATTGAATTTATGACTTTAATAGATGAAATGCTTGTCAATTATCAATAAACTAAGCTCGCTCGATAGTTTTAATTGTATCTTTGAACTTTTACCTTTTAAGAATAAGAAAATGTGTTGGGTCTTATGGTGTACAAAAGTTGAAAGAAATAAGTGATATATCTACAGCTAGAAGATTAAGGGCATGTTTGAATTGACTTGAAAAAAAAACATTTTTTAAAAAATTCATTTTTATTTAAACTTTTTTGATAAAAAAAAAAATTTAAAATACACTTCAAAATCTATTTTGAGTGATAGTCAAACACTCCAATTTTTTTCAAAATGAGTTATTTTTTAAATTAAACACCTGAAAATGTATTCCAAATACACCATAAGTTTGTTGTTTTGTTACTATTTATTTTATCATAAAATATAGGAAAATTACTCTAAATAGAAAAAATATCAAACTATTTACAAATATAGAAAAATTTCACTGTCTGCCAATGATAGACTGCGATAGAATCACTCAAGGAAATAAATTATATGACTTGGGTGATAGAAGGTGATAGAATTCTATCGCTGTCTACAATGTAAATAGTTTAACTCATTTTTCTATATTTGAAAACAGCTCTAAAATATATGGTTGACATTATTTATATATAATCAGTTTTTACCCATTGATTGTTACGCCAATTAACATGACAAGGCTTATGAATTCAAAATTCAAAATCAAATGTAACTACATTTTAAAATTCAAAATTCAAACTCGGTATAAAATGAAAACATAAAAATGTTATTTTTCAAAAATTACATTGTTTGGATCACAACATCCGAAAATAGTTTTCAAAGATAGATTTCGAATTGTGGGGAAAAACCTAATGAATCTAAATAACATAAAACAAAATTTAGATTGCGAACCAAACAAACCCTTATTTATTAATTTATTTTTGTTTTCATAATTTTTTTCAAAAATACCCACCCTAACTACATTCCATAATATTTGTGTAAGATTAAAATATCAAACTATTTACATAAAATAGCAAAAAAAAAAAAACATTGATTGACATGGATAAACTTCTATCAGCGTCGATAAATTTCTATCGTATAACTGATATACCCTAATAGATTTCACAACTATCTAAAATTTTGCTATTTTGTATAAATAGTTTTCTTGTGGTTCTATTTTTAAATTTTTTTTTTAAAAAAAAACACCATATTTTCATCTTCGAAGCTTTGAATACCATTATCTTTCTTAGGAGCTATGGGAAAACTTATTTTCGAAGACAAAACTCAAAAGGGGAAAATCAGTTCGAGCTAATGAATTCGAAGAGACCCACAAGATTTTGAAAGAATACCCGTTTACATAAAATGCGTTAAATTTGTAATTATATATATCATTTTCATAGCGTTTGCAGTTGTTTCAAGAACTCTCTAGACTTGCTTTTCAACGGGAATTTGCAAGAAAACGGATGAGATCCAACATCGTTACCGAGGTAAACTTTTGAATTAGCATATTTCTATTGTAAGCTTCAATTTGGCCTGATTTTGTCCACAGCTTTGAAATTCTGTTCAAGAATTCGAACCTGTCAAACCAAACTAACACTCGTCGAAGTTTGTTTTGTTGCTATGAGAGTTGGAGGAAAAGAACTCTTCTGGGGTTCTGAAAAATTGTTCTTCTGTGCTTAATTGATTATTTTTTTCTTCTTTAAAGATTAGCGTAATTAACTGGGAAGTTCTTCAGAAATTGAGTTAGTCAAGTTTCTGAAATGCTGTCGTAGTTTGATTTATTAAGTGTTTGATACACTCCCAAAACTCTACATATAAAGAAATGACTTTATGCCTTGAGAGATCCACATCTTGTTAACTGATGCCAACGTCAAGCAGCTGAATTACAGCTATCTCAGCTGAAAAATGCAGAAGTACACAAAGCTCAAGTGAGAATTAGGACTAAGTCAAAATCTTGATGTAATTTCCTCCCTCTCTAAGTGAACCTTTGTCCTAATAGGTGAAATTTGAAAATGGCCCAACCACCATGTTTATGTTCTTTTCAAGCTGCTTCAACTGAAAGGCCTTTTCCTTTCCGTTCTTTTTTTCCTGTCAGTGAGGTCTTATGGAGTAGGGAAAAGCTCCACTTCCATTTGTTCTGGTTGTTGGAATTGTGTGTTGGAGAGTAACGTTATTGCCAATTTTGCTCTTTCGTATGAATAATACATATGGACTGTGAGGATGCCTACGAGAGTTATGAGGCAGTTGAAACTTGAAAGTTACCTATTTTTGCGGTAGTTGCAAATCCTTCTGGCTGAGTCTATAGGGTTGCAAAACCTGAAATAAACCCAATCTCTCTCACTGAAACTTTCTTTTGGGTTCCTTACATTGTATAGTTTCTGATTGCAACCTCTAAATAAATCCAGTCTCCCACTGCAAGTTTCAAGAAATCAACAGATTAAAAAAAGAAAAAAAAAAACTGATTGTATGCTTCAAGGGATTTGACTCGACAGAATGTTTATTTTATACATGAAATACTGGTTCATAAGCTAGTTGACCCGTAACCTTAAGCATGGTCTTATTGGCTTATCATTCATGATAATAGTGAGAAAACGGATTAAAATTATTAATGCCAGTGGCAAACAACTAGTTTATACTGTATTGTGTATTAGCTGAATTATAATTATCTAACTTGGAAAATTAGATTTGAAAATCAATTAAACAGACTTCTAATGCTAATAAAAACTGTCATAAACTTGATAGTAGCATCATTATGTTTTTTCTAGTATAGCAGAAAAGAGAAAATAAAAAAGAGCACCTTACTTTTTTTTGGTGGCTGATAGGCAGGATT
This sequence comes from Lagenaria siceraria, assembly GCA_002890555.2. Lineage (NCBI taxonomy): Eukaryota > Viridiplantae > Streptophyta > Magnoliopsida > Cucurbitales > Cucurbitaceae > Lagenaria > Lagenaria siceraria. Next base: position 14,300,704 of record CM016485.1, read on the forward strand.
GCCAACAAGGGTGGGGCAATGGTGGGAAGGCATTCCATTCTTTACTTCAGCTATTATGCTCATCTGTGGAACCATTTACTTGGTGTGTCTCTTGGTTGGATATGACTCATTTGTCGAAATATGTTTCTTACCTGCGGCAATCCTATCACATTTTCAAGGTACATTCCTCCTTTTTTGTCAATTTGTAGTGGTTGCTTTTTGTGTCATTGAATCTATTATTCACTCTCTCTTGGTTCCTTTTTTGTAGTGATTTTGGTAATGCTCTGGAAATAGTTTTAGGGTGCTAGAATTTAACCGATGCTTGATTTGAGGTTCTAGGATTCTGACAACATTTCATGTGACCACAATTAAGGACCTGGGGCCTTGTAGTAAACATTAAACAAGTATATTGGAACTGCCTTTCAACAAATCGTGCTTGTTTCTATAACTGAATTAGATATTGTGATGTTAACTCTAGTTTTAGGGTGCCCGTGCCACCATGCTTTGTTGGAATTTATGATGGACAACTATCTCGAGCCAGCCAATAGCTATGAATCTATGATCATTCTTTCAAGCAATATGTTGACAGTCTCCTACTTAATTGAGCACATTTGTTTAAAAAATCGTGCTTTATAGTTTTTAAATGAAGACCAATTTCTCTTCATGGTGGATTGTTCAGTTGGAATACTGTCTCAGGGTATGCTAATTAGTATTGTAATGGAAATAGAACAAATTAAATTATTTGTCCCAGAACTGATACTTGGTATCATAATTTCAACTCATAATTCACTTTTCGATGGGACCTATGTTCCTTAGTTTAGAATTTCTGAATTTTATGATTACACGGCAGTATACACTCATTCATAAGATTTTTTCTTATTACTTTGCTAGTTGTTACATGGAAGTTGGCCAACTCTTCTCATGATTCTTAATGCTATTTGGTTCTGTCATGCAGTTTACAGGATTTTTACGTCCATTCTTTTTCATGGCTCGCTACTTCATGTTTTATTCAACATGTTGGCTCTAGTACCTTTGGGTTCTGAACTAGAGAGAATCATGGGATCAATCCGCATGCTCTACCTGACAATTCTCCTAGCCATAAGCAATGCTATTATTCATCTTTTCATTGCAGTTGTCGTGGCTTATAACCCCTTTCATCATTATGACAACCTTATGAATGAGTGTGCCATAGGATTCTCTGGAATTTTGTTTTCATTGATTGTTATAGAGACAAGTTTGAGTGGTATTCAATCCAGGAGGTAAGTTTTTTTAACCTATGACTCATAGTGCATGATATTTACTGTCTTTGCTTTGTTTTTTGAACATTGAAACAGAAAAAATGTAGTTCTATGATGTCCAAAGTTATCATGTTAAGTGAAACTCTAGATTAGATTGCGAGGAGAACATTCCTTTGGGCCTCAAAATTGGGTTATTTTCTTTGCTACATAACCCATTTTTCTACAAGTCTTACGCATACGATATTTGCAGGATAATTCTGTTGTATAGACATGTTTTGATAATACATACCAGTGTATATGGTGGTTTCCATTATTGATTAGTGCATTTTGGTTAACTAACACACTTTTCTTTTCCCCGCCCTTTGTCTTGCAGTGTTTTTGGCCTCTTTAGTGTTCCTGCTCAATGGTAATTTTATTTATTAATGTGCTTAAATTATAACTATCTTGTGTATCCACGTTAATAATTGGTTGATGACCTGTGACCTGGTTGGCTGGTTTATAGGTATGTGTGGATTTTGTTGGTGGTGTTCCAGCTTCTAATGACAAACGTCTCATTTCTAGGGCACCTGTGTGGCATAATGACTGGATTTGCATGTCAGTTTTCCTTTTCTTTGCCTATCTCTTAAGCCTAGTTTTCTATGTCATATCGTGGAATTTAGGGTGCTGATTCTCTTATGCACACATTGCAGATATTTATGGGCTATTAAACTTTCTTTTACCTGGAACGTCCTTTTATTCTGCTATGGAGTCTTCCTCTTTGCTTGTAAGTGTTTTATTGCAATGGCAATGGATGTTGAATGAAATTATTACTGTAAATGTTGCTAGACCAAAGAAACTTTGTACCTTTACTAGTTTCTGTTCTGCATTGGCCAATCTCTGATAGACTGAAAACTGATAGGGGTTGACATAGATGTCCTCACCACTTACAATAAATCCAAGAAAAAGTTCTGAAACCTTGAAGATACATTTTATAAGATTAGCATAGACTTTGTGATCTTTGAGTTTTACTAATATCGTCAAAATGAAGAATGACTAAGAGTTTGAAAAAAGATTCTAAAACCTGGTTTATTACTATGATGAAAGTGTCTTTGGCATTGGATAATCCAAACAGTATAACAACCATATGAATAGTCCCTCATTAGTCTTTCACAAAACTTTGCCATTTATCTTGCAACAAACTTCAGAAAATGGTTTGCCAATGGGGATGCATCTTTGGGGGCTAAAGTATTCTCCAAATAACACTCTAAAAAAGTTCTTCCATCAGGTTCAATATGACTTCCCTACATCTTCGTCATCACACTTGGTTTCTTTTTTGTCTCTCGTTTCTTTAGCGAACGTGAGACCCCTATACTAAATTTAGCACAACAAATGTGGGGTGGATATTTAAACATCCAACCTCAAGGAAGGGGTTCAACTGTTCAAGCTATGTTCATAACCACAAGTCTAATTATCTCACCAAAAGTCTGACAATATGGTTGAATCTTTAAGACTAGCACCAATATGCAAGTCTAGTTGGCTTAGTTGATGTGAAATAATCTAGTCACAAGTCTAGCAGAGTAAATCTTCAAGTAACAGTTTTGAAGAGTAAGAAGCCTTACAACTGGTCAGGATTGGAGTAGAATTATGATGTTGCGTGGTCTGTGATATTGCACACTTCGATGCTCTGGGCATCACCCCCCTCCCCCAAAATCTTGTCCTAACTTGTTTTAACTTTTGATTTTTTCTGGTTTTTGTTTCCTTGGTTGGTTGGCCCTGACCCTTTGCACGCCATTGCTTTGTTCTTTCATTCTTCCTTATGGGGGTGATTTCTCATCACAAAATAAAAAAGAGAAAAAGGAAAAGAAAAAAAAAAACTCTCAATCATTATCTACATCTTTTCTTTAGAACTTAAACTCTTATCTTTTTAATGCTTTTCTTTCGTTTAATAATATCTTCTTAATAGTTATGTCTATGGTTATTAAATATTCTTAAATCATATACGAGAAGTATTTAAAATTAATTAAAATTTTGGTAAATTTCTAAACCCTTCACCAATTAACTGTAGATACTGTTATGCTTATGCATATATGTAGCCATTTTCCTTTTTGTCCTTTTTTTTAAAAAAAAAAAAAATTATTGAGGAAATGATCTATTTTTCTTTGCTTATCTTCTTTGGTGTAACTTTTTTTATTTTGGTTTCATAATGGTAATTTTTTTTGTAGTCTTCTTGCGTAAGGCGACCTAAATTTATTTTGTGCACTGGTGGAAATCCATCTGCCCAACTTCCAACATATTCTGGCCAAAATACCATGTCCAAGTAAATTCATACGCTGATTATATGTATTACGTTGCCCCACTACATATTTACTTACGTTTCCATCCATTTCACCTTTTCCATTTTAACAGTGGCCTCTCCTTTCCTAATGTTTGGAGAAACTTATCTTCATGGGTGCCGCGCAGAGAAACGGTTACTGAGGTATCTTATTCTTTTAAAAGAGTTTAAATTACTTTATACAAGTGAACATTCTGAGTAGTTCACGTGTGCTAGAAGGAAACTGCATTGTGGTTAGATTGATCATTAGCACCATTTAGTTACGGTGATTAGTGATTACTGATTAGTTATCTTGGCAGTTATAACTTGCTGAGTTAGTCTGTTAGGAGTTAGCAAGAGAGTGTAGATGAAGATAGAAGACAGGAGGGCAGTGCAAGCTTCTGGAGTTGCTTGTGGAACCTTCATTGTAACTGTGAATAGATCACTAAGATCTCTCTTATTCTTTTGGATGTTAATGACATCCAAAAGAGACTCCTTTGACAACCTTTTGGTTTTTGGTTTTTGGTTTTTGAAAAATTAAGCTTATAAACACACACTTTTACTTCCACTCATTGAGTTTATTTGTTTTGTTATCTACTTTCTAAAAGTATTTTAAAAAACCAAGTACAAGTTTTGAAAACTAAAAAAAATAGTTTTTAAAATTTTGTTTTTGTTTTCGGGAATTTGACTAAGAATTCAAATGTTTCATTAAAAAGGGTGAAACTATAGTAAAGAATTTGTGAGGAAACAAGTATAAATTTCAAAAACAGAAAACTAAAAATAAAATGGTTATCAAACAAGGCCTAACTATTTTGGTTTATTTTCAATTATGATGTTGTTGTGATTGGAAATTTGACATGGTACAGCCACAGCAAGACAACAGATTTCCTGGACGTGGAAGAACGCTTGGTTCTGCTCAAAACCAAACAGTTCCTGCTGATGATTCAGAGTTTAACCTGCAGACTAGGTTATTGGATAGGAGTTCTGCAGACCGTCAGTCATCTGATGGAAGGTAATAAGATTTTGGAAAAAAGAAAATCATTTGTTACCTGTGAAATTGTCAAGTTACATTAATTAACCACAAACTTTTAATTAAATCAAATTGCACTCCAAGCTTAGATAAGTGTTGCAATCTTAACCTTAAACTTGAGAAAGTCTTTTATCCCGTATGCTTTTCATTCGAAAATTAGTTGAAAAATGTATTATCATATATTTTCGATGAAGCGTAAAACTTATTTATGGTAAAAAATTGATATAATTTCAAAGTAAAATAACATTAGCGTTAATTCTTTGTTAAAATTTGTGAGTTGGCCAAGCTACTCTATGGTGTATTTGTGTATTGATCAAATAGAATTGTGTTCAAAATTTGATATTACTGAAATTAGGGAGATTTTTACTTTGCTTTTTATTAAAATTAATGGGTGTAGTTGAAAGTGAAATTGAACAGAGGTTAGATGTTGCAACATTTAAATATGTCTAGGGTCTAATTTGATGAAATTAAAAGTTTAGGGGCAAGAACTTTATCTCTCTTAATATATATATATATCTTTTCCTGTTACATTTGTACTAAGTGATTATCTCTCTTAATATATATATATCTTTTCCTGTTACATTTGTACTAAGTGATTTGTACTATGACGTATACCACGGACTGAAAGATGTATAATCTGAACTCTAAAGTGAATTTAAAAACAATTTGATGAAATGCTTGTTCACTTGTGCAATCCTAGATGACGTCTGTGATGTATTGACTTTTGAAATTGGTCCAAGTGAAAATTTTGGCATGCAGTACAGTTATAACAATGAAAAATGTCCATGTTGGTATTTCAAATCTATAGAAATCTAAACTGGAGATTCATACATGTTTTTCCTTCCCAGGAAACAAATTATATTATGGGTCTGTTTGAGAATGCTATAAATAAATTATGGGAATATATAAGTATTTCCCTTATAAATATTTGATAGTTTGTTTTTTGTTTTTTTGGTTGTTGTAAAACCTACTAGGTACTTTATCTGAATAAACTTTAAAGAAGTGCTTTAAACTCTTCAAGAAGCTTTCTATAAGTGTTGATACAAAAATATGCACTGCTATGCTTGATTTTCTCGCCTCCAACATCTTATAGGTTTTAATTGATGATTTTGTTAGGCACAACGATAGTGCAGTAGTAGATCGAGCAACCCCAATGCAAAACCAGGTTCACCTCGTCTTCGTGCATAATTTTCCCTTTTCTAGAGTATCTTTGGTTTAATTGTGAGCTTGTTGCAGAGAGCAGTTGCCTCTGATGCAGAGATTCAAAAATTAGTATCAATGGGTTTTGAAAAGGTACTTTTTTTACTCCATGTCATTGCAATAACCCGTTTTTATTACTATTTAAAAATATTTCTATGAACTGTGCGACGATATTGCTAGTACTCTCATTTCGTACTCCCCTGTCCTCTAATCTTTACAATACCATTATCATTAGAATAGTTCTAGAGAGGTAAGGTTTTCATACATGGAAGGTTCGCACTGAGATTAGTAGCCTTATCGACCCATCTCTATAAGTGAAGGGCTTTTATCTTTAGTATTAACATAGAAGATTTTGTGCCATACGTGCTTAAACTTGACTTTATACCTATGTACTTTTCCGTGAGACTGGGTCTGGTCACCATTGACACTTTATATAAACTCGTTTTCCCCATTAATCAAGATGGGAGATTCTATTTGTGAGGCCATAACTGAATGAATTGCCAGTTTGATCATTGATTTCAGAAAATTCGAGGTTTCCGTTTGCCTCTGAGAAAAAAACGTAGATCCGTCTGTTGGATTTCAAATGCCTTCCATTCTGAAATTCACTCTTGTGTATGACCTTGCATTTCAAACCTGCAAAACTCTTTGTTAGGTGTTTGTTAAGTTCAATTGTATAGTCTCCAACTTCCTACTCTTGAAAGGCTATATTACAATTAACAACTCAATCAACTTCTAAAAGAATGTTTTGTTTCTAGAAGTTGTGAATACACTTGTTAACATTACCTCATACTTTTATTAAAAAAAAAAAGGTACATGTAAAACATAGCCAGTCTATGCTATTACAGTGGCAACATTTGACTCGAAAAATTTTGAAACGTTCACAGACCCAAGTAGAAGTTGCGCTGGCAGCAGCGGATGGCGACGTTAACATAGCAGTTGAAATTCTTATGAGCCAAAAGGTTTGTCTTTCATGATTAGTGTAAATTCATGATTAGTTACTGATTTAGTCTGTATTTTGCTGAATCACCATTGGCAACTAATGATTTTCTGCAGGATTAGTTGAAAATTGCAACCAAGTAATTCAGCTTATGCCATAGTTTTTTTTTCAGTGGTCATGGGATTGTCTTCACTTTTTCTTGGCTCTGTAATTTCATTTTGTGTTGTATATTTCTAGGAAACCTTTTAGGTTCATCAGGGGATATGTGCTCTAATCTTGAAAATGTGAGTGAAACTTTATAAGCAGGGAAGGCTGATTGAAATGTAATTTTTTTTTTTTTTTTTTGAGAAATAGATTGAAATGTAGTTAGATGCATAGTTATACTGTTTTTTGCTTTGCCTTGTCTTTTTCCTATAGTACGCTGGCCTTACAAGAGTGTTTAGTGTTATGTTTGAGAGTGATTTTGAAATTGTTAAAATCACTTACGTCACACTTAGAATCACTTCAAAACACAATTTTCAAGTGTTTAATTTAAAAATTAAGTCATTTTGAAAGAAATACAAGTTTGACAACTACTCAAAATGAAAATTGAAAGTTATTAGTGTCTTTCTTTTAAATAATTCTTATATAAAAGTGTTTAAATGAAAATGAATTTTTGAAAAACGTTTATTTTTTAAGTTAATCCAAACAGGTCTTTAATCACTTAAAATTAATTTAATATTAAATTCTATACTTTTAATGCAGTTTTCATTTCATCAAAATTTTTTGAATCATTAAAAGCATGTTTCATGGGATTTAAAAATGACAAAAATAATTTTAACCATTTTTTAATCACGGTTAAAATTAGATAGGATAAAAGGAAATGCAAAATGTACAAACAGCCATTTTACTATAAAAATGTAATTTTAAGTTACAAGTAAACAGCAGCTCAAATACCAACGAGAGAATTGTAAGTACCATAAGCTGCAAAAAGCAATCCACATATCAAAATGAAAGAATCCAAAACTTTTTGCCCCAAGCTTAGTGAAGAACCCATCAACATTAGGTGAAAAATGGCAGGCAAAACAAATGAGATTAAAGCACATATAGTACTGCCAACAAGTGAGGCAAAAACACCAAAACCTGGAACAAATGAAGCCAAGATCGCCAATCCAAGCACGATGATCGCCCGACTGATGTACGTAGCTACCTTCACTCGTTTTCCTGAAAATATATTATCATTGTCTTCAATCTTCTCATACCAGTTGCTTTGTTTCAACTTACCCTCCACAATCTCGTTAATTGGATGCAACATCATAGGGAATGTGAAAACTAGACCCACACACAATCCGACCTGAAGCACGTTTAAGATTCATGTCAGAAAGTTTGCTTTATTTTCTCGAACGTCATACTGATGCAATGCAAATACAGAGAAATACAGATCAAAATTTTAAATTCCATGCTTTTTTAGAGTAGAGGGGGAGAAAGAACTCAAGATTTGATAGCATCAGAAAGAGTCTTTTGACAATATTGCTTATGAACAATTTTGAATGTTCATTAATTTGTTGTGAAAATATGGTAGTGTTAAAGTCCAATAGGTGATTCAACTGTTGAGCAGGACGGCCCAAATGCAATATTCCCATCGATCATTGACAATACCTCAAATCAAGGAAACTAATCAAGCAATGAAAAAAAGAAAATAAAAGAGATAAATTCAATCAGCAGCACATGCATAAGAGAGGACAAGGACAACTACATGAAAATGACAAATTCTGCTCACTTGCAACGAGTAGCATGTGATGTGACATAATGACAAAGCATACAGCTAGCTAATGATTTATAATTTATTCCCCAGAGGAAATCTTGTCATAAGTTTAAACGGTTACTCAAAGACGTGAATGAGAACAAGAACACAAATGGGCTTGATCTTGTCTAATTCTGAAACCTCATCTAGAGGATGATATGGTGGAAAGTGAATGAGAAGTTATCTAAACATTACCATGGAAGAATAATAAAATATGAGAAATTAGTAGCGCATCCCTACCGATGCTTACCTGAACTGCTTTTGTAGACCAAGTATCGGGAAGATTCAGAGTGATAATATCTCTGGTATCATCACCATAAGCCATGTATCCAGAGAATCCAAACAAAACGTACACAATGGTTATTCCTACTAGAGCCTGACCAAGAACTTTTGGGAATGCAGACTTGTCTTTCATAGAGGACTCCAAAGCCAATGTCATGCCAAATCCTTCAAAACAGAACACTGCCATCCCTCCTGCAAATGGCAAACCTCGCAAATTTGATGTAATTGCTGTTCTTTCCTTAAACGAAATTCCACCGGCTATTGCTTTTTGTATATCTTCCTTCACCACTATTCCCATTGCTATTGCATTACAAATATCAGCAAAGATACTGAAGGGTGCTAAAGCAGCCAGACTTCCAATCCATGACAACACAACTTCAACTGCTGCTATCAAAAATATATAGGAGGATAATGCGATGCCATGACCTTGAAATACAGAGGAAAGGTTTTGTCCAATAAATACCAGGTATGCCACCGAGCCTCCACATTGGGCAAAGAAAATGAGAAACTCCGTAAGGTATCGACCTTTGTTTCCCATGCATATGTATCCCAAGTCCCCATATGTTCTTGATTCGTTGGATCTTCCTTGCAACGTCGATTTCTCTCTACACTTCACCTTACATGACAAGAAAATTGAACAGACCTACAGCTTCAGAAAAGCTTTACAAAGGCATCGAACACAATAATTCAAACATTCAAACATATCATTAGTTAACACTGTAGAAGAAAAGCGCAGTAGAAACACCGAACAGATTCTCTCCAATTCAGAAAATCAATTCGCCAAACAGGTCAACAGTATACCTTAACGTTACTTAACCATGAAAGCTTATGAATGTTAATCAATTTCATCACCCGAACATGGGATCACCTTACATAAACGATAAAACTGAATTGAACTCCAACTTCAAAATAGCATTCCAAGGAATCAAGAGCAATAATTCGAAAATTTGCACAAACAAAAACATCCAAACATTTCAATAATTAGCAAGGTTGAAAAATGAAAATTAAGAAAAATATATATCAAATTAACACTATACTTAACCGTAATAGCTCTCCAAGGAATCAAACACAATAATTCAAACATTTACACATACAACTTCAAAATAGCATTCCAAGGAATCAACAACAATAATTCGTTTACGCATACCACAGCATTCTCAAACGTTTCAATAGTTAACAAGGTTGAACAAAGAAAATAAAGAAAAATATATATCAAATTAACACTATACCTAACCGTAATAGCTTTCCGAGGAATCGAACACAATAATTCAAACATTAAGCATACAACAACATTCAAACATCTACACATACAACTTCAAAATAGCATTTCAAGGAATCAACAACAGTAATTCAAACATTTAGGCCTACAACAGCATTCGAACATGTCAATAGTTAACAAAAAGAAAAATACAGCATTTCAAGGAATCAAACACAATAATAATTCAAACATTTCGGCAAACAACAACATTCAAACATTTACACATACAACTTCAAAATAGCATTCCAAGGAATCAACAACAATGATTCAAACATTTACAAATAAAACGGTATTAAAACATTTCAATAGTTAACAAGAAGAAAAATACAACATTCCGAGGAAATCAAACACAATAATAATTCAAACATTTAGGCAAACAACAACATTCAAACTGTCCATTAGTTAACAATGTAGAAAGAAAGCGAAGTAGAAGCACCGAAAACATTCTCTCGAATTCAGAAAAATCAAATTCGCCAAATAGGCTAACACTACACCTAACGCAATCACGAAAGGTTATGAATCCAATTTCATCAACCGAACAGGTTGATCATTAACCAAAATCCAGTTGCCTCTATGAATCTAAATATAAAACAAAGAAACAAGAAGAAAACGAAACGAACCAGAAGGAGCATACAATAGTAGGTGGCGACGGCGGCGAGTAGGACGCCAAAGGATCCGGCAGCATAACCGGCGATTCTGAAAGCAAAAGGCAAGCCTAAGACGCCGGTGCCGACGACGGAGACGATGATGTTTCCAAGAGCTTGAAGAGTGGAAGTGGTTCGTGGAGAAGAAGAAGAAGAATTGAGCAGAGGAATCTCTACAGTATCGGTGGGAAGCTCCATTGTTGGAGATTGTTGGCTATGGTTCAAGATGAATGAAGAAGGATTTTCTACGTCTCTTTTTAAAACTTTTTTTTAATAGAAAATAAAAAGAAAAAAAAAAGTTTAATGAAATATTGTTAAATCTCCTTTTTGCTTTTCTGTTTGAGCGTTTTTCTTTGATTTGCCAGCGTATTATAGCTTTATTGTTTTGGGTATCTATGATTTCTCTTTTTATTATTATTATTATTTTTTTGAAATGGACCGTACAAATTTTATGTCAGTTGAGTTAGCTTCATTTTGGCGAGTATGTATGGTTTTTTTTTAGAATAAGTGTAATAAGTAACAATTTTAGAGATAATAACTAAGTATAGCAACATTTTAAAAAAATTACAAATATATCAAAGTTTATCGGTGATAGATTTCAATCGCTTCATAGAATCTTATGGTCTATCAGTGATAGACTACCTAGACCATAAGAGTCTATTAACGATAGGAATCTATTATTGATAGACTTTACTATATTTGCAATTTTTTTAAAATGTTGTTATATATGCTAATACTTTGAATCTGATTGATATATTTGAAACTGTCCCCCTTCTTTTTAAACAATATATGAAGTGGGGAATCGAATGTTCAACTTCGAGATCGATAGTAGAAACTTTATGTTAGTTGAGTTGTGCTCACTTTGGTATGATTTCTCTTTTGTAGATATTTAAGACCAAAAATTTATATACCAACTATTCATATTCACTTACGGGCTGTTTGGAGGATCATAATGGAATGAGTTTGGATTGTAATGTAATCTAAAACCTATGTATTGATTCCGCGTTTTGGGCCCGATTTATAATGTTAAACTCATTTAGCTCCAATAGTTTTTAACCAAACCTTCTTTTCCACCATTTCCTCTTTTCCACTGTTTCCATGTTTTACGATCCCATTTTTGTTTTCCTTTTGATGCTTCATGCATTCCAACAAATGAGTTTGATGCGTATTCTAACTTTGTGGTTGGAAGTTCAAATCTCTATACCAAATTGTAGAAAAGATGATAATAAATATTTATATCACATACTCCTTCATTCCTTGCTTGCCATGATGGTAGCATTTAAAAATAAATAGTCAAGAAGCACGTGCAATGCACATGAAATCTTGTAATTCTAATTATTTTTTTAGAATAGTAATTTTTTAACATATAATAAATAAATATTATACAATTTTGTTTTAGTTACCATCAAATTTTAAAGTTAGATAATGTAACAATTTTTATTTTAATGTTTCATATTATAGTTTTGTTTTTTAAAAAAATTCTATCTAGTATAAAAAGAGAGAAATTGTTCTAGTAATTAAATTGTCGAATTAAGATGTTAGTATTATAATATATATAATACAATAATTTTTATTATAATGTTATTATATATATACTGTGAAGTCACATGAAATGATGCATTGTTTCACCGTATTAATTATTACTTTCTTTCAATTAAATTCTCTACTTTTTTTTTTTTTTTTTTTGTATTTTCTCTAAACTTTGGATCTCATGAAATTATTATTTTTTTAAATGTAAATGCAAGTATTTATTTTGTTTTTCTTTTACATGTGTGTCTCACATATACATTGGAAGAATCCATGCACTAATTCGATGTGTGTAACCACCTCCACCACGATACACACACCTCCACCACGAACAGATGCATCCAATTGATATCTCTTGCATCCTATCTCAAAGGGTCACTTCCCATCAACATCAATTGCACTTATTTGACCTACGACTTTATTTTTTAAATATATAAATTTATTTTGTAAACTAAAAGTTAGAAAACCCACCTCCACTGTCTTTCAAATGGACACCTACACTAAAAAAGTCACAACCACTTGACAAAAGGCAATATTTTATGAAAAATGTAAGGGCAAAATGGGCATATAAAGATTCTCCCTACATAGCCAATATATACATTTATTTTGTAAACTAGAAATTGGAAAAGTCACATCCACACTCGAAAGGTCACAACCACTTGACAAAGGGGAATATGACAATTTATGAGAAATGTAAGGCAAAAGAGGCATGTAAAGATTCTCTTTCCATAACCCCTTTTAATATAGTAGAGATGTTGGGTCAATAAAATAAATTAATATATCTTTTGATAACATGTTAATTTTATTGTTAAAATACCATTTTGGTTTATGTATTTTCAAGTTTATTCAATTTTAGTCTACTTTAAAAAGAAAATATTAAATTTAGTCCATAATGCTAGTTTATTTATAATTTTTTCAAAAACCTTTTGTTACCTATTAGCATTTTACCATAAATTTTAAAAACATATTCATATATTGTATTTTCTTGCTTGAAAATAATAATAATTTTTTTTGACAATATACGAGATGTGGGAATCGAATCTCTAATATCAAAGTTGATAGTATATACTTGATGCCAGTTGAGATATATTTATTTTGACAAAATAATAATAATAATAATTTAGCCAATTTCGATAAAAATCGACTTTAATGTACTAAATTTAATGTTTATTATAAGTATATGGACTAAAACTAGACGTACATAGACTAAAATTGAACCTCTCCAAAATACAAAAACTAAAATGACACTTTAACCTAATTTTATTTTATACCTGTGCAAATAAATTGAAATTTTAATTGAAAATAAATAAAGTATCAAGTAGAAGTTAAAATGGTCTAAAATATTCCTAAATCTATCATTTTACAAACTTAAAATGACTAAAGTATTTTGGCTTCAACTCCAAATCTCAGGGATGAAAATTGCATTTTGCCAAAAAAATTTACTTAATTACTACAACAAATGGAGGAAATAATGCTTTGTTTGATAACAATTTATTTTAAATTTTATATTTTTTAAATTTATGCTTGTTTCCTTACTTTAATTTAATTTTCACATTAAAAAAAACCATTTGTGTTATATTATTAGTCAAATTTCGAAAATAAAAACAAATTTTAGAAAACTAAAAAAAAAGTAGCTTTTGTTTTTGAAAAATTATTTTAAATGAGAAAATACTGAAAATATTTACAAATATAACAAAATTTCACTGTTTATCTACGATAGACTACTATCTGAGTAGTAGTCTATCGCGATACATATAGTAGTCTATCATAGATACACAGTGAAATTTTTCTATATTTATAAATATTTTGATTTATTTTCCTATATTTAAAAATAACCCTATGTTTTTTAAATTTGACAAATGTTTTCTATATTTTCTTAAAAAAATGAATTTTTTCATAAAGAAAATGTGAGAAAAGAAGCCATTTTTTTTTTGGGAAATTACTCTAAACAGAAAAAATATCAAACTATTTACAAATATAGAAAAAATTCACTGTCTATCAGTGATAGACCGCGATAGAATTCTATCGCTTTCTATCGTTCAAGCGATAGAATTCTATCGCGATCTATCTGAATTTTTTTTGTATATTTGTAAATAGTTTGACTCATTTTTCTATATTTGAAAATAGTCCTTTTTTTCGTTTGAAAAAAAAACCCAACAAAATGACCAAAAACTAACAAAGTATCTATTTTTACATACCTCCAATTTCCATCATGGTGTCTCTACCTTAACACAAACAAAGACCGGTATGGCAACCCTAAAAGGGTGAATAGGGTTTTATTAAGCTAATTAAATTTTTTTACTAATGTGGGCCCAATTAAACAAATTAATACACTTTATACTAACGAGTAATTTGAACAATAATTTCATGCAAATAAATTCAATCCAAAATTAACCAAGAAAATAAAACTAATACTTTTAAGCACCCTATTTAATTCTAATAATAAGATTAGTAAATGATATGCAAATTTAAGGACTACCAATCAAAGTAAACAAATATGACCAATTAATTTCAAGGAATAAATATTGCAATTAATTTCATACAATAAAATATAATAACAAAATAATTGCAAAAATAAATAGGAGAGAAATAGAGAAATTAACACCAGGAATTTTTATAGTGGTTCAGTCAAACTCGACCTACATCCACTTTCCCAAGCACCTCTTGGGATTTTGAATAAGGATCTACCGACTCTTTCCACGGATTAGAGCCCAACCTCTACACCGCTCTTTTTGTGAGTTCAAGAGCAACTCAATCCTTTCTACGGATTAGGATCAAACCGTTACAACCACTATTTTTCGGGATCAAGAGCAACCCTTACAAAAGTTTGAAAAAATTAAAGAACACACTTGAGCAACTCTCTAAATAGAGTGGATTTACAAATTTTGAGCTCACAACAAATCAATCCTCACCATACATAAATTTCTCTGAAAAATAAGATGAAAAGAATAAAATTGAAGCTTGGAGAGAGAGCAACAATGGAAGCTTAATGAATTATGGAGGATTGTAAAAAGATGTGAAATTGTTGTTTTTTATTTTGGAGAATATGAAGTGTTTAAAAAGAGAGAAAAGTTGTTGGAAACTACATTAAATTTGGACCATTAGATGTTGGTAAAAGAAAATTGAATGGTTGAGATTTAAACTCAACTAGCCGTTAGACACACACATAAAATAATATAAAATTCATTTTCTTTTAAAGGCAACTAGCCGTTAGACACAAACATATAATAATATTAAATTCATTTTCTTTTTAAAACCATTCTTTTTAAAACCAACAAAAATCAAAAGCTCCATGTGTCACTTATCTATTTCTCCACTTGTCATCCCCTAGTAGGTCCACTTTGATGATTTGGCCGCCACGTCATCGACATTGGGTATTTTTCCGTCAAGCTTGTTCCAGCCATATGTTCTTTGTTTGAACTCCGATTTGAGTGATTCAAATTGCGTTGGAACCGTTGTTCCAAGCTCTACACAATGGACACTTCAAAACACTCAAATTGTTAATAAATAAAAATAGGTTTGTTATCATCAAAATATTAATTAATTAATTAATTAAAATTAATTAATTTGAGATTAAGGGCCAAAAAGCCAACAAAAACCTCCAAATTTCAACATTACAACTATCTCCATAATGTCAACAAACACAAAACTCTTAAATAATGCCTCATATAAGTTTCTATGGCCCCTACTCTTCTTGTCTTTATTTTCACCCTCTACTACTCGCAACATTTTGACGTTTAGCGGACAAAGTTTAATATATCGATGTTAATGAAAATGTGGAGATCTTAATTTTACAGAAATGTTGATAAAAATATCGATATTGATAGATACTTTTTAAAGAAAAAGTTTAGAACAAAAATTCAAAGAAAAATAATGAATAAATAAACATGTGTTAATTTTTAAACAAGATAACATGTTTATTATTTATATTATATTTACATCAGTGACATTTTGTTGTTTATTTTCAATGTTTTGTAGATATTTATACGATACAATAAAAATATCGATGAAAATTTAATACCATGTTAGTAGGTTGGTTTCGTTGGTTGTCATTGCTTGATGGCGTTAAAGAAACAAGGTGACAATATTTTGGGTCTCGATAACTTAAACAATTATTATGATTTTTTTGTTAAAAATATTAGTACATTAGTCCCTTCTTCTAAAAGGCAAAATCTTCATTGTAGAAAGCTACTTAAACAAAAGTCACGTTGCTCTCGAAGTTCTTCGATGTGGCCCCCTTCACTCACATATGTCACCTAGTAACTTGAGTTGACGTTAATTAAGCTATGCAAAACCCCAAATCTCATATCATTTAGAAGTCAAAATTTTCCATTCACAATCGATAATTATTCGAGTCTTTGCTTAAGTACCAAAAATCCTTCTTCGAATTTTACTAGATCCACCAACCAATGTGTATCACAAAAAACGACAAAGAAAATCACTCACAATTATAGTTATATTTATGGGCTTTCACTCACCCGATTTTGATTCTTCACTGTCTACGACCCATGGGAGTGACTGGACATATCATATTCCACAAAATGGCTACAAGGATTCTTTTTATTAATTGTTTAGCTGATTTTTTGTTATGATTTATCAACTATGGTTTTTCCTAACTTTTCTTAATGACAAAGGTAATTTTGAACGTTTATTAAAGATAAAGTTATTAATAAAACATTTTTAAATTTGTAGATATGATTGAAATGAAACCTTTATTAAAAAAAAAACATAAATAATAAAATACAAGCTAAATCTAGGAGTTTTATTTTACTAATAATGTTTATTCTTGAAGCTTATTATAATTATAATATAAATTTGAAACTTATTAGCCAAATATTGTAATTATTCACGCATTCTCGTATTTTCAAAAAAAAAATGGACAAAAATTTGAAATAATCTAAGCAGTTCAAGACATAATAAAATAATATATTTTTTTAAAAAAAATCTTAACAAACTCTAAAATAATCTAAACAATATGCCTATTCAACAGATGTGTCAATGTTCCACGAGATTTTCGAAAAAGTAGTTTAATTCGTTGAAATGAACTTCGTATTTGTATCGATTTCAATAGAGTGAGTACCTTTTCTAATATTTGATTATTTGATACTTTCTCTCGAAAATAAATTTGTCTTGAGGGCGCTTGTTCTCGATCGCAGATTTATATGAGGAGTTTTTAGCTTTTAGCTTTTTCTCGATGTTGATTTGTCACTCGAGGGATTTGTAGCTTGTTCTCGAAGCTATAAATCTTGATTTGGACAATTCTTCAAAGTTTGGAAACTTTGGTCTTTAGAACTTCAAAACTTGAGAGCTTGGTCTTTAGTTCTTCAAACTTGAGACGGTCTTCAAAGCTTTAATCTAGAGCTTAAGATCGGGTCTTCAGATCTTCAGAGCTTCAGCTTTAGTTCTTCCAAATGAAAGGGTAAGACCTCTATTTATGGAGGTTTTTATGAATCTTACATGGCTTGGGCCCAAAGATTAGACTTAGGCTTAAGCTTGGGATTGAGCCCTATCTTTTCTTTGGCCCAAATTTTCCAATGGACTTAAATTGAGTTGAATTTGGACCCAAGCGACTTTAAATTATTCAGTCTTATCCATTTATAATTTCAAGCCCAAACGGACCTCTAGCCAAATTTATCAATTGTGGTCCAAGATTAATCACTGTAGAATTTGATTAACCTATTGTTTGTGATCAAATGACCATAAAGGATACATATGACATTTTTTAGTTTACTGCTTATTTGTCTTTAAATTTAAATTCAGGAACACAATAGTTATTACATGACCCTCAATTGGATAAGTTTGATTGTTGTGATGACATGACACTTTGTAATTGCTCAAAATTTCTCTGATTTATGGTGGAACATCTTTTTTCACATTTTCAAAATGTTAGGATGCCTTAAATACATATATTTAAAATTTTATAATTACTCGCATTTACGAAAGTAAAAAAGTCCAATCCTAACACTCAAAACAACACTATTAGACAATAAATTTCAAATCTATATTATAATTAGATATATTTTTATAAATGACAAAACTGTTGGAAATATTTACAAATATAATAAAATATCACAGTATATTATTGTGATAGACAGTGACATTTAGCTATATTTGTAAATATTTTGGTTTATTTTACTATATTTAGAAACAACCTTAATAAATTATAATATTTTTTTTTTTAAAAAAACATTATTAATAAAAAAATCCCTAAATCTTGAATGTAAAATGAGGAAAAAAAACAAAAGGAAAGAGAAACCCTAATAAACCCCTATAAATGGGGCGGAACCAAAACCCTAAAATCAGTAACTACTTGATCTTATCAGAGCCGGGACTGAGAATTTGGGAATGGCGGTTCCATGGCTAATACCTTAATTTCCTTTCTCTTCCTCTCAGACACGGCGGAGCCACCCTCCCTTTTTGCCAAGGCTGCGTTGGAGGCTCTGACATGGCTGAAGAGAGATCCACAGGGAGTTCTTGGTACTTAGTCGGGCCAATTTCACTCTTTCTTTTGTTCCAGCAATGACGACTGCCTGCCGTCGGAGCCGCCGTTCAATTCGACTCGGCGATGATGGCTACGCAGGCTTGTACCATAAACATCTCCTCTTTTGGTTTATGTGATTTTCTTCTTTCCTTCGCTCTCTCTTTTTATGTGTGTTTTAGTGGTACTGGTTCATAAGCTTTGTTGGAGTTTTAAGTTTGGCTTTGGTTTTGAATTGTTAAGACAGTTCATCTTGTTTAACAAATCATGATTCATGTTACTGAACTGTGTATGATATGGCAATGTAGGAAGGTCTTCAGATAATCATACAATCGGAAACTATTGTTTGATGTGCTCATAAGCTTCCACTCCTCTTTCTTTTATGAACTTCTTTGTAGTTTATGCGTAAGTTTTATAACCAAACAAATTTATTGTTCACTTGTTGAGATTTTTAAGTTAAATTTTATGTTCATGACATTAGATTTTGAGGTTTAATTGATCTGATAATTAGGTTTCCATTTTTCTCTGGCTAATCTTAAAAAAAAAAATACCTTTAACTCTATTATATGTTAACTTAACTATTTGTTGCAATATTACCTTGGAACAATAGGGTAGAAATTGGAACTCAAACACCGTCACACTTTAAATCCCGTTCGGGGTCCCAAATGCTTAATTTTCATATATCAATTTAATGGATATCTAGTAATTTTGAAACATTTATGGAAGATGATAGTACTATTTACAACTTTTAAAAGAAGAAGAATATGAATAATATTCAAAGTTGAGTGTTTTTTCCCTGTTTTGTTTGGTAATTTAGGATTTTTCTTCTACTTTTGGTCTTTCTGAAGTAGAACACATGCAGTTGTTAGTGTTTAGGTTTGTAGATTTGGTAACTTTTGTCAAACATAATTTTTTTATTTCCTATTGAAAATAGATAGCAGCAGGAGCCATTGCCATGCCTTTCTTGAGTCCATTTGAAATGGTTTTCCATGAAAGGATATTTCCTTGTTCTTAGAACATTTCTCAGACAACTAATTGTTTATGAGTATGCTTTCCTTTATAACTATTAGTTTCGGGTAGCTGTGAATCTTCATCAGACTGGATGAAGTTTCTCAGACCATGAATTCAATTAGACTTTAGTCCCTATGTATGTATGTATGTTTTATTTGGAAGAAGAAAATTCAATAAAACAAACGGGTAACAATCACCTCCTCAATTAAACATGGCTGCACCCACGAGAAGATGGTCTGAAAGAAACATCGTTGATGTCGATTTGGGATGTTCAATCTGCAGTTGTCTTCAATGATATACTGGAGGTCTTAGACAGATCAATGTTGCCTTTGTTCAAAGTTGGAACAAAATCCAGAGCAGTTTCGATGTGGATGGAATTCAGGGTTTGATCAATTTTTGAAAGAAGTGAATTCAAGCCTCCTCTTCAATAATTAAACCATGGTTGCAGAAGATGATTGATTGCCTATGCTGTCATGTCTATCAAACTTTGTATTTGAAGACTTGTTACATTAAAACTGACTGATTTTGCGTTGGGGGCTTGGACTGAAGCATATTGCTGGAATATGAAGATGGTGTATATGTAATGTAATTATGCTGCAGAAATAGATTAGTGTTGATATTATATGGTTTATGAACTATTCCAGCAGAATTTAAAGGGAAAAGAATAGCCTATCTCCATGATAACTCCCAAAGCTCCAAGTTTGTTCTTGCAATTTCAATTCCAAGTCTCATCTGCCATGATTTTGTTGGAGTGTCATCTAAAGTTCTTTCTTTCTAATCCTAAAAGTAGTCTCATTTATAGGCGTTTTTGTTGGGAGGGGTTTCTTCTTCCCCTTTGCCTTTAGGTTGTTTTGTTGTGCCTTTTGTTTATAAGAATATACTTTCTATCTCTTATTAAATATATAAAAAAAATCATGTAGTAATCGATTAAGCTATATTCAAGCTAATATGTAAAACCAATAGCATTAATGCTTAGAATAAGACCCATTAAATTACCTTCATCACCCAGTCTCCAAATCAGTTCAAAATTAAATAATGAATTCAAAGCATAAAACCAAAATATGACCTGTAAATTATCGATTATGACGCTTACATGCCAACACGAGAATATATGTCTTTGACTAAAAGAGTAGAAGTTCAAAGTCCTTACAACTCATAAAAAAGAAAGAAGTTTTAAAAGAAAAGAATACATGATGGTAAGAGATTAAAGTTCAAAATTTTTCATTCTATATTAAAAACAAATAATAAATGCCTAAAAAAAGTTATACCCTCATTAAGAGGTCCAAAGTTATGATTATGATAAAGAAGGGTTTTATTATGTATTTCTAAATCCCTCCAATGAACCATCCATGTCCAATGAACCATCCATGTAATCTTCTTTCTTTATTAGACTATTTTTAAAGTTATGGAGCTTACAACCAAACTTGAGCCCATAAATGAGCCAAATTTCTAAGAGAGCCACAAGTGAGCCAATTCATGTGGTAATGTCTATAAGTCAGTAAGTACAGGTGTTACCTTCATTACTTACTTGGTTAGCCTCTAAAATATGTGGTTCTACCCTTTTGTGGACTGTAATTTTGAACCACCAAAAACTGTTTGGTAAGCAATACACTGTCGCTTAATTCTTCTCTTGCACAATTCTTTTTGAAGTCTTCTCACTTGTCTCTCTTTTGCAGTTCGTGGAGCTGCACGGTATCGACTGACATGGAGCAAGTCAGCATGAGCAGCTTCCCAATTAAAAATCGACAACATCGTTAGTAATTGGAATACTCCTTAGCACACTCAACATGAAGACAGAAACCAGGAACTTACAATTTATTGGCTCGAATGGTCAAATCAAACCTTCATCGATTATTCATGTAATAGGCAATAATTGGTTAATTTAGCCAATACTTTCTCAAGTCCAAGGGACCAAGAGGTCCATTCCATGCTTGTAGCAGATTCATCATCATACTGATTCGCAGCTTCCTCGATAATCCTCGCTCCTATATTGCAATACAGCCTCATTCATATCAAAATTCCTTGCTAAAGCCAGCTTGTCCACATGAAGAAAATCTATGTGCTTCAGTTCATACACAACTGAAATGAATTAGCAAGGGAATTGGATTAGTGTTGGTGAAGTTTATAGGACAATTTCATTTATCCAACAAATGCTGATTAACTTTAGACAAGGCTCTGTCCTGGAATTTTGGAGGAATTGTTAGAATCCATCAATCTTCTCCATCTCTCTGCATCTCCAAATTTTCCAGCTGCAGCAAAAATGTTAGACATGAGCACATAATCACCTCCATATGCTCCCTCCATGTTTAATATCCTCCAAGTTACCCTCTCAGCAATCGATACATTACCGTGAAAACTACAGGCACCTAAAAGTGTCCTCCAAACAACAACATTGGCAATCTCTGTAGGTATCTCCAAAGCTATTTTTTCAGCTTCTTCTAGCTTCCCTGCTCTTCCCAACATGTCTATTAAACCCCCATAGTGCATTATATCCGGCTCAATCTGATACTCATCAACCATCTTTTTGAAAAACTCTAGACCTTCCTCAACCAGTCCTCCATGGCTGCAAGCACTTATAATGCTCAAGAACGTGACTCGGTTCGGCTCCTGGCCTTCTTTCTCCATAATTTCAAAACTCTCCATAGCTTCTTTTCCCATTCCATGCATTGTGAGTCCTGAGATTATCGATGTCCAAGACACCAAATTCTTTCTTTCAGCTGACATTTCTTCAAACACCCTTGATGCACTATCAATACAACCACATTTCGCATAACAATCAATCAATGAATTAGAAATGCGTACATCAGATACATTAAACCCTTTCTTCTCTGCATAAGCATGGACAGATTGACAAATCTTAAGACCCCCAAGATTCGAAATCGAAGGGAAAATAGTTAAAAGTGTTATTTCAGTAGGCTCCATACCATAATGAGCCACCATTCTCCAAAACAAATCCGCAGCTTCCTCATGCCTATTTAAACGAGTATACCCATCGATTATAGCAGTCCAAGACACAACATTCCGCATCGGCATCTGATCAAAAACAGCACGAGCCCGTCCAAGCTCACCCAACTTAACCAAACCAGTAATCAACACATTCCAAGTGACAGAGCTTCGGTCAGGCATTTCATCGAACACCTTCAGAGCATGAAGCAAAAACCCAGAAGCGGCGTACATACGTAGAATTGCAGTTTGAACATAAACATGGGAAGGAAAGCCTACCTTGAGAGTGAGAGCGTGGAGTTGAAGCCCAGGTCCGGCGAGCTCCAAATCGGCGGAAGAATGGAGGAGGAAGGAATAGGCGAAAGTGTCGTAGGAAGGGGGAATATGAGGAATGCGGCGAAGGGGTTGGTAGAGAGGGTAACAATGGAGCAATGTATTGAAGAGAAGAATGAAATTGGTGGTGGCGTTGAGAAGTAAGCCGGAAGTGATGATGAAAGAGCGAATTTGTTGGGTGGCTTTGTGGGTTGTGGCGTATCTAATTACCTGAGAGATTAAGAGCGGCGGAGAGCGGCGGAGAGAATTGGATGTGGCGGCGGAGGGAGAGATTGATTTGATTTGAAGAGATGAAGAGAATGAAAGGGATTGAAGATTTTCAAACGCAGAGGAAGTTTGAGAGGAGAAGAACTTGCATCCCTTCCATAAGCTCTGCATATTTTGAAATTCAAACCACTCACCTGTCCCATTCCCAAGTGATTGTAAAGTTTTTTTTTTTTTTTCTTTTTTCAAATCCCAACCCTAAAAATAAAAAACTCAAGCTCGATTCAAATCCAAATCCAATTGAATTGGTTCGATCAAATTTTGACTTTGAGCCGAGCTTGGATTGAGATAAAACTGAACCTAGACTGACATTTGGAGTCTAAGCCTATAAAGCGTGCTGAGCTTGGCTGACCTTTGGAGTCGTAAGAGTAAGGATATTCAAATGACCTGACAACCCTAACAACTCAGACTATCCACTCCAAATTTTAAGGATTTAGGGTTAAATTTTTTGTATTTGTATCGGGTTGGATTGGGTTTTGAGTTGATTTTTTTTTTTCTTTCAGGGTTGACCCAACTCAACATGAACTATATATATAAATATATTAAGTTTTAATTTTTAGAGTTTAGCTTTAGATTGATTTTTTCATGTTTTTCTTTTAAGATTAATGTTTGTCTTTGTTTAAATTTTGTAATAGATATCATGTATATTTGGTATTTAGTTATTAATCCTGTGTCAGTAGATAAATTTGAGTATTTTAAATTAATGAGAAAAAAACAGTAACCAACAACCCAACACAACTCAACCAGATTGGGTTGGAGACTCTATTTGAGTTTTTCGGGTAGCCAACTCGTCAGGATTGGTCCAAAAAAGTTCTACAATTCAATCCAGGTACATTCCTATGAACTCCGAGCAAGTTGATGAGTTTGGGCCGACTTTGGAGTGAGCCTTTGAATTTTAACTCAGAGATTGCAGTAAATGGCTAAAATTTCAATAGTATTTTGAAATATGACTCTTTTTTTTGGGTTAAGTTACTGAAATATGTGTGGAGTTCTATTTCCATGTTTACCCCTTTATGTGTGATGTGCATCTTTCAGGGTGGCTATATACACATCATACCCTTGAATTTTTATTTTATTTTTTAATGGATGTGAAAAAACTATTGACTAATATGAATGGTTCAAGATTTGATTTTTTTGAATAGATTTGAAAGTTTCAAATTATATTTACCTTTAATGGATGGAAAATACTATAACTCAAAATTTTAATTGATTTGAGCTTCTTTAAGGGCGAAAACACTGCAAAATCGCTCGAAATTGCCCTTGAAACTGTGACCCAAATATCGGTCATAGTCTCCTTCATTAGAATCCACTATAACATTTTCAACCAATCTTTGAAATTCGAGTCTATTGATAAGTTTGGTCTAGTCTTAGAGTGAGCCTTTGAATCTACTTTAAAATTTGAGGGATTTCTTAGATATTTTAAAAATTTAGAGATTTGTATATAGTAAGTTAATTATTAGACTCAAAAAAATTGGGATGGGGACGAAGAGGGGACTAGGAATCTCCGATTTGACCAGGGATGGGGTCAAATTAGGAACAAAAAATGGGTCCTCGATAGGAGATGGGGAGAGTTTTACCGCCCCGTCCTCAACCCCGACCACACCTCGATTAATTTTTTTTATTTGTTTTAATATATATATACACACATATATACATATAGCTTCAGTTATTGTTTTTTTTTTTTTGTTTAATTTCCATTTCATAGTATAAAACACAGTAGCTTAATTTTGTTTAAATTTCATTTTATAGTATAATAACTTTAATTTTTTTTATTAAATTTACAATAAAAAATATTAAAATATTTTTTTAATTATTCATTTAAATAAATAAAACAATAATAATACTAACCTATTATCTAAAATATTTTCAATTTTAATATAAATACCACTTTTAATTAATTTTAAATAAAACAATAATTTTAAAAAAATGGGGAATATTTTTCGTCGGAACTCGATCCCCGAACGAGAATTCTCTGACTCCGACTTCAACTCTCGAAAACAGGGAATAAAACAGGGACAGGGAAGAAAAATCTTCACAAAGATGAAAATGAGAAGTGCATCCCTGGTCCCGTTCCTTTCCGTTGCCATGAAAGTATGAGCCCATCACCTCTACTTACTTATATTTAATAGACCATTCTGGTTGGATTTTAGATTTTGGACCAAATTGACAATATGGTATTGATTACCATAAAGTTCTTGATTGTTATGTTTGATGTGAGGTTTTTTTTTTTTTTTTTTTTCCATTTTGCAATTGAAATGAATTGGTAAATAAATTAATTTTAGGGTGTCCTAAATTTTTTTTTAGAATAAATATCAATTTATATCCTAAACTTAATTAAAACTCTAAACTTTTGTAAGTGTATCAATTTATACTCTCTTCTATATTTTATTTGACCAATATCGTGTAGATTATATAATTTGAGTCAATTAAACTCCTAAATTTTCAAAAGCTAATCAATTTAGGCTATTCATTATAATTGCCTATGAAAATCTATCATCCATGCATTAATTCTCAAACATGTGTAGACTTCTTCACATGTTGGTTTAGCAAAATGGATAATTAGAATAAATATATATTCGTTTTTAAAGGAAATTCTATCTAAAATTAAAAAAAATTTAGGAATTTAATTTAATTGATACAATTATAAATTTTGCACAAGATTTTTTTTTTTCAAACGGAATGCATTGGAGACAAGTGTTAGAAAATTTTATCTAAAGAGACCAATTTTGTCCATAGATACATTAGGGATTTATGCTTGATTTTCACATAAAATTAAGGTCTGTTTGGATTGACTTGAGAAAAAAAAAACAAACACTCATTTTTATTTAAACTCTTTTGATATTGTTTAAAATATACTTCAAAAACTATTTTGAGTGGTTGCCAAACACTCCAATTTTTTCCAAAATGACTTATTTTTTGAATTAAACACTTGAAAATATATTCTAAACACATTCTTAGTAAGCGTTGAAGAGATTTGATTTTTACGTTGCATTTTGTTGAAATTTGTGTTGGAATATAACAAAAAGGTAAAATTGATTTTTTTCTTCTTTAAATACAATTAAAGTAATAGAAGGGATCGAACCTCTGACCTCAAAAGAGAGATCAGTATATGCCAATTACCACAAAACTAAGTTTATTTTGGAGTTAAAATTGATTTAATCCTTCCATTCTTATTAAAGTATTAGGATTATTTTTAAATATAGAAAAATGAATCAAACTATTTACAAATCTAGAAAAATTTTACTATCTATCAGCAATAGACTGTGATAGACAAAGAAATTTTTCTATATTTATAAATAATTTGATATTTTTTCGTTTTATAGTAACTTTCCAAAGTATTATAATGAAAGTCTAAATAAAAGGCAATTGAAAAATACTCACAAGAGAAATAAATATATAATGATTTTTTTTTTTTAATTATAGTGTCTACCAAAAACTCTATACTTAAAAGTCAAACCAAAAGCTTAAGTTAGGCAAACAACTTTAATATAATAATTGAGGATATATCTCAAGGGATGTTGTCCTTAAATATTTATTTAAAAAAGATGTGATTGTCACAATTATTTATAGTTTTAGATAGGTAACATGTCAACTATGCAATATTATGTCATTGAGTTGCATTTTTTGCTTCCATCACCATGAGCTAATGGACAATTTTAATATTGGCTATGGTTGTTGAGAATTGAAAAAAAAAATGGTACCAAATGTGGGAGACAACATAGAATTTATTTAAAAATTAAAAAAAAAAATCGAGCAATAGAGAAATATCCACGTCAAGCTAAAGAATTGTCAATATAAATATAATTCAATAAGTTAAGATATATATATTGAATTGAAGTTACCGATTGCTGAACAAATCAGAAAGTCGCATACTTAAAAATTTAAATTACAAATTTATACACAAATAAAAATGTGGACAAATATTGATTTGGATAGATAAGATTTTTCTCTTTGAAAAATACAAGGCAAATTAGGGGATGAGATTTATACTTACCATTTAGATTTTTTTTTTATATTCGTGAATGTTCAGACTAGTTTATGCACATCTCGACTAATCTCACGGGACAACCCGCTTGACCCTACAACATTTGGGTTTCAATTTCCTCAAAAGATATTAAATCCTAGACAGTGGGCCACCATGGATTAAACCCACAACCCCTTAATTTTTTGACCTTTTTTGGATGTTCCCATAAACTTACCATTTAGATTAAATTACAAGTTTAATCTAAATTTCCTGATAATGTCTAAAATAGAGAGTTCCTTGAACTTTTAAATTTTTGTCTTGTAGATCATTAAACTTTTAATTTTTTGTCTAATAAATCCTATCACATTCGATATTAAAAAAAAATATTAACATACTAGACATAAAATTGAAATATCACAGTCTTATAAGACACAAAATTCAATTTTGTGTGCACCGTCAACTCTATCGAGTTTTTTTTCCCGTTTAATTGTCAAATATGATAAATAAGGACATATTAGACAAAGATCGAAAGTATTAGACATTTTTCAATTCCAATACCCTATAATATACACAAAATGGAAGGTTAAATGACCGTACATGCTTGGAAGTGATTTTGGAGTTATTTGAATCACTTTTTTTAGATTCAAAATCACTCTGAAACACTTCTTTTATTCACGTAAAATCAATTTAACATTTCATTTTACACTTTTAAATGCAATTATCATATCATCAAAATCGATTTTGAATTATTAAAAGATATCTTAGAATGATTTTGAAAATGACTCCCAAGATATGAATTTTTTTAAAAAAATAAAGTTATTTTAATAAATAATAACAAAAATAGGGTAATGGTAAAAGTATTTTTAAAAAATAGGTGAGAAAATCGTGGACGGGGTCCACGATTTCATAAAATTAGCTCACATGACACGCAAATGGTGGACCGGGTCCACGATTTTGCTCACATGTCTCGGTCAACTCTGCACAACTACACTCATTTTGCTCACATGTCACGATTTTGCTGACACTTAGTTGGATAAATCGTGGACCGAAGGATGACAGGTGGAAATCGTAAATCTCGTCCACGATTTTGCTACCTTACTTTTGTCAATATTTTCAACTCAACTCTATTTTTGTCATTATTTATTAAAATAACATTATGTTTAGAAAAAGTTCCAAGAAATGCCCTTAACACATTTTTATAATTTCAACGATAACTTACAAATTACAATATTTAAGAGAATATACCAAGACTTTACCACTTGAACTATGTTCGGGTTCGACAATAATAAAATACTATTAATATTGGTTGGTAATGGGAATTTTGATGCTATATATATATATATATAAAATAGGGGGTGTTTGGGAATGGAGATTGCTTAAGATGGAATGGGAGTAGCACAGCCATGAATTGAATTTCTTAAGCTTAAAATTACAACATTGAAGAAAAACCGGCCAGGATTGCGCGAAGGCGGTTTATTTGACCTAAAAGTATGATTTTTTCAGCCCCAAAAAAACTGATGCTTTGCTTTTAATGGAAACTTTGAAATTCTTGTATTTTCCTCTTTCTCTCTCTTCCTTATTTTCAACTCTCATATCAACATTTCTTCTCTTACAATTACCCATATCTCACTATTATTTTTTCGATGTAGTTCGGTTCGGTTCAATTTGATTTTTTATTATGTTGCTTGAATACATTTCTTTTATCGTCTCATGTTCGTTTGTTGAAGATTATATATATAATTTATAGGAACAGTTGCAAATACAACAATCAGATTCAAAGTATTAGCATATATAACAATATTTTTAAAAAATTGAAAATATAAGAAAGTCTATCAGTAATAGACTTCTATTCACTTATAGACTTTTATATACTAGGAAGTCTATCACTGATAGATCATAAGAGTCTACCAGCAATAGAAGTCTATCACTGGTAGACTTTGATATATTTGCAATTTTTTTAAAATATTGCTATACACTTAATTATTATCCCTAAAATTGTTATTAATTATAATTACCCTAATTTATAATTTGTAGAGGGAGGAATTCGAACATTTAATTTTCAAATTGATACTACATGTTTTATGTCATTTGAGCTATGCTTATTTTGCCGAGAAAAATATACTTTTAGTCTCTAATTTTTTTTTTGAGTACTTTAGTCTCTGTGTTATGATTTATGAGTATATAGTTTTCATTTGTTCTATACGTTTTAAAATGTTACATTTTTATCTATAAGTTTTGAGTTTAGTTTCTCTTTGGTTTATAAGTTTTAAAATATTACATTTTTACCCTTCAGTTGTGAGTTTAGTTTCTATTTGATCCCTAGATTTCTATATTTTGCACTTTTATCATTGAGTTTGCTTTTATTGGTCCTTAGAGTTGAGTTTCAATTAATTGATTTTAAATAATTTTGATGTGAATAATGAATGAAAACTAATTTAATTATACTAAATTAAGTTTCAATTAATTGATCTAAAACAATTATGATGTCAATAATTAAAGAAAAATAATATAATTATATTAAATTTAATTGTTTGAAATTAATTAATAGAAAATTAACAAAAATTTACTACAAGTGGACGTTTTCGGGATAAAAGTGTAAAAATTTCAAAGTCTATGATCTAAGTGGAAACTAATTAAGCTCAAAATTTATGGACTAAAAGTGTAACATTTTGAAACGTGAGAGGACCAAACGAAAATCATACTCAAAATCTAGAAGACTAAAAAGATACTTTTTTCCTTAATTTCTATTCATTTGATCACTTTTACTTTACAAATAGCTTGCTTAGAGGAATTCTCTCTCTCTTTCGATCGAGCGTTACAAAAAGTTCGATGACGTACATTACCTTTTCCAAAATTTATATATAAAATAAAAAGAAATTAAATTTGTAGAAACACTTTTCTTGTGTTCGAATTAAAGTAAGCGACAGGTACAATGAAGAACGAGAATGTTTAGATCGAATCTTTTTAGTAACGCTCTCTCTTCGTAATTTGTATTTATTGTTCTTCTGTTTCCGTTTCGTATTTCTCTTTTCTTACTTTTTTTTTTTAATAAGAAAGAAAAAAACAAAACCTTATTTGGTAATTGTTTCCATCTTCTCTTTTTTGAGAAAAGAGAGTAGAAATTCATTTTTGCTTGATGGGAAGTTTTACTTAAAGAGTAAATATTTAGAAAACCAAATTATCTGAATTTATAAGTCTTTCTTTTAATGTTTTTATGCATATAATTGCAATTAAAATAGTATTTTCTCATTATAATTTTTAGAATATTACACTTCAAATAAGATAAAAGGACACATTTCTAACCTATGATCACTTGTTTAAGCAATAATCAATTCACTTAGAATGCAAATTTTCAATCGTTAAATTATAAGTTTAGTCATTTAATTTTTAGTTCGGTATTTATTTGGTCAACTTTAATGTTTAATATGTCTTTAAATTTTCAATCTTATGTCCAGTAAAACTTTAAAAGCGTCAGTAGCTACGGTCCTTAATTTTTCAATTTTGTGTCCATGAAGTCTCTAAATTTTTAATTATATATATTCTTTTTTTCAATTTTCAAATTTGTAATTCAACAATTTTTCTAAAAAAAATAATTATAACATAATATATCCAAAATTGAAATATTATGGTTCTATTAGATATAAAATTCAATTTTATATCTATAGTTGTTTTGTTAGCTTTTAATTTTTTTAGAATATGTCAGAGATCTATTAAATACAAAATTGAAGGTTAAGAGACGATGTATTTAAAGCTCGGGAACCAAATAGACAGACTCAAAGTGGAGAAACTAAACTTATAATTTAATTATTTTGATATTATATAGTATCTCTATTACATTCATTTTAATTCAAAAGATCGCAGGAGTGAGCTACTCCATTGATTAGGAACATCCATCTATTGAGTGATTCAGATGGACTCTTTGATTTTATTAATTCATACAATTTAGACATATAATATTAATTAATTGACAAGACTTCATACTAATTATCTTTTTCTTCATCTTTTGAGTTTAACTATATATTATACGTCTTTATATAAATAAAAAAATACTATAAATTTTCGTTAATATTAAAATAGAAAAAGAATCAACCAAACATACAAATATTATTATATTTCTCGTAATAAAACTTGAAAACAAAATTCAAATATATTCAAGAAACAAGAAACAACAAATAAGAAACGATATATAAACGTCATAAGTATATAATTTTTCTCTATCATATTTATTACACAAAAATTACAATATAGTTCTCTAAAAGGGAAGGAAAAAAAATTAAAGAGAGAACTCTATACATTAATGTTACATTGCTACATATAATATCAATTACAACCCACAAATCAAACCCATTAAAAGTTCTTCTAATATTCCTTCCCAAAAAAGACTATTTAATTAACAGAAGAATTAGAATCTAAAAAAAAACAATAAAATTAATTAGCAAGCAATTAATTAATCAGTTGTTCAAATGTTCATGTATTGCAGCTATCACATGAACAATATTTTTTCAATGTATTTGGGAAATGCCAATTTAAAAGAAAGCATTGCCATTGCTCATCACACACAGCCCTACTTTCAATTTTCAGTAGTAATCCCACAGATCCAGATCCGCCATGTCCGCCGCCTCGTAACCGCTATTTTCGATTGACGACGATACGTCGGTCTGTGTCACGCCGCTCATCATCGACCACGAAACCTGTTCCATTTTGCACTCTATCGTCGTCGGCAGCGGCGGTGTTATTGATGGCGTCGTCCCACCAGCGGTCAGCTGATTGAACGAGAAGAATCCGTCGTCAGGAACCGACGGTGGGAATGAGTTCATTGTCGGAATCATTGTTGTTGCAGCTCTTGAAAGTGTTGCTGTCAGTTGGTGGTCATTTGTACTAACTGACATGTATTTCAAGTAATAATCGGATGGTTCTGGCGGCCTACACTTGGCTTCGAAGTCGTCGAATCCACCGTTGATTGGAATACTACGAGCGGAGGAATCCATTAGAGGTGGAAGAGAAGAAGAAAAGTCAGAAGTTTGAATCCTTCTCATCGGTGTCGTTGCCGATGTGGTGGGGTTCTTGTGAAAAACACGACAAACGACCCAATCGTCCTGTAAATCAAATTTAAATTCATGAGGAAGAATTTAAGTAATTTCATTTTAATAATTCAAATTTTCATGCATGTATTATTAATTGAGCTACATAAATTGATTTTTTCCATAATTCATCAAGAAAAAATTTAAAAATATATAAAAATTAAAAGTTTAGAGACTAAAATAGAATTTAAATCGAATAAATTACCTTAACGGGCCTGGAAAGACGGAGAAAGTGAGAAAATTTAGGTTCGAGTCGAAATTCATGCATGACCCAATTGGTCTTTTCACCTTTGGGAGCTCTTCCTTTGTAAAAAACCAGCGTTTTCTTCATACCGGCAAGAACCGTTTTTCCCTTGAAAATCTCTCGGTCTTTTCCGGTTGCCTTCCAGTAACCGGTCTGAGTCGCCCGGTTCGTTCTCATTCCGGTCGGATATTTTCGGTCTCTCTGGCAAAAAAAGTACCATTCCTTTTCTCCCATCTTAGCTAGCTCTGCAAAAATCATACACGAAAACTTCTGACCAAAAATTCAAAATACCCATTTTGCCCCTACATATTTTGAGCTATTTTTTCTCTGTCCCTAACTTGAATTTTAGTTGTTTTAAAGTAAATTAACAAAAAAAAAAAAACATATTTCTCAAAATTTCAAATAAAAAACTTCGATCTAAAGATGAAATTTAAAGATTTAAAAGTACAGAAAATGAAATAAAATAAGTCTCAAATAGAAAAATGTGTCAAATCATTTATAAATATAGAAAATTTTTACTGTGTATCAGCGATAGATCAAAGTATATTTTAATTTGATAACGAAAATAAAAATCGACGAAGATTTAGAAGGAGGAGGAGACGACTCACGAGGCAAATCCCAAGGTTCACACTTGTTCAAGTCAGCTTCTCCGATGGCGGTGGCGGTGAAGGCGGCGTTGATGATCTTCTGAGCGAGGTAATAAGTAACGATCTCCTCATCTGTGGGGTGGAATCTGAAGCCCGGAGGCAAATTCACGGTGGTCGGCGGTGGTTCTTCCATGGAAAAAAGAAAAAGAAAGTTGTCGAAAATGTTCAGCTCGGGTGAAGAGACGGCGGAGAGATTTGATCGGAAATTGTAGAGAGAGAGAGAGATTGTTGAATAAAAGTATATCCAGGGGAGAGAAGAGACGCTTAAATAATGAAGGTTCCGTGGCCCCCAAGGAAGATTTCAAGGGAAGCTTTGAATTAGGAGTTTAGTATGAAATTGTTTTTGTTTTTTCATTTATTTTTCAATTCTCCCTATATTATATTTTATATATGACGTCAATTCTCGCTTTCTTATGATTGGTTTTGATTAGCTACAATTTCTTACCTTACTCAGACTCACGCGTTAATCTTCTGTAACGTAACTCTAGTTTGTTTTATGTATAACTTAAATAAATAATACCTATTCACACTTTAATAATAAAAAAAAAATTTAAAAATGTATAAATGGTATTTTATTGAGATTTGCAAATAGGTAAGTTGATCAAGACATCAATAATTTCCTTAAGTTTGAATTTCATATCTTAATAAAAAAAAATTAAATACTATTTTAGTCTTTGTAATTTTGAGTTTTGTTCATTTTAGTCCCTGTATTTTTAAAATGTTCATTATAGTTTCTATACTTTTAATTTTGGTTCATTTTAGTCTTTGTACTTTCAAAATGTTCATTTTGGTCATTGAACTTTCAACTTTAGTTTATTTTAATTGACCAAAATGGTCACTTTCTTAAAAGTACAAGGACCAAAATAAACATTATAAAAGTACAAAGACCAAAATGAACCAAAGTTGAAAATATAAGGACCAAAATGAATATTTTGAAAGTACAGGGATCAAAATGAACCAAAACCATAAGTACACGAACCAAAGTAGTATTTAAACCTAAAAACAAAAAAAATTGAAGAATATGTTAATTAAATTTTATGTTAGTTAAGTGAACAAAAAAATTGAAGAATATGCTAATTAAATTTTATGTTAGTTAAGTGATGGTATTGCGAGTGTATAAATTGAATTATGAAATTATTTTTGCACTAAATACTAACTATTATGAATAATATATTTATATATAAAAAAAAACTTATTTATTCAAAGGCTATTTTCAAATATAGAAAAATTAGTCGAACTATTTATAAATATAGAAAAAAATTTTACAGTGAAATTTTTTTATATTTATAAATAGTTTGATATTTTTTTATTTATAATAATTTTCTTTTATTATATTTGAACATAAAACCATAGTTTTTTTTTTAAAATGAAGAGAAGGCAGAGAAACTTTCCAATGTCAATGTCGTTATTGGGGGCCCACCTAACCTTTCGCTTAATTGATGAACCAAAGCTTCCAAGAATTTCATTATCTAATAAAAATAATAAGAAAAATAATAAACATTATTATTATATGTTATCGTTACCAAGTCTAAATTATTCAAATATAGCGTTTGGAATGGAAGAGAGTGAGTGAAATCTTATACAATTCATTGATTTATTTACCTTGGCTTGGTTTTAGGCTAATTTATTTATTATATCGGGTTAAGTTAGTTGAAATTGATTCTTAACTCCTCACTAAATTTAAACAAATCAACGGTAATTGATATGCATTGTCGCCAAAATGAGCAATACTCAACTGGCATAATGCTTGTATTATCAACTTCAAAGTCAGAAGTTCGATTCTTCCACCCCACATATTGTCAAGAAAAAAAATATATATATCATGCACTATTTCACGAAGTTGGAGATTCGATTCCATTAATGCAATAATTATTGTACTAAAAGACCCAATTAAACTTGATTTGAAAGTAATAGTACTGCAGAGATTCAAATCTTCTACTTTGAACAAAAGAAGGAGAGTTAGAAATGTTTCGAGAATTTAAGGACAAAATTGGAATTAATTATAAAATATTAGGTATTATATTAATTTTGTGTAGATAAGGAGGGACTTGTGCAAACAAAGACAAAGTGAATAGGAAGATTGGGTTGGTTTGGGATTGTGAAAACTAGAAGAGAGAGAAAACTAATAAAAGAAAAAAAAAAGTCAAAAATGAAGAAATATATTCATTTATTCTTTTTCTTTTTCTTTTATTTATTTATTATTTATTTTCAAAAAGTTTTGGTTTCCAAGAAACTTCCTTGAGGATATTGGATATTACCTTCTATTTTCTTAATGATGCTTGGAAAATTCTTAACAGTGTTGATAGTGAAAGCATATCCATTCCAACCCTTCAATTCAACCTCTTCTTTTTCCAAAAAAAAAAAAAACTTCTTTTTCTCATTTTGAAAAAAAAATTTAACCAAAATATTTTAATTTTAAAAATATCTATAGTGCTTGAACTTTTAAAATGTATTTTTGATTTTTGTAAACAAAAATAATTATCACTAGTTTGCCACCCAAGTATATCACGGTCAATCGTTGATAGACAGTGAATTTTTTTAAAAAATAATCCAAATAAAAATGTATTATTTATAGGGTTATTTTCAAATATAGAAAAATGAATCAAACTATTTACAAATATAGAAAAAATTGATATTTTTTTCTGTTTATAATAATTTTTCTTATTTTTTATATTATATTAATATTAATGGCATTTAATTGCTTGTTTTTTTAATTGATTTTTTTACGTTATTAATGAAAATATTGACTAACTCCTCATGTCGATATCAAGCTCATGGAAATGCAGCTTTAAACACATATATTGAAGTAATCAAGGTTTAACATGGTCTATTGAGGTTTCAATTTTATAAAAATGTCGCTGAAAATATCGATAAACTATTAATGTCAAGGGATATTTCTGCAAAAAATTATAAAAAACAAGAAATTCAAAAAAATATTTAAATTAGTAAATAACATTGCATTATTTATATTATATTCACATTAGTAACATTTAAATGCTTTTTGTTATTAGTTTTGTTTTAGGATATAATAAAAATGTTGATTCACTCTTCATGTCGATATCGAACTCATGAAAATGTGACACTTCGATGGAAATTTAAGATTTATTGAAAATACAATAACTAAAATTAGACAATTAAAAATACAAATACTAAAATTTAAAATAATATTTTAACCTATTTAATATAATAAGAAAAAATAAAACAAATGGAACAGTTGTATTATTTCAAGTTGTTTTCCATTTTTACTGCACATGGCATGAGCACCTTCCTTTTTTGTGGCCCTCTTTCTCTCTATTTGGCCTAAGTTTATTTTTTCTCTCTCTAAATATAATATAATATAAAGTTCAGAAAAAGACATAAATAACCTTGTCTCCAGCTGTTAAAATTCCAAATGATTTTGTTACAAATAATTAAATAATTAGTGTATAGTCTTCTAATTAATATATGGTATCATCACCTATAATAAACAAATGGCATATTTCAAGACATTGGGATCATTTCACAATAACAAAAAAAAAAAAAAAAGTTTAAATACTATTTTGGTCAAAATAATTTCTTCAATTTTAGTCCTTATATTATAAATTGCTCAATTTTAGTTCTAATACTTTCAATAAATTTTAAATTTAGTCCCCACTCCTAGTTATTGTTGATCTTTTAGAAACTTTTTTTTTTTTTTTTGTTATATATTAGCATTTTTGTTATAAATTTTAAAGAAATATCTACATATTGTATTTCCTTACATGAAAATCATTATTATTATTATTTAACCAATTTCCATAAAAATTAACTTTGAGAAACTAAATCTAAGATGAAAAAAGTTAGGTGTCGTCGATCTGCACCCATCTCTTATGCAGTTTGACCAACACTCAATAAAATTGTGCCACGTGACATAAGTTTTTTTTTAATTTTTTTTTAGTAAAAGAAATGGAGAGTATGAGGGCCGCACCTAATCATTCCCCATCTAAGATTTATTGAAAGTATATGTACTATAACAAAACTAAAATGGTACTATAACCAATAAAATATTATATAAAATGATATGAAATTAGCATTGCTCGGATTTGAAAAAATATTTAAATCGTCAATAAATTGAAAAGATGTAAATTGTTTCTTTAAACTTTAAAATGTATCTCATTATTAAGGACTCGTTTAAATTGACTTTTTAAGTGTTTAAATAAAGGGTCATAAGTAAAAAAAATTTGCAAATGTTGTATACGATACAATATCAATTTAGAGTCCGTTTGGATTAACTTTCTAAGTGTTTATAAACACTTTTTTTTCATTTATAAACATTTATTTAAACACTTAGAAAGTCAATCCAAACGAGCCCTAAATTGATAATGTGTCGTATACAACATTCGCAAAGTTCATTATTGTCTCTTAGACTCTTTTTTAAATTGGATGTCCTATTAATTTTAAGATTTATCCAACATTTTTTAAAGTTTAGAAATTTATTAATACTAAATATTTAGGTCCTATTTGATAACTATTTGGGTCCCGTTTGATAACCATTTAGTTTTTTATTTTTGATTTTTGGTTTTTAGTTTTTGAAAATTATGTTATAAACATTATTTCTACCTTTAAATTTCTTGCTTTATTGTTATCTAATTTTTACTCATGTTTTCAAAAACCAAGTCAAGTTTTGAAACTTACAAAAAGTAGTTTTTATTTTTGAAATTTGACTAAGAATAATTTAACTATTTTACTAGAAAGATGTAGAATATGGTAAGAAATTGAAAAGAAATGTGTTTAAATTTCAAAAACAAAAAATGTAACAAAATATCAAATGGTTATAA
Source organism: Lagenaria siceraria (assembly GCA_002890555.2). Classification (NCBI taxonomy): domain Eukaryota; kingdom Viridiplantae; phylum Streptophyta; class Magnoliopsida; order Cucurbitales; family Cucurbitaceae; genus Lagenaria; species Lagenaria siceraria. The sequence continues at coordinate 14,338,633 of CM016485.1, forward strand.
CCAAATGGAACCTTAGTTTTTTTTATCATGATTTTAAAAAATTAAGCTTATAATTCACTATTTCTATCTATTGATTTCCATATCTTGTTACTAACTTTTTAGTATTTCAAAAAATCGAGCCAAGTTTTTGAAAGCCTAAAAATAAATAGTTTTCAAAAATTTTGTAATTTGATTAATAACTCAAATATTTAGTTAAGAAAAAGAAAAAACTACGAAAAGAAATAATAAGAAAACAAGACACAATTTTAAAAAACCAAATAAGTTTCGAACAACGAGACCTTAATAACCAAACATATTATTCAATATAAATTTAATCTTCAAGACTCCAACTGAGAATTATTTCACTTTTTTGTTTTCGATTTTTAAAAATTGTACTTATTTTTTTCACAATTTTTTTACAATAATTTTTATCTTTACCATTCAGTTAAATTCTAAATTTAAAAACAAAAATTCAAAAACTATCTTTTCTTTTTCTTTTTCTTTTCAAAACATGTTTGGATTTTGACAACATTTCTATCAAAATAGTTTTCTATAAATTTAATTTTTCAAATTAAAAACAAAATGCTCCTTATCCTTAAAATATTCTCCATTACCCTTTCTTTCTTTTTTCTTTTTTTTTTTTGGTTTGATGGAAAAAAAAAAGATAATAAAAAGAAAAAAAAAGTACAACTCCACTTAGCATTAGAGGAAAACAGCTATATAATGTTATAATTGGCTACATATTCTTATCAAATATATATATATATATACACACATACATATATATACATATATATGGTTATGTTATTAAAGCATTTGCATGTGAATTTCTCTCAAGCTTCCATTCTCAAAAGCATAATAATAATATTATTGTTGTTGTTTTGGTTCATTTAATTCATATATATACATATTTCTTAAATTGCCAAAAATTAAAAAAGTTCTATAACTTTTCATCACCAAATTTTACCTTTTTTAAAACCAAAATAATCAAACAGCTAGCTTTATATTCATCACCGTTCACAACTTCCCTTTTTAGGAAGAGAAATATTCTTCCCAAACGCGTTTACGGGTCGAATTTATATATAATTTAGAGTTGACCAAAGTTTAATTTACCAATTAAAACTTACGTTTTAAAATAATATCTATTGGTTTCACATATAATAGTAAAATCCATGCCAGACAAACGATATTTTTTTTTACAATATGTAGGATGGAAGAATCGAACGTCTAACTTCGAGGTTCATAGTATAAACACTATTAATTGAATTATACTCATATTTTGGCGACAAAAGATAAGTTAATTAAACTCAAATAAGATTTTGTAATTAATTTTTTTCACTATTTAAATATTATTAATTAGCCAAGTTTCTTCTTGGTTGATGCATATATGGAAGTGATCATTTTGTCAAATTATGCCATGTATTTTATTTTCTTAGTTGAATAAAATATTTTTTTAATTGAACGCAGAAATCAAATAAGTTGTTATTGAAAAAAAAAAATCAACGGTCAAATATATAATAAAGGGTAAAAATTAAAATACTATTTTAGTTCATATACTTTGGAGTTTATTCAATTTTAGTCTCTGTAATTTTAATTATCCAATTTTAGTTTATGTACTTTTAACAAATTCTTAAATTTAATCTCGCTGCTAGTTTATTAAGAAAGTATTAAAAAAAATACTAGGTGTGGAAACTAAACTTAAGATTTATTGAAAGTGCAAAGGATAAAAAAATTAGACAATTGAAAGTATAGTCTAAAATTTTAAGGAAAATTTTCACAAATAGAAAAAAATGTCAAACTATTTACAAAAAAATAGCAAAAAAAAAATACTGATAGACATTAATAGACTTCTATCAGCATCTATCAGCAATAGACTTCTATCATTTCTATCACTGATAGATTCTGATAGACTCCTATCAGCCTCTATCACAACTATCTAAAAATTTTGCTATTTTGTGTAAATAGTTTTCCTTATTTTTCTATTTTTAAAAATTCTCCAAATTTTAAAGTATTAAGATGAAAATAGTATTTTAACCTAAAATGAAAAGAAAAGCTCTTGTTGTTTTTAGAGTATGAAGTCGACCAAGTAAAATGATAACATGTTCATCGATACAAAACTAGGGCTAACATCGTTGTCGTGAAATATGACAAAAAAAATGAAATTAAAATTTATGGATATTAAAATTAAGGATGTTTTATTGTGAAATAATGACAAAAATCATGATAATATATAGAAAGAGATCTTAGAATACATACACAATAAGGAGGGTGGGGCAGGGCAGAGAGAGTCACAAAGTCATAAAGTCATAAGCATTTAAGCATAATCTTAGGGAAAAAGACTTAGGAAAATGGGACTTAGGAGAGTTTGAATAATATATAATATAGATTAAAAGCTTTTTGGTGAAGTACAACTTCATTTTCTAAGCTTTGTATCACATCTACTGAATAATCAACTTTTTATTTTCAATTCAAACTATTAAGTATATTATAAACAAAAAAAATTATTAGAATCAAAATCAATAGGATTATAACAATTAGATTCAAAATATTAGCATATATAGCAACATTTTAAAAAAATTGCAAATATAGCAAAGTCTATCAGTGAGACTTCTATTGCTGATAGACTTTTATGGTCTAGGTGATCTATCACTAATAGACTATAATAGTCTATCAGCAATAGAAGTTTATAACTGATGGACTTTTTTGCCATATTTGCAATTTTTTTAAAATGTTGCTATATACTTTATTATTATCCCTAAAATTGCTACTTATTATAATTAATTTTTTTACAATAATGTAACATTAATTCACTTTGTCTTTAATAGGTTCACCACGCTTTTGTCATTTATTTCATTAAAAAGTTAGAAAGTAATTATAAAGTTTTTCTTTATCTAATAATACATTATGAATATCCACTACCTCAAATCAAGAGAAACCTATATGTTTGTAGCTTGAAATAAAGGATAATCGTAATGAGTAACAATTTTAAAGATAATAACTAAGTGTATAACAACATTTTAAAAAAATTATAAATATAGCAAAATCTATCAATGATAAACTTCTACCGTTAATAGACTCTTATGATCTATCGACCATAAGAATTACAAGAGTAATTGTTAGAATGTCATTGAAGAATTAATTATGACAGTTTTATGAAGTGTCATCGATACTCTTACGTTGATGGTCAATTCAACAACTAAAAAAAGTCATGAAAGGTAGCTCTAGTAACTTTTAAGTGTCATGGAATCTATGTTTTCTTGTAGTGGTAAGACTTTAGAATTATGTCGAAGTCAGTAACTTCTAGCATGATTAAAATCTTTTTTATCTCACCAAAAATGAACTTAACTCAATTGACATTAAATATGTACTAACGATCTTGAAGAAAGAGATTTAATCCCCACTCCACAATTTATTGTTTTTTTTAAAAAAAAAACTTACCTCCCTAAAAATTTAAACATTCACATTTCAATCTACTTATTAAACTCAAAAATAAAAATTAAAAAAATGAAATTATAATTTAACATAAGGTGGGGACAGGGTAGATGTCACAACTCATAAACTCACAAGCATTAATGTGGATATGATTTGGAGTTTTCAATCATTTTAAAGTATTAAAAATATTTCTTTTTTCTTTTAACAAAAAATGGATTTTTAGATTCAATAAATTAATGAGGCGCCCATGGAAAATGGAATAGGATTTTCCATTTTTCTACAGAAAATAATAATAAAATAAAAAAAATAATAATAATTAAAAAAAAATAGCATTAGGGAAATGTCCACGTGCTTCCAAGTGAGGACATGCGACAGATCGTAGATAGCCACCGACTTATGACCCTTTCTCTTGACTTTTTACCATCTTTTATGGGATTTATACCATTTAATTTTAGGGATATCTTTTTACTATTTTTTTTTTTAGAAAGTTTTATATTTAGTTTCGGGAAATTACTATAAAAAAAGAGTAAAATATCTTTTTTGTTCATAAATGATATGAACTATCCTAGCATCAAATAATTATTTATGTTTTGTTTAATAATTTTTTTATGTAATTTTAGTATTTTATTTTTATTTTTATCTTTTTTATGGTATTTTAAGTAGGGTTAATTCTATCTTTTATTTTGAAATATGATGCATTAGGATTTCTTTTATTTGGAGACTATTTAAAGTCTGGTCATTAAGTTGTTGAAATGAGTTTTTGGATTTTGAATTGGGAACGATAATTTTCCTCTTTGTTGATGACGAAGATTCATCACCAACCATTTTGCAATTCTTGATCTAAAGTTGCATGCTTGAGCATTCAGGTAAGATTGATCAACTTGCTTGTGGAGTGTTCAAATCGTGAGTAGGGAAGTAGTTGTTCTTTGTCTCATGGTCTTCGATAAAAAATAATCCAATTCTAATCCTTTCTTTGGAGTTTTTTCCAATGATTGGGGGTTTTAGAATTTGATATTAGGAGTTCAACATTTGAGTTCCTAATTTTTAAATCCTAGAGTTTTCATATCCCTAAATTTTGGGTTTAGTTTTTATTTGATCGCTATGTTTCAAAATGTTACACACTTAGTCCTTATATTCTGATTTTGATTTCAATTTAGTCCCTAAATTTCAAAATGTTACAATTTTACCCTTGAGATTTAATTTTTGTTTCAATTTGGTTTCTAAGTTTCAAGATTTTACATTTTTAACCTCAATTTTTCACTAAATACTCATTTTCTATCTTTAGTGTTAAAGTATCTTAATAAATTTAAAAACACTTTTAATCTTTTCAAGTTTTGTGTTTGATTTCAATTTAGATTTTAGATATTAAAATATTACAATTTTATCTTGAAGTTTGAGTTTTATTTTAATTTGGTCCATAGATTTCAAGATTTACACTTTTAGCTTCAATTTTTCACTAAATACTCATTTTTAGTCTTTGATGTTTATGTGAATACGGTTAAGGATCTTATATTTAAAAAAAAAAAAAAATCAAGGGACCTCATGATGTTTATAAGATAAATGAGCTATTTATCTCATTTTCATTTAGTTTTGAGACGGAACCCCCAACGTATTATCAAATATAATATCAAAGTCCATGAAATCTAAACGAGCATTTGATTGAAAATCAAATATTGGGATCCAATTTGAGAACGAAAAATTTAAGATACATGGGCTAATGGGGCTACTCCTCCCATTTTTAATTGATTTTGAGATGAAACTTCATGTTTATCTTATATAGTATCAAAGCTCATAAAGTCTAAACGGGTAAGTATTCAATCGAAAAGCAAAAATATTTTGTTTGCATTGGTGTTAGAAGACTGAAGTATTTGCAAGTTGGTTACAACTTAAGAAGTGGAGGTGATATCTTTTGAGTATAGATTATAAACAATATTCTTTGCAAGTACGAATGGAATTCTTTGAATTGAAAATGCCATATCATTGTATATAAAGATGCTTTGTTATTTGACATTAGAGTCAATGTTATACACTTTAGTCACGTGGTTGGAATCTTGGGCTAAAAACACTGGTGAAAGAAATCGAATCGAACCGAATTGGGTTGGTGCGAGTCGATTTAGATCTGTTAATATTAGAATCGAACCGATAATATTCGATTTGGTTCATGGTTTTAACTGAACTGCAATTTAAAAGCAGAAATTTAGGGCTTTTTTCCTTAACGTGAACACCTCATCTTTTTCTCTTTTCATTCAATCTCTCTAATCTCTTGATTCAACTACTACCAACAACTATTTCTTTGCACACAAAGTCAGTCGCTACTTGCTCCGTCGGCTCATTAACAATGATGACAAACCCATTTGCAGAAGAAATAGAAGATGAAAGGGAGAAATTTGATTTCTTGACAAAGTTGGTTTTTATTAATCAATGAAATTAACGACTAATGAATATTAGATGATGTAGTTCTTTTTCTCCACTTATTTTTTTATTTTTTATTTTTATTTTTATTTTTTTGAGGGAATTGAGTATTTCTGTGTAATCGAATCTATCTTGGGTGAGGGCGGTTTTTTGCAGAAAAATAACCCAACTAGACTCGTTTTTACCTCTACCTAAAAATATGTATAGCAAGCTTTGGATATGATTTCATGAACGAAATTTCATATCTCAAATAAGAAAAATGTATTGTTTATTGGACAAGTGACATGCTCTAATAGAAAAATTGTTGAGAGGATGCTTCTTTCCTACCGATTTGATGCTTAAGATTATTAAGGTCTCATTTGGTAACCGTTTGATTTTTAAAAATTAAGCTTGTTTTTTCACAATTTCTTACTCATAGTTTTCAATTTTCATATGTAAACATTTATGCACCATTTGATAACCTTTGGTCTTTGGCTTATAAAAGCTAATTCCACCTATGTGTTTTTTTTTTTTTTAATTTCATTTTATAAAAAAGTCGAAGTCGAAGTCAGATTTTAAGAACTAAAGGTCTATTGGATAATGAATTTGATATTTGAATTTTAAAAGATAAGCTTATAAATACTACTCTCACCTATAAGTTTCTATGTTTTGTTATCTATTTTATACAACTATTTTTAAAAATCAAATCATGTTTTGAAAACCAATTTTTCTTTTTTTAGAATTTAACTAGGATTTCAAATGTTTTTATAAAAAAAAAAAATGTGAAAAGCACAGTCGAAACATTGAGAGAAAAAGCAAACAAAAAAAATAAAATAAAATTACTATCAAATGGGGGCTAAAAAAAACTTTTGTTTTTGTTTTTAAAATTTTGCTAAGAATTTAAATTTTTGTTTGCTATAACAGTGAGAAATATACCATAGGAATTGAGAGGGATAGAGGGAGTGGGCATAAATTTTGAAGGGCAAATAGTTATCAATGTAAATGAGTGAATTAAAAATGTTACCAAATCCCAAAAAATAATTTTAAAAAATAAGTATATAAGTAATGTATTCTTTTATATATATAAAAAAAAAACATAAAATGATACAATTTTAGATTTAAAATAGGTAATATCATTTTATGTTCTTGTAATCTTAACTCTCTCTATATATATAGTTTTAAAAATGGGAAAAAAACCAATTGATACCATAAAACTTGGATTGTATTAAATTAAAACTCTAAACTCACAATTGTATCCATTCAAATATTGAATTTTTTAAAATGTAGCAATTTATATCCTTTATTATGTTTCATTTGGTTTATTGGCTTTTTGGCCCTTAATCTCAAATTAATTAATTTTAATTAATGTTTTGATGATAACAAACTTGATTTTGTTTACTAACAATTTTATTATTTTGAATAGCCCATAGCGTAGAGCTCGAAACAACGATTCTGATGCCTCTTGAATCACCAAAATCGAAGTTCAAACAAAGAAGTTATCGTCGAAATAAAGTTAACGAAAAAATACCGAGGTGGTGACGTGGCCAAAATTAATCATCAAATTAGATTAATTAAGGAGTGTCACTTGGAGCCATAGAGGAAATGACACAAGGGGCTTTATTTTTATAATTGGTGGATTTTAATAAAACTAAAAGATATTGATTTTGAAAATAATAAAAAAAAATGATTTTAAAAAGAAATTAATTTAATATTATATATATGTATGTGTCTAACGGCTAGTTGTTTTTAAAGTAAATGAATTTAATATTATATATGTTTGTGTCTAACGGCTAGTTGATTTTAAAATTAAAAAGAAAATTACTTTTTTACTTTTAATCTCAACCACTCAATTTGCTTTTTACACAATCCAATGGATCAAAATCAAATTCAATTTTTTAGTCCACTTTCCTCTCTTTTTAAACTTCATCTTCCCAAAATTGTTTCAACTTTTTTTCACACTTTTCAATTCTCAAAATTAGTAAAAAGGCCACCATTGTTGCTCTCTCTCCAAGCTTCCAATTTTTGTTCTTTTCATCTTATTCTTGAGAGAATTTTCTATTGTATTGTGAGAATCAAAGTGTGTGAGCTCAAATATGTATACCCACTCTTTTAGAGAGTTTTATTGAGTGATTTAAAGCTTTCAACAACATTGTAACGGTTTGATCCTAACCCGTGGAAAGGATCGGGTTTGCTCTTGAACCCGAAAAAGGAGCAAGGTAATGGTTCGGCTCTGATCCGTGGAAAGAGTCAAAAGGAGATTTTTAATCGAAATCCCAAGAGGCGCTTGCGAAAGTGGATGTAGGTCGAGCTTGACCGAACCACTATAAAAATTATGGTGTCTTCTACTCTAACTCTTTCCTAATTATTTTTTCATTTAATTTTAATTGCATGTTTTTGTTGGTTGATATTGATTGAGTTTATTGTTACATACTTTTTATCAATCTTGTTATTTGGCATCGTTTAGGGTTTTTATTAATTTATTTTAAAAAGTATTTAATTAGTTTAAATTGAGCATATTTCTTAAAAAGTTTAATTAAACCCTATTCACTCCCCTCTCGGGTTGCCATACCGGTCCAACATGGTTAAACATCGTGTAAAACTTATGATTTTATAAGGCGACAATAAAAGAAAGAGTGAAGGACAAAACAGAGAGATTAGAGAAATGAGAGAAAGCGAGTTCGATAAATGAGAGAGATCATCAGAGTAGAACTATCAGAGATAGGAGAGGCGGAGGGTCGTGGGTGGCAACACAAATGCGAGGAGAAGAAGAATAAGAAGTGTTTCCTTTTTTTTTATAACCGAAAGAGTGGGAGAGGGCGTTGGATAGTGAGTTTGGTCCAGAGTCATGTAATTTACATTTTTACCTAATTTTTTTAATAAAAAAAACCAATTATATATAGGAAAATTATTATAAATAGAAAAAATATCAAATTATTTACAAATATAGAAAAATTTCACTTTCTATCATTAATAGACCACGATAGACTTCAATCACGGTCTGTCGTCCTTCTATCACTAACCGATAGAAGTCTATCGCAGTATATCGCCTAGTGATAGAAGTCTATCACGATCTATCGCTAATAGACAGTGAAATTTTTCTATATTTGTAAATATTTTGACTCATTTTTCAATATTTAAAAACAACCCTAATATATATGTGTATGTATGTCAGTCGGTCAGGTATTCCATTTTCTATGGATCGATCGACCGATTGACCAATTTTTTTAACAAAATTGAAGACTGGCCAACCACTATCCTAAACTGCTCGACTAACATCAACTTGGTCAATTTCAGTCAATCGAATCAATTTTCAATAATTTTATGTATATTTCTAAAATTTTAATTGATACGTTCCAAAGTTTAAAAAGTGAAATGTATACTTGTTCTTCTAAAAGTGAAGAACTAATGTGAAAAGTGTATTTTTTTTTTTGTGGAAAGGGCCTGAAAAGTTTTGATAATAAAAGTAAATAAAATAAGATTGAAAAGAATAATTAAAAGGAAAAAAAAAAGTTAAAATAAAGGAAAGAAAACGCGTGGGGACACTGACACGCGCACCTGGCAACGGAATTTTTCTGTTGAAAAAAACGACTGCCCAATTGGAATCTTCAATCTTTTATTTATTAATAAATTATTTATCCAATATAGTTTGAGTTTTATTTTATTTTAATTTATGTATCTAATTTTACTTCTCGTCATTTCAATAAATTTTAAATTTAATCATTTAAAATTATTTTTAATAAAAATATATTAAATAATGATAATATTCATATAAGTAAAGACATTATATAAATATATTTTGAGTTGTTTTCAAATATAAAAAAATAAGCTAAACTATTTACAAATATTGAAAAATTTCAATGTTCGATAGACCACGATAGACTTCTATTTATTTAAAATATGTAGACTATCGCTGAGAGAATTTTATCGCTGATAGATAGTGAAATGTTTTTATATTTGTAAATAGTTTGATATTTTTTTCTATTTATAATAATTTTCTATATATTTTTTACAATTTATTAAGGAAATGTTAACATAATTTTTTTAAAAAAAATTAAACAATAACCTTAAAATTTATTTAAAATATGTGGACTAAAATTGAACATTTAAGAGTACAAAAACAAATTTGAATCAAATCCAAAGTATAAGAACTAAAATGGTACTTTAATTTTAGGGAAATTGTCACAGATAGAAAAAATGTCAAACAGAAAATAGCAAAAAAAATACTGATATACATTAATAAACTTCTATCAACGTTTATCCGTGATAGACTTTTATCATTTCTATCACCGATAGACCTTGATAGACTTCTATCAGCGTCTATCACAACTATCTAAAAATTTTGTTATTTTGTGTAAATAGTTTCTCTTATTTTTCTATTTTAAAAAATTCTCCTTAATTTTAATTTGTTCATGTTATTCTTTAGAATTAAATAAAAAGGAAGATTATTTAAGAGACTGCTAGAATATGGTATATAATTTTACGTAATACATCTAACTTGGAAGAAATTTTTAATATACTTACTACCATTATAATTAAAAAGAGTATATGTGACGACTTCATTGAATAATTTTTAACAAAATTCCACTTCATAAGCTCCCTTTTTCCCTTTCATATTATTACTAATAATTTTTCTCTCTTCTTCACCTTTTTATACACTCCAATGAAACTTCAAAGCAAATGCCCACTTTTTTTATTTAAAAGAAAAGGAAAAAAAAAAGAAGATATGACCTATGATCACATCATTCATTGATGACTAGGTATGAGAATATATCCAAAACATTAGGATTATTGATTATATGAATCAAATAAATTTATGATTCTAATCTAACTTTAATTTAAGACTTAAAGAATTGAATTGAAATTATCAAATGAAACATGAGAGTTATAGTCATGGAGATAACTTATATACGTTATACATACATGAGTTGAGAAAAATAAAATTTAGCGAGTCTTTTTGTAGCATATAATGAAGTTGTGAAGTCTGAGGCGTTATGAAGTTGTGAAGTCTGAGGCGTTATGAAGTTGTGGGACCCACAGTTTGGAGAGTTATAAAGTCGTGGAACCCACAGTATAAAATTTTAATAGTCGTGAGACTACGAACTCCTTGAATCAAATAAGGATTGAGACATTATTCTTGATGATCGTACCTTTCTGTTCTTCTTATTAATTGTGATTTATATCACTTTAATTTCTTGATAAAATTGGTGTAAAATTGAGTTAAATTTGTATATAAATCATAGTTACTTATCTCTCTTCTCTTCTATTGCTTATACCTTATATTGCTTTGAATAATATTCTTTTCTTTAGAAAAAAATATCATTTTGGTCTCTAGATTTTGGGTCTAGTTTCTGTTTAGTTCTTAAGTTTCAAAACGTTATACTTATAACCCTTGAGTCTTGAGTTTGATTTTAATTTAGTCCCTAGATTTCGAAATGTTTTGTAATTGATTCTACCCTTGAGATTTGAGTTTTATTTCAATTTGGTCCACATGTATCAAGATTTACACTAATTTTAACCTCGATTTTTTTTTACTAAATAATCATTTTCAATCTCTAGTATTAATTTTTATTAATTAATTTAAAATAATTAAAACTTATAATTAATTAAGTTTCATTTCTTTCATCAATATTAAAATTAATTTTAAAACTTCACTTCATAATTATTTAAATTCTTTAATAGACATTAACGTCAAAGTCTGAAAGTCAGTATTTAATTAAAAAAAAAAAACAAGATTAAATGTGAAAATTTTGAATGTATAGACCAAACTGAATAAAACTCAATTTTCGAGGGTAAAATTGTAACATTTTGAAACCTTGAAACTAAAATTACAACCAAAATCAGAACTTAGGGACTAAAAATGTAGAATTTTAAAAATATGAATCAAATCGAAACTAGACTCAAAATTTAAGGGAAAAAAAAAAGTATTTTTCCTTTTTTATCACTATTAAAAAAAGATTAATTTAAAACTTTGGATAAGTTCCGCACATCTCCAACCAATGAACAACATTGCATTGATATTAATTAATTAATTTACCTTTAAAAGTCATATGTTTTGCATAAATTATTTAGATTTTTAACTCCAACTTGACCTGCATTTTTGGTATTTATATGAATATGAAAGTAGTTATACAAAATATTAGAATATTATTTCTTTTGATTAGGCCATGCATATTTGAAAATGTTATTAAACCATCAATAATCTTTTTTTTTTTTTTAAGATAAAGTTAATTTGAAAAAGGATTCATCTACCAATGATAAAAGGTCCAAATGCTAAGACGAAACTCAAGTAGCAAAATTATATTATGCAAATTCATTATCAATGAAAATGACTCTTTTAGCGATATATATCGAGACTTGAAAAGCTTCAAATTTGACCTTTTAAATTGAAAAAAAATATTTTAAAAATTTTATTTACCATTTTTTTTAAGAAAAAAATTCATTTACCATGATTGGGTACATTCACTAATTAACTTTAAATTTCATATTGGTACAGTGAAATTCAAAACAACTCGTACAAAATACGGTATGCTAGAGATTAAAGATGCCTGAAAAAGGAGCTTTAGGCAAACAACCTAACATGGTTGGCAAATGAAAAGAAAAATTCTGAATTAATTTGAATTATACCTGAAAATTAACTCGAGTGGATAAAGTCAATATAAACATAACTCAATTGATATAATGTATGTATCTTTACTAAGATGTTAGATATTCAAATCCACTCCCGAAGATAATTAAATTAAATTTAAAAAAAAAAAAAAAACTTGATTTGATAAAACAAAACGAAAATCACTCTTATCAATTTGATTTCGATTGATTTCATCCATTGAGATTAGAAATGTCTATTTTCTTGTGGGATTTCCTATTTAGACGGGAATGAGAGAGGGACCGGGGAAAAAAATTCTCCGTAAGCTAAACAAGGATGGGGACAGGGAATGTCTTCTCGTCCCCACTCCGTTTGCTTTTTTTTTTAAAAAAAAATCATTATAATAATTAGTGCTATGTTGTTGTTGTTATTTTTATATATATGAATATAATTTACCCAATAATTTGAATAGGGTAATTATTTTCTTTGAATAATTTCTCTTTAAATTCACATGGTTCCAGTAGAATTAATCATATAAAAAAATTAGTGAGAAACTTAAATAAAATTTTCAATAGAAGTTGTTTAAGTTAATTTATTTTTATTTTTAAAAAAATGGAGAAATTTTTTTTACAATAAACCGATTCCTACGAATACCTTGTGAAGAATTCTCGCCTCGATCCCCATAAAATTCCATTTTGTAAGAATTGAATGAAAGGGAGAGTGGGGACGGGGACAAGCCATCTTGCCCCGACCCTACCATGGCCCATCCCTTGGACATCTCTAATTAAAACTAAGTTGGGGCGAATCTCAATTTAGCTTAGTAATTTCAATTGGATAGTATGTGCCTACGTGGCAAGAAGTTGCAACATTATCGGAGATGTCTTCCTCGTGTTTGTCCCAATAGGCACTTTCAACTCCACACTTTTTTTTCTTTTAAATTCTTTTTGTAATTAAAGATTAATTAAGTATTAAATAGGATATAAAAACATTTGTTTTTTTTTTTTTTGTTCGACTTAGAGGAAATTAATTTATGGTTTTTAATCACTAATTATAAATAAATATCTATAAGGTTTTTTTTTTTTAAATTTAAAAGTACGAGAATCAAAACCGAAACAAACAAAAGATAAACTAAGGGGCTTGAATATCTCTACAAATAGTCGATGTTACGTTACCCATGGTGGGTGATCTTCAATCTCAATCTCTGAGTGTTTGAAATGACAAGCATAAATCACAAGATCGTGAGCTGTAGTATTTCTTTTGTGCTTGACAAATAGAAACCAATAGATGAAACCATTGTGTTGTTTTAAACGAAGAGCATCAACAAAACCTTGCAATTGATTCAAAGTTCATCTCCTAACCTGTCACAAGCTTCCATAGAATTTGAGAATCCACTTCAGTTCAAAGAGGGTACAAGTCAGCTTTAATAGCGGTAGTAATGTCGTTAAAAAGAATTTAAGCTTTTGATAATTCGATAAGGACTAAATCATTATAAATTGTAAACTAAACTGACTAAATTTATATTGTTAACGTTTTTGGAGTAAGTTGTTACAAATTTGAAAATACAAAGACGTAATCATTAAAAACTAAAGTTCAGGGACAAAAAATTATTACTTTCATAAAAGTTCAGGGACCAAAAGTGACTTTTAACCTATTTTATTTCGACTAATCCATAACATGTGCAATGCACGTGATACTTTTATTTTAGTATGCAGAAAAAAAAAAGTTTAAAAAAAATCTAATTAATTTAATAGTCTTTCACGTTGTTTTGATCTAAGTAGTTGTAACTATTTGAAGAGAAAAATAAAATAAGAATTTATGAAATTTTAAAGGTTAAAGGTTAAAGAACGTTATCGTTCGTACAAACATATCTCAACTGTTAGATCATGATATTTCATATTTATGGTTTAGATCACACCCACACACGAAAAGATAACACCATTTCATCGTATAACTACTTTAACCAGAATAGTTGTAGCGAGGCAAAGAACGTAATTGTCCCTTCAAGCATATTTCAACTATTAGATCCTAATGGTTCATATCTACAATTAAGATCACATTAATACACGAAAAGATACATCACTTCGACCTAAAAAATTATAACGAATTGATAAAATAGATATTATTAAAAGATGTAAGGACAAAAGTGAAAATGAAAAGATATGTGAATACACAAGTCAATAAATAATATTTAAAAAAAAAATAACTAAAAAAATGTGGAGACCAAGTCAATGTTAAGGTCAAGGTCTAAGTGGAAAATACATTCCATCTCCATAAACAAATGAAAGTGAAATAATAATAATAATTAAAAGACAAAAAAAAGGAATAAAGGAAAATTATTATAAATATATATATATATATATATATATATATATATATCAAACTATTTACAAATATAGAATTCTATTGCCCGATAGACTTTTATCGCTCAAATAGTAAAATTTTTCTATATTTGTAAAATAGTTTGACTCATTATATCTGGAAAAAAAATCATTCTGATTTGATCAAGGTTTAAGACTTGACATTTCAAAATTTAAATATCAATTAGAACCATTCAAATTTTTAAAAATAAAAAATGAAAATAAATAAGGAGTAATAAATTTTGCCTAACATATTGTTACTCACGATAATTAATACGTGCTCTTTTTCTTAAAATCACAAGTTTAAATTTTTATACTTCACATTTAATGTATCAACAAATATTATATAAATATTTATCAACTTCAAACATAACTCAATTAATTAAAATATATAAAGTTAAAATCTCCCAGCTTCAAATGTTATAATAAATAAATTAATTGATTAAAAAGTATCATAAATTAATTAATTAAGATATATAAAGTTTAAATCTCGGTGCTTCAAATGTTATGAAAAATAAATTAATTAATTAAAAAGTGTCATAAATGTTTCCTTAGGGCCTAAGCAAATGCACAAATTTCTTGTCACACTCTATCAAATCAAATACTCTTTTCCAAGACCAAGACCAAGGGTTTGTTTGGTCTAAGAGAATGAGAGATTGAATTATGTAAGGGTTTTTTATGCTTTGTTTGGTTCAAGGTTTGTGGAAATAAATATGAAATGTTTGTTCAAACTTCATGATTTTTTTTTATTTGCCCTTCTCTTTGTTGTTTTTTTTTTTTAATATAGTTAATTAATTAACTAATTGAGGGTAGTTTATTCAAACCAATGATTAAAATATCGATATTGATATCGACATTTCAAGTTTACGGATAATATCGTCGGATATTTTTGTAAATCACAAATTTTTATAAAATTTATTTAGATTAAAAATTAATTATAAAATTTATTTAGATTAAAAATTAAGTTGTTTTTATTCTCAAACTAAGTTATGGTTATTGTTATTAGTATTTTTGTTCATATTAGACTATATAAATGACATTTTTATGTGTTACAAGCACTAATAAAAGATGTTTGAGATATCATGAACATTTAATATCAAGATCAAACCCTTCGATTTACTAATATATCCACGGATATATCAACATATCCACAAATATTTTCATCCTTGACTGAGACTAATACAATTAATGATGAAAAATTTTTAAAAATAGAAAAATAAGGAAAATTATTTACACAAAATAACAAAACTTTTAGATAGTTGTGATATACGCTGATAAAAGTCTATTAGAGTCTATCAGTGATAGAAATGATAGAAATCTATCACTAATAGATGCTCATAGAAGTATATATATATATATATATATATTACTATTTTCTATAAATAATTTGACATTTTTTCTATCGGTGAAAAATTTCCATTAATTAATTATTTTATCGAAATAAATCAATAATATTTCATTAGGATAAGAACTTGATTTAACTTTATAAATAAAAACTTATTAAAAGAATTTGATTATTTATTTACTCATATGGTTGATTAATTAGTCAATAACATCTCAAATATGTTTAATTAAATAATTAGAACTAGTTAAAGTTAAATCATCCTACTAGACTAAAAAGGTATATTCTTCAATAATTATAGTTAACTACTATTATATATATATATTGTACAGTTTTGAATAGTTCATGAGTATTCGACTACCAAGTTTTATTATTCTTCAATCATTATACTTTTTTTTTTTTTTTTAGAAATCTTCAATAATTATAACTAACTACTTATTGATTATTTATAATTAATTAATTAATTATTTATTTATTTATTTAGATTTTTTTTTTGTACAATTTTGAATAGTTCATGAATATTCTTTATTAACATTTGTTACAGGTGTCTTAAAAAGAATATTTGTTATGGGTAATTTTTTACCAAGACGAACAAAATCAAAAGGCTAATGAAGCCGATGTTTGGTTGAAGCATTGATATAGTTGAAAAAGAAAATCTTTTGATACTATCGATTTATCGATTTGATTTCTTTTGATTTTGAGAGATTAACCAATTTTAGATGTGGTTTAATTTTTTAAAAAAAATGAACACGAGCTGAAGTTAGCATAATGGTAAAGGCTAACTCCAATGCTCTAATTATCTCTGACCACAAGAGCCTCAAAACATACCAAGAAACCATAATCAACCTACTATAGCCTATAACTTGTCTGGCCCATTGCATTGCATCTTAAATTATGAGTTGTTTAAATTAAAAAAATTTCATTGTTGTTCTACAAATCTTAATGAACTTAAATAGAGCTGATAAAACAATGACAACTTTGAAGTTTGGGATCAAAATTAATATAATATGTAAAGTTTAAATTGATGAAATTATAAATTTAATGTTAAAACCAATACAACCTGTCAAGTTCGATGAGCAAATTTGAAACAAAAGAATTTCAACATTTGTAAAATATATAGTTGAAAATTTGTTATTTCTTATAATGTTGGTACAGTTTAATTGCTTAAAGTTATTTGAAGGAAAATTTTTAAAAATAGAAAAATAAGGAAACTATTTATACACAATAACAAAATTTTTAGATAGTTATGATAAATGTCTATCAAAGTCAGTGATAGAAATTATAGAAGTCTACTACTGATAGATTCTGCAATAGAAGTTTACCAATGTCTATCGAGATTCTTTTTTTCTATTTTCTGTAAATAGTTTGACATTTTATCTATTTGTGAAAATTTTCCTTATTTAAATAATTTAACCTAATAAAAAATAAATTAACTGTAGAAAAGTATAGTTTATTTAAATGTAAATATGATGACATTCTTATGCCACACCCAACATAGACCTCATTTATTTATTTATTTTTTAAAAAATTGAGAACATTCTCATGCAACAAATAGTTGATGGGCCTTGCCTCATGATACAAAAAGCCTTTGATCTATTCAATTAGTGTATAAACATATGTTTCTAGTATAAATTTTATATTATTTCTCCTCTTTAGTGCATATAATATATTACCATACCTATATCAGTGAAAACTAAGATAAATCAGTTTATAACATACTTACCAAATTAATTTTTTTTGTAAATAAATTTCCTCTCTTTTTTTTTTTTTTTATATAAATTTGAACATCAACTCTATAATGCCACATATAATTTGGTTGTCCCTAATTTTAGGTCGATCTTAGCATACGTCATTATATCCTCAATTAAAAGCTCCATACATTGTTATAGTAAAAAAGAAATCATAAACTAATTTAAGCATTTGGCAATTTCAAAAGATCAAAGTAGTCAAATAGCACATGGACATAACATTACTATCATTACCATGAAATGGAACACAAGAAGATACATACTTTTACAATCACATGGTTGAAATCAAGGGGGAATGTGGAATAAAAATACCTGGGGATTGTGAGTGGATTTCACAAAGCAGCAAAGTAAAAGAGTTCATCAATCCATCCAAATTCTTGCTTATTGCTAATTGCTAAGCAAAAGCCAAATATATTGATGCCCCACACTTGAAATTCTCATGGAATTATAAATATGGTTTTCTCAAAACCAACAGAATACCTTTATTCTCAACATCACATTACAAGATTCCATTGCATAGCATAATCCATGCTAATTTCATCACATCCTCCTGTTTGTACCCAAAAAAAAAAAAAAAAAAACATTAGGTTTAGGGTTGATTTTTGTCTAGGTTTCAAAACATGTTTGGCCTAAGGAGTAGGATTTGGAAGGAGTAAAAAACTCTTTGTTTGGCAAATATGTTCCTGGATCCACGACTGGAAAACATCAATTTCATAGCTTTTATTAACTCCTTAAACTGGGCATCGCAATTTAACAACTCTCTAAACTAAACAATTTCAGTCCTTGCCACAAATAAGAGATTAACAAAATATTAACAAGTATTAAAAAGATTAAGAAAAAGATGGAATTTTCACAAATTTAGAATTAAAAAAATCTAGAACGAGCAATTCTTTGATTTGGCTTGAGATCCAAAAATCGAGAATCACTAACAAAAAGAACTAAAGAAAACGATATGAGAATGAGAAATTTGAACCTTTGACTACGTGATCGATTGAGAGCATATATCAGTTGAACTATATAAAGTTTGAAAATTATATAAAGAACAAATGGGCCAAATACGGATCCTCAAGGCATGTTTGGTTCAAGGAGTAGGAATTGGGAGGAGTAAAGAAGTCTTTATTTAGCCAAGAAGTTCGTGAGTCCATAACTAAAAAAGGGTCAATTTCATAACTTATTAAACTCCTTAAACTATTGGCTTCATGACTAAACATCTCTACTCCTTATCCCAAATGCCCCTTTAATGATCTAGATGAAATCCATCCTAAATAAAAGATCAACATGGTATTAAAAAAGGATTAAGAAAATGGAATTAGAAATTTAGAATCGAAAAATCTAGGACGAGCAACATAATCCTTGGCTTGGCTTGAGATCCAGGAATAAAGAATCACTAACAGCCAGAAAAACGAGAGAGAATGATATCTAGTAAATGCAAGAAGAGTTAATTTAGCATAAAGGAATTGTTCGGGAAAAGAAAGAAATAACTTACAGTAAGGTACGATCTTCCATAGTTGGTTCACTCCTTCCTTCCATTTCCAGAGGACAATGTGGGTGCCATCATGAACTCCACCAGAATATTTGTCCCCATGATAGGCATCAACATTCAAGTGAATGTTATTCACCATCCTTATGGCTCTGTACCCTTCCCCAAAGTCCTTGCTCTGTGTCCACAGTACCGACTCGTCCACCACATCTGGATCGTAACGTGTCAGCTGAACCTGCATTTTATTTTCGATATTCAATTGTGAGTCGGTTTTGATTTTAAACTCAGTCAGTCAGATTGATATCATCTTCACAATGTCAGTATTCAATATTCTTTTCTTTCAGTTTGGTTGGTGTAGTAATTTTTTGGGCCTACCTACATGTCTGCTCTGCAAGATGCAAAACCAACATACAACCGAGTTCAACCGTACTGTTTCGGCTGGTTTGGTTGAGTTTTTAGAGAACCAAATCTTTCATTGACCAAAAATGAAAGAATACTAAATAAAAAGCTCAAACCAAAAAGAGCCCAACTAATTCAAAACAGGCACCAATCAACCAAAACAAAACTCGGCTTTCAGGTTTTATTACTCGCCACTGTGACCTTTCTTGAACCAAAACTTAAGAAACTGTATACCAATAAATCTCTAAGATGCAACCATAAAACTTGATAACAGAAAATGCCCAAATCCAGGCAACTTGAACATCATAACCCAACCAACACAAAATCAAATAGTAGAAAACAAACACTCAGTATAAATAACTTTCATGGAAAACCATATGGGTTAAAAAACATTTCTAGTCTTTGAACTTGTCATGGATGCAACTATTTAGTTCTTGAACTTTAGTTCATTACAATTTCGTCCCTATACTTCAATTTAGGGACAATTTAGTCCATAAAACTTTAGTAGCTAGGTTGATAAACCAATTAAAGATCAAATGTGATTTTAAGCTACAAAAACCAAGTTATTTCATAACAAAAGTGTCGATACTTGTACAATGAGATTTAGATTCTTACAAATTTTAAAATACATTATTATATAATAAGTTTAAGGACTAAATTATTACAAATTTGAAAGTACAAGACTACCTAAAAACCATTTCCTTAAGTTTCATTTAGAATAAGTTCAATATATATACAACCTAATTTCACTTTTGGGTTACAACTAAATACAACCCAAACTAAATATATGAAAAATATACAAAGCATATATGAAAATATATTTCCTAATAATGCAACCCAAAATAAATTCATGGAAAAATATATATACAAAGCATATATGAAAATATACTTCCTAATTAAGACTAAAATTCTTAAGAGTTGAAGGTAGTAAAGGGTCAGGGACCAAAAGTGATTTTTTTTAACATGAGGTTAGAAAATAATTCTTCTAAGAAGTATATAGAGAAAATAGTTCAACCAACCTCTTTCATAATGTTAAATACACAAACAACCCACCCACCCAACTGTGGTTTTTGCACAAATAGGATAATAGAATTAAGATAATTTTTATCATTTTTATCTCAGGTTAAAGGTAATAGGTTCATTGTTGTATTTACTGGGCTATACTCAACTCTAATCACTACCATTTACCAATTACCACATCGACAAATATTTGGTAAATTGTATTTTATATGCAAATTTCTTCATTAACCATGTGTGTTAAGACACAATTTAAAAATAAAATTATCCTTTTCTTTTTTATTATTTAAGTACACTAAAGGAAGTTCTAAAAAATCCCCACACGTGACCCAACCCCACAAATAGTAATAAGAAAATAGCGAAACGAAAAATGGTTCATTTATATTCAAGACTTCTTAAAAAGAAGAAAGAATTACAACAGACACGCTCATACATGACCCACTTACATTTTAAAAGATATATATATATATTAATGAACTTCCTTTTCCACCTAAAGTTATTTTAATCAATAACATTTTTTTCATTTCATTATTGAATTTAATAGAATATTAATTGTTTTCTTAAACAAAATCTTTTTAACCCTTAAAAAAATATGAATAAATAAATAAATAAACAAGACTTCTAGGGGAATCCGATCCGATCTGACAACCACTCAAATAAATTAAAAATATCAAAATCAGAACCAGAATATGAAATGCTTTTTTAAAAAGCAAGTATCCTTTTTTTCAAAACTTTTTTTTATTTATTAGCCTTTTTAATATAAATTTTGAAAATACTCTCATATTATATTTTGAAAATTATTGTTATTATTATTATTATTATTATTTGGTCTAGACTGATAATGAATTGAACTAGGGATTTTGAAAATTATTATTATTATTATTACTATTATTATTATTTAGTCTAGACGGATAATAAATTGATGGAAAAATTATCTTGTTAGTCCTCAAATTTTAAATAATATGTGTATTTGGTCCTGAATTTTAAAAAGGTACCTTCTTAGTCCCCAAGTTCCTAATAAGAATAGGTACATCTAATTCTTATGTTTTCAAAATAAACCTTTTTAGTCCCTAAATTTTTTAAAATAAGTTTAGAAGGTCTCAAATAATAAATTATTATTACTTTAAATAATTATAGGACATTTTAAATTAGAAGAATAATTTTTAAAAATATCTCCTCTCTAAATATATCTTTTTCTAATTTTAAATATCATATAATTATTTTTTAAAAAAAAAAACATACTTCAACCACCTTTAAAACTTACTTTTAAAACTATGGGGACTGAAAATGTATATTAACAAAAAAAAAAAAAAAAAAAAAAAAAAAAAAAAAAAAAAAAAAAAAGTAATTTTCTCTAAATTCAACTACAGACTAAAATTCAACAAACTCGAACTACAAAACTAAAATGATTTTTGATGATATTTTAATCTTCATCAAAAATCATTTTCTGTAAAATTCATATATTAATTCCATCATTGAGTGATGAGTGAACATCACCGAATATTCCAAATTCCAGATGAATTCAGACGAACAGCGGCAATAAAAACAGGGGGAAATATTTACCGGATGAGTAGCTCCGGTGGAATGTTTCATCGCCTGACCGGTGGCCTTGTTGACCAGGGCAAAGCAGGGACATCCTTCCTCATCCTTAATCCTTGTACTGTATTTCTCATCTTTGAACCAGTGCTGAAATGTTCACGATTCCCCAACGCCATTAAATTATTAAAAAGTAAGGAAGAAATTACAAAATCGACTACTCTAATTACAAATTAAGGCGAAAACTGAAAGTGATTGAGGATCGGATCGATCATACTTGAGCGAGATCGTAGGGATCGGAAGGGACGAGGACGACTTTGCCGTCGCGGATGGCGAGGGAGAAATTAGGGTTTGCTTTGGCGTAGACCTTGACCGTTGGCCTGTTGGAGAAGGGAGAATCGGACTGATGAGAGTGCTGGTGAATGACCGTAGGAGAGTGTGAATGGTGAGAGTGGTGATGCACGACCGGAGGCGGCGGTCCGGAGGAGTATCCGTAGTCGGGAACCGGCGGTTCCGGAGGGAAATTGGACTGGTAGTCAACGTAAGACGGCGGAGGAGGCGGCGGCGGCGCATCGCCGTAGTGAGTGTGGTGAATGTGGGGAACCAGTGGTGGCGGTCGATCGGAATACGGCGGTCTGTATCCCGGTGGAGGATGACGAGGTTCGCCATCTTCATCGTCGTCACGGCGGTGGTGGTGGTGGTGAAAGGGGAAGGCCATTTTTTCCGATCTTTGGGGTTTTTCAGAAGAAGTCGCGACGCCGATTGCCACAGAATTTAAACGACAGCCTAACCAATGATGAGGTAACACGTGTCAATTCTTTTTCCGTAGGTTCTAGAATTCCAGCACTTCGTCTGCAAAAGACGTGTATGTTAAGAAACCATGGTCAAATAAATAAAAACAATGTTTTTATTTTTTAAAGAAAATAGAAACAATATTTAAATACACACGTGTCATATTAAAATTTAATAATTTTTATTAACTATTTTTTTTAGTACAACAATTGAAAGACAAGAGATCAAACCATCACCAAAAGTAGGGGTGCATGTTAATTAAAACTACGGATAATATTATGTTCGATTATGTTTTTTAAACTTAAAAAGATTAATATTTGAATATAGAGATTAAAAAGGCATAGATTTTTTATTACTCGATCACACATACATATAAAATTAAAAAATAAATAGTTAAATTGGACTTAGTTTAATAGTATTATTATAGACTCCGTCCTTAAAGGTTCAATACTTCACCTCTCATTTGCATACAAAAAAATTTAAAAAATAATTAAGTAAATAAATAAAAAGAGATTTTTTGGAAATAAATAATGATAATATGAGCTAATTAATTTATTAGTTTTATAAATAGAAATTAAGACTCTGCCGAGGAAAAACAGTAGATATTTAAATAGAAAATAATAACGAAAAGGACAAATAAAAAAAAGGAAATTATTATATAAAAGAAAGAGAAAAAAACAGATGAAAAGGAATAAGAAAAATATAATTTATAGAACGATGGAAGAGAGAGGAAGAGGCGATAGCAGTGTGGAATGGAGGAGAAGAAAATAAAAAGAAAAATTACGTTTTAGTCCTTAATTTATAAGAATATGCGTGTTCAGTCTTAAAAAATTTAAATATAACATTTTAGCCCACAATTTTTTAAAAGTAAGGTTATTTGACTCGTAAATTTTTGAAATATATCTTTCTAATCCCAATCTTTAAAATATATATTTTTAGTCTTCAAAAGTTTTCGAATATATCTAAAGTCAAGAAATTGGTAAGACCAAAACTAGACAAGTATTATTTTAATAAAGATTAAAAAAAAGCATGAAAGAAAGAGATTTATTCTAACCAAAATTAGAAAAAGTGGGAAATAAAGTTTTTTTTTCCTTTTCCCGAAAATCTTCTTTTAATTCAAGAATACATGGGGTGGAAGATTCAAAGTTCTAACCTCTTTGTCAGTAATTCATATTCGGTCAAGCTATATTCATGTTTGTTTGGCTTTAAATATTGTTTGAACTGATACTACAATTTAAAATTGCAAATTCTAAACATCCTCAAATGAGATTACAGTGCGAACAACCACAATATATGTGTTTCGCATATCCCACAGTTAAAACTTTAAACCACTGGCTATATGTCAAAATCTAGCATGAAAAAATCACACATGATTTTAATGTGCTTCAATGACAAGTTTGAAATTTGAGTGATCTATAAAACAAAGAAAATGACTTTAATACCAAAAATGACAGATAGAGATATAGATTGATGAAGAAGAAGTCAGAATTTGATCTTGCCTCACATAGAGTTTATAGAAAAATTGATTTAGGATTCATCTTAATGGATTAAGATGTGACTTTTGCAGCCATGAAATGTTCAGATTAAGGGTGCGTTTAGATTAACTAAGTGTTTAATTTTGAAAATAAGTCACTTTGAAAAAAAATTTAAATATTTGACAATCATTCAAAATAGTTTTTGGAGTGTATTTTAACTAGACTTTATCAAAGCAGTTTAAATAAAGGGAAAATTACCTTTTTAGTCCCCAAGTTTTGAATAATATGTGCATTTAGTCTTGAGTTTTATAAATGTACTTTTTTAGTCCCCAAGTTTATAAGAATAGGTCTATTTGGTCCCTATGTTTTCAAAATGTAACTTTTTAGTCCCTAGGTTTTTAAAAATAGGTTTAAGAGGTCCTTCAAGTTTTTTGTCTTTGATTTTTTAAAAATAATTATATGACATTTTAAATTAAAGAATAATTTTAAAAAAATCATCTCCTCTCTAAAACTATTTTTTCTAAATTTAAATATCATATAATTATTTTTAAAAAATCAAAGAAAAAAATTTGAAGGACATTTTAAACCTATTTTAAAAAACCTAGGGACTGAAAAGGTATATTTTAAAAACTTAAGGACCAAATAGATCTATTTTTATAAACTTGGGGACTAAAAAGGTACATTTTTAAAACTGAGAGACCAATTGCATATATTATTCAAAACTTGGGGATAAAAAAGTAATTATTCCTAAAATAAAAATAAATTTTTTGAAAACATTTTCAACTCTTCAAACAAAATTTTGTAAGTATCCTTTTAAAAAAAAGGACTATTGAGAGAAGAAAAAAGTTGTTTATAGAGATGGGCAATTAAACTTTAGAGGTTAATTTTAGCTCACCCAACTTAACTACTCAATTTGATTATAGAGATAGACAATCAAATCTATTTTTTTCTATTAATTTTTAATTTGTCTACTATCACTAAAATTATAAATATTTATGGTGGGGCAGCCTCATTTCATTCTTCATCCTCGTAAAAATTTTCATTTAATTTTGTAAAGATTCGAGACAAAGATTCTTTAGAAAAAATTTCAAAGTCAGATTTCTCAAGAAAATTATTTTCCATTCAATTCTTTTGAAAAATGACAATGAAACGATTTTTTAAGAAAAAAATCAATTAAACAGTTAATTATCCAATATGAATACTCATTTAATTGTTGATTCCTTTTGAATTCTCATTCTTGAAATTTTAACCTCTTATATAGGATAAGATAAAATTTCATATCGTGATATTTAATTATCCATACATAAGAGTTTAAAGTGATTAAATATACACACACGTAATAATATAGACATAAATGAGGCGGAGAACAAAGAACAGAGATAGGGAAGAGTGAGTGCAACTCAGGTTACACCCATCTTCAGGCATCTCCTTCCATCACAAAGGAGAAAAATATTTTGAAACATATATTTTAAAAATATATATTTTACCACGTGGCAATTTGTGATTGGACACTTGATGAGTTGCACGAAGATAGGTGCACGAAATGTACTCAAGTATTTTTCGATAAGAAATGTATTCGTCACCCAGTTCCCATTTATTGTGTAGGGATTTCTTGTCTCCCATTCTATTCTTCATTTCCCACCTAAATAGAAATTTATGCTCTATTAAAGGCAGATTCCTACGAGAAAAATAAACGTCTCTAACAAAAACGTATACCACTTCACAAAGTAGTGTTAGGTATGCAATGATCTAAAATTTTATATGATTCAGAATTTATAGATTAAATAAATTCAATAAATGTATATATCATAATTAGTTTGATTTGATAGAATTAGAAATAAATAATTAAATTTCATACCATCATTTTTTTTAAAGAAATAGGGAATGGAAAATAATAATGGGTTGGGATGTGGACAGGTTGGTATAAATTATATAATTAATTATTAACATAGACATAAAAGGATTCCCTCATTTTCTTTTCACTTTTAAAAAGAAAAAAGTAGGTTAAATGTATCAAATCCATCATTTAAAGCTTAGTTGATCAAATTATTTAAAAATTACTATAAACAAAAAAACGTCCAATTATTTATGAATATAGAAAATTTCACTATCTATCAACAGTCCTGTACAACTTTTCTATATTTGTAAAGAGTTTGGCTCATTTTTCTATATTTGAAAATAACCTAAATTATTTCATATAAAAGTATACACTATCTAAAATTAAATGGGAGAGAAACTTTTGATTTTCTCTTTTAGTTGATGATCATAAAAATATCTTAGGTAATTTCATATTTAAATTATTAAATAATTAATTATTTATTTATTTGGCATTTGCATTAAAAGAAGAAAAAAAATTAAATCATATTTTATCTCTAATTCACATTTAAAAAAAGAAAATTTTTAAAAGCCATATTTATCTCTAAGAGTTAAAAGGAAAAAAAATCACATGTTATCTAAAACCTATGATAATAAATTTTCAAAAAAAATATCTCATTTTATCTAATACCTTTAAATAATCTCATTATATTCAAGTTTTTCTTAACAACATTATATTCAAATTAAATGCACAAGAATTTTTTTTAAAAAAAAAAAAAAAAAAAAAAAAAAAAACTCATTTTATCTAATGATTTCAAGATTTAATTTAAGATTAAATCAAATTATATTTTGAATCTAAATCTTCACTCTAAATGGACTAAATTACGTTTGCAATTTTTTAAAGCATATCTCTTTCTTTTTTTTCTTCTCTCTCTTTCGATAGAACTTTGTTGAAGGTATCTCTCTTTCTTTTCTTTTCTTTTTTTTTTTTAAAATATATTTAGTTAACAATTGTTTTTTCTTCTTTTTGTACCTCTATATGTAGATATTTTCTTCAATTTGTCTTATATTTATAGTGCATCAATCGCTTATGTAATGTTTATTTTTTAATTTTTTTCCTCACACCTTCAAACTATTTTTTTTGTTGTTCACTAAACTTCTAACTGTATATGTTTTTTTTTTTTTTTTTGTTCTTTTAACAAGTGTAGCCATAAACTAAGTGAAGAAGGACAGATGAAGACAATCTCCTTTATATTTATTTTATTTAATTAATTATATTAATTTTATTTAATTAATTTTTTCATCCATTACGTGAGATTGAGATTTAAATCTTTTTTTTTTAAAAAAAAAGTAGTTATTTTTTTAAGAAAATTGAAGAGTAATTATAGATATATTAGAAATATAATTTTAATTATAATAAAAGTGGTTCACTTTTTTAAAAACAATTTAGTATTATAAACGCAAATATTATTATTTTGTTTGTTCTCTTAATTTAAGAGATTTAAACAATTTCATATTTGTAAATAGTTTGATTTTTTTTCTATAGTAATTTTTTTTTTTTTCATTTAAAGACATTTTTTATCCATTAGAAATTTATTAAAAACGTGCCCTGATTCTTAATTTTTGTTTTCCAAAACTCAAAAGAAAAACAACATATTAGAATACTATTCTTTGAGGACTATGAGTTGCCCAAAATTTATAGTCATTTCAACTACCATTTTATAAATATTCAAACCCTAGGTTCGGCTTGAGAGTGGAGATTTGAACTTCCGACCTAAGAATCGATGTCCTTTCAACCATATGTGGGTTTTTTTTTTTTTTGGATAGAAGCACTTTTCATTGGGTGGTTCTCTTACAACCACCATGTGTGTTGTAAGTTGTAACTTGCTTAAAGAATGGCTCTCTCTCAACTTGTATAAAATTGGCATAGTACGTCAGTTATTACACAAAAATTGTGATTCCATCATTATATTCCAATTATTCCCAAGAACCCAACCAAAAATTCAAATTCTGAATCCAACCTAAATGAAACTTTACCTGTTACCTCCGACCGACAAATCAACGCCTTGCTAACGAACAAGAGCTCACTCTAGTTTCCAATGGATGGTTCCACCGAACAACGTTTTAGGCTAACGACGAGACAGCTTCGATGGCACTGCCTAGAGGCCATGCTGCTTCAACCAAGGAGTTCTGATATTTAACCTTCTTCACCAATGTGATCTCTTGCCAGGGATCCAGCCCTACACCAAACCAAAGCAAACAAACACAGGTACAGATAAATTACACGACTGCTAGTTATATATATATATATATATATCTCGATCATTTATCTGATATGCGTATTAAAGTAAATGCGAACAAAACCTACCGAATCCATCTACGAGTAGTGTGTACTGATACACAAGATCCATACACAAATACGGCAGGTTATCCTTCTCGACATTCGGATATGTACTGGCATCCTCGACTTTGATTTGGCATGCCTGTTTCGCTGCATCATTGAAGTCTGCGGGGCGAACTTTAGCAACCGGCTTATTGGGGTCAGCAAAACCAGCCTACACGTTTACCTGGTTTGATCAGTGGTTCGTGCAAAAACAAGCATGATAATTTCCAAACACCCTTACTGCAAGTCAAATATCGTAGATGAACGGATCTTACCTCAGCTGCCCTGTCAAAGAAAAATGAAGCAACGAAGAGATTCTTCTGGCCGTCTCCTCCTCCGCCATTCCAAACACCACCAAAAGTGCACTTCATGTGAGTACACGTGGATTCATTAACCTTGAGGGCCTTCAAAACTGTACTCCTGCATCCATTCAAGCTAGACCCTGATGAAGAGGCTGATGCTTTGTAGTCCTTTCCTCCGTAATGGTATTCTCCTACAAAAAGAGAAATCGTTGAGAATACTTCAGTCCAAAGCTCCATTTGATTTCCAGAAAGATAGCAAAGAAGATGGGAACTATTCAAACGAAGATAATAACCTATAAGAACCACAGTGAAAAAAGGAAATTTTGATCGACCCGAATAGTACAAGTGTGTAGGCATAAGAGAGAGTGATAGAAACAGCTTAACATTTACTGCTAAATGTAAAGGTGTGGAACCCCATATTAGCAGAGCTAGTTAGACTGGAGGGAAGGGTGTGGGTCAGGTAGAGTTATTTAGGAGTTGGATTGTGATGGAGGGTACTTTTTTTTGGATAAGAGTCTTGTAGGTGTTGAGAGATCAGAAGTTCTTGAATTCTCCCAAATGAAGAATGCTTTCGTGTTAATAAATAAACAGGTTCAATCAAATATTCATTATATCCAAAATATATTAATTATACACACACTACCCACAATCTGTTGGTTGAAAGAAGGAACTTAATATAACCGGGAAAAGAAGTAATATAGAGTTATCATTATGAAACTATTAAAGCAAGGAACTGATACTTTATCATACTTCAGATATGAATACATGCACAAAGACTACAATTAGTTGTACATCCACATTCTTCCAAGCAAGATAAAAATCTTAACATGCTCCTACTTATGGCGAATGAGAATGAAAAGAATGTCCTTAGGTAAGGTCCCGTTTGGTAACTATTTGGTTTTTGGTCTTTGAAAAATGATTTAATAGATGACCAGAGTCCTTTCCCTGACAAAAAGAAAATGCAACATGAAGAAGTTTATACTCAAACTGGTTAGTTGCAAGAAGTTTATACTCAATAAGAAACTATGTTGCAACTTACGTCAACATAAGAGATGAAAAGAGGGAAATGGTGATTGCAAAAACGTTTATCGTCTTGAAGAGAGGAAAAGAAGAAACAAACCTTCATAGCCAGATAAAATGCAATCATTGTTAGAATCTTCAGAGACACTCAAAACCTCTGCTCGAGCAGCTAGTAACCCATAGTGCAAATAACTGTAATTCAATTAACCAACAACCAAATAAAGTCAAGTCTAAAAAACAATCATATCAAGTCCAAGCATCAGTTGGAAACCCAAGACAAAATACAAAGGAGAATTGATACAAAAGGGCTTTAAAAATCCTTGGACGGTAAAAATACAAGCATTCGCTAGAGCATTGGGTGATATTCAACAAGCTTAAACCATAGCTATCAATGGATTGAGTAGAGGCAGATTGAAATAGCAGATTCGTATTACCATGCCTTGAATTTACCAACCGGTAAAATCAACTAGACGGAGAAAGTAGAATGTATACCTGTGAACATAGAGATAATAAGTTGCTCCCTTCAGATACATCTTTTTGACGTATGCACCCTCTACATCTGATAATCGAGCAGCATCCTTTTCTGAGATAGCATATGCCATTTGAACAGATCCTCCCCCAAGATCTACAACTCCAACTGTATCCGAATATTTCTTACCCAAGTTCCCAAGCAGATAGTTTAACGTCACCTGGAAAATGATTGCCAAGCTTGTAATATGTTAATGGATGGATGAGATCATCATGCAAGATCTCAATAATTATTCTGATAATAAAAATTCCATGCATGCATTAACAATCTCCAATTGAACATATTTCCGTCTCAAATTCTGCTCAATGCTGTTATGATGCTTAAAATTCATATGTAGTTTATCGACAACCTCTTCATATTCCATTGTGCTGCCAAGTTCAATGATCCTATTCTGTTAACTAAACTCATTCCTACTGCTATTCCAGCACCTAGGCTAAATGCAAACTCATTGCATACATGCCAACTCCAGCCTCAACTAAGAAAAGTAAGGCTCGGGCTAGAGAGAGAACAGCACATCCTACACTTTGAAGATTTGTAGGATTTGCATCAGAAGACCGAACGTGAGACCATATAAAGCCCATTTTAAAGGCCCAAAATGGCAAATGACCTAATTTTTGAAAAAAAATGTCAAATGACCCTTTGATTATGTCATGACCACGTGAAATTACACCATTGCCCTTCTTTTTTTTTCTTTCTTCCTTCCTTTCTCCAACGTCGTTCTAACTTTTTTTTCTCCTTTTTTTCTCTTCTTCCCAAAATCCTTCTTCTCCCTCTTCTTCGTCTTCTCCTTCTTCTACAACTTCTTCTTCTTCGACACGACGAGTCACTCCGGTGAGCGAGAGTGAGAAAGAGCGAGAGCGAGAGCGACAATAATGGTGGGCGAAAGCAGAGTGACCGAGAGTGAGCGAGAGCAATGGTGGTGAAAGTGAGCGAGAGCGAGAGTGAGAGCAATGGTGGTGAAAGTGAGCGAGAGCGAGAGTGAGAGCAATGGTGGTGAAAGTGAGCGAGAGTGAGCGAGAGTGAGAGCAATGGTGGTGAAAGTGAGCGAGAGCGAGAGCAATGGTGGTGAAAGTGAGCGAGAGCGAGAGTGAGAAAAATGAGAGTGACGGTGAGTGAGAAAATAGAGAGAGATAGAGCGAGAGAGAGGAAGAGGAGAGAAAGAGAGGAAGGGAGAGGGAGGGAGAGAGAGAGAGAGGGAGGGAGGGAGAGAGCGAGAGAGAGGGGGGGAGAGAGCGAGCGAGAGAGAGAGAGAGGGGGAGAGAGAGAGGGAGAGAGAGAGGGGGGAGAGAGAGAGGGGGGGGAGAACGAGAGAAAGAGGGGAGAGAGAGGGGGGGGGGGGAGAGAACGAGAGAGAGAGGGGGAGAGAGAGAGCGAGAGCGAAATGGGTTTTCCGCGTGGGCGAGTTTATTTTGGTAATTTCATCCGATCTTGACGTCAGCAAAGGGTCGTTTGGCATTTTTTCAAAAAACCGGGTCATTTGACATTTTTCACCCAATTTTTGGGTCATCCGTACAAAATTCCCCAATATATGCGAGTGAAAACATGATAGTTTATCCTGAGGGCCTCGTATTATTTCACTTAGAGGGGGAAAGAGAGAAATTAGCAAGAACATGGCATCATTACACGATTGTGCTACAAATAACATGCATATGAGGGTTGAAACTAAAAGAAAAGGTGCAACTGAGGCTCATATTACATACAAAGTACAAAGTGCATCACAGCAATAATATAACATACCCAAAGGTAAGAACCTTCTTGAGTTCCATCAATCACAGTGACGGCATCTTCTCCCTCCAACCTGAGGTCACTTTTGTCTCTCAGGAGATCCCTAACCTTAAAGAACATACAAGCTTCTATCTATTAGCATGAGATAAGGGAACATAAAAATTGCTTCCAAAGAACAAGAAAGGAACATTACCGCCTGTAAAATTCTATCAGATGCATCACCTTTCAGGGCCCTCAAGCCAGCAGTTGCCTGCATTAACATGAAAAACCAATTTCAAGCAGTGACATAGCTTCTTCTAAAGAACAGAGCTGAAAAATTCAAGGAAGATCAACGAACCCCAACTCTAACAGGGGTCATTGGCCGCAACCCTTTTGGAACCACGTCTTGAGCTTTGTCCAAGAGGGAAATTAGAGATGCTGCAGCATCCTTGGGGCTGTCAGCATATGCACTCAGTCCTGGTTTAAGCTAAAGAAGAAGTAAACAAATATGAGCACAGCCAGTCAACTCAAATCCAACATTTGACACAAGTACAATCACAAGAACAAAAAATTAAGCACAACCCATCTGGAGAGAAATAGAAATACAAAGAACAATCAATGAAAATGTAGATATAGGAGGAGATAGAGATTGGTACTTGTTCGAAAAGTTCGATATCCTTGCCAACGGGGAGGAGATCGAGATTATGATCGAAGCAAAAGACATGGACGCGACTCCCAGAGCTACCAGCATCAAAAATGACAGCAAAAGAAGTCTTGGAAGAAGAAGAAGACCTGTGATCAGGGGAAACTTTGCGGTGGTTGAAGGAGTAATCCTCACGGGCCGGCATGAGATAAAGAACAAAGGCGATTAAGAAAAGAGAAAGAGAGGTAAGCAATAACACCCCTCTAAATCTATAGATCTTGTTAGACAACGATTCCGACTGTTGCTTCCCGGAACGCTTATGCATCTTGTCAAATTCCAACTGAAGTAGCTTCTGTTGATCTTGAAGTGGAAGAGAAGCGGGTTGTCCTTCAAGAAGCTCGGCGGAAGACGGAGATCGGTAACGGATCTGACCGTTTCCGGTGGAATTGGAGGCAGCGGGAGCCTTCAAGGACTGCGGTGCTTCGGGAGTCGGATCCAGCTCTCCTTTTGTGAAGAACAACGGCAAATTTACGCAATGAATTGACTAATGATCGTGTGGAAACAGCATGAAGGACGGATCTGGGTGGAATCCGTCAGTGAAATCGACGAAATGGGGTTCGTTAAGAGTGGAATTTGAAGTGGAATTTGGATTGAAGAAGCAAAAAAGGGAAATGGGTTTGAATGTGGAAGGTTGAAGGGAGTGATAACAATGGCGATTTTGGATTGAGAAGTAAAGCAGTTGTGAATTGGCTTCACACAGCGACAACACAATGGAAGAAATGGAACGTAAATGACACAATTTTAATGTTCATTATTTTACGTTTTGGATTAATGCTTCCACTTGACGGTTCTTTGGAATTTCTTTTTTTTTTTTTTACTTTTTTTTTTTTGTTATAAATAATCTTTTCTCAAGTCAAAATTGAAATTTATAGCCTTTTTCTTGCATTATCACGAAGTGAAATTAATTACGGAGTTAAACTTTATTGTATACATGTGCTGATATTCTGTCTTAATTATTTTTTTTTATTTTCTTATTCATTAAATGTAAATTTTTTTCTCTTCTTTTCTTTCCTTTTTTTTTTAATTTCTATTACTCGATAAGTTAAAGAGTTAGCAATTTCGATTTTGGAGTAATGAGAATAAGAGTCAAGTATTAACATATTTACACGATAGTCGATTTGTATTTGTGATACACCTAAATTTTTAGGATGTTTTGTAAGACTCTTTTCAAATATAGAAAAATTAGCCAAACTATTTACAAATATAAAAAAATTTTACAGTCTTGCGATAGAATTCTATCGCTTTCTATCGCTGAATTCATTTGCTTGAGCGATAGAAAGCGATAGAACTCTATCGTGGTTTATCACTGATAGATAGTGAAATTTTTCTATATTTGTAAATAGTTTGATATTTTTTTGCCTAAAAACACAAGTTTTATAACATTTTCATGCATTATCATGAAGTGTAATTACAAAGTCTAGCACATTGTCTACATATGCTAATACTCACTCTCGCTATCTGCTTTTTTTTTTTTTTTTTTGGCTTCTCTCTGTTTTCTTATGATTCATTATTGTAATTTTTCTCCTTTTTTTTCATTCTCGTTACTCAAGAGTCGATATATTTAAATGAAGTGCAACTTGAAAAAATGGAAAAAAAATCAACAAGTAACAAGAAAGAGTAACGAAAGTGAAAGGTTATAAAATTTAAGTTTTAAAGAACAGGTCATAGTTCATTTGAGTCTCAAATAGGTCGTAAGTACAATTATTTCTTTTTATTTTTCTTTATTTTGATAAGCTAGTCGAGCATAACACAAATCCAACCTCGAATGAAAAAAAAAAAACATGAGCATAACATTTTGTCTCGAGAACATTTTGTGATGAAAATAAATTCTTAATATTTTTTTAGACAAGTGAATTTTATTTTATTTTATTTTAGGAAAATATGTATATAAAAGAGGGTTGAAAAAGTCCACCAAAATAAGTGAAATTTTTAATTTTATTTTGCAAAATAAGAAAAGATGAATCTACATTCAATACCTTAAAAGTAAATATTATGTACTAAGATAATATGTATTCTCAAATTTAGCAGAAATAATATATAGTAAATATATGTATTTCACTTTTTCTTCTTGTTAATGTTGATAAGATTGTTGGAGAAGTGAAAAACCTACCTACCTAGCTTTAAAAGATCAATCCATTGAAAAATAAATAAATAAAAAGGTGTTAGAAATATTCAATTATATCTATAAAAAATATTGACCTTAGTAATAGATTAATGAGGTTAATGAAAGGCAATGTTGGAACAATCAATATATCAAGAGAAGTTTCTCGAGTGGGAATCCTGAATGATTGTCCCAAGAGCCCTTGTCCCAAGAGCCCGAACGATTGTAGTATTTCATAAAATAATTGTATAAAAGAGGGGTCCAAATAAAAAGTAACCCAAGTTTCAAAACCAATAAAATTTGGCCTTTTATTAATGTCTTGTGAAATTACCACTTTAACATTTATTCCTTCTTCTTTCGTCCTTTTGCCGTCTTTTTTTTTCTTTTTCCGTTTTTTTTTTTGCATTTTTTTCTTTCTTCCTTTTTTTGCCTTTTTTTTTTTGCATTTCTTCTTACAGGCTTTTACTCTCATCGTCGACCCACTTCGTTGAAATTAAAGACATAGGTTGGAGGGTGAATCAAAACAAGAGGAAGAAGCGAGAATAAGACCAAGAATCGAGAGGAAGAATCAAGAGAGAGACTCGTGAGCAAGAGGAAGAAGCGAGAGTAAGAATAAAGATGAAGGAAAAAAACCTAAATGAAACAGTTGTCTGATAAAGAACAAGAGGGAGAAGCAAGAGGAGGGAATGAGGAAGAAAAGGAAGAAACGAGAATTCGTTTGAGAGGCCTAGCGTGCAATTTGAGGATAAGATGGTACGTTCACACGCAGCTGACACAAGTCGTAGCCCATTTTTCATTTCAATATATCTCTTATGCCTTTTACATCCATTGAAAAATCAGAAGAAAAACAAGAGCATTAAAATTATTTTGTATAACACAATTTTTTAGAACAAAAAAGGAATTAATATTCATGAAAAAAAATGTCATTTCTCTTCTATCCCTAAAAAATATATTATTGCTATATTTTCAAACCATCAAATTACAAATTAAACTTCACTCGTTCTACCAAGTATATAGATAAATGAATATTGTTTTCACTCGTTCTACCAAGTATATAGATAAATGAATATTGTTTAAGATTTTCAAACAGAGGCAAAAAATGAACATAACTCAATAGTATTTGACATTTATCCCCGCAATTGTTATACTAAAAAAAAAAACGATAATGTGCATAGATATTTTTATGATTTGTATAAGTAATGATTAAGATATACATACAATTAAATTTTACATTTTTTTGGTTGAAAGTTAACATACAATTTTAGTTAATTACCATCGTTTTCTAATCCTATGTCTAGAAAAATAGGTAAATCAGAAGGTTCCTTCCAAAAAAAAAAAAAAGTATTTGACCAAAAGAAATCTCTGTTTAGAATGCCGGAAAATACTAATATCTAAAAAAAAAAATTTAAGCATTTGAAAAGTCATAATTCAAATATAAGCTCGAAGAAAATAGTTATAAGAGTCAACCTAAGCATATCTACCATATTTGTATTCTCCATTATAGGATTATTATAGACCACCAAAACTATAAACATAAAACTACCTTAAATATCAACAAACATATAAATAAAACCTAAAAAGGGCAGCAACAGCAATCTCTATAGGCTATTGATCGATTGGTTGAAACATAAATAATAACTAAAGGGTAACTACTAACTGAAGGATTATTGATCCACAAGCAGTTGCAAAATATAAACTTTAAAACAGCACCAACTATCTTAAGAACAGAACTGGAAGTTCTTACTTGCTACATTTGATTGATCAAAGCTTATCTAAAGAGACATGGCGGCAGCGGCATTTCGATTACCGATTTCAAGCTTTCTTCTGCTTGGCTGGGGCTGGGGGTGGTGGTGGGAAGATGATTCTGAAAAGCCAAGCAGCCAAAATTGCTCCTATGAAGGGAGCGATCCAGTACACGTACAACTGCTCCCATGTATCATGCCTGTTGTTTAGATATGCCCATCCAAACGCCTGCATTTCAAAACAAAGATCATCTTTCTTGCCATACCGAAAACAACAAATATCGTCTTCTCCTTCATTTTTATGGTTCGAATTCACAAAATTATAACACAGTTTTTATCCAAAGGAAGAACCGAAGGAGCCAAACGGTCCAGCTGAGTACACAATGGAAGTTTCAAACCAGATGAAGCAATAATTCACCCCGTATAATCCTTCCATGGTTCAATTACCAATCTTTCCATAGTTCAAACTGTCAATGTCTAGACAAGCTCCTGACTCATGTTGGATAGAATTTAAATATCCTATATCGGTAATTACCATATATTTTGAAACTCATGTTGATTTGATTTCATCTTTCACATGGTTATGTTGAGGATCTCACATTAGAAAGACGAAAAGATCTCACAGTCATTATATGAAAACCCAAATGGGTATTCAATTAGGAAAAAAAGACCCAAGAATTGTGAATCCAAGGAGACACCATCTTGAGGAGGTATGTTGAGGATACCACATTGAAAAGATGAAGACATTTCACAATCTTTAAAGATACATAGATTACTCCTTCCATTGTTAATTGGTTAAAAGACTTGAATGTTTTTCGTTTACTTTAAAAAGGGAAATTTTTTAACTATAAAAACATAAATGAATGGAGAGACATGGTTGAGCGTATCTTTGATTGGAAAAGTTAGCTCTTGTGAAGAGAATGGTGAGAAAAAAACATACACAAAGAGATCGTGTATGTACAGACTACAGAGTGATCGGTAGATGTTTCAACAGAGGACTACCAAAAGAAATAGTACATTTTTCAACAGAGATGGACGGGACTCGAGAGATGCATGCCTAGACGGAGAAAAGGTGAGAGAAAAGAATGGGCTAGAGAGAAACTAGTGGAAGTATTTATGCACAAATATTAATGAGAGAATCTTGTGTCTATAAAGAGATTAGACCTAAGTATTGTAGCCAAAAACCAATTAGGCAAAAAGCTCTTTTGATATTTAAGTTTCAAAGTAATAGCCATGGTTGCCGTGTGGCATGGGATTACTCAATCGAAATTCAATGGAAAGAACATAAAGAACTTTCGTTTATCTGGCTTTATTCAGTTAGCTCCAAATTTAAATCTTATCGAGTAACAAATATGGTCGTTTTGTGATCTAGGGTGAAAATTCCCAAAAATGTATGGTCTTTTTCGTGGACTCTACATGAGTCCTAAACTCGGTATAGAAGTTGCAAACTAGGTGGCCAAACACACTTTTAAATCCAATATCCTTTGATAAAAGATGGGAAGATCTAGACTGTGTTTTTTTCCCCCCTTCCTTCTGCCCCTTTAGTCCAGGATGTTATAATGCTATCCTTCAGAGTTTTATTCTATCCTAGATTTTGCACAACTTGGCAAAAGATAA
Source organism: Lagenaria siceraria (assembly GCA_002890555.2). Taxonomy (NCBI): domain Eukaryota; kingdom Viridiplantae; phylum Streptophyta; class Magnoliopsida; order Cucurbitales; family Cucurbitaceae; genus Lagenaria; species Lagenaria siceraria. Next base: position 14,377,080 of record CM016485.1, read on the forward strand.
TATGAAATAAACATAAGAGTAGAGTTGAGAAGTGGTGGACAAAACAAATGCAGTAAAGGCAGTGCTGAAGATTCTTGGAATTGATATGGAAAATTAGGGTTGTTCAAGATAAACCTAGGGACAGGAAGAAGTTCTTAATTTAGCTAAAGTCTATCTTTCATAGACTAAGAACTGGATGCCACAACCAGACAATCCATGTGCTTTTGGATTTCCAAATCACTAACCTCTTGACTAATTCTCCAGCCTGCTGATTAGCAACTTTAAAAAAAAGGCAAGCAAACATATGAGCAGATGCGAAGTATATTAATGACAATCAATTCTCTAGCAAAGCTCTTGCTTGACTATAATAACTTGCTATTTCACATTTAACTTTTTGCTTAAATGATATCTGTTCAAAAGTGCATTTTTGTCTTTTGGAACACAAACACACCAGCTATTAATGCAACAGCTTCGGTGAATGAAAAACACTCCCCCATCGCATCAATAACACACAAAATATTAAACCAGAACGAATTATCAATAATAGTAACCAAATCAGAACGAGTGAAGTATAAAGCTTAATAGAAGTGGTGAACTCACATTTGCAGGATTCATGGAAGGTCCTGTGTAACTAGAACCAGCAACGATTAATGCTACAGTGGCCATTGCCAGCAACCATGTTTTAATAACTGGGCTGGAGGGACCCCTGAGTACAATTAGAAGAACAGCAAAACTGATTATAAAGGTCAAAACTCCTTCAGCTGTAGCTCCAGAATGAATGTCAACTTTCAGAGAAGGTCCACCAAGCATGTGCTTGTATTGTATAGGCATCACCTCCTTGATAGCCAGGGCACCAGCAACCGCACCAGCTGCCTGCCAACAATGAATTCAATGTAGATACCATTCTTTCAGAAACGTTTAATTCAAGTAGAAGGCAAAAGGATAATAACACCTGCAAAAATTCTCAACCAACATTATTTCATTATATTGATTTCCTATTCTAATTGATGCCCCAATCTCTGATGTGAACTTAGATAGAAAAAGGATAATATCAGTCAGTCAGTAACTTTTTTTTTCAATTTTTTAATATCTATGAGTGCCCGGGCCAGCTTAAGGGGACACCCCGCCTAACCTTACAACATTTGGGTGTTAAGGAAATTATTATGATTTAATCGGGATCAGTCAGTCAATAGTTAGAGATTTTGAAGTGTTTCCTGTAACCCTACAACATTTCTTAATCATCAGCCACCATCAACTCCTTTTTAGTCATACAACAATCTTTCTTCCTCAATCATTACCCAAAAGAAAACACTCAAATTTCTCCATCAAAACCCATTACTCATCCCTAACGATCATGGAAAATCGATCCACCTCTCAAGAAGCGTCATTAAAAAAATACAGAACACAGCAACACGCTAACAAAACGTACATTACATCAAGTACCCTACCCACAAATTATAAAGAATGCAGGTGAAAATTCGAGACAACCCCCAAAACTTTACACTCAATTACAGAAGCAGAGAGAGAGAAAAAGCTAACCTGAGCAGGGAAACGGATAGCCATGGCGAAGAGAGAGGATGGACCAACGCCGGCAGCATAGAAAGCAGCAGTAGCAGTGGGATTAAAGCTAGCCCCACCCAAAGCAGCACCAATTATATTAAAAACGAAAACCAGAACGAAGACAAGAGTAGTAGTGATAAGAAGCGGGTGAAGCGGAAGGCCATAAACACCGGCTGTCGAGTACAGGACGGAAGTGAGAACCCCAAGAGACGAAGCACAGAAAATCCACATGGAAGTGAGAACGGCATCGCCGATCGCAGCCTTGATAGCATCAATCATGGTTAATCTCTGGAAATCGAACAAGAAAGAGCAGTAATTGGCCGGAATCAACCAAAAAAATTGACGCCGGAAGAAGAGAAATCGGAGGTGCAGCTGCAAATAGGTCAACACTGAAGGAGATTTTCTACAAAATCTGGGTCCGATTCCTATGGAATCGAAATCAATGGAAGTTAAATAAGAAGAAAAATACAAATCTTAGAAAAGAAGAGGAAAAAGTTGGGGGAAGATAAGAATCGCAACTGTTGTTGAGTATTCATGGATACCGAGCCATTCACCTAACTCGGGATTTTCTTAGGAAAAAATTCGCTGTGTGGATGATTTTGATTGCTTCGATGAACTTTCCAATTTTAAAATTTGTCCCTTTATCTTTTTGGATTTTTTAAATTGTTATGTTTTTTTTTTTTTACTTTTTTAATATCTATTTTTTGGGCAATTTTTATTTTGAAGTTGGTTTAATTTTAAGGAAAATTATCAAACTATTTGCAATTGTGGAAAAATTTCATATTCTATTCAAATGACTGTAAAAATTTCCTATATTTATAAATAGTTTGATTAATTTTTTATATTTAAAAATAACCTTAATTTTTTTTTCCAAAAAATGTTATTTACTAACATTTCCACACTAAGTCTTAAAAAGAGTTTTTCACATATAGAAAATGAGTCAAACTATTTATAAAAGTAAAAAAATGCTAGATCGCGATAGAATTTTATCCCTTAAGCATATAACTTAATTTAAGATTCACTTAAAGTATTAGGACTAAAATGGAATGAAAGTCAAAATATAAAGACCAACACGATATTTTAATTTTTAACATATAATGCAATATCCTTCATTATTTTTTCTCTTAAATGAAAAGTTTAGTCCCTAAGTTTACTTGGTCTCTAAAGTTTAAAATTTGTCTAATATGTCCTTACAATTTAAAGTTTGTGCTTAATGGCTCTTAAACTTTAAAATAAAACCTCGTTTGATAACTATTTGGTTTTCGATTTTTCTCTCAATAAATTTTATAAAATGGTTTCATCTCTCATAAGCAAAAAAGTTAATCTTTAGTTAAATTTCAAAAACAAATTTTTTTTTTTCAGTCTATTAAAATTTACTAATTTGATACTGGGAGCATTGCACGTATTTTATAAATTTGAAAATGTAACTTAATTACAAAAGTTCATAAATACAATTTATGTATAGAGAGTTTAAATAATAAGTTGGGCTATTTTTAAATATAGAAAAAAAATTAAAACTATTTACAAATATAGAAAAATTTTATAGTCTATCAGTGATAGACCACGATAGAATTTTATCGCTTTCTATCGCTAAAGCAATATAATTCATTTGCTTGAGCAATAGAAAACGATAGAATTCTATCGCAGTCTATCACTGATAGACAGTGACATTTTTCTATATTTGTAAATAGTTTGATATTTTTTCTGTTTATAGTGATTTTCCTGATAATTTTAGATTAAGTTTTAGTTTATAGATAAATGATTAATTAATTATCATTGTAATTAACAATTAATCGCTAAAATATAATATAATAATATAAATAAAACATTGCAAAAATGACAAACCCAAGTCTTCAAATTATTAATTTTAATTATGACTACCAGTCATTTGATTAGTTACTTAATTTAAATGAACCTATAATTTTTTAATTTTTTGAAATAATTATTTGATCCATCTATCTACTTATCGCTCTATCAATCTACCTACCTATCTATCTATCTATATTATTAATTATTTGTATATAATTAATATTTAATTGTTTTAAAATTTGACTTGGATGATCTCCAATTAACTTCAAATTTTAATTTTAAATTAAAAGTTTTTTTTTTATTTTAACACCTTCTTATTGGTTATTTAGTAATTTAAAAAAATTATTTTTTATTTTGATTTTGATAGATTTGATGATGTGTCTATTTAAATTTGTTGATAAGAATAATATGTATATACATATATAAAAGTCGAGACCAATGCTCGGATAATATGCAAATGGTAAAACTAGTTACAATGCAACTAAAGAGTAATGACTGGGTGCTTTTTTTTATTCAACAACTACTTGAGTTGCATAAAGATTGATGCAGCCTAGACAGCACCTAAGTGCCCGTTTGATAACGTTATTGCTTCTTATTTCTCATTTTATGTTATTATTATTATTTTTTTAAATAATAAACAGGAATATATTTGATAGCTATTACTGTTTCCTGTTTATTGAAAGAAAGAAAAAAGAAACATAAACATAAATTTGTTTGATAATTATTTATTGTTTATTGTTTTTTTTTTCCTTTTTTTTAACAATAATATATATATATATATATATATATATATATATATATATATATATATATATATAAAGAAGATATGTCATACATTAAATATCGAAAAAGATATTATCAAAAGCTTTATGTCATTTAATACAAGTAAGTCTCGACGACAACTAAATACAATAACAAAGTTGTATCATATTCTTCATATGTGTTGCTCAAATTTGATCGGTGTTGTCATCTCTAACTCGCGTCATTTGTCTTAAATGATATCGAGTCAAATCCAACTTAATTATATTATTATGTAAATATCGTGGTTGTAAAATATTAAAGTTAAGCTAAATGAATGTCTTAGTCAGCAAAATTTATATGTTGTAAAATTCTACTCGGTTTCAAATATACAAAAAAAAATGATAATTAAAATAATATATAAACATACATTATACAAATTGTAAAATTTAATACTCAAAAGTTGAAATATAAAAGAAATATTAATCTACATATTGAAAATTAAAGTAATATATATATATATATATATATATATATATATATATATATAAATATTAGAGAATTTTAAAATTTAAAATCAAAATAAAATATAAATATAGCATAACTATCTTTGTAAATAGAAAAATTAATAGATAAAAGATAAAAATAAATATATAACAAAATAAAATTCCATCTTGGAAGTTGAAATTTGAGATATATAAAAATTAATAGACATATTGAAAATTAAAATAATATATAAATCTAAATTTTAGAAAATTTTAAATTTTAAAATAAAAGTAAATTATGGGTATGCATGACTACTAATAGGCCAAGGATAAGTTCTGATAAGTAAAATAAACAGTATTATATAAAATAGAAATAAAACAGGTGTAGTTTCTCAGATTTTGCCTTGTTTTTAGAAACATTTCTCAAATTCTAGAAAAATAAACAAGAACAGTTATCAAATAAGTCAGTTTCTTAAAAAATAAGAAACATAAAAAGAGAAACGTTATCAAACTGGCCCTAAGTATTTTCCGTAGCTAAATTTTCAGTTGAGGACATTATTGAGGCTACGAAAAATCAAAATCATGTGCAAAGATAGTTTGCTAAAATTTAAAAAGAAAAAAAATCCAACTCTTGCCATATATTTAAATAAAACCTAAAACATTGCTATGCACTCTAATTTCCCATCTCTTTTGTTTTCCTTCCATAAACTATTATTATCAAAGGGCCCAACATCACTTTGGGCTCAGGGCCCAAACCCAACAATCATTACTCTCTACGACAACCCTCCAACCCAACGGCTCTTTCAATAATTTAAAAAAAAACGGCTATTTCAAAATGTAGCCGTTACAAATTCAAACACAACGACTACTTTTATTTTTCTTCCCCTTTCTGCAACTAGTTTTAAACTAAGCTTCCGCCATTTCCAAATCTCACAACTCCTGAGAAAATCACTCTAAAAAATTTCCTTTTTCTCTCCCAAACTCAACCAAATCTCAAACTTTCCATTTTTATTCTTCCAAATTTCTTCCCAATTAAAAAGGAAAAATGAACGACTTGATGACCAAATCGTTCACCAGCTATGTGGATCTGAAGAAGGCAGCCATGAAAGATCTCGATCTCGAAGCCGGTTTAGAAATGCCATCGTCCGTTGCCGGCGACAACGGCGACATGGGTCTTTTTCTCGAAGAAGCCGAGAAGGTGAAAATGGAGATGGGTTCAATTAGAGAGATTTTACTTAAACTCCAACAAGCTAACGAAGAGACCAAATCTGCTCACAAACCCGAAACTCTCAAATCGCTTCGTAATACAATCAACGTCGACATCGTCACCGTTCTGAAAAAGGCGCGATCGATCCGATCTCAGCTCGAGGAAATGGACCGCGCCAACGCTGCAAAAAAACGTCTCTCTGGCAGCAAAGAAGGCACTGCCATTTACCGGTAATTAACTTCCGTTCCAAATTACAAATTCAGTCTTAAAAAGTATCAAATGGGTGATGGTAAATTTAATTACAGGACGAGAATCGCAGTGACGAACGGGCTACGAAAGAAGCTAAAGGAATTAATGATGGAGTTTCAAAGCTTGAGGCAGAGGATGATGACGGAGTACAAGGAAACGGTCGGGCGACGGTACTTCACGGTGACGGGGGAGCATCCGGAGGAGGAGGTGATAGAGAAGATAATATCGAATGGAGGGGAGGAGTTTTTGGGGAGGGCGATAGAGGAGCACGGGAGAGGGAAGGTAGCGGAGACGGTGGTGGAGATACAAGACCGACACGGGGCGGCGAAGGAGATAGAGAAGAGTTTGTTAGAGCTACATCAAGTGTTTTTGGATATGGCAGTGATGGTTGAAGCACAAGGGGAAAAAATGGATGATATTGAACATCATGTGATGAATGCTTCACAATATGTGAGAGATGGGACTAAGGATTTGAAGACTGCAAAAGATTTGCAAAAGAACAGTAGAAAGTGTATGTGTTTTGGGATTTTGCTTTTGCTTTTGATTATTTTGGTTGTTGTTATTCCTATTGCTGTTAGTTTTGGAAGTTCTTGAAATTTTAGGGGTTTTTTTTTTTTTTTTTTTTTTTTTTTTTTTTTTTTTTTATGGGATTTTTGGGGGATTTTGATGAGATGGGGATGTTCTTGGCATCCCCAATTATATAATATTTGTATTAAGAAAATATGGAAAATTGTGATGCAAATTCAATTGATTTCTTTTTCAGGTATGACTTTTTAATTTTGTTTTGCTTTTAGGGTTTAATTCTATCTTGATTTTGGTGGTTTTAGTATTTAAATTTTGTTTGGAAACTTCCCAATATTTTTGGCTTTTAAATCTTAAACTTGGATTTTAGGTAAATATTTTTAGGTTAAATTATAAATTAGTCTTTATATTTTAATATAAATTTAGTCTTTAAATATGTTTTCCTTTTTAAAAATCTGGAGATATTAAGGTTGGATTAGACATAAAATTTAAATCTATATCTAATATTTCTTCTATTTATAGATTTTATTAGATATACAAACAAAAAAAAAAAGTTAAAAATTTAAAAGACATGTAAATTTAGAGGTCAAGAAACTCTAAAGAACTTAACTTTCTTTTTTTAATAAAATAACTAGATCAATATCAATGGAATCAACTAAACTATACATTTTAGATAAACTAGTTAAAATACACGTGGAAAATGCATAGTTTTAATTGAAAGTAAAAATAAAAAAGTAGTGTACAAATCCAAATTTTCTTGTTATGTAACATTTAGAATAATTTTGAAATGTGTTGCATGTAATTTTAGAATTTTAAAATCTAATTTTATAAAGTAATATTTAAAATTTGAATGATTATATTGTATGTTAAGTTCAAATGGTAAATATTTGATGTGAAATTAAAAAAAAATGAAAGAAATAAAAATGATTAAAAGAGACCACATATATGATTAAAATTATAATACATATAATGCAATTGAATTTGATAAGGGAGTGAGGTAAGGAAATTTTTTGGTATTCTTCGAGGAGGAAAAAAGAAATAAGTGTTCTAATAAATTGCATTTCATATGAGAATACTGATCTTATAAACAATATTTTAGGCATATCCCTCATGGTTAAATTATGATGTTTTACAACTTTGGATTGCGTTCATATGTGAATGGATGAGCCGATTCAATGTGTAATCATGTCTATTCGAACAGTGTATCTCGCTAGCAAGCTTTGCAACTATTCAATTCTCTTATCTCAACGAACACTTCAACTTGAAGAGACACATCCCTATTAGCAATGATTGAAAGGTAAAATATAAATTTAATAAAATTATAAGATAAAAAAGGAAAAACAAAAATTATCTAATCCTCAATAACTCCATCAAACTTAAAAGTATTAAGAATTTAAAAACACACATAACTGATTAAAATTAAAATATACATATAATGCAAGTGAAATGAAAAGTTGTAAATTGAAAAAAAAAATAGCAATAAGGAGGAACAAGACATTCCATCTTACTTAGTTTAAATGAAAAACATAAATAGCAAATTAAAACTTTGATAAATAAATGTCACTGTAAGATCAATTCTTTACGTGACGAGTAATTTTATGAAAACAAAATGGTTTTTAAAAAAAAGAGAATGAAAGAAATATTTAATCAAATGAACTTTAATTATAGGAGAATCTCTTTATAAATAACATTTTAGGTACATGCCTACTGATAGATCTATGTTTCACATATTCGATTTGAATCTCACCCATATATAAATGGATAACCAACTTCCATTCAATGTATAGATCGTGATGTTTCGCATCTTCGATTCATTGTACAGCCACTTCTATTTGAAAAGTCGTGTCTCTCAGATATAATTTGTAACTATTGGATGAATGGCAAAAGAGAAATAACAAACCGAAGAGGCTAAATTGAATCAACAAATTCTCTACCATTCAAATCGAATTAACCAAATATTCGGCCCATTGAGAATATTAGAATTCCAAAATTGATTTCATATTAAAAAATCTATTTATTTATTCACATTTCAAATCATAGTGAGTAATAAAAAATTATTTAAGGAGCCAAAATATTTTGGTGCCACCATTTCTCAGACATTAGCTCCAAAATTTCAAATTCTTTCTTCACTTCTCCAACATCTTCAACTCCAAACCAAAGATTACCATTCACGCGAAAATACCAAACCCTAACAAATTCTCCTCTCATCAGCGCGTCACTGTGACGCGTCACCGTATTATACCACCCTCCGGTTAGCGCGTACGACGCCACCTCCTTATCTTTGCTCCGCCGCTTTTTCAATCTCAAGTAACTCACCGTTTCGCCGTCCGGCTCCATCACCGCCACTCTCATAACCTTGCCGGATTTCAACTTCTTCATTTCCTCCTCCGTCAAGAACGGTTCCTTTATCCTCTTCCCCTTCATCAACAGTCGATCTTTTCTCCTGTTCACGTCCCCTCTCCGCAATGGCTTCTCCATCAAAATTCGAGGATGAATCGAGCTCGGATCTTCGATTAGTTTCGCGAATCGGTAGGGGAATTTCGATGGAAAGTTCTGGAAGGTTTTTGTCTCTGTTTTTTCGTCTATGCTCGATTCAGAGGATTCTCGTTCTTCTACGATAACGGCGGAGGAGGACGCCGATTTCGTTGATTCATTCGTGTAAACGATCTTTTGTTTTCCGATCTCAATTTCTTTAGATCGTGTTGCTTCTTGATCGGTTTCGGTGTTGACGATCTTCATCTTCTCCGCCGCCGATTTCTTTCCTCTTCCTCTTTCCGCCGCCGTTTCTTCGTCGATTACGTTGATGATGTCCCCTTCTTCTTCCGCTTCAATCATTTCGCTGTTTTCGGACTCGTTGTACGAAGATGGGGCATTGTCGTCGCCGGTTGTTTCGCCGGCGGCAGTAGCAACGTCCATTTTGCCAAGAAATTTGGGTGAGAATTTTTCTGTGATGAGTGTTGACCTGACAGATGAACTCTGCGTTTGATTTATAGAGAGAAAAAAAGAGTGAAACTTCACCGATTGTTAACTAACGAACGAACTATGAACTATGAACTATGAACTAACCAACCGAATAAAAAATAGTCTGTTATAAAAAAGTGAATTTTAAATTTTGGTTATAATAGGTTAAAAAAATACATTTTAAACTTTCATAAAATAATAATTTTTTCTTTTTAATTTAGTATTTGTATCATCAAATTTGTAATAATAAAAATTAAGTGTTGAGTAACCATTAATTTTGAATTTGAAAAAAAATGAGTTTATAAAATAAGTTGGCTTATAATAAGACACTCAAAAACAAGATAAATGAATTTTGAGGGTTTAATAGTTAATATCTCCCTAATTTGAATGAGATACTCCAGTCACCACTAACATCAACTGCGATCAACTCCGCTTACTACTTTCTTGGTGTCCACCACTGACCAAGGGCAGATTTAGTATAGGCATAGAGTCAACCTCAACTTTATGCACTCTCTCTATATATAAAATAAACATGGTATCAATACCTCTTTTAGCCCAATGGTAAATTTGTCTTTCAGTCCCTCTAGATTTTCAGATTATTTTTCCTGAACTATAAAGCTCCCGTCATCAAAATTTATGGATCTGCCATAACTGTCAGCCAATTCTCCGACAAACCACCTCCGCGAGACCGACAACGACCAGTTCTCCCAGCCACCACCTTTGACAACTGTCGCTTGCCAACCTCCGGCCACCACCTCCAACGATCACCTCGTCTCTGCACGATCGCTACCTGACCAATTTTAGCCACCTCCCACGATCGCTGTTGTCAAATTTTTTTATAGTAATTTGACATTAATAAATACACTTTTTATAACAAATCAAACAATTGTGTATATAAAAACACATTTGAGAAAGATTTGTCAACACACATATATATATATTTTTTTTATTTTAAGGAGTTTTTATTGAAAGTGTTTAAGTGAAAATGAATCTTTAAAAAACATTTTTTTAAGTCATTCCAAACAGGTCCTTAGTTCTTAAACTTCAATAGTAACAATTCCATCCATATACTTTAAAATTTGTAATAATCTAGTCTTTATTATGAAAAATTTTGTATCAACTTTGTTATGTAACGACTTAATTTTTATAGTTTTTATATATATAAAAAATTGATTCTCGATTAGTTTATCGATCTATATATGTAACAAATTTCATTAAATTTTAACAATATTTTTCACAATAAAGATTAAATTATTATAAATTGTAAAGTACATGGATTAAATTGTTACTTGTTAAGAATTAAATTGTTACTTGCTAAAGTTCAATAACTAAATTGTTACAAATTTTAAAGTACAATGATTATATCATTACTTGCTAAAGTTCGTGAAATAAATTGTTACTCCTATAAAAATTAATGGACTACTATATGATCTTTTAACTTAAATATCATTTTTGTACTTTTACATTTTGATATTTTATCCACTAAAATTCCAAACTAATAATTATATATATTTGAAACATAAACTTCTCTCTTTTTTCGTTTTTTTAGTACAATAATTATCGGACAGGGGATCAAGCCTTCGATTTCTATGGATAAAGGTCATGCTAATTAATTGAGCTAAGCTCATTTTGGCTAAAGCATAAACTTTTAATAACTGAATATATGTATAACTCATACATGTATAAGACTTATGGTAAAATATATAGACTAAATTGATTTTCGTGTCTAAACCAAACCCAAACTTCTAATTTTGTGTTACGTATAATAGTGAATTTTAAAAAATATATCAAAACTTAGAGACTAAATTTGTAATTCCTAAAAGACTATATATATGTAATTAAAAAAAAAAAAACTCATATATTACAAAGTCATCTATTTGTTGTGAGATGGGAAGATAGTGCCATATCTATTTATGTATGTATTTAGATTAACTTTTCAAGTGTAGCCACTCAAAATGGCTTCGAAAAATAAGTTATTTTGAAAGAACCGAAATCTAAATTTTTAAAAAATATTTTGAGTGTTTAATTAAGAATTTATTTCTATCACGGGTTTAATCCACGGTGGCCACCTACCTAAATTAATTTTCTACAATTTTTTTTATACCTAAATGTGCACATAAGCTGACCCAACACTTATGGATATTAAAAAAAAATTAAGAATTTCTTTCAAACTTTTATTGCAGGGGAAAATGACCAAAATACCCTTATACTATTTTGCTTCATTTACAGTAAATTGACATTTCTTAAAGCATTTCAACCTCAAAACAAACGTATCAATGTATATTATTTACAAATAGTGTTTGTTTTTCTTTTTTTCGTTAAAACAAACACGAATAATCCATCTAAAAAAAAACACTGAAATTACCACAATGCCCCTAACACAAATCTTCAACACTAGGATTGAGGGGTCGAAATTTTATCATCTTCTTTATCGTCTCCGTCTACCTCCAGAAGCATGAAGCAGAGCCGTCCACGGCCGCCGCCGGCTCGGAAACTCCATAGCTGCATCAAATCTCCTTCCTTCAACTCATTCCTCTCCACCAATCCATTCCACTCCGTTATGAACACATACGCCACTCCCTTCCACGTCTCCCATTTACTCAGCGTCATCAAACTCACTGAACAATCCGGCTCAATAATCTCCACCATCCACCATATATCTCTGTTCAGCTTCTCCTCCTCCTCCACTTCCAGAAAATTCGTTCTGATCTTCCTCTGAGGAATCAGAAACCGATTCCGCCGCTCCTCTACATCCCCCTTCTTCAATCGCTTCTGCAGCACCAAATTAGGGCTCGCACTCCGCGATCTTCCCATGAAAATCATCATATTCTTGTACTCCTCAGGTATGCTTTCGATTAATTGTTGGTCTGTTTCGGCTATGTCCGCTAAAACCCCGATCGTTGGGGTTTCTTGATTTCCGTCCGGATCGCTCTCGCTTTCGCTTTCGGTGTCGAATATGAAGCCCTTCGGTGGCGGTTGTTCAGATTGTTGGTCGAATTTGGGAATTGGATCGGCGATTGGTTGGAGAACTGGGCGTTTTACTTTTCTTTCTCTTAATAGTTTGTATCGCTTTGAGTTTCCTTGGATTCTGCTCCTCCTTCTCTTTATTAGTGGAAGATAATCGTCCTCCTCGCTGAGGTTTTCATCGGTGGTTCCTTCTTTAGCAGAGACTGTGGTTTCTTGATCTTTATCGCCGTCGCCGGTGGGATTTGAACGGTGGGGATCCATGTTTTCGCCGGCGGAAAAGAAGAAGAAGAAGACAAGAACAATCGGTTTCTTGAGATTTAGTTTTCTGAAGATATTTTGGGGTTTTAGAGAGGAATAGGATTAACTAAATTTTAGATTTAAATCTCTCTTTTTTTTTTTCTTTTCTTTTTTTTCCTTTTTGGAATTTTTAAAGTTTATATTTTAGATCTTGTTGGACACCCATTTCCTTTTTTATTTTCTGTTATTTTTAAATGTTAAATTACTCATTTAATTACAAATTTTGAGATTTATGTCGTTTAAAAATACAAATTTACAAATTGAATCCATGAATTTATGAATTTTAAAAAGTTACATATTTAAATAGATATAAAATTAGAAGTTTGGAGGTTTTTGTTAGACTTAAAACTCAATTTTATATTTAATAGATTAATTAATTTTTGATAATTTTAAATTTGTCATGGACATAACTAAACATTAAATTGAAAAGTTTGAAAATTATTAATGCATAATTGGTGCTTTTACCATGTTTAAAATATTCAAAAACATGTTTTTAATTACTCTAAATTAATTTAATACCTAATTTTACACTTTTGAATATAATTTAATACTTAATTTTACACTTTTGAATATAATTTTGAGATCATCCTAATTGGTTTTGAATTATTAAAAAATAATTTAGTAATTTTAAAAATAATAAAAGAAGTCGTTTCAAATTTACTCTCATGTTAAATGGTGCATTTTACTTGGCAATAATGATAATAAAATTGTGAGATTTGCTCAGTTTCATAGATAACCTTAATCAAAATCATGAATGAGAATAAAATACGGAAAATTTTCACAGATATAAAAAATGTTAAATTATTTACAGAAAATTAAAAAAATACTGATATCGTTTTATCAGTGATAGACGCGTCTATCATAACTAAAAATTTTGCTATCGATATAAATACCCATAAAATCGCCTTAATTTTGACAATCTCATTTCGATTTGAGATTTTGTCCAAAATGATAATCAATCTCATTATCCTAAACTCAAATTACAAACTCGTCTCGAATTTGTCAATAAACTTAACTAGCGATAATTAATTGACATGTCTTGCTCTCTTTAAGTTGTTTTTTTATTAAATATACATACATATACACACACACATATATATATATATATATATTCATGAGTGTTCGGGTTAGCTTATGCACACCTCAACTAATTTCATGGGACAACCTATGCTCTCTTTAGGTCGTTGGATCCGTGTTATTGTTTAAGAAAAAAAAAACTTACCTCAAATTTTAAAGTTATTTCAATTTCACTATTTTCTTCAAAAGAAAAAAAAAATCACTCGTATTATGCATTCATGTCAATCATAGCGTTACAATACAATTACTTCCCTTCCAAAATCAAATTACAAACCCTCCGTTGACCCGAACAATCTGCCCGTTGACCCACCCACCGTCATCAGTAGCCAAAAATCCCACCACTTTCGCCACGTCGTCGGGCTGCCCGAGACGGCCTAGTGGGCAGGCCTCCGCCATCTTGGCCACCGTATCCTCTGATTTTCCGGCGTAAAAAAGCTCCGTCGCCACCGGTCCTGGCGCCACGCAGTTAACCGTAATTCCTGTTCCCTTGAGCTCTTTCGCGGCAATCTTTGCCATCGCCTCCACCGCCGCCTTCGACGCCGCATAGGCACCGTACCCTGGCGGCAGAGACCCAACGATCGACGTCGTAATCAACACAATCCGCCCTCCACCGCCGCGCCTGAGCCGATTCGACGCCTCTTTACAGACCAAAAACGCGCCTCTGCAATTCACTCGAAACGCCTCATCCCAATCCTCCACGGCGGTTCCGGCCAGACTCGGGTACTTCGAATCGAGAATCCCAGCGGAGTTCACAAGGATATGGATCTCAGATCCAAACTCCTTCTCGGCCGAATCGAACAGCCGTTTTACCTGGTCTGGGTCGGACACGTCGGCCTGGACAGCGACGGCTCGCCGGAGCGGTGCCGATGACTGGTTGAGCTCCGATGCGAGAAGATCGGCTTGTGTAGAGTTGGAAGCGTAGTTGATAACGAGGTTTGCGCCGAGGGAGTGGAGGTGGACGGCGATGGCGCGGCCAATGCCGCGAGAGGCGCCGGTGACGATTGCAATTCGGCCGTCTAACGGAAGCGCGGCAGCCGCGGAAGCGGCCATGGATTGAATCGAAAAATGAAGCGGTTGATTTGTTGATGATGGGGTTTGAAAACGGTGGTGTAGAATTAGTGTGAGTGAAGATCGAGGACCGCCATTTTTATGGAGGTGGAAGATGAAAGCGATGTTTCAGTGAGTTGAAGATGATGATTGATGCGTCACTGCTTATGTAAAATCTAAATGACTAGATCACCCCTGACCACAATTTTAGGGCATCTTTTTTTGTTTATGTGGTTTTTTTGGACTCGTAGTTTATTGAGAAATTTTCACAAATTTTAAATTATTTTTTATTGAGAAATTACTATAAATAAAAGAAAATATCTATCACACCGTCTATCACTAAAATTTTTCTATATTTGTAAATAATTGGACTCATTTTTCTATATTTAAAAACAACCCTTCTTTATTTTCATTTTTTTAAGAAAAAAAAACAGCATACAACCAACAACCAATTACTGCTTCAAACTCTTATTTAGAAAGAGAAAACTATTTGGAAAGAACATCTTTACGGATGAAAGAAATATCTGGAGATGATGTCAAAGTCGTCACAATATGAGCAATTTTGTTTTCCTCTCGAGGAATATGACAAAAGTGCATAGTATTAGCAATTTTTTTTTACAAAATGAATGTCATCAATAGGACCCTAATCTCAACAAAAGAGCGTTCCCCTTTTAAGAGGCTTGACAATCTACAAAGTCTCTGGCTCAACTCCAAGTGACGAACTGAAACTCACCCACTCTTGCATAACTAATTCCATACCCTCCGATAAACGCTCCAATTTCAAGCAGATTAACACTCCAACCCTTGGACTTGAACCTACATCCACCCAAAATCGAATGATCGGAATGGTGTCGAACAATCAACCCTACCCCCCGCCCCACCTATCTCATTCGATCAAGTAGCATCCATGTTTTCATTTTTTTTAAGTTTAACAAACGTGAGGAAATAATGAAATCAATGTATTTGGTTAGTGTTATGAATATACAATTATTCCAAATAATAAATTAAGTTAGGTTGAAATTTACATTTAGAATATAAATTATAGGTTAAAATACAACTTTTATCCATATTTTTTTAGACTTATTCAACTTTAGTCTTAGTACTTGCAAATTGCAAATTTTTCATCCCCTCGTTTTTAATAAATCTTATATCTATCCTTTAAGTGAATTTTTATTTAAATTAGTTATTAATAACAATAATAATTTCCATAAAAAAAAACTGTTTTCGAATATTGAAAAATGAGTCAAATTATTTATAAGTATAGAAAAATTTCACTGTCTATCAGTAATAGACTTCCATCGTTCATAGATGGTGAAATTTTTATATATTTGTAAATAGTTTGATATTTTTTCTATTTATAATAATTTTTCAAAAAAAAAAAATACACCATGTGAAATTGTGAATAAAAATAATTTGAAAAACAACAATGAATTGGTGATAAAGTCTAGATTTAATATTTATTTAGAGTATGTGTCTAAAATTAAACAAATCTTAAAATATATAAACCAAGATAGTATTGTAACTAATATAGTTTATTCAAATTTATCATGCTACAAATTGCTATTATTTAGGCAAAACTCACTATGAATTAGGAAATACAATGTGAATCGAAACTTAACCAAGTAAATAAGACACTTCATCATATAAACCTAATGTCTTTTTTAGACACAATGTTCTATTTTTACTAATGGGACGTGGTCTACAAATGTTAAATAATAACAACAACAATAAATGAATACTAAATTAAAAAAAAATCATAAGCTTCACATTTGGTTAAATATATATATATATATATATATATATATATATATATATATATATACATACTCTTTCAAGAGTTCAATATCAATCCCTCTAGCACCGAATATGAGAAAAAATATTCATACTTGTTCTATTTTTTAATCTTAAACAACCAATGAAAAAACACGTTGTATAGTTGGTTCAAGCTCCATTATAAGCAACTGGGTCTGAATATGAGTAAAGGACCCGTTGAAGGCAATTAAAAACGCCATAACATAATTAGTTCGAAAGAAATCAACCAGATTTATTACATCCACCGCACGAACAAATAAGGTGATAAGAAGCGAGTTCATTCCAAAGAGTCTTCAGTTTGGCGAAATAAGCAGTGATGGTAAGTTGATCTTGAACTAAATTAGACAACTCACGATGTAACTAGAAATGCGAAGATGGTTTTTGCACTGATATCGTTGCTGAATATCAAGTCAAATCTCATGAGAATAGTCACAAAAATTAACGCTAGTAGAATTCTCTTCAGAGAGAGCATTCAAAATCCAAGTTATAACCATACTATTAGCACTGATATTGTTGCTGAATATCAAGTCAAATCTCATGAGAATAGTCACAAAAGTTAACGCTAGTAGAATTCTCTCCAGAGAGAGCATTCAAAATCCAAGTTGTAACAAAACATAATATACATCGGAATAACTAATGAATAGTTTAGATGCAAGTGGCACTAAATTACAATTATAATAACCTTTCATAGATGTTTTAAAAAATACCCTTAAGTAAAAATTTATTAGAATGTTAAACACAGAATTGATGAGACAATAATGACTAGATGAATACTTAAATTAAGTCTGAAAGAACAATTCAAACACTTGACTTTTTGTCAAACATTGTAACGATTTTTCGACCCTAAAAAGAGTTTCGAAACGTATATAAAACATCAAATAATATTGCAACTATTAGCATACAAACATTATTTTCAAGTTTATGATAATTTTCGTAATTCAGCCCTAAATGAAAGGTTGTAATATGACATCGTATGCATACAAAAATACGGTAAATTTGTACGGATGACCCAAAAGTTGGGCCCAATATGCCAAATGACCAATTTTTTTAGAAAAAATGTCAAATGCTCTCTGGCTGACGTAAGGCCCTTGGTAAATTACGGATGTGTCCTCCCTCACTAAACCATTCATCTCTCGAAGTAAGTCAAAACTTCAAATGCAACGACCTTCTTATCGCTCTCTTTTCCCACTCTATTACCGACATCACTGTCTTTGAAACCACCCATCAACTCCTTTGCAAACGAAACCGTCCATCCGTCGCGACTTCCCAATCTATCAAGTAATCTCCAGAGGCTCGACGTCAGTAGGAGGATATTTGATATTTTTTCTAAAAAATGAGTCATTTGGCATATCAGCCCAAATTTTGGGTCATCTATATAAATTTCCCTACAAATACGACGTCGTTCCTATTCATCTCTTTTCACAAAATCAGAACCAACCAAACGCTGTTTCAAAAATTTTCACTTTCAGAAAAAATCTAAACAAAGGAGAGGGCGCGCCAAGCCAAGGGCAAACAAAACGAAACGACTTCAAGACTCCTTCGATCAAGCCCTAGATCACAGAGCTTCACTCAATCTCAACCATGGCGATTGCTCGAACAGGAGTCTACGTCGATGATTATTTGGAATGTACGTTTCCTTTAACCTTCCTCTTTTTCCCCTCTTTCTTCCGTCTCTAATTTCCTTCTTCTTTTTGTTTCAATCTTCATAGACGCTAGCACATTGCCTGCTGAGCTTCAGAGGCTACTCAATACGATCAGAGAACTCGATGATCGATCCCAGTGTAAAACCCTCGTTTTCTGATTTTCTCACTGTTTAGAGATTGTCTGCTCGGATTCGTTGGTCTGAATGTTTGCTTTTGTTATAGCGATGATTGACCAGACGAGGCAGCAAACGAAATACTGTTTGGGACTGTCGACACAGAGTTCGAAGAAAGGATATAGTAATAGTAATACAGAGGATGAGGAGTCCGCCTTTGAGAAACTGCGGAAGGATATTGAGGCGAATCAGGATAACGCGTTGAGTTTGTGCACTGAGAAGGTTTTGTTGGCACGTCAAGCAGGCGACCTGGTATGGCGGTCTTTCTTTTTTTCGTTGTATCTCTCAATTATTCATGATTTCAGACTGCCTGGTTCAATTACTGTTCGCTTCTCCATTTTTTACTCTGGACCGCAGTTTTCTATCTCCTCTATTAATTTTTCATTTTTTCTTTCGCCTATCTTATCTATGAGCAATCTTGAATTGCAAGTTTGTCTGTCGAGAAGAGATGGGTTAGGAGATGGTGACATTATTTTTCGTTGAATCATTGTCATTTTTCCAACGTCTAATGAGCCTAGTTGCTATAGTTCACAGGAGATTCCGTTAAAAATGGAATTGATATCAATTTCAGAGAGCCATTTGCTCTTTGAAATGTTGTACTGAAACATTTATTCATCAAGTAGCTACACTCCATTGGTATTCTAGAATAAATTTTCTAGACTTATCTCACAGGGCTTCATGTGCTTTTACTTGTCCAGATAGATAGCCATATTAAACGACTTGATGAGGATCTAAACAACTTTGCAGAAGATCTGAAACAAGGTACACAGACTTAGAAGCTTGGCTATTTCTGGGAAATGCAAGTTATTTTACAATGTAATGTTTGAAGGTTAATTTCTGTATTATCTGAAGAGTTGAAGGTTTGCAAGTTATTAATAAACCTCAAAACCATTTTTGATATTTAACCAAACAAACAAGCAATATGTTGTTGGATGCTTTAATGAATTGCTTACCTTTTTGGCTTTTCCTTCCATTCAGTTTGTCTGTTTGGATAATGCTTAACCTTTTACTATTTCTCAGAGGGAAAAATTTCACCAGATGAACCGGCAATTCTTCCGCCTTTGCCACTAGTTTCAAAAAATGAAAGGCGCAGACCAGTATTTATAACACCTCAATCTAAGAGGCCAGATTACAGGGATCGGGATTGGGATCGGGAGCGTGATCGAGATTTTGAGCTCATGCCTCCTCCAGGAAGCCATAAAAAGGACTTTGCACCTTCACTTGATGTGGATCAACCCATTGATCCAAATGAACCTACGTATTGCATTTGTCATCAGGTTCTGATTTTGGATTCATACATGCCTCTTCTTGAAAACTGAACTTATTTTTTCAAATGATTTATTCGATATTTCATTTTCATGGTTATGCCTGCCATATATTTATTTGGCGTTGTTTCCACATAATAAATTTTTTTGTTAGGTATTGGAATTTGGAAGACTATGGTTAGCCAGTAGTGGGTATATGAGATAGTTAGATTTGGTTAAAATAAAAGCAGGGAAGTGGTTATCAATAAAGGAAGGAAGAGGGAAGGGAGTGAGGGAGGACAAATATTCACGTATTGCATGAGAAAATGGTAGCCCTCGCGAGAAGCTTTCATCCTTAGCCGAGTCTATCACAATCATTTGGGGAAAAGGAAGAAAAAATGACTAAATTGAAAGCTTCAATCTCATGCAACCACTCCACGAGAGAGACAGTTTAATAGAAAAGAACAGACTATGCTATGTAAAAAGAAAAGGGTTATTTCTGGTTTTATATATTTAATAGCATTGAGACCTTATTCGATGAAGAAATATAGCTGCATCTTTTAGAGAACATTTCATTAGAAAATTCAGTGAGAAAGCAGGGGAGATTGACTGGTAATCCCTGTCAGAAAATATTACATTTTGGAAGTTGGAAGCTAAGTCCGACGTGCAAGAATGAAATTCTAGAGAGAGATGATTTTAGCTTTAGTTTACCATGAGTGGTGCAAGAAATCATGGAGTGAAGAGATGGGAACAAAAAAGTCGAAGCAAAAGGAAAGAACTTGTTTCAAAGGTCAATAATAAAAAGTGAAAATAGAAAGACTAGGGTTTTCTTCATCTTCTTCCTTCCTCAGCTTTTGTTTGATGGAGCTTGTACAATGGAGCACCAAATCGCTCTACAATCTACACAATGTGATACTTTTGATGGTGGGTAGTGCTAGGTATGATTATGGATTGTTATTGGGTATATGAGATAGAGTTGGCTAGATGAATTGTTAGCAGCAAGTGGTTATAAATAAAAAGGGAAGTCAGTGAGGGAGGAAAAATAATTAGATTTAGTGTGGGAGACAAGTCTATCATCCTTTTTTTCTTTTCAGAAGCAGTACAAAACAGTCTTAAGTTTTCGTAATTTCTCTAACTTGATTGCTGGTGACTAACATATTTACTGGTGCCACAATTATCTGTTTTTGTAGGTGTCATTTGGAGATATGATTGCCTGTGACAATGAGAATGTAAGCCCTCCCTCCTTCCTATGTTGTCAATGCTTCACATCCTCCTTTTTTAGTCGTTTGTTTATCTACAATGCTGTTGTTCTTCCCCTCTCATGATTGTGTCCGTAATACCAAAGTTTTCCTGTATGGTTAGTAAGTTTTGAGGCAGTGCAGTTTCTAGAAATGAATTTGTGGATATTGCCCATCTTGTGTCCTCTGAACTCAGCATTTGATCCCATAATTTTTGTGTATATTTGCATGATTGTATGTAATGTAGCTGGTCTTTTTCAGGATGATTGTGCATATGCACGAACCTACACTCATTGAACCAAAGTTTTTTGACTAAACATTCATTTCGCTCCTTCTCTAAAAAAAAATTATTCATTTTGCTCGTAAAATTTCCTGAACTCATTGCTTGTGGGTTAGAGAGGTTTGTCTCTAGTTTTTGTGGTCTTTTTACTTGTAGAAAACCATTGTCTTTTTATTCTATCGATATACGGATGTACTATAGATAAGATAGCCTTATCTTTAATAAAAAAAAAAACCCCGTGGGCAAGGACTTGTACATGCTGGTATTGAAGCATAAGTTTTTGTTTTTTTTTTAAGCTCCTCAGATCGTTGTTGTTTCTTTCAAATGTTTTTAACTTGATCAACTGAACCCATATTAGATAACGATTTTGGTTTTTAGTTTAGGGTTTAACCTTTGCCTTTTCTTCTGCTTTTATGCCATTGACAGTGTCAAGGAGGCGAATGGTTTCATTATTCCTGCGTTGGACTAACTCCAGAAACAAGATTTAAAGGAAAGTGGTATTGTCCAACCTGCAGAGTTTTACCACAATGTCAATAATGAAAAATGCACTGCCAAATATTTCAGAAGCCTGTTGGGGGATATTTAAATGGTACGCCTTGTTTTCCTATCATTTTGACATTCCTAAACCAAAATTGGCTTGTAATTGTATTCTGTAACAATAGTAGTGTAGTAGCTAATTTGAACATAGGTCAACTGGTCGAGTATTGGTTAACATATAAATTTTCTCGATCGAGAGACCAGAGGTTCGAATTTTCCCACCTCGCACTTTGAAGAACTCAAAAAAAAAAAAAAAAAAAAAAGACATGGTAAGTAGTGGCAATGAATTCTTTCTATTTGAAAGTAATCATTTAGCTTGAGTCATCATACTTTGTCCTTTTTCCTTTTACTTTGTGTATTTTTTGGGATGTGTTTCAATTTGGAACCGTTTAAAGCTAAAGATTTTGATGGGCTGTCTAAAGTACAACGATATTGGTTATCATCTCTATGCCCTTTATACTTTTTTTCATCATCATTATTATTAAAGCTTATTATGTGTGGTAACTAAAATCTATTGTGTAATTTATAATTGTGATGAATTTTATGGTGTGACATTTATTTTTGGTGATGTGGGAGTTAAAATTATGTTTTAGTCCTTTATACTTTTTTCTTTATCGTCTTTAATAAAGCCTATTTTTTTTTGTATCTTATTTAGTAGCAAAAATCTTACTAGTTTGTTTGGATTGACTTTATAAGTGAAGAACAAAAAGTGTTTTTAAGTACTTCGAAAGTTAATCTAAATAAGCCCTAAGTGTGAATATGGTGAATTTTATTTTGTGACGATTGTCGTTTTAAGTGATATGAGAATTGAATCTCATTAATTATGTAAATTATGCTAATTCGAGCATTGCTTAATAGATAAAGTGTTACTTACCATCTCAAAGATTGATGGTTTGATCTTTCACTTTTGCAACTATTGTCCAAAATAATAATAATTAGGTTTAAATACTAGTTTGGTTCTTGTACTTTTGGCTTTGGTTCATTTTGGTTAAAGTGACTATTTTGGTCATTTTCATTTTTAAGAGACTAAAATGGTCATCTTTTTAAAGTTCAAGGATCAAAATCGAAAGTGTAAGGACCAAAATAAACATTTTAAAAGTGTAATGACCAAAATGAACAAAAATTGAAAGTATAGAGATCAAAATGAACTAAAGCTAGAAGTATTTAGACCATGAACTAAAAATAAAAGTACATAAATCAAAATAGCATTTAACTTAATAATTGTAATTTTAAACGATTTGAGATTTGAGTCTCATTAATTAGGAATTAGTTATCATTTTAAATGTTGATGATTTGGTCTTCTATTTTTGCAATTATTAAACAAAAGACAAAAATAGCAAATTATAATTCTATATTATTTAAAGCATTGATTTAGAAAGTTGGACTAGAAGTCAATAAAAAAATGTTCAATTTATTTATATTTAGGCCGGTCAAAATTTAATTTGTTAAGATATATATATATCTGTATAAACAAATTCTTACCCTTCATACATATGTTGAATTAAAAGTATATATATTCAAGTCAATGATTAGAAATAGCCTATGAGTTCTTTTGATCGTTAGTTGATTAATCATACTTTGACGGTTAGTTATTTTTTTCTTTTATAATATATGGAATCAAGATTGATAGTACAAACTCGGTAGTATTAATCGATTGCATTTGAGTGGAAATTGATAATTTTGCCGAGTCAGCTATTACAACTAGCAATTTAATTGCTTTTTTTCTTGTCTTTTTCTTTTTCAAATTCCATGGACTAGAAAATGTCTCGTTTCAAACTTCAGAAATTATTAATGTAATTTGTCATTTTAATTCACTAATGTTTCCTCTCGTTGATGGTGGGGACATTTTGGAACTCAAATGTAAAGATGAAGACAAGCTTTTCAAATAATTTGATATTTTAACCTAAAATATCAAGCCAAAAATGTTATTTGACATGATTTTTCAAAAATAAGGATTTATAATTATTTTCATTTTTTTATAAAAAAAATATTTACTTTCCTACTTTTTTTCCCTCAACTCTCGTTTTATTTCTCTCTCCCTCCCATTTTTTTCTTATGAATCTCCTCCCTGTATTTTACTTCTAACAACGACAATACTCCCTTTCCTATATTTGGCATGACGACAATGAATGAAGTTGTTTTTTCTTCTTTCAGTGAGTGACAACAAATCACGTTTTCTCAAACGCCAAACAAATTAAGTGCAAAGGACACGAGTGAGAATATGAAAAAAAAATGAGAACAAGAGCGAGAAGGTGAGCTAATCAGTGAACGAAAATGAGAATAGGAATAAGAAATGAGAAAAAATAATCCATAAAAAGGCTTAGTTATGCTTGTAAAAATTTTAAAAGCTTGTTTCTAAAAAGACTAGTTAAATTTCATTTTTAAAATTTTTTTAAGTCATTAGTACGAAAGTTCCAATTTTTCAACTTTAATGTCAATGGAAGCAAATTGTTCACTAATGGGACAAATTATATGAAATTATTATTAATTATCAATATTCAAATACTTATATTACTTTACTACAGTGTAATATAGTATAGGTGAGATTATTTAATTATTTAATTTATTGTTATTTAATTAAATACGTCAGATTAGAGTATTGCTAATGAGCAGAGCATTGAAGATTTTGAAATTTGTAATATTTCAAATCCTTTGAATGGCGCCAATAATGGTACTCACCTAATAACACCAACTTTGGAGGGAACAACCTATTGAATTCAAATTACTTAATTACCCCTCTATATCTCTCACACAGTATTAATGGTAACCCTTTTGGGGTTGTTTGGGAGACTTAAATGTAATTAGTATTACTGGAAATCAAAGGAGTGTTAGAATGCGTGAGATATCGAAAGCCGAACGAAAATGAGATTGTGAAATGTGAAAACGATGGAAAAGAGAATTTGATTAAAAACTGTGGAACGAGATGAGTTTAATATTATAAATTGGGCCCAAAACATTCAATCCAATCATGAGTTTTAGATTATACATTACAATCCAAACTCATTCCAATACGGATCTCCAAATAGCCTCTTTCTTCTTTGTTGATCTAAATGATGAATAATCGTAAGAGAAATAAGAAACTATAAATTTAAAGTAAAATATACTTGAAATTTTTTATTTAACAAATAAGATTTTAAGCCCGCTTTTCTTTTTATAAACTAATGAATTTTATCTATTTAATTGAGAAGACATGTAAATCAATTTATTTTCATAAAATAAACTCATAATCAATTTTAAAAAATATTATAGAATTTAAAAGAGAGAGGGAGATAAGAAAAAAAACTAGAATACAAATAAAAGCCCTATGCATCAAATAGAGCACCAAACCCTAATACAAGAACGTCGATTGAGCCTAGTTTGAAATATCTAATACTACTAGAACCAACAAACGCATCGAATCATAAAGTATTTTCTCTTTCCCTCTATCTCCTTCTTCAAGAATACATATTTTTTTCTTAACTACAAATAAAATTTTAAATAGATAAAAAATCAACTAATTGAACTCATTAAAATAACCTGCTTGAACATAATTTAAGTTAAAATGACATATATATTCAACAAAGAGATCAGAAGTTTGAATGCTCTCATAATTCATATGGTTAAACTTTAAAAAAAAAAAAAAATTAAATTTCTACTCCTTAATTTGATTAAAAAAATGATAATTTTTAAAAATAGAAAAATAAAGAAAATTAATTACACAAAATAGTAAAATTTTTAGATAGTTGTGATAGATATTGATAGAAGTCTATCAGTGATATAAATGATAGAAGTCTATCTTGATAGATGCTGATCGAGTCTATCAATATATATATTTTTTTATATTTTCTGTAAATAGTTTGACATGTGTAAATTTTATTTTTTTTAAAAAAAAAACTTCAAGTGCTAAATTTAATTCACTAATTAAATAATAATAAAAAAGGGGAAGAAAAGGAAAGAGCAAAATTAGAGGATTTTGATGAGGAAAAAAAGATTCTGAATTTGTTCTCATTTGGAAGGGCCATTATGGTCCATAAATCAAAAGATTTGAGAGAGGGACCCACAGAAGAAGAAGAAGAAGGGATAGCGGTGGAATTTCAAGAAAAGATTTTGAATTCATAGTTATAGAGCGCTTTGGCTTTGCAAAACTAAACCCCAGAAAAGGAAAAATCCCTCTTTTCAAAACCAAAATCAGACAGCACCAAACCCATAAATTCAAATCCCTCAGAATCCCTAATCCTTCTCTTTCTCTCTTCTTCTTCTTCCTTATCTTCTTCTTTCGATTTCTGCTCAGACATACATCTCTCTACGCCATGAAAGCAGCATCAGAAACTCAAAGGTAAGCTTTCTTTTTCTCCTGTTTCTTTGGATTTTCTGCTTTTTTTCAGACACCCTTTTGCTCAAAAACCAAAACCCACTTCATTTTTTGCTTCCATTTTCTGTTTCTTCAACTCTTTTGTACAGATTTAGTATTGGGTTTTTGTTTCTTTGAAGTGCCCATCAGCTGTTTGTTTAAAATCTTGAGTGAATCTGTAGGGTAGTTTTAATCTGAACCGTTTTGTTTTCTTTCAGGTCTTTTATGAGCAAAAATTTGAGTCCAATGCTTCGGCGGGAGTTTGCTAATCTTGATAAAGATGCTGATAGTCGCAGATCTGCAATGAAGGCATTGAGAACTTATGTAAAGGAATTAGACTCCAAGGCTATTCCTGTTTTTCTTGCTCAAGTTTCTGAGAACAAAGAAACTGGTGCTTTGAATGGGGAATGTACTATTTCTCTCTATGAAGTTCTAGCTCGTGTTCATGGCGTCAATATCGTGCCGCAGATCGATCGGATTATGACTTCTATTATCAAGACTTTGGCTTCAAGTGCTGGCTCTTTTCCTCTTCAACAAGCTTGCTCTAAAGTTGTTCCGGCGATTGCGAGATACGGGATCGATCCCACCACTCCAGATGATAAGAAGAAGCATGTGATTTACTCTCTTTGTAATCCGCTTTCGGAATCTTTGTTAGGTTCTCAAGAGAGCCTCACTTCTGGTGCTGCCCTATGCTTGAAGGCTCTGGTGGATTCGGATAACTGGCGGTTCGCTTCTGATGAGATGGTTAACAAGGTTTGCCAGAATGTTGCTGGAGCTCTGGAGGAGAAATCTACACAAACTAATTCACACATGGGGCTTGTTATGACACTAGCTAAGAGAAATCCTCGGATTGTTGAACCGTATGCTAGATTGTTGTTACAGGCTGGGCTACGAATATTGAAATGTGGGATTGTGGAGAAGAATTCTCAGAAAAGATTGTCTGCTATTCAAATGATTAATTTCTTGATGAGATGTCTTGATCCTTGGAGTATATTTTCGGAGCTTCAGTCTATAATTGAGGAGATGGAGAATTGTCAGTCTGATCAAATGCCTTATGTCAAAGGTGCAGCATTTGAAACTTTGCAAACGGCTAAGAAAATATTGGCTGATAAAGGGTCAAAACTGGACAAATCTCCAAGCTCGGTGACGGGATCAAACTTCATTGATCGCAGGAGAAGAAGTCCATGGAGGAATGGTGGAAGCCGAACTCCCTCGTCCGAGTCTCCAGAATCCCAGACCCTCAATTCATTCTTCGATTATGGCTCACTTGTAGGATCGCCCTTTTCATCAAGACAAGCTTCTCGTAACTCAGGATTCGACTGTAGGAGTGTGAATCGTAAACTTTGGAGTTATGAGAATGGTGGGGTTGATATATCACTCAAGGATGGCTTGTCTTTGTTCTCAGAAGTCGCTCGTGGAACCGACGTTTCCGACACCATGTCCGTGCACTCTGGAAGTCATAAATTTGGCCATAATGGTGAAGAATATGCAGATGATTTTTCAGGGTTTTTTCAAATGAGTCCTCCTCGACGCAGACTCTCGAGAAGCACTACAACCAGCCCCCTTGTAAGTTCTCTTAGCTAGCTGCCCATATATGCCTATTTTCTCAGTATTCTTATTCATTTAAACCATATGGCTAAATCTGATGGGGCCGCCCTTAAAGAATGATGTTAGTTTCTGTTCATATCAATTCCTTTACTTCGACAATAGTAATGTTTGGACACAAATTCTGGTTTAGTTCTATAATGTTCATTACCTTATACCAATCTTTCCTATCTTATGTACCTCAGCGGAGTCGTGGTTACATAAATGTTGAAGATATGATCTTCAAAACTCCTCGGAAGCTCGTCCAATCCCTTCAGGATCTAAACGAGGCGAACTCCGACTATGCTAGCAAAAGTAGCAGACATAGGCATAGGAGTTTGTCATCAGGAAATTTGGAATGGAGTCCTCCAAGATCATTTCTCAATCAAAATGGGTTCCCAGATGATCAGAAACTCAGCAAAGACGACGGAGGAGGCGGCTTAGACAACGATAACGGTGAACAATCACAAGGTAGTTCCGAATCGATCTCTTCAACTGATGGTGTCCCTAACCATGGTGATGTGCAAGCTATACCTGTGGCAGCGGCTTGTCAAAGTGCAATCAAACCTCAATATTCTGGCATTGAGATGGCATATAAGAAGACTGCTTTGAAATTGGTCTGTGGCTTCTCATTTTTGCTTTTCACAATATTCACTTCGTTGCTATGGATTGATGATCAGGACCAAGGTTCCTATCTTGTTCCAACATAATGTTGTTGTGCTTCACCTGAAATAGGCTTAAACTAGTTGTTGTAAGTTCTCTTTCAAATGTTGTGTGTCAAGTAGCAAGAAGGCATATAGAAGTTTAGAAGAAGCAAAAGCAAATGTATTAGAAGGATTTGGAAAATGACTCAAAGTAAGCATTTCAGTGTGGTCAATGAAGTTCTTGACTCCAATAGGTATCTTTTACCTTAGCAAATTATAGAATGTGCTTTCTTTCTAGAGTTGATGTTGTAACATTAGTTTGGATAGAGTACATAACTCAATCTCAAAGTTTCTTTTCCCTTTTTCTTTCCTTTTTTTTTTCTTGTTTAAATACTTCTTTGGTCCCTATATTTTTCGGTTTTAGTTCATTTTGGTCCATTATACTTTTAAAATATTCATTTTGGCACCTATACTTTAAAAATGTTCATTTTTGTCCTTGTACTTTTAACTTTGGTTCATTTTGTTTATTATACTTTTAAAAAGTGACTAATTTGGTTATTTTATAGTCATTTTTAAGGGATTAAAATGTTTGAAAGTTCAAGGACCAAAAGACAATAACCAAAATGAACTTTTTAAAAGTATAAGGACAAAAAATAACATTAAAGTAGAAGGACCAAAATAAACTAAAGCCAAAATAATATTTAAACCTTTTGTTCAAGTACTGTTTTGGTTCTAATATTTTTTTTTAGTTCATTTGAGTCCTTATATTTTTATATTTTGTTCATTTTAGTTACTGTACCTTCAAAACTCCGATTTTGGTTTGTACTTTAGTTTGTGATCATTTTTATCCCTATTTTCAAACTGATAACACAAATTTCGTATCCAATAAAATTATTTAATACAAATTAATGGCTACATCTACATTTTAAGAAATTTAGTGAATGAAGTACCATGCTAAAATTTTGATGGAAAAAAATGAGATAAAAATGAAGAGACCATAATAGTCATCTTTTAAAAATTTAGAGATTAAACAAACATTTCTCCCAGAGACTAAAATAAACAAAAATATATATATATATAGGGATCAAAATAGATGTTTTGAAAGTATAAATGTTAAAATGAACCAAAGCCTAAAGTATAGGGAACTAAATGAACTTTTTTACATTGAAGGTAATGGACAAGAGGATGATATAAGGGCTAGAGATTTGGGTTGTATAAATATTGAGAGCCTCTCCATACTTGTTGAGGCTCCAAGACTATTGGTTTAAGCATGGCTGATTGACCAAGACATATATAAGAATATTCTCCATAGTACACATGATTTGATCCAGGACTGAAGATGTATAGTTCATCAAATCCATCTCTCCCCACCACCACTGAGTTTCTCCTTCCCTATAATATCATGTCAAAACATAAATAAATAAGGTTAACCTTAATCAGTGGTACTAAATCTCCTCTTATCCAACTGAGAAACTGATTGGGACAGAATTAGAATAATGTTTATGGGTTGGTTTAAATCCTCCTTTTTGGTCACTCCATTATTATTATTATGGTTTTATATACTACTTTGGGTCCTGGATTTTTGACTTCGGTTTACTTTGGTCCCTACACTTTCAAAATATTACTTTAGTTCTTGTACTTTTAACTTTTGTTCATTTTGGTTCTTGCACTTTTGGTCTCTTCATTTTCATCTTGATTTCATTTTAAAGGACCAAGATGGTCAGTTTAAAAGTTCAAAGACCAATATGAACCAAAGTTGAAAGTATAAGAACCAAAATGAACCAAAATTTAAAGTATAGGAACCAAAATGAATCAAAGCCAAAGTTGGTTTAAATCTGGTCTTTATATATATGATTTAAATATTTACTTTGGTTTCTATACTTTTGGTTTTTGTTCACTTTGGTTCTTATTCTTTCAAAATATCATTTTGGTCCATGTACTTTTAACTTTTGTACAGTTTAGTCATTGTACTTCATTTTCATTATTAAGGGACCAAAATGGTCAATTTTTAAACGTTCACGGACCAAAAAAGGAACCAAAGTTGAAAGTACAAAGACCAAAACGAATGTTTTGAAAGTATAGGGACCAAAATTAACCAAAATTCAAAATATAGGGACCAAAATGAATATTTTGAATGAATCGGGACAAAAATGACTCGAAGCCAAAAGTACAGGAACTAAAGTAGTATTTAAATATTTTCATTTTTGTTAAAACATTCAAAATGTTCATTTACGGTTTTCAACTTTTTATAAGTAATCATTTTAGTTCTCAAACTTCTAAAATATCTATTTTGGTTTTCCAACTTCCAAACCAAGTTAAAATATCTTTTTTGTTTCTGTACTTTCGACAAATCTTAAAGGTCAAATTACAACTTTAGTATCTAAACTAAATATTAGAAACCAAGAAGAAAGAAACAAAGCCAAAACGAACATTCTAAAAATTCAGTAACCAAAATGAAGAAAATTTCGAAAATTCAGAAACTAAACCTCATAGATTATTTATACCAGAAGAAGAATGTTTCTTACTCTGTCTATGATTGTGAAGCTCCTGGGAGCACTGGTGTAGATCCTACTCATTTGCTCCATCAATTGCTTGTAGTTGTCTGTCTCTTCACCCTCAATCTCCTCCTCTTCACTGTCTCTTTGGTTGCTTTTACCCCAACCAGAAAGAATCCCTTTGAGTGTTTGAGTTAAGCCAGAGCTGCTTCCCTGGCCATAATAATCTGGAGGAATAATGGCAGAATTTGATGAAAATGGTGGAATGCTGTGGAAATCTGAACCTTCCAATCCAATAGCAAAAGTTGCCTCAGGAGTACTCACAGTCATATGACTTAAAACACAGCCTTTCAATTCGAGAGATGTTTCTTTATTGTTGCACACTGTTAGCTCTGATGTTAACATATCTTCCCCAAGAGTCACTGTGTATTTCAACTCTACCATGCCTTCTGAAGCTCTGCTTATCAGTTCTATCTGCGAGCCAAGTGAAAAATGTTAAAAAGAGAATAAACAAGACCGTTTAGGGGCGGTTTCGAATGACTTTTTAAGTATTTAAAAATAAAAGAGAAACATACCCTTTCAGTCCGTTCTTAGTTTTGAATCTAGTTTCTATAGTTTGTCTCTAGGTTTCAAAATGTTATACCTTTACTACTAAGTTTTGAGTTTAGTTTCCATTTGAATGTTACATATTTACTCTTGAGTTTTGAGTTTTGTTTTCATTTGGTCTCTAGATTTCTAAATTTGCACTTTTACCTTTGACTTTTTTTTACTAAATATCACTTGTGGTCTATGTGTTAATGTTTACTAATTAATTTAAAAAGAATTAAGTTAGTTTTCACTAATTTTTCACAACTAGAAAATTTTACATCATAGTTATTTTAAATTAATTAACTGAAAATTAACCTAAAAACCAAATGTGAGCATTAGTGAAAACTTGAGGAGAAAAATATAAAATATTAAAATCTAGGGACGAAATAGAAACTAAACTCAACATTCCAAGGGTAAAAACGAAACAATCTGAAACTTAGGGATGAAATGGAAAGTAACTCCAAATTCAGGTTACAAGTAAAACCTTATGCAACTAAGAGACCAGATGGAAACCTGACTCAAAATCTAGGACCAAAAAAATATTTTTTCCAAATTAAAAACTACTTTCTAAGTGCTTAAAAAACCATTTCATACGTGTCCTAAATCTCATTTTAGTTCCTAAACTTTTAAGTTTGTTTCATTTAGATCGATGAAATTTTAAAATGAACAATCATTTCAGTCTACATAATATTTGTTTCGACTAACTATAACTCATATGGCTTCAACATATGCCTTATATGTTACTATGTGAGAGTTAATACTCATGGCCAACATAAGCATAGTATCAACCTCGAGTTCGAAAGTTCGATTCTTCATCCCATATAATAATAATAATTTATACTCGTGGTTGAAGCCACATCGTTATCTTGATCAAATCAAACCTCAACTTTGAAGGTTGTATTTATGTATAATAGGTTTCATATTACTTTAATGTTTATACAGCAAAGCAAACTGAGGATTAGATAAACACAACAATTTTTAAAAGTTAATGTACTTGTGATTATACACGATTTGGAAAGTTCATGAAATAAACTCATACTTCAACCGTTTGAAGTGAGAAAATTTAGCAGACATTTCGAAAGTTCAAATCAAAGATCAGGTGAACTCAAGAGTTCAAAACGAAGAACAATCAGACCGGAAGTAAGATGAGATTTAGATCAATCAGAACATTGCTTAATGCATAAAAACGTTAATCAAACCTGAATCGATTCGCGAGGATTTCCTGTAACATTATGAAGAGCCCAAGAAACATCCTCCAGTCGATTACTCCCACAGTCTAGGGCTACGGATACGCCTCCTTGAACAACAACATCGCCATTTTTGTCCTCAGATACCGAAGAATGAAGCAGCTCGAGCGATCCTCCATGCCACATCGGAGATTTGTAGGAGGTAATTAATCCGCTCGGGAACATAAGAATCGCAGAACCTCCATTTTCCATTCGCAATTTCGCAACGCATTCATCGCCAATTCCTTCGAAGGTCACTCCATGTCCTTGGCCGTCGAATTCTTCTTCCAAATAATCGACATTGATCGGTTGATACGGGACTGAAGCCACTCCGGGAAGTCGGAATCCTCTTCCTCCACTGCGGCGGCTTCCGGTGGATCGATGAAGGCAATTACAGACAAATCGGCGGCGGCGCGTGGATGGACGCGCGTAGGGAATGCCTGCTGGCGGATGGAGAAGCTTAGGAGCTACGCTCATGGCGGTCGGACGCCGTCGGCGGCGGCTCTCTCGACTTCGCGATGAAGTGGAGGTGGATAAAGGGATAAATTGAATGGATTGGTCCTCGTGTTGGCTTTCTATTTGATGTATTAATATTTCCATTTATCTATTTTTTTAAAAAAATAAATTTTTAGATATTAAGTCACAAATTATGAGATATTATGAAGTGGAAGATATTTTGTTTGCTTAACTAAAAATAAATTAGGTTTAGATTAGTCACATATTACAATTTGTAAGATAAGAATGTAAATATTTTGGTTTGAACAAATTCAAAACGAATATAACTCAATTCACGTAAAATTTATATTATTAATATCAAAATTAAATATTTATATCTTATTTTACATATTGTAAAAAAATATTACTAAATAAATATTTTAGTTCGAGTAAATACTTATCAAGGTCAATATTGATTTTTTTTAATGAAAATCCAAATATTGAAATGATCCATCAATTTAAGTATAGTTTGAAGAGGAATTCGATTCCAATTTAGATTATTTATAGAAAATACATGTGTTTGATTTTTTTATATATGCTACTCTTAATAGTTTTTCAACTATAATTTACTGTCCGACGGATGAATGACCCAAAAATAAGATAGAAGATGCAAATTGTCCCACTTTTTTAAACACAAGGTTCTTTGACCCTTTGCTTACATCAAATTCGGGGTGAAATGACTATAATGAACTCGCGCATTCGAAAAAGCTCATTTCGCTCTTGCTCTCTTCCTTTCATCACTCACAGATCGCACTCTCTCTCTTACTCTCACTCTCGCTCTCTAGTTTCGTCGAAGTTGCTATTGCTCTCTTATTTCCCTGAAGTCACTCTCGCTCTCTTTCGTTCTCTTGCACTTGGGCTTGGTCGCGTTGGACATCAATAGAAGATGTTGGTCGTTGGTCGTTGGTCGGAGCTGTAGGGTCGCATCGAACATCTCCAAAAAGGGTTGGTCATTGGTTGGAGCTACAGAACTTTACTTGAGAAAAAGAAGGAAAGAGAAAAAAAAATGGCAAATTTGTAACTTTACTCATCTGACATCAACAGAAAGTCCGTTAACATTATTTTTAAAAAGTGGAACATTTTTCATCGGTTGGCCTAATTAATTTCTATAATTTATTATCATGTTTATACTAATATTACATACTATAAAACAGTAATTTATTTTGATATATTTATTTGTAACTTTTTAAGTTTAACATATTGTAAGTATGAAAATTAACCTAGAGATAGACCCACTTTAATAGATGCCTAATCCAATCTACTTTCCTCAATAATCTACACCAAAAAAATAAAAAATAAAATAACAACAAATAAATCAAATGCATCCATGAAACAATTCAATGTTATAATTACAAATTAGAGCAAATATCAATTGTGTATAGGAATGAAATTGTTCAAGAAAAATTTAACAATTGGACTAGGTTTAGTTAAAATAATTACAAAACGATTATTGTAAGTATTTTATGATAAACCATCAGTTAATCTAAAAAATATTTAAAAGCATTTTTAATTCTTTTAGTTCAATAATTTGTAGTGTGTGAATTTTAATTTCTTATCTATTGATTGAGGATATAATGCTTCATTAATTAAACTATAAATTGAAAGAATTATACTTTTAATTGAATAAGATAGAGAGTCACTTTAAATTATTCATTTAAAAAATAAATTTTGACACGACAAATATATTATTAATCTAGACAAGTTGTATTATTATTTTAATCTTATTAAAAAAGAAAAAAAAAACTTGATACAAATTAAAGAGTAATGCTACTTTTCTCTAACTTTTTTAGTTGGCTCATAACTTATGAGATAATAAAATATTACTTATAATGATAAAAATTGACTTCTAATTCTAACCTATAAATTTTAAGAAAGGATTCACAATCCATAACTAATTTATAAAATATAAATGATAAAAGTATGATATTAATTTAAAATGATTGTATTTAATAAAAATGCAACCAATGTTTGGTTGGAAATGACTAAGGATCTAGATAGTGATACCAAAAGTTTTATTTTATATCATTTGAAAATTGCATGCAAATTTCTCTCACAACATTTTAAAACAATTTCTTATTTTTCATCGCATTATTTTAAGAAAAATACTTAGGTGCATTCCGGGTAGCACATATCTTTGTACATTCCGGGTAGCACATATCTTTGTGCATCCTACCAAATTGTCCTATCATAATTTGACATGTGGCATAATTCTTTTGGTTTATTTTTTGAAATATTTTAATGAGTTTTTTTATGTGAGCGACGAAAGTAGGATACATCAAGATGGGTACTACCCATAATGCACCCAAGTATTACCCTTATTTTAATTATATCAAATTAAATCTCAAATTACCGTTTCTCAACATGTCATTTTTTGTTGAAAGATCTGTCGTCGATAATAGAATGTGCTTTTTATGCCACCGAGACCCTAATCTATCATTTTTGCTTTGTGCATGTGTAAAGAAAGTAAACATATATTTGATTTCTTTGATATGTGTGATTATGATTTCTGCTTCCTTTTTTTAGGGTTTGAGAGTGAGCTTTTATCCGAAATGAATATCAAAGTTTTTTCTCTCATTCCCTCAAATAGCTAATAATTTAGAACATGCATAATCTCCAGGTTTTTGGTGGCCTCTTCTCTTAATTCTTAAATCCTATGAGGTGAGCTTAGTTTGGTATAATTAATGGGCCACAAGATAATTTCTCGAAATACGGTGGTCTCCCTCTAACAATTTGGAACAAGCATAATCTTTAGGTTTTTGACCGTCTTTGCTCTTAGTTCTCAAATCCTAAAAGGTGGACTCAATTTGGTGAAATTAATAGGCTACATGACGGTTACTCGAAATACAACGGTCTCCCTCTCACGATTCATGCATACCTCTCCGCTGAGGAATGTTTGTAGTAGTCCCTTCCTCCCCTAGTTTCTTCAAAGGTGAATACAGATGCAGTTGTCATTGATGATGACATAAGTTTTAGAGCTATTGTTTGTGACGTTGAAAGTGATATTATGCTGGCCAGGGAAGACCACAATTTCTTAGTTGGATCAGCTAAACTTGTTGAGATCATGACTCTCCATGAAAACATTTCATTTCTGAAGCCCTTATGGCTGATATTTTTCCTCTTTGCGCATAAGTATAGTCTTGAATAATTTAGAATCTCTTAATAGAAAAAGCTAGATATGCTAATGAGGTTCAAGCTTTTGTTGATTTCCATTCGTGATATGCATCACATTAGTTCTATTTAAGGATTTCTTCTTGTCAATCGCAGGTGTAACTCCAGTTGCTCGTGATATGACTTCCATGTTCGCAAACATAGATTCTCGACAATTTAACTTGAAGACCATCCTATATAGGTGGAGTCAACTTTGTTTTTGATCTTTACGTTACTTATGTTTGTTTTTGCTCGATTTGGAAGCTAGGTTTATACTTTTGGATTTGGAGATATATATTCCTAGATTTTAAGTGTTTTGTTGATTAATTCATAGGTAATCTCCTAATTTAGTTTAAAAGAGAGGTTGGTTTCATGAATCTATAATTTAATTAGATGTATTTGAAAATCTAGAATTAAAATTTACTCATTAAAATTACGTATGGGGAAAACAATATTTTCCATTAATAATTTTTGGGTCAAAATACCATCATTGACCTGATTCCTTTTTGAAGTTTATTCCACTTAATCTCTGACTTTTAAATGTTCTAAAATCTTCATTTTAAATTAAATTTTATTTCGATTTATTTTGTTTCTTATATTTTCAAAATGTTAATTTTTATTAAGGCTATTTTAAAATATAAAAAAATGGGTTAAGAAAAATTTCACTATCTATCAGCGATAGACTACGAAGTAATAGAAGTCTATCGCGGTCTATCGCTGATAGATAGTGAAATTTTTCTATATTTATAAATATTTTGATATTTTTTCTATTTATAATATTTTTTTTATTATTGTAATTTCAACTTTGATTTATTTTGATATGTATACTTTCAAAATGTCTATTTTAGTCTACGTGCTTTTAAAAAGTGACCATTATGGTCCCTTTATTTTTATGTTTATTTAATTTTTAAGGAATTTTTGTAAAAATATAAAAACCAAAATAAAACAAAACTGAAAGTACATAAACCAAAATAATATTTAAACATCTTATTTAACTTTGCAAAATAATATTTTTCATTAAAGATGCATTAAAAAAATAATTTTCATTAAAGAAAATGCTCGATGTTAATATATTTTAACTTTTATGGAGAAAATGTTGATATATACTTTTTTTTCTCGAAAAATTAACTATGAACGGGAGAGACTAATCTTAAGATTTATTAAAGATGCAAGGATTAAATTTAGACATTTAAATATATAGACTAAAATAGAACAAGTGACCAAAATCATATTTTAACAAAATTTTCTAAATTTTTCAACCTTTGCAGCATTTCAGTAAATAGCTATCATATTATATTATGTAGCATTACAGGTAATCCCCCTCTCATAAATAAGGCATAAAGCACTACAATATTAATTAATTAAAAAACGAGCACAACTCAACTGACATAAAATTTGTATTATTAATTTTGAGGTGAGATATTCAATTCTCTCTCCTTACATATTGTAGCACAAAAAAGGATTTAATTACCTATTTCAAATGTTGATGGTTCGATCCCCTAAACTTGAGTATGTAGTAAAATGAATATATAGTCAAAATTAAATTAGAAATTATACACAATCCATTCAAAATATGGTTATTTTCAAATATAGGAAAATAAATCAAAATATTTATAAATATAACAAAATTTCATTGTCTATCTGTGATAGATTACTATCTGTAGTCTATCGCAGATAGATAGTGAAATTTTGCTATACATGTAAATATTTTCAGTATTTTGTTATTTAAAATAATTTTCCTTCAAAATAAAATCATAGAAATACTCAAACATTTCCATGAAATGAAGCAAATAGAAAAGTGTTCAAACTCAACGACACGTTTTTAACTTTCATTGTTTTTTTTTTTTTAATTCAATAATTATGAGATAGGAGACTGAATTATCAATCTATGGAATGTTAATACTTACCTATAATTTTTTTTAGAAAAATATAAATGTAACTAATCAATGACATTAATTGGTTGAAAATAAAATCCTTATCAAATATGATCTTAAATTTCAATTTATTTTCCATCAAAAGTGAGGTTAGGTAGCTATTTAAGTTCATTGCTCAACAATGCAAAAATATTAATGACTCCCTTGTGATAATGTATGATATAATAATGAGTATATTTGTCTATTTTGATATTTTAATTGAACAACAATTCTTTTTTATTTCAATTGTAAGTTTGTAAATTATAAAAGAAAACTTTATAATATTTAGAGCTCTTTTTAAATATAGAAAAATGAGCCAAACTATTTACAAATATAGAATTTTTTTTGATAGAATTCTATCGCTTGAGCAATAGATAACGATAGAATTATATCGCAGTCTATTATTAATAGGTAGTGAAAATTTTCTATATTTGTAAATAGTTTGATTATTTTTTGTTTATAGTAATTTTTCTAATATTTAACTAATTAAAATATAAAATCTCAACAATAATAATGGAAAAATAAGAATGAATGGACCCAAAAGGAGAAAGAGGGATGTATTGAGTGTCATTATCTATGTTCTTTTATTTATTTATTTATTTATTTTTAAATGAATATACATTTAAACAAAATGATACTTGAAAATTCTAAGTGCTAGCAAATAGTTGTTGTTTAATGTATGGAATAATAATTTAAACTGTTTAAAAAATAGCTATTAGCTATGATCCTAATTTTGGTCAAATTTCAATTTCCATTTTGGAACAGTTGTAAATTTATTTTTTTTCTTACATTATGTAATATAATAGTCTTGACGTTTTAAGGAAAATTTTTATGTATAGAAAAAATGTTCAACTATTTACAGAAAATAGCAAAAAAAAAAAAAAATACTAATAGACATTGATAGACTTCTATCAGCATCTATCAGTGATAGACTTCCTATCATTTCTATCACTGATAGACCCTGATAGACTTCTATCAATATCTATCACAACTATCTAAAAATTTTGCTATTTTGTGTAAATAATTTCTCTTATTTTTCTATTTTTTAAATTTTTTTCACTTTTTAAATATTATTTACCCTCAATTTGGAAGCATAAAGTTTAAGAAAGATTTGAAACATATGTATTTAAAAGTTTAGACGATAGTAAAATTTTTACAAATATAGATCTCTAATAATGAATTATTATTAGAAAATTTAAATATAACAAGGTTAAATAAGTAATTAAACTCTAACTCTCTTATGAATTCCTTCCAAATCTAACCATTTTGGTCAATAATTTTTTTAAAAGTAAATTTAAGAAATCACTTCAGCTTTCAGACCTCTCTTTTTTGTGATAACAAATAACGAAATTCATTTGAAATCCGTTATGATTTAATATGATCTCTAAATCATAGCTTCCAAATAGAGAATCGTCCCTTTAACTTTTAAAATATATTCAAGATTGATATTGATTCATAAACTTCTATGTTTATTTTGTATTTTGTTCTTAAATCTTTAAAATAATTATCGGGTCATTTAGCCTTTAAAAAAATTATCATTTTAGTTCTTAGGTTTAGTCATTAATATCCATTCCATTTAGTACTCCCTCCATCTACGAGTTTGAGTTTGTAGATTTGAATTCACATTTCATGTAGGCAAATATCAATTTATATCCCTAAATTTTGGGAGTTGTATCAATTTAAACCCTAAACTAATAATTATATCAATTTAAACTCCAAACTAATGCTTATATCAATTAAATCCTTGAACTTTCATAACTGTATCTAAAACACAATGGAGAGTTCAAATTGATACACTTATGTAAATTCATGGTTTAAATTGATACTGTGAAAGTTAGAATTTAAGTTGATACAATTATTAGTTTAGGGTATAAATTAACACATTTATGAAAATTTAGGGTTTAAATTGATACAATTATTACTTTTGGGTTTAAGTTGATATAACTCTAAAGTTTAGGGGTATAAATTGATATTTTCCCTAAAAAGTCATCTTATCCGTAAAAAATTATTTAATGTGACTGACTGTTAGATATATAAAAGAGAAACTGCAAAAGTATCTCGAATTTGTATCGATGGTTATTGAAAACATGATTTCTTCAATCTACAATAAACATATATTAAAAGTCATCTATACTTTGACAACTTCATTAAATAATCTTTCCTCATCTAGCCTATTGT
Source organism: Lagenaria siceraria (assembly GCA_002890555.2). NCBI lineage: Eukaryota > Viridiplantae > Streptophyta > Magnoliopsida > Cucurbitales > Cucurbitaceae > Lagenaria > Lagenaria siceraria. Next base: position 14,417,505 of record CM016485.1, read on the forward strand.
CAAAGAACCAACCAATATATACGGTCTACAATCCAAATTCATGACAATGTATTTTACTTAAAGTCACTTCATATATTTTAAATACTAAAATAATGGCAATTACTCCAATAATAAAATTTTGAAAATGTAAGACTAAATTAGACATGTCATGTCAAGCTCGAACATGACTGATAACATTGTACTATCGATTCAAATCTCCAATTTGTTGAAGTAGAAAAAAAGAGAAACTAAGATAAATCTTGAAAAAAGTTTAGATAAAAAGATGAAATGAATATATAAAACTTTTGTAATATTATATTAACAAAATAGGAAAAAAAAGGAGTAAGGTGGTGTTTGTTTCACCGACATGAGTTGGTAAAAAATGAAAAAAATCAATTTATTTAGAAAATTGTATTAGATACCTAGCTCAACAGATTTTCACTCAATTTAACTCAACTCAGCACCACAAACACAGCTATTCCAATTCAATTCAACCCAACTCTACACCTTAAACACAGATAATCTAATTCCCTATATAATTATTACCGATTCAACTCTGCGTGACAAACGCAACTATATGTGAAGGCTTATATTTAAGAACAATAATAGAAAGGGGGTAAAATTGTGACATTAAATGAGGAGTAAATGACAACTAAATTAAGATGCTAGAATTTATAAGAAGGAACCAAAATAGAAAGTGGGGGTAAAAGTTGAAGGACCAAATCCAAATTCCCAAAAGTGAAAGGACCAAAGTGAAAATAGATAAAAGTTGAAGGAGCAAAACTTTATTTAAATTTAAAAAAATGAAAATTATAATATTGGAAAGATAGAGAGAGAGGAAAACGTATTTGAAGTGGAAAACATGAATGTAGCATCATCATCATCATTCACAATCTCACATTTTTTCATTTCTAGAATTTCCTTTTCCTCCTTAAATTTTACTTTTTGGACAAATTAGAAAAAAAAAATTTACAAAAAAAAAGGAAGAAAAACAAAATCTTGAAAATCTCAATCTCCACCTGATAATAATATTTTTTTTAAAAAAAATATACCAAAGTTTAGGGCAAGCAAGATAAATTTCTTACAGCGTTTTCCATGTCCAGAGCTTATCTTTGATTCCAACCCCATAACTCTAAAATACACAGGAACAATCAAAAAGCAAGTTTTGTGTTTCTGCCTGACTCCTTCCTTTCACTCACCCAACATCAAAGACTCCATCATCCCTTTTTGCCTTTTTTTTTGCCTTTTTTTTTTTTGGATAAATCTTCGATCGGATCCAATTTTGTTCATCTTCGATCATCAGTCTCTCTGTTGCCGGATCTATCTGTAAGTTTTTTCTATGATTTTCTTGGTTTTTTTAAGACCCTTTTGTCCATTTTTGTTACTTCCATCGTAATCGGATCATTTCTGCTTTTGGGTTTTTGTGTTTGCTTGTTGATGATCGGTTTTTATTTGTTTAGTTTGTTTCTGATGATTTTTTTTGTGTTGGGTTCTTTTGTTATTTGATGTATGATCGCCTGATGAAACTTATTTTTCTTTGTAATTTTCACTCTTGCTTGGATGTTTAGTCTGATTTGGGTTGTTGTTTTTCTTATCAGACTTTGTTTATGATTTATCAACTTATGAAGGGTCAAGAAAGCGTAAGGACCTGTGTGTTAATTTTGCAACGGAATCAAGCAATCTTTTTTAGGTACATTTTGTCACTACTCCTTGGTATTTAAATGAACAAAACTTTTCAACTGTATTTACTTTTGAATGTATCTTCCCCTAATATTCTGGTGTTTTTCTTCTTATTATGTGGTTTTTGTTTCTTTGCTTGATGTTTACATACCTGTAATCGTCAAAGAAGAAAGTTTCTTTCTCTTTGTTTTTGTTTTATCAGATGTGCTTGTTTTGAAATTTATGTCATTGGTCTTGAAATATAAGGGCATGGTGTGCAACATGTTTGTTTTTATGCCTAGACCTGCAGGGGTTCTATCATTGTTTTCCAATATTGTTGGATTTGAAAATTTGTGGATATCTTCTAATTTTTCGGGTAAATAAAGCAGGATGTGATGTGTATGGGGTGACAATGCCTGAGTTGCGAAGTGGAGCCAGGAGATCAAAACGGCTTGATGATCTTCAGCCTTGTACACAACCACTTGATCAAGGAGAAAATTTGGCAGTGCCTGCCCCTAATAGAACTAGAAGAAGGGTTGCTGGTGGAAGAGGAAGAGGTGCTAATGCCCCAGCCGTAGCGAAAGGTCCCTCAGTGGCGATTCCTGCAAGACCAACGGCTGCCCGGAGAGGACGTGGAATCAGATTGATAGACTTAGATCCTGAACCTTGTGAGGTTCTTCCTGAAGCTGGTGCCATTGGGGCAGCAGAGCCTGTTTTCAATCGAGTTGAGGCTGTTGCAAATAAAGATATGGCCATAGAGGGTGGAAGTGCAGATAAAGTAATGGGAGTTGAAGAGGAAGCAGGCACAGCCCCTGTTCCTGACAGGGTATCTCTTGTCTTCTTATGACCCTATACATTTGTTGTTGTTTATCATTTTTAGAATATTCAGTTACATCGATGTGGAGATCTCACTATCAGTTACATTAACAAATTCGACCTCTTTCTTACAAGTATTCGACTGATGTGTTTCATTTGATCTCCACAGGTACAAGTGGGCAATTCTCCTGTATATAAGGTTGAAAAGAAACTTGGCAAGGGTGGTTTTGGCCAAGTTTTTGTTGGTAGAAGAGTAAGTGGTGGAACTGATCAGACAGGTCCTGATGCAATTGAGGTATGACTCACTACATTAATCCTCATTGCTATTATTTGATGAATAGATTGTGTGAAATCATGTTTCCTGATTAGAATGAACTTACAGGTTGCTCTGAAGTTTGAGCACCACAACAGTAAAGGTTGCAGTTATGGTCCTCCATACGAATGGCAAGTGTATAGGTAAGAGTTATTGGATAACCTTTTTATAAGTTTAAAATTAAGCTAACAAATTTTGTTTTACTTTACTGAACTGCTACGGCTTCCTCTTGTTTTTTACTGTTAAGTGCCTTAAATGGATGCTATGGAATTCCTTGGGTTCATTTCAAGGGTCGACAGGGTGATTTCTACATTTTGGTAAGGCTTGAACTAGACTGCTCCTTAACAGCTCAGTTTTTAGATTTATTTATGTCTGACATTTTTGTTTTTAAAACTGGATACCAGGTCATGGACATGCTAGGCCCGAGCCTATGGGATGTCTGGAACACTCTTGGCCAATCGTAAGATAGATGACATTTCTTTCTTGAATATTATTATGCGTGCATGCATATTTGGCCTATTGTTCAACCTTCTTATTTTTGGCATCTTTAACAGGATGTCACCAAATATGGTAGCTTGCATTGCGGTGGAGGCAATATCAATTCTTGAGAAGCTTCACTTGAAGGGGTGGGTTCCCTTATTTCCATACGTTTACTTAAACATTTTCTTTAATACATAAATTATTTTTGATAAAAGAACAATATATTCAATTTAGAGATATGAATGCAAGCTATATTCTCAATTAAGAACTCTCTGGGCAAAGAGCTCCAAAGGGAAGCCACAAATTCAATTTATTCTCAATTAAGCCTCAAAAGTTTGTTCTTGTTTATACTCATAATTATCTCTTACAGAACTCCTATCTGTTCTCTTTTAAATAAAGGTTTGTTCATGGAGATGTGAAGCCAGAGAACTTTTTACTTGGTCAAGCGGGGACAGCAGATGAGAAAAAACTGTATCTTATTGATCTTGGTTTGGGTATGCTCACATTAGTACCATATAGCATCAACCTATTTTCGCAGTATAAGTCTAAACTAAAACTTCACCACTTGATAATTTGATTTCTCTATTTTATTGCTTGTTCTATGATTGTATTGGTTCAGCTTCTAAATGGAAAGATGTAGCTAGTGGTCAACATGTCGAATATGATCAAAGGCCTGACATATTCAGGTTTGTGGGACTTTTCACTTTCATCAATATTTTCTTCAAATATTTATATGTTTAAATATGTGTATATTTTTTTTTCCACCAGGGGGACAATAAGGTATGCAAGTGTACATGCACATTTAGGTAGAACTGGAAGTCGGAGAGATGATCTTGAATCATTGGCTTACACGTTAATATTCCTTATAAAAGGAAGATTACCTTGGCAAGGATATCAGGTCGATCAGCTTTCTTATTGCACTAGTATAACATTATAACACATTCGTTTCATGTGTTTTAATCTTCTTTAAGTTTAAAGATCAAAATCATCTGTTTAACAATTTTTGGAACAATGAGCCATTTCATTTTTTTTTTATTTTTTTATATATATATATAAAATATAGAAGGACATGCAATTGAGTCTGGAAAAAGCCACCAAATAAATAGGGAAATGACAATTTTGAAATTTCTTAGTTAAAGTACGGACATAATTATCTAAAAAGTTTCTTCCTCATCCTACCTTGAAATGTACTAATACCCAAGGGAAAACCTTGAAATGTAGTAATGGAGTGTCTTTCTTGAAATTTTAGTAAACCTGGTATCATCTCCCTCCTTCTCTCTCTCTCTCTAACTAACCCCTCTTCTATCCATGGACTAACAAATGCAGGGTGATAACAAGAGTTTTCTTGTATGTAAGAAAAAAATGGCCACCTCTCCAGAGTTGATGTGCTGCTTTTGCCCAGCACCATTCAAGCAGTTTCTTGAAGCTGTAATAAATATGAAATTTGATGAGGAGCCAAATTATTCAAAACTAATATCCTTTTTTGAAGGCCTGATTGATCCATGTATACCACTGAGGCCGATTCGAATTGATGGAGCATTAAAGGTGACCCATGTTCTTTTATTTTCATGACTCCTGAACTTTCTCTGTCTTCTTGCCACCTGAACATTAATGTTTTGGTTTCCAGTACTTAAGTTTGGAATTTAATTTGTAGTGAAGTGACTTCCTCATTTTATATGGTTTTCTTGCTATAACTAGGTTGGGCAAAAGCGTGGTAGGCTGCTTATAAATTTGGAAGAAGATGAGCAGCCGAAGAAGAAAGTGAGGTTAGGTAGTCCTGCGACACAATGGATTTCGGTTTATAATGCACGTAGGCCCATGAAGCAAAGGTGCGTTTTATGTCCTTATTTGCTGATTAATTTCAATGTTCCATGGTCTTGCTGTTGTTTTATTGTTTAATAATCACTCTCTTTCGTATCTGCTGCTCGGTATAGTGGTTTGACTTTTTAACACCCAAGCTGTGCATTGAGCCAGTTAGCTCGTATCAACTTTCATGAATGTTAAATGTAGAAAGATAGGCATCATGTAGAAAACACATTAAAAATATTCTCTTGATAATGAGATATGAAATAATTGAAGTTATATAACCAGAGAGTGGGATGTTAAGGTACATCGGCATTTTCTTTGGTTCATATCTAGGAATGAAGTTACATTTGAAAGAATGAAGTTGATGAAACTCCCGTTGGAAAATAGTAAAGCACAATTCATTCTTCATTCATGACCATCCAAGGAAATTACATAATCGGGCTCAATTGGTACCGACAAAAAAGGAGAAGGAAAATCTTATTGCTATTATGATAATAAGAACTTATTTCTTTTGTTTTTAAAACATTTCAATGCAAAAGAAGACAATTTTTTGGACCCGATGCCTTAATATTTGCCTCTGATTGAAAGGAAAATGTTACAACACCATACAATAGTAATGTGAGAAGAAGAGTGCACTCAACAATGCTTGAATATAAAAGAGTTATTAATAAATTAAAATTCACATTTATTTTTTCTTTAATCGTGAATAATATATACAATTTTTTATGACAACCTACTTCCGTTGTTTGAATGTTCCAAGTAATTTAGAATCTTCAATAGCGTGTTTTTGTTCTGCAAGAGAACAATAGAGAAAACATACAATGTGTTTATTCATTATACTTACATTGGAAGTTGCTGGACGTGTAGGTACCACTACAATGTTGCAGACTCGAGGTTGCGCCAACATATAGAGAAGGGTAATGAAGATGGATTGCTTATAAGCTGCGTGGCCTCCGCAGCAAATCTCTGGGCCCTAATCATGGATGCTGGAACAGGGTTCTCTTCCCAGGTTTACGAGTTGTCATCCGTGTTCCTTCACAAGGTTACATTACATCACACAGCTTTATTTTCTGATAACTATTAGTATCTTATAGTGTTTCCATATATTTTTATTGTGTTAAATCATCTAGATTAAATTGGATTCTTGCCAGGATTGGATTATGGAACAATGGGAAAAGAATTTTTATATTAGTTCGATTGCTGGAGCAGCTAATGGTAGTTCCCTGGTTGTTATGTCAAAAGGTTAGTGGCATGGTACTCGAGTTTCAGCATTTTAATTCAGATATAGCGATATATGGAATTGTATGGTTCTTTTATTTCTTCTATTCATGCCAACTAGTTTACACATGCAATTTTTTACCCGTCCTTGTTAATCATACTTTTGGTGGTTCTATCCACAAAAATACTATACATTCTTTATGATAGTCTTTTTAACTGGGTGTTTCAACTGATTCTCTTGTTGTAAGTTTATCGAGAAGAGACTCCAGTGAAAAACTCTTACTGCCTTTATCTAGCAGCGGCATTTGTATCATCCCCATGCTGAGCATGCTGGGAGTTACCAATTCTAGAGTGAATATTTGAGCACTCCTTACTTTTCCTTTCATTGAGCCGGGTTCTAAAAAATATTTTCCAGTTCTTCAGTCCACAGATTTCTCGTGTTCGTCTACACGTGGTGCTAATCTTTTTTTAAATAAAAGATGTTATAGCTATCAGCAGATAATTCATGATCTGAACTCTAAAATTTATCTTATTGCTTGGTTCTTGATGATTTATTTGTGATTCGATAACTGGTGTTTATGATCTTTTGTTCTTATTGAGTTTTGGCATAATCTTGTAGGAACACCTTATACTCAGCAATCCTATAAAGTTAGTGAATCTTTTCCTTTCAAGTGGATAAATAAGAAATGGAAAGAAGGATTCCACGTCACTTCCATGACCACCGCCGGAAGTCGTTGGGGCGTGGTTATGTCTAGGAATGCTGGCTTTTCTGATCAGGTATGACTTCCTACTAATTTGTGAATTGTTGGTTTATTCAAACTTTTGCTATTTTTCCTTTTTTATACAGTCATCTACTATGTCTTCTGAAAATTTTTTCTTGGGTTCTTCTTCTCCTGTGTGGAATCAATCAATCATTCAAGGTTGTGGAGCTTGATTTTTTGTACCCAAGTGAAGGTATTCACCGCAGATGGGAAAGTGGTTACAGGATAACATGCATGGCAGCAACTGCAGATCAGGCTGCCTTCATATTGAGCATACCGAAACGAAAATTGATGGACGAAACTCAGGAGACTCTGCGAACGTCTGCATTTCCCAGCACACACGTGAAGGTACAAACACAGCCTCTTAATGAAATTTATCCAACACCTAGACGTTTTATAGCAGGACTATGAAGAAAAATACTTAGGTGCATTTCAGGCTACATCTATCTTTGTGCATCCCACCATATTGTCCGATCTTTTTTGAAATATTTAAATTCTTTTTTTGTGTGCATGATGAAAGTGAGATGCATAAAGATGGGTGCATCCCGCATCTTGGGATGCACCCAAGTATTGCTCAACTAGGAAATTGACTTCCTACTTATGATATTCTTAAATCTTAAATTTTCTTGCATCGAACTTTTATTGATCATATGAAAATGGAAAATCCTTACCGAAAACGAAATATTCATGCATAACATCATTAAAAATCTGAACACGAAATCGATTACCTCATTAAAATCTGATTTGTTCAAATAAATTTTGTGGTGACTGCTGAAAACCCATGTTGTTTCCTTTTTTATCGAAAGTTTACGAGTTAGTAGTGATGGTTGGTTTCTGCAACATACGTTGTTTTGCAGGAGAAATGGTCAAAGAATCTCTATATCGCGTCGATATGTTACGGGCGAACGGTTTGCTAATTTATGATTCATGGACAGTGTAATTTGTATGTATATTCTGGTAATGCCCCAGCAGAAGAGGGGGCAAAAAGTGAAAAACAGAACAAACCTTTTCTTTTTTAGAAATGTGGAAGCTGAGAGAGTTGAGTTGATTCAAGATGGGATTTGGGAGAAGAAGAGGGGAAGGCCATGAGGAAAAAAAAGGGTTTGAAAATGCAATGCCACCATTTCATTTGTTAAACTTGTAATGGTAATGGAAAGCAATGCAAAAGAGGATTGTTGGGAAAGGCAAGAAAAAAAGAACAAAGAATGTTGTGGAGAGGTATTCTTGCATTTTTGACCAAATTGTGGTCATAATGCCACACCTCCATAATATGGGGCTTCTAAATGGAAAGGAAAAAAAAAAAAAAAAAGATAAGTTTTGTACAACTTGATTGCAACCTCTCTAGTCTTTTACCATGTAAAGTTTTCAAAACTAACATTAAAAATATGAGTTTTTTCTCATTCTTCTATCCAATATTTGATTAGCCATTTTTACCAAAATTGGTTGATTTTCAATTCTTGCTCATCTATTTTATAAAGATAGTATTGCTATGATATTCTAGGGTAAGATGGTAAGAGGACAAAGAAAGTTAGCCATTCTAATGATATGAGAGTCCTACATATTTTGTTGTCACGGGCGTGTAAATATACACAATATGTAGCGAGAACATGTCGATTTGTCTTTAATATGTAGAAACTAGCTAGAGGTAGCTGTATTTCTTGATCTAACATTAATTTGAGAAGTTTCAATTTGTTAATTTAAAAAGTATCCATTTAGGAGTAGATTTCAGGTTGAAATATTGTTTTGGTACCTGTACTTTAGAATTTGTTCAATTTTATTGTGGATTTTTTAAATTATTTTTTTATTAGCATTTTCACTATTATTTTTTTACGTGTGTTTCTTTATATGAAAATTATTATGATTATTTAATCATTTTTTATAAAAATTAATTTTGAGGGACTAAATTTAAGATTTAATCATGATATTTTAACCATAAAAAATAAGTAAGGAGGTTACCAAATTAGTTGGGAAGAAAATAGGAGATTAGTACTAATTCCATTTTAGAGGGTAATCAATAATTTATGGCTCGTACTTATTGCGCGACTAGGCATGGCTGATGGTTTGATTATTATTAATTTATTATGGTTTAAATACTACTTTGGTCCTTGTACTTTTGGTTTTAGTTCATTTAGGTTTGTATACTTTCAAAATATTCATTTTGGTCTCTATACTTTCAACTTTGGTTAATTTTGGTCCTGTACTTTTATAATGTTCATTTTGGTCTTTATACCTTTAAAAATTAACCAATTTGGTCCTTTCACTTTCATTTTTACTTCATTTTTAAGAAATCAAAATGACTACTTTTTGAAAGTTTAAAGGCCAAAATGAACCAAAATTAAAAGTTCAAGAACCAAAATGAACGTTTTACTCCTTCTACTTTCAAATTTGTAACAATTTAGTCCCTAACATAAAAACAATTATAAAAATTAGATGTTAATTTTTTTATTTTATGATGTAGACCTTGTATTTTATAAAAATATTGAGTCCCTAATTAGTTTATCGGTTCATTTATACAAGAAATCTCATTAAATCTTAACACTATTTTCTACAATAAAGACTAAATTGTAACAAATTTGAAAGTATAAGGACTAAATTGTTACATAGTCAAGTTTAGGGACTAAATTGTTACAAAATTAAAAGTTCAGGGACTAAATCGTTATAAACCAAAGTTCATGGACTAAATTGTTACATTCATGAAAGTTTAAGGACTAGAAGTGATTTTTAACTTAAAAAAAGTATAAATTATTAAAAATATCTTTTTAAATTTGTACTTTATTTCAAAAATACCCCTAAGATTTTGTGAGTTCTACTAATATCCTTAAAAAAATTAAAAAAATTAAAAGCTATACTTAACTAAAATTGTTAAGCTTCTAAATTTTTAAAATTTTCATTAATACCCTTAAACTTTAAAGAAAAGTTACCGCTAGTTGGTTAGTATATAGATGAAGATCATTAGCACTTCGTTTATCATTGAACTTTCAAAAATTGCATTAATACCTTTAACTTTCAAAATTTGCATTAAAATTTTAATACTGTTTATATATACCCCACCACCTTCGTCTACTATTTCCTTCCCTCTCTTCTTCAATACTCCTCTTAATCTTCCCTTTTCCTTCGTTACTCTTTACAACTTCTTCCATTTCTCCTCTTTTTCCTCACCTTTTAAATATCAAAACTTTAAATTGCATGCATAAAACTAGAGTAACTCTCTCATTATTTTACCGATAGTGTATAAGTTCTTTATTTTCCCCTCCCACTCATTGTCTTGAAAATTATTATCCAAAATCTTAACGTGTCTTTTTTTTAATTATTAAATTAAGTGTACTATTAAGACTTTATTTGAGATTGCTGGAGATTGTAAAATACTTGTTGATAATTGTGCTTTTAAAAAAATCAGCTGTAATAGGAAGCAAATTAGTGTGTGGTAAATTTTAATTTTTAACTTGAACAAGTTAGTTACAATGTTTGGTAAATACTAAATTATTGTGTTTTAGATATTATAACTAAAATAGACATACTATTAAAATTTACATATTTTTTATAATTTATAATTTTTTATTAACGGTTAAAAATATTATATTTTAAACAACTTTAGATTAATTATTAAGTATTGAGGAAAATAACTTTTATTTTTTTTAAAGAATCAATATGGTATGGTATGATTTAAAAGAAAATAGTTGCATTCATCTTATGAAAAATCATGAGATTGATTTTGGTTAGGTGAAAAATATACTAGATATATCACATAAATATTAATTTTGTAGAAAAACTTGAATTTTTTTTTTTAAGTGACATCTTAAAACAGTAAGCCTTAAGATCTCTCGGTGGTTTTATTATTCTTATTTATTATTTGTTATAACTTATATATCTTGATTGAAAGAGATAATTTTAGATTTAAGAATGGAAGAAGAGGAGTAAGAGAGTATTGAAGTGAAAATAGATACGTATTAGGCCATAGATCTAAATAGAGAAGGGAGAAGAAATGGAAAATAAAGGTGAAATGAGGCGTAGATAATCAATTTTCGTCTACTTACCGAAGTTAAAGGTATTCTTTAGCCTTTTTTTAAGGTTAGGTTATTAATGCAGCTTTTAAATATTCAACAGTATTTTTGAAACAAAGTGTTAATGGTTCGTCCATATACGAACGGTAAAAGTATTTTTTTAAAACTTTATTTATTTTTATTTTTAAGTTTAAAGTTCAAGAGTATTTTTGAAACAAAAAGAAACTTAACGGTTTCCAATAAAAACTCACATTAAGGTATTTTTGAATTTTGTGAAAGTTTAAGGGTATTAATGAAACTTAAAAAATGATTAAAAAGCTCTCATACTATTAAGTATTTTACGTTTAATGAATGTACAAATTAATTGTTGAAATTTCTTATAGGTGGAGGGCCTCCTAAATTATTAAAACAGTGGGTAAGTAACAATTTAGTCTCTCTTGTTAAAAATATTAGTATGATTTAATAAAATTTCTTACATGCGTAGATTGATAGGTTGATCAGAAATCAAATTTATTTGTAAACTATAAAAACTAAGTTGTTACGTAATTAACATTGACACTTAATTTTAATGGAAATATTCACAATATAAACTAAATCGTTAAGTAAAGAGATCAAATTATTATTTATTAAAATTTAAGGATTAAATTGTTATAATTTGATAGTATAGGAACTAAAATCTTACCGATTAAAATTGACTAAATTGTTACTTTTCTTCTAAAAATATTTTTTTAACTAAATAAGAATAAATAAATAAATAAATAAATAAACAAATAAAAAAGGTAAAGAAATTCGATGGGTAATTGGGTCACTTTAACACCCATAAAACCCTAAAAACCCTACGCGAGATTTTGCAGCGAGCCTCCGGTAAAGAAAAGCTCCCTCTTTTTTCGCACAGCAAGAGCAGAAGAATGCGACCTCCAAGGGGCGGCGGTGGCTTCAGGGGAGGCCGTGACGGTGGTTTTGGCGGCAGAGGAGGTGGCCGAGGCGGCGGCGGCGGCAGGGGAGGTGGCCGCTTTGGTGGTCGTGGCGGCGGAGGCTTCCGTGATGAGGGTCCTCCATCTGAAGTTGTTGGTTCGTATCTCCCATTACTTCTTTAATCATTCGTTGCTTTGGGCTTTCCTTCATCTTTCGCATCTTTGTTACCAGTATGAAAAGTTTCATGAAATAGTTCTAGTTACAATGCGATGTTCACTTAGGCTCCTTAAGACTAATTATATTTTGATGTTATTGTTTTTTGCGGTTGTATATTCGGAATAAACGATGGATTCTGTTTTTGAGCTTTCCCTTTCTCTCTAGCAGTTTGTACTTTGAAGTTTCAAAAGTCTTAAGAATGAATCTCACAAGTTTTGTCTATTTTTTCTCTAAGATAGTTAATGAATCGCACAAGTTCAACTGTATTCATCACTAAAAAGGTTTTTTTTTCCTGTTACAGAGGTTTCTACTTTCCTTCATGCTTGTGAGGGAGATGCAGTCACAAAGCTCACAAATGAGAAGATTCCTTTCTTTAATGCCCCCATTTATCTTCAAAATAAGACTCAGATAGGGAAAGTTGATGAAATTTTCGGCCCCATCAATGAATCCGTGAGTCCACTGGCCTTGATTTGGTTAGTTGTTGAGTTTTGGATGCAGTTTTGGTATTTGATAAATCATTGTTTATGTTAACCTGATTGCAGTATTTCTCGATCAAAATGATGGAAGGAATTGTCGCCACATCGTATGCTTCTGGGGATAAATTTTATATTGATCCAGCTAAACTTTTACCTCTTGCTAGATTCCTCCCACAACCGAAGTACGTAATCCATCTCTTCCCTTTCCTCACCTCGACTGAGGTTTAGAATTTGAGTTGGTTCATAAACATGTTTCTTAGCATCCTTTTTCAAGTTATTGCATATGTCCATTTGAATTGAGCGGTTTTATAAGGGCTTTTGTGGTGTGCCCGTTGCACGTAGTTTTAGGTTTATTGTTCATGAGTAAGGTTTGGATAGAATTTCAGGTTAGCATGTTTTTTATTTTTCTTTGTTCTTATTGAATCTTGAACGGAGGTGGCGTGATGTGTGAAAGATTCTATTGTAATTAAAACTTTGGCCTCCAAATTGAGTAGAACCACAAGATATTGAAAATAGGGGTGTTATCCTGAATAGACTTTTGTCAGTTTGTTTTATTTTATTTTTTATTGTTATTATCTTTATTGAGTGTTTCGGTAGTATCTCTATCTAGATGGTCTATATGGTTCCAAAATTTCATATTCTAAACTAACAATGTAGGTTAGTATTATGAGGTCTAATGTGACTGATTCGAAAACCTATCTTTTGTGCTTCTACTTCCTTTTGCTTCATTAAGCTGATGTCTTCAGTGACCCTATTGTGTACTTGAGATGAACAATTTAGTTTATTGCGACTCTCTGGCTTCTGTGTTTGGCACTTATCATGGCTTCTTTTTTCTATTCAGTATCCGAATATTGGTTGTGGATCACGATTCATATTATTTGTTTCCTGTTAGAAGGTTATAGGACTTATTTTTTAAATGGAAAGAATCAAAGAACTAGTGAGCAATGCTTCACAATGTTTGTGTTAGATTCAGTATAGAAATAACTTTTATGTCTGTTCATTATTTCAGGGGAACGTTTTCCTCTAGAGGCGGAGGTCGTGGAGGTGGCAGAGGTGGCCGTGGGGGTGGTGGCTTTCGTGGAAGGGGTGGCCCAAGAGGTGGCAGAGGTGGCCCTCCAAGAGGTGGTGGCCGTGGTGGCTTTAGGGGTAGAGGAAGATTCTAGATTAGCATTATGTAATATCATAGTTTTATCAATTTTCCATTTGCAATGTCGTTTGGAGAAGCGTTTGCAAGAGTCTTTTGTTTGTACTGTATTTTATTTGGAATTGAACTTCTCGGTATTGAAGCTACTACCTAATTTAATTCTACTGCAAATTTTAACGTTTTACTAACCACTGGAACTGATTGCAATCTTTTCCTGAATATAATGTATGGATTGAGTTCGTGGATGATGAACTTACGATTGCCATATTTCTCTTACTGCCGAATTTCTGAGTGCTGCCTGTTTTGAACAGAATAAGACCATTGTCCGTAGGTCTTGTACTCATTTTTTTGGATTGGAGTCCTTTAAGGGGTTACTGGACTGGACTAGTGTTATATCCTTGTCATTTTTGCAATGAAGTTTTGGTTTCTTATGAAAAAGAACTATTGTCATATTGGTATGGTACTGTCGAAAATTCATTTCTTTTTCTGAACTTTGGTATCCAAATGTGTTATACTGACCTTTAGAGTTAAAGGAGGGAAGAATTCATGAGATAGAAATCCAAGCTTGTAAACAAGTGGATGGCTGAAGCCTAGAGAGGATTCCTCCTCTCATCCAAAATCAATCCATAAATCTCCTTTCAATAGGTATTGGGAGGAAGCAAAACCACGCCATTTATTTGGCATTTTTTAGGGCAGAGATGATAATTCTTGCATTCTTGTCCAATAAAAATAACTAATGCAATGAAAAATAGTTTTGTATGCAGAAAATACAGCAGGAAAGTAAGCAACATTAGGGTGAGGGATTGTAGCATCTCCCCATTTATTTAGAGCTGAGAGGAGCAGCTGCTCAGGCTTCCCAACCCCTCAGCACTGTGGCTCTTGCAACTCGGTTGACTCCGAGTGTAAAAGCTCCCATTCGGAGGTCACAATTATGGTTCTTGCACATCTCCTTTACATCTTTGAAGCCCTTTGTCATGTAAGTCTTCAGCTCATTGTTTACTTTCTCTTCCTCCCACATGAAACCTTGGATGTTCTGCATTTGTATCGTTTGTTTCAATTGAGTTATATATCATGTGTGTCTGTTGTTTCTTTCTGAAAGAAGTTAGTAAAAGAATGAACGGGGGGGGGGGGGGGGGGGGGGGGGGTGTACCTGAACCCATTCGAAGTAGCTCACTGTAACTCCCCCTGAATTTGCATAAATATCTGGCAGAATAACTACTCCTTTTCTTGCCAATATCTACAGATGACAAAAGATTATGAATTTCTAGTTTTTGCCACCATCTTAATTTGGTTTGATGTTCATTTATGTGCTCACCTCATCAGCCTCTGGGTCTGTTGGGTGATTGGCTGCTTCTATTATGAACTTGGCTTTGATTTCATTAGCATTTTCCTTGTTAATGACGCCTCCAAGGGCTGCTGGTATTAGTATGTCACAGTCTTCAACCAAAATAGATTTGGGATCAATCGAATTTCCCCCTTCAAAACCTTTCACACCTTTGTGTTCCTTTGCATGCTTTAGTAAGCTTGGAATATCTATCCCATTGCTGTTCTTTATTGCTCCTGTTACATCACTTATTGCTACAATCTTCCCTCCATTTTCACTGATCAGTCGGGCTGCCCACGACCCCACATTGCCAAAACCCTAACATATAAGTCCATATTTGTACTCAGCATATAATGGTATATATAGATGTTAGCTTGAACGAGAAATTCTAGCAGCAAGGTAAAAGTGTTTGCCTGTATAACAAATCTTTGACCAGATATGCTCTTTCCATACTCATTTAGTAGAGCCTCTGTTGCATACAACACGCCTCGGCCCGTTGCTGCATCTCTGCCCAGAGATCCACCCAGATCCTAGTTTGGGGAAAGTCAATTTTGATTAGTTGTTTTGCTTAGTAGTGTATGAAGTTGAGGCGAGCCGTATAAGCACTTACAATAGGTTTCCCTGTTACAACTGCTGGTGAGTAGCCATGAAACTTAGAATACTCATCTAGTATCCATGCCATTGTCTATTCAAAGCAACACACTCAATTAAGAAGGAGGAAAGCTGAAACTTGAACAGTTAAACAATCCAACTAATTGAAACTAAGTTCGATTGTGTATGTGTAGTCAACCTGTGGACCTGTTCCCATGTCTGGTGCTGGAACATCGGTGTGGACGCCAATAAGATCATGTATCTTTTGAGTGAAAACTCTTGTAAGACGCTCCAGCTCCGATATACTCAACTCTCCAGGATTACATCCTATCCCTCCCTTGGCTCCACCGTAGGGTATATTTGCAACTGCTGTCTTCCACGTCATCAATTGTGCTAAAGCATTTACCTCATCGGGGTCAACCTGCATTGGTATGTATATTGCTTTCGTAAATATGACTACAAATATGACTCCAGATCATCCAATGTGTCACAAGTTCAAACCCCAAGTAAATATAAGGAGGAGCCCTTGAAACTTGGATTAGTTTAGTAGGCCATGAGCAAAATATAAGGAGGGGCCCTTGAAACTTGGATTACTGTAAAAAAAGAAAAAAAAAAAAAAAGAAGACGACTCTGGATTAGAAGAAAAACAGCCAACCTCAGGGTGATATCTGATCCCTCCCTTCATGGGGCCTCTTGCATTGTCATGCTGGACCCTGAAACCAACAAAGGATGCCAATGTGCCATCGTCTTTGGGTATGGTACACTCAACCTGTCATATCCAGAAGGCTGATTCTGATTCAAAGTTTTAACAAGAAACCTATCTTTTCATTGAAATAATGAGAAGTTCAAAGATAAAAACTCCAGAGAAACAGTAAAAAGAAAAAGAAAACTAAGAAAATATAAAACTATCTCAATTTAAGCAAAGATCTTGAGAAGAAAAATCACAGAAGAATTGAGAACACCAAAGAGAAGCCTTCAAATTTGTGAATTACGTCTTGGAAGATGCTGTTAAGATACCACCTAACAAGAATCTGTAACGACTATGAGATAAACCAATTTATAAGCACTTGGAACCTCCCCTCTTGAGTATGCTAACCCAAACCCTAAATCAGTCAACAATTGCTTAGTTTTCCTCATTCCCCCTCCATCTATTTATAACCAAATACACTAACTCCCTAACTAATTACACTTATGCCCCTGCTAATACCATACTAATATTCCTAACTAAGACCCTTATAGATGCATATCCCTTTGTGCTGTTGAATTAGTATATGTCTGTGTATCTGATTGTATCTAGTGAATTAAACAAACAAACAGTCACCAGAAGAACCAAACCTTGATTTCTCTAAATGGAATGAGCAAGCTCTTTTCAAGCTTCGAATCGAGACCTAGAAGCCTAGCAGCAAGCTTGAAGTTTCTGTTTGTAGCTGCTAGTGCATTCATGGTTGTATCCCAGGGTTCTTTATAAGAGTAATCCGCAGCTGTTTTGTAAAAAACAAAGTCAGGCCTCTTAGGTATGTATAACAAACTACTCAGTGGAATGGAATTTTTGACTTATAACAAAACGAAAAAGAAAAGAGAAGAAAGATAAAGACAAAGTTCGTTCAAATCTCTCCTTGGAACTATTCAGTGAGGAGCTTTGAGGAATTTTCTTGTAAGATTTATAGAAAATATCTAAACTAAATTTGAACATTATAAGACTGAAATGAAATGATAGTCCCAATTCTATATTGTCATTAAAAGATGTAGAAACATTTACAAATACTTGTCCATAATGTATTTAAGAAGAATCTTATTAAAAAAGATATAAGCACCACATCAGATCTAGTATCAAGTTTCTAAAGCGAATATCAAATTTATTTATAATATAAAAAATACTTGTCAACTTTGACATTTGTTTCAAGAATACTCTTATTATTATTTTTCTTTCAAAAGTAACATCATTACCCTTTACTTTCATAAAGTTTCAAAAACTACTATGGAGTAAAGTTTGTTAAAATGTTGAAGAAAATTGGGACTTATAATGATAGGGTGATAACCAAGACACTGTCACGTGGAAATTCTAACAGACGTCTATTTAAAGATCATTTTGAAATCTTATGGAATGGCAAGTGTAATATTTGTAACTTTTGAAACTAAATAAATGTGGATGAAGATTATTCTTTTTCCAATATTACAGATATACATGAACAAAAGCTACTCTGCATTTGAGAACAGAGAAACCTTGACTATTTGTTTACTAATACTTTATGGGAAACTCTGTTTCATATTTGAAGAGAGAGAGAGATGAGGTGAGTGTTAGCTCCAAATAAGAAAAGCAAGCAGAGAGAGAAAAACAAACACAGTGGGACTGAATTGAATCAAGTTTTGAGTTATTTACCTAAGGGATAGAGAGAGACAAAAATGGAGAACTCAAGCCTAGGCCTTCACAGAAAGGAAAACTGTGCTGAAAAAGTTGAAATACAGAAGAAGATCAGAACATTGGTTTTTTCTTGATGAATTATGAGGTACCCTCCAAGGTATCCATTTTATAAACACAAAAAGCCCAACACAAGAACACAATCAAATGGTAGAATCAGATTCCAATCCCCCAAAAGAATTACCCTTCTACTCCACCAATCTTTCTCAAACCCATATCAAATTGCAGAGCCAACATGCAAACTTTCAGAGAAGAGAATGTGAATATGAGAATATAATGCAAACTCACACTCTGACTCACACACCCATTTGTCACTCTGCACTCACTGACTTTCTTTCTTTTTATCTTTATATAGCTTACTTAAGGGAGGGCTATGTGGAGTGAGTTCCAAATCAGATTCCCACTCTGCTTTTTCTTCTCTTGTGGCTGCTCATTTTTTGCTTGCTGATGTGATTATGATGAACAACTATGATTACTTTTGTAAAGGCATTTACCACTTTCTCTCTCACTCATGTCTCAATTAGATACATCATCATCTTATGGTGTTGCTTCTTCACTTTTTTGTTTCTAATGTAGGTAATGCATGAATGCTATCATTTAACCTTAGAAGCACGAACATTCTAGTTTAGCTATCGTGTTTGTGTTTTTATTAGACACGTATCAGACACTTGTTTATGTAATAGATGTATTAGACACTGACACAAGTTGTACAAAGTCAAAGTAGGTTCAATTTTTTTAGACATCATAAAAAGTTTGTCAAATTAGTTTTTCGAACATGTAAACGTTTAAACTCACCGACATTGAAATTTCTTTTTGTATAAAATTGATATATATTTTTAATCAACGAGTTCTTGTTGTGTTGTGTCCTAGATTTTAAAAATATGACGTGTCATCGTGTTTATGTCGTGTCTTATCCATATTTATGCTTCTTAGTCATTAACCTAGTCGACTTGAAATGATTACTCTTTACATCATATTAGTATGATACTGTCTGACTTTCAACTTAAGAGACAATATAGTCTCGGGCTCACACTAGTATGATGATTGTTGAAGCAACGATGACGATTAGGACTAAAGACTTAATGACGAAAATAGGAACAAGTTTAACTAGGAGGAATTAGGGAACCAGGCTAGTTCAAAGACAAAACAAGATGTATTGCATTTTGTGACTTGTTAAATTGAAGTGGAGGTTAATATTAGGGTAGTAATACTCTTATTAATGAAAATAGGTTGGGTATCATGTGCAACTGAGTTTAGAATCATAGGTAAAGTGTAAATTTTGAAGATGGCTGGCTAAGTCATTTATAAACGTAGATTCTTTAAAAATTCTCTTTAAAAGTTGCATTAAAACGTGTCATTCAAATCATTTATATATTTGTATTACTAAATTAGTAATAATCGATAGAATTAAACAATGCTTAACGTATCTAAATTGACACGCTATACATATAAGTAGAAACTTCCAACAATCTTTGTGTACAATTTTCATTTAGTGATCTTAATTCCTTTGATGTTTGGCCCAAGGAGTTGGGAGAGCGGAACTCTACTCCTTGTTTGGCCCAAGAAGTTAGTGTTTCCCACGACTAGAAATCATCAATTTTATGCCTTATTAACTCCTTAAACTGTGTTCCAAAAGTTCACGACTCCTCAAACTTTATAGGTTTTTGAAGTTCACAACTTTACTCTTTGTCTTAAACGTCTCCTAAGTATTCCCTAAAACTCTCAAGGGCTGTTTGGGAGCCTGTAATAAGATGAGTTTGAATTGTAATCTAATCCAAAACTCATATTTGGATTGAGCGTTTTGGGCTCGATTTGTAATATTAAACTTATTCTGTTTTAACAAAACCCTCTTTCCCACTGTTTTCACGTTTCACAATCCAATTTCTATTCCTCTCTCGATACCTCATGCGTTTCAACACTCTTCTAATTTTTAGTAATCCTGATAACATTCCAACCTTCCATACAACTCCTAAATTTCACGGCCAATTAGTTATCCTTTCTTAACAAAATTGAATTCAACAAATACTTTAGTGATGACAAGTTGAATTGTGGACAACTTTTCTATCTTTATCTATAGGTTAATGAATTTTCAAATATAATAATATCAAACCACCACATCCTTTTACATCATAATATCATTGATTTGCATGATATCTAATATTTATCTACCTCTCTTTGGCTCTATATATGGGGAGCAATTTAAGGTGGATGATATGTGTGCATCATTTCATATGAAATTTAATTTAATTTTATTATTATTATAATTATTATTATTAGTATTATTTCATATAGGAATAAGTTCCAATTTGAATAGGACAGCTATTGTGTCTCTTCTTTTATTTTAACATCATTATCCCAAAAAGCTGCTAAAAAAGAATTAAGAATATGTTCATCAGCTACCTTGTCCAATTTGGCTTATCTTTAACTTTATTACAACATTAAGTTTCCTTTCTCCAATTGCACTTAAAGTTTGAACCAACCAATCTCAAGGAAGATGTATATAAATCAATGGTATTGTGTTGTTAGAAGAGGATATTTTTCAAAGATTGCAAAGAAATAGCATTATCAACCCCACTCATTAAAGATAGTTACCTAATCATTTTCCGTGCTAGAACTGGAAATCATGTATTTTCTGATAAACTATACGTTATAGATTTTTCTAGTCGTCATTCCTATTATGTTTAGTGATTTTACACGTTTTTCTTTTCATTGAATCTAAGTATTATAGTTTTTTTTCCTTTCATTTTTTAAGATTGTTTTAAAAGAAAAAATATAAGTAGAAAAAACTTTTTAAAAAGATTCATATGAGAACAAATATATGAAAGTGTTGTTTCCAAATATAGAAAAATGAATCAAACTATTTACAAATATAGAAAATTTTTACTGTTTATCAACGATTCTATCGTGGTCTATTGCTGATAGACAGTAAATTTTTTCTATATTTATAAATAGTTTAATATTTTTTTTTCTGTTTATAGTAATTTCTCTATACGAAATGTAAATAACTTTTTAATTCTTCGGTTTAAAGTCAACATTAAATGCTTTAAAACTTAAGGTTCAAAATGTCAAAGATCATTGATATTGATTAGATGAGGACCAAATATAGGGAGAAAATCATTTTTCACTTAACTCATTGAAATAGACAAGGAAAACTCTTTTATCAGATAAGGAAAATAATATAATATTATACAGTAATATTGTGTATATTAAAGATCATAACCCATAAATTCAATATATAGACTCTATTTGGCACCAGACTAATCCTCTGCTTTAAGTTGAATTGGATGCACTCGAACGGATTAATCTTCTAATGTGCAAGAAGATCTCGTTTGAAAAAATTGGAGTCCTCGTTGAGGATATTCATTTTGTCAGAAACCTTCTTAATATTGTCCATTTTTTGTCATATTTTTAGAGAGGAAAACAAAGCTGCTCATGGTCCTAGCAGAGCTTTGACATTCTCTTAAGGTTGTTCTTTGATTTGGAAAGATGTTTTTCTAAATAATATTCTCTCTACATTCATGTTGATGAGGTTAGGGAGTAGTTATATATATATATATATATATATATATACTCCTTTTTGATATCCACCTAACAACGTTTATAAGATTAAAATTCATAAATCTACTTAACTCAATATCCATGATTCATTTATAATTAGAATTCAATAATATAATCATATAATTAAGGTGATTTGAACCTTATTATTAGAATAAAATATTCTAACAAAAAGCACTTTAATTTTTGTTTTTATAATTATGGCCACTATGATCCAAAATGTTAGGTCAATCTCCACTAACCAAAGTTATAAGCTTTCTCCATGTTATTTCACTATCTTCCTTTAGTATTGCATAAGCAATGCAAATTGATGAATTGGGTAAAAGGGAATATCAACTTTTTGCAAATTAAAAGAAGTTTTTTTTAAATTGTTTAATTATTATTTATTATTTATTATTTTAATGGTTGGTTTGGTCCCCATCACACACAAGTAGAATCTTAGTACAATTTGAAGTGACCTAAAATGAAGCTCATGTCATAAAAAACCCAAGGGAAATTACATAAAAGGTTATTCAAAATATACACCATTAATTTTATTCTCTTTGTCAAAATTTTATATTCAAATGTGTACTTTGATCACATTCTTTAGGCTCTAAAATTTGATATTTATGTCTATTTAGTCCCTAAACTTTTAAAATTGTAAATTTAATTTCTGAACTTTCAAATTTTTAAAAACCAATGGATCTACTCCGGATAAAATAAAATTGAAAGTTTAGGATTCTATTACATATAAAATTGGGTTGTTTTCAAATATAGAAAAATGAACAAAGCTATTTATAAATATAAGAAAATTTCACTGTCTATCATCCGTGATAGAATTCTATTGCGGTCTATCGCTGATAGATAGTGGAATTTTTCTATATTTGTAAATAATTTGATGTTTTTTCTATTTACAGTAATTTTCCTATAAAATTTAAATTTATATGTAATAGATTCATCACTTTTAATTTTTCAAAGATTTATTAGACACAAACTTGAAAGTTCAGGAACCTACAAACACAAAATTGAAAGTTCAGGGACTTACTAGACACAAAATTGAAAATTTAGAAAACTATTAGACAATTTTAAAAGTTCAAGGACCAAATAGACATAAATCTCAAAATTGAAGACTAAACTTGTAATTTAACCTTATATTAAATAGAAAAAAATAGTAGCATATTTTGAAAAATAGTCTTTATTATATATATAAATAAAAGAGAGTAACCTTGTTTTAATCGGTCAAACGTTAGTCCAAAGAACGAGGGTAAGTTTTATTAAGTTCGTTATTATGTTTTTGAAGTACTCAATAATAAAAAGATAGTTGATTATTAACTAGTTGTAGGTTCAAATTTGATTTGAGAGAAAGATGATTGTAGATCTCGAACCGACTCTTATTATATGAAAGGAGCCTCACAAAGCGAATAGAGAAAACAATGAACTAGTATTCTATTACTTATGTTGGAAGAGAATATAGTTCTAGTACTTGTTAGGGATTTTGGAAGCCCAACAATGTTGAAAGTTAGATTATTCCCTACAACTTTACCTAAAGGCAACAGTTGAAAGTGAAAAGTTATATGTATTTATAAAAGATATCGAAGGTATCAATTAGTTCTTAATATCGATGTCGATCTCTTTAATTTATGGATATATCGACGTATCGACAGATATTTCAATCCTTCTAAAGATAAATAATCCCTAAAGTAAAGTACTAACTTACCGGGTTTAGGGTTCACAAACTATTAAACAATTTTCTAAAATGCTAAATGTTTGGCCAATAAAACAATTGAAAATTTCATGTGGTGTTGATCAGACATGTCAACGCCATTGAAGAGAACTCGACTCTTGGCTACGGATGTTTACAGGCAGGGTAGGAATGAAGATTGTTTTCCCGTACCGGCCTCCATTTCATTCTTCATTCTTATGAAACTATCTATTAAATTGCACGTCAAACTTAGATAAATGTTATAATCTTAACTTTAAACTTTAAAAAGTGTTGTAGTTTTAACCTTTTAATAAATTCTCGCTCTAAATATCGTAAAACAAGCTCTCTAATTATGTATTCACCAATAAAAGTTTAGATAATAAAAGAACATGAGTAAATTTTTTTGGGTTGAAATTTATAAATTTTGTAATTAAGTCATTTAATAATTATTTTATGCATTTGTCATAGTAATATTTTAGCAAAAATTGAACTGGTGGTAAAATAACATTGTAACATTTATTAAGTTTAGGATCCAGTTTGATGAAAATATAAATTTAGGATTTAAATTGGTACAATATAATACATTTTGACTCGAAATTGATTATATATATATATATATTTTGCAATTATTGAGGAGGATTAGTATCTTACTAATTTGGAAATCCATTTTAGAAGGTAATATCCCACTTCACTTTGCCTTGCCTTGCCTTTTTTTTTTTATTTGTATTTAATTAATTGCTTTGATCTTTTTTGGAAACAATATTAGGTGAATATGCTTAAAATAGTATCTCCCCCTTTTGAAAAATAACCCTAAATTTATTCCAATTGATTAATTAATATCATAAACTTTTTGCCCTCTATTTGGAGAAGCTTTTATAGGAGAGAGGATTATTGGAGGTTAGGTTTAAGGTGGAGCATATTAGTTGAAAAGTTAGTGTGTTTAATTATAAAGATAAAAGTATAATTTTATGAGAAAAAAGTATTACATTTTAAATTATATCAATTCGAGCCCGCCTTAATGAATAAGACATTAATTATTATTTCAAAAGTCGATCTTCTGTCTCATAATTGTTAGGCTATAAAAAATAAAATTAAAACTTGAAGTTGATTTGAGCATAACTCCGACAATACATTACTTACTCCTTAAAAAATGGTATGCGTTAAAGAGAAACTGTTGTTAAATTTTTATTTAGACATTTTAGTCATGAACTGTTTGTATCGTGAGTATATTCTGATTAATCAAGTATTAGTTTACCATCTTAGAGATCGAATATTTCGGTCTCCATCCTTATCGATATTTATATTATTATTATTATTATTATTATTATTATTATTATATATAAAAGTGGTTACAGGAGAGAAACTTTTTCTCTCCATTTTGCCCTTTCGTAAGTTTGTTTTCCATTTAACTAATTTGGTTGCATTGTAATTGTCTTTTTTAAACCTAATTTTTCATATTATAATTAATTACGGTTTTATTGTAAGTGGCTATTGCATTTCTTCATTCCTCCACCCATGTTTACCTTCTTCTTCTAATGAACCTTAATTGTTTTTTAAAAAAATAAATATTACACAATTGTCATAAATAACATGCTCTTAAATAAATAAATAAATAACTCTTCCACCCACCAATAAAGAAAAAACTTGCATTTTTTAGAATATAAATATACAATAAAACTAATTATAATTTAATTATTGAATATCAAAAGTTTTTGTAACCCTTTCTTTCCTACAACTATAAAATATTCTCTTCATCTCATTTCAAATAACAATTTGAAAATTTTCTTCTTCTCTTTCTTTTTCTTTTAGGTTCTCCTCTATACTCAGGTTTTTTTCTCTTTATTTTTATGTTTCTCTCTCTTTGTTTTTTTTTTTTTTTGAATTTAGTTTTATGTCAATTTTTAAAATTATGATGCAGTATATCGTTAATCATTTTAATTTTTTAAGCAGTGTTGTTTAGTAACTTTCAAACGATCTATGAGAAGTTTTTTTTTTTTTTTTTAATGTTATATTGTACACACCATGATTCTTCACCTATTTTTAGCAAAATTATAATTTTCATAATTTAAATGTAAAATATTATAAAACTCTTGCATTGTATTTCAAAATATAAATATATAAATGGATTAAAATTTCAAAATTTTTATATCATATTAATTAATAGTTGATGTTTCGTCAATTTGAGCGTGTAACACTTAAAAGTTTGTGAAATTGAAAAAACAATTAACCAACTAATATAATGTTTGTAAAATAACAAATTAAGTAAAACATTTTAGAAATAGAAAAATAACAAAGACAAGTAGGGGTATACATAGGTTGGATTGGTTGATGATTGGACCAACTCGAAAATTGAGTTTGGTTGAGTTGTCAATCCAAAAGACACAAAAAAAAAAAAGTCACCAACTCAACCCAACCCAACCCAACTCAACCCCTAAAATTCGAGTTGGGTTATCGCGTTATAACTTATTTTTTTTAAATTTAAAATACATAAATTTATCTACAACACATATTAATAACTAAAGTTTTATACAATTCAAATTTTAAGTACTAAATATTTATGATATTTATTACAAACTTTAAACAAAGATATCATAACAATTATAAAAGAAAAATTTTAAATAAAGGGAAATATATATATAATTTAGGTTGGACTGAGTCAACCCAAATTTTCTTTTAGCCCACTCATGACCCAACCCAATATAACAAAAATAGAAAAAATTAAACTCAACCCAACCCAAAATCAAACCTAACCCAATCCAACCCTTAAATTTTGGGTTGAGTAATGTAGATTGTTAACAGGTTATTTGAACACCCCTGAAGACAAGGATAATGAACTAAAAAATTAATAAATATAAACCATTATAATTTTTCCTTTGAGAAAAACAATTATGATTATGGGTTTTTAAGGCTTTGAAAATTTGAAATATGGTTGCAATTTTGTTTAATACCAACAACAAAATAGTATTTTGTATAAACAATCAATATTTTAGATACACTCAACTTTATACTTATAAAAACTAATTTTAGTATATGATAAAATAAAACGCTTTTTTTTAGGAAAATTACTATAAACAAAAAAATATCAAACTATTTACAAATATGGAAAAATTTCACTATCTATTAGCAATATGCGCCAATGGAATTCTATCGCTCAAGCGATAGAATGTATCGTGGACTATCAGTCCATCGCTGATATATAGTAAATTTTTTCTACTTTTATAAATAGTTTGACTCATTTTTCTATATTTGAAAACAACCATTTTTATGGTATTATTTGACTATGCTCTTTTAAATAATACCTAAATATAATTGTTTCTATTTCTTTTTATTAAAAATACTATTTATATTATATTAAATGAATAAATTACTTTACATACTCACGCATCCACTTTAACATGAAAAATTAATAACATTTTCTTAGACATAATCACATATTCTATTTAAACAGCTAACAAAAGAATTAAGCAATAATTTAAAGATAATAATATATATCCTATTTAAAAACGACTTATTTTCATCCATATCACAAAAATTGAGTTTCATCTTATTTGTTTAATTTTTTTTTCTTTCATCACAATTTGTTGATCCTAGAGTCTTTTGTCATAATGAAAAGACATGAATTTTACTTTTAAAAAAACACTTGGGTTTTTAGTCAAAATTTAAAAACAAAATAAGTTTTTATTTTATTTTTATATTTTTAGTTTTTAAAATCTGGCTTGATTTTTGAAGATATTCGTGGAAAGTGGATTACAAAATTAAGGAACTTTTAGGTGGAATTGTGGAAGTAGTGTTGTTCGAGGAGATTTTAGAGAAATTTAATTAGTGGAAATGAACTTATATTTGTATTGATTTCAATATAGTGAGTACAATCTCTAATAAATGGTTATTTAATATTTTTTTCTTGAAAAGTAAACTTGTCTTGACGGTTTTGCAGTTTGTTCTCAAAAACAGATTTATATGAGGGTTTTTCAACTTTTTCTTGATGTTGATTTGTCTTGAGGGCTTTGCAATTTTTTTTTGAAGCTATAGTTCTTAGGTTTGGAAGTTGTTCGATCTTTGAAGTGCTTTTGGTCTTTAAAAACATGTTTGATTCTCAAGAGTTTGGGGAGTGTTATGCTTTCTAAATTCTCTCTAGAATTTTTAATTTCTGCTATGGATTGTCTCTGGAGTTTTTTACTTCAACAACTTCAGAGAGTCTTCTGGTCTTCTGAAAGTCTTCTGAGCTTCAATCTTTAGATTTTCAAGAGAGTAAAAGTTGATCTTTGGAGTTTTAATATCCTTAGAAAAGTGGCACTCTTTAGAGTTTTAGAGTTCTAGTCTTTTGATCTTCAAAGCTTCAAGAGAGTCGTGTTTTTCAGATCTTCAGAGCTTCAATCTTTGGATCTTCAGATGTTCGGAAGAGTTACACTCTTCAGATCTTTAGAATTTTAGTCTTTTAGAGTCATGAAAATCAGTTTTTGTTGTAATATATTTGTCTCCAAATTTTAATTTAAAGGCACATATTTAATTCTTAATTGGCCCCAAATTTATTAAAATGAGAGTTTCATGGGGATAATGTGTAGCAAATTTTGATTGGCAAATTTTGTTAATTTTTTTTATTATAAAAATAGTTTGAAGGATTAAATTTAAGATTTATTAAAAGTATAAGATCTAAATTTAAGATTTATTGAAATTATATCGACTAAATTTGAGTAATTGAAAGTAGGTTTAAATCTTATTTTGATCCCTGAACTTTGACTAATGTTCTGTTTTAGTCTCTGAACTTTGAAAATTGTTTTATTTTTGCTCCTAAACTTTTAAAAATGTTCTTTTTAGTCTCTAAACTTTTAAAAAGTGTTTATTTTGGTCACTGCTATATTATGATTTTGTTAACTCTTTAACAAAATGGCGAGTTGACTTGTATTTTTGGATGACTCAACTGCCATATAAGTTAACTACACTAAAAAAAAATCTAGGGTTTTAATCTTTAATAAAGTGGCAACGGGGGAGAATTTCAAAGACTTTTTTAGTTCAAAATTTTGGTAGTTCAGTATTTTGGCATGTTGGTTGTTAACATTTTACTTCAACTTCATCTTGCTCAATACATCTAGAGCTAAGTCATCCAAAAATACAATCTCTCTCACATTTCTATTTAAGAGTTAAAGATAATTTTAATAGTATGAACTAAAATAAACACTTTTTAAAAGTTTAGGGACTAAAATGAACGTTTTTAAAAGTTTATGGACCAAAATAGAATAAGATACAAAGTTTAGGGATTAAAATAGAATTTAAATTTTGAAAGTACATGACTAAAATATAATGAAACCTAAAGTATGTGAACTAATATAGTATTTTTTTAAACTTGTTTTCTTTTAGTTTCCAAGGTTTAAATTTTAAAAACCCGTCATAAAAGTAGAAATTTTTGTAAGGATGACACAAATTTCTCAACCAAAATAACGTTTGACTTGGATTTTAAAAATAAGAATGTACAACATTTTATTTGCATCATTCATTCGCCCTCATATTCAACTTATCCAATACAAAGCCATCTCACAAGCTAGTATTTTTTCTCTCTCAATCTCCTGCATTCACGCTCCTCTTCACTCTCTCACTAGCACTCTAAAAAAAATTGTTAGCAAGTCGTTTGTAACATAACAAAATGTTGTCTTTCTTCAAAATCTTGGACAAACGATACATTTTAGACGTGAAATTTGGACAACTTGTACAAAAATCTAGGTAGATGACAAATCAAAAGAACTCACAAGAACAATAGTGTTTATAAACTTCATTTTAAAAAATCATATCAAGTTAAACGAAATATTATTTAATTTTATTTTAAAAATCTGAATCATAAAAACCCTAGTTGGATTCATCTAGAAACAAGCTCACCTACTCCCCAAGTCCCAAAATTACATCACCATAAAAACAAAGCACAAAAAATCATGAACTGGTCAACCATGGCGCACAAACAAAGTCAATTAAAGGCGAATAGTCAGAAAAAATTCCCAAAGCTCATCAAATCAATTACGCGTTCTTCCCCAATTTTAATTTGACATTATAAAAAAAAAAAAAAAAAAAAAAAAAAAAAAAAAAAAAAAAAAAACCCTAATTCACAACTCTTCTAAGTTCTATCCCCAATTTCTCTCCCAAAATCCTTCTCTCCTTTTCCATTTCCCTAAATTCATTCTTCAATGTGTCCTCTCAGATTCATCCTCGTTTTCCTCTCTGCAATTGTCGCCGGATACATCGCATGGAGATCCGCTTCTTCTTCTTCTTCCTCCTCCGACATCTTTCAGGCGACTGAAGCTTCCGATAAATCGCCACCGGAAAACGAGAATCGAAGCGTAACGGAGGACGGATTTGGAGTGAAGAGGACGATTCAGAAGGGATTCTGGACTTTCGTCGACATGGCGAGCGGAAGATTCCTGTGGAGGAATTTGAGAGCTTCGATTCTCAACAAAAACAATCAGGTTAAGGAAGATTGAGAGTGATTAATTTTGTTTATTCTTTTACTCGAGGAAAAATTTGATTGTATTGTTGGCTCTGGAAATTACTTCATTCGTATGCTCTGCCTTTCTTGATTGATGGAGATTGAAATGTTCATCCATATGAGGAAATTTAAGAAGATTTTAATGAAGATGTAAATGTTTGATGTTTAATTATGTGTGTATTTATATATTGCTATAAAATATATTCTTCATTTGAGAAAGTTAGATACATTTTTTTAGAAAGTTAATGCAATTATTTACTATAGGTCTACAACATTGAAAAAGAAAAAAAAAACTTTGTAATACTTTCTTGAAAGAAAGGGCTGTTTTTCAATATAAAAACGAGCTAAAATATTTATAAATATAAAAAAATTTCACTATTTATCAATTTGTGATAGACTTAATTTTTATATTGATAAATAATTTGATATTTTTTCATTTATAATAACATCATTATAAATATTTGGGCAAATTTAAAAACTACCTTAAATATAATGGTTGCTGCAATTATATCTTCAAACTTCTACAAATCTTCAAATTAGACTCTCAAACTCACATAATTATAGAAATTGTAACAACTGTATAAATTTGAGAGTTCATTTTTTATTTTTTGGAGGTCCAATTTTAATGCTAGTAGAAATTTGAAAGCCTAATTTTTAAAGGGTAGAAACTATACAAATTGAACCTCTCGAAAGTTAGAGGATGAAGTAAAAAAGTTCTAACTAAGGTTAAAGAAAAATCTAAATAAACTAACAGTCTTCTATATAAGAATGGAAAATAGTACATCGTGAAAATTACGTAAATACAAAAGCATTCTATGTGCATCTTAATTAATTTCACTTTTTTCAGTTTAATATATTTTTTTAAAGAATTTTAATTCAACATGTAACTATGTGAGTGGGAGCCGAAACTATCGATAATATACAAACAAGGAGTATTTGGAGTGAAGAGATGAGATAAAGATAAGTTGAGATATGAACTCAACTCATTGTTTGGGAGGCCAATTTCGTATGTCATGACATTTTATACCATGTCCAGCACTCAGTCATCACCACCAATGCCTCGTTGTTCAACTCTGGCAACTACATCCGACGGCCAACTCTAGCAACCACCTCCGACAATCAACTTTGACAACCATCGACTACGGCCAACTTCAGCAACATTAAACCACTACTGTCGACGACCAACTTCGGCGACATCTAACAACGATACTCTGCCAACTCCGATGACTATTATTTGAAATTATGACTACTACAAATTTAGGCTTTGTTGACACACAAACTTTTTGTTTTGTTGATGCACGTGACATAAAACCATCAATAAAACTTTAATCTAATTTTTTTTAAAAAAATATTTATTCATTTAAAAGTACGTATAAAACATCAATAAATGTTTGTATTTAAGTTGACGCACAAAATTGTCAATAAAAACATCTATGTTAACATAAAAGAACATAAATTCCATCAAAACGTTGAATTCTCAGTTCTTTTTATTAGTCCACAGTATTTTATAGTAATTTAACATTAATAAAATCACTTTTATAATGTAAGAAATCAAACAAACTTGCATGTAAAAACACTTTTGAAAAAAAAATTGTCAGACACGTGAGTGTTTTTAGTTCAAAAAGTTTTTATCAAAAGTGTTCAAATAAAAAATGATTTAACTAAAAATGTCACATACATAAATTTGTAAAATAATTGCTTAAATCTTAAAAAAAAAAAAAGTTAAAATGCATTGTCCAAAAGTAAACCCTAAACTCCATTTCTCAAAACTCCCAACAATACATGTGTGCTTAAAAAATAATAAAATAAAGTGCAATATATAGTTTATTAAAAAAGTATATGTAGAATTATTGAAAAAAAAAAGTTTCCAAGCAAAAATAAGGAAAATTTTCACAAATAGAAAAAATGTCCAACTATTTACAGAAAATAGCAAAAAAAAATACTGATAGACATCGATAGACTTCTATCAGCATCTATCAGCGATAGACTTCTATTATTTCTATCACTGATAGACTCTTATAGACTTCTATCAGCGTCTATCACAACTATTTAAAAATTTTGCTATTTTGTGTAAATAGTTTCTTTTATTTTTCTATTTTTAAAAATTTTTCCAAAAATAAGAATTATAAAAATATATTATTTATATAAAAAATTACACCAAATACTTCTGACATATGAATTCTAGATATATAAACCCTACATACCTATAAACTCAACTTAGAGCGTTAAATAATGTCACAGGGTGATATGAAATCTATTTACTTAGTAGAGATTCCTAACTAATTACCTTCCCATAAATAATCTTAATAAATGGTAACCAGTCAACTAACTAAACTGCTATAGAAAAAGAAAATAAAAAACTTGAATTATGATATATCCAAAGGACAAAAATCAATTACTGACTTTAATTACTTCATAATGAATTTATTTTTTCTTTTTCAGAAGCTTCTTAACTAATTGTTGACTTTTAATTTTTTTAAATATAATTTTTAGTTAGAGAATTCGAACCTTTGGCATGTCTTATGCCATGTTCACAATTGACTTTTATTTTTTAAAATGTTAAATATTTTTTTTAAGTCTTTAATATAAAATTGTCTATGAATTTCTCATTTAAGATATTATTTTATCAAACACTATATAATGTTGTAGGAATAATGGTGCCTAAGAATTAGTCAATGTGTGATTAAAAAATAAAAAAATAAAAAAGGAATTAGTCAAAGTGCACATACAAAAGATTTTGATTCTCTCTCTTTTAAAGAAAACTTTGTTAACAGTGCTACGATGGCTACAATTGTCAATATCATTGAAATTAAATACAAAAACCAAAAGAGAAAAATACTCAGCCAAACCTTAGGGAAAAATAAGATGAGAGAGTCATCGAAGCAAGACGATCAATGACTGTTACCACTCTTCCTGACATATGAAAGATATGATCGATTCAAATTCGAAAAGATCCTTCTTGATATCTAGCGCGCAAACGACAATCTCTTTATGAAAAGATTAATACAGGATATGTCGATGTTCTCACAATTGCACTCAGAAGAAAAAAAAAAAAATAAATAGTCAAGGTGTACATATATTGAATACCTTATCAACAAAACATAGAAATTTAAAGAATAAGTTTGAGTTAACTTAAAATACTTTTTAGTATATGAAATTTGAGTTTGGTAGAATTTAGGTTTGTGCACAATTTTTGAAGTGTGAGTTTGATAGCATTTTAGTCTTCATTATCAAATTTTTGTTTACGGCCAATAAAAGGACTCATATGACTTTTTTTTTATTTTTATTTTTTTTTCTATTTAGAGAATAGAAGATGGGGGGAGATGAAAAAAAAAAGAAAAAGAAGAAAATTGAAGAATAAAAAAGAGAGAAAAAGGAGGTGATGACAGTAATGACCACAGACTTCTTGATTGTTAATACATTTGTATGTCAGTTGAGCTATGCTCATTTTAGTGAGAGTGTATACTAATTATTTAGGTTAAATGAAAAAATAATAATTATTTTAGTCAATGTTCATAATTTTTATACTTAACGAAAACAATTCCATGCAAGTGTATGACAATATTTTAATATTTGAATTGTGCTAAATGAAAAAAGAAAAAAGAAAAAAAAACACCCCACTTTGAGCATTTATTGCTTAATTTATAATGGAATAACTGGTAAAAATAAATGTAATATTTTTAGCTTAATAATTGCAAATGTGTGGTCAAATCATTGATTTTTTGAAATAATAATTGACGAAAGAATAGTTTGCTTTGTCCTTACGACACAACTCGCTAAAAAAAGCTTAACTCAATTGACATAAAATATGTACTATCAAAAAATGATAATTGATGTCTTTATCTTCAAATTGGCAAATCCACAAAAGTTAATGCATCAAAATACTATTTAAAAAATTCACAATTTCATTTTGGTAAAGAACATTATTATTAATTCTAATCATCACATGAGCATATATTACCATAACTACTAGCGAATCGCTTTAGAGTTTTGACCATGAAGTCAGAAGTTTGAATCTATCCACTCTAAATTGGTGAGCTAAAAGAAAATTATTAACACCATTTTTTTATATTTTTTTGAAAAGAAATAAGAAAAAGTATATATATATAAAATGGAATAAAAAATTAATACAAGAATGAAAAGAATAAGATGAGGATCCAACTTTCAATTTTGAGAGAGTATATCAATTAAGTTCATAGTATTAAATTTTCATCGATATGTCGATATTTTCATCGATATTCCCACGTTTACATGGGTTCGATATTGAAATGAGGAGTGAATCGATATTTCCATTATATCGTAGAAAAATCCACAAAACATAAAAAATAAGTATCAAAATGCCACTAATATAAATATAATATAAATAATAGGCATATTTACTTATTTAAAAATAATATAATTTTTATTTATTAATTTAAATTTATTTTTTTAAATTTTTTGTTTTAATAATTTTTCCAGAAATATATGTTTTAAACCTTGATTAAGTTCACTTTGAATAAAAAAGAAAAGAAAAAAAATGAAAAAGAATGAAAAAGCTTTCTAACACATATTTTTTATTTTTTTATTTTTTGAAAAATATGAAAAGAAAAATAATTTATTTTCTTTTATTTGGTAAATCTTCTATTGGAAATCAAGCCGCGTGGAGTTGCTTCAGCCGGCCGGCGAGGGAGTTCGGTGAAAAATGGCGACGGTGACGCCACCTACCTTAACCTTCCGATATTGTTCTCACTCTGCCTTAAATGGCCGAATCGCCTTTCAGTTTCCTCGTTCTTTGACCTCCTCTTTCAATTCTCGTCTTCGTCTTCCACTTTCCATGGCTGCATCAACGGAGTCCACTTCTCAGGTACTTCCTTCTCTTCCCTTTTCCAGCCATCAATTCGCTTTTTAATTTCTTCTTTCTTGTTGATTTCTTTCGTGTGAAAACACTTTTGAAGCATAAGAAGTAGATTCACCGTCTTTTCTTTGTTTTCATTTTTGCAATTAGACTGTACCGTCTAGCAATGCTAATAGCGACGACATTGATGTCTCGAAGTTGATTCAAGCTCATCAGGTATTTCTTTCTTTTGATATTATCTTTTTTTGCTCGAGTAGGGAATCAGTGATGCATGCCTGTTTCGTCAGTGGAAAGATTGGCGGTCTGGTAGTTTGGTTATGCTTATATTTTCAATCTCGAGATTTGAAGATTGAGCAGAGTTATTTGTTATGTTTTGTGTGTTTTCCAAGTTCTTGCTGAATGTGAATGGTGATGTTTTAGGAAAAAGCGGCTCGGCTTTCGCCAGCTGAAGAGATTCGAACACTGTTGGACCAGAGTGTGCGCGGCATGCTCTCCACCTTTTCCCGGGTTTTCACTCTCTTTTGATCTTTAGTTCTGTTGTCTTTATTGCCTTTGGAATTTGCTGCATAACTATAAACTTGTGGCTGAGACTGCTTGTGTAGATCTGATTTCTCTGTTAGTCATTTTCATTTGGTTGGTTTCTTAGTCCTTAGTAATAAGGTCTGCACCTTTGCAGAGCTTTGAAGGTTATCCGTCTGGATCTTTTGTTGATTTTGCATGTGATGCTGATGGTACACCTATACTTGCTGTGAGCAGTCTAGCAGAGCACGCTAAGGTATGTCATCCTTATGTGGCCAATCGAGAATTTCGGTTTTGGTAGCAATTCTTATACATAGGATTGTTGAATTTTATATGTCAAGTTAATCATTTGTAAGTTTGGTCTTTCTTTTCTGTGTAGAACTTGGCAACTAATCCAAAATGCTCGTTGCTTGTGGCAAAAGACCCCGAGGATAGGGGAACTTTAGTGGTCACTCTTCATGGTGATGCCGTGGCTGTAAGATATATAGCTTACGTTCACTATTTATTTCTTCTTTTCATGTGTCAGTCTATCTCTTTGCTTGTATACAAACATCAGAAATGCATAGATATGTGTCTTGTTCTTGTGTCTTACAGGATAAGTGTTATTACCGGTTGATGCTAAGGCATGACAATCTGAATTATATTCTTGTTCTCAATTTAGGTTTCTGAAGAGGATAGACCTGCTGTTCGTGCTGCATATTTGTCCAAGCATCCAAATGCATTTTGGGTAGCTAATACCAATCTCCAGGATACTTATGTTTTTCATCAGATGTTTCTTCCATATTTGCATAAAAGATGAATAAATATTTCGTACCTATGGTTTTTTGGATAAGAAGTTTTCCTACCTATGTGAAGGTTGACTTTGGCGACTTCCACTTTGTGTACATCAAACCAAAAGCGATACGGTACGTGTCTGGGGTCGCAACAGCTTCTTTGGGTTCAGGAGGTTTGTTTACATAGACTGTCTTTTTCGAGTTTCATCTTTTCTTTTGCTTATGTGCCTAAAGGTCATATGTTTCTTCATTAAAAAAAAAAAAGGGAACTTGAAGCTGGTCCATTATTTTTTTTATTTTTATTTATTATTATTTTTTTCTAGAAACATTCAATCATAATTTTATTGGTGGTATGAAATTACAAAAGGGGCAACATGTGCCGTGAGAGATCATGTAATGTTATTCTATCTATTGAGATATAAGAGATGTAAGATTGTAATCACAAAAAAAGGAAGTGAATTTACACCATGAAAGAGATGTATACAAAAGGTGATAAAAAAATTGAGTGATTTCCGTTTTTCTACTTTCAAAGATATGATGATTCCGTTCATTCTAAATGAACCAAAGTAAGCTTTGATGGTGTAGGTCCACATAATCACTTTCTCATTCTTGAATGGATGACCAATAAGAAGCATATTAAAGAGAATAAGTGGGTCATTTGGGAAAACCACATGATAGTTGAAGCAGGATAAAATCCTCATCCAAAAAGAAATACCAAAATGTGCACAATGGTTTCACCACATTGGTGACTGTTCCAAAGTTTCACCACTGAAGCTGGTCTTTCACCGTCTGCTTGACTTTAAACTGTCTTATTGCTTTATATAGGCTTGTTCTTGTCACACTGACTTCTTACTTTTCTACCTTTTTAATCCAAGAACTAAGCGGTGAAGAGTACAAGGCAGCACAAGTTGATCCGATAGCTCAATTTGCAAAGCCTGTAACGGTGATAACATCATCTTAAAATCTTGCTTATTATTTCAACTTTAAACTGCGAATAACATATTTTCTGATCAGATTCTTCTTTTTTTTTTTTTTTTTCCCCTTTTAATTTTTAGTCTCACATGAATAGAGATCATGCTGAAGATACAAAGAACATTGTGAGACACTGGACATCTATTCCGGTAATATGTTTTAGATATATGTTTTGTTTAATTTATGTTTACTCGGGATGATTTAATATTTTGTTAGTTTAAATTTCAATCAGATTCTAGACTATGTGATCCAGGGTGAGTGACTGGGTCTAAATTAGACCGAGTTCTTGGGTAGCTTTTGTGAATAATTTATAACCCATTATAAGTTTATATCAGTTTTAAGGTTTTAGCCATTTCAATTCTAGTAACTGATGCATAGCTACTAATAACTATTACTTCTTGGTGTAAATGTTAACCCTTACTCTATCATTATAACTTTTTCACGCTCCTTTCCAATTGGAAAGGCCTTTTGTAGTTTTCTCACTGGGATCTCCCCTTCTTTTGTAATTTCATACCATGAATGAAAGTGTTCTTATCAAATATATAGTTTTCTCAGGGAGAGAGAGGGAGAGAGATAGGATGCCCCAACATGTTCTTATTCTGATGTGTTTTCAGTATATATATAATTATCGTGTACATATGTTGATGAACTATCCTGTGAGACTGTACTACTATTCTATCTGCAGGTTGATTCTGCCATCATGCTGGATTTGGATAGCCTCGGTTTTAATGTTAAGGTATTGATACTGTTAATTAAATCTTTTTTTAAACCTTTTTGCCTTATATTGTTTCACAAAA
This sequence comes from Lagenaria siceraria, assembly GCA_002890555.2. NCBI lineage: Eukaryota > Viridiplantae > Streptophyta > Magnoliopsida > Cucurbitales > Cucurbitaceae > Lagenaria > Lagenaria siceraria. The sequence continues at coordinate 14,455,223 of CM016485.1, forward strand.
AGATAATTATCCTTAAGTTCTCTGATCCTTTGCTAAAATATATCAGAACATGTTAGGGTAATTAGTAATTGATTACGTCAAAAGTTTGCGTTAGGTTAGCAATAGTATGCGGACTCATACCTAATCATGATATTGTGGACCATTAATCTTGGCCGGAAGAAATGACAATATAGATAATTGGACGCAGGACTTCTGGCCTTTATGCTAATGTTATATTGATTGAATTACTTCCAAACTATCAAGCTATTAAATTAATATTTGCTGATAATATATACTTCACAAAAGGTGTATTGAATTCAGTTCTACTTTCTAAAGGGCATATCTCGTTTTGTTTGTATGATTTCCTTTCTTCTTTGGTTCATTTAGGCTGATTATCGGGGGACTTCATTTAAGCTTCGTGTACCCTTTCCAAGACGAGCAGAAAATAGAAAGTGAGACTTCTTATCCTTGAATTGTTAGTGCTGAGGCAAAAAGTTTACTATTGCATGCTTTTCTCCACTTATGTGTTTCTGGTCTATTGCATCCTTGAATTTACCATTTTGTTGGTCAGTTGCTTCTATAGAAATAAATAACTGTTCCTTTAAACTCAATTAGTGAAAGTGAAAACCTGCTCAAGGCCAAGTTAGAAAATTAATTAAAAACAAACAATCAATTGTCCATAATCTTACTCCAAAAACATCTAATCCCACGTTCCAACCGCAAAAAAACCTTAGATTCAACTATGATATAAAAGTAATAATAATAATAACAATAATTGAACTCAGAGCCAAAATGCCTGTACCGACTAAAATTAAATAAATGCACAATTCCTGTTTATAACCATAATATGGCCACCTTGCTCAGTCACAGATCACAAAAACGCCATCATCTAGCCATACGTCTTTTAAAGGATGAAATTCAACCAATAAAAGGTTTAATATCACTACATATTCGAGTTCAGACTTTAATTTGGTGAAATGAAAATTTTAATGTTGGAATTGGCTCACGGTAAAAACAAATTCTTACCTATAGGCTATTCTCTATATGCAGTATATTAGGACATAGGTTATGTTTACTGTTAATGCTAATGGCTGTGAGCATTGTATCAATGGATGGAATTTCTCCATGTAACATTGCGTAGAAGGATATTGCAAAATGCATACAAGATTCTGGGAAATAAATTATGACCATGAATTTCTGAAGATTGTTTAGCAATAAATAAGTATTGAATCGATAACTTATGACCAGAAAACTTAAACATTGAACACGAAATTGCATTTTTGTAGAAAAATTTATCTTTTCATCTACCATTCTGTATTGCGAAATGATGTCATCCTTTTTCTTTGTTGAAGTCTTGGTCATGTTGCGAAGGTTGATCTCGACTCCTAAGGCCTTATTTTGATAACCATTTATGTTTTTGATTTTTGAACTATAAGTTCCTTTGTTTCTAGTATCCATTCGCTATTAAGTTCTAGCTATTAATTTCTTTATTTTGTTGTCTACTTTCTCACTATATTTTCAAAATCAAAGCCAAATATTGAAAACTACGAAGATAAATTATTATTTAAAACTTGTTTTTAGTTTTTGGAAGTTGACTAAAAATTAAAATGTACGATTAAGAAACATTGAGAAAACAAACATAATTTTCAAAAGTCAAAAACCAAAGACCAAATAGTTATCAAACGGGACCATGGTTTTTAAAAACTTGTTTTCATTTTTTGAACGTAGATTCAAGTATTTCCATAAAAATGTAAAAATCATAGTACAAAAATTGGAAGATAACAAGCATAAATTTCAAAAAACAGAAAACTAAAAACGAGATCATTATCGAATGAAAATTTCTACAGAGATAGTAGTATTGTCATTCGAAAAACTTCTTGTACTTCTCATCGTTTTTAATATTTTAGCCCTTTTTTTGCTGCATTTCTGCTCACCTTTTTTCTTCCTCCTTTTTAGGGACGTCAAGACTCTTGTGGTGGAAATGCTAGATGCTGCTAAGCCTCAAGTTTAACCATCTTCACAGGAAGATGACTAATTATGTGTTCTCTGTCTAATGCTAATATTAAACTTCTCATAACTTTTCTGTGCTTGCTCTTGGCATCTTGAAGTATTAACATTGCCCCTCATATAGTAGTTTTAAGTTATATATGATATCTGAGAAACAAGCCATACATGTAAATCTGATTAAAATTTTAAATGATCACTTGTAAATTCATTTTATTGTTTGTGAATGAATTGGCAGGATAGATTTGAGGGGCCACGATGATCATCAAACATGATACAAATGTAAGTTTTTTTCCTTTTTCGGGTTATCATTTGTTTTTCTCGTAAATTAGGGCGTTTTTGGAATACATTTTCTAAGTGTTTAATTTAAAAAATAAGTCACTTTGAAAAACATTTGAGTGTTTGGCAACCACTCAAAATAGTTTTTGAAATATATTTTAAACCGTTTTTGTCAAAAGAGTTTAAATAAAAATGAGTTTTTTGAAAAACATTTTTTTCTCTAGTCAATCCAAATGGGCCTTTAATCTCCTCCAAAAGGTTGGATTCTGATTAAACTAATAGGCTATTGTTTAAAGTTGAGCAGACAGATTAATTGATAGTTATTTGAATTCGCTTGAGAAAATTTATAAGTGATTGATTTTCAATGTCTTTTTTTTCCTTATCGAAATGTGTTGAGTGAAATTACAGGTTTAGTCTTTGAACAAACTTAGTTTATTTGATTCCTGAACTTTAGAAAACTATTTAATAAGCTCATGAACTTTCAACTTTGTGTCCTATAAACATCTCGTAAGATATTAAATCTTAGGTAGGTGGCCGGCCACCTTGGATTGAACCCATGACCTTTTAATACTTTATCATTAAGCCAATTCATGATGGTTTTGTATCCTATAATCTTTAAACTTTAAAAAATGTCTATCAGGTTTTTAAACTTTCTATTAGTTCTCGAAAATGTGTCAAATAGGTCATTGATTTATAAAGTTGAGGGGTTGACTAGATGTTTTTAAAGTTCATAGATTTATTAGACGCAAAATTGAAAGTTCATGGATATAGAAAAACACCTTTTAAAGTTCAAAAATTAAGATACAAACTTGAAATGCTACAGATCAAACTTGTAATTGAACTAATAATTAATATTTGAGTCCATACATATATATATATATATATATATATAATTGAAAATATTGATTTGGTCTGGTTTAGTTGAATTTAAAGTGGATAGGAACAGATTGAATTCACATGAATTTGTCATACATTTAAGAGTCAAATTCAAATTAATATATTTTTTAGGCGACTTCGAGCTATTTTATTAAGTTGTTTAGACAGTTTTCTTTGCATCACTAGTTTTTTAATTATCCACTTGTATTTTCTCTAGATGCAACTTTAAAATTCAAGATTGTTCGAGTCATTTTAAAATTGAATTTGTAGACATCAACATTTAAAGTCTTGATTGAAACTTTAATTTGTTTCCTAGAAGTTTGTCTTTAATAATGCATAAATATTACCTATGGATGCCATTAGAGACATAGGATAATTCCTTTTTAAAAAGTCGATTAATTTTAGGAAATTATTTTAAATGATAAAATTTTAAAAATATTTACAAATGTAATAAAATGTCACAGTCTATTCGTAATAAACACGAATAGATATCTATCTATATCTATCAGCGTTAGATGATAGTGTTTTGCTATATTTTTTTTTTTGAAAGATGAGATAAATTTTACTTTCATTCATCATTATTGTTATGGAAGATTTTAAAATTTTATTCCTAGATTTTGCATGTTGTTTCAATTTCACTTTAAATTTTTTATTTCATCAAATTATAACCTAAACTTAGGTAGGTATTATTGTAATTTTTATGTTCGGGTGAGTTTTTGTAAAAATCTATAAACAATGTGAGCATAATTCAACTAGTAAAGATACAAACTTTTAGTTCAAATTTCTCACCTTTACATGTGATTGCAATGTTGCATAAAATTAATTATCAAATAATAACCTTGAAAAATTCACAAACATTAAATACAAGATTTATCTTTGCCCCACTCGGAGTTGTAATTTAATAACTTTGAAAATTTAGAGAAAAACTGATGCTTAACAAGTTCAGGGGTACATTCAATTTCACCCCCTTATTATTACTAGTCGTAAAATCTTGTAGTTTTTTTTTTTTTTTTTTTTTTTTTTTTTTTAACTAATATTGTGATTTTTTACCATGTAATAAATAAAATATTATACATTTTTGTTTTAATTACTATAAACTTTTAAAAATTATAAATTGTAACAATTTTTATTTTCATGTTTCTAAAAGCAAATTTTATATACTACCATACAAAGCAAAATATTAATTTAGAAAATGAATAGTTGCTACACAGTTTAACGGAATGACAAAATAATATTTAATAAAAAAAATTAAGAAATAGATAGAAAGACAAATAATTAAAATGTTATTTGAAGTTTGTCTTAATCTCCATGAAATTTATGAAAAAAGTTCTAATACATTATAATTTTAAAACATTAAATTATATTTAATTTTGAAAAACCAATACATTACATTTTTAAATTTTAAATTTGAAAACTAATAATTTCTTTTGGAGTTTAGTAACCTAAATTATCTTAATTGTTCTTGAAATTTTTATTTTTATTTTTAAGTAAAAAGTCAAGATTCATAATTAATTTATGCACGTACATGTTCATAATTTAAATCTCCAAATTTTTGTTAATATATAAATCACTTTACTTTAAAGTTGTCCCTTTAGAGATTTTGAACTTTTATTTAAATTTTAATTATATGAAATCATTTTTTCAATTTAGAAAATAACCACACATTTTAATTTTGTCTTTATTTTATATATGTATATGTATATATACATACGTGAAAAGTGCATATTCGATGTGTAACCACCATCCGAACAATTAGATCCCGATAAGCATCTGTTAGAACTCAAACTTTATTTCAAAATATATAAATATATTTTAAAAATTAGAATGGTCACTTTGACAATAGTGCAATATAAGAATTTACTAGAATATAGGGTATGGTCACTTTGACAATAGTGCAATATAAGAATTTACTAAAATATAGGGTAAATGGGTATCTAAAAATTCTTTTTTTATTGCTTTTTATATATAATATAGATTATTATGACCTCTTGGTTAATTACTCAAATTAACTAGAAATTATTATTATTTTTTTTTTTATGAAAATGACATGCGTCCTAAATTGTGGTTTCCTCACATTCTTTGGACTGAAATTTTTTTTATATTGAGTTTTAATTTCATGTTATTTAAAAAAGGAAGGGCAATACAGTAATTGCATTGGTTACGAACTTTCGACACTAAGCCCAGCCCATGTAAGACTGGGCCGGATTCGAAAAGGCCCAAACCCTAAACCATACATAGAAACCCTAAACCAAATGTCGCTATTAAATTGTTCCCGCCCCCTATCTTCAATCGTCGTGGATTCACTTCAAAATTTCTAATCAAAGAATCAATTTTATCTTTTTTCTCTCACAATTTGTATTTTCATTGCAATTTTGCACAGATCTTCTTCTAATGTTGCTAATTTTTTTTCGCTGTTAAGATTCGGGGGAAAAAAATGAAACTGGAAATGGTTTTGGTTTCTGCCTAGCCTTTCGAATAACCAGAAGGTGCAAATTATTCTTCAACACCGTTTGGTTCAGACAAGCTTTTTTCTTTCGTTCCTCTCCTAGATAGATTCGGACATTTCTCCTTCTACCCCCAAATCTTTTGTGTTTTATTCGTTTTTTAGCTCATTTGATAAGGAATCTGATCTGGGTTTTGTTAGCTTTTTCGAATATTGGATGTTCTTTCTTTTTTTAGGTGAATCATGGAGTGTTGGGTGTAGGTTTAGATTCTGTTGCGAGTGTTTAAGACTGAATAGTGATTAAACAAAGTTTTGTAGATCAGTGAAAATGATATTCTGCAGTTGGATTTTGATTTAGGAATTTGATCGTCTTTGCCAATTTGATTGTGAAATAATGGGGTTGCATTACGTAAATGAGTTGCATTGTTTGATGTTCAAGGCTATGTATTTTGTCAATAATACAAATGGCGAAGCTACGGTGTGTTGTCAAGTTGTCAAGCCATTGTTTGATATTTTGTGGCAAGTTCAAATCCCACCATTGATCTTTCACTTTCTGAAGTGGGTCATGACTCATGAATCTCTTTCCCTTTCATTGGACTCCCTATTCTTCCCTTCTTAAGTTTTCCTCTACTGAATTATTTGATCTGATCGATTTCGTATTATTGTGTACTGTTCACATCTAGAAAAAGGAATAGAAAGAGAATTCTGTTCTAGATTTTTCTTGCTCCATTATTCAGTGGGCCCTCCTCCATTCCATTTCATTATTTTGCCCTGAAGTTTGATTCATCTATGGCTTTGCCTCGTGTGTAAGCGATTTTAATTAGTGGGATAATTGAGTAAGTTTGGTTGAACACTCAACAACTCATAAGCAAGATGGGCAAAGGGATAACAAAAGCAACATCTTTATTGCCTGGTAGCTAAACTCAACTTGGGTAGTAATTCGATTTTCTTTCAAGAGAATCTCCAGTCCTGTAATTGATTTTCTTTTTGGTTCTGATAGATGGAAATTGCTCTTTTGATTGAGGTGTTTCCAGTCAGTCAAAAATCAAAGAACAAGGGTTTGAAGGTAAATTAAGATTCAAGGCATTCTTTAATGCTAAAGACTTATTAATTAGTTGGTTACATTTATTGGAGTAAGGGAAGTTATTGTATACAGAGATTGAAATGGTGATCTAACCATTAAATATTGAGGCTTCCATAAGTTTTGCTAAAATAATCTCCTTTCATTTCCACTGCCTTTTGTTTGTAAATATTGTATCATTTCTCCAGACTGACCATTATGTAAGACACAGCAAAACCATACAAAGCCTTTAAAATTCATAGTTGAACAACACTCAGTATTGGCATAGACTCAGGTAGGGATCCATCCACAATATAATCCAAGCAGGATTCCTAGACCTTTTTTTGTTCTCAAAGCTATAATCTTTTTGTACAGACATGGTAAACTTTGCATAAAATGATAGACCTGGGCTTTTGGCAAATCCACCTCAATTCATCCTCTAATGTCAGAGTCTGTGTTCAAGGCAGAGCCAAATCTTAGCTTCCTTAGAGCCCATCATAGTGTCCACCACAGGTTATGTGAGCTCTTGTCTGTGGAAGTCCTCTTGCTGCTGAGATTGCTTCATTTAATCTAGTAGCTTGCTGAACTGCTTGCTTTAATTTCTGCAACCAAATGCTATGAAATAAGTTTGCTGCAGTTTATGGTTTATATGGACTGAAATAAGTTTGCATATTCATTGCTGTTTGAGGTAATATTACATAAAAGTTTTGAATTGCTGACCTTATCATGGGTATAGATCTGGATTCTCAGCTTTTGTTGATTGCCTCCATAAAACAGAATACAAATAGTGGCAGCTGCAACACCAAAGGAGCAAATGGCTCCAATACCATTTAAACTCCACTTTAATATGTTCAACCCACCCATGGATCCATCCCAATTCATCTCATCTTTGTTGGCACCACTCTCTTTGTTGCTTTTCTGGTTCATCAAATTCATTCTGGGGGAGTTTGTAATGTTCTCCTTTGTCTCACCCCCATCATCAAACTGATAATGCCCTACATCAATTTGAGGCTTTGTTCCTTTGTTACTTGCTCTGGGTGAGTCTATTTTCATGTCGACGAATTCATTTTCCTTCATTTTCTTGAAGAAAACTTGAGTAACAGTGTCTTGATCTGCTTCCACAGCTCCTTTCTGATCCTTCTCACTCATGACCGATGGCACAGCACTGATCACCATGGACTCCTTATCTTTTTCTTTCAGTGCCAGTGAATCATCATCATCTGGGATTTTGACAATTGGTGAATCCAATTGAAGATGAACAGGAATCGGCTGTTTAACCAACTTTGAAGAAGACCCTGGAAGTTGGCTGATTTGCTTGGAATCCATTGATGGACACAGGAAGTAGTTCATATCGAACACAATCTTTGCATCAGAAGCTGAACTTCTCTTAGCTGAAACAATCTTCTTCTGATCATCTTTGTAATCTAGCAACCCATCATCAGAGAGGATTTCCCATTCGTGGATGTCCTGTTTTTTCTCTCTTTTTCTGGAAGAACTTAGATGATGAATGATGAGAAAAAAAAAAAGTCACAACAGGGGGACTTTATATGAAAGAAAACTCAAAATTTAGAACTTTTTTGATGGAGTTTTGCAGAAGTGCTTTGGCCAAAAGCCCTCTGGAGGAGTCTGGTGTCTTGTAGCTCTTGGACAGGGGACTGCCAAAAGCAAAAGGATTGAAGTTGTTTTTGAGTTCTTATCCTTCTTATTTCTCTCAAACAGTATTGACAAAAGGTTTGATGGGGTCAGTAGGGACCCACCAAGAACTCAAATGATAAACCCTCTTGGATTCTAGCTTTCTTTGTTCTTCATCTGTGAATATATTTTCATCCAGTTCAAGGGAAAAAAATGGAGAAAAGAAAATTCTTCCCCAAGATGCTTTGTTTGGAGAGAAAAGAAATGAAAATCTTGAAAGAGAAAGATGAGATGGTATGATGAGTTATTGATGATTTGTTGACTATGGTAGGTGAATTTTTTTGGGTGATTCTAACAAGTCTCAGCCTCACAGGATGAAAACCAAAAAACTATTAAAAAAGTGTGTCGGTTGCTTGCTGGGATTGTCTAGAAACGATAAGGAAAGGATAAGTGTGATTTTTTCTTAAATTCTTTATTTTTTTCCCTTTTAAGGAGGAAGAGGAAAGTTATACGGTTATATGTAAATGCAGCTGTCCATAGCTAAGAATCTTCTTATTGACATTACCTAGAGAGGGTGGGAACTTGCATTATTCTTTCTTTTTTTTTTTTTTCTTTCCTGAATAAGGGGAATTAGTAAGCCTATATTGATATTTTAATAATCTTTTTAGTAGAGGTAATAGTTGGTTTGATTTTGTCGGTTTGGTTTTAATCAAGAACAAAACCAAACTAATTGGTTCTATAAAGAAGAGATTCAAACTAATGTTCAATAAAGAACAAAACTAATTGATTGTTTTTTATTTGGTTCGATTTATTATTTTTGGTTTTAACATTTTCTTTTAGGGCTATTTTCAAATATAGAAAAATGAGTCAAACTATTTATAAATATAGAAAAATTTTACCGATTTTTCTATATTTGTAAATAGTTTGATATTTTTTCTGTTTATAGTAATTTATTCTTCCAAATTTTTATTTTTATTTTCAATTTTGTTTTGAATTGGAATTTTTGCTAATTTTAAAATAAAATTGGCTCCATTTTTTTTCTTGATACTCTCTAAATAAATGTCATATACACTTCATAATTGGTCTTTTTTTCTAAACAATAAATATATATGCACTATAAAAGATATCTAATATTGTTATAGTTTATTTTTAAGAGTATAAATACCCTCGGTTTGATTGATTTTTTCAATAAAAAATTTGATCCAAGACAATCAATACGTTCAATTTTATACTAAAAAAATCAAATCAAACCAATCCCCATTTTTTGGTTTTTTGTAACACTCCTTAGGTCAAATGTTTAGTTCTTAGATTAGAGTTGTTTTTAAATATAGAAAAATGAGCTGAACTATTTATAAATATAGAAAATTTTGACCGTCGCTTGATTTATCATTGATATAAATTTTTTTTATAATTGTAAATAGTTTGAACCTTCAATTTTATGTATAATAAGTTTTTTAGTTTTCAATTGTCTTTTGAGGTCTTGATAAATTTGAAATCTTATAAAATTAATTGATGTTATTAGATATAAAATTTTAATTTTATGTCTAATAAAGTATTTAATCTTTTGTTTTTGGCTAAATTATAAGAAAGGCCCTTAAACTATGCAATTTGTGTCAAAAATACCCCTGAACTTAAGTTTCAAAAATATCCCTAAACTTTCAAAAAGAGTTCAAAAATACCCTTAGCTAAAAAAAGTTAAAAAAATACCTTTACCATAATTTTATGAATACAAACCATTAATACCTCATTTCAAAAATAACTTTAAAATAAAAAAAAAGTTTATAATGACTTAATATAGTGATCAATTTGTTTGAAATTTTATTAAATTTGAAAAGAATGAAATTTTAAAACAAATTATATAGATATTCTCATTTTTTTTATACAGATACTCTTATTTTCTCTTAATTTTTCAATTCTTAACTTACACCAATTTTTTCACCAACCAAAATTTTAAGCTCATAAAATAATGGTAAAAAAAAAGTGTTAGTAGTTGGGTGTGTTTAATAATCGAATACATTTTTTTATTTGACTATTTACCTTTTGATATGTTTTAACTTACAAAATTATTTAGTGAGAAAATTGGTGTAAGCTGATAATTGAAAAATTAGGAGGAAAATGAGAGTATTTATATGAAGAAAAAAATGAGAATATTTTTATAATTTTTTTTAAAATTCATTCTTTTCAAACAAAACTTCGAAGAGCAATTTTAAGTTTTTTTTTTTTTTTTTTTAATTTTAAAGTTATTTTTGGAACGAGATATTAACGTTCAGGTTCATAAACTTATGGTGAAGGTATTTTTTTTTAAACTTTTTTTAAGTTAACGGTATTTTTGAAACTTTTGAAAAATTTAGGGGTATTTTTGAAACAAAACTTTAACGGTTTTCATCTAAAACTAACGGCATGGGTATTTTTGAACTGTTTTTGAAAGTTTAGGGGTATTTTTTACACAAATTGCATAGTTTAAGGGCATTTTTTATAATTTAACCTTTGTTTTTTTGTATTTAAAAAATAAAAAAAGATTTTTGTAATTTTGAAATTCGGTGATTAAATGGACAATGTTGAAGTTTTTGAGGATTAAATTTGTATTTAATCCTGCTTTTATTAGTGGCCAAAATATCAATGTTCACCAAAAATCCAAATATTGCAAGGTTTGTCAATTTTCAACTTTTAATTGTATTCAAATTAAAATAAAACGCAGACTTTGACAATTTTCTACTTTGCTCTTTTTTTTTTTTTTTTTTTTTTTTTTTTTTTTTTTTTTATTCACCCACTAGTTCTTATTTTACTAAAAAAACTAAACTAATGAAGATCATTTAAATCATGCTAATTTTATTAAAAATTAATCGTTTCACACTATTAAGCAATGTCAATTTATTAGTGTTTGGTGAATATTTGATTATTAGTTTTTTACTTTTTAAAATTAAGCTTATAAACTAGTCATTCATTTTTCCCTTTTAAAAAACAAAGTAAAATTTTGAAGACAAAAAAAAAAGTAATTTATTATTATTATTATTTGATTTTTTATTTTTAAAATTTAATTAAAAATTTAGAGAAATTACTATAAAAAGAAAAAATATCAAACTATTTACACATATAAAAAAAGTCAAAAAATTTATGTATTTATCAGGAAAGGTGGGACTATAGTAAGAAATTTAGGAGAAGGAAAGCATCAATTTCAATAAAATTCAACCTGTGATTTTTTCTATGAAAAATCTAACTAATTATGTTTCTAGGAGCAAGGTTCTAAATTTCAATATCGATGCAATAGCATAAATTTAAAAAAGTAATGAAAATATTTTAAGGTGAAATGTGAAAATGAAAAATTTTCGATAGCAAAAGAAAAAAAGCTCATATCAATTCAATTTTAAGGTGAAATAATTTGAAAATGTTTAAATGTTAAAAAAATAAATATAGACTTTTTTTTGTAGTTTTTTAAATTCAAATTCTTTATAAATGAAAGTTTCAGATTGAAAATAAAACTAAAAGTTAGAAAAGTTGAAAGCTAGAAAAAATTATACATTAAAAAAAGGGGAAGTTTTAAAAAAAAAAAATAAGGGAAACTATTTACATAAAATAGCAAAATTTTTAGATAGTTGTGATAGATGCTGATAGAAGTCTATCACTAATAGATGCGATAGAAGTCTATCACTAATAGATGCGATAGAAGTCTATCAATGTCTATCAGTATTTTTTTGCTATTTTCTGTAAATAGTTTGACATTTTTTCTATGTGTGAAATTTTTCCTTAAAAAAACTTCATTTTTGGTAATGACATTGGCATTTCAAATCTATACAATTGTATATAATCAAAACCCTATAACTGAGCTAATGTAACTCATCCAAAAAAAAAAAAAAATCAAAATTTTCTATTTTTTTTTTTTTGAAATTTCGTCAAAATTGGAGGATAACAAAATTAAAAATAAATTCTCAAATTTTTTTTTGAAACTTCGAAATTTAGAGAAATCTCAAAATTTCCTCGAATTGGAGTGAAAATTCCTACCAAAATTTTGAGGCCACTAAAATCTTGAAATGTCAATATTTGGATAGAAAATTTCTACCATGTATTCCAACCGTTAGTATATGAATGGAATCCATTAGGGTCAATCTTTTTCTGTCTGTGAGGATCCCAACAGCTCGCCTGATACTTCTAATAGGCCATGAACTAGATCAGAATCATTCTCAACGAGTCCATAAGAAGTGATCTCTTTTTTTGTTCATCCAGTCCGGGTAGAGACCAAAGGTCTTGAACGACCAATCCGGCAGAACAACTCAAAAGATAAAGAAGTATCGTTAATTTCTTCATGCTCGTTCCAAGTTCGAAGTACCATTTGTACAAATAAGAACCCCCTTCGTTACATTGAACCTTAAAAAGAAAAAAAAAATTAAAGGATGTATCAATGGCTTAACACCCTTTTTTCTCTCTCTATTATGTCATCTTACTCCTCTTCTTCCATTACCCCATCTCCAAAACCATACCAAAGATCTTAGGATTTCAAGATTTTAAGAAAGTTGTACGTCAGTAGTTGAATGTGAGTTAATATGTCATATGGATTTAATACACAAAAAGAGAGACGTTTTAAAAATCCGACTTATGATTTTGAGAACACCAATCAAATGGAAAAAAAAGAAACAAAACATGTGCACTATTAAATTTGTAGAGATAAAGATTTTATCTATTCCTTTGTCAATTCAAGTTAATCTATTTTGTTGTGATCAGTTAAAAAGGTTTCCACGATTGACTTTCTTGATCATTTTGTTGAATTTTGATAGAAGATTAAAATTTTGTAAGATTTTATACCTTTAACGTGGAGTTTTAGACTATTTGGTTGCTAAAAAAATTTGGTGTAATATACAAAGAAAAACGAGAGTATATACCTAAAAAAATGAGGGTACACATATGAGTTTTTTCAAATTGGTTCTTTCCCAACTCAAGAAAAATTCAAAGAATTTGACTATATATGGGTATTGAAATTTTTATATTTATGTTTTGATATGCTTAGAAATGAGAGAGCTCCTCTTGCTTATTTAAAGTTATGATATTTAATAAAAGAGAGAAAAAAATAGGAGAGGTGGGAGAAGTTTTAGAATTGGTGAATGAAAGAAGGAGAGCACGATGGGACTAAAGAAGGGGGGAATATGAGAAATCGGTAAGTGTTAGCCATAGATTGAAGCAGAGTAGAAAGAAAAAATAGAAGAAGAAGGTGATCTATGAAGTGTAAATAATCGATTTTCATCCATATACTAACAAGGAACAATTTGTTTTTGTTTTTTCTAAAAAAAAGGATTAAGGATGTTAATGCAAATTTTGAAAGTTTATGGGTATTTTTGAAAAAATAAGAACAAATTGCAAAAACTGCCTATAAAGTATCTCAAACTTTCAATTGTAAAAATTGACCCTCTAAACTTCAACAAGTGTTAAAAGTGGACCGTCAAGCTTAGTAGAAATTGGACTATAAAAATTGAGCCCTCAAACTTATACAAATGTTATAATTTATACAATTATGTAAGTTTGAAAATCCAATTTGACCCAATTTTAGTACATATAATTTTTAAAATTGAAAGTTTAGTATTATTGCAATCGTAGTTTTTGCAATTTACACGTTTTTTTTTCCTAAAAAGAATTAAACTTTGGTTCTTGCGAGTTTTCGAATGCTGCAACTAGAAGTTAACATGACACATTATGAGAGATTATTACACTAGGAACGTCATTCTTACTTATCTTAAACTACTTCTAAAAGTACAAATTAGCACAAGTCCTTTTATGATGTTTTATCATCACTCGTATGCTTCCTAAGACAAGGAAGTCACCCAACATAGGATTGCTCTAGGTCAAACACACTTAACTTTAGAGTTCCCATTGAACCACAAAAAAGAAAGTAGCGTCTTGTTGGTATAAGTAGCAGCTATCAATTCTGTTGTCTTTCTTGATCATACATTCATACTTTTATGTCTCGAGGATACCTCTCATTCGCACGTGTTCTTTATTCATTCATGTGCCCCTCATGAACTTGGATGTTACATTCAAATACCAAAATTCTACTAAATCCAAGTCTCAGAGATCAAAAGTATTTTTTTTTTTTTTTTTTTTTTTTTTTTGGATTTTGTAGCTAAATTGAAATATCCTCATGACTGAATTTTTAACATGTATGTGACATACTTTTGGATATTTAATTCTTCAAAATTCTGTGTGATTCATTGGTTGTTTATGGGGGGAAAAAATTAACTTAGTTTTGAGAATGCATTTTATCTTTAAATTTTCTGTACTCTAATTTGACCTTGGAATTAAAAAAACTTCTGTAATTAAAGGTATATGAGTAACAATGATAATTTCCCATAACAAATAGTAGTGATTGTCAAAAGTACTTTTATCCCACACTCTAAAGTATCTATCCTGTTAAATATCTTCCTTTTTTTTTTTTTTTCTGGTTCTTTCTAGAAACATTGAAAATAATCAAATAATAGAAAAAATAGAAATAAAAACATTACCAAACGAGCTCGTAATAGCCACGAAATTTCGTGGCAATGGTCACATGTCCAAACTCCTAAAATACAAACACAATTTGAATAAGCAAACTTCCCAAGTCTTTGGCATTTGGCCTCTTATACAGCACAAATATCTTCAATCACATTCGATCACATAAAACCCCTTTTCTTCCTTGCAAGCAATCTTTGAAAATGTTATGCACAAAACAAACTCATTCTCAATCTGGTCCCTAAATCAATGCCCCACAAAGCCTTCTGGCCTTATCTTTTCTGATTTCTCAATTAATTTTCTTTGAATTCCAACAATTACTTCCCATAAAAGTTTTAGAAACCCAAACAGAGCCTTGTTCTAATTTCTAATCATGGAAATGATGCAAAATTATTACCTATCCAAAAAGTATAAAACTCAAGTACTACCGATTTCGACAACGACATCGTTAGGTTCGGACTATGAACCAACCTGTCATTCAACAAACGGAACGGCCAGTTTGAATTTACACATGTTCTGATTGTGTGTAATGTGTATATTATACAATATAAGAGAAACAATTTGTACATGCCTTCAGAAGAGGAAACAAAAAAGCCTACACTACTCTCTACTACCTCTAATTGCAAGAAAAATACTTGTGTTTGATCAGAAAGTAGGATGGTTCTATCATCAAAAGTTCCGATTTTCATTTTTACAAGGTTTGGGTGAACCTAGGTCGATCTCGAGGACGAGGATTCACCCAACGAGACAGAAGCCAAAGACGAAGCCCAAACACGTGCGTTCCTTGCTCCCTTGTGGATGTTCTTTGTCTTGTATAGCCTTAGCTTGGTCCACGCCCTTCTGATATCGAGCATGTGAAGAATACGCCCCATTAGTTGTCGTGTTTCGCCAAATATTTCCAAGTTTAGGTGGGGTATGTAAGATCTACAAAGATTGTTTAGCTGATGCAGCACGTGGGGTAATTTGAAGATTGCTATACGAAGACAGACGAATATGAAGGAGAATGTCAACAACGGTTCGCTCTTCAATATGTTGTTTAGTGAGGAAGCCTTGGGCAGTTGGATAACTGGCTTTCCAACACTCTCGATAGTAACTAACTCAGCTTCGTTGTAGTACGGGATCGGTTTTAATCCTGACATAACCAAACACAACTCATTTTAGCAAGACCACCCACACCCACCATATGTGAAAACACAAGGGAAGCTTACCTGTAATTCGGTTATAGAAACGAACAAGTGAAAGTAGATCTTTTTGACCCCGATATCGAACACATGATGTCCCATTGACCAGCAATATAGATGGGAAGCTGTGGACTCCATATTTTGAGAGTACACTAAAATATGAAAGGATAAATGTATAAGTAAAGAGATTGTAAACCAGCATATCTACTCTAGTTTCAATGCCAGAAGAAAACAAATCTCTTTAGCACTAGAAAACACCAATATGGTGATTGCTTCAATTTCTCATCTCATTAGTTGGATAACTATTATTAATTGATCAAATATAGAGAACATAGAAAGGTTCATGATGTGCGAACTTGGGATAGTTATCTTCGAATTTTCATTGGAAACGATCCGAAAGTGCATTCAGCACAGAAAAACAGAACACAAGATTAGAATTTACAATAAGAAAGAAAATTAGGAACTACTTACTTTGGTAGTGTAGAAGATTGCTCAACCAACAAGTGTTCAATTTGAGGAAACAAGAAACTGAGAGATTCGAACGTGTGGAGCAAACGGAGAGAAAATGGGCACCACGAAGCATGAAAGAGCACGGAGGTGTAGCCAACCTTCTTATAATTAGTCAAAGTCCCATCAATGTAGTCCCCATCCACCTAAAAATCAGAAGAGGGAAAAGGTAAATCAATATGAGAAAAAGAAAAACCAACGTAATTAAGGTTGTAGCTTGTAGGAGGTCTTTGTAGTTGGTAATTTTTCATGACAATTAGACTGACGTACCATAAGGGAAAGCTTACAAAGATGCACCAATTACACTGTAGTCCAGCTAAACTAAATGTAACCTATCTACATTGAAACAAATATGGGGCAAGGGGGTTCAGATAGTTTTGCAAGGATAATTATGTTCAATAAGCTGCACTTTGAAAATTCAGAGGCAGAAGGCTCCAGCAAACACTTGTGTTGTGTTTCATGTCTAAAGTTTGATAAGTAGGAAAATTACAAGGAAAATGAATCAGCTGTTGAAGAAACAACTGAAATTAATTTTAAAAATCCTAAAAAAGTTGATCCACAACGGATACAGACTTCTTTGAAAAATGTTAATCATATGGCACTCAACACTAGCCCCCATTTTAAATAGATCTGACCAAACGCTACCAGAAATAATTTCGAAAGGGTCAACTACATGTAGAGTAGAATGATTTTTTGAGTTCAACAGCATGTGAAAGTGAACAATTCGAACCTCTGACTAAGATTAGAGAGATCAGCTATAACCAGGCGATCTATGCTAGAATGATTGAGAGTTATTGGTTAGAAGTAATAAATGAGTAACTCCTATCACAATTCGGAATATATATATATATATACTGTAAGAAACCAAGCTTTAATTGAGAACAATGAAAAAATCATTATTCCTATGATGGTTACTCGAAGTTGTACAACTAGGATTGACAAGGATGACAAGGATGCAATTAGTATTTCACTACCATCATGGTAAACAAAATGATGAACAGGAAACAATGTGTAGATATAGAGAACTGAAAATTAAGTCTCTCTTAGTAGTTGGTAATGATTTTGTATCATGTATAAAAGGAAAATTAATTCCTTCAAAAACCATGTTTGTCACAAACAGCAGAAGAGATTTTTGCATTTCCAGTATCTCCTCTTACTTTAGCTTCTAAATCTGTTTTTCCCACTAAGGGCAGGATTCTTCATTCTATCAGAAGTTTTTTAGCTCCTAAAATGGAAGAGGCTCTGATTTGTGCACGTATAGGATTTCATCAAATTAAAGAATTAATTTGAGAAGAGTTGAATATCCTTCAAAAACTGAACACAAAGGTGAAAATGCAAGCAACCTGTCAGAATTAATCGATATTTCCTTAATTGGTGCATCCTCTGTACGTGCATGGGAAAGACCCAAATTTTACATTGCTTCAATTTAAATATGCAAACTCTATCACTCAATGGAAAACCTTACAAACAAATTTAGCATCTCTTGGAACCTTCCATAATTGGTACAAGATTTCGTGGAGCAAGGTTTGGCTGGTCAAACCCTCAAAAGGAGAACAAGAATTCATTGGGGGAACAGTTGGAGAAACAGCAGAGTTTTCAAATGAGGATGATCAATGTTTTATCATAATGGCAATGGGTGCCTATGGAAGTACTCTGGTTTTTTCCTTTTAGCAAGTATTCTACTTTGTGTCAACCTAGACACTATGGATGAGTCAGCCTAGAAGAGATATCCGGATGCCCTGGCTGATTCCCTCGTCCTATGATTCTTTTTGCTTATTACGTATCATTGTAATTTGAGTGTTAGCCTCTTTTCATTTCATCAATGAACAGTTCTATTTATGTTTTAAAAAAAAGCAACTATTCTAATTTGTAGCTTTATATGCATTGCAGTGTTTGCCTTCTTGAAAAGAGAAACAAATTTTATTGATGAAACAAAATAAAATAGTAAAAACCCCAAACGCCTAATGGTGGATCACATGAAAGTTAGTCAATTAGCAATTAGAGTAGAGAGGCTATCTATAATCAGTAGAAGGGTGTTCACATTCACACCCATATAAAGCATGAAAAAGAATCAAATCCATAAAATAATCAAAGAAAGAAGTATCCCTAGAAATGCGTCCATTCCTTTCTCCCTAAAGAAAACAGGGAAAGACTCGGTTGAGAGCAAGCCATATTAATTTCTTCACACCTTGGAAAGGATGACCCACAAAAACAAAAGCCCTAAGAGCAAAAATGTTATTAGGCAAGGTCAGAGAGCAACCAACAGCATCCAAAACAGTCACCCAATACTTTGAAGCGAAAAAAGCAATGAGCAAAAAGGTGTTCAAGAGACTCTGAATACGATGAAAAAATAATACACCAAGAAGAAGAAAGGTAGAAATAAGGCATTCTTCTCTGTAGACGAAGCCATATTGACTTCACCAAGACTAAGCTCCGAAAGAGAACTTTTAATATTCTTTGAATAGGTATCATTTCAAATCATCGAGTAAAGATCATTCAATGTTGGTGTAGGAGTACCAACAAGAATCCCCATAAGAGATTCAATTGTGAAAGTATTGAAGGATCAAGAGGCCAAGACCAATAATCATCAAGGTTCCTTATACCGATCATCGAAAGTAGATGAGATAAGTTAGCTCATTCATTGAAGTCCAACTTGTTTAGGTTCTGTCCAAAACCCAAATCCCAAGTAGCATGAGCAAAAATCCAAACTTCAGCAAGGGTACTATTCAGGCAAGTAGTAAGACGAAGAAGACGAGGGAAAATAATACCAATTACTACACAACTCAGCCATGGATCATGCCAAAAAGAGATGGACCGTCCATTACCTGATCACTAATGAGCATGATGATTGACAAGGCCCAATGTACAACAAATAAATCACCAAGGGGATTTGCTAGAACCAATCCTAGTCTGATGAGGGTAGACACAAACAAGGCTGCGATCGATAATACTTGGCGAGAATCAATTGGCGCCAAAATGCATTACCTTCAGTTAGAAATCTCCAAATCCACTTTGCCAATAGACTCAATTTGCGCTGCTGAAAATTGCCAATACCAACACCACCTAAAAGTTTAGGGAGTTGGGTTGTCTCCCAATTAACATTATACATCCCTTCATCACCTCTAGAACCTTCCCAAAAGAAATCACGAACAAGCTTTTCCAATGTATTGGAAACCTTTACTGGAAGTTTTACAAAGACAAAAAGTGAGTCGGCATGCTAGAAAGGGCAGCTTGAATAAGAGTGTGTCAACTTCCTTTCGAGATGAAAGCATATTTCCAGCTATGAAGTTTATGCTGAATTTTCTCAATAGTAGGTGGCACAAAACCCATGGTTTTTGGATTTCCCCCTAAAGGTAGGCCAAGATAAGTAGAAGGCCAAGTACCCCTCTGACAACCAAACTTTGTTATCAAAATGCTCAAATCATGATCAGCAATGTGAATCCTCAACAACTAACTCTTAGAAAGGTAGACATTCAAACCAAAAGTTAAAAAATTTCATCATCTTCAAAAAGATTCTCCAAAGCTTTTATGTCAAAAGTGGAGAACAAGAGCATATCTTCAACAAGTTGAAAGTGAGTTGAACAAAATTGTGAATTTCCAATAGTATGAGTTGCAACTTTAAAATTAGCACGGCTGCTTAAACAATTCGAGACCAAAATGAAGAGAAAAGAAGACTTTACCTCTAGGACGGCCATTAATAATAATCAAATAGTTGAAACTAGAAATGCAACCATGAATCCATCTCCTCCAAGTGATACCAAAACCTTTGGCATGAAGGGTAACATCCAAAAAAATCCCAATCAACTATGTCAAAGGCCTTTTCTAGGTTTAATTTAAGAACACCACCTTTCTTAACCAAAAGAGAGAGAGAGATGCAACCATGAATCCATCTCCTCCAAGAGATACTGAAACCTATTTTCAAGATCCTCTGTTTTTTATTATCTAATAAATCACTTAATAAAAGTAGATTGTCTTTCCATTCATTTCAAAACTTCGACGATCCCTTCCCGAACCAAAAATGAATCTTTCGATTCATTTGGCTCTCACGCTCAATTATTGCAATTATTTCTAGGAAATTCCCATATATCTTGTTGAATGTAATGAGCCTATCCTCTTTTCTCTATTCATATTCCACAAAGAAAAATAAAAAAAAATATTGATCATTAATCCAAGACCCGAATATTCGAAGGACTCTTCTGACCAAACAAACAATTGTCAGCAAAGTTGTTCCTTTTTTTTTTCTTTTTTATCCAATGCTGAATCGATGACCTATGTTATGCGTTTTTTAGCACAAGACTTTACTACTCAAGCTGCGTTATATACCCATTACCAATACATAGCAAGATTCATTATGACAGGAGCTTTTGCTCATGGAGCTATATTTTCTATTAGAGATTACAATCCACAACAGAATGAGGATAATGTATTGGCAAGAATGTTAGACCATAAAGAAGCTATCATATCCCATTTAAGTTGGGCCAGCCTTTTTCGAGTGTTCCATACTTTGGGGCTTTATGTTCATAATGATGTCATGCTTGCTTTTGGTACTCCAGAAAAACAAATCTTAATCGAACCCATATTTTCCCAGCGGATTCTCATACTTTTGGCGGTTGAGTGATCATGAGATTTCAACCAAAACCAACATATCACATTGAAATCCTATCCAATAATCCATCGATCACCCCTTAAACCAGCCACTTGGAGCTCTCACCAGAAATCATCATGAAAATCACTTCATATGGCCCATGGACAGCTGTAAGCCAAAAACAGAAACCATCAGCCATAAAGGCATAGATTGAGATAGAATAAAAACCTTTGATAACCTCCTTGAACATAAAGTCAAGCTCACACCACAGAATAAGAATGCCCCCAAAAGTTCCAACTGAATCAAGAGAAGCCATCTAATATGTGAAGGGCTAGAATTGACAAGATAGGTGTCAGTATCTGATAATTTCGTTTATGTAGGAGAACAATACCCAGATTTTGTTGTTGAAGAGTTCAATTAATCAAAGCTCATTTTTTTCCCAAAAGCACATACCTCATACATTCCAAGAAATAAATTTCATTGATCCACATTCTCACCCTCCTTTAATGCCAATATGGTTGTTTAGTCATAGTAAACAATAGTAAGAAGATTATGTGACTCCCTTTTCATTTTGGATTTCTTCCCATGGGTTGTACAAAATCTCTTTTGTGGTGATTCCGGTAACGGGGTATAACCATGATCACTCTGTGTGTTAAAGGTGTGTTGGTAAGGAAAAAGGAGATGGATAATTGGCTGGTGGGGTTGTTGGTTGGCCAGATGGTGGTGGTGAGAGAGTAATTTCAAAGGAGAATGGTTGGGGTAGAGGAGCTATATTTGGTAAAGGGACGGGGTCTTTTGTGGGGAGAGATGGGTTGGAAGGACGGCTAAGGGTGGGAGGGAAAATTTGATAGTTTGGTCGTCAATGGGATGAGGATTAAAAGGGTCAATGGCATTCGATGGAGTGGGTGAACAATGAATGGGCTAGAAAGGTAATCTTCGTTATCATAATCTTCAGATGGCATGGTAGGATTGAACGCTGAGGTGGAACCCTTTGTCCCTAATTCGAGGGAAGTAGGACCCACAAGGAGAGTACACATGGGTGGCAAAATAGG
This sequence comes from Lagenaria siceraria, assembly GCA_002890555.2. NCBI lineage: Eukaryota > Viridiplantae > Streptophyta > Magnoliopsida > Cucurbitales > Cucurbitaceae > Lagenaria > Lagenaria siceraria. Next base: position 14,477,292 of record CM016485.1, read on the forward strand.
GAAGGCTCATTGATGGAGGCAAATTTTTGGGTAAAAAGGAAGAATTTAAAGGTGGACTATTGGTGGGTTCTCTAGAAATCCCTTGATGAGTAAAGGAAGAAAAAGGAGGATCCAAATAAATCAAGGAGTCTGAAATCGGTGGACTAATTATATGTTTCCCTTCCCTTTTATTTTCCAAAGTTGAAGATTCCTTAATTGACACAAAATTCTTCATCTTCTCCAAAATGAAAGACACCTTAATTGACATAATTTTCTCAATCTTCTCATTTAATGTTCTGTCAAAAACTCCAAAGATCTGAACAATGAAATCATCATCAGTGAGGGATGGTGGGAGCTGATTCGTTGACAAAATGAGGCCCATGGAGTTTTGTTGCACTTTCAGGCGCGACAATTAGAATGATCCATCTATCTGAATGGCTAGAGCTCGTGATATACCACCCACTTGTTTCCAATGAATTGGAAGATTTCTTCCATTCAAAGAGAAGGGGTAGAGATAGAATTTCAATCCAACCCCCAAAAGGAGATGTCTTATTGTTGTGATAGTAAGATTTTGTGGTTAGTATGTAGAACTTTAATCGATACTTTCTGATCACCATCCAATCGGTTTGGTTACAAAAGTTGGTGGCAAGTGTCTGATCATAGACATGAGTCATTGCTTTGTTGTCCTGGAAAGGGTTGATAGTGCATCGCTTGGTGAGATTGGTGAGGATCAATTTCCAAATAATTGATAGCATCGTTAGATAATAGGGAGCTCGTTCCAATCCGCCATGATACGGTTCAGCCTTGTTTTATTGATGGAGTTAATTAAACACTATATATTTTCTCTTGGATTTTATTGATATCAAATCAGTGAGAACAACCTTATAGTATTATATTTTGAGTTTTTGTTTATAAGCAAGACCAATGACCAACTCAACCCGATTTTAAATACATAATTTGAAATTGATACTTGAATTGTTCAAATTCAATTAGGACTTTGTATTGAAATCAAAAGTAAAACCTAACCCAACTCGACCCAACTTTATGTGTGTAGTGTTTGAATGAAAAACATCAAGTGATTTCGTTTGACTTTCTTGTCCACACAAAAATTGGGTTAAAAATGCATTAATCATCCCAGCTCAACCTCATTCAAGATCAATTCCTCTCACCTGATTTTCAGCTAACACTTAAAAACTTCAATAGCAAAAGAGAAAATAACGAATATGCATAAATTTCTTCACCTCCCCTCACCTGAATGTTCATCATGTACAGAACAAACAAAGAGTTCAACACAGCCAAAATTCAACCATTAACATTTCTTCTAACAATTGAAGCAAATCTCCAAGATTTCCAAAACTAAAAGTACAGAACGACATGGGAATTCCAAAAAAAAAAAGCTTCACAAATATCAACAGCCTCCCAAAAAGTTAGAATTCAGACAAGGGGAAAAAAAGAAAAAAAAAACCCAGAGAAAAGTGATAACAGCACCTAAGCAAAAGGAACATCAACACAAAACCATGAAGATGACAAAGAAAATCATACCTGTAAAGGCGAGCTGGGAACTGCAGAGAAAGGGCATTGAGATCGAACGCCATAGAGAAAGAAATCTGCTTCTTTAGGACAAAATGAAGATCGGGAAAGAGATGTTGAAGATACAAACCCTAAAGAGCAAAAGGCAAGAAGATAGACAAAAAGGGAAAACGCAGCCATGTTTGAAGAAGAGATTAAACCACAAAGACGATGAAGAAGAAGAAGAAGAAGAAGAAGAAACAAAGGGGGTATTACAGAGAAAACGATAAGCAAAACTAGAGATAAATCAGAAATGAAAAATCAAACAAACAAAAGTGATAGAACAGACAAACACCCCCAAAAAAGTGGGGTTAAAGATTTGTTTTGTTCCCTCAAGTTTCTAAAAAAAGGGGGTATGTTTCGATCTTCTTAATCTAGATCATACGGTGGCCGTTGGAGGTAGCGGCGGCGGCAGCGGTGGAGGGTTTTTGTTGAAAATCCTACCGGTAGAACTGATTCGATCTTCCTCTTGTGGGTTAATTTGGGTTTTCGGTTCTTTAAAAATTCCAAATAAAGGTACGATTTTTCAAGCTCCAAAAAAGTCAAATCAAATTACCCATTACAGTATTTTCCCTAAACATCCATCCAGCTGAGACTTTGCTGATTAATCCTAAAATATCCATAAAAGGACATATGACCCGAATGGAATTTTTGCTTTGTTCTATCTTCTGTTCTATCTTCCTATGAATGTGGAGTGATTGCTTGAAAGAATTAGATAGGAAAATGAAGGACATTAGTCATTTTGGATTAATGTTTCATTGATTGTTATGAGAATTTTAATTTCTTTGTCAAAGATGGTTGAGGACTCATTCTACTTTGATAATCACCTGTTTTGAAATTCCCAAAGTTGCATTTTTTTAATATCATATATATGATGCTTCTCCCATACTTTCCTAATCTAGGAAACTAAATTTTGAAATCTCAATCTGAACATAGTTTAGTAGATAAAACATTAATTATTATTATCTTAAAAGTTGATGGTTTCATCTCTCACCTCCTCAATTACTTAACTTAAAGAAAAAAAAACATCAACTTAGGAATGTTTTGTTGGAAAAATTACAAATAACAGAGAAAATTGAAGTAGATATTAAAAAACGAATGCAAACAATTAGGTTAAATGTGCAAGTATCTCTCTCTCTTAAAAGCTTTGCGATTTGTTAGTGTATTTCGTTATATCAATCGATGATGTTGCAAATATTCTCTAGTCTGTCTCTTCTAGGATATAACAACTCTAACTGAAACCTTGTATATCTCAAACCACTCTACACTAAAAAGATTAAGTTTAAAGCTCTAACACTTTTCTTTTCGCCAATTGCTTTTAAAAGAGCAAAAGAGAGAAAGATAGGAATGCATGACGTTGTTTATTTGGCGTGATATTGAGAGTATGGTAAGACAAGTATTTATACTAAAATTTAGATTTATAGATTTAAGATTAAGAGCACATTTGGTCCCTCTTTTAGCCATGACTTTGATGATTTCCTGTGGAGGCCATTATTGGTTAACAAGGTCGTCCCTAAAGCAAAGATTAGTTCTTGAAAAATCGTCAAGAAAACGAGTCCAACGAAGGAAACACATAGGCAAAAATGGGATCAATCTTAATCATCTGTGATGTTTTGCAGGAAATACAAGCAATTCTCCAGTCATGTCATATGGTCTTAGTAAGTTTTCTTTCTTTGTTTAAAAATTTTCTTCTCTTCCTTACTAGAGTTTTCAGGTTTGGACAGGTATGTGGTTGAACTAGAGAATTTCTAGTAGTTGATGATTGAGAAGAAAGGGACAAATGAGTTTTCATCATGTGGCAGCTTTGGTCTTATCGCAATTTCCTTCATCAAGATGGTTCTAAAGCAGATTTTAGGATTTTTATTGTTCAGATTTGTGCGCTAAAACCTCATTGAGTTATTATTAAATATGCAATATTAAATTATCCATTAGCAGTTAAAAATCTAAGGTTATTATACGTAATCTTGAATAGTATATAGTTGGCATACAGATGGATCATGTTCAAGTAATAACGTAAACGGTCTATAGTATATGGATAAGGTTAGGTGTCTTATCCTTATGACACTATGGATACGACCCACTTTATAATAGTTACAAACAGTTTGATTCAAATCGTTCAAGTGGATACATGTAAGTGGGAGTATCCTATACAAAGAGTTTGTATAAGATCAGGTTGTGAAATAATTAATCTCTCTTTGTAAATCCGTTAATTGAAGAGATAAATATTTCATAGGATGATCATATATGACACGATCTTAATCCTAAGTGAGTTATGAACTTATGTCTGTGAGGGCTCGCCCTTTCATTTGCATGGGTGAGAGTGGCTCGAGTTGCTGACTTAATATGCCTACCATTTTGGGACTTGACCGAATAGGGAGAGTTGAGAACATAACTTCACAAGATGGAATTCACTCCTTCTATATAAGGTAAGTGGATGAGTAATTCTTTTAAGTGTTGACTTTGGGACTTCAACAAGGGACCCCACCCTCTCACTAACTTGAGAAGGACTTAGTTTATGGTTGGACCATAAACAAATTATTCATTAGAGGATCAGTGGTACTTAAGGTGAAAGAGGTAATTACAGGGGTAAAACGAACTTTTAACCAACTGTATTTATGAACAACTCGTGAAGGGCCGACTTGCTTATAATGTGATTATATCCATAAACGCAACTTGTCTTACAGTCACATAAGAGTGCGACTATGGGTCTAAAGGTAGGAAATGACTTATCAAAGCTCTTGAAGGTTTGACAATCTTAGAAGGTCTGAGAAGTATCAAAGACAAATTTTTAGTATGTTTATCCCCTTTGGAGGTTGAGTAAAATCTGTTGGAGTTCATCAAAATCCTTAATAGGGATTGTTTGGATTTATCTGAGTTGTCGGATGTTGATGAGAATATTCTTTTCCTCACCCCTTATGTGAAACTCTTGAAATTTTCTTTTTGTGACAAGGCTTGCAATGGGATTATTTATGCCCTTGAGATGGTGAAGGCCTGACTTTCTCACGATATTTTGTGTAGTTTCTCTTTCCCTAGTGAGGAGTCAAAAGAGTTTTTTTGAGGTGATTAGTTCCCGGACAAAGTGTCCTTTACCTTATATGAGGACTTTATTTGTATCTAATTTTGTTCTCGACTTAATATATTTATTATTAGGAAAACAAATTGGTCCTTGAACTTTAATAAAAGTACCAATTTAGTCATTGAATTTAAATAACAATTTAGTCTTGGACTTTATTGTAACAATTTAGTCGTTATAGTGAAAAAATTATTAAGATTTAATGAGGATTGCTTACACATGTAAATCGATAAAATGATCAAAATTCATTTTTTTTCATAAACTATAAAAATTAAGTTGTTTATTAATAAAAGTTTCCACTTAATTTTAAAGAGAATTTTCATAATATAGACGAATTTGTTACTCATTAAAGTTTATAGACTAAATTATTACAAATTAAAAAATATAGAGATTAAAATGTTGCCAATTAAATTTCATAGACTAAATCATTAGATTTATGAAAGTTTATGAAAGTTTAGAGACCAAAAGTGCTTTTTAAACAACTTATTATTTAATCTACGTTTCATTTAATTGATTAATACACAATAACATACCCTCATACAACTTAACTCATAATAACCTATATCCAATTATGAACTCAATAGTATGTTCTTTATAATTGATGATTTTATTAAAATAGGTTACTTTGTAAATTCAGTCCTAAGATTTAAAAAAAAAAGTTAGAGTTTAATCCCTATGGTTTAAAATTAGAATTTAGTCTCTATAGTTTGAAAACACCCTCACAAATAGTTCCTAAATTAGAGGCTAAATTCTAACTTTTCCAAACTATAGGGACTAAATTCTAATTTTTTCTAAACAATAGGGATCAAAATCTAACTTTTAAAAACATATAGAGACTAAATTCTAACTTTTTTCAAATTATAGGGACCAAATTCACAATTTAACCTATTAAATATATCGTCTTTTTTTAATACAACAATTGTAAAGATGTAAACCGAAACTCCAATTTCAAGGAAGAAATTATATGTCAATTATGACTAAGTTAAGCTCATGTCAGTTTAAATATATCAACTTTAAATTTCCATATTTTTTTTCTTTTAATGTTTTTCTACCACTCCCATCTCAAGGAAGAAAATATATTAATTATCATTAAACTAAACTTTTGTCATCAATTTCAATTTGAGACACATAGTCAGCCTTTAATTAGTCTCAAATTTAATAATTTGTAATTTTTTCAAGAAATGACATGAAAATATGTGATTGGTCCAAAATTTCTCATTGAGAGTGATTGAAATTTTTCATAAATAGGGAATAAATTATTTGCGACAACGTACTTTTACGTAGTAAGATAAGAAAATATGGTGTAGTTGCCCGAATGTTAATTTCATTGTTGTTTTCTAGTTACAAGTTATTTGTGTTTCATTCCAAGTCCAAAGTCCAATTTTAAAAAATTAAAATCTTTGTTAAAGTTTACATTTTCAAACAAATTTAAGAAAAATTTGGAGAATTAGCCAACTACATAACTAATATTGTACAAATGTTCTAAAATATAGTAATATGTCATAACTAGATTTCAGCAACATTTCATCAACCTTTTTTATTTTTTGAAAGATTCACTTCCATATTTTACTTTCGTAATATTTTTAAATAAAAAAATATATCATTTTTGGCTATACTTTTAATTATAAAAGGATTTTATTTTTTGAAATATCATTAATTACATTATCTCTTATTAATAAATTTTTTAAATATTTTCTTTCTTTATTAACATCATTTTTTAATTTTGACTTTGTTTTTGCTATTTATTAATTTCAATTGATATTAATTTAATGCAAGATATTTTAAATTAATAATTCATTCATCTTAGGAAATTTCATTTATTTTCTTCCATATTCCTAGCTGAAAATTGATGAGTTCTCCATTAAGATCTCAAGTATATGTCGAATATACTGGTAATATATTGAAAAATGTAAATATACATCGCATATATCATGGTTTGTTTTTTTATGTGCTTACAAATGTACTAAAAATGTAAGTATACAAATTGTCTTGTTCATGTATTTAATAAATAAACCCTTGTTTATTTCTAGAAAATTAAAAAATACAGTGTTGTGTATATCAAATATACATTGTTTTCTCCTTTAAAGCTTCTTGTTGGTTCTTTCTTTCATTTAAAGGTGTTCAAAAAAACCCAATGACCCAAAAAATCGATCAACCCAACCCAAACCACATGGGTTGGGTTAAAATAAATGAAAATTTTATGGGTTGGATTGGTTCACCTAAAATAACCCAAACAACACGAACCAACCCAAACCTATTATTAACTTTAAAATGTATTTTATTTTTACTTATGATACAATTATATATACATATATTTATTTGGGTTGTTTTCAAATATAAAAAAATAAACAAAACTATTTACAAATATAGAAAACTTTTAATGTATATAAGCCATACAATGGTAGAAGTTTATGACTCGTCTATTGGTGATAGACACTAAAATTTTTCTATATTTGTAAATAGCTTGATTTTTTTCTGTTCATAGTAATTTCCTATTTATTTTAGATTTATTTACTTTCATTATTTTTTTAGATAATTTATTCTCCAAAAACTCCTTTTTTAGCACTTTGGAAAAAAAATTCATTATAAAATTGAAGTTGAGTTGTCAATCTTAATTCAATATATCAAAATAATTAAATCAAATTTTTACATATTAACATTTTACTTTTTTTTTAGAACAAAATTTTAAATAAATGATCCGAGTAACCCAAACCAATCTAACCCAAATTATTCATGGTTGGGTTGGGTTGAGTTAAAAAATAAGGGTTATTTGGGTTGAAGAAACTTACAAGGTTGGGTCTAAAATGTCTTTCAACCCAACCTAACCCAACCCACGAACACTCCTACTTTCATTTAAGAGGGCAACAATTTTTGAATTTTTGAGGAACTTTTTCTTGCTTGTGTTGGTTTTGAAAAGAAAATCGTTTTGAGAAGTTCATAACTGCAAGAAACTTCCGCTTCTTTTGGTATTAATATTATTATATTTTTTTTAAAAAAAAACTTAATGGTAAAGAGCACTAAAAAGGTAAACTGGGTCATACTTTTGTGTAAAATAATAAGCTTTTAGGCTCTTCATGTAAAAACTAGAAAATTTTAGACAATTATATAATTAAACCTACTTATATCGATCATATGTGTAAAAAGCCACTAGTTTTTAAGAATTTTAGATTAGTATATTTTTCTCATTTTATTTTTTGGTTGAAAATATTTTTCTTATCTTTCACGTGAAATTTTTTTTTAATTATGTAATTTTATTTTTTAGTTTTAAAATGAGCTAAACTATTTACAAATATAGAAAAAAAATTAGAAATTTTTCTACATCTCTAAATAATTTGATATTTTTGTTATTTATAGTAATTGCTCTTTAAAAATTTTAGATTAACATATTTTCCTCAACTAGATTATTTCTTTTTATTATTGAAATGAGATTTTAGATTTCAATTTGTTTTTATTTTTTTAAAGGAGAATTTTTAAAAATAAAAAATAAGAAAAACTATTTACACAAAATAGCAAAATGTTTAGAAGTCTATCACTAATAATGCTAATAAAAGTTTATCAATGTCTATCAGTATTTTTTTTATTATTATTTTATATAAATAGTTTGATATTATTTCTATCTGTAAAAATTTTCTTTTTTATATTGTTCAAAAATTTAAAAATCCCATCGTATTTTTTCAAACTTGTTACTGGGAGTATTTTTGTCCATTAAACCATTACAAATATCTTTTCATTTTGTATTTAACTCATTTTAGCTATTAGTACAAACAAAAAGTCATTTAGCCTTTTTTTCAAAACCGCAATTCTAATTTAGCTATTTGTTTAGTTGTCCATAAATAATAACTAAAACCAATCAAAATTAATTTAAACTTAACTAAAAACTAATTCAGGATAATTTCTAACCCCTCTCTCCTATCAATTTCTCAAGAAATAAAAATCACATCTAAAAAAAAAAAAAGTGATAACACAATCCTATAGTTCCCTTTAGTTCCCATATGCAAGAAAACAATCTCATAATTCATGAGATATTTTTTAATAATACTTACAAACGTTTTAAAAAGTAGACATCCATGAAACAGACGAAGAAATTTATATCCTTGTAAAAATCCATCTCAAAACTTGACAAATAGGGCCTGAGTGACAAAATTATAGCCTAGCTGCTTTTTTTTTTTTTTTTTTTTTTATATATATGTGAGTATCCGAGCCAACTTATGTGCATCTCAACTAATCTCACGGGATAATCCGTTTGACCCTACAACATTTAGGTGTCAAGAAAACTCGTACGAAATTAATTTCTAGGTAGGTGACCACCATGAATTGATATAACCTAGCTTTTATAAATACAGTATTGTATAACATGTGCCATAGCTTCCAAAGCCATGAATGATATGCTTATTTGTCATTTCACATTGTGAGATATTATAACTGCATGTTCTACAAAAGACTAAACAAAGAAACAAATAAATAAGAGAGAAAGAGAGAGAGAGAGAGAATATAACACATTATCTTTTTGAACACTTGTTTGTTTCCAGCACAGCCAACCTTTAGACAGAGGATTGAATCCCAATAATGCCTGCCCAACAATCAAGGAAAGAAGAAAAAAATTATAACAAAATTACAAATGAAAAGAACAAGTAATGGGAAGATGGCTTTTCAATACTAATGAGAAAAGGCCTCACATGGGTCAAGTGACTTTAAACCATAAGATCATTATCATGATAATTAGTGCTTTCAAAAACCAGTCTCAAGATGAAAGAGAGGTGGATATAGAAAATGCTTATAATATATGGGTTGGTTGGGATAATGAAATGATACAAAAGGGTTGGTGATGATTACAAAAGGATTCTCCAATTAGTCATAAGAGTAGTAGCTGTAATTACAAAAAGGGATTTTATTTTTTTCTATCTTTGGTTGGGTGGAGGATTCAAACCTTCTGACAAAAGGGATCATTTTTACACCAATATAAAACAAAGAAAAGACTTCTATGCTTTTTCTTTGTCTTAGTTGATTCTGGCATTCACTCCAAAGGACCCAAATAAAAGCTATTGTTCATTTGCCACCATAAAACTTCCTTTGAACCTTTGAAAGGATGATCCTTGAGCACTAAATTCAGCTGATCTGTCTCTAAGGAAGGGAGAGCCAAAGGCCAATTAAAGGAAAAATTACACATTCACTATAATTACGATCGATATCCAATGCCCTTGTAGTACTGCAAATTTATTAATTTCTTCTGACAGTCCAATTTGTAGTCATGTTTTCAATAATATCATAGTACATGTCACATTGTTGAAGGGCATTGCATTGACAAGAGAATGTTGATTGTAAGTATGGCTATATTGATGGGAGTTTAATCAGGTTTAAGTTCCCCAGTCATTGATTGGAAGAAAATGCTGATACCGCATGCTCTGCATGGAAAGCTAAGAGATGGGGCGCTAGAGCTTTTCTATATTCTTTTGTTCTCTTTCACTGAGTGATTAGTGAATTTCCTTTTTCTTTAGATAGTACCTCCTGGATTAAGACTTAAGGGTTGGTTCAAAACAGCGGTTACAGGTGAGATTACAGGTTAGATTGTCTTCCTCTCAGGAACTACAATTTATTTATGGTTCTTCCTGGTAAAGGAGAACACCTACTAAAAGACTAAGTAGTTCATTAGATAATATCAATTTCCCCTTATCTGGACCAACTGCCGACGTTTCTCTTGATTCCTTGCTTTCGAATTTCAACCTTCAGATGTTATTGGCTACCCTTAAGTCTTAGCTATCTGAATCTTTTCTTGACCAGACCAAATTGAGCCTCTATGGATGAATTTTTCCTTTGAGTTCTGGCTGCAATGGTGTGTCCTTTGCAGGAGTCATAAGGTGGATCTTGATCACCTATTGTGGGGTTATCAGTTTTATTACTTTGTATGGAGTCTTTAGTGTGTATGGGGTAGCTTTGATGTGTAACGGGAACTATAGGTCTAAGGTTAAAGAGATCCTGATGAACTCTCCCTTTCACGATAAGGAAGAGTTGTTGACGCAGTCTTGTACCTTCGCTATTTTGTGGAATTTGCGGCTCAAGAGGAATAATATATTTAAAGACACAGAGAAGTCTTTGGAGGAGGTATGGGAAGTGTTGAGGTTTAATGCCTCTTTATGGGCTTTCGTGAATCAATTTTTTTTTTTTTTTATAATAATTAGCAAGGTCTTTTTCTTTTGGACTCCGAGTGTGTTCTTATAAGTTATAGGTAGTTAAGGACTCCTTTTGTGGGTTCTTTATATGCCCTTGAACTTTATTTCATTTTGTTCAGTGAAAGCTTGGTTTCTTAACAACACAACCACCGCCAAAAAGGAAGGGAAAAAACCGTTCAATAGATGCTCCCTCTTCCGAGCATTTCTTCACTAGTTTTGTTCTTCCACTTGCTCCTCACAGTTCTCTTTCTTTTTTCTTATGCTAAATGCCTAAGTGGTGTGATATCTTTTATTTTAAGACTGATCTTCTTCCCTCTCGCTTATCCTCCTTGTGGGTTGATTACCAAAGATGTGACCTGAGGGAGCTTTGGGTACAAGAAATAGAAGATTATTTTCTTTCGAGAAGCTTAGCAGAGTTCTGGAAGTTAACTAGATTTCCAGCTTGAAACTGGCAGATCTTTCCAACATTTACTGTTATTACAAATATACAAACCTTTTTAGTTTTAGTCAACTGGAGGGCTTTTCAATAAGCTCCTAATCCATTTGGCAGATGGTTAATCTTCTCTTTTTAGCATCTCCTTGTTTAAAGAAATTGGTTGTCTATCAAAAATAAGTTGTTTTTAAAGAAAATAAACCTAAACCACATCTTTCATTCCATTAGAGATGGACCATATCAACATCATACAACACTTCATATTGTAGCCATATAACAAATATAAATTATTCGTGCCAAATCTATCCTACACCCCCACTATTTTTCGAGGACTTATTATATTGATAAACCAAAACCAAATATGTAGAGGATTAGAATACTAACCACATCCTACTCTTGCACCGGCATTTCCAGTCGTCTTGCTAAGTTCATGCCCACCTATTCCATTTGACATGTATGATTAAGCCATAAAGCCAACAATGTGAAAGGACGAAATAAACAAGAATATCAATAAATACAATCTTTCTAACTGACAAGACGAAGCCATACTCTCATTCTATGATCAACAAAATAAAGTGGGAGGACGTGTTTTGAGTGTGTGAAGAAACTGTATTACTTTGACTAAGTTTTCCACTTCAGAAGGTTAGAAAGTAAGATAGAATAAACTCAAACTCGAAAAACAAGATAGGATATTTGAAAATGGACTCTTACCTTTGCCAAGATCATCAGGATCAGCATGCACAACGACTGCCCGACCTAGTATTGAATGAGGTCCCTTAAGTGAAACCTACACATCAAAATAGAAGAGCAAAATGAAAAGACAATCCACAACTTCCATCATAGAAATAAATAACATATGAAAAGGCCAACAGTGGCTCACATAAGCACAACAGGCAACTAACCAAATGAACAAGAAACAGGACTGATAGAACAACTCACTGAATACGAAGCACTCTAAAAGGATCAGCAAACAAGAAATCCGTTTAACAGACTTACCAGCCTATCTGTAATGGAAACTTCAGCAACCCCTGAAACAAGTCACTGCTAAAATGTCATAAGAGGAAGAGGAAAAACTACTGTCTATGTTTCTTAAGAACATTCCAAAACTACTAAACTTTACTCTGTTATTTGGAAGGATTCTCATCCGAAGAAGACCAAAATTTTTCTTTGAGAGCTTAGTATTTTTGGGTGCCATAAATAATGCGGACCGTTGACAGTGTCGAATGCCTTATATGTCTCTCTCGCCTTCTTGGTGTCTTATGCCTTGTCATCATTTTGAATCACCTACCCATCTGTTTATGCATTGCACTTTTGCGTCAAAGTTTTGGAATATCATCTTGGAGGCTTTTGGTTGTTCTATGTCATGTCCTAATTCTATCTTTGATCTTCTTGCTACGTTGTTGATGGGTCATCTTTTTGGTGGTAATAAGAAAATGATTTGATTGGCTTTGATGCGTACTTTCTTCTGGCTATTATGGGGAGAGATAAACGGGCGGCTTTTTCGCAACTCTTTTTCCAATTTTGATCGGCTTTTGGAATCAGTTATTTTTACTGTTTTTTTCTTGACGCAAAATTAAACACCCATTTAAACATTACAGCTTATCTTGCTTAGTTACCAATTGGCAATCTCTCTTGTAACCATCTATAGGTGTTTCGGGAGTTTTCACCTAATTTTATTTATCAATGAAATATTTCTCAAATTAAAAAAAAAAAATGTAGAAACTCTACTAACCATCTGGACCTGCACAGATATTCCCCAAATCCCCTACGTGACGTTCTGCATCCCCAGGACCTCCATGGTCTTTCTTCAACGGATTAAAATGAGGCCCTAACAGAAAAGAAAACCAGCAAAACAAAAAGCCTAATTCAATCAGCAAAACGAGGTGAAACTATGGCAGAGAGAGAGAGAGAGAGAAAGGGGGACTACCAGTGGAGTTGCAGCCATTTGTGGTATCGCCAAGAGCGTGAATATGGAAGCCATGGAGTCCAGGGGAAAGCCCACTAATTCTTCCATTAACATGGGTCGCCCCTGTTCCTATTCATCATAACTTCAATCAACAATAAAAACCCACCTCGAAACTCAAAAACCCTACTAAGAAATTGGATCAAACGAAGCAAAAACGCCAAGCATCGCACACAAGAACCCACATACGAAAACAGACCATTTGAATCTTGGACGAACTGGATGGAGCCTTTGATGTTGGAATCTCCTCCTGTGATGAGCGCCACAGCTTTCAGAGCACCCATTTCGGTAGTCTATCGCCTGACTGAAGATTTAGCGGTTAATGGGTGAGCGAATGATGAGCGGTTTGTTATTACCTGTTTCTGTGGGGCTTTGTAAATTGGGTTATCTTCTTAAGAAATGGGTATGTTTTGTTTTTATATTGACAAAGGAAAACATGGAGAAAAAATTTGTTTTCCCTCATTTAAAATGTGGATGTCGGCACAAATATCAATGTATTAATTTTATGAAAATTTCGATAAAAATATTGATTTCGATAGATATTTATGAAAAAGTTATAAAAACAAAAAATCTGAAAAATAAAAAGAAATTATTATAAACAGAAAAAATATCAAACTATTTATAAATATAGAAAAATTTCACTGTCTATCAGTAATAGACTGCGATAGAATTCTATCGCTCTCTATTGCTCAAGCAAATAAATTCTATCGCCTGAGCAATAGAAAGTGATAGAATTCTATCGTGGTCTATTAGTGATAGACTGTAAAATTTTCCTATATTTGTAAATAGTTTGACTCATTTTTCTATATTTGAAAAGAGCCCAAAAATAAACTTAAATTATTATATAAATATTTTATGATTTTTAAATAAGCTTACATGTATATTATTTATATTATATTTACAATAGGATATTTTGTTGCTTATTTTTTATGTTTCGTGGATTTTTCTACGATATAATAGAAATATTGATTCATCCCTTATGTCCATATTGAATCCATGGAAACATAAAAATATCGACATGTTGACGAAAAATTAATACTATGGTCATAACTTCAATAACAATGTACCAAAAGAAAGTCTATATTATATATACAAATGTGTAGTGTATACTTCATATTTGGCATATTAACAATTGATATTCTTTTCTTTCTCTCAAAATATAGTATATCGGTCGATTATGCTTTTCTTTCTCTTTAAGTCTAGTATCACTTGATTGATATACCAGTTTTTGTAAGAAAGAAAATTGATATACCAAATTTAGTTAGAAAGAAAAGCATATTGACGATATTGCTGATATACGAAATATGAAGTATATAATTCAAACTCATATACTTAAAATATAACATTTGTATTTTAATTTTATAACAGTACTAATTCAAAATACATTTGAACTATATCATTTGTGTATTAATAATATATCATCATTCGATCTAAATGCAATATTAAGTATTAGATTAGTGTATTAGTAGTTTATCAACACTAATTTAAAATTCATTTTAAATTTAACAATGGTGTATCATTAAAATATTAGTAGTCATAAAAAAATCATTTCAAGTATATTATTAGTGTATCAAGATCAATAGTATATCAATTACATTCATTCTAAATTAAATTCAAATATAACATTGGTGTATTAATAGTATATCAACGTCAATTCGAAATTCATTTCAAGCATACCATTGGCGCATCGTTAGTATTTCAATATTTCTTAAAAATACAATTGATCTAGTATATCATTAGTAGATTACCGCCCGTTTAAAATTTAATTTCAAGTGTAACATTGGTATATCAATAATTTATCAACATATATTTATAATGGTTACCAAGAAGTCGAATTGGACAATCATAAGTTCACGATGATGTACCATAGAAATAATATTATGAAACAATTGAATAAGAATTCTATTAAGCTCACGATAATTACAAATGTATTTGTTGATTGATAATTTTGGTATAATGAATGGTAAATTTGGTATATCAATTGTATAACTGACCAATCTACCAAATATAAAATATATCAATTGAATGATATATCAAATATAAAATATATCCGTTAATTGATACACCAAAAATAAATATATGAGATATATTACTAACATACATGTTGATATACTAAAGAGGATAAATTGGAATAATAAAAAACAAAAACAAGATCTAATATTTGTTGTTATATTTATAAATTTCAAAAAAGCATTGATTTTTTGTTATTCTTGCAATTTTCCAAAAAAAATAATAAAAATGAAAATGGAGTTTATCTAATGAATTCAACCTCTAAGACTCTGTTTAATAATTATTTAGTTTTTATTTTTGAAAATTATATTTATAAACACCACATTTCACTTGTAAATTTCTATGTATTATTTATTAATTTTATATTTGTGTTTCCAAAAATTAACCTTTGAAAAAAAAAATCATTTTCAAAATTTGACTAGAAATTGAAATGTTTCCTTAAAATAAATGAATATTATAATGGAGAAGTTGGAAGAAAACAACCATAAATTTCAAAAACAAAAAATTAAAGGGTTTTCTGTGCTCTAATTCCAAGTTTTGATTTAACTTCTTGATCCATTAGTTAGTATATTGTGACAATATTCGTCATAAAAGAACCAGGGGTTAAAATATTCGTAGATACATTCATAAATCAAAAGGTTCGATATAAATATTAAGAATTAATCTATATCTTCATCTTTTATTAGTAATATTGTTGAATGAGAAAATTTGGGTCAATCATAAATTGTGTCATAATTTCTCAAATGAATGGCGAAATTAGAAATAATTAAATTTGAGACTAACTAAATGTTACATGGGTCCTAAATTGAAATTGAAGATGTCACCTCAAGAACATCTACGCGCGTACGCATTTAAAGATCGAACCACATCCGCATCAAATCTACATGAACACAAGTTCAACTCCACAAAATACCACATCCGCATCAAATCTACATAAACACAAGTTCAACTCCACGAAATACCACATCCGCATCAAATCTACATAAACACAAGTTCAACTCCACGAAATACCACATCCGCATCAAATCTACATAAACACAAGTTCAACTTCACGAAATACCACATCCGCATCAAATCTACATAAACACAAGTTCAACTCCACGAAATACCACATCCGCATCAAATCTACATAAACACAAGTTCAACTCCACGAAACACGTTTTTTCAAAAACCTCGTGCGAATAGATATATCGACATTTATTGACATATTTGTAAAATTGAAATTTCAAAATCAATCAATGTTTTAATCGCAAAAACACTAAAATCGAGCATTAACAAAAAGAAAGAAAACCTCTTGGTTAATCTTCATTATTCATTATAAGCTAAATAACATTACCAAAAAATCGAGAAAAAAAAAAAAACTTTGGTCTTCCTTTCAAAAATACATTGGGTTATTTCAAAAGTTGTAATATTGCCTTCATCCTTTCATTATTAACAAAACTTGTAAAAATCCATTCATAAATTTGGAAAAAACAAAATCAATTTGTTGCATGCTAATTCTCTATAAATAAGAGTGTTAGTTGTTGAAATTGGGGTTGATAATTTTGCTGAATTAAAGGTTAATTTAGCTTAAAACACCTAAGAACACAAACTCTCTCAAACTTTAAATTTCCTTCAATTTCACCACAAATTTAAATCCCAACATCCATTCTAAGGCCAGAGATTAGTAGAGAAGACTCTTGTGGTGGTTCACGAACTGTTCGTGATCAGAATTATCAAGAATCAAAGGAGAATTTTGAGTTACAAAGGTTGTTTTTATCAAAACTCTTATTTTCCTCAATTTTGTACATGTTTAATCCTTTCAATTGAGCAAGTTAGAATGCAATTTGATCTAATTCGTTGTGCATACATGTTTGTATATCTTTCAGCTTCAACTTGTCTCCTCGGCCTCGACCTTTGCTTTTCGCCTCAACTCTCCTCGGTCTCAGATTGTTAGTAGAACATTTTATTCTCTACCGACGACGCTAACTGTTATGCCAAATACAACATTTATAATTTGGGGAAGATCAGATGACCTACAAAAAAAAAAAAAAAAAAAAAAAAAAAAAAAAGACTTTGATGCCTAAATCAGTAAGAGAACTGAAAAGAAGTCAAGAAGTTTTAAGATATCTTTGATGGAGCTATTATGGTGTATTTATAGGATATTTGATCTAGAATTTATCTTAAATCTAATAGGATTAGGATATGAGATTTCTCTAATCTTAACAACATCAAATCATTTCCTATTTCATTTTATTTTATCTCAAAATATTTTGATTTATTTTATCTTATCCTAATTTTTGGGCAAAAATTCACCCATAACAAATGCCAACCAACTACTAAAACTCACCTTCCTAGCAAATCGAAGTTGAAAGCCCAAACAACACTTCAATACCCAAAAATGAACAGAAAAATCTTCTGAAGAGGAAGTAAACTTCAAATTGCACAAAAGATGAGGATGAGCAAAGGAGTAGGTCACTCGAGCAAGCCAATGCGAGACTAAATTGCAAGGACGAGAGCATTAGAAGCCAACTCCAAAATCCCATACCAATTAGAGATCCAACAGAGTCACAAAAAATCCATCACAAACTATCGACACCTATCTTCTCGCACCAAGGGGCATCCACCTTGAAGATGACTCGACGAGGAACACACACTTAGAAATATCTAGAAGTCTCTTTTGAAAATTACACTAATTCTACATGTCAAAATACTATGCTTTGGATAGAAATTGAGACTTAAGACATGTTTGTGAGTGGTTGTTGGGGTAGTGGTTTGATAACATGAGATTTAGGAACAATTGATTTTGTAAAATTGATTTTTAAACAATCATGTTTATATTTGGTTCTAAAATTTAAAAATTAGTTTTTAAATATTTAAAAGTGATTGAATTATTATGTTTGGTTTTAAAAGTGATTTAAAATTACCAAATTACTAAAAATGGTCTTTTATATTTATAAATTTATTTGACTAAATAATTATTATAATATCTATTTTTATTAATTCTTTATTTTATTGTTAAACATTTTGTAAGCATGATTGAAGCATATATCGCATTCAATCAAAATATAAATAAAAAATAAATCCAATTTTTGACTTATGCATATAAATTAAACATTAAAGTACAATTTGGTTTTTTTTTTTTGTATTTTAGAAACATTAAAAGACAATTTGCATATAAATTAAACAATAAAGAACAATTAAACATCCAAAATTTCAATAGTACGAGAGAATGGTGGTGATTTTCTGTCCATTAAGAAAAAATCAAAATAGCTAAAATCACTTTTGTCATTTTCAAAATCATCGTAAAATATGTTTTTAATTCTTCAAAACAAAATTTAATGATTAAAAATTACATTTAAAAGAGTAAAATTAAAAATTAAATTAATTTGGAGTGATTAAAGTATATTTTTTAGTGATTTTAATAATGATAAAAAATGATTTTAATGATTTTAAAATCATTTTCAAACCTATTCTAGTGATTTCTTATTTTTCAAAATCAATTTTATTTTCTTGCCGTACATAATTTTGTAAGAGGAAAGTGATTTTGACAATGGCAAAAGTGATTTTAATCATGTCAAAAACACTTCCAAACATATTTTAAAATAAGTGTGAGAGTGATTTGTTCTAATTTTCTTACTCGTTCAAATTTTTTTTTATATGAAAATTGTGATATTGCAACTTTTGAAACAATATAAATATTTTTCGAAACAAATGACAAACATTCATTTACTTTCTTTTTTCTTTTTGTAATTTACCTTTGATGATCATCAACATACAAATTTGTATACAAAAAAGAAAGAAAAAAAACAGAGAACCCTTTTCCTTCTTCTTCTTCTTCTTCTTCTTCTTCTTCTTCTTCATCAACAGAACAAAGAACAGAGTGGTGGAAGATCCCACATAGGTTCAGAGGCTTCATGAACAGCCTCCATATACTCCTGAACTCCATTGATCGCATACAAAGAAGCTGAAATTTGTCTCTCAACTTTCATTCTCTCAAAAGCACACAACTCCAATTCCTCTGAATTCTCCGCCAACGAAACCCCCAATCCACAGGAAACAGAGCAAGACGAATCGCAAGAACTCACCTCTCTTTCTTCCAAACAATTCGTCATATCCGGTTTATAAGCTCCATCGAACAATCCATCGTCCTGAATCGTTGGATCAGCGACGGCAGAAGCAGCGCTGGCGGCGGCGGAAGTGGTGGTGGTGGTGGGATTTTCGAGGGGTTTTCGATTTAGGGTTTTTTTGGTATTTAAGAGCGTGCGGATTCTAGAAGCGATTGGGGAATTTGTGGAGATTTGAGGAATGAAATTGGTTCTTGTGTTGGAACCTCGAAGAAGACAAGCGGCTTCATCGTAAGCACGGGCGGCTTCTTCGGCGGTCTCGAAAGTTCCGAGCCACATTCGGATTTTCTTCGTCGTGTCTTTGATTTCCGCCACCCATCTACCCGACGGCCGTTGCCGGACTCCGACGAACTTGTTGCCATTGTTGTTACCTCTACTTCTGCCTTTGAATTTGCTTGTTTTTATTACGGATGAGGCGGCGGCTCCGACGTGGGTCTCCGGCGACTGGAAGTCGATTTCCATGGCCGGAATTTTTGGGTTGAAGAAGAGAAGAAGAATGGTTTTGTTTGCTGGAAAATGGGAAATGGGGATTTATATGAAATGGAGAATGATTGAATTTATTATTATTTATTATTATTATTAGGGATTTTTCTTTATAAAAAAAAATATTATTTGGGAATTATTGGGCAATGGGTTGAATTTGAAATGGGCAGCAACAAAACTTTTGTATTGGTTTCTTGTGTTTGGTTTCATGTTCTTGGTCTTTAATTTTGTGTATTAAAAAATGAAATAAAAAGGAATTAGGTCATTTAAGTCTTCAATTCTTTGTCTTTTTCTTTCCCAAAATACCCTTTGAAGTTATGACTTCAAAATTTGATTTTGATATTTTCTTTCTTTTTTTTTAGGTAAGTAAGAGTAAGACTTGAGAAGATAGGATGAAAAACTTTCAATAGCTTCGAGATTTTGATTGGGAAAATTTTTGTTTTTCCTATAATTTTTAAGGAAATTTCGAAATTTCTCATAATTTCGAGAAATTTTTATTTTTTTTAAAATTAACTATGTTAGCTTAGTTCAAGTTTTTCAATTTTATGTTCTTGATTACACACAATTCTATAGTTTCGCATGTGAATGTCATTTTCGACAAAGGATTAAGTCTTTTTTATGTGCTACTTTTTCTAATTTTCTAATTTTTCTCAATTTTTAGCTTTATTTTCGACCAAAAACTTTCATTTCTAAAGATTTTGCATTGGAAAATACCACAAAAAATAATCTATATTTATTTTTAATCTCATTCAAACTTTTTTCATTGAATTTTCACATCATTTCACCTTAAAATTCAATTGATATGAGTTTTTTTTCTTTTACTATCCAAACTTTTCATAATTTTCACATCATTTCACCTCAAAATATTCATAAATTTTATTTTATTTTTCTATTTTTTTTATTTATGTTCTCGTATCAATATTTACATAGGCATTTACAATAGACATCTAAATATTGTCTTGCTTTATAAAAATTGTGATTAAAAATAGTCCGTTATAGTCTAATTAAGCCACAATCAAAGTTTTATTAACTAACTATAACAATTTCTATCAATCTCTATAATTTTTCTCGAAATTTTCGTCGATATCGATATTTTCATAAAATTGGAACTTCGATATTTCCATCGACATCGATATTTCGAACCTTCGTTCTAATTATAAACACGAGTAAAACTTTTCAGTAATAAATCATTTTGATATTTGGTTCTATGTTCTTAACGAGTTTTCCAATTAAACATTTAAAATAAAAGTTTTGTATTTTTTCTAGAACATTTAAAAGCTTTTGGCCATTTTTTAAAAAGCATTTTATATTACTTTTAAATAAGATAATTTCGAATAACTCTTGTAATTTTGAACTATTTGAGGGGATTTTATATACTTTAAAACATCAATAGGAGTACAATTTGGCTCATTTCTTATTGGAAACAAAAGTCAAACCAAATGATGATTAAAAACTACACATTTTTTTATGGATTGAAGGTATATATATTCTATAATGATAGTTCAACTAAAAAAAAAAAATCAATTATTTTAAACTAACCCGTCTCGAGAATATATTCCAATTCTTCTTTCTAGTCGACTTCATAAAAGAAAGAATCTTTTTTCAACACAATGAGAAAGTTGATTCGAATTTCTTACATTTAAGTCGAAGGTATAACATTTTAACTAGTTAAGATATGTCTGACTAAATTAACTAAAAAGGTAATGGTAATATGTCATTTTTTACCATTGAATTTAAGTTATTTTTCTTATTAAATAAGAGATAAATCAACTAATAGGATGGTAAATTTCAAAATTATGCAATCAATTCATATTCTTGGAATAATAGCACAGAGGGTTCTTTTATTGGGCCCAAGTGAAAGTTAACCCTAAGTTTGAAAACAAATGAATTTTGGTTCTTTGTTTATGTCAGCACTATGAGAAATTAACACTTTAACCCGAAATGTATTCTTTCTTCTTCTTCGTTTTGCAGCTACTCGATCTGAAAAAAAAATTATGCATTTTTTTGTTGATTATGTGTTGTCGTCGTCTTCTTCTTCTATTTTTTCTACGTTTTTCTTCTTTGTTCAATAGTTTTTTCATGAAGAAAAAAATTGCAGTTGTGTCTGATGAGGAATTAGAGCGAGGAGCCAAAAAAAGGGAAAAAATCGAAGAAAATATTAAAGTAATGTCTGATGAGAAACTAGAGTGAAGAGAGAGAGTCGAGAAGTTAGGTAAGAATCCAAAGAAAGGAAAAAAATCGAAGAAAATATTAAAGTTGTGTCTGATGAGGAGCTTAAAGCGAGAATCAAGAAGCTAGAGCGAGAATCCAAAAAGGAAAAAAAATCGAAGAAAAGTTTGAAGTTGTGTTTGATGAGGAACTAAAGTGAGAAGCGAGTAGCTAGAAGCTAGAGCGAGAGTCAGGCCCTTGCACGTATTTTGAAGTCAAATTGATACTTTCACATGACATCACCAAAAAGTCATTTTTTTTATTCGTTTTTTAATTTTAGACAATTTTTCATTTGAGTTCCTCAATTGTCCGTACAAAAATTCTCATATTCTTCTAGAAAAGAATTTCACAAAGTGAATGATAACACAAAATGACTTGTTGAGTGTCAAAGATTGACCAAGAATAGTAATACAAGGGCAATTAAGTAATTACACAGTTTCTCTCTCTTGAGCTGAAACTAAGTCAAACATTAGAGAGAGGAAGTCATGGAAGCACAAAATGCTGCCACTTGGAGGCCTAAGAAAGAAGTTCCAGAATATCACTATAAAATAAAATAATGAGAATTAAGGATAAAAATAAAAATAAAAATGGTGGCTCTTCAAACAAGAATATCAAGACAAAGACAAATTCTAATCTCAACCTACGAGGCATTGGCTACCTAAATAAAACAAACTTCTTTTTTTTTTTCTTTTTTTAATTATTAATTTCTTTTCAATTTATGAAATTACAAAATTAACAAGTGATTTTTTTAAAAAAAATTATAAAATAAAAAATCGAATCATCAACTAACTGTTGACTTTTAAAAGAATAATTACTATCTTATCCACTAAATTATACCCGAATTTATTGTTTATCAAGTAAGTAGTTTCTCTTCTGAATTTAATAATTTTAGAATAAAAATTTGAGTCGTTCGTTTTTAAGATAAATGTCTAATGTTTTAGTTGATCGAGTTGTATTAAATTTGTATATCTATTTAGTATTTAAAGTTTCAAAAATTTTAATGATGGTTAGAGAGCTAAAAAAAAAGAAATTAAAAAGTTACATAAATGTATTACCGAATTAAGTTTTAATGTTATTACTCAAAAGAAAAATAAATAGTTTAATGATACTTAGAGACACTTGCTAAACAAGAGAGGATTAAAATGCTACATAAATGAATTACCTTTTTTTTTTACCACATTAATTCAATTGATGTGTCACATAAGTTAAAAAAAACTTTTATAATTAAAATATAAGATAATTAAAATAGAAAATTAAAATAATGTTTTTCCAACTGATTGGTGAGCAGGGACACCATTATGTATTTTATATATATATAAATGATAGAGGAACACACAAACATTAGGGAGAAAGACTTTTATTATTATTATTATTATTATTATTATTATTATTGCAGAAAAAGTTACACTTTGCTTGTTGAATATTTTAAGACAATTGTGTCAAATAATTATTTCATTTAATTCTATTTAAAATAAATTTGAAATCACCTAAAAAAATCATTCTCTTCTCAAAATTCTATCACTATATACAATAACTAGAGAAAATTTAAATTTTTAATCAATATAATTATTAGTCTAAAAAATTTTAATTGATTTGATCATAAAATTTAGAGTTGTTTTCAAATATAGCAAAATCAGCAAATTATTTATAAATATAGCAAAATTTTACTGTTTATCAATGATGATGAATACAAATAAACATCTACCAGAGTTTATCACTGATGAATAGTGACAAATTTCATCAGTGATAGATAGTAATATTTTGTTATATTTAAAAATATTTTCAACCGTTTTGTCATTTAAAACAATTATGTTAAAATTTATCGAATAAATTAATTTTGTTTTTCTAATATTTTAAAAGATCAAGACGATAGATACAAGAATTAATAAAGATGGTTGATTGAATTTATAAATTAGCCAAACATTTTTTAGTTAGAAAAAGAAAATAAAAAATTGAATGAATAGGGAAATAATGGTGTCCCATACTGCACGTCGTCATTGTTGTAACATCCATTTCATCACTAAGACAAATAGCAATGCAATAATCATCCTCCATTAAAATAATCAAATATATATATATATTGTTTCTTTTTTCTTGAAAAGTGTTAATCACATTATTTTTGTTTTTGTTACTAAAAAAATCAAATTATTATTTTTTTTGTATTAAAAAATAACATGGTTGTTTCTCCTTATAATATGATATTAAAATGTGTCTAGCTTATAATTTCTTTCACATAAATATTTGAAATCTATAATTGATGGAATTGTTAAATAGAGAGAGATGGAATTATTTACTAGTTTTATCCATTTGTAAATGTATACTTTTATTATTATTATTATTATTATTATTATTATTATTATTATTTTGAAGGAAAGCACCATTTAATCCTTGTTTTAATTTTAACAAGAACTTATTTAACTCTAAGTTAGTCATAGGTAGAAT
Source organism: Lagenaria siceraria (assembly GCA_002890555.2). NCBI lineage: Eukaryota > Viridiplantae > Streptophyta > Magnoliopsida > Cucurbitales > Cucurbitaceae > Lagenaria > Lagenaria siceraria. The sequence continues at coordinate 14,501,725 of CM016485.1, forward strand.
CACCCTTAATTATGAATCTAATTCAAACCTAATTTATCAAATTAATTTTCTTGATTAGACTTCATTAGGTAATCATTTTATTTTTTATTTTTAGTTGTTCAAAATTAAGTCTATAATCATCATTTTCACTTTTAAATGTCTTGCTTTAATATCTACTTTTTAACCATATTTTCAAAAATCAAGTCAAATTTTCAAAACTACAAAAAAATAATTTTCAAAATCTTTCTTTTATTTTTGAAATTTGATTAAGAATTCAACTCTCGTACTTATGATCGATACAACCATGGTAAACAATGAGAGTAAATAGCATTAATTTTTAAAATCCAAAATCCAAAAACAAAATAGTTACCAAACGAAACCTAAATGTGTATCCAAAAATCTACATGTTCCCTAATAACACTGCAGGGGTGTTTGGTGGCTTGTAATGAGATAAGAATATAATATAATCTAAAATCTATGTTTGGATTGAGAATTTTGAGTTCAATTTGTAATACAAAACTCATTTCCTTCAGACAGTTTTCAATCTAACCACCTTTCTCATTGTTTTCATGTCTCACAATCTTATTTCGATTACTCACATTTTCCAACACTCCTTTAATTCCCAATAATCCTGATTAACATGGTCTTTTTCTCTAAAGGTCGGAAGTTCAATCTCTCCACCCTAGAGTTTGGGGAAAAATCACTAAAAAGCAAAACTGACAACTTGTGTTTAAATACTGATACTCAGGAAAATGTAAAGAACCAAAAACCAAAACTTAACAATTCTCTGTTTCAATGACACGCTTTGACCTCACTTTTCCAAAACTTCAAAGCCTCAAAATAATAATAACCACTCGACATTATTTTTTGCTTGCTTCACTCTTTTTCTGGAGGGGTAAGGACTCTACTAGTTCACCAATAATTTTGTACTATACACACAAACTGTAACAACTCTTATCTCGTCGCCTTTGGACCATGCAAAATCGATGCTTTAAACAAGCGCGTAAAAAAATAAATAATACATTATGAGACAGGATGACGAAAACACGCGACGCCAATGCTGCAGCAGCAGCAGCAGCTTTCTTCAAGGGATGACTGCTGTGCTTTGCAATGCAAAAGGGATGACATTATCGGGCTAAAATGCTTCGAAAAAATATCAGAAAACACACAGCCAACCCATTCAAGAGATGCAACCGACTCAGGATCTGACACAATCTGGAACAAAGAATGACCTGTCTTGCCAATTCCAATTACACTAAGATGAGAGGATTGATTGAAGTGCAAGCTGCTGTTGCGGTTGCAAAGACGACCAGGTCGATGCCAGTGTGGAGGGTGGTAGAGTTTGCTGAAGCTGCCTTAAAAGGTTTACCATTCTACTGGCAGTTTGCTCCGTCGCAAGATCCTTACCCGCGCATAGAACCTAAATCAACAATGCCCCAAGAAATTGAGAAATCCAAGCATACAAGACATCTTTAGGGAGGTTAGCAATACCATTGTTGCTAAAGTTCCCAAGATCCATATTTTGAGAGATAGCATACCTCAGCAAAAATTGAAACAATTTTGGGAAGATATTGATTGTTGGGACCTAAGAGTTCTTTATCGGACCTGTTAATTAAATGCAGGAAAAACATGACTAAACAATGAATTAGGTAAATAAAATTGAGTAGAATCGTCTTGTGCGATCAAAATTTCAACCTTTCAACCATTGAACAGAGCTGATCGTGCACTAGCTTTGCCTCAATTAAATCACCCTTGATAGGCAAACAGCCTAGCCAAGCAGGAACCAGCTGCCAAAGAAAATAGTTATAGAAGCATATTAAGACACAAACAATCATATACCAACTCCTTGTACACACACCATAAAGTGATGTGGCTATGAACGGGATCCATTGATGCAATCAATAGAATATAAGTTTCGAACTTAGAACCTGTTTTATGACAAATGCAAACTCAATGAAATTCCTAATTTTGAGATCTATAGGTCGAGAAATCTATTCATTGGGCAGCTTCGCGGAGCATGGGGTAAATGTAAATGTTTTCTTTCATAGCCTGATTCACGTTATAACCTTAACAAATACTCTAGATATGATGCTTTTGCATATATCGCAGAAGTGTGTGAACAATTATAAACTCAAAAACACCATCATAAAATCTTTATCTTAAAATCTATTGCAATAGCAAAAGAGAGAGAGTTCATTCAAAATTAATACAGATGAATCTAATTTAAAAACAAAGAAAGAAATGGCTGCCAGCATTGTCACATCAGAATACATGAGAAGACACAAAGACACAAACCTGAGGTGCATTTATACTGTCTCTGTGGAATTGACATATCTTTCCAAGAGCTGAAACAGCATTGTCATATGCCATTATGTTTTCGGAATGTTGTGCATTCGGGTGCCGTATCACAACATCCAACCGGGAAAGGGCCTCTGCACAAAAGAAAAAGATAACAAAGTCATCCACCATTTATAATAGAGGGAACTCAAAAACTCAAAAACGGAGATCCAAATGAAGCCAACCTTGAACAAGTGGTTTGAATACAGATCCACCAAACTCGGCACAAACACCAATACCATAAACAGCAGCCTGCAAATAGAGTAATAGTTGATTTAGATAAAGCTTGTCAGTTACTAAAAAAAAATCATTATTTACAACCATTCAAGGGCAAGAACAAACCTGACGGACATCAGGATTCTCATCATTGCAAGCCTCCAACAAGAAAGGTAGGTAGGTATCATAGTACCTGATTCACAATAAGAAAATCAACACAAAATGCTCAGAGGGCAGTAAATTACAATGAAATGATTACCTGAGGGCTGCTTCACGGCAATGTTCCACAACATCATCAAAAATACATATTGCTATCCTTCTCTCCTCTGCTGTTCTATCCTTACCCTGCACACCAATGATCATGACCATTAGGGATAAAGTTACTTTCAGATACACTTCAAATAGATTAGTTTCTGCAGCCCCATATAACTCGCCAATCAAAAGTGTATTACGAGCACTTTTGATGTCTAGCTATAAACGTTGAACATAACAGTGAATGAAGAAGTTGATAGAATAAATCCGAGAACCCTCACCTAATGTAAAGCAAATGTGCAGATTTTGGAATCATCGACTATAATTATATTTCATTTTCACTCAAGTGTTTGAGCAAACTTTGTAAAGAAAAAAAAGCTCGTGTAGATTCAAATGGTAACACTATCTTTTAAGATCAAAGTAAGGGTTACAGAGAGACAAAAGTTTTCAAGAACCTTACCCACATAGGCGTCAAATATGATGAAAGTTCATCAAACATAGGCAAGAACGAGGCCTTGAAGGTCTTGATCAAAGTTCCCAAACAATCACCAACCTGATCAAAATACAAAAATAAGGCATAAAACCTTATTCAGTTTTTCTCATACCAATCTTCAAATAGACCTGAAAAGGCAACTACTAAACAGCATAAGGTAGCATATGTATCACAATAACTTACCTGATCAAAAACTTCTTCCTCTTGCTCATTTTCTTCATCGAGCAATTCTCTCTCATCAGCATCAAAATCCTCTGCTTTTGCCCTCTCCATTCTTTCATGCTTTCTTGAGGAACTAGCAGTTATCACATGTTTAATCTCATCTACAATGCACCTTACTTGGCTTTCATCAAGAAGTGGTCCAGAGATCTAATAGAATGAAAAGTAACATATAGTTCAAGAATGCATATGAAGAAGAAAGAAAGAAACAACCCGCATGAAAGAAAAACCGTACAACAATTAAATTGAATTCTCTAAGGATACCAATTAGGATTTTCCCGTCCAAAGAGAATTGGGAAAATATAACACTACATCTCTTATAATATCCGACAAGCCTTGAAATCAAATTGGAGTGACATATCACATATGTATGTGGTGGCTATGACACTAAAAGGTTTCTGGATTAAATTTGCTTTTAATGACTCATAATCTCATATTGGAGTTCCTTAAATATTAATTTCATCATACCGACCTGTACGCACTCATTCAATGCATCCAACATACTGGCACATATCTCCACCTCAGGCTCCTGTAAACCATTTAGATCAATGCAATGTCATAACTTAGCATTCAATACTCTCGAATACATAAGATCATTAATAACAAAAGGTGGATTTCAATATGAAAGTATAAAGATCTATCACAGCTGGAAAAAATATAATTTGTAAGTTAACCTTGTGTAATGCCTCCACCAAAGCTGGTACAATATAATCTGACAACTGCTTTACGTAGGATTCATCACGACCTTGAGATTGCCCTTTCTCAACAGCCAATTTTGCTGAACGCAGGAGCTCCGGCATGGCTGTTTAAAGAAAAAGCAACAACTGTAAAAACGTAATTTAAATGAACTCTTGCAATGATTTTAAAGCAGAACAAAAGCATATAGAAGAAAAAGAACAAGCTAACTACCTGAAACAGCAGCCCTCCTAACTTCTTCATGGAAATAAAATTTAAGAAGTGGAACCAAAGTAGGAGCAACCTAAGTAATAGAAGAAGCATTAGTACAGCAGTAAACACCCAAGTTTAGAAGATCAACAAATGCAATTCACTAAATCAACCTGATCGATCCAGACAAAAAATCCTTCTTTTAATTCATCAGCATAACAACACAGCATGTTGCAAGCAGTGGCTTTTTCCTCCAAAACACTAGTCTTGATGCCAATCCTTTTGTCACCGAGAGTTATTGTTTCAATGCTGCAATAAAGACAACAAAAATTTAATTTACAAAAAAAAAAAAAAAATTGACACACCCAACAGAAAAGTAGCACAGAATATGACAATACATCAAACATGCTAGTTATCATAAGATAAATAGCACATATTCTTCCACAATGTCTTGGAGGTATTCAAGTTTTTTTAAAAAATAATATACATATGAGAAAAAGGAAACGAACCTATCGTATTTAAATTGTTTTCATTCCAATTAAGACTTAAACAAGAATTAAAAGTCAAACCTATCATCATCATCATCAATATCAGCATCTGAATCAGCAGATGTGATAGTGACATCAGGTTTAAGTTGAGCAGATTGAAGCAAAGGTGGCATCACAACACTCATGTACGGAAGAAAATCCTGTCCAAGGCATTTGCAGAGTCTTGCCCATGCCTGCAAAAAGAAATAAGCAATTATTTTTCTTCTTTTTGGACCAATAAAATTAAACCAAGTCCATACAAAAAGATAGGAGTTAAAGATGCTCAAAACGTACTTGTAACATGTAGCTGGTTGTGGGATCATCTGCTTCCATTGGAGATCCTTGTAGTGACAACAAAACATCCATAACCTTCAAAAGGCAGATCATAAAAGATTTCAGTCCATTATGGCCACCAAAGAATGGCAACTACAAGTGTATGCAGAAAGAATGATTGAAACAACTATTTAATTTTTTTTTTGGATGAAAATAACGACTTTCATTGAGAATAAAATGAAAGAAAGAAACAACTATTTAATTTAAAAAACACAATAACAATATTAACTGAAGATAACATAAGTTCAAATAGAGTAAGCGAACAATGGATAATCATTATTGAAAATAACCTGCTTGGCATCATCCTTAAACTTGTCTTTTCCAACAGCCATGCCAACCAAACTGATACACTCCATGGATTTGGCACGAAGCATACGATTGGATTTGTCACTTGCATTTACAAGAATAGCTTTTAAGTAAGGCATTACAGCATCATAATACTTCTGGAAGTGCTCCTGTCCATGCAAAAGAAAAAGTTTGACACATCCACAACAAAAGAGCGATAAAAAATAATTGAAATAAGATTAAAGAGTAAAAAACCTGAGATGAATCAGCAACAGAAGCAAGAGCTGTCAAAGCGCCCTCCTGCACCATCTGCTTTCCATTCTGGAACGCAGACAGATGATATAGCACATTAACAAAAAGAATATGAAATACAAAAATCACACCAAATTTGCAACAAAAGCAGTAACATATTAAAAATAAATTTTGTTAAAGAAAAATCTTGAGATGCATCACCATTATACCTCAAAACAAACAAATAACATTAGTCGAAGTAAGGAAAAGTGAATTTCATTCAAATAATTTATCCAACTGCCAACAAGTAGTGAAATGTTGATCATATAAATTGAAGGTAAGCTCACTGAGACTGTAGAATACCTGCAGTAGTACAAGGAGTTTGCTCACAATTCCATCCAAGTAAGGCGTTAAAATATCTGGAGTGCAATTTTCACTGAAATTGAGAACTGCTGAAGCAGCATGTGCCTGTAAGATTAAAAAGAGACGAATAGAGCAATGTTACCTCATAGTAGAAAAGTAATATACTGTGCACTATTTCAAAAGAAACAAGCAAGAAAAAGTCCAATGAGTGACTGCTTATTCAAATAACGTGAAACAGCCATAGGAACAAAACATGGCAGATATCCATCCCTTAACCTCATTAAGAAATTTTTACTTCCTAATCGATTACATAGAAAAATGGGAATGTAAATCATCACAAAGTGGTGACAAGTTTCAGCACATAAGCTTCTGGAGGGATAAATAGTAGAGAAAAAAATTGATAAATTATCTGACCACACAGAACAAGGGAACATAAAATATTTGTAGAAGAGGATTAGCTGGCTACACCAGTTTCATATTTCATAAGAAAGGGTATACAAACCTGTACTCGTGGATTTTGAAAATCATCCATAGCTCCAGCCAAAGCAGGCACAACTAGATGGTGATATTGAGCCTGCAAATCTGGGCCTAGATCAGTAGACAACTGGCCAATTGCATTAATGGCTGCCCATCGTACACGTGGATGCGGATGTTGGAATGAATTCAAAACCATAGAGAGTACTTGCTCAAGATTCTTTATCATTACCTGCACAAATAGAGACAACTATGTGATAAGAATGACAAACCAATGCACCTAAAAGAAACAAACAAAACTCTAAGATTGCCAGATTGAAAGGAACCACCAACAAATAATAATAACCCAGATCATGAAATACAATAATAATACATATAGTATTCATAAGTTTGAAATTGAATTTATAATTTGCAACTTTATCTATCCAATAACAATACGATACCTTTAGCATATAACAATGAAGTAAAGCTAGTATGATAAAAGAGAGCACGCTGTAAAGACTCCATTACTTGAAAACTTTAGGCCTTTTAAAAAGTAAAGCAATGAAGAGCAAAGGAAAAGATGAAAATTCAAAGCCAAGGCTAACACCTTTGAGCAACCCTCTGCAATTTGTGAGAGTGCAATAAGTGCTGCATGGTGCTTTTGCCATTCAGGAGCAGCCAAGAAAGCTGGAAACATCTCGGAGGCAACAGGCACAATAGAATTGCCACCCAATGAAATAGAAAGCCTATCCAAACACTCTTGGCCAAACCCATAATTGTCACTCTCACCCGCATCCTCATCCTCAGTATCTGCAGTATGCCAAGCAGGATCGTCCTCGATATCCAACAACATATTCATAAGTATCCCAAACAACCTACTTATAAACTGTGGCAACTTCCTCATCATCCCAGGAGCTCTCTCTCGAGCCTCAGCAAGCGTTATAACAAACTCAATTGCTAAATGTCTAGTAGATTCTTCAAGTGAATCCGCCTCAGCAATCTGCAACATGGAACCAACCACATCAACCAACTGCCTCCTCAAGAATCTAGGCTCGGTCCCTGCCAATTCAATCAACAACTCAAGCGCATCTTTCGCAGTAGCTTCTTGACCAGAATTCAAAGCCTCAGTCAACGTCTGCATCATCAAGGGCAATAGATTCTGAAACCTATCCCTATCAGAAGCACTAGACAAACATTGAATAAAATTGATCGCAGCACCCAAAGCCGCAATCCTCACATCCCCAGTCTTAGACGAAGCTAAACACTGTGAAAACACAGAGTGAAGCGTATCCAAATGCGGAACTAGGGTTTCACCAATATACTGAGCCAATTGAGCAAAAATCAACAAAGCAGACTCCTGCAACTTAGAACTATCAGAAGTAACACACTGAAAAATAAAAGGCATCAATTCATTCCAACCCCCATCAGGCAAAATCCCAGAAGCAAGTTCAGCGATGGTATCACACAACTTCTTGGAAATAGATTTAGATTCCTCAGTTTGAAGTGAGGAAAGCAAAACAGATTTAAGAGTAGATTGAGTGGAGGGAGTAAGACGAGGCCAGAGATAAGAATCATCACGAATGAGTTGACGGCGGCATCTGGGTGGGCTTGTTTGCAGAGGTTGAAAAGGGACTCGGCTTGTGAACGCTGGTCATTGGAAGAGGACATGAGATGGGAAATTAGGGTTTCGAAGTGGGTGCGATCGGAACCCAGAAGCAAGGAGAGTTGATGAAGCTGAGTAGGATCGGCCGCCATGGATGGAGGATTATTGGAGGTTTTTGGGATGGAATTGAAGGAGATGAGAGAAAGAGAGAGTAGAGAGATAGAAAAGAGGGTTTTTTGTGGCGCCTCCAAATGAATCCCAAAGGGAGGGAAGAACTGAAACATCCGTTTTATTGAGAAAGAAGAAAGAAGGGTTTTTCACTTCAGTTCCGGTTCGGTTCAACTTCGGTCCGGTCCGATTTCGGGTCTAATTCTTTCACCCATTTAGAGTTTGACATGTTGAATGTCGGCGTTGAAAGTCAACGTGTGGAGTATGATTTTATCTAAGGTTTTTTTTAGAGAATATATATATATATTTCTTTCCATCATTTTTTACGTTTTCGTTTAGTCTTCGAAATCTCACACCTTCTAATACATCTCTAATTTCCAATAATTCTGATTACATTACAGCCTCATCTATATATATGTTATAAATCTGGTCCAAAACGCTCAATTAGATTAATTTACAATCAAACTCATTTCAATATGGTCCCCAAACAGTCTTTGTATCTTTTGATTTCCTCGATCTGGTCATAGGTCATTAAATAATTTTTTTTCTCAAAAAAATCTCTACCTATATAACTCATGTTAAAAGAAAATTTTTTAAAAAAATCAAATCAACTAAAAAAACTTTATTAACAATCTAAGATTAATTAAGTGAATGAATAAATTTGATAATAGAAGAATAAGTTGTAGTTTGGAGATGCAAATAAGAATACAAATTAATTGAATGGATAAATTTGTGATTTTTTACACCTTTATTTTATTAAAATAAAAATAAATGTGTTTATTTAAGATTTTTATAATATTTATATTATTACATTTTGTGTAAAAATAACAACTTTAATTATTAGATTTTAGATTTAAGATCTTTGTGATTAATAAAATATTAAATTAGTGTATATTCAAATAAATATATTAACAAGATAACAAATTCTCTAATATATCGTGATCATCAAATTATATATAGTTTCTCACAACTCATATTTAGTATAATTTATGCACATATAAATAATATTCGAAAGGCATTCCATATATCTTTTTTTAAAAAAATATATTGAATCATTTTTAACAATATTTTTTTTTTTTTTTGTATTAGTGTTGTCATAAAGCTTTTAAATGAATTAAAAGTTTTTATATGTTATGGGAATAAGTGAGTATTTTATTTTAATAAGTTTTTTTAGAATCATTAACAGTCATATATAAAAGATAAGATTAAGTAAATAAAACCAACAACATAATTATCAATATATAATAAATTACAAATTAATTTTTATAAAGAAGTTATATTTTTAAAATTTATAACATGTGCATCGCACGGTGTAATAATAACCTAGTTTCAGAAATTTGGGTTAAACTATACTTTGAAGTTTGTTCATTTTTCGTTATTATATTTGCAATTGTCCAATTTTAATCTTTGTACTTTCAATAAATCTTAAATTTAGTCTCTTTACGTTAAAATTAGACAATTGAAAGTATAAGAATTAGAATTGAACAAACTTCCAAGTTTAGAGACAATAGTACGTTAACTTAGTCACTAGAGTACTATACTCGTATTGTGGTATTAAATTTTCAACGACATGTCAATATTTCTATAATTCTATATCTACTTGAGTGCGCTGACATTTCCAATATATCGTAAAAAAATCCAAAAAACATAAAAATAAGCAATAACGTGTAACTAATGTATTATTTGATGATTGTTGTATTTTTAGAGCCCATGGGCATTAATGAAGTTTATTTTTCTTGAAAAATGTCACTAACCATATAAATAATAAATATTTTAATTTGTTTTAAAAAAATATAAAATGTTTATATGTTAATTTAAATAATTAGTTCAACATTTTATTAAGACTTGATATTTTTTTAATGTTAGTGGACTTTGCACTATTTCTAAAAAAATTTCATAGTCATATAGTACTGAAAAACTTTTCCGTTTATTATTAGATTTGGTAAGTGTATGTCTTTAAAAAGAATTAAAAAAGAAAAAAATTAATAATAGTATTAAAAGTTTAAATACTATTTTATTTTGAAGTTACTTTTTAAATGTTTATTTTATTTTTTATACTTTCAAGTCTCAATTTTTGTTAAATTGAGTATTTGTACTTTCAAAACATCTATTTTAGTGCACGTACTTTAAAAGAGTAGTCATTCTAGTAATTAATTTCATATAAGTTTATTTGACACCCAAATGTTGTAGGGTCAAGTGGGTTGTCCTGTGAAAATAGTCGAGGTGCGCGTAAACTGGCTCAGACACTCATAGATATTTAAAAAAAAATAACCCTTCTAGTCTCTTTATTTTCATTTGTTATCTCATTTCTTTCTATCAAAATTTTCGACATAGTACTTTATAATATTTGTATAAATGTCTATTTTATCATCCGTTACAACTATTGGAGTTGAAGTGGTTACATGATGAGGTAGTATGTCATTTTAGGGGTAAGTGTGACCTAGACCATAGATATGGAATATCAGGATCTAATGGTAGAGATATACTTTGAACGAACAATCATATGTTCTTTTGTCACGTTACATCTATTCGAGTTGAAGTGGTGTGTTATTTCGTATATACATGTGATATAGACTATATATATGAAACGTTATTATATTATGGTAGAGATGTAGTTTAACAAACATTCCTGTCATTTGCAATTTAAAAAACATAACATTATTATGTTATGGTAGAGATATAGTTTAACGAACATAATTTAAAATTTCATTCATTTCTCTATTTTTTTAATTATAATATTTTTAACTTTTTTTTCTATGTACTAAAATAAAATTGTAAAGGTCGATAAAATGGTTTTTTTTTCAATCTTAATTAATAAAAAATGGCTTTATACAACTTGGACTAATTGAAAAACTATTTTTTGAATAAACTTAGAGATTAGCTTATCCAAAAATGACTTTTTAATTAATCCAAGTTTATAAACTGTTTTATTTTTATTAATAGCTAGTTAGCCTTTTTTGTTTTATTTTTATTAATAGCTAGTTAGCCTTTTTTTTTAATCATTTAAAACCATTTTAGAAAGAGTAGGTTTGTTTGGGAGTGATTTTAAAATCGTTAAAATCACCTTTGTCATTTTTAAAATCACTAAAAAACATATCTTAATTACTCAAAATTAATTTAATTTTCAATTTTACACTTTTAAATACAATTTTCAATTATCAAAATTAGTTTCGAATGATTAAAAATATATTTTATGGTAATTTAAAAAATGGCTAAAATCTTAAAAATAACAAAAGTGATTTTAGCTATTTTAAAATCACTTCCAAACATACACTAACATACCTTAAATTATCAATTCTTTCAAAGGATATTTATAGAAAGTTTGATTTTGTCTAAAAAAACACTTTTCTTTTCACAAAGTTATTCCAAGCAAACTAAGTTAAAGTAAGATAACAATAAAAGATTTAATATCTACTCATATTTTAAATTTTATTTTAGAATATTAAATAAATTAGGTTAAAATACTATTATCATCTCTATGTTCGAAATTTCTTTATTATGAGCCACACATGACATGTCTATATATTTAATGTGTTTGATTATTTTGCTATTTGAAGTAATACAAGTTAAGTTATCTAATTATAAATATTTGTATAGAAGAGTGTTTTATAAATGAAACTTGAACGAAACCCGAAGAATATATTTACTTTAGTTATTTTTAATTTGATGAGGAGCCAAACTAGAAGTAAATTGTGACAAACCGATCAGTTTTTACTTAATGTATTTTAATTGGTTAGAAATGAGTTACGATCCCCAATGTCAGATAGATTTACAATAGTTTTTCTCTCATCCCCATCAGATAGGGCTGCTTCTTCTTCCTATGGAAGGAGGAGAAACCAAGGAGATAATGCATAAGAAGAAAAATATGACCTATTTAAACTCAGAATATCATTTATCCATTATTTCAACTTTTTGTAATGGATAGAGATGCATTTCTGCTTTTTTAACTTTAATTTTCTTAAGTTCGGCATGAAAAATAAAAATTAGTGCTTTAAATTTATTGATTTAGAGTTTTTTTTTTTAATATTTCATCACCTTATTCTTTGAAGCTTCTTATATTCTAATTCGTATAAATTTGGTTTGAACTATAAATAAATCTTAAAGACATTCATACCATAAGTTTATAATAAATTTTTCCAATAAAGAAAAATCAAGTTTTCGCTCTATCTATTTTGGAGACATGCTCACATTTTTTTCCCTCTTCCTTGAAAACAATTATCATTATTATTTAAATAATTTTAATAAAATTTTGCATTACCGAACTAATTTTAAGATTGATTGAAAATATATGGATTGAATATGGACATTTGAAAGTATAAGAACTGAAATAAAATGAAACCTAAAATACGATTATGAATAAATTGCTTAAATTTGCACTGAGAGAAAATTGTGTAGGTTGTGATAATAGTTACTTATGGGCAAGATTAAATTGATCATTATTAACTAGCACAATAATGTTTTTGTTCACTTATGTTGTAATTTCAAAACTTTATACAAAAAAAATAAAAATTATTGCATGTGTATATATTAACTTTCAAGCTTTTGATTAATATATATTGGTCTTGTCTTGTTTTATTTGATGATTTATATGATACCATATAATGTTTATTAAAATGTGTATTAGGCTTTAAATTTAAAATATAGGATTGATACGAGAAACGTCACTATAAAGATATAACGAATATATATATATATATATATATTTTTAACAAAATCAAGCTTTGCAACTAAATGGATTTTCGTTGCAAAAGATACTCACCGACGAAGTTTTAGCGTCATTTTATTTGAAACTATTGTTTAAGTCACTGATGGTTTTTTGTGACGATTTTGTGACTTTAGCGACGTTTTAATTTTGTCGCTAAAAATAATATTTCTTGCAATGAACTATCAATGTTATACTCGAAATGAATTTAAAATAAGTATTGATATATTATTGTGTATATCAGTTGACCAAATATGTCATATATATTATTATATGTGAAATATAAAGTATATCACACACACATATATATACAACTGATATATCTAAAATATACGAGATATACGACCAAGTATATCATATATATACTATCGGTAATGGGAGAGAAAATCGTGAAAAAAAAAAAAGGAAAATTTTGTATGGAGGTTTCTAAACAAAACATACAAAAAAAAAAAAATTTAGGAAATTAAAGATTTTATACGGAAGAGAGAATAATTTTAGAAAATCATCCAAAAACCCTCCACGGAGGTTTTATGAAAATTAAGGAAACAAAAGATTTTCCCTATTGAAATTTATTTATTTAAAATTGGATGAGATGAAGGAATTAAATTGTAATTGAGCTTAGTGATTATGATATGAGTGAAAATTTGGTGTTATTTAAATTTATGTTAGGGGTGTTCGTGGGTTGAGTTGGATTGGATTGAAGTATTTTTTAGACTCAATTCAATTGTTCGAATTGTAATTTTCTTCTACCCAAATAACTTGGTTAAATAATGAACTCTCGACCATGAAATGTTTGGATTGGGTTGGTCCGAGTTACTCGGGTCATGTATTTAAATTTTTATTATAACAATGTTAATATGTAAAATTTTTATTTAATTATGTTCATATATTGAATTAAAATGAAGAACTTAATTTCAATTTATGATATGAATTTTTTCTTTACAAAATGCTAAAATTTATTTATAGGAGTTGTAGGAGAATAACGGATAAAAAAATCATAAAATTAAATCAAATTAAAATAAAAATATACAGAAATTGTTGTGTATAAAAAAAAACAAAAGTAATTACACATATAGAAAAAAGTGTACCCATATTTTTGTATTTCCCACTTTTTTTTTTTTTTATATATGTGTAATTACTTTTGTTTTTTTTCTATTTGTGAAAAGACCTCATAAATATATGCATATATTATTGTATCATTAAGTAAAAGACACTTTTTCAAATTCATAAGAAGTTCGGGTTGGTTCGTGTTGGGTTGAGTTATTTTAGGTGAACCCATGAACCAATCAAACCCATAAAATTTTTATTTATTTGAACCAAACTGAACCCAAATTAGTTTATAACCCAACCCAAATCATTTAGGTTGGGTTGATCGAGTTTTTTGGATCATTGAATTTTCTAAACACCCCCTTAGTTCTAGTTATTTATTGGGTCAATAAGAAAAATAATTAGTTTTGAATAGAAGGACTCGAAAAGTAGTTAAACTTATCCAATTTTGTAAATATAGCTAAATATTATTTTTAGTAAAGTCTTTAAATTGCAATTGACAAAAATATCCCCATTTAAGATTTTTTTATTTATCCACCTATATAAAATGCTAAACATGTAAAAAGAGAAATTTAAAAGTATGCCTAATAACGTGAAATCTTAACAAACAAAAATTATTAGTACAAAGAAAAATAACAAATCCTAACAAATATTAACAAATAAAAATAATTAATGATCGCTATTATAATGCAATTGCAGATTAATTCAACCAAAAATGCAACAAAATTTATAGTTTTTAAAGATGAACACATTATAATAGTAAATAAATATATACAAGGTGCTTTGTTTATAAATGAGTTAATGCTTATATATACCTTCATGTAACGTAAATTTTAGCAACATAGTCCACACAATTGTCAAAACATGCTTTATATCGATCTTCAATTTTTAGCTTCATCTTCGTTTTTGGGAATTTTTTTAGTACTAAGAGAAGACAATATCATACTCCCTCGGTTCACACTATAAATTTGCTTTCATAAATATTAGTGAATCCTTCGTTAATGTCAGTGAATCTCACTTTATTTTTAAAGTATGTTGACGTGGCACATAATGAATAGTGGTAGTATGGAAAATTCTCCATCCCATATTACCTTTCCTTATTGTGTGTCACATCAAACACTATTTTAAAAATCGGCTGAGACCCATTAACATAAATATATGGTCCACAAATATTTATGAAGGCAAATTTATAATGAGAACACAGGGAGTATGACCCGAATAAAATCTTCATCTCAACCCAACCCGAAATTTTGGGTTGTCGAGTTATAACTTTTTGTTTTAAATTTAAAACGTAAATTTATCTACAACACTTATGACTAATAACTAAAATCTCATAAAATCCAAATGCTAAATATCAAATATCTATGATATTTATTACGAACTTTAAACAAAGACAAACATAATAATAGTTCTAAAAGAAAAATATTAAAAGTTCATAAATTCATCCATCCATATTAATCAAACTTTAAAGAAAGAGAAATACATATATATTTTTATTAACATACATGTAATTTAGGTTGGGTTGGGTCAACCCAAATTGTCTTTTAGCTAACTTGCAATCCAATCCAATTCGAAAAAAATAAAAAAAGTTTAATCCAATTCAATCCAAGAATAAAAAGTAATTCAACACAATTCTTATATGTTAGAATTAGATAGTCCGAGTTGTTGTTACCATTTCTAACACATTAGCAAGGTAGGTACATACACCACAATTTCCAGGGAAATGGTGATGATGTCCACTCTTTAGGGAAATCCAACAAAAGGCCCAACTAATTGCTGGACTCTACTTGGGCCAATTCTCAAGGGCTCACGAAGCCCACTCTTAAATTTGGAGGCTTTGTCACAATTTCCCTTTCCCTTTTGTTGAGACCCATGGGCTTGCCGATTTGCATTAAGTCAAAAGCCTGAAAAATAAAGAGAAGAAAACCTTAAGGAGTCTCTTTGCTAGAGCGCTTGTGTATCTATTCCATTTAACGTAATTGAATGAGTAACAATTTTAAGGATAACAACGTATATAACAACATTTTTAAAAAAAATGTAATTATAGTAAAGTCTACCAGTGATAGACTTTTATGGTCCATATAGAAGTCTATCACTAATTGACCTTGCTATATTTGCAATTTTCTTAAAATGTTGCTATATATGCTAATATTTTGAATCGGATTATTATATTTGTAATTGTCCCTTCCATTTACCATCAATAAACTTTTCAATCAATATCCAAGTTTATACAATTGATCATGTTGGTGGGAGAAAAGATGAGTATTATTAGCTTTATAGAATATCAAAATATTCTAATACTAAATCACCTTTTCTCATGTCAACCTAGATGTTTTAATTTAATTACAATAATACTAAAATAAAAAAAGAGAGAAAAAAAAGAAACAACATGGAGAAATATACTGGTTTGTCTCAAATTTGAGACTAAGTCCAGTCTTCTACAACTGCAAATTCTACTAGGACTAACAAAGATTATAAATGGGCCTTAAACTTTATGGTGGTAAAATCTTGCAATATAAGGCCTTTCCTCTGACTCCCGCTTGGAGATATATGCAATATCGTTGGTGTTAAAGTAGGTGTTGTCCTTGAGGTTGCAGAGTGTCAGTGGCGAGCTCGACTCATTCATTTCCACTCTGATGAAACTCCACAAGTGCAAGAGTACCTGTACCAATGTGATACCAAGCTAAGTAGACTCCAACGCCTAAGTTGGTACAGGAAGTATTGGCTTGACTAAGCATAAAGAGAATTACTTACCCCTTGAGGTTGTTGGTGTGAGACTATTTATAAGGTTTTTCTTCAAACTACTGCTTGGAGATATGTGCAATATCATCGGTATCAGAGTAGGTGTGATCCTTAAGGTTGCAGACTGTCAGTGGTGAGCTTATGATGAAACTCCACAAGCTCAGTTAGTCAAGCTGGAACTTGAGGGTATGACTTTCCCTTTTGGACGTGTGGACTCCATGCAAGCTTCTATTCCCATTTTATGATTTTTTTCGTAAAAGTATGGAAATTTTTGTAAAACGAGGTGCATTTCTCGAAATTAATGCAATAAAGTCAATCTGTCATCATTTCTAAAATGCCAACTGACATTTAAAATCAAAATTGTTGTAGTGAAGAATGTAGTGTGTTATTATTCTCAAAAGAAAGATCAATACAAGTGAGTGTTAGGAAATTATTAGAGAATCAAAAAAGAAAAGATCAAATAAGAGTTAGATTTTTTAAAGTAAAACATCATGGTCTAGAGAGGAATCTTCAATGTTGGAACCAATTTTTAAAAAAATGCCTAAAGCTTTTGCATCACTCTCCTTTATTACACCCTAAAAAATGGCTAACACTCCCCTCCACAAAACGCTCACATTAGACAAATATAAGTTAGAATAAAAAATTCATCACTTTTTTTCTTTTTTTTTTTTTTTTAATTTCTCTCAAAGGTATCACAAATTCGCAACATAAATGCTACATAAATTTTGCTAGGAATATTCATAAATTAAACATTTATTTACCATCCAACTAAATTTGAAATTCCACCCCTAACCCTAAAAAAACGTGACCGAAAAAGAAAAAAAATCTTACAAGGATATTTAAAATTATACACTAAAATCTTTATTGCAAACTAAAAAGACTATTCTCCTTAGCTCAATGGTAATTGACATGACCTTTTTCCTTAAAAATCTCAAACGTCTTTCCTAAAGATCGAATGTTTGATCTTCATCCCCGCAATGTTGTATTAAAAAAAAAAAAAGACTACTCCTTCCCACAAACATTATGTAAAATGTAGTTTATAATTACAAAACAAACTTAATAAGTGAAAACATAACACAAATTACAACAATCCATAAATCAATGATTTTTTTTTCTTTTTAACATAACATTGAGCATAAACCAAAACAAATAAGGCCACAATGTTAAACAATATTTTCATAACGTCAAGATTAATAGAACAAAATAATTAAGTATTAAAATCGAACTAGGCAAACATAAGCATAACTTAATTGGATAAAGAATACACTATTTACCAAGAGGTTAGTGGTTCGAATCCTTTATCCTCAAATTATTGTACTAGAAAGAAAAAAATCAAACTAGAACCCAATTGTAACATGACTTAAAACCATTCAACCAAAATCTCAGACATTAGGTATACTAAAAAAGCTCAAACAGTTGCTAGAAATCTCGAACAACTTATAAGGACAAGATCAACAATAAACTAAAACTCTTACCTTTTGTTGTAGACTATTTTGTAACAATATTCACGATAGCACATACAAACTTCTACTTATTTATATGTTTTTGTAGAATAACATATCAACATTTTTATAAGAATCTATATCAACCTAAATCACGCAGAAATCTATTCTACGTCATAATATGATTATAGAATTTTGTTATCGCCAAGAAAATGCTACTTTCAGTAGTATCAACTACATGTCAAACGACTTAAGAATCTATAGTTTGATGAAATTAAAAGTTGATCAGTAAAAATAGCTATAATTAATCTCAACATAATTAAATACGTAAAAGTTGATTTTTTTTTCATTCTCATTTCCACACAATGCTTTTCTTGACTTGATCTCTTCTCTTGTAATGTATAAATAGAGTGTAAAATTAGAATTTAACTTAAAAAGACAATATCCAAAAACCTCCATCCTTCAATTCAAGCTCTTGAAAACCAACATCAATGGCGTCTATAACCATTTATTCTTCCTCCATCATCTTCCCCAACCTCCCAACTCCCAATCTCACACTTCCATTATCAGAGAACGACCAATTTAGGGCATGGACTCACATCCCCACCGTCTACGTCTACAAATCCTTCGTTGCCGCTGTCGCCGTCGTTGACTCCTTAAAAAGCTCCCTTAGCCAAATCCGTACCTTACTACCCTCTCGCCGGGCGCCTCTGCTTGATCGCTGGCGGTCGACTCGAGCTCGACTGTTGCGCTGCGGGTGCTCGATTCATCGAAGCTTCCTCTGCTGCCAAACTCGACGATTACAGTGAATTCACACCCTCCGATGTTGTGCGAAAACTTGCTCCTGATGTGGATTATAATTCACCGATCGAAGATATACCGATGTTTCTTGTTCAAGTGATGAGATTCAGCTGTGGTGGACTTGTCATCAGCCTCAACATTTCTCACACTCTCGTTGATGGGGTCTCTGCCATTACGTTCATCAACTCATGGGCCAGCATGGCGCGAGGGGAGAAGACGACAAAGAGTATCTTGCAGCCATTGCATGATAAAAATGTTCTGCAACCACAAAAGTCGTTTCGTTCGCGGCGGTTCCACCACTCTGAATATGACGTACTACCACTCCTGATTGGTTACTCTAACTCTGAGGTAAGTTTAAGTGGGTGTTTGGGGTGATGAGTGAAATAGTGAGGAGTAAGGCATTATAAAGTCTAAGCAGTTGTAAACTCCTAGGGTTCACAATGTAAGGAGTCGATAAGATATAAAATTGATGTTTTTTAGTAGTGGGATCCACCAACTCCTTGAGCCAAACAAGGAGTGGAGTGAAATAATAATAATAATAATTTTTATACAAAAAAAGAAATGGTGTTAAAATAGATTTTTAAAATTTGAGAAGGCTTAGAAACGCACCTTTTATTTTAAAAAAAATTAACCATAAGCTAACAATAATAGAAGTGTTTTTAAGATTTATAGAAAATGTAGGTATTAAAATAAAAATACGTTTCATAAAGTACAAGGGCTAAAATGATATTTTAAATTTTAAATTATCAAACAGGAGGAGCAGTTGAAAGAAACCAAATCCACATTGCTGAAACTTACCAAGGAACAAGTTGAAAAGCAAAAAAGAGAGCAAATTCTTCAAATCCAACTAATCAAAACATTAAGGCAATGGTAGCCACCAATGAAGTACTACTGCACCCATGTCCATACAGCCGATATGAATCAATCACTAGACACATATGGATGTGTGCATGCAAAGCTCGCAGCATCGACAACGACAAGAGCGAACAACTGACGGTGGTTCGAATTGTGGTTGATATAAGACAATGGCTAAGGAAACCCATCTCGAAAAACTTAAGTGGAAACGCAGCCTTGATCACCATAACTCCGCAATGCGAGTTTGGGGAGTTAATGTCTCAACCGTGAAGCTGCGCTGCTAGAAAAGTAAGAGAAGCAGCATGGAAGATGTCGCGCGAATACGCGTTGTCAGCGATGGACTTTCTAGCAACACAAGAGGAGATTTGTTGGGCGAGAACACCATTGTCATCATCTTGCTCCATTGTTCGAGTTAAAGGTACATTTTGGGGTAACCCGAATCTATCTATAGGGACTTGGATGTCAATGCCAATGTATGATGCAGATTTCGGGTGGGGACGACTAGATTATGTTGGACCGACAGTATTAGGTTTCGATGGGAAGACATACATCATGCCAGGGTCGAACAACGATGGTTCACTCATCATAGCGATACGGTTGCAGACGAAGCATATGGAGGATTTCAAGAAGTTCTTCTATGAAGATCTTTAAGAAAGGTTTGTTTTTTCAAAGGACATTTGCAATATTACTCTGAACCTTTCATAAACATTTCAAGACTACTATTGGTGTAGAAAATTTGTTAAAATGTTGGATGAAATTGGGATTTACGTTGATCTAGAACTAAAATTAAGATTCAGACACTGTCACACACACCATTCTTGGGTCACAACCACACATGTTCTAAATCCTAAAATTTGCATCCAACATTGTATTTTAAGTGATTTTTCTACTCCAATGGTAGTTTGAAATGTTTATGAAAGGTCAGGAGATAATAATATAGTAACTTTTAAAAGAATATGAGTATTATGTAAATAAATGGCTAAGTTCACAGATATTTGACATAATTAGCCTTAATATTATGGAATAAATTAAAATAGTTAATAATATAGGTTCACCATATCTATTTATTAAATAAAAATATATCAATTCATTACCTAACAATAATTAACGCATAATTAAGATCATTAACTAAAAGTCCAAATGAGCATAACTAAAAGTTCAAATGAACATAGCCCAACTGACATTTTGCTTGTATTATCAATCTCGAAGTGTCGATTCCCCCACCCAACATATTGCCAAACAAAAAAGTCTAAAGGTTTATTAATTAAGTATCAAACACGAAAGGAGTTATTAATTCAACGATAATTGACATGTACTAATTTTTTTTTTTTTTTTGAAGTTGGAGGTTCAAATCTCCATACCCCTATTTGTTGTACTAAACTCCGAAAAAGTCAAAGTCTTCCATTTGTTTTCAAGAAGGTCTTGATAAGTTTAATCCTCCTAAGTCTATTGATTCTCACAGAATATTGCAACTAATTCTTATTATCTAATTACGTGGACAAGAATGCGTTTTTCGTGTTAACTAAACAACATCAGTAAGCACAAAGGAAAGACTAAGACAAGACAAGTAATCAATATTGTTTTTTTATTCCGTAATCAATCATGCAAACTATGTAGTCATGGGAAAGCCAACAAAACGTACACAAGAGCCAACTCTTTTGTTATTAAAATCAAGCAATCATTCAAGACAATTATAGATTCAGAAATCATGCATAACAACCATACAAGCAATCAATACAATTGAGGTGTCAATTCAATCAATTAAAGATCGCAAAGAATATTAAGTAAGAATAAAAATATGAAAATGCAACAAAGCCTAAAGCCTCACAACCTTCCAATTTGAATGGAACCGACCCTTGAATTAAAAACACGAATTCTAACCGATCATCGTGGCGAATTGACCAAAATTTTCATTGAATAGACTGATTACGCGATGAAAGGTGATGGGAAAAAAAAATCAAGAATCTAGCCTATAAACCATGCAAAAACTAGCTGAAGAGATACCTTAAAATCTGATACAAAAGATGAATATATAGTAAAAATTGTCGCAGTGTCTCGATGCTACCCTATTATTATGCAAGCACACATATCAATTTTCGTCAAATTCGAGAGCGTCGAGATGCTATGCACCAGTCTCGACGCTATCATCTCGACTCACAATATAGCTTAAGAATCATAAAGTCAACTTTCAAGTATAACAAAATGCAAATTACGAATCTACCATAAAATATATATATATATATATATATATATATATTTATTATGACTTAAAGAACAAAACTAGAATTCTATCTTCTAGCTAGATCGAACAATAAAATCTCATAACCACGTAAATTTTTCTACTCTTAAAATCATCGACCCAATTTTTACTATAATTGACCTAAAAATATAATATAAAGCAAACTTTCAAAGAAAACACAAATAATGAAAATTACAAATCCATAATCATAAATTAAATATTCATTACAAACTAGATACATAACTAGATTTCTATCTTCCAGCTAGATCAAGCAATATAGCCAAAAAATACAAAATAAACTTTCGATAAAAACACATATAGCATAAATTATATGAGTCTATAATTATAAATTAAACAATTACTCCAACCTAAAATAAAAATTTTCGAGAAAATCTCACAACCACGTAAATTACTATAACCTAAAAAAACATTACAACTTAAAATCACAAAATAAATCATTTGAGTGAAACACAAATAACGTAAATTACAAATCAACAATCATAAAGTAAATATTTAAATATAACTTAAGAACTAAACTATAATTTTATCTTTCAAGCTAGATCGAGAAAACTTTAGTGAAAAACTCATAACCACGTAAATTAGTACTTTTAAAATTATAAAACCAGACTTTTACTATAATCTATACAAACACAATATAGCTTAAAAACGAAAAATCAAATTTTCGAGTAAAACACAAATAATGTAAATTACGAGTCAACAAACAATAAAGTAAATATTTAATTACAACCTAAGAACTAAATTAGAATTTTATTTTCCTAGCTAGATCGAGAAACCTTTAAAAAACATGTCATACCAAGATAAATTACTACTCTTAAAATCATAAACCAAACTTTTACTATATCCAGAAATCACGATATAACTTAAAATCAGGAAGTAAACTTTAGAATAAAACACAAATAACGTAAAGTACATACTAGTCTACAATCATAAATTTAATATTCATTACAACCTAACAACTAAACTAGAATTCTATCATCTAGCTAGAGCAAACTTTAGAGATCAATTAAATCTCATAACCAAATATATTACTATACTCTTAAAATCATAAACGTAACTTTCATTATAACCTAAAAATACAAGCTCAAAGTAAACTTTGGAGAAAAATACAATATTAAAATTTAAAGTAATCATAAATCAAACCTTTATTACAATCTTAGAACTAAATTAGAATGTTTAGTTTTTAAGTAGTTTTTTTTTTCTTTCTTAATGTTGGTTTTGACCAAGGCAATGTATATATGGCACAAAATAATTCACTTAAAGAAACATAAAATATACAAATAATCTAAAATTAAGAAAGGAATACCCCTTCATCCTATTACCAACTCAACAATATTAAGATACGTTTGAATTGACTTTTCTAAGTGTCAATAATATTAAGATACGTTTGAATTGACTTTTCTAAGTATTTAAATAAGTATTTATAAGTGCAAAAAAAAATATTTATAAACACTTAAATAGTCAATCTAAACAGGCTCTTAAACTCTAGCACACCTTAATAAAGCCAACCAAAATGATATTAGGTGCTAAAGACCCAATTCTTATATTCACATTTTGTTTTTTTTATCTAAATTTGAAAAAAAAAAAGTTGAGATTTGGTTTAGAGTGTATTTGAATCCTTGAATTTTCAAATTTTCAACCATTCTACCCTTGAGTTTTGAATTTGTAAGTTTTTTTTTTTTTTGTTAATTATTATGTGCATGTTTGAAAGTGATTTTAAAAATGTTAAAATTACTTTTGTTATATTTAAAATAATTCTGAAACACACCCTTAATCACTCAAAATCAATTACATGTTTATTATTCTTATTATTCTTTTAAAAAGTGGAATTTTTAAAAATAAAAAAAAATAAGAAAAACTATTTACACAAAATAGCAAAATTTTAAGATAGTTGTGATAGACGCTGATAGAAGTCTATTAGGGTCTATCAGTCATAGAAGTATATCACTAATAGATGTTGATAGCTGATAGAAGTCTACTAGAGTCTATCAGTGATAGAAGTGATAGAAGTATATCACTAATAGATACTGGAAACCTATTAATGTCTATTAGTTTTTTTTTTTACTATTTTCTGTAAATAGTTTAACATTTTTTCTATATGAAAAAATTTGTATGAAAGATTTTTGCAAAATGTTCATCGGCATATTTTTGTTTTACTTTCATTTTAGTATTCAAAATTGATAAATTTGCTATGAAATTAATGTATGTGGCTTTGATAGGCAAAAGGATTGAAGAAGCATTTCAAGAGAGCAGAATGCTCCAAAGCATTGTAGTCTCTGTTTTTTTGTTTGTCCGTCATTGTACATGTGCGTCTTTCTATTTTTACTGACATTAAAGGTGGAATTTGTTTCCGTGGTTGGGGAAACTTGGTGATGGCATTGGTTAGTAAAATTTATAGCTTCTATGTCCGTTTACTTTTTCTTTGTAGCTACGCATCAAACTGATTGATGAGATTTAGTACTACCTTTTAAATTCCTCTATAGACACTTATGAGCTGTAAGTACCAAATGACGATCGTTGTGTCGTAGATAAACTTACTGCTTTAAAAGCAAGATCGACGCGATCTCGGTGCTAAATTGCTAAAGCCGGTTGCTCCCCATAATTAACATAACTCTTGATCTTTGATGTGCACTCGTCTAAGAACGGATTGGAATCAATGGAAAATTGCTCAAAAAACAGTAGATCTAGAGATAAAAAACATGTGGAAGAAGAAAGACGAATCTTCTATATCATTTCTTCCAAAACTAAAAACACTTTTTAAAGAAAAAACAATTGAAGAATAAAAACTAAAACCGTTTAGAATTAATTGAGATCAATTCTTGCAATTAATTACAAACAACTAATTCTTAGAATTAATCACAAACGGTGATCTCCCCTCCATGTCCTGCAGTAATGATCAACCTTCCTCGTTTTGAAAAGAGTCTGTTAGTACTTGCTAGTCTAAAACCAATTGAAATATGCTCTCACATATTGTGAGGTAATTACAATTTTGTTGGAAGCGTATAATCAATACTCACAAATAACATAATCAATTGAGAAGAAACAAAATCACTTGTATTTGAAAAACCCTTTAAACTTGGTTCACACTTTTTATTTGAAGTATCTTCGTGTTTAACTTCTCCGCACGTTTGCATAAACAATACAACGATCACTTCTATTTATAAGATTCTTATGGACAATTCTAGATCTATAATCGTCATGCTAAAGACATGAAACTCATATTAAACCCTTACGTTACCATATTTACCTCTCGTTTTAAATAAAACTCAAATGCATTTAATCAAACATTATTCTTAATTTGTCTATAATTTTATCTTGAATTAAAACATATTTAACTTTTAACAAATTTTCGATACATAAAATATGAGTTCTTTTAAATTTTAAATTTTAGCTTTTGACTTCTAGTACTGACAAAAAAGAAAATATGGAACTCACATTTATTTGTTTAAGTCATATTTTAGTTGAGAATTGTTGTATCAAACCATAGGAACTATTGAAGAAGTTGTATCAAACTATAGAGACTATTTATGAGGTTTTATCAAACCGTAAAAACTAAATTACTTTTAAAACTGTAAGGACTAAATTCTAATTTTCTCTGAATCAATGATGCCGTGTCAACCAAATTTTGTAATTTAGCCTAATTTAATATATCACAAAATTATCAACAATATTATTTCACCAATCACATTGAATGATTTCTAGAAAATCTTTCCTCCCCTATCTATTATTTCCTCAAGCATCTCCACTCTTGCACAATCTACATTAATCGATCCGACAAAGACGGAAGCCTTCTCAAGAAGTTGAGAGCTGGTGATGGCAACCGGTCTCGAAAAATTGGATGACGGAGGTAATAAAACCCGAACGCCACCGCCACCATCCTCAATGGCACCACGTAGAGCACCACCGCCACTGCGAAGCATATCCCAGTGAAAATACCGGTAGCGCGTGGGTCACGCCACGTCACCAACGCTTGCACACGCTCCCCTTGAGTTGCTAAATCCCCCAATAAGCTTTGCACACGTGTCCCAATTGCCCTTAACTTATCGTACCTCATTCTTACAACTTCTGGCGACCTCGTGCTCGGTATGTCATCGAACTCCTCGTCCAATTCATCCCGTTCGACGACGTCCGTCATCGAAAGCTTCGAATCGAAATTCAGAAGAAGCTCCGGCGATCGTTTGTAGTTCCACACGCCGTTGACAAACACATAAAACGAAACTGTTGGAATGATCAGATCAGGGAACCAAATTAGAATCACCAGAAGTGTGTGGACAAGAATTGTAGCCGTCGGATTCCGCCACGATCGAGTATCGTCAATCCATTTCACGGCGGCGATCACGGTGGCGGCCACGTTGATGACTCTGTACCAATTCGCACGAACTTTCCGCATGCTAAAGCTATGCGATTCGGTGTCAAGCATAAATAGAACGACCTCCCGTCGAAGCGGTGGCTCTGATCTCGAAAAATGACCAACCACCGTCTCCACTGCCGCGCTTCGGAGCAAATCCTGTTGTCGGACTCCGAGAGGCTTCACATGGTGCATTAACGGCAGCAATGGCTGGGAGTACACGTGTAAGAAATCCAACGACGGCGTCGTACGGACAAATCGGACGGCAATTTCGAGTTCGCCCATTTTTTTGGTTCCAGATGTGGATAAAACGAGAAGAGGGTAACAATTTCGGTATACCTTTTCGGTTTTTAATGTGGAGATTCGAATCCGTATTTTTCCGATTCGTGAATCGGGTCGGTCCGATTCGATTGAACCGTCATTTTTTGAATCTTCTGTACTGTCGAAAACTCCAAGTGTCAAAACCGTGCACGGGTCATAAACCTGGAGCAAAAAGAATTTTAATTTAGATAAAATCAATAATTTTTATTCATGATATTTTAAATAAAAAAAATACGTTAAATAAAAGAATTAATTAATTAATTAATTAATATATCTATTTAGTTCATAAACTTATAAAAGTATCTAAAAAGTCTTCGAACTTTTAATTCTCCATCCAATAGGTTTGAGAACTTTAAAAATTATCTAATAGATTCTTAAGTTTTCAGGTTGAAGTCCATTAACTTATTAAATTTTAAGAAAAGTGTCTTATAAATTCGTAAACTTTCAATTTAGTGTTTTATATGTCCTAAATTTTTTTAATTTTGTATATAATAAGTCTTTCACCTATTCGACATATTTTATTAAATTCAACTATTTACTAAACATAAAAATGAAATTTTAGATTAAACATAAAATTTAATTTTATATCTAATACATCAATTATTAATTAATTTTTTTAAAGAAAAATTGAATATATTAAAGATATATTTTATATAATTATTCAAAATTGAAAATTCTTAAACTTTTTATACAATTTTAAAAATTGAGGGATTAAATAGACTGATTAACCATGTAATAGAATTTGAAAAGTATCCTCTTTATAACAAAAACTACAAAATGTAAAATTTAAATTCATGCTTGCAAACCAAAAAAAATTAAATTCATTATTTATTTTAAAAGAAAAATAATGAACTTGTATATATTTAAAGAAAATGTAGAAGAAAAAAAAAAAAAAAAAAGAAATATTTTGGGCTAGAAATATAAAATATATACCTGCCATGTATATTGTTCATTCCATTTCGGGTCAAAATTGTTGCTGACCGTTCGGGTTCGGACCCATTTCAACCCGTATTTTGCAACACAATACGCATCGGTGGAGCCCTTTCCAGCCGCCGTGAACTTCATCGGTACCAAATTCTTGCACCCAATCACACCAATCTCAATCACACCTACCGGCGGCTTCCACAACTGCCTCGCTGTCGGCCGGTAATCGCTACTCACGTGCGCCGCCTCATCCATCACGTGATATCCACCGTCGAAACACAACCTCACCTGAATTCTTCCTTTGTAGGATGATCCATTTTCATCCATAAGTCCGGCGAGTGTGCACCACCGTGCTGTCACTTTCCGGTCATCCACTCGCCGCTCGATGTCAGTGAGTGGGATTTTTACAACCCCTATGACGGCCAAAGATTTCGAGCTACGACGACTCTCGAGGGTGAAGACCAAGTGGTCGGTCATCGGCTCGGCGGCAACAAAGAGCAAATCCTCGTTCCACGACGGAGCACCGTTGCGGGTCACGACAGGTTTGGTTATGGAAACTTGGAAGCCAAGTTGAGCTTTGACTTGGAATGAAGCTTCTTTCACGGCAGTGATCGGAACGACGTCTTGGGCTTCAATCACGGTGGCACGTAGATACCACATTTTCGGGGATTGGTAAATTTTTGCTCTAGAGTTGAAATTTTCACCCGCGTCTGTCTTCCACGCGTCGGCAAATGCGTCGTCGGCTTGAGTACCAATCCACGTGGCTAACATTAAATACCCACCAAAAGTGACGTCATTTCTTTCTCTTTCCAATCTGTACCATTGTGGGGCCAATGGACTATCTGGTGGGTCCCGCATTAGAATATCTGATACCTCGAAACACAAGCCACCTAAGAAACTGTGTGGGTCCACGTCGGATGGTGATACGACATCGTTTCCTTTGCCTTCCCAAACTGAAATTTCCATTATTGAGGCAGAATCTTCTGCATCGCGACTGAATGCAAACGTTTGGTCCCACTCGAACACATGGCTTTTTCTGGCTGGTTTTGATGTGATGCGTTTTCCGAATGCTTCAATCTGCACGATCGGATGGCTATTAGTGGCGAGTGAGCGTGCTTTTACTACTCGCACGAAGAGGTAGTGCATCTTTTCCACAAGATCGAATTTAGACCGTTCGATTGTTTGACTTTCTGTTGACTCCAATGTGTAACTTGGTATCGGCGTTGATCTTCTAATTGGTTGTGGTGCAAAGTTGATTTCTGTTTCTTGTTTTAACTCCACCGACGGTCTCACTTGAGTTTGGTCATCTTTCCGTGGTGTTTCTGGTGGCGCCTCCCTCTGCTCCACTGCTTCCGGTGGTGGGTGTGTTTCTGATGTCGGTGTTTCGACAACATGAGTTGCAATTTCTGTCGGAGTATTACTCTCGACTGTCGGAATTTTTGTTATCAAAGTTGCAACGCCCTCAACGGCTGGAGTTTCAGCTGTCGGAGCTGCAGTGCCCTCATCGGCCAAAATTTTTGTTGTTGGAATTGTTGTGTCTTCTATAGTTGATGTTTCATCGGTTTGTTGGGTGACATCTGTTAAATATATGAATAAAAAGTTTAATTTACCATATGTAAATGATGGAGTATTTAAATATGAAGATTTTTTTTAGTATAATTAAAGGTAGGAAGATTCGAATCACAGATTTCGTGGTTACTAATACGCTTTATATGCAGATTGAATTTTAAATATTTTTTCTAAAACTATCTCTGAAAAGAATCAATAATTTGGAATGTATTTAGTATAGTTTCTTCAATGATTTTAAATAATAAATAAGTAAAAAAAAAAATCAACCTGATTATTTGGGAAGATATTATTAAAAAGATGATGCAATCACATAACTTATAATGTTATTATTTTAAGTTTTTTTTTTTTATTTCCAATCCTTGAAGGGTTCACCAATTGACTTATCAATTTAACGTGTGTTTGATTTAATTTTTCAATTGTTTAATTTTAAAAATAAGTCATTTTGAAGAAAAAAAATGAAGTGTTTGACATTTCATACTTTTTTATCAAAATAGTTTAAATAAAAATGATTGTTTTGAAAAATGTTTTTTTTTTCTTTAGTTAATAACTCTTTAGCTTTATATTAGGTCTTAGAGGATGAAAAAACATGAAATCAAAGCAAAAGAATTTTAGGGTTAAATTTTAATGACAATTCCAAATAAGTAATAGAGTATAATATAAACTTTCAAAGTTAAAGTGAGAGCACCTTGTTGCTCCATCAAATGTGATTGTTTTGGCTCTGACTTTAGCTCTAACTCAGACTTTACGGTTGTTGGTGGCTCAACCATATTAACTGCATCACCTTCCTCAGCCGTTGTCAGCGGTGAAGACGACAGTGCAACGCAATCAGAGTAATAAATTCTCAAGCCAATCTCTCCTTGAATCCAACTAAAGAGGCTCTTCTTCTCCAAATGAAAATAAATCAAAGCCTCCTCCCCTTTCTTCACAAATTGTGTAGAACTCAGCCTGATCCGCCCTAAAAAGTTGTTTCGTCGTGTCGGCCCATAGCTCCGGTCGTGGTTCACATCGAGTTCCAAAACATCTCCGAACACGCTCGACGGTGGCCCGACATTGAACTCGAGAACCTCATTCCACGTCGGGTTTAGGTCTCGAACTACAGTTCGTGTCCGTTTTCGCTGGCCGTAGTAGTCGATCACGACGTAAGGACTCGAGGTTCCATGTCCATCTTTGGGCAAGAGGTTACGAGCATCCACAACTTCTACTATGAGCTTCCTCAATTGGCCAGTGGCCATGTTAGACAAGGGAGCTCTCTTAGAAGGAAACAATAATGGTGAAGAGTTTCAAAGGGAAGGAGTAAGAAAATAAAGGAAGAAAAAGGGTAAAGAGCAAGTATGGAGATGATGATTATATTATGATTTTGTTTTCTTTTAAAGTTGTGTGGTGCTTAACTTAGTGGGCAAGCAGCTTTATTGAGACACTTTTTTTTTTTTTAATCTTCTTTGGTGTTTTTGCTTTCCTTAATGTGAAGGAGAATTTATAATATATGTGAGGAGGAATCTTCTAAAGTTTTAATTTATAAATATTTTTTTACCTTGATAAAAATTATATATATACATCATCGATCTTGGATTTGATATGTTCAGTTATGTGCTTACTATATGATCGGTACGATTATAGTCGAGGTGATTGCTTTAAAATGTCTCGTGTGACAAATCAAAATGATGATATGTAATCGTGTGTCAAGTGGTCGATGATAATTGAGTTAGAATCGATAGATGGCTATAACATAACTACTATAATGTCTTGAATGTGATTGGTCATGTTATAATTAGTATTCTAACATGATTGTGATTGGTCATGTTATAATTAGGGTCTGTAATATTCTAACATGATTGTGATTGGTCATGTTATAATTAGGGTCTGTAATATTCTAACATGATTGTGATGTATGTCAATCAAGACAATACGTTATTATTCAATTATATTGTGTGTTTAGGTGTATAATGTTTAATTTTTCACCTTTCTGTTTAAGTTTGGGATGGATTTAAAGGAATTCATCCAACCTTTTGATCAAACACATATGTCTAGCTAAATCAGTCGAATCATACATTATATTCAATATAGTTACAAAATAATTATAAAATAAATATTAGATTTTTTTTTTAAAAAAATAATGTTATTTTCATAAATAATGACAAAATAGGGTAAGGGTAAAGGTATTTTAAAAAATAAGTGAGGAAATCATAGACTGGATCCACGATTTTGCTCACATGTCTCACTCATTTTGCTCACATGTCAGGATTTTGCTGACCCACTTGGACTCCGGCCCCTTGACATTTGGCTGGGTAAACAGTGGACTCGGTCCACGATTTTGAGGATAGATGAAAATTGTGGACCCGTCCACGATTTTGCTACCTTACTTTTGTCAATATTTTCAACTCAACTCTATTTTTGTCATTATTTATTAAAATAACATTATTTCTAGAAAAAGTCCTAAAAATTAATCAAACTTAGCCAAAGAATAATTGAAATAACCAAAGAAATATTTAGCCATATATATATGTATGTATATTTTCTAGTAGGCAATTTTTTCAATTTCATAGAGATTTCATTCACTTTAACATAAGGAATCAAACTTATAACTTATTAAATATTATGAACTTCATAAACTTTTATAATTTTGTTAATACTAAAATTGCAATTTCAATCTTTAATTTGTTTGCTAAAATGATCATAGTTCAACTGGTATCAAACATGCATGTACGATCGATCTCAAAGACAAATGTTTGATGCCCCACCTCACACATTGGAAAAAAAAGATTTATTCACATTGTAAAAGAATAAATTAAAAAATATGATTTGTTCATCTTTTCATGAACCACAACATCTTTGTACACAAAAATACATAAGATTTTGTATATGTTTAAATTGTTTTCTATCAAGAGTTAATAACGAGCTCATGAATTTAATTAATCGTTAATCTAAAAAGAAACTTCCTTTGATCAAAGAGAAAAAGTGGTATTCTCAAAGTAGTCTATAAACAATGGATGCAATTAATTAAAGTATAATGCGAACATCTTGTCATATTCTAGCTTAATAGTATATTGTTATTATGATAACAAACGTTCTTGCATATTATTTCCGAGTAAGTCATCCAAACATGACAAATGTGCTCGAGTACTTGAACGAACATGTTACTTTTTACATACAACAACAAATGAGCTTAAAAGGAAAGTCTTGGTTAAAGCATACTTACTCAAATTACATCGTGAAAAAAAGTTCAAAGAAAAATTACTCGAATCGAGACCGAGAACTATATTTTACCTTTGATTTCAAGTTTGGCTAAGGCATGCAAATGGTAAGATCATAGAGAAACTTAAAAGGGAAATTTTTAATGGTTGAAAGAAGAAAAAAGAATACAAATGGCTTTGAAAGCAAGTTTGAAAGGGGAATTTTGAAGAAGAATTATATATTTGTGAAAGATGAGTAGATGGGTAAAGAGAATGAGTAAAAAAGGAGGTGTCTTTTGTCCATAAACAGCTTTTACTTTTGTGTCATACACCAAACTATTTTAATATTATTTGACAAAGATGTCAGTCATACCACCACCCTAAATCTAACTTTGGCAAACTTCTATAAATATTACACCATTTTTTTCTTTTTTTTCTTTCTAATATATATATATATGTATATGTATGTGGGGGTTAGATTTCATGTGATTTCATGATAATAAAGAGTGATTGAGAGACAACAAGAGAGTAATTGTCATTATCTACTTTTATGAAAAGTATGTTCATGCTTACACAATTATACACACTACAAAATATATATGAAAAAAAATTTTAAAATAGAAAAGTAAAGGAAGCTATTTACACAAAATAACAAAATTTTTAGATAGTTTTGATAAACGCTGATAGAAGTCTATCAGGGTCTATTAGTGATAGAAATGATGTTTATAGAAGTCTATTAATGTCTATCAGTGTTTTTTTTTTTTTTTTGCTCTTTTCTGTAAATAGTTTGACATTTCTTTTATCTATGAAAATTTCCCTATATATATATATATATAATGCATTTAGCGACGAAAACTAGTGACAAATTAACAAACGTTGCAAAATTGCGAGGAAAAGTGATTTTGTTGCAAGACTTGCAAGGAAAAGTGATTTTGTTGCATGACTTGCGATGTAAAAATAATTTCATCACGAGGGTTGCAACAAAAAAATATGATTTTGTTGCAAGAGCTATGACAAAATAGACCTTTTGTTACGATAATAGCGATGAAACAAACCGATCATATATTCGTCGCAAAAAATTTCTTTTTAACTTAGTGTTTACTTATTTCTTTAAGGCTAATAAGAGTTTACATTATATGGATTATTCTTCTCAATTGTAAAATAACTCACGGCCTTAATCAATTTTATACACAAAACTGAAGAGTTTACATTATATGGATTGGCATGACTCGACTCAAGACGAATATGGAGTATGTTTATGTTTATTAGATTTTGTTTCAAGGTATGATATACTTGGGAACATCATGTGCCCCCAAACTAACGAAGTAAACAATAAACATAGTATCTTTAGTGAATATTACAGTACAAATGAACATAATTTGGGTGGGTGAGCTCGCTATTTCGTAAATACACAATATTATTGAATCGTATTTTTTTTTACCGACTACTTGTTTATATTCTACAAACTCTAATATTATATTAGATAAATATGAAGTTTCATCTCAAAATCAATTGACGAAAAGAGTAATCCATATATTTTATAAAAAATTATGATGTCACATCGTCCCACACAAATTCATTAACTAAATTATATATTTTTGAAGATTTGTGGTCAAATTTTACTCCTCATTCTCATTTTTATTAAGATTGTTTTTAAATATAGAAAAATGAGCTAAACTATTTATAAATATAACAAAATTTTATTATCTATCGCAGTGTCTATTTTGATCGATTGGAATTTTTCTATATTCGTAAATAATTTAATATTTTTTCTGTTTATTGTAATTCTCATTTTTATTAAATATGAACGTTTCTGTCAAAATTTGTGAAGTCTCATTTTTGTTTCAATTTGAATATTTTGGCATTGGATTCTGTTCTGTATTTGTAGTCAGCATTGATTTTACACCTTTATTGAAACTTAAATGAAATTAAAATTTAAAAATTAGAACTGACCCACTCAACCAATGGTAACCAATAAGACTTGGTCTCACATGCCAAAGATGAAAAAGAAAAAGAAAAAAATAATAAATAATAAAAAAAAAATGAGGCAAGAAGAGCCAAAATTACAGCAAGAAGCAAGCTGAGCCACAAACTTTGATATTCCTAAACAAATAATTAAGAGTATAAAACAAACCATAATTGGATTTTCTTTACACTTCCATAACCAATCTTACAAATACAAAATTGTCATCAGCCAAACACACTTAGAATTAAAGAATATGAACAATATAAAAAAATGATACTAAAAATAATAATAATAATAATAGAGCACAGTCCTGAAGAAAAAATAAACTGAAGAAACAGAATTGAAGAAACTCATTTCAAGCCTAAGTTTTTAAGGTTAGGCAACAACTGAGGGTTCCTGCATGTTTGAAAAATAAAGGTCAGTTACAGTTTCATTTCAACTAGAGAGAATTTCACAGAAAAACTGGTGTAGAAGGTAAACTACATGATTAAATCGATTAATTAAGTCGATAAACACTACTACCACTCATAAGTTTCTATGCTTTGTTACCACTTTCCTACTCGTGTTTTAAAAACCCAAACTAGTTTTGAAAACCAAAAAGTAGTTTTCAAAAAGTATTTTTTTTTTTTTTGGTAAAATATACTTTTGAACTCTGAAATTTGGGGTTAGTGTCTAAAAATATCACTTTTAAAACCTTAGGACCATTTAGAACCATTACTCAAACCTTAGGGACTAAGGGGCCATTTGACCCACTTATTAGAGTTAATGAGTCTAGAGTTATGTTACAGTTAGTAAGTTTGTGTTTGGGGTGTAGAGTTGTAAAATGGAGTTTTTCGATAAACGTGAAAGAGTAAAGAAAGAGGAGAAGTAATCACTCGATAAATGTGAAAAGTAGAAATAGAGGGTAATATGAAGTTCTTCGATAAATGTAAAAAGTAGAAAGAGAAGGAAAGATAAAGTTACTCGATAAATGTGCAAATTTCAATAGTGTTTACTATTGAAGTTGAGTTGTTTACACCAACTTAAGACGTTAGGGCCAAACGGCCCCTAAAGCATCACTTTTAAAACCTCAAGGACCAAATAGACACCAATCTCAAACTTCAGGGACCAAAAGTGTATTTTGTCGTCTTAGAATTTGACTAGATTTTCAAGTGTTTCTTTAAGATAGGTGAAAAAACTAGAAAAATATATTTGAGTAAATAATTATAAAAACTGTTGTCCCTGAGATTGTTCTTTTATCATGTTTAGAAATAATTTTAAAATTGTCAAAATCACTTTTGTCATTGTTTAAATAACTCCAAAATTGCTTGTTTAAAAGTGTATAATCAAACATTGAATTAATTTTGAGTGATTAAAAGTGTATAATCAAACATTGAATTAATTTTGAGTGATTAAAAGTGTGTTCCGGAGTGATTTTAAACATGACAAAAGTGATTTTAATTAATCATAGCAAGTGATTTTTCGAAGAATCCTAGACTTTTATGTCGCCATAAAAAAGGGTTTCATAAACGCACCTTGGAAGTTAAGTTTGACATAGCCAAATGGAACTTCTCTCTGGTTTTTGTCCCTGCTGCCTGCCCTGCTTTTGCGACCTTGCCAAAAGCACCATTTAGCCAAGCAGCACTTGCTGTCACGTACCTGTTCAACGCCAAGATAGAGTGAAACAATTAATTCACTTCCGTCTATTGTCATAACTGCTTTATTTAAAATGAACAGTAGAACCATTGTAATTTATTTGGATAATAGAAATATACAACTATATCGGTCTAAAGTTCTCAAGAAGTTGAAACACTA
This sequence comes from Lagenaria siceraria, assembly GCA_002890555.2. Lineage (NCBI taxonomy): Eukaryota > Viridiplantae > Streptophyta > Magnoliopsida > Cucurbitales > Cucurbitaceae > Lagenaria > Lagenaria siceraria. Next base: position 14,538,010 of record CM016485.1, read on the forward strand.
GGAAGTTGTTTGGGAGCTGTTCCAGAAAATTATGGGATATTTGGACCCCAACTTCAAGTGAGTGGAATGGACTATTATAACTCACTCCACGTTTGGAGCTCTAATTATAATAGTTGGTGTTTCCAACTATTATAACCTACAATTAAGTATTACTGTTTCAAATCATTCTTTATTACCGCATTTACTATTTCCTACTCATCTTCTCTCTCCCTCTTTCTTACCGTGTTTACTTTTCTTTACCCAAACTAAAATAGTCTGCCCCCAAAACATAGACTATTATAATTTACAGACTATTATAACCCACAAACTATAATAACCATTGACTATAATAACCAACTCAGCGCTTCAAACACCCCCTAAAAGATTGTTTGGGCCCCCAACTTCAAATGGTTGGAGTGGGCTGGAGTGGACTATTTTAGCCCACTACATGTTGTGAGGCTCCAATTCCAATAATTGGTATTTCCAACTATTATAACCTACAATTAACTACAGTATTACTATTTCAAATCTCTCTTTGTTAGAGTGTTTGCTTTCTTACTCAGACTAAAAAAGTCTGCATCTCAAACACAGACTATTGTTGCCCAAACTAAAATAGTTTGCACCCTGAACACAAACTATTATAACTTACAGACTATTATAACCCACATACTATAATAATTATCGATTATAATAATCAATTCAACGCTCCAAATGTCCCTAATTTTCTGCTTCCTTGCTAGGAGCGGAGAATATTCAAGTTCTAAAATTTGAAGATAGCAGGAGGAAGGGAAGTAAAAGTTGCTTAAGAATGATGATTCATACTTGCTTGATTTGACAGCAGATCCTGTATCATTGAGTTTCCTCTCAGCTGCGAAGATTGCAGCCATTGTTTTATCTGAAACGTGAAGATTTTGATCTACAGACTTGACTTTCTCGTTAACCACTGTTATCCCAACTGTCAATTTCTCTGTGAGCCCAACCCTTCTGTCAAAGGATAATACCTTTGCAGATGCACTAGCTGTTAACCGATGTTTTTCGTCGAATGCTTTTGCCTTGTTCATGGCATCTTGTCCAATTGCTGAACCTTTAGCAAGTACTGTTGCAACTACTTCTTGTGCTCTATTAACATACATTTTTCCACTGCTAGGCTGGCTCGCAGAATCCTGTAAAGACAAAAAGATTTAAGGTAGGAACAAAGAAAAGATGACTCATCATCCACTTGTATAGTTAAATAAAGCAAGGAAATCAAGATCCATATGAAAACTCAGAGTGTGAAACTGTTATTTCACCAGTTCTTCACCATAGTTTTAGTAAGGGTAGTAAGTGTTGAGTTTTGGCAAAATATTAGAAGTGTAGTTGTCCCAAAAGGTTGAAGAAAGTGATGAGCTCCAAGCACTATAAAAAAAGACCATGCTTTTAGTTTCTAATTATCCGAATTGGAAGCACTTTAAGCTTGGTATACTGGCTCAGTTTTGTGAGTGGTATAATGCTTTGAGAGAGTGCTCTTGTAATTAGGGTATGAGAAAATTATTTTGTATGATTGTAACAATTTTTCACATAGTGAAATTTTCTGGTCCGTGATTTTTTCTACAGTTTGGAATTTTTCCATGTTAATTTTTGTCTTTCCAGTGTTATTGCTTTCTTTTAATTTCTCTGTTATTTTTCTAATTATTTCTATCATAGTAGTAAGTGGCTTTTCCCAATAGTGAGGTTCATGACGACATGCATTAAATGGAGGTTTTACTTTTCATCCATCTACGTCAATTTAAGAAAATCTGACGATAGAAAAACAAGAAACAATGTCCTAAACTTTTCCTTTTGATGAAATTCCCCAGCCTTGGTTTTTCATTAATAGTACATCGAAGTGAAAGCAATGCTACTCAAATGCTACTTGATATTCATAGAGTGGGGTCAACACATTTACCTCAATGCTAGGAAAATTATTTTCTGTAGGAGTGAGACATGCAGCATTGTCCACAACCCGTACTTCCTGCAAACATAGTAAATTTAAAATATTGAATATAGAATAAACAGCTAGACCGGCCTCGAAACATATTCAAACACAAGAATAATACCTGCATTTCTCTTCTTGGTACATGATTTTCAGCAGGAGATATGCTCACAATCTGATCTACAATTGTTGCTCCCTAAATAACAAAAAATAAATAGTAGAAATTGTTTATAGTAGCTTACGGCATCAGCCAGATATGAAGAAGAAAAAGTATATTTCCAGTATTGCATGATGAAAAAATCAAATTATTCCATTATTGCGTAAAGAAATGATCATGCAAAGAAAAGGTATTAGCTTCCTTCTTTTTCTAGAAACGTGTCCATTTAGTACTACTTCTCACTAATGCAAATTCGTAACAAAAAGTAAAAGCAAGGCAGACGTTTGTTCATAAAGTTCAGTTAAATAATTTCACTTTCAAGTTCAACCATTACTCTCATCTCTTTTTTCTTTTTCTTTTTCTTTTTTTTCTCTTTCCATCCTTGCTTTCCTTGAGTTGTTTTTTGCTCCAAAATTATGGACTTATAACTAATGCTAGGAAAATTACCAAAAAAAGCATGCCACTTTTAACATTAGTTTGATAACTTATCTCTGGTTTTTTTATTATTATTAGAAAGAGTAGTGTGGTGATCAGAAAGACAAAATGCAAAAACAGGGTAGCTTCTACTAAAAGATCGTATATTACAGCTATAAAGAAGTTTCTCCTGTTACGTTTGAGGTTACGAGTAGAAAATCTTCTTCTGAAAAATGTAAAAAAAACCAAAATTCTACTCATCCATCACTTTTCAATTCAATCAAAATTAATGGCAAGAAAATGAACGAAAGAAAAGTAAAGAGGATAAAGAACTAATTGGACACTAAGAACAAACATAGCTTAAATAAGAAGGTGTTTACAGCCAAATGTAGACCCACATGAACCAAACTTCAACTTGACGATCTTTGACATTCATTGTAAAAACACAAGTTCAATACCGATAACAATCCAGCAATTTCAAGAACTAACTTCATGGATATGAAAGAGAATCGAGATAATGAAATACCGATAACAACAAGGCAATTTCAAGAGCTTTGGGATCTCTAAATGTCACGAATGCAGTCTTGGATTGCCCCTGTTCACTGCACCAACAAGAATAAATTAGAATAACAATCCAACAATTGCTTATTCTACATGGCATGCTAATGGTAAAGTAAAGATAATAATAAGTTGCAATCCATCGGACCCTTCTTATCTTCTCAAGAGGGAAGTTGGGAAAAACCTCTCACTACTACTGCATGAATGAGTAGAAAAATAACAAAAAAAATAAAAAGAAAGCAATAAAATTGAGAACAAAAGAATTAACATGGATGACTCTAAACTGGACATAAAACCACGACCCACCAGAAAGAAATCCACGTTGTGAAAATATGTTACAATCACACAAAATAATTCTCTACCCGATCCCAATTACTAGAATACTCTCTCAAAATTTTCATCCTACTCACGCCATTTAAGTTCACACTCAAGCTTAAAGTGTTTGAACGATTTCAAACCAATAAAATTTTTATACTACTCACACCCTTTAAGCGACACTCAAGTTTAAAGTGTTTGGACGATTTCAAACTAAAGGCATTACTCGTTTTATAGTACTTGGAACCCATCAATTCCTTGAATCTTTCCGATGTGGAACATATACACTTCTAATATTTTGCCAAAACTGAAAGATACCTTAATTACTTCTAAGCTATAAGTTATAACAATTACAACCCTCATGCTTAATTGCTAACTACTTTTTCTCGGAAGCCAAACAGTAGGAAACCTAAAACAAAATCAGCCGCATAGAAAAGGGAATCAGAATCATAATCAATCAATCATGCACATCTTCTTTTTACCACTTTTTGCAATTCTGTTCAGAGTAAATCACCTACCATTGAATCTCAATGTGTTCAATTTCTCCAGAGAAGGAGAAGAACTCGTGAATCTCCCTCTCAGTAGCTAGATCCGAAACGTGCTTAACTTGAACCGTCCGAGTCTGAGACCGAGCAGAAGAAATCAAGATAAAAAAACAAGCGAAAATTGAAGTTGATTACCGAAATCAGAGAGCAAGAATTGAAAGAAAGTAGTGGAAATTGAGGGATTTGTTACCTGCATAGCTAATGATCGAAGAATTTGGCGAATTTCTTGAAGAGAAAGAGAGAGAGAGGAAGTTGTACAGGTTGGAGCCTGGAGGCAATTTGAAAGGAATATTACCAGACAAAAGCGTGGGACAGATAAAAAGCAAGAAAATTAGTGTGTTAGGAAATTTCACTTTCCAAATTTGCCCTTTCATTTTATTTTTCTTTTTTTTTCCTTTTTTTTTATTTTAAATGTGTTATGGAAAATGCTGTAAGTCCCATAATACATAAATGTCGAATTCTCCAAATCCTAAACTTTAGAAGCGGTATCAAATTAAACTCCAAACTAATAATTGTATCAATTTAAATTCATAATTTTTATAGAAAAATTTTTAAAAATAAAAAATAAGAAAAACTATTTACACAAAATAGCAAAATTTTTAGATAGTTATGATAGACGCTAATAGAAGTCTATCAGAGTCTATCGGTGATAGAAATTATAGAAGTTTATAACTGATATCAACATGTTAATAGAAATTTATCGATGTCTATTAATATTTTTTTGTTATTTTCTGTAAATAGTTTGACATTTTTTCTATTTGTGAAAATTTCTTTTTTTTTATAAGTATATAAATTTAAATCCTAAATTTTTATAAATATATTCAAATAAAATATAATATAAATTTTAAATTATACAATTATAAAAGTTGAGGGTTTAAATTGATATACTTATAAATATTTATAATTTAAATTAGTTTAAATTGATATTTGTCCATCAAAAATAAAATAGAATAAGTGAAGTCACAATATAGCTGGAAAGAAAATGAAAAAGAGGAAATAATGGAATGGTAGAATGGTAAATAAAGAAAAAACTAAGGGCAATACGGGGATACGGAGAATTAGTTTGTTAGTCAACGAGATAACTTTGACCGCCGACGAAGACCTTGTTTGGACTACGCTGTTCCTTTACACCTAAAAAAGTAGAGCCCTGGATTTGAATTTACCACTTCCCACGCTCTTCCAAAATAATAATAATAATTATTATTAGAATGATTTTTTTTTTAAAGCCAAAATAGAATTTTAAAATATGAAATAAGGGAATGGATTAATTTCGTTTGATTGTCTAGAGAAAACAAATTTACATGTAGATATTTAGTATATAAAGTGACACGTAAATTTGGAGTTAGATTTCAAACTCATAGTTGTGATAAAGATTTTTGGACTATTTTCAAATATGGAAAAATGAATCCAACTATTTATAAATATAGAAAATTTATAAATAGTTTGATATTTTTTCTGTTTATAGTAATTTTTCAAGATTTTTTCTAACAATTAAATCAATTAGTTGTCTTCTCTTTTAACTACCTTATTTATATATATATATATATATATAAGAAATAAAGAAATGAAAGTGAGTGAGTGTGACTTACATTCAAGTGTGTGTTGTAATGATAACTTGTAAATTACCTTAAGAGATAAATATCGACAGTTCATCACCTCACACTTTTACATTGAACCACGTAAACTCTCGTGTTTTGCTTCACTTATTCATTTTTTTATATGTTATGACCGGTATCCAAATCTTTAAACACTTGATATATTAAACTTTATTCTAACTATTCTTCTTGTCCATTTTGTTTTGCATGCTCAAGAGACTTTAAATGAAACTTTACAACCTATAAATTTAAATTATTGACAACCCATTAATGCAAAAGAGAATAGTTGAAAATTGACAATACATAATTCCATAATCAATTGGTATCAAAATTGTAAAGATTCAAGAAAGCACCCAGAAAGACCGAGGAAGGAATTTTAGAAGATGACAATAACAAACTACCAAATTGAAAAGTTTAATGATAGTGAGATTTTGGTATGTGGTCCAAAAAGATTGAAGCAAAATATATTTCTTGGCCCTAAAAATTTTACCCTTGACACTCTCCAATGAGGAAAAATAGTGATATTATCTTGAATGTATCATACAAAATTCTAAGGCAAATTAGGGATGAAAGTACAAATCTTACATTATAAGGAAAATTGCAAACTCTATAGGTAAAGCAAAATGTGTTTAGCAAACTATTTCTTAAAGAAAGATTGTTTACTATTGAGATAGATGATACTAAATCGTTCCTTGATGAGAATCTTGATGAATTCAAGAAACGTGCAACATAATTTATAGCAACAGTAGAAAAATTGGGCAACAAGAGTAAAGACACTATTATGATAATAAAGACTTACACTTCCTAACAAAATACTGTCGTTAAAAGGATGAATATAACTACATGGCAGAAAAATAGGGTATATGTTATATGAAGCTTGTCTTCTTAATATATTTTAAATATAAATAGTTGCTACATTAAATTACACTATTAAGTACATGAGTTACTGCATCTCAATTGACTACAAAACTCTTGGAGAGAAATGGTTAAATATTCTTGATGGGTGTTACTTTTGCAACTTTATCGAAAAGAAAGTCGGCTCCAAAGTGTAAATATATATTACCGTCAAGTAATTATTGAAATACTCCAAGAGTTGAACCCATAGAGACTATGTATAATTAAGAGTCTTTAGCAAAATGTTAATAAAAGTTGCAATAAGTAGTAGCCGTAGGAACAATGTGGTGAGGTTTGTGTTTAAATAAATAAAAGCATGCGAGTGACAAGACGTGCAAAGATTTCAATTGTAATATAGATTTAATCACGATTTTGCCCTAAGAATGAAAGATCTATCAATATTGTGCTTGCATGCCATTGTCATTTACCTTCTACGATGAACTAAATTCACCTCCTATCAAACCTTTATTTAAAACACTTCAAGTAATCTAAGCAATTCAACCTATATTTATAACTGATTTAAATTTCGATAAATAAGCATACAATTCTCGAGGTCCTATAGGCGTTACCTAATGTTTAGGATTGAGTAAGAGAGTCCTCCATCTAGGGTATTTTCTTATATTGGTTTTACAAAATCCATTCATTACCCAACTATTATAGTATTGAACTCAATAGGAAATTTATACTGAGAAAAGAGGCCTAACTGAAATTTGGCCCAAGGTTTAAAAACTAATGAAAAATGGTATTTTGCTGACGTTAACCACATGTAAAAATACCCACTTGATTTCAAAATACGCGTGAGAGCCTAATTCTCGCTCTTCGCTCTCGTTTCTTACTCATTTCTCTTGTTCCTCATCAGACAACTGCAATTTTTTTCCTTTATTCGGATTCTTCCTCCCGCTTTTCACTCTTTCTCGCTCTTTCCTCTCACTTCTCACTCCTTATTCTTGTTACTCATTAGACACAACTGCAATTTTTTCTTAAAAAGGGCTGTAGAATGAAGAATGAAGAGAAAAAACGAACAATGAATAAGACAAAAAACACAAAAAAAAAAAAGGAAGAAGAAGAAAACGCATAAAAAATGAAAGAAGAGGAAGAAAACGACAATGCAAAACCAACAAGAAACGGAAGAAGAAATGCAAAAAGAAAATAAAAGAAAAGTTAGAAGAATAAACAAAAAAAAAAAGAGAAGAAGAAACGAAAAGAAAAAAGGTTGCAGTAGTAAGAATGAAGAAGGGTTAAAGTGGTAATTTTACAAAGATGATGACATCAACCGAAGACCAAATTTATTTGAATTTAAAACTTGGAGTTACTTTTCATTTGGACCCTTTAGGGGCCCTCTATATAATTATTTCGAGTTGAACCTACTATGCAGATTAAGTGATAATTTAGACATACAAGAAACATTAAAGTGAAATAGAACCAAACTTTTTAAGGTAATTGGGCAAATATGTGAAAATAAATATCAAGCTACCTCGTCTTTTTAGAGTATTCACATAATCAAATCCCAAAAGAACTTTAGTTCATAATTGAATGAAAATTGAAACAAATTTCATTGAATTAAATGAAAAGGTCGACATGATTACAAAATGAATGAATTATAATTCTTGTAAAAAGTAATTTTATTTTATTTTATTTTTTTGACGATGTGTGGTGACGGGGATTGAACCTCAAACCTTGATATTTATAGTATAAGTTCATGTCAGTTGAATTATGCTTATGTTGATAATTAGTTCATTTTATTACACCGAGTTAAATCCACTTAGTACATGATTGATTAAAACCACCTAACATTCTTAATTTGGATTGATTTAAGATGTATTAGACGTAATATATTTCAAAAATCAAGGAATGACGTTTAGATATTTTTCTTTTCCCAAAAAAATAAAACATTAAGATATTTGAAAAATATAAGTACCAAAGTAAAACAAGATCCAAAATATATCATTTGAGCCCTAAACGATCCAGAGATTGATCTTTCTGAAATAAAGAACGTGGTGGATGTCACTCTTGTGCTTGCCAAGCATTTTGGCAAGGTTCCTTTGTTTATTGTGACCGTTCTTGTAATTTTGTCGTTCATCCTCTGACGCATGCTGTTATGAACCTTCTTGATTCCTAAGGTCTTTTATATGAAGAGGAAGGTTGTGATGTCTGTTGGGATGATGTTTACATAGTTTCCTCTATTCTTAAGGAGAACTTTTATTGCAGTTAGTTCTTGGTTTTAATAATTTTTTTTTTAAAAAAATCCAAAATATCTTAAGAAAAAGGAAAATTTTTAAATAAAGAAAAATAAGAGAAATTATTTACACAAAACAATAAAATTTGTAGCTAGTTGTGACTGACGCTGATAGAAGCCAATCATGGTCTATCAGTGATAAAAATGATAGAAGTCTATCACAGATAAATGCTGGTAAAAGTCTATCAATATTTTTTTTTTGCTATTTTTTTTTGCGTAAATAGTTTGACTTCTTTCTTTTTTTTTTTTTTTTACATTTTTTATTTGTTAAAATTTTCTTAAGAAAAATATATATTTTAAATTTGAAAAACTAAAAAAAAAAAAAAAAAACACATAAACCTAGAAGTTCGAATTTCTCTGTCTCCTACTCCGCTAAAACCCCGTTCCCAACCTCCCCCACCCTCTTCAGCACCGTCGCGACTACCCTGCCCACCGCCGCTTATTCCCTCGCCCTATAGCTTCCTTGTGACCCCGCACTCCTTCCTATCTTCTTCCACTCTCAGGTACTCTACTCAATCCCTATCTTTCTCTTTCGATCTTTATTCTTCAGCTCAAAATCGATTTTATTTGTTTTTTCAAATACCCCAAATCGAAAACTGAACTGGGTCTTCACCGGTAGTGTAAAGAGAAAGAAGGCGGGAATGGGGAAGGAGGATGCAAAGCTCCGGTCGCGGACCAAGCACAAGGGAAAAACGAAGTTCGAAGAGTATATAGATATGGAGACGGGCATGCGAAACCCTGGGTTGTCTGCCGAGGAGGACTTGGAATTGGAACGGAAACTTGCAAAGAAACTGAAGGTCAAGGCTGGGAAGTTAAGGGGAGAAGATGATGGTATCAATGTGTTATTTGAAGGAATCCCTTCGATTGTTGATTTTCCTGGGGAAGAAGAATTGCACTTTTCCGAGGAGTTTGCTGTTGAGGCAACTAAGAAGAAGCCAATAAGTAAAAAGGGGAAGAAAAGGAAATCATTAGATCAAACCCTAGATAGGGAGAGTGAGTTAACTGTTGTTGATTTTGAAGCAAGTGAGGCTGTCGTTGAGGAGGAAAAAACTTCAAAGAAAAAAAAGAAACTTAAGAAGAAGAAGATATCTGAAAAAATTCAAGATGTAGTGACAGATGAAATTGCTGGTGATGAATCCATGCCTCTGGAATCACATTGTGCAGAGGCTGCAGTGGATAAAGTTCCTGTCAAGGCCCAAAAATATGTTGCTCCTTACTTGAGATTGCAGAAAGGAAATGAGCCTGAAGATCATACTCAACTCCGTAGGCGCGTTCGAGGTGTGGAGGTTGTATGATTATGGGTCCAGTTTTTTTCTCTTTTTCTTGCTTTTTAATTTTAATGTAATTTGCATTGTATTTTTGTTTTCCCCTTCAGGTCTTCTAAATAGGCTCTCTGAATCAAATGTGGAATCAGTTACAGGGGAAATGTCTACGGTTTTTCATGTATGATGTTTTCTTCTAACTATCCTGTTTCCTATGTTTCTTACATGTCTATTACAGCCTTACAAGGCCCTTGTAACCTGTGATCAACAGTACCTAGTTTTTTCTCCTCTATTCGGTTTAGGCTCATTAGTGAATCTATTCTCTGCTGTATCAATTTGCAGTCTATTTCTCGGAGCGTTGCTTCTCAAATTATTAGTGATGAGGTTTTGGCATCTTGTTCCCGTGGTCCTCGAGGCAATGAACAGTTGAGTGTTGTTTTTTATCTTTATTCAGCACTTCTACCTTTTGTTGTTTATATATGTTGAATACTTTTCTTTTGAAGGGTATGTAGTTAGATTTTACTTTGATAAAATATCCAGCAAGTTCGATATTTAACTTTGCATTCATCACTTCTCTATAACTTTTCCCTATAATGGACGCTAAATGAAAATTTTATTATTGTTAAGAACATTGGTTGACACAATATTTAGTGGTTTCTTAGCTGAATTGGTCAAATTTCAAACTTCATATAATGATAGAATGTTGACCTTTTGGTTTTGGGGTTTCTCTAACTTTTGACAAACTCTTTCATTGTTTGATTCTTGTTCCAGGTATGCTGCTGTTTTCGCCTCTTTTGTTGCAGGCATGGGTTGTTTGGTTGGTACTGACTTTAGCGCAAGGCTCATGGCTTCCCTTGCTAAAACGTTTGAGGTGAGCTGGCCTGCTAAATACATCATTTAATTGTTTGGTTTTGCATGACTGTAGAAACCTATACTAAAACTTGAGAATTATTAAGAAAATGATTTTTACTTTTCTTTCAGGACGAATACCTCAAAGAAGATAATCTTTCTTTGCGGAACCTTACACTATTGCTTTCCTATTTATGTGTATTTGGAGTTTGTGCCAGGTAGTTACATATACACACATATATTACATGAAAGTTTCTTTTCTTTCTGTTTATTTTTTAAATATCTGATAATTGTGGTATATTTTGTAAAATCAATTTCATTATATTGGATACCTGCACATCTTTCTAATAAGCATTTTATCTTTTTATACTTTTCAGTGATCTAATCTATGATTTTCTAATTATACTGAGCAAGCGGTTGACAGAAATTGATGTATCCACCATCCTGACAGTCTTACAATGTAAGCCGATTTCGAGTTTGATATATTTAGATATAGCATCATCTCCTTTTTAATCTACCACTAGTGTTTCTCTTCAAATTGTGATTTTGTCATACATGTTATATGTCAAGATGCTAAATATATTTTTAATTTATTATCCCTTTTTCTGATCGTTCCTAGAGATTTCATGAACATTGATAGCCTCAGGGCTGTACATTGTGTTAAAAGTTGCCCTCGGATTTAACCATTTGTGATGTTTCTTTTTCAGAATAAAAGATTTAACCACTTGTGATGAATATTTAGTAGTTCATGAATTTTGTCAATGGCAAAGGTTGTTGACTTTGATGGTTGTTCCCTTTCAAACCTTGAATTTGACTATATCGATGGATGTTAATGTAATGGATTGAATATTCTTAGCTTCTCAAATTCGTTTATTTTCTAACAAAAATATTGTTCTCAATCTATTACTGCAAATTGCTGGTCATGGGAAATTGATATATAACTTAAATCATCTCTAATTTGATAGGTTGTGGAATGAAAATAAGGGCTGATGATCCCACTGCAATGAAGAATTTTATTATCAGTGTCCAAAGTAAGGTTAATGAGCTAAAGGCAGCTTCTGGAGATGGTCTACAAAATATCAATGGAAAGAGAGTGAGTCTCTATAAGTAATATTTCATTTACTCAAGCTTTTTTTTTTTATTATTATTTATTATTTTTTAATATTATAACGTGGATGCTTACAGATGGAGTTCATGCTTGAGACTATATGTGACATCAAGAATAACAAAAAAAGATCTAAGGATGATCCTGCCCACCATACACGGATAAAGAAATGGCTACAGAAGGTTTATCTTATCCTATTTCATTGGCTTGTATTGCATGTTTGTAGGTTACGGTATTTAGCGTGTAGAGCTTAACTTGCTAGATAATTGCTCTTTATAGAGTCAACATTTTACTTCAGAGGCAGACTTGACCACTTGTAAGGTCAAGTTGATAGTTTTTTGTTGGTTTAATGCAACGGACAAAGAGAAATTCTCAATTTTGAGTCTCTTTCTGAACATGTGCAACATTTGTTGTCAAGAAACTCGTTATATTTTAATATATTAGTTAAATCGTCAGGGTGACTTTTCCTATATTCTCCCAAAAATGTCTCTTATTTCTCGTCATGTTTTATGCTATTCTGAGTCGTTGACAAGTCATAAGAAACCTTAGACCTAGCAATTAAGTCGATTTGCCACGGGAAGTTAGGTAGTATGTATATATATTTAAACAAAAAAAATGAGATTGTATGCTTGAAGTACCTAACCTTGCCTTGTTGAGTGATGATAACTTCAGAAAAATAGTGTGATTGCAATCTGACCCTTTTTTTAATCCTCTTCCTTTATTTCTTTCTTTTCAGTTAGGAGTAGATGATATAATAATTAGAGGGATTAAATGGAATAAGCTGCTTGATCCTGACAAGAAGGGGCAGTGGTGGTTATCCGGGGATGTGACAACGACATCAGATAACGTCGAAGAGTTTGCCAACACTATTGATAAAGAGGTACTTGAAGCTCAAAAAATGCTTCAGCTTGCAGCTGCACAAAGAATGAATACAGACGCTAGGAAGGCGATATTCTGTATCATAATGAGTGGAGAGGACTATGTTGATGCATTTGAGAAGCTACTAAGATTGCATTTATCTGGAAAGCAGGTAGGTGGAATTTCGAGACTTTTTCGAGAAAATTGCATAGTTGACCCATTTTGGAGGCTCAAAATGAAAAATGCCCCACTTTTTAAAAACAATGGTAATTGACCTTCTGTTGATGTCACAACCACTTGAAGTTATTAAGAATAAGAGAGCGGGACTATGAGAGAGGGATAGAGGAGAGCGATCTATGAGAGAAAAATGAGTGAGAATAAGAGAGCGAAGAGCGAGAGAGAAAGTAGAGTAGAAAAGAGAGTGATCTGTGAAAGAAAAGGAGCGAGAGTAAGAGAGCGAGAAAAAACTCATTCCACGTGCACAATGTTCATCTTGTGGTAATTTCACTCGAATTTGACGTTAGCAAAGGGTAAAAAAAATCTCATTTTCAGAAAGTGGGGCAAAACTCATTTTCTCCCAAATTTTGGGTCATCCATCTCCATCCGGGGACCCAACTTTTCCTCATACCCCCAATGCCAAATCATGTTTTTTATTCTGCTGACATCATCTCGAACATTGTCTACAGGACAGGGAGATCATGAGGGTTCTTGTGGACTGCTGTTTACAAGAGAAAGTGTTTAATAAGTACTACACTGTTCTAGCTTCCAAATTGTGTGAGCATGAAAAAAACCACAAGTTTACATTACAAGTAAGTTATTCTCTTTTATCTTCTTTCCTTTGGTCTATACTCAGTTTGGTTGATGAAAATTTCTGACTATGTCACACTTCATCATCACAGTATTGCCTGTGGGATCAATTCAAAGAACTGGATACGATGCAGCTTATCAGGTCGATGAATCTTGCCAAGTTCGTCGCTGAGATGATCTCCTCTTTTACTCTTTCACTTGCAGTTTTGAAGTCTGTCGATTTGAGTGATGTCAGGCTGCTAACTCCAAAGAGGATCATGCATTTCCGTATGATGTTTGATGCAATTTTTGAACGTCCCGACAAGCTGATATGGAACGTGTTCACTAGAGTTGCTGTTAACCCTGAACTCGAACCTCTTCGAAGTGGTATGTTGTTCTTCATTAAAGAGTATATGATTAAAACTAGTAAAGTTAATGCAGAGAAGTTTAAGCTTGTCAAGAAAGCACTTAACAATGTTGAGGGAATCCTTATGTGAATTTTGGTTCGAGATTTGAGTTTTCAAATTTCTCTTTTTGATCTTATTTATAGAGAAGAGGAACGTTGTACACGATCATGTTTTATAATCCAAATGATTTCTTGATGGTTTTGAATCTTAAATTTATCTTCTCGACCTTCACGAACTAAGAAGTAAAATATTAATAAATGGGTTTTATATTAATTCTTATGTTTATATTCCAACACTCTTGTTAAGATTTTTGTAATTTCTTTCGAGTGTTTTGTAATCTCTTTTATGGTCGAAGGTTTAAATCTCTATTATATTTTAGACCTTACAATGGACAAGCGTGTCGAATTGAAGTGAGAAATTATAGTGTGTCGAGGATCTACTTAATGATAAGGGAAATTGAGGTATATAGCAACATTTTAAGTTTCATTTGGATATATGATAAGAATAAAAAAAATTTAGAAATATAGCAAACTTACTATTTGCACGTACCCAAAGTGCCTTCAGCAAAATATTCAATTATATTATAACTAATTTTGCTTTTGAAGATTTTTTAGCATAGATTTTGATTTTCTCCTAAATTATCTCTCCACTATTTTCAAATATCAAATGGGAATCTAATCTTCAATTTCAATTTATCAAATGTTATTTTATCTAATTTTTCTGATCTTTTTCATTCTTTCTACCTGATTTTATTTTGTGGCATTTTAAATTGGATTGTTTTCAACCATCATGGGTTGGCCTAGTGGTAAAAAAAAGAGACAAAGTCTCAATAAATGACTAAAGAGGTCATGGGTTCAAATAATCCCATGAGATTAGTCGAGGTGCGCGTAAGCTGGTCCGAACACTCACGGATATCAAAAAAAAAAATTGGTTTTATTCAAATATAACAAAATGAACAAACTTATTTACAAACTTATAACGAAATGTCAAGTGATAAATGTGATAGACATTTATTAGTATCAATAATAGACGGTGTATCGTTGTCTATCAATGATATATAGTGACATTCTTGTAGCAATTTGAAATCAGGTGGGGATATGTTTTTGCTTTTTTTTTTTTCTCTCTCCTAAATTATTGTTTGTCATCAACAATAATTTGTAAATAAATCTCTATCTGATAAGCTTAAATTGTTCATCTTTTTTTATCCTCTCGGGCTAACGAGTGAATAGCAAATTTTAAATATTCATTTGTAATTATAGCAAAAGAATTTTGAAATTGGAATTAATAATAATTAATGAATGTAAAAAATACCCCCAATTTCTCTAAAATCAAAAATATAAAAAACCTTCAGCTATTTCTTGCTTTCACTAATAACAGATTGAATTGCTTATAGTTATACCATATATAAACCAAATATTTTTCAGTTTTATACTTTATTCTAATTAAATTAAAATGAAAACTGAAAGTAAAATAAAGATGTAGTCATGAATGAATGTCACAAAATTTGCAATAGTTGTGCAAACGATATTAGTATTACTATTATCATTAATACCAGTAGTAGTAAAATTACAATGAAATTAAACAAAAAATTATTGCAAATAAACCCCCAGAAGAATGAGTAATTACGATCCCAAACCCTCAGAAAAATTCAACAATGGCTTTCTACACAAAGGGCAAGAATTATGGTTTATGAGCCACTTGAAGATGCACGATTCATGATACACATGCCCGCACCAGATCCTTATCACCTCCCTCTTTTCACAACTCATTTCTTCCAAACAGATACTGCAATCTCCCAATTCCTCTTCCGATTTCAATTCCCTCACCCTCTCCACCGCCGCTTCCGCCACTCCTCTCCTCGGCGGCGGAGCTTCATCCAACACCAGCGTCTCCTCGACCAGTGTGCTGCCGTCGCTCCGTCTTCCGGCGATTGAATGTTCCTCCATCCAGATCATCCGGATGAAATCGATCTCCGCGATGATATGGAAATTCCTCTCTCTGTTTCCGTTAGACATGTGGAAGATGTAGGAAGCGATTTTCCGAGCAATGCTTTCGCCAGCGACGTGGCGGATGTTGATTGAGGAGAGGAATTGCTGAATGTGGAACAATGGATCTTGAAGTTGGAGCAAAGAGAGAGAGAAGAGTGCAGTGTGGAATGGAATCGGTGGAGTTTCATGGAGGATTTCCGGCGGATTTCCGGCGATCGGAGAAACAGAGATCGTTCTTTCGAAATAGCGTAAGTGAACTTCTAATACTCCATTGCCGGCGCCGGCGCCGTAGAGACGATACTGAATAGGAGTAGAAATAGACATGATAGATTCGATTGAAAGTGAATTTTTGATTAGAGAAGGTTTGATTTATAGAGTAGAGAGTTTAATTTTGGAAAAATCTTCAGAATCAAACCGATTATGGAAAATATTTCTTCTCCTAGTTTGATCATCTTCGAACTGCAGTTCTAATTATTCTGTTTATGGAAAATATCTGATATGATTTAGTTTAAAGACTAATAAACGGCTACTTTTTTTAAGGAAAAAAAACGGCTATTTGTCTTCCTTTTTTATTTCGTTAGAAATATTCTCAAGTCCGTCGTGCCTCCGTCGATCGGCTACACTTCTCTTGTATTTATTTATGTTATTATTATTGAATTTTTTTAGAAATTATTTTAAATTATTGTTTAAAATATTTACAAATATAGTAAAATTTTACTGTCTATTTGTGATGTGATAGACTATTATTTGTGTCGTGGTAAACACAGATAATAGTATATTACAATTTTGCTATATTTGTAAATATTTTTTTTTTTTGTTCATTTTCTTATATTTAAAAATGGTTTTTTTTTCTTTGTATTATTATTATTTTATTTGTTGAATTAAAAAAAAAAATAGGAGGCGGAACTTTTATATCATCTCCATGTGAAATTACCAAAAGGACCCTTGAATTATAAGCAAAGGTCATCGAAATATGATTTCTCTTTTGTGTCTACCACTTCCCCTCCAAAATCTAATAACCATCAACGTGCTAATTGAATCTCGTTCCCACTTCTTCGCTCTTGCTCCTCGTTCGATTCTCGAGGATTTTTTATCTTCATGTCTTTCTCTCTCATCTGTAGACACACAATAAACTCACCAATGATGAGTACAAGGCTACGAAATTGGAGAATCAAGGAAAATAGGGAAGAGGGTGAGAGGAAGAAGACAAGTGAAATACTTCTAGAAGCGAGGAGTGAGAAGTGAGAGCCCAAATCGGAGAGCGAGAGAGAGAATCGAGGAGCGAAGTCCATCACGCGTTCCAGCAATGACGCAAGCAAAAGGTCTAATGACGCAAGCAAAAGGTCAAAAATTAGGTTTTCAATTAAATTTCATTTGGGCCTCAAAAAAATAAGTTATCCTTACGAAAATAGTTCTCACTCATCCTACCAAGATTGTTTATTCATCTTCTTAAACTCTATGTCCAGTTATTTCAATCAAAATTACTATAGATCTCGCTCTGGCTATCGTTCTAGCTTTTACTTTTTGGTTTTTTTTTTTTTAATCTTATAGTTTGTCTTGTTTAACCTACCCTCTCTCTATATATATATTATTAAATTAAAGTTGTAACTGTCAATTTTTATTTTCAACAAAAACATAATATCAATGGAAAAGCTCATTGAATTTTTTTTTTTTTTTTTTTTTCCTTTTAGAAGTATAGATATCAAGATTACATATTTTGGAATATATATATATAGAAGAATTTTTCAAAATAGAAAAATAAAGAAAACTATTTATACAAAATAACGAAAGTTTATCAAGATTTATCAATAATAGAAATGATACAAGTCTATAGATGCTTATAAAAGTTTATCAATGTTTTTTTTTTGCTATTTTCTGTAAATAATTTATATTTTTTCTATTTGTGAAAATTTTTCATACATATATATAATCAAATTCAAATTTAAAATAATTAATATTTTATTTGTTTAAATTCTAAATGTTTTATTTTAATTTAGGAAATAAAATATTTCCAAATGTAACAATTTGAATAGGTAAGTAGAAATAAAAAGTTGAAAACATTAATCAAATTAAAAAAGAGCATTTTAATTCTTGGAGCATTTTATTTAGTTAATGCATTTTAATTGATTAGAAATATAAGAAGGCATTTAAGTAATTATTTATTTTCATTCTAGTCCCAAATGTAAGTAAACAACATCGACAATCTGATTTCGATTTCAAACAATCCAAGTAAACAACTTTAAAAGAAACCACGGGCCAATCTCATTCCCAATTTCCTCTAGTTAGTAAACACACTCGTAATAAAGATTAACACTCACCATGGATATGACGGGCACAATTAACATAAAATTGATTGTTTAATATTATATTGGACACAAAATTTAATTTTATGTCTAATATATTTATTAAAATTTTGTACTTATCTGCAACATATCAATACGAAATCTATCAAACACAACATCGAACATTCAAAGACATCTAACATTTTTTAAATTTAATGACTTATTAGCTTAAAATTAAAAGTTGTATGGATCTATTAAGTACATTTAATGTGATCTATTAGGTACGAGATCTATCAAACACAACATTAAACATTAGAGGACAACCAACATTTTTAAAACTTAATGACTTATTAACTCAAAATTAAAAATTGTATAGATGTATTAGGTACATTTAATGTGAATTTTTTTTTTTTTTGAACGACTGAAATGTGATCTTTAAACTTTACAAATTAAATTATAAATGAACATAAAATTTAAAGACCAAAACTATATATTTAGACTAAACTAAATTTGTTAAAAGCAAATTGGCAAAATGATCCATACTAATCTAGACTTTTTTTGTTTTTTTTGATATCCGTGAGTGTCCGGGCCAGCTTACGCACACCTCGACTAATCTCGCAAGACAACCCATGCGCACCTCGACTAATCTCACAGGACAACCCACCCAACCCCACAACAGGCGGGCTGCCAACTTACCCGTAGGATATTAAATCCTAGATAAGTGACCACCATGGATTGAACCCACACCCCCTTAGCCCTTTGGTCCCTTTTTTTTATATTCCCACTACCACTAGGTCAATCCATGATGGTTAGCCAAATTTATTTTCTTCTCTCAATTATGATCAACCCAAAAAAATGTAATTTTTCCTTGAAATCAACAATGTGACTAACAATTTTACATGGTTCATCAACCTTAAATAGTAGTTTGACAGTGTATTGAACAGCCAAAAGGACAGCTCACATTGTCTCGATCCTTCAATAATTTTTTCATCCCAACCTCAATTTTCTGATGATTGCTACATAACCTTTAACTAACAAAAGAAAAAACACAAAATAGGGCCATACAATTTCACGAGGAACAAAAATACTTCAAAACTCAATCCTTCGCCTAACAATCATCGATTGTTGCGCATCATGAGGAACTAAAGCTATGATTTATGATTATTTGGATTCCAATCGCAAAATACTAACCATCAATATGAAACTAGCATGAAATGGGCAGTCATCACTCATGAAGCAGCAGCGAAGTGTAACAACTAAAATTAGAACAGTCAACAATAGTATAAATATGTGTATGTGTAATGATTTGGAGGGAGAGAACAGTGAAATGATTTGTAAATCAGGTAAATAATGTATTTACTTATCAACCAAATGATTTTAATTGTCTATAAGAATCTGCTTAGATTTGGCTTGCATAATTTAATGGATCAGTGAAAGAGAATGACTCTATATATATACATACTAAATACATAAAAGCATAGAGATCTTCCTTGAATCATGCACCTTTAAAATACTTGTTCACCTGATTGCTCCTAGTAAATTTGCCCCATCAAGTCTTGCACCTTCCAACTGCTATAAAATTAAGTAGATATCGAGTCAAAGTTTGAAATATGGAGAGAATTTTTTTAGTCCAAGGATTAATGGAAGAAATAATAAAGCAAATATAGTTTCTGAAGGAACTAAAAGAGAATGAGCATGAACAGAGTCTATATGGTTTTACAATTCAACCAGCTTTACTTACTGTGTCTCTGAGATTCACATATCGCAAATAGGCTCGTTGTAGGTTTGCACTCTTCAAATTGGCATTAGGAAGTTTTGCACCCTACAAATAGTTGAGGTCAGGAGATTTTGTTTCCAAAGTCCAGGAAATATGTGCTAGAAATAAATTTACCTTCAAATTAGCTCCTTCGAGATTAGCTCCCTCCAAGTTCGCATTAGTTAGATCGGCACCCTGAAATTTTTTGCAATAACGGTACAAGCATTAATCCCTATGACGTGAATCTAACTTACAATTCAACCTGATTTATTTACCGTATCTAATGTATATTTGTCATTCAAATATCCCTAACTCTCGAATGAAGGCAGAAATTGGCCAGCAAAGTCTTATAAAGAAAGATCTCTGAGAGTGTTTTTGATCCTACAATTAGAGACTCAAATGGTAGGTAAAGAAAGGCCTCATTCGAAAGGTAAAGAAAACTTTTATTCCATGAGGTTAGGTGCTTTTGAACCTTTTTGTCACCGGGTTCCAAACGTAAACACGATTAGCCTATTACCCAAAGGAAGACCTATGTAATTGAAGGGAAGGGAGCCAATCCCACAACCGACGAAGAAAGCCCATCGACTAATCCTCACCATGAATCCCGTGTATGGAACTTTTATCCCTATAAACCTTAAGCCTAGAAATGATCTTCACGACTGTTATAATGGAGTTGAAGATTAACAAAATAATCCTCCCTTCCTAAACAAAAGAAAAATGTGTCATCCAAAAGTTGGAGGTGGGACCAATGGATCCTTTCCCAACCTACATGAAAGCCCTCAGACAAATTTCTTTCCACAACCACCAACATCAAATCTGCCAAGGATATCCACAACCACGGGAAAGAGAAAGGGGATAAAGGGTTTCTTCTTTTTTCATACTCCTTGTAAATCCTAAGTAGGCTTTGAGTGGGGTCACAGACACACACAGAAATCTTTGGAAAGAAATATATTCAATAAGCTCCCAATCTTTTTATTATATGGTTTCATTAAATTGTGGATGATAGGATGGAAACATATTTTTGGGAGGATAAGAACCATCATGAGTTAGCCTAGTGGTAAAAAAGGAGACATAGTCTCAATAAATGGCTAAGAGATCATGGGTTCAATCATGGTGGCCACCTACCTAGGATTTAATATCATATGAGTTTCCTTGACACCCAAATGTTGTAGGGTCAGGCGGGTTGTCCCGTGAGATTAGTTGAGGTGCGCGTAAGTTAGCCCGGACACTCACAGATATCAACAGAAAAAAAAATTGGGAGGATAAGTGAGTGGGAGATAGACCCCTTTGCTCTCTGCATCTCCGTTTATATCATTTGTCCTCGGGAAATTTTCACAAATAGAAAAAATGTCAAACTATTTACAAAAAATAGCAAAAAAAATACTGATAGACATTGATAGACTTCTATCAGCATCTATCAGTGATAGACTTCTATCATTTCTATCACTGATAGATCCTGATAGACTTCTATCAGTGTCTATTATAACTATTTAAAAATTTTGCTATTTTGTGTAAATAGTTTTCCTTATTTTTCTATTTTTAAAACTTCCCCTTTGTCCTCTATAAAACATTGATTTTGTCAATAATCTCCTAGTTCTTTCTGGGAGCACTCCCTTATTTTCATTTGGTTTCCATCCTACTTGGTCTAATAAGGAATGAAAGGGAAACAACCAATGTCATAACTCTCTTATCTTTGATAGGAGAGTTTTGAGTTTAGATTAGGAAGAAAGAATATTTGGTGTTATAGCCCAAACCAAAATGAGAATTCTTCTTTAGTTTGTTTTTTCGGTGTTTGTTGGACCCTACTCCCTCTAGAGAGTCTATTTTCTCGTCTCTGTCAATAATAAAATTTCAAAGAATGTGAAGTTCTTTGTTTGAAAGGTTATCCATGAAGGAGTTAATACTCATGATCAGTTTTCGAGAAAGTTGTTTTCTTTGGTTAGGTTGTTGTGTTGCATTCTCTATCGAAGAGTGGAGGAAGACCTGGATCATTTTTTGTTCCTTTTTCTTTTTCTAATGAAAAATTGAACTTTCATTGAAAACAAATGAAAGAATACATGGACATACCAAAAGAAAGAAAGAAAGAAAGAAAGAGGGGGGGTTGGAGTGTGTGCTTTATTGTGGGTATTTGGAACAAGAGAAACAATAGGACCTTAAGAGGAGTGGAGAGAGACATTAGTGATAGTTGCTCCCTTGTTAGGTTGTATGTTTCTCTTTTGGCGTCGATGTTGAATTCTTTTCGTAATTATCCTTCAAGACTTATTTTGATTGATGGGAGTCTCAATCTTTAGTGAGATTCCGTTGTGGGCTTGGCTGCCTTTGTAATTTTTTTCATTTTTTTCCTCAAAGAAATTATGGTAAAATTTAAAAATTATAGTAATAATCATAATTCCTTCCCTATGTTTACCATTTATCAACACTAAGAAATTCTGAGAATGAGACCATTCTTTAAACTTTGGGAGGAAAAGAAAAGTCCTATTTATTTAATGCAGTCAAAACTACTCATTAAAAAATTCTAGCCTAAAGAAATCAGAGACTTCTTGAAGAAACAAATAGAGATGTAGATTTCTAGATAATACAGTTGTTTCTCCATGGTTCTCGATGTTCAATGTTACCCAGCTAAGACTTCTTGTAATTACTCTTCCTCTTTCTTTTTTTTTTTCTTACGAAACAAACATTTCATTAGTCTTCGTTATCTTTTTTGTAAACCTTTGGTGTGTGGGGATATCTAGTCCCCCTCCTTTTGTAATTACTCTTCCTTTTAAATTTAATATTAACTACCAAATGAAGAGTTGAATCTTTTGGAATGGTAATTTCCTCAGCTTTGGGACTTGGAGGAGGCCTTATATTTTCTTGATGAAATAATCCTAATCCAGAAAATTATAAAGACAATATACAGAGTATATAAAACCTAAACAAAGCCATAAACCAAACCTGAAGGTGTGCAGAGCGTAAATCTGCTCCACAGAAGCTGCAATCTACCAAACAGGCATCTGCAATATGACATGAAAGACTTCTGAGGGCAAAGTAAAAATGCTAGAAGAAACAAAGAATATACACCATAGTTATAGTTCTTTAACTAAAAAAAAAATTATTTTTTCTTTCTGTCCCACAGCTAAAGAATATAATTTCACAAAGGCCGATAATCACTTGTGTTTTGGAGTTTTGGAGTTTTTGAAGAGAAACCGTATTACAATGAATTTGATGATGTTTCCTTTGAGGCTTAAACTTAACAAAACTGAACCACCTACTAGTAGTTGATTAGAAATAAGTTTTGACGAAGACAAATAAAGTAATGAAAGAAAGATACAAAATTACCAAAAATTTGAATAAAATGAACTAAATCCCATAAACACTTTAAGTTTATAAAGAAAGTAGAAATTTTCCTTTCCCTATAAACTGAACATCTCAAATTTACATATGAGCCGCATTAATTCTCTCTCTCTCTCTCTCACACACACACACACAACTTTAATGAAAAACAGAAGATAGTACATCGATGAAGATAAGAAAGTCTAGATGATAAGAAATGCAACCTAAACCAGAGGGAAAGATGGTTAAAGAAAAGAAGATCAAACTCATCGAAGCATCAAAGAAAAGAATATTACAAAAAAGAACCCAAAGCAAGAAAGTAACATCTCATTAACCTAAGGCCTTTACTTTGGATATAGTTCTAATCAAACATGATGGAATCTTTATTGCGAAACAGAATTCAGGTGTCCAGTAAAATCAAGCAAAGACCTGATGGTGAAATACTTGTTAAAGAAAACAAGTGTTAAAGGAGAAATACCTTGTAAATTGGCACTCTGAAGATTAGCAGCTGCTAATAAGGCCCCACGAAGGTTTGCTCCAGTAAATTCACATCTTTCTAAGCAAAATATAATTATTAAGGAGGCAATCCTCAGAAAATCAGAAAAAATGTAATGAGAAGGGAATCAAAAATTGATTTTATACTCTCGCAAAGTTGCATTATGAAATATTGAGCCCTCAGCATCTGCATCCTGCGTAACACCAAATGGCATATAAATTAGATGCATTTTTTTCGTAGATACTGTGTGAACTCAACTTTTATAAATTTAAAATATCTTTCAAAAGATCAATCGATCAAAAAGCAATTATTGATATAAACATTATGCAGAATGCATTATCAATTTATCATTGATACTATTACAAATCTATGGAGAACATAATAAATTTCAGATCATCCTTAAAACGTATATTGACAAGCATTTTTTCACTAACTACTAGCTCATTCCTTACTATTGAAGTTAATAAAGAAAAACAGTCAACTGTTGCTGATAGAAGTTATTTTCCTAATTTCCACTCTTCAAGGAAAAATTAATAGTTATAAGTTTATAGTGACAGATGTATCCACGGCAGATAGAATTGCAATAGTACATACCCGAAATTTAGCACAATGAAGGTTTGCACGTGAGAAGAACACATTTTTAAGACTTGCATAGCTGAAGTCTACATATGAAAGGTCCTGTACATTTCTTTATAGCTTTAGGCATGACATATATAATCTTGCATTGGTAGCAACCAATAGATAATTCAAACATAGACCTTTGCAGATACAGCAACAAACATACATAAAACATAAATTTTATAAAAATAGCCAAGAAATAATAATTACAAAAATAGATTTTTTTTTTTTTACTAAACAAAAGTAGATATGTAGAATGAGCATATAACTTATTATTTATGGTAAATTAGTAAGTTACCTGCTTGCCTTTCTTAAAAATATATATATACATAACAAATGAGGAACCCATTTCAATTGATAACAATGAAAGTGGGCAATAGAAAAATGACATCCCATGACAAGCTAGAGAACAAAGAATACAAAAAACTTGCTAGCTACAAAACAATAAATGTATATCTCCGATTGACAAATAACAATAGAATCCTTAAATACAGAAATTCAGAAGGGAAGCCTTGAACCTAGCCAAAGGTCCAAAGTCCAAACCTCTAAAAACTCTCCTATTTTCTCTCACTTTCCTAATTACATAAACACACCGATAGTCAAGCAAAAACAAGGAAGATCATTGTATGAGGTTGATCCGCCCAAGAGCAA
This sequence comes from Lagenaria siceraria, assembly GCA_002890555.2. Classification (NCBI taxonomy): domain Eukaryota; kingdom Viridiplantae; phylum Streptophyta; class Magnoliopsida; order Cucurbitales; family Cucurbitaceae; genus Lagenaria; species Lagenaria siceraria. Next base: position 14,563,024 of record CM016485.1, read on the forward strand.
CAAGCAAGCCAAAGGAGAGGAAAAATGAATCCTTCTTAAAGTTTGAGATGCGGATTCTTAGAGGAGCAAGAAGGGAAAATAGATTATCGGTGTGTAAATAAAAGACTTACATGAGCAAATGCCAGAAGATTAAAGGGCCCAACTATTTTACTTAGAGTTCAAGTTTGAGAAAATAACCTGAATGCAGTGTGTCCACTTTCATATCAGATTAGACCCTTCTAAAATTGGAAATTATGAGAACGTCCTACACATGGTAAAAGGAAAAAAAATAGGGGAACTCTTTTGCAAGTAGAATATTGCATAAATCAAGGAAGAGAAAGTGAATGGATGTGATGCAATTAGTGATCTTCCTGGATGTAAGTAGAATCTCATTTCTAACTAGAAGGAAATAAATTCTCAAGCTGAGGCAAACATTCGGGGATGACTTTGCAAGGATTCCTGAAAGTGTCACTAATAACAAATATTAAAATCTTACCTCCCCCAAAAACAAAAAGGGCCTCGTTCAAAGAGATGAAAGTTGAAACAGTCCTCCCTACTAGAGCAAAAGAATATTGTATTGTTTGCAAACTGTAGATGGGTTAGATGAATTTTATTCTTCCCTCAAATTGAAACCTCCAGTGGCAAAGAATTCACTCTTGGCCTATTCAGTCTACCACTAATTAAGATAGAAAAGTTGACTGAGGGAAAACAATTACCCACTCAAGATATCCACTTAAAATCAAAATCTTTCTCTCAGAGGATCATATCAAAGAAAACAAAAAATAATAATAATAAATAAATAGTAATCTAAACTTAGGCCTTTTCTAAGTCTTTTGAAAATTAAACCTTCCGAAGTCCTATAGCACTCAGTAACTTTTGTAGGAATTATGATAACTAGCCCAAGACACAAAAGCGTCAAAATTTTCCATAATGGTACTTGAGACCATTTTATGCATTCTCTGTTAAAATCTTAGCAGTAATATATAGGTTGGTGACTGAAGTTATAGGTTTGAAGTACTTGATTCCAGGGCAAGAACTTCAAATTAGAGGCATTGACGATGCCCTTCTCATGAAACTCATTTAACACCTTCAAAAGTCTTCCTTGATGAAGAACCTTACCGTTGTCAAGACTGCCTCTTACCTTCTTTATAATATTTGGCCTTTTATAGGCCTTTTTCTTTGTTGATTCATATATAATAATGAGATTGTTTCTTTCATCTAATAATTTATCTTCTCATAAGTCAGGAAACTAGATAATTACCAGCTTTGAAAGATCAAGGCCACAAAGGTTAACGCCTCGCAGTCTAACTTTCTCAGATTGTATACACTTGATAATATCAACACGCTTCAGCTCTGGTTCCTCATCTTCCTTCTTTTTACTTAATACATCATTGATTCCATCGATAAGTCCCTGAATCAAAATTGTAATTCCCTCCAATCATTAATATAGAAGAAAAAATTACCTTACTTTAATAGAATTTGTTCTATAGTTTGTACAATCGTGACCTTTAGTCCATCAATATAGAAAGAAAAAAAAAAAAACAAACAAAATCAATTAATATAGAAACTAGCTCCTTCAACCAAAAAAATGACATTGAAAATATATGTTAAACAAAAAACTCGTGGAAGTAGGATGTGAATCATATGATTAAGACATCAATTAAATGTTGAACTACAGGAAAGAATGATAACTCACAAGCAACTGATAGTACTCTGCCTCTCGCAGAAGCTCTACGGTGTCAGAGTCGGAAAGAATTGGAACTATCCCATCCCTTAACCAGTTGAGAATGTGTCGAAAATGTTTCCCATCCCTATCCAAAAAGACAGATCCCTGCATCAAATAAACTATTAATGTTCAGAATAGAGATGGAGTAGATTTCCAGTAAAGCAAATCATATACAGATAGTGAATTATGTCAAGGAAGAAGAAGATTCCAATAGTCTAACCCCAACCTATTGCCATAAAACCTGAGACTAAAATCAATTGATTTATCATTGAAACGAAACCAATTACTTCTACTCCTGAAAACTAAATAAATAAATGATTCCAACACTGAAAACACGCACCTCCTCTGGATCCTGGCATAATGTATGACGGCCACTAAACATTGCAGCTAGCATCGAATCAGGTTCCCGCTGAGTCAATGTATCTAATGTTGTTCTAAATTTCTTCCCACCTGCAAGTAAACACGCAAAATTCACAAAAACCCAAGATCCTCCACGATTAACCCTAAATGAATAATACAACAGAATTAAAGATAGTGCAATGCTGCTTTCCAAGAAGGAACGTGCCAAATATCAGCTAAACTCGTCAATCAATTGTTAATTACAACATCTAAACAGGATTATCAGCAGCTAAACATCGAAACTTTTTTCGCAAACTAATCGGTAGTTGTTGAAATCAATAGTTTAATTCATTCACTTGGAGCCAAGAATAAAGTGATGTAGGCAATCGAATGCGAGAGATGAAAGGGCGAGAGAGGCTTACCAATGTTGAGGCGAACCAGAGAAGGATCAGAGGCCCCCTTCATTGATGAGCTGAGAGGGAGGAAGATTGCAACTCTGCAGGTGAAAATTGAAACGAAGCTGGAATGGGAAACAAGAGAGAAGAGAGAGCGAGAACGTGGTTTTGTTTTGAGGTATCTATTTTTGCGACTTCGAAGAAGAATAATACATTTTGGCCTTATGAAACACGCTATTTGACCAATCATCGCATGCCATGTAAGAGAATAATTTAAAAGGGTTTTTTGTGAAAATTTTCACAAATAAAAAAAATATTAAATTATTTACCGAAAATAGTCAGAAAAAAAATACTAATAAACATTGATAGACCTCTATTATTTTTACTTCTATTATTTTTATCACTGATAGACCATGATAGAATCAACGTCTATCACAACTATCTAAAAAAAAATTCTATTTTGTGTAAATAGTGTCTCTTATTTTTCTATTTTTAAAAATTCTCATTTTTTTTTTGTCAAAATGTGGTATAAGATAAGAGCCAAACGAGCTTAGTTAAATGATAATTGACATGACTTGAATTAGAGGTTCAAACCTTCTTCCCTATGGTAGTTGTACTAAAAAAATTATTTCAATATAGGAGGGTAAAGATATAAAAATATACAAACAAAAATAAAGTTGGAAACAATATTAAAAATCTAAGCCTACGAGATAACACAACTATTCATTGGAGTGCTCAACTGACTCCTCGCAGACTATGAGCCTTGACAGAAAGTCCTTTGAGCATAAACCTTCAATTTCATAGTCAATTATAGAAGGAGGGTATGACCAATGATCACAATCAGTGCAATAAATAAAAGGATTACAGATCTCATCTTTACAACAAAGGCTACAAAATGATTACCCAACAAATCAGAGAAACCAATCAAATGAGTCAGGCACATTGCAAAAGCATCAAACGAGAGAGACATTAAACTACTAATGAAAAATTTTCCTACTTCCTATACACCGTCTATTTACTGTGTGTCACATCAACGTGCTTTTAAAATAGAGTCAGACATACTGATATTAATATGCAGTCCACTATATTGTGAATAAAGAGAGTATGGTGTTCACGTAGTACTAAAATAATTCTCAATGCTTGTGTGCATTTACTCTATCTTGAGGACAGCTCACTCGATTATCCAACTACGGTTTGCCACGTGTCAAATATTTTATTACTATTTTTTTAATGTATAATTGGGAGTGGACTATATGATGATTAGTAGAACCCATGATGTACCTAATTGTTGGACTTTCGTAAATTTCACCATTTGAATTACAATATCTAAAAAGGAGTTTTAAAAACAAATAGGGAGATTTTTAAAATTAAAAAAATAAGATAAACTATTTACACAAAATAGCAAAATTTTAGATAGTTGTGATAGACGCTGATAGATGTCTATCAGGGTCTATCAGTGATAGAAATTATAGAAGTCTATCACTGATAGATGCTGATAGAAGTCTATCAATGTCTATCAGTGTTTTTTTTGCTATTTTCTGTAAATAGTTTGACATTTTTTCTGTGTGTAAATTTTCCAAACAAATATGTCAAAAATGGATAATCGCTATTGGTTACTATTTCAAAACCATCTCGTCAATACCTTGTTTACTTCAATGTGGAACAAGAATAAAAAAATTTAATTTTTATTGATGGTGTGTTACCTAACATGCATAAAATATAATAATACGGTGTGTGGGTTCAACCACCAATTTGAGAATCTAATTCTCATTATCATTTTTGTTAACTGTTTTACATTTTTTTTCTTTGGTCTATAAATGAGATATTATTTTTTTAACATGGTTTCTCTCTCTTAACTATATATATATATATATATATATATATATATAGTTAACACTAGGAATGTAACAAAAAAACCAACTCGATCTAAGTTGATCCATGGTTTGGTTCGATTTTAGGTGTAAAATTAGACATATTAGTTTATACTTTGAGAAAAACAAAAAAAAAATGTATTGGTTTAATTTATTTTTTTTATTGAAAAATCAGTCAAAATCAAATTGATTGTATTATTTGAAACTTTTAATATTTTATTAGGTTGGATGAACGGTGAACAATTTTATTACTAAGAAACAAAAGTGCCCGATTTTAATCTACAAAATAGGCAAATTTTAATTTTTAAAAAAAGTTCAATCTAAAACAAAAGTCAAAATAAAATTAAAAAATCAAAATAGAAAATAAGGAAAAGACTATACTAAACTCAAAACCAAAGACCAAATCAACATGGAACTAAACCGATCAAAATTAAAATATTATTTTCTTTTATTAAATATTAGGTTGATTTCCTATTTTATACCATGGTTCGATTCAATATAGTTCTTGATTAACTCTAAAATCGAGAAAATCGAGTCAACTATCCCTTATAGTAACCCTCTTGCAATCTTCCTTCACTTAAAAGGCACTATTTTCAAAAAGGATAAGGAACTATTGGATGATGCTTTTTTGTCTCTATATTTGCTTCCTATTGCGTGCTACATTTCATTCCAAGCGGCAAATGTCTTTTATGTCAGCTTTTTTGGGACACCTTTTAAATTAACAAACACCACACCGTCAATTTTATTTCTAAAATATAGTTCATATCAAATTTATTAGCGTATGTTTTAATACTTACACACACTATTTTTAAATATAAAAAAATTAACTAAATTATTTTTAAATATAGAAAAATTTTAATAAATTTTTTTCTATATTTATAAATAGTCTGATATTTTTAAGATAATTTGATAGTAAGTCGTAAAATTAAAATGGATCATATAAATGAATGATTTATAAAAATGGTTAAAAAATATTTTAAGTGAGTTGTTTTTAAGCACTCATAAAATCGTTCCAACCAAATAATGAATTATAAGTGTAATTTCCAAATCATTCTTCTTAAGATCAAATTCAACCACGTAATCAAGAATTTTATTATTTTAAGTTAATTCTATTAAATAAGTTAGGCAATTTGATTTATTCTAACGAAGAGTCTTATTTGTATAAGAAAAAAATGTTGGTGAAAAATTGAGTTATTTTTTCAGAGGTGAGAATCACACATGGCTTAATTAAGCATTGCGATCTCATATTACTTACTATCTCCTTTAGCATTGGACTTGAACTCCAAGGGGTACCCATGTTTTAGAAAGGGTGAAGAGATAGGGCTTGATGACTTCTCCACACAGAGTACCAGTTCCAACAATTTATTATAACGAGGAGGCATGTTTGCATAAGAAAAAAATGTTGGCAATTATTTTAAATATAACATTTTAGTATATCACCAATGGATATCCATATTATACAATGTATCACACAAATAAAACTATTCTTATAAAAAAAAATGGGAAATTACTATAAACAGAAAAAATATCAAACTATTTACAAATATAGAAAAATTTCACTATCTATCAGCAATAAACCGCGATAGAACTCTATTGCTTGAGCGATAGAAGTCTATCTCGGTCTATTGCTGATAGATAGTGAATTTTTTTTTATATTTATAAATAATTTGACTCATTTTTGGAAAATTATTTAAAATAACTTGAAAAGTAAAAACTTTTCTATGACTGACCTCTTTTCAAAAACTTGTTTGCTATTGACCCAATTGGCATGTGAAATACCACTTTTACTCTTACTATTAAATATTTCACATTTTTTTTCTATTTTCTACATCTCTTTTGCTTTTCTCTTTCAACAACCAAAAAATAAAAATTTAATGTCATTTAAAAGTAAAGATGCTTCAACATTTTGCTCAATTTCTAAGTATATTTGGAAAGAACACGAAAAAACGTATAAAAACGAGTGGTCATTTAGCTAAAATGAAGTTGTATCGACGAAGATATGACAAAAACAAAATTATCGTATGTGCAGAAAAAGTGTGGGATCGCTGACATCATGGTACGCGATCGCTTATGTCATGGTGCGCGATCGTTGACCTCATGGTGCGCGATCGTTTTGCAATTTTGTTTTAGTCATATATCCGCCGATACAACTTTGTTTTAGCTAAATGACCGCTCGTTTTCATACGTTTTTTCGTGTTATTTTCAACCATACTTGTAACTCTACCAAAAAATTAAACAATCTTCAACTCTAATACTCCAAAAGTAAAATTTATCGAAGTTTAAATGTTGTAGGACCATTTAGATTCAATATTCTTTTAAATTTTGTTCTTTTTATAAGCATTATCAAAAAGAGCACGAAAAATTGTATAAAAACGAGTAGTCATTTAGCTAAAACGAAGTAGTATTAACGAATATATGACCAAAACAAAATTAAAAAGCAATCACGTACCATGATGTCAACGATCGCGCACTTTTTCTGCATGCTTGGCAATTTTGTTTTTGTTATATCTTCGTCGATACAATTTTGTTTTAGCTAAATGTCCACTCGTTTTCATACATTTTTCCGTGCTCTTTCCAATAATGTTTATAAAAAGAAAAAAATGTCAAAGAATATTGAATATAAATGACCTTACAACATTTAAACTTTGATGAATATTACTTTTGGAGTATTAGAGTTGAAGATTGTTTAATTTTTTGGTAGAATTACAAGTACGGTTGAAAAGAACACGAAAAAACGTATGAAAACGAGTGGTCATTTAGCTAAAACAAAGTTGTATTGGTGGATATATGACTAAAACAAAATTGCAAAACAATCGTGCACCATGAGGTCAGAGATCGCGCACCCTAACGTAAGCGATCGCGCACCACCCTAACGTAAGTGATCGCGCACCATGACATCACCGATCGCGTACCATGAGGTAAGCGATCGCGCACCATGACATAAGCGATCGTGCACCATGACATAAGCGATCGCGTACTATGATGTCAGTGATCGCGCACCATGACATCACCGATCGCGTACCATGAGGTAAGCGATCGCGCACCATGACATAAGCGATCGTGCACCATGACATAAGCGATCGCGTACTATGATGTCAGTGATCGCGCACCATGACATCACCGATCGCGTACCATGAGGTAAGCGATCGCGCACCATGACATAAGCGATCGTGCACCATGACATAAGCGATCGCGTACTATGATGTCAGCGATCGCGCACTTTTTCTGTACATACGATAATTTTGTTTTTGTCATATCTTCGTCGATACAACTTCGTTTTAGCTAAATGACCACTCGTTTTTATACGTTTTTTCGTGTTCTTTCCAACTATGCTTAGAAATTAAGCAAAATATTAAAGCATCTTTACTTTTAAATGACATTGAATTTTTGTTTTTTGGTTGTTGAAAGAAAAGAGCAAAAAAGATGTAGGAAATAGAGGAGAAGGTGAGTATTTAATATTAAGGATAAAAGTGGTATTTCACATGCCAAAAGAGTCAATAGCAAACAAGTTTTTAGAAAGAGGTCAGTCATAGAAATTTTTTTGCTTTTTGAGTCCTTTTAAATAATTTTCCCTCATTTTTCTATATTTGAAAACTACAAAAAAAAAAAAAAAAAAAAAAAAAAATCACTTGTGTCGCATAAAAACTGATTGCAAATATTTTTAAATAAGTAAAGAAATCTTGAGAAAATCAATGAGATAAAAATCCAAATGGAAGAAAAACTTGCTATTAATTATAATTTTGATTTGTGTATTTATCTCTAGTGTATACCAATTCTTGATTTACCTATGAAAGTTTATAGTACATATTTTGAATTGATCATATAATTACTAGTTATAAATTTTAATTGATACTCATACAACGCTATAAATTTAAGCGTATATGAATTAATATTTTTTCATAAAAACAAATATATTACACTTGTGAGATTAACAATGTATCAATTTTTATTTAGACTAAAAGTGTATTTATATTAACTTTTCAAGTACATAATATTAAAAATAAGTCATATTTGGAAAAGAAATTTGGTGTTTGGCCACCACTAAAAATAGTTTTGAAAGACAGTTTAAAATTTATTTTATAAAATATTTATCAAAAGAGAGTTTAAATGAAAATAATTTTTTTAAAAAAATATTTTTTCTTTAGTCAATCTAAACAGGCTTTAAGTTATATATATGTATGTATATATATGTGTGTGTGTTTGTGTGTGCATATATATGTGTGTGTGTGCATATATATATATACATACATATATATATATGAAAGTATGCAACACTTTGGTGCATCTCATGCAATCCACCCAATTGCACTTAACTTTTATTTTCTATACTTATAAAAGTTCGACATATGAATTGAGAAATTCGAATGTTTAACCTTCTTGATTTTTTACAATATGTGGAGTAGGAGAATCGAGCATTTAATCTCAGAGTCAATAGTATACAAGTTTTATACTAGTCGAGTTATACTCATATTGACTTTTTTATCTCTTAGGCGATGACACCCGTCTTAAGAAGAATTATGTTATATTCTTCAAATATATTATACTATATCAAATACGAGTTCAATAATATAATGTATCTGGTACTATCGACCTCAACAAGTTCTTTTCGCCGCCTCATATATATATTGTGGGTATGTGTGTATGTGTGTGTATATATATACACACGCGTAATTAAGGAAAAGAAAGTGTAAATAATTACTTCATAAGCGACAAAGTTGAGATTCTATCCATAATTTCCAAGCCACAAAGGGGTCCCCTGTGGCATGCACAAAGCGTTGCATGAGGAATGCCACGTGGCCAAGTGCTATAAAGACACGTACATCACGCACCTTTCACTGCGTAGCCATTAGAACCGAAAAGCTTCTTCCTCCTTAATTTCATTCCCAATGGTTCAGCAAATCGAAATCACCGCAACAATGGCGACGACCTCTCGGAAACATCTCTCCTCCATCGCCAATGACGTCGTCCAACGCTGTGCTCTGTAAGATAACTTCTTCTTCTTCGCTCCTTTGCAAATCGAAAGAACTTCGCAATGTTATTCTTCTTGTTCCGTGGTTTGTACAGACCTGATTGAGCCTGGTTTTGATTGCTAAACGATTATTGGAGTACTTCTGCAGGAGAGTCGACAGTTCGGTGGAAGCATTGGTGCAGGAGTTTGAGATTTCGTGGAAACCTGAGACCGGAACCTATTCGAGGAAGTTCGTGGAGTTTTGTAGCGCTAAGGCTCTGGCAGTTATGTGCCGGAACTTGGAGGAAGGTATTGGTAATGGATCGTTTAGCCGCTTCAGTTTCGATATGATGCTTGCTTGGGAGACGCCTTCTTCTGAAGACGAAGAGTCTCGTGAGGTACGTACAGACACGCACTTCTCTTCTTCGGTCGTCCTTGTTAAGAAATTCTCTATATTAGGCTTCTATTTACAAGTTCTTTTCGATTTAGTTTGAAGATATATTCCACCGTATTTCTGTTTATAATGTTCCGGAATTTGATTTTGGTATTGGGAGAATACATCGTTCTTGGCTCTAATTGCAGCTGTTGTTCTTTTGTAATGTTCTGCAAAAGTTGGATTATGGTGTTATAATGTAATATTCGAAATCTTTTTTAAGTTTCTTTCCAGTTGATACTTTCGTGCTGAATCTCTGCCTTATGCATCGGTATTATTGAGTTTGTTCGTGTATAACTTTTTACATTTCTCTGTTGATGTAACAGGAGAGTGTGGCGAAGGGGAAAGAAGAGAAGAAGAAAGTCGTAGCAGCCAATGTGCCTCCGGAGCAAGATGAGATCCCTCTTTTCTATTCGGACCTTATGCCCTTGCTGGTAAGCATATCATGTGTGTGATGGACGATCTATTTTCTCTCTCTCGCCTTTGGGCTCCTAATTTTGCGATTGTCTTGACAGGTTAACGACGATCCAGATGTTGGAGAAGATGCATATGTGTGGTTAGGGTCTTTGGTTCCCTTAGTTTCGGATCTTGTCAATGCAAGATTCACATTCGAAACTCTAACAGCTCCAACTGGACACCGGCTACATTTCCCAGCATATGATAAATTTCTGAAGGAAATTGATAAGTAATTGCTATAACTTGTTCTAAATTATAATTTTAACTTTTCCATCTTCAGTGTGGCGGAGTAGAGGGTGAGAAACACATTAGTTTTATTGATGAAGAAATATTATAAATGTTAGGTTTACATTTACCTTTTATGACCTAACCATCACGATCGTATAGTCGTGTTGAACATTTAATCTTGACGTCATTGGTACCGTGCATTTGTATGTTATCAATTATGTAACGTTATCCTTATAATTACAGTTAATAGAAATTCTGTACCACGTGTGAAGATAGGCACACTAACGGGCACCTGCCCTTTCTATATATAAGGCTTATTTTATTTTTCTTTGTACTGATAGGGGTTCTCCTGCTATTTTACAATTTTTTTTATAATTGATCAAACACTTCCTCAAAGATTTGAGGAAAGTGAGTTCGATGTGGTTTTCTAAAATAGTGAAACGTCTTTTAGCTAACTGAAGCCATTTTTCAAGTTTTTCACAACATTGAATTTAGAAGTTTTGAAGAACACGTAGAAGAACTTCAAAGTAGTTCTAGAGAGAATACTTAATTAGCATTTCTTTTCGGCCAGATACTTTTTATAAGTCATTATAGATTCATTGTCAGTGCTCAAGTCCCCAAACCTGGTAGGGAGAAGGGAATTTTTGTTATAGAGTTGTAGGTAATTAAAATATCTACATTTTATCACTTAACTTCTGAATCTTCTTCTCACTTTTTTTTTTCCTTTTTTGGCTCTTGTTCAATTTATCATCTCCAGATGCATGAAGCATCTACAGAAACAGGCAACACCAAAGGGTGTAGAACTACGTGATGATGAGTTCATATTGCACGTGGAGGGCACTGCTAGCTCACAGAGGGTAGTGCGCCACATTGGATCAACAAGTTGGCCTGGTTAGATTTAGCAAATTTTCATTATTTCATCTCCCATTTGATTGATCTGTCATTGAGAACATGCCCGAGCATGAAGGTCATTTTTCTGTCTCAGGAAGGCTTACATTAACTAATTACAGCCTCTATTTTGAGGCTTCGGGAGTGATAACATATGAAAATGCAGTTGAGATAGAACTCTCGAGGGACACTATGCACAGTGTGAAGCCAGCTTCCACAGGACCTTGGGGTGCACCACTTTTTGACAAGGCAATAGTCTATGAGTCCCCTGCAATGTGAGATTTTAATTAATTAATTAATTTATATATATATTTTTTGGGCGATGATTGAGCAATTAGTGTAAAAGAAAAGCGAATCTATAAATGATCAAAATATTTTCACATTTTTATAGATTAGAGGAAGTTGTGCTGGAGTTTCCAGAGATAACAAGTTCCACAAGACGTGATCATTGGCTAGCATTAATAAAGGAGATCATACTCTTGCATCGTTTTTTGCGGAAATTTAATGTGGAGTGTCAGACACAAGCATGGGAGATGCATTCAAGAACAATATTAGGGATTATAAGGCTTCATGCAGCCAGAGAACTGCTTAGATTATCTCCACCTGTTCCTACAAAGTTCTTAATCTTTGCCTTATGTGACGAGTTACCAAAGGGCGACTAGGTGTTAGAAGAACTTGCTGAGAATCTGAAGTTGCTGAATAGTGGACGCCCATGTTGTGCGACTTCGACCCTGAGATATTTGAACATGTCACAATTATCCGACTCTAGTGTAGATGTAACACAGAAAGTTTGTAATATAAGTACTGAACTTGATGAAGCCCAGTCCTCCTTAGAGAATGCCATTAATCTGGCCAGAGAAAAAGAGAAGGAAGTTGCAGTTGCCAAGGCTACCACTGTAGGACTGAAAGAGGAAGGAATCGGTGAAAGTGCATTCATCTTCATGGCAAGCATCTTAATTTAATCAGATCTTTTAAGAAATTTATACTCTAGCGATTTCTTTTTAATTAAGAACTTGATAATATGATACAGGAGCTGCTAAAGCCACTCAAGAGCAGGTTATCTTGGTTCAAAGAAGTTCTTGAATGGGAAAGACCAATGACTACTGTTATCGTGCTCGCTGTATCTTTGATAATTACATATAAGTAAGTTCTGTTTGGGCATTTTGTTTGCACCAAATATCCTAGTTGTACGATTCAATACTCGTATTCTTCAATTTTTCTTGGTTGGCAACTAACCTACATTCACGGATGTAGGGAGTGGTTTGGCAAGGCTGTGGCTGCCTTCCTGTCTTGGGTGGTCATGGTGATGCTTCAAGCGAGAAAAGAAAAGGTTCAGGAGAAGTGCGATGAGATTGTAGTCTGCACTTCCACTGACCAAACTACGATGGAGAGCATAGGGGCTGCCCAACAGAGTTTGCAAAATGTGCATGAGATTGTGCAGACGGCAAACATTGCAGTGTTGAAAATTTGGTCCATTTTCATATCCAAAACTCGCAAGGTACATTCACATTTCTTAAGTAAATTTTTTTCATGTGTCCTGTCGTTTCTCTTGATATTTACTCTGAAATTCCTTTGGATAGAAGTATTTGCTCAAAATAGGTGGTAATAAATATACAATTTCAAAGTAACACTTCCAAAAACTCAAGCTGTTATGCGGAGTTGGCTGATTATAGTCATAATCCTTCAAAACTCTTCGTGGTTAGGTTGGGTAGTTTAGATTTTATTTCAATCTTCGACATCCAATGAAATACAATTGGCCATGTATGGAAAGATTGATAATACAGGGAGATTGAGCACATAGAGTGAGAGGTGTTGATGGTAGGTATTTGAATTGGAGACGACCTTTTCCATGGTCACATATAAAAAAGGTGTCTATATTGATAATATATGGGATAAGAAAATCGAAACTTTGATCTCAAGTTGGTAGTACAAGCTTTATGCCTATTGAGCTATGCTCATTTTGGATGAAAGAAAGTGTTAGGTTTTTTCTTCGTTAATGATTTTAGTGAATTTGGTTTCACATGGACATGAGTTGGATGATTATTACAAAATTATAATTAAATGGTTTTAGAAATTGGAAAAATCACTCGAGAACCATTTTACAAAAATAGTTAGTTTAACAAATGTTAAAATTGAACCTTCAAACTTACAATAATTGTAGAAATTGAACACCTAAATGATAGGAATTGAGTCCTCAAATTATACCATTGTTACACTTTGTAAGTTTGAGGTCCGATTTTTATAATTATACAAGTGTGAGGGCGATTAAGGGTATAAATTGCAACTACCATTACATCATAAGTTAGGTGTGCCGAAAAAGGAAAAAAACAACATAAAACATAACTGCATTGTCATCTTCTCCACTCTATTTAAATTGACACTTGAAAGAGGAGTTCATTTCCCATTTAAATAACAATTCCTACTTTCTTTGTTGGGTTGCAGCACGCAGACATGGCCATGGCAGCATTGAGTGGCCTAGCAATAACACTGGCAATAGTTCCAACAAAGTACATAATAATGGGGTTAATATTATACGGCTTTTTCGTGACCTCGAAACTTCAGAAGAAAAATGTGGGTACCAACAGCGGCGGAGACAGACGACTCAAAGAATGGTGGGACTCCATCCCCGTCATCCGCATCCGTGTTGTCGACAAACTTCCTGAGAATGAATACTCCAATTAAGGGTATCCTTTTCCCTTCTTTTTGAATGTTCAAATTCATATACTTTGTCTTTTGTGAATATGGACAAAATGAAGGCCCCCCAGAGAATAAGGTGACAGTGGGGTTTGATTTTTAGGAGTATTGAAAAATACTATACATAATATTTGGGGGCTTCTTGTTTTTGATTTGGGACCCACCCTTTTTTTTTTTTTTTTTTTTTTTTGTTCAATTTTGGACTATGTTTTAGGTTGGAAATAAAGTGCATGAGCTATAAGTATCATAGATTTTATTCAACCTAGTATCTAATAGCTAAACAACTAGTTTCACAGTATGTAAATATATATATTTTAAGGGGAATTTGTAAAAATTGACCAATAAGAAAAACTATTTACACAAAATAGCAAAATCTTTAGATAGTTGTGATAGACGCGGATAGAAGTTTATCAGGATCTATCAGTGATAGAAATGATAGAAGCCTATCACTGATAGATGCTGATAGAAGTCTATCAATATCTATCAGTGTTTTTTTTTTTTTGCTATTCTCTGTAAATAGTTTAACATTTTTTTTTTATGTAAAAGTTTCCCTATATTTTAATCTAATTTGAACAATGACTCGTGTTTGGTTTAACTTTTCAAGTGTTAAATTGAAGTTTGTGGCCACTACTCAAAATAATTTTGATAAAGTCTTTTAAATAATTGCTATTAAAAGAATTTCAATGAAAATGGCTCTAAATTTCACTTTAGGTATCCATATGAAATTTAGGTATAGCATATGTACATATGGATATGGATGAATAAATTTGGTCTTTTTTTGGGGTTAATATTTATTTAGTGCGGGTATGGAGATTTAGATATTTAATTTTGAAAAAAGAAATAATTTTAATGGAAGATGTTCGTACATGTACAGTTAAATGGGTGGTTAAAACTTGTAAATTTGACAAATATTTGACTCTAGTATTGTATTTATAGTTCGCATGTGATTTTCTTTAATGATTTTTTAATAGTTCGCATGTGATTTTCTTTAATGATTTTAAACAAAATCTTCAGAGCATATTGGCAACATTGCAGTAAAATTAGCATAAGAGCAAAGAGATTCAATTTGATGTTATCTAAAATATCGATGTCGGTGAAAATATGAAGGTATTAATTTTACGAAAATTCTAATGAAAATTTTTAAAAATTATAAAAAAATTAATTAATAAATATATATTTTATTATTTTTAAATAAATAAAAGGGAAATTATTATAAACAAAAAAATATCAAACTATTTATAAATATATAAAAAAATTTCATTGTCTATCCGTGATAGATCGCGATAGAATTTTATTGCTTTCTATCGTTTAAGTAAATAAATTCTATCGTCTAAGCGATAAAATTCTATCGCGATCTATTCTATTAGTGATAGACGGTAAAAAAATTTTATATTTGTAAATAGTTTGGCTCATTTTTCTATATTTAAAAAGAGTCCTAAATAAAATGTCTACTATTTATATTATGTTTAAATGAGTGATATTTTAATGTTTATTTTTTTGTGTTTTGTAAATTTTTTTAAGTTGCATAATATAATAATAGTCAAACACCTAAGATATCCGATTGCCATGCTAAATCTTTTTACTTACATTAACACGCAAAAACGAAACAAAAAAAAAAAAAAGTACCCTAAAATTATAGAATATTTTTCTTTGAAATTGTCAAAGGGTAAAAATTCTTTCTATGGAAAAAAAACATTTTTCAATTGTGTTACTGTTTCTCAGCGTCTATGATATTATGTTCTACACCCATTAAACGAGTTTTAAATTTTCTACCTTTAAACCTTTTTATTGTGTTCAAAAGGTTATGCAAGATATAAATGAAGGTTTGAACCACCTCTTATTAAGGCTATTTGATGTTTAAATATATATATATATATATATATATATATATATAGATAGATAGATAGATAGATAGATAGATAGATAGATAGATAGATAGAGGTTAAAAAATATTTTTGGTTCCTAAATTTTTATGAAAGTAACAATTTAGTCCTTGGATTTTGGTTTGTAACGTTTTAGTCCATATATTTTCCTTAAACTTTATAAGTAATAATTTTGTCCTTGTACTTTTTAAATTTGTAATAATTTAGTCGTAGAAATTAATGTTAAGATTTAATGAGATTTTTTGTACATTAACTAAATTGTTATATAGTAAAGTTCAAGGACTAAATTGATACAAAATTGAAAGTACGAGAACTAAATCGTTACAAACCAAAGTTTAGATATTAAATTGTTACTTTTATGAAAGTTTAGAAATTAAATTGTTACTTTTATGAAAGTTCAAGGACCAAAAGTGATTTTTAACCCTATGATTTTTTTTTAATCCAATAACAAGTGGTGCAACCAATTTAAACTTTCGACTTAGTTGAGTTGATTAAAAAAAAAAAAAAAAACCCAAATGGTAGCATTATTTGTTGATTTGGTTGGCTTGGCTAGCATTTTAGCATCAATATTTTTCCTTTTTTAGTTTAACCGGTTGGTGGAATCTTAAGGGTAATTATAATGAGTAGCAATTTTAAGAATAATAACCAAGTGTATAGCAACATTTTTAAAAAATTACAAATATAGCAAAGCCTATCGGTGATAGACTTCTATCGCTGATAGACTCTTATGGTCTATCTACCATCAAAATCTATTAGCGATATAAGTCTATTACTAATAGACTTTGCTATATTTGCAATTTTTTAAAAAATATTGTTATATATACTAATATTTTAAATTATAATATATCTATAACTGTTCCTAATCTTAATCTAATTTTGAGATTGTCGAACTCGGAGGGTAAACAAAATTAAATGCTCTTTCATATCAATATATATTCTTTTACACAGTATACGTATCAAGTAGATCGTGGGAGATCTTCCAAAAAAAAAAGGTAGATTGTGGGAGATCTTCCAAAAAAGATGGAGTTTGATATGCTTTCTTTGAATTATGCTTTTGTGATTTTTACCTCTAAGTTAAATTATAAAAAAAAATAACTCAAACTTTTTACTTCATTTCAAAAATATGTTTAACTCTCGAAAGTTTCAATAATATATCTAAATTTTCAAGAAAAAGTTAAAAGATACTCTTATTCTTATTACTTTATTTTAAAAATGCTCTCGTATTTTAAAAACAAAAGAAAAATAATTTTATCGTTAATACTTCATTTAAAAAATACTCTTGCAACTTTCAAAAGTTGTATAAATATCATCAATATAATAATAAATGCTCTTACTGGTAGTATCTGGATGGAAATCGTTTATCTATGTCTAATAGATTACCTTCTTCTTTCGTTTCCTATCTCGTTTACTTTAATCTATGATCTAATACTTTTTCATTTTTTGTTTTTTTTATTTACTTCTTCAATGTTTACTTAATCTTCTTCTTTTTTTATTCACAGATCTCTAAAACCAATTTATCCTCTTTTTCTTTCTTTTCTTAAATACCACAACTTGATGAACTATTTCATTTCTAAATACATGAATATAAGAAATTTCAACATTTAAATACAGTTTTTTTAAAGTTAATAAGTTGGGAAAGAACCAATTCGAAAACAACTTATATAAATAATTTTTTTTTCCATTTAGATACTCTTATTTTGTCCCATTTGTCTAGGTTTTACACCAATTTTCTCAACAACCAAATGACTTAAAAATTTAAGTTAAACTATCATAAAATCCCACAAAGTCCAAAAAAAAAAAAAATCTTCTCTTAGAACTCAACAAAATGATAGAGGAATGTCATCTTTGATCATGGTAAACCATCTTAACTTATTACAACAAATAAACTAATTTAAATTACAAAATAGATCAACAAAGTCTTTTTCGCTACAAATTTGTTAATGCACTTGTTTTCTTATTTTCACTCCCATTGATTGTCGTCAAAATTATGATAAAAGTTCTAAACATGTTTTTTTTTTTTTTGTGTGTGTGTTAAACTTTAACAACGTATTCACTCACACGCAATTACTAACGTGTAAATTTATTAGAACATTTAAGTCCTAAAGTCACTGGTGGTTCTACTGTTCAACTTTCTTCTTGCCATGACCTGTATACTTTGATTGAAGGGTGTAATTTTATAAATTAAGGAATAGAAGAAAGGGAGTAAGATAGTATATAAGAAGAGAGTGAAAAAAAAGAAGAAGCAAAGATTCTCTTCCATTGTAAATAACATTATAGGCACATCTATATTGTTAGATCATGACGTTTCACATTTGCAGTTTGAATTGCACCCACATACGAATGGTGTTGGACCGGTATGGCAACCCTAGAGGGGTGAATAGGGTTTCTTTAAGTTAATGAAAACTTTTTCCTAATGTGGGCCCAATTAAGCAAGTCAATAAGTTTTTTGCTAATAAGTAATTTAAACAATAATTTCATGCAAATAAATTCAACCCAAAGTAATCAAGAAATTAAAAGTAACACTTTATAACATCCTATTTAATTTCAACAAGAAGATTGGTATATGATATGGAATTTTAAGAACTACCAATCTCAATAAATAATTATGAGCAATTGATTTCAAGAATTAAAAAGTGTAATTAATTTCATGCAATGAAATATAATAACAAAAATTAATTGAAAAAATAAATAGGAGAGAGATAGAGAAAATAACATCGAAAATTTATAGTGGTTCGGCACAATCGGCCTACATCCACTTCCCAAGCTCCTCTTGGGTATGTCACTACGAACTTGACTCTTTCCACGGTTTAGAGTTGAACCGTTACAACGTTCCTTTTCTGGGCGCAAGAACAAACCCGATCCTTTACACGGTTGAGGATCAAACCGTTACAACAACTCTTTTTCCGGGATCAAGAGCAACCCTTACAAAAGTTTAGAAACGAAGAACAAGATGAGGAAAACTCTCTCAAAGAGTAGATTTACAAATTTGTAGCACTCAACAAATCAATCCTCACAATAAAATAAATCTCTCTCAAGAATTAGATGAAAAGAAGAAAATTGAAGCTTGAAGATAGAGCAACAATGGAAGCTTAATGAATTATGGAGGATTGTAAAATAATAAAAGTTGTTTTAATTTTGGAGAAGATGAAGTGTTTAAAAAGAGATGGGTAGGTAAAAACCAAATTCATTTTGAGCCATTAGATGTTGGTAAAAGAAAATTGAATGGTGGAGATTTAAACTTAACTAGCCGTTAGACACACATATAATATAATATAAAATTCATTTTCTTTTAAGGACAACTAGCCGTTAGACACAAACATATATAATAATATTAAATTCATTTTCTTTTTAAATTCATTTTGTTTTTAAAATCATTCTTTTTAAAACCAACAAAAATCAAAAGCTCCATGTGTCACTTATCTATTGCTCCACTTGTCATCCTCTAGTAGGTCAACTTTGATGATTTGGCCGTCACGTCATCGACATCGAGTATTTTTTCGTTAAACTTGTTTTGGTCATATCTTCTTCGTTTGAACTCCAATTTGAGTGATTCAAATTACGTTGGAACCGTTGTTCCAAGCTCTACACAATGGACACTTCAAAATACTCAAATTGTTAATAAATAAAAGTAGGTTTGTTATCATCAAAATATTAATTAATTAATTAATTAATTTGAGATTAAGGGCCAAAAAGCCAACAAATGGATGTGTTGATTCAATGTGTAACCTCATTCATTTGAACGACTGTGTGTCCCCCAATATAAATTGTAACTATTTGACCATTATTTCAATGAACACCTCAACTCGAAAAATCGCATCTCGTAAGTAAAGTTTGAAGGACAAAAGAGTCATTTATTAAAATTGTAGTGGGAAATGAGGGAAGCAACGATTCTCCAACATTATAAACAACATTTTAGATACATTTATATTGTGAGAACATGATGTTTTATATTTACAGTTTGAATCGCACCTATTTAAATTGTAACTATTTGACCATGCTTTCAATAGGCACCTAAACACGAACAGTCGCACCCTGCCAACAAAATATGAGTTTATTAAAATTGGAAGGGTAAAGGATGAAATAATTTCTCTCTCTCCCATAACCCTATTTATACATACTAGTTCATGATATGTGCGATTAACGTGAAATTTACAATTTTATTTTAGGGCATAGAAAAAAAGAAGTTAAAAAAATATTATGATTAATAAAATAGTATTTTAATTGTTTGACTTGAATAATTTAACTATATGAAGAGAAAGACAAAATGGGATTATGAAAATTGTTAGGGCAAATAACGAATTATGCATTCAAACATACATCTGCTGTTAGATCGTGGTGTTTCATAACTATGGACTATATCATACCCACACATTCAAGAATACATTATTTCATCATATAACCGCTTCTACCCTAACAGTTGTAATAAGAAAAATGCTAATTTATACAAAATATCTCTAAACTTTGTACTTTGTGTAAAAAATACCCTTAAACTTTTAAAAGTGTCAAAAATACCTTTAAACTTTAAAAAACAATTCAAAGATACCATTGTCGTTAGTTTTTGGATGGAAATCGTTTAAGGGGTTGTTTGGAAGGCAGTTTTGTAATGGAGTTGGGTTGTAATGTAATAAAAAAAACTCATGTTTGGATTGAGCATTTTAGGTCTGGTTTATAATACCAAACTCATTACGTTCCCATAGTTTTCAACCCAGCCATCTTTTCAACCCTTTTCACGCTCCACAATCCTATTTCCATTCAGCCCTCGGTTCCTCACGCATTCCTACACTCATATGATTCCTAATAATCCTGATTATATTACAACCTCCCAAATAATCCCGTTTCTAAAATATCCTTGAACTTTCAAAATTTGCATTAATACTCTTAGCCTTACAAAAAAAAGTTTATAAAAATGCTGTCAATATGGTGATAAATTTGTTTGAAGTTTTCTATAGTAAAAAAACAACCAAATTTAAAATAAGATATATAGATATCTATTTTTTTTCACATAGATACTCTCCATTTCCTCTCATTTATCCTATTTTTACACAAATTTTGTCACAACAAAATATTAACCAAACTTCAAGTTAAGCATAAAACCCTACAAAATTTCAAATAAAAATCTCTCCTTAAAACTTACCAAAATGATAAATAGCCAAATACAAAAAGAACGTATTTTGTTTTTAACACACACTCAACTACTAATGTACAACCTTGTTAGAACATATTCTCTTTGTTTTTGTTATAATCTATATCCCTTAATAGAATGAGATAATTTTTTTAATAAGATAAACAAAAGGTCAAATAGTTAACAAGAAGGAGAGTAAGATTATTTTAGAAATGAGTATTAACATTTTGTGCTCATATACTAACAAGTATTTTTTATTTTTTTTATGTTTAAGAGTATTTTTTAAACTCTTTAAAAGTTCAAGAGTATTTTTGAAATATCCATAAAAAACTAAAGAGTATTTTTGAAACTTTTGAAAGTCCGAGAGTATTTTTTACACAAAGTACATAAGTCAAAGACGTTTTGTATAATTTAGCCTAAGAAAAATAATAAGAGTGTTGTTCAGACGTAACTATCCGCACTAGATCTTGATGTTTCATACATATGATATAGATAGTGATATTTTATATATATGATATAGATTGTACAAATATTTATAAAAATTTGAGGATAAAATAGAAACGTAAAAATTCTCCGCTCAACATATTTGCAAGATAGATTATGGAGCATATATTTAACCTAATTTATTCATAAAAAAATCTCTCCAAGGTAGAGGTCACGTGCGCCTTCGTCATATCACGTGACATGCTATTCTCTCTCTACCCTAATATTTTCTCTTACTTCCATTTTCATTTCTCTCCTCTCTCTCTTTCTCTCACAGTGAAGTATATGCGAAGCCGAAACGAAGTTCTTCTCTGCAACTCTTCTCCGGAACCCTAACCGTCGATACCTCAACGGGGATCGCTTTCACGTCCGGCGAGGCGTCTCTGAGCTACAACATGGACGTCGATCAGTCTGATTCACAGAAGGCTCAGACTCTGCAATCCCTAACCAGTGGTTCTCTTGGTTCGTCTCTCTCGAAGCTCGCCGCCTCTTCCCGTGGCATTCCGGCCGAAAAAGACTTTCACTTTTATTACAACTTTGACGAATTCAAAATCCCAATACGGGGCATCGAGCGCCAATCTCAGTCGATGCTCGAGACCATTGGCTCGTCCGCCGAAGTTTGGGGCAAGGAAATGGCGTTCCCTGAGGATACCGACGACGCGTATGATTGGTTGGTTAATGTTAACGATGAGATTTTTGAAAGGTTCGATGTGTCGCTGGATGAGTTTCAGAGGACTCGGAAGGAGGAGGAGGAGAGTGGGAGGGCAGTGGCTTTGACGGCGGACCCTGATGATGGGTTTCAGTTGGTGTGTGGGAAGAAGAAGAAGACTCCGAGTCATGAAGACGAGATGCATGATTCGAGTTTTGAGTCCAGTGTGAAGGTTGCTACCAAGGATAGGAAAACTTTAGGGGTGAAGCCGAAAGTGCCATTTCATATACCAACTATCCGTAGACCGCAGGATGAGTTTAATATTTTGGTTAATAATTCAAATCAGCCTTTCGAGCATGTCTGGTTGCAAAGGAGTGAAGATGGCTCGCGGTTTGTACATCCACTGGTTAGTTTAACCCCCTTTGGCTTGTTGTGGTCTTAAAGTGTTACTTTTTCCTTTTCTTTGACTACAAGGTAGGAAGGAATAAGGAGAACATGCTTGGCTAGTTAATTTATCTTGGTGCTTGGCATTATTTTGGAAAGTTAAAGACTAAATTTTAATGGTTCCCCAAAAAAAAGAGCAAGTTTTAATGGCCAGAAGTTCTTGGCTTATCTTCTGTAAATTTGGTCTGTGGTTTAGCTGGGATAGCGATTGGGATTCAATGGGATTGGCGAGTGTATAGTGTGTATCCATTTTTCATGAGTAGATATCGTTTTGTGAAACTTGTTTGTGCAGGAAAAGCTCTCTGTATTGGACTTTGTCGATAAGATTAATGAAGATTTTCAACCTTTATATCCACCATCTTTGGATTGTACTCCTTTCAAATTCATAGAGGAAGTCAATGATTTGAAAGAACTGGCAGCTAAATTGCGAGGGGTGAACGAATTTGCGGTACAAAACTATTACTAATTTAATTTTATGATGTCATAATGAGGAAGCCTATACGATTAAAGGGAATTATTTTGTATTGAATGTATTTAGACCTTGTTTTAAATTTTTTTGGTGTACCAAATGTTTACTTCCAAGCATTCATGTTTGCATTCTAAGAAGCACGAATATAGATACAAGATACAGACACGACAACATGCCATATTTTAAAAATATAGAACACGACTAGGCAAGGACGCGTTTTTTAAAATATTCATTTTTAAAAATATATGTCATTTTTATAGTAAAAGAAAATTCATTAGTAAACGAGTTGATGCATTTACCTTAAAACACTTAGCTTGATGTATTCCACACTCAGAAGTTATTATTATTGTCATATATGTGTCTTTCTAGTCTAGTCTACTCAACAAGTGTTCTATGCATGTCTAATACATTTGTTGCACTAACAAATGTCCAATATGTGTCCATAAAGTGTCAAAGTTATGTCGGACACGGACACGCAAGCCAAACTAAAGTGTCCGTGCTTCTTAGTTTGCATTATTAATTTGAGTTGGGTAAGAAATCAATGAAGTGCATAAATATTTCAAGATTAGTTGCACTATTATCAAATAAATCAGAGATTGGCGCTAATTTGCAATGAAGCATAGTAGACTTTGTAAAATTTCTAACGGTATGATTTCATTGATAAATAACTATCACTCACTTTTGATGTGAATTCTATATTCACATTGTCTTTCTAATTTTGATTTCTGTGTTCTGTCGTTTGATGCCCATTATTAATCTTTTAGGTTGATTTGGAACATAATCAGTATCGATCTTTTCAAGGACTTACCTGTCTGATGCAAATTTCTACAAGAACTGAGGATTTTGTTGTAGATACATTGAAGCTTAGAATTCATGTAGGGCCCTATCTGAGAGAGGTTTTCAAGGATCCTTCAAAGAAAAAGGTTAAAGTTGGAGAAGAAGTGTTTTTTGTTGGCATTTTAGTTTGTGTGGGGTTTTTATTATAATATTTATACTCGTTTAGGTGCTGCATGGAGCAGATCGAGACGTCGTGTGGCTTCAACGAGACTTTGGGATTTATATTTGCAACTTATTTGACACTGGGCAGGTGGTGTTTTTAAAGCCATTATTGTGGATCCATTCAAGTAGTTGTTTTGTTTCTTTCGTCTTTTTATGGTTATTCCTCTTGTTAAATTCTCTTAGGTCTAAATTAAGATAATGGTCTGCAAGCACAATCTCATTCCTAGGTTCTTGCATGAATTTACCCCCCTCAGATGTATGTAGTTATACCCAAACCAATAGTAAATTCAATAGGATCTTTATCCTTCTTTCCACATTTAATTGAGGACTTGGGAGGTTTTGCCTACGTCTCCTTTTGTCTTTTATTTTATTTTTCTATCTGGAAAGGAAATGTTGGTCAGGTTACAGTATCTACTTATTCTTCCCTTCTCTGTACTTGTGCTAATATCTTCAGATTACTATGTGAGTGTGTTTTTGTTCTTTTATCACCCCCTTTATCCTTGTCTTCACAAATTAGGCAATTTCTGGCAATTACGTAAATTTTTTTCAGAGGTGTCCTGACATTCGAGACAGGTTTTCCATTGATTATAGGAGCTGGAGCGTCTTTGAATTTCTGATTATAAAAAAATTCATCATCCTTAGCAATAATTTTTAAAACTATATTTCTCTGCTTGGGTGTATCCTGATGTCAATGTTCCAAGTTTAATGGTTTTTACATGTTTTGACCGCTTTTCTAGCCATCTAGTAATGCTCAACATGTGATTTCTTGGCTAGTGACCCTTGGGTTTTGTTTCCTGGAATTAGTGATTGATTTTTGATAAATTATCTTTTCATGGATCATCTATCTTTACACTTCTTTTGAGGATGCAGGGCCTTCTTTCTCTGTGTGTTAACTTTAAGAGAACGAATAACTTTTTACGTGTAGATTCATACATTTTTATCCTCAGGCTTCAAGAGTATTGAAACTGGAAAGAAATAGTCTGGAGTATCTCCTTCATCACTTTTGTGGTGTTGCAGCCAATAAAGAGTAGGAACTTTCTCTCTCTGCATCTGGATGCTTTGTGTGTGGAATCGAATGGGTCTTTTTCTGTAGCTTTAACAGTTCAAATTTGTCACAGGTACCAAAATGCAGACTGGAGATTAAGACCTCTCCCTGAGGAGATGGTGAGGTATAAATGTCATTAGTTCATGTCATGTAGTTTTTCTTTTTTCCCTATTAGTTACACCTTTGTTTATATATTTTTCTCCTGGAAGATGCCAATTCTATTGCATTATTTATTTTTCTCTATTAATCTTTGCGTGGATGCATTTTACAATGTGAAGTTAAGGAGTGAGGCAAGAATTTATTAACTTTTCTTCAACTCCATACCTTTTAATCACAGATATGCAAGGGAAGATACACATTATTTGCTGTATATTTATGATTTGATGAGGATGAAACTGTCCGCAATGCCCCGTGAATCTGAAGAATCCGATCTTCCTCTGGTAGAGGTATAGTTACTATTGACATCTTGTGCTATTTTGTTAAAAAAATCCAGAAATTTTTGGATTAAGGAAATGTGGTTGAGCTTCGTTCAGCTACCTGTATATGTAGCATGCTGCTAATATTGATCCACCCTCATGTTTGCGTTACAAATTGTAGATTCTCTTTAAAGTTACTTGTAACTGAGATCGTAAATAATGTTTGTGTTCTTAATTAGTGTATCAGGACAGGAACTGAATTTTAGCTATTTAAATGATAGGACATTGAGTTTTTCATTTCCTTTTCCAATATTACATGTTTTTCAAATAAACTTGGAATCTGAATGGATTTCATTCAGCTAAGACTAAGAGAGATGGTACAGAGCTGATGGAAAAGCGTGTGCACTTCTTCTGGATTAAGATTATATTCATTCTTCCATTCTGTCAATGTTCTAAAGCATGGCGTTACTAGAAGTATGGAAATAAGAATTACAGGTTGCATCACCGCCACCATCACCTTCAGCATTTTAATAATTTTAGTTTAGGACTTATTCTGCCAGATAAGATTTGCTTGCCCTATAACATCGTGAAATTTGTTTTGTTTTACACTCACCCATTTGACTTATGGTGATCTATAATTTTTTTGGTATAGATATTGGGTTGCTGCCTGTAGGATTTCAAATTCAATCAAGTTGCACTTCATGTCTTCACTTAAGAGGGCACTACTAATTGCATCTTTGACTGAAATTTTGAATCTCTTTTCTGCCATATTTCCAGGGATTTGATATTTGAGAAGAAAGCCCTTGTCTGTTGTCACATTTAATTGTTCTTGGGAGATGGGGGATTTGATATTCAGTGTTTTCAGTATTTGTCTGGTGTCATTTAGGGGGTGTTTGGGGTAAGGAGTGGAACAATGAGGAGTAAGGAGTTATGAAGTCTAGGGGGGCCCACAATGTAAGGAGTTGTTAAGATATAAAATTGTTGTTTTTTAGTAGTGGGACCTACAAATTCCTTGGTCAAACAAGGAGTGGAGTTCACAAACCCCTACTTCCCCACTCCTACCTCACAACTCCTTGGGCCAAACACATCCTTAATTGTTTTTGGGAGATGGGGGATCTGATATTCAGTGTGGTTCAATATAGGAGATCACCTTTAATTTTATGCTCTGTGGTGGCTGAAGGTTCAGTTTTTACTGCTATGTAGCATTACTTTACCTTTTTTATGAACTGACCTTGTTTTTCGTAGGTCTACAAGCGAAGTCATGACGTATGCATGCATCTTTATGAGAAGGAGCTGTTGACAGAAAGTTCATATCTTTATGTGTACGGGTTAGTTTTCTTCATTCTTGGGTAAAAAGGTCATCACCATTTGCAGTTCTTCACTTCTCCTGCTGGTGACATCTCTCTTTTTCTTTTCACTTTGCATTTAGTGGAACTTTTATAAGTTTTCGTAAATAATGTCCTAATTTCTATTTATTTTATTATAGATTGCAGGGTTCTGGTTTCAATGCTCAACAGCTTGCTGTTGCTGCAGTAAGCTTTCTTACACTTTACATTTTATCCATAGTTTATCTCATCAGGATGGTAACAGGGATGAAGACCTCTTACAAATATCTTATTTCTTTTATACAAAAAAGGGGTCAGTCAAGCTGTCCACCCAATATGCTAATAAAATTAGAAAAAAGGACCCCTATCAGCAAAAATAATGGAGGGATTACTAGTACAAACCCGTTCTTCACACCCAATGTCTGAAAAATTTCCTCTAAACTTGAGGTTCCAACCGTAGGTTGTCTCAGTCCAGTACTCTTGGTAGAATCTGCTATTGGATAAAAATCTAAGGAAGAAGGTTTTAGACTTGTCGTTACATGTCCACTTAACCCTTTTTTTTAAAAAAAAGAGCCATTTTCCACTTGACAGGAGTACCGCTACTCCAGCTGCAATAACGTGTTCTTCTTAGACATGATATAAATTGGTTGTATATTTATTTTGGAAAGAAAAAACTAATTCATTAGAGGCTAGATCATGTGTCCTATTTAATAGCCTTACTTACTATGTGACAGGGTCTCTTTGAGTGGAGAGATGTTGTTGCTCGTGCAGAGGATGAAAGTACTGGTTACATATTGCCAAACAAAACGCTACTGGAAATTGGTAACTGGAAAAGCTATGCTGTCATTTATTGTTAGAAATAAGCTTATTTTTTGTGGCTTACTGCAGAATTTTAACATCTTTTTCTTATTGTTAAAGCCAAGCAGATGCCTGTCACCGTTAACAAATTACGTAGACTACTGAAAGCAAAGCATCCATATATTGAGCGCAATCTTGCTTCAATTGTTACTATCATTAGGCATTCGATGCTTAATTCTTGTGCATTTGAAGAGGCTGCCGAGCGTTTGAAGGAAGTCCGTGCAGAGGTGGTAAGGCTTGTGCTTGTAACCTCATGCTGTTGATGATTAACTAACAGTCACACCACCTGAAACCACATAATTATAATTAACGGATATAGTTAGTGGTAGTATTATTTAATTCATTTTGGTAGCGCAAGGGGTATTGACGGACTAGCGACTGATCTTTCAAGATGCAAACTTTTCATTCTAGTTTTAAGTTGAATAACAGTATAATTTTGAAGTCTTAATCTATCTTTTAATTGTTGTCCTAACTCGCCTTTTGACAGGAAAAAAATTTAAAAAACAATTGAGGTCTTTGGATATGTTTATGATTGTTTCGTTCTATGTTGCTGATATTGATATTTTTAATATCCGATTGCCTTCACTCTTCATATGTTGTTTACACGACAGGCATCAGAAGAAAATGCATCGGCTAATGAACATCAAGAAACTAATATTCCTGATACAATCCCGAATATGAAGGACGGTGCTGTTGAGAATACTGCCAGTGATCGAATTTGTTCACCCTCTTCTCAGTCTAAAGTTGCACCCTTGGAACGTGGATACCGGCCTTTTGTACCTGGAAAATGTGTAAAGGTAGACCATTCACTGCATCCCGTTCTAAATGGGAGTAGACAGGTCTCTCAAGTGGGCCCAACAACATTGGAACTAAGCAAGCACTCCAATGGTGATAAATATCCGGTAGCGCAGGTATTAAAATCTCTCTAAGTAACCGTGGTTAGAGACTCATTAGAACTTTCTTTGCTTGAGTTTTATGTTCTATATGATTTCCTATTTAAGGTTACTGGAGTGAACATTTCGTTGCAAAAGAAGACTAACCGAGGAGGTCTTGGGTCGCTATTGGGGAACTCGGCCCCGAAGAGAAAATTAGATACTGATAAAAAGGTGGGTCCCTTTGGTGTAGTGTGTAAGATACCATTTCTTTTACTTCTTCCCCTGTTAGCTGCCTCACTTGTATTGCCTAATTTTTTAGGATAAGGAAGAGAACAAGTTGGATAAAATCAGATCTTCTGTGAGTCTACCCTTTCATTCTTTCATGGGAACGAGTGAGCAGTTGAAGTCGATTGCAGAACCAACCACCAGGACTGCATCAAAAACTCAGAATTCCAAACTACCTGCTGCCGAGTCAGCAAAAGGCTTGAATGTAGAGCCTCCTGCAATTGCAGTTCCAAAACCCTTCCCGACAGACGAGATTATCATGTTGGAAGATGATTCAGATGAAGATGACGAAGACGAAGACGAAGATGAAGAATTGCCTCCTGTTGCAGAAGCCACCGATGAGTCAAAGATGAAAGGTTTTAGTGCTAGTTCACCTCTTGAGATTGATGATGACGACGACGATGACGAACCGATGTCTCTGTCTGAATTGTCTTCCAGTTTTCAAAAATGTTTGAATTCAAATGAACAAGCTATGAACCATGGGGAAACTGATAATCCAGGAAACCAAAGTGACTTTTTACAGATCAAACCGTTCGACTATGAAGCAGCAAGGAAACAAGTAGTATTCGGAGAAGATTTGGAGGAAGACTCGGGACCCGAGAATGACAAAGATCCGAAGGCATCAAAGAATGCTGGGGCAAAGTTAGATTTAGGTCTAGGTAGAGTTCAAAAGAACAGTGGCACCGTGGAATTACCGCAAGGCAAACGACGCCATGCCTTCCCTGCAACTGGAAACCGAAGTGCAACTTTCCGCTAAATCGATGTAAGTGATTTTTCCTCTGTAAAATACAGATGTTACTAGTATGGTATTACTAGTCAAAAGATTTCAAGTATTAAAATGGAAAAAGAAAAGAAAAAAAAAGGTATTAACAAGTTGTGTTGAAAGAATGATCTTGCTTGTTTTCAATTTGGGGGGTACTAATCTAGATTAGAATGGTCATAATGATGAGCCTCTTTTCCTTCTCAAATCATAATTATACCGATTTACTTACAATTGGGCAACCTTTACAGCAAACTTACATTAAATTGTAAGTTAGGGATGTGAGTATATGTAGAGTGAAATATCCTATTGTTGATGTCCATAACTATAAAATTTAGGCAAAGGGTTGACAGGATTAATCTAGGCAAAGGGTTTGCGCCACTATTCTCGAACAACTTAGAATTGAGACGGATTTGAGAATGAGAACAACTTAGAATTGAGACGGATTTGAGAATGAGAACGTTGGTATTGTTTTTATTCAATTATCGACCCTTGGAGTTTCTTGACTTTCTCGAACTCAACTACCAAGTCATGCAATGTCTGTAACTTTTGCAATGAAGGTTAGACTAACCAAGATGATTAATGTGTTACATAGACTACTTTAGGAGATTGTTCTTATTAATGATCTTGTATATTCTAGGCTTATCATGGGGTTTAGGTCTATGAGCAAGGTTTCATCTTAATAGAGTTGATTTTGCTCTGCCTAAATGTGGCAATTGACTTTGTTGCTTATGTTAGGTGAAAATATTACACAACTTTTTGAAATTACATGTGTAATTTTGATATGTTATTGAGCAAAAATTGTATAAACTTTAATAAATTCAATCACGTAAAAGTTAATATATGAGACAGTTGCAAATTTAGCAATCGGATTCAAAGTATTAGTATATATAGCAAAAAATTTTAAAAATTACAAATATAGTAAAGTCTATATAAGTTTTTATCACTAACCAACTTTTATGATCTAGGTGGTCTGTTATTGATAGACCACCATAAGAGGCTTTTTCGCATTTTTGCATTTTGTTATTAGAGTGTCCATAGCAAACTGACTAGGGGATTTAACTGTGCAAGTATTTATAAGCCACAAGTCTGCATCTTTAGGATTGTCGCTTAACAAATAACCAAATGCTGAAAGCTGACCAGCCATGTATTCGTTGTCACTCTGGTTGTGAGAACATCCAAAGGTTTTAACATAAATTGTCTTTGTGCCTGGAATCTTAGGTACAAGTGGATTTTGGGTCCGGAGTCTATCAGAAATAGTTGATAGACTTGCTATATTTGTAATTTTTTAAAAATATTACTATACACTTGGTTATTATCCCTAAAATTGCTATTTATTATAATTACCTTTAATATATTGGGAGATTAAAATATCTAATCTTTTAAAGTCAAAGTATAGTAGTTTAATGAGGTGATCATTCTAGTATAATTTAATAGATAAATGTAATTATTAGGTTAAATCACAAGTTTAGTTCTTAAGCTTGTATAAAAAAGGTTTATACAAGCTTCTTAAACCCTAATTCTGTCTAGTAGATTTATAAAATTACAATTATTAGGTTAAGTTACAAGTTTAGTTGTTAAGTTTATATAAGAAAGATTTCTAAACTCTACTTTTGTTTAGTAGATTTATAAACTTTCAATTTTGTATCTAATAAGTTGTTAAACTATAAGGGTGTGTAACAAGATCTGAATTTTCAAATTTGTATTCGGTAGATTTAGGGACTTGTTGACAAGAAAAAAAATGTAAGGATATATTGGACCATTTTTTAGGTTAAAAAAATTGTGAGACACAAAAGACATTTTAGATATTTTTTAAAATTTAGACTTTAAATAGGCACAAACTAAAAAGTTAAGGTTCTAGTTGATAATCATTTGATACTTGAAATTTAGATTCATAGACACTATTATTATTCTTTAAGCAATACCTAAGTTGTACCCAAATTTCTTGCTCGTTTTAGCCACACAAGTCAAAAACGAAACTCTGTGCATGTGGTAGAGAAATTTGAAAACAATGGATTAAATGAAATTTTTTTATATTTATAAATAGTTTGATATTTTTTCTGTTTATAGTAATATTTCTTAAAAAATTGTAATATTGTTATTTTGTAATATTATATAATTTATGGGATAAATTAAAATTTTTGTCTCTATGGTTTGGAATAAATTAAAATTTAGGTCTTAGCGTTTATAATTAGAATTTAACTCCTATGGTTTGATAAAAGCTCCCTATGGCAGGAATTAAGAGAATTTTAACAAACCATAGAGACATTATATGAAGTTGTATCAAACCATAGAAACTAAATTCTAAATTTTAAAACCATATGAACTAACTTGTAACTTTATCCAAACCTTATGGACCAACTTTGAAATTTAACCTAATTTATAATAATTACATGTACATATTTTAATTAAAAATTTTGAATTGAGTTTATAACATGACGTACTATATTTCTAATTTTTTTTTATCTTTATTTAATATAATTTTGTATTTTAAATTATAAAATTCAAATTCTTGATACAATAAAAACATAAAAAATGTTGTTTTAAGATTTTACACTTTGAATCACAAAATCTCAAAACAGTTTTTAAAAATAGAATTCGAGTTGTTTGCTAAATACGTAATCATCGAACTCAATAAATCTAAAAACATAAAACAGAATTCGGAAACATACCCTAATTTATCATATTCATTATCTATAGTTATTTCCAACTTCTAGAAAAAGAAAAGAGTACAATCTCAATTGCCAAAGAACTTTATGACATTTAAAATCCGCCAACCAGAAAAACGCGGAGCCTCTGCCACGTCATATTCTCTATGAGTTGGCGGCCTCCCATTGGTCTGTCGATGTCAATTCGAAACCTTTCATTAGGCATGTGAACGCACTCGAATAATCTGATCCATTTATTGTAAAAGACGTAACCATCTACGGTTTCAGAACACGCCACGTCATTTCCTAAACACGTGTCTTCCAAATTCGTATTTGTGCTTGGAACCATAGTATGAATATTTAATATTATGTTTTTGTGAATTTTGCAGGCGATTATTTTAATTAATAACAAAATATTTTCATAACAATGTGAATTATATATATTATTATTTTTTCTTTCGTATTTCTTATCTATCTCTTCCTCTCTTTTCTTTTTTCTTTTAAATTTAGATAAAATGAAAAATTTACTATTTTATCACTACTACGCATAATATTAAATTTCCATCGACATCTCGATATTTCCATCGATATTTCCATGCGTTTCATGGGTTCGATATCGATACGAAGGGTGAATCGAAATTTCCATTATATCGTAAAAAAATCCACGAAACATAAAAAATAATCAACAAAATGTCACTAATGTAACTATAATATAAATAATAGACATTTTAACTTGTTTAAAAGTCGTAAAATGTTTGTTTATTAATTTAAATTTAAATTTCTAAATTTTGTTTTTATAACTTTTCTATGAATATCCATCGAAATCGACATTTTTTCGATATTTCCATCGAAATTTCCGTAAAATTAAGATCTCGATATTTCCGTCGACATCAACATTTTAAACCTTGCTACTACATCTCTCGATTAAATTAGTCAAGGAATATGTGCAATGCACGTAAAATATTGTAGTTATAATTAATTTATTTTAAATAGTAGTTCTTTTAGCATGTAATAAATAAATATTATATAGTTTTGTTTTAGAACAAAGAGAGAAAAATTGTGTTAGTAATCAAATTATCGAATAATTATGTGAATATTTTAGTATTGTAATGTAGATAATGCAACAATTTTTATTTTCATGTTTTCACTGATCTATCGCCGAAATCACTCCCGTGCACGAAAAGATACATTATTTCACTGTATAACTACTTTCCTTTAATTAAATTATCTAATTTTTTTTTTTTTTTTGTATCTTTATCAAAATTTAGATCACATAAAATTAATTTTTTGAGAATGTAATCATGAGTATTATTTTATTTTTCTTTCTTTTACACATGTATCCCACACATACAAAGAGTCGATGTGTATCTACCTCCACTCAAATAGATGCACACCCAATTGGCATCAATTGTATTTGTTGGATTCAACAGAAAAATACTATGGAAAAGTCACAAAAATTTGGAAAAATGTCACTTCTATTGTCTTTCAAACGGACAACTACACTCGAAAGTTACACACATTCAGCAAAGGGCTAGGTAAAAATTAGGAAAATTTTTAAAAATAGAAAAATAAGGAAAATTATTTTAAAAAAAAGAACAAAATTTAGATAGTTATGATAGTCTATCAGTTAAATGATAAAAGTCTTATAGAAGTCTATCAATGTTTTCTTTTTGTTATTTTCTATAAATAATTTGATATTTTTTCGTATTTAAGAAAATTTCTCTAAAGATTATATAATATAAATAGATTAAAATGAGCATATTTTAACTGCATGTACTATTAATCTCGCCTATCAATCTCGAGGCGAGAGGTCATCCATCCACCCATGCATTTAATCGGGTAACTTTACAAAAAAATAAATAATAATATATAATATAAACAATTTATATATAAATATTAATTCAATTATATATATTTGTTAGAACAATTTAATTATCCCTCCCCAGCATTGAGAAAATTTTTTCTTCTGTTTTTCCTATTCCATCTTCAATTTTTCTCTCATTTGCCTTGCGAAAATCCACCAAATTCCTCTGTTTTTGTGATTTATTTTCAATTCCGTTTCTTCTTCATTTCGGATTTCAGATTTGACGAAACCGAAATCTCTAATTGCTCTCTGTTTGATTCCGATGTCGGCCTTGGAAGGAGGAGGAGGAGGTGGTACGCTTTCGGAGATATACCAGAGTGCGAAGAGGCTGCTATTGAGGACTAGGGATGGGCTTGAGAAGCTGGAGCGTCTCGAGTACACGGCGGCTAGCGGCATGGATTCCCCCGAACTTTCCTTCTCGATCAAGAGAGATATTACTCAGATCCAGTCTCTCTGTGTTGAGATGGATAGGCTATGGCGGTCTGTTGCGGCCAAGTCTCAACGTGATTTGTGGAAAAGGTTCTTCTTCCATTCCCACCTTTGCGTTTTTCCTGATTGAATTTGTAATAATTGTACTGTTTCCATGTTCGTTTTTTTGGGGTTGAATTTTGAATTAGATGGTATTTATTTGTTCTTCTTCTTT
The DNA here is from genome assembly GCA_002890555.2 of Lagenaria siceraria. Taxonomy (NCBI): domain Eukaryota; kingdom Viridiplantae; phylum Streptophyta; class Magnoliopsida; order Cucurbitales; family Cucurbitaceae; genus Lagenaria; species Lagenaria siceraria. Next base: position 14,597,749 of record CM016485.1, read on the forward strand.
TTGGGTTTTATTGAAAATTTGCTTATTCTTTCTGAATTTTTGTCTTGTTAGTTTATTCAAATGTGGTGGATGTTATGTCCTCCTGTTTGTTTTGAATCTATTTCTTCCATACAAGGGAAATGAGAAAAATGAAATGGAGGTCTCTTAGATCCTGGATTGAATTTTGTTCGGGAGTACTGTGTTCGTTTTACAATTTACTAACGTATTACAATACGGGATTGGGATTTTACTGTAATTGTGGATGGTCTTATGACTTATGTCCAATTTGATAATGCCTAACAACTTGATGTGATACAACTTGGAATTATCCTGCAGAAAGGTTGAACAGGTTGCAGAGGAGGCTGATTCTATGAAACAAAGTTTGGACAAGTATTTTCTTAGAAACCAGAAGCGAATGACAGAAGTGAAGGAGAGGGCAGAATTGTTTGGAAGAACTGTATGTACTTATTTTTAGCTACTTGTGGCTTCTGGTGGTTGAACCCCTTTGAACCTTTCGTTTCAAGTAGTCTTTGGTTTTTCTTTTGTAGAGTGGTGACTCTGCTCACATTTTAAGAATTTTTGACGATGAGGCACAAGCTATGAACTCGGTTCGAAATTCATCGCGGATGTTGGAAGAAGCTAGTGCAACCGGAGAAGCCATCCTTTTCAAATACTCTGAGCAGAGGGACCGCCTGAAGGTATGTGCATGACTGAGAGCATGTAGATAGATATATGTTTTTATTTGCTGAGTCTATCGTTAACTGTTAAAGCAACCTTTGAAGACTATGGATGCACTCCCTTTAAATGTGAATTTGGTAAAAATTCTATTCTATATTGGTCTCTCATTGCTTTAGGAGATAGCTGCAGGTATGGCGTCTTTGAGTTGTTTTGGAAGCACTGGTTCAATTTTTGGAAGTTGTACTCTACATATGAATATTTATTGGAGTCTGTGTTTATATTTTGGAGTTATAGATTATCCTGGAGTAAAAAGCACTTTAATTGGCTTGAGAACATGTGCATTATTATGCTAATTAAATACTCTAAAAGAATGTTTGGCTCACAGTTTTAATAAGTTTTACTTGATGAAGTCCAACTTCATGTGAATTATGATTAGATGTTGTGGAAAAAATGTATTATAGAAATTTAGGCAGGCATGACTTGTGTTTTCTATTTTAGTTTGTAGTTAGTATCCAGGATTGGATAAAAGAAGCTTTTTGACAAATTTATAGTCTGGGAGATTAGCAATTTTATAACCTAAGATTATACAAATCTAAACGTATGGCCTAACATTCCTCATGGGGTTTCCGATGGTGCCACGATTATCATTGATTTCTGTACAAAAAGACCACCTTAGTATCATTTGATTGTTTCTCAGATAGAGTAAAACATGGCTGAAACGAAAACTGCAGCTACTTTACTACAGCCTTTGTAGGCTTTGCTATATTGCATTTTGACATTTCATCCATTTCTGTCTCTCATGTTCATTCATTTGTTTTTGTGGATCAGAGAGCACAAAGGAAGGCACTAGATGTCCTTAACACAGTGGGGCTCTCCAACTCTGTACTGAAACTCATTGAGAGACGGCACCGAGTTGATAATTGGATTAAATATGCAGGCATGATTTTAACCATAGTAGTTGTGTTCATTTTTGTTCGATGGGTACGGTGATTCTCACCCAATGATTGTCGTACAATTCAATCCACGTTGGCTCCTTGAAGGAAGGTACATAATTACATATCGAGGCTGCTTTAATTTGACCTCCCAGCTGTTCACACCTCTGGAGGTCTCACCATCCAGAAGACAAAAAATTACATACTAACTACTAAATAGACTACAGAGAAAGTGCAGCTACTTTGATGATGTCCCCCATGTCGAGCTTTGCTTCGCAAGTGCGATAACTCAACAAGGTTTCAGGTAATCTGTAGACTCCTTTCCGATTTCTATAGTATAAGTTCTGATTCTAGATGCGCGGATCTGTCAGAAGTAGCTTCTTGCTGATGGTGGTGGTGATGCTAGGCTTTTGTTTGTAACATTTCATGAACTTTTGAACTTTTTCTGGTGCCTTGGTTCTCTGCTCCATGGGTTTTTTTTTCTTTTTTTTTTTTTTTTCTTTCAGGATTATAATTCAAACAGGTGGAGATTTTGAACCTACAATTAAGCTTGGTTCAAGCAGTTGAACTATGTTCTCTATAGTGTTTTTTCAATGTTGAAAGGAATGGTAAATGTTAGGTGATAGGTCCTTAGGCAAAACCTTAGTTGATGATTATGGTGTTTAAACTTGAAAGTTCTACTCTATGCTATTTGACTCCCATATTTGATTTAGAAAAGTCCTCAATTTTAGGCATATCAATCTTCATTGTGAGAAATGATTTATTTGAATAGCAACGATTTATTTGAATAGGATCTGTTCTATAGGTGGTACGATTGTGTTCTTGAGTTCCTCATCTTCATTGCGAAGAATTATGAAATTATTTCAGCAATTTTCAGTTTGGTTTTTATTTCGAAGGCAAGCTCAATGTGTGCAATGAAATATTTTGAGTTTAATAATATTGTTTCCTGATTATATGTGTACTTAAACCCAAGTGGTAAAGTGTTGTATATGTTTTTAGGTAATTAGGTCTTGATTTTGTTTTTAGTTTTTGGTTTAAAAAATGCTGTGTTTTTTTTTACCATGGGTTTCTCCCCTTGAAGGAACATTTTAAAATATATTAACTATTTCTTTTCATTTTTGAAACTTGCTTGAATTTTAAACATTTTTAGAAAAGATAAAACAAAGCAAAGAAATACGGGTAGGAATTGTTTTTGTTTTAATTTTAGTCTATGTACTTTCAATAAATCTTAAATCTAGTCTTTTTAAGTTAATTTTTATTCAAATTGATTGAGTAATAATAATAATAATAATTTTAAATAACAAAAAAAGAATAATAATAAATCAGCACCACCCTATGAGCAAGTGAGTTTGCTAAGGAATTGCTGCCCTTTCGGACATGGAAAAAAAAAGAGCATATTCCAACGTGATCACATTCGACTTAGCTTTTCCAATGAAGAAGGATGCCTCTGAAACATCCACTGATACATCATTTAAGAGATCCATAATAATAGCAGGCCAAACACAATTCATACCTTCGCAAATAGTCACAACTTCAAAATTTAAATGATGGTTTTAGAAAAAGAAAAATAAACATCGCTCTCAAAGCCAAAACAAGATTTAAAATCTACTTAATGAAAAAAGTAGCGGATTTTTTTTAAAAAAATGTATCGCTCTAGCTCTCGTTATTGCTCACGTGTGATTTAAATTCTGAATAGAATTTAAAAATTTACATAATGAAGAAATTTGCTACTTAAAAAAAAAAAAATCAACTATGTACTCTTCCTCGTTCTCGATGAAGAACCAATCAAATTTTTGGAGCTCTCTTTCTAGCATAATAGTAAAATCAAATACTTCATTGGAGATGACATTAACGTCAAATTATAGTAAAAATAAAATCCATCACAAAGTTTCATCCACTTAACTGGTTAATTAATAATCCTACGAACTCATATTTTTCCATACTTCCCCACTCACTTGTATCTGTCGAAGTGTTTGCAAGATCATGAGGATTTTATAAATTTGTTGTTTTTGTTTAGGATGAAAGGGAGAATATTGGTGTGAGTTCTTGTTGGGAATGGTCTCGTATTGGTTAGATAAGGAGATGGTCATGAGTATATAAGGAATGACAACAATCTCGATTGGTATGAGACATTTTGGATGAAACTAAAAGTAAAGTCAGGAGGATTTGTTGTCCCTATTCGGTGGTATCAGAGTCATGTCTCTAATTTAGATATGTCAGTATAATCCTCTGGTGAAGAGAAGTTAGCCTAAATAAGAGTTAGATCAATAGATAATTATTTGAGGGGTTCCGGTGGTCATTTGTTCAAGAAGTTAGCCTAGATAAATGGACCAATGTGAGATTTTATGCTTTAACTTTAAGTTTTGGTGTATATTTGTTGCGAACACTGGTGTAAGAATTTGACAAATGAGAATGAGGGTATCAATATGGAAAAAAAATGAGAGTATCTATATAATTTTTTTTCTTTTTAAATCAGTTATTTTCCAACTCAAGATAACTTCAAATAAATTGATCCAACGAAATAAGTACTTTTAATTTTTTTTAAAGATTAAGATAATTTTTGAAAGTTCAATGATATTTTTTAAACATTTTTTTTAAAAGAAAATTTCGAAACAAGGTATTAATGACTTTCGTCTATACACTAACAACAAAGGTATTTTTGAACTTTTCTAAAGTTTAGGGACATTTTTTAAACTTATGAAAAGTTCAAGGTTGTTTCTAAATAAAGTACTATTTATTTCCATTCAAAACTAATGGTAAAAGTAATTTTTATTTTTTTAAAAAAGTTTAAGGGTATTATTGAAATGCTTGAAAATTTACGTATGTTTTTAGAGATATTTATATATTAAATCCAAAACTTGTTTTCATAAATGTTTCATTCTATTGTTATTTTAAAAAAATAAGATTTTGTGGGTTTTTTTTGGTGTCAAAAATACCCTTCTCATGGGTGGATATTTGTTTTTTTTCTTCCATATTTACGAGGAATTCTTAATGTTGAAGAGAGAGTATACACTCACGTGAGAGAATCAATTTTTTTAGTTTTCTAAACCATTTGCCAATAGAGAGATAATCTGTATTTAATTAATATATATATTTTTTTTATATTTTCATTGATATTGGAGTGAGAATTTTCAAGAGAATTAATTTGTTTAGATTTGTAATGAAATTTCTATATTTTTGTTGATATTGGAATTTGGTGAGATTTCAATCCTATTGAAGAGAGAATAGAGAATAGAGAATAGAGAATAGAGAATAGAGAATAGAGGGCGTGCGATTGGAAAAATCCATAAAATTCCACGAATAAAAGATAAATTTATGAGAGATTTTTAAAAATATATGACTTAAAGGTAAGCCTATTTTCCACAACTTATTTATCTTCTATAATTTAGCAAAAAAAAAAAAAAAAACGACAGTTGTAAATATACAATCAGATTTAAAATATTAGCATATATAACAACATTTTTTAAAAAATTACAAATATAACAAAGTTTATTAGTGATAGACTTTATCGCGGATAGACTTTTATGGTCTAGATAAACAAATCATAAGAGTCTATCAATGATAGAAGTCTATCATTGTTATATTTGTAATTTTTTAAAAATGTTGATATACACTTAGTTATTATCTCTAAAATTGTCAATCATTATAATTAAAAAAAAAAAAAAAACCTTTCCGTCGAAAAGGCCCAGTCTGATAGCAGCAAATGCTAAGGCCCAAAAACCTCTCCGTCGAAAAGGCGGGAACTTTGTTCTATCGAACAATGGAATCATCATTGTGTATAATTAATCCACATATTATATATATTCATGTAAAAACTCCTGAATCATTTCTGTAATCTCTGTGGCACCCTTGAACGGAGAAGAACTGAAAGCAACACGGTCGTCTTCTTTAACTCCCGGTTTTGCCTAGACCACTGGAAAAGAGAGCAGCAGAGTCAAATGATGGAGGGCATTCTAAAGGTCAAAAAGTTCTTCTTCCTTCATTTTCCTTTTGTTTCTGATTATGGGTTTATGTTTGTTTTGATTATTATGGCTATTTTTGGATTTCCACTTCTTTGTAGCTGAGTTAATTTTGAACAATAAGGACAACATTTGTAACAGAAATTTGTGGGTATTGAAATTTGTTATGGTTTGATTGCTGTTATCTGTTGCAGAGTTACTTTGGATTCTCGGCGTTTAGGCCGTATCAGAAAAAGGTCATTCAGGACATTCTTCTTGGGAAGGATTGCTTGGTTGTCATGGCCACTGGAAGTGGGAAATCCTTATGGTAGCTTGTTCATAACCATTTGGGATTTTGTTTATTGCATTTTATTGATCGGGTTTGCATGTTCTTGTTTGTTTAACTAGTGATTGATTTTTATCTTTACTTGTTATAGTTATCAGCTACCGCCTTTGGTTGTTGGAAAGACTGGCATAGTTGTTAGCCCTCTTATATCATTAATGCAAGATCAGGTAATTGATTATTGTCATTATCATTGTTCTGCTTTTCCTAAAAATAGTCAAGGTGCATGCAAGTGGGCTCAGACTCTCATGAATGTTAAAAAAGAAAAAACCATTGTTCTGTTGCTCTCTTTTGCCATTGGATTTTGGACCTTATGTTCTTTTTTCCTAAGCCATTTTGGATTATGGAATTCGTAGGTAATGGCTTTAAAACAAAGAGGCATCAAGTCTGAGTACCTTGGAAGTACTCAGACTGATTCCACAGTTCAAGCCAAGGCAGAGAGTGGTCAGTATAATATATTGTTCATGACACCAGAGAAGGCATGCTCTGTTCCCATCAGGTACAAATTCCTGGAGCACATCTAAAGTAAATTACTAAATTCCATGTCTTCATTTTTCTCCCTCTGCCTCTTTCTGAGCGTCCATTGCATATCACATCCATTATATTCCCACACCTTCCATCTGCTGTCTTGTTTGAGCATGAGTTTTATTTGTTGCAATCTTTTGTAGTTATACAAAAGCAATTCTTAAATACTAGTGACATTTTAATTGTGGACTTAAATTATAGTCCTTGAGCATCCTGAGGAGGAACAATGTTCATGCAATTGAACCCTTGTAAGGATGACTTGGTATTACTAGCTGTACATTACATGGGAACAGATTTTAGTACTTCTGTCGTATCTAGAAATTGGACATATGGGATAGATTGTACAATACTGAAGGAAGCCATGTGATTGTGATGTAGTTCTGATGGAATTTATATACAAATACTTGGTAGCAAAAGATGGTTTAAATGGAGAATTATGATACATGGCATTGTACTATCCTATTGTGATTAACACCTTTATATTTATGTTTTGAACTTCATTTTTGCAGTTTTTGGTCAAAATTAAAGAAGGCAGGACTTTGTTTGTTTGCCGTTGATGAAGCACACTGCATTTCAGAGTGGGGGCATGATTTTAGGTTAATCTTATGTCCTTTTCATTTTCCTCTCATCTTTGTGAAAAGTATTGATAAATTTACCATAACCCATTAGCTTAAGCTTTTGAGTTGAGTGTGCTTTTGAGTTGAGTGATGATTTAACAATCTTCAACTCTATTTCAATGGACCCTATCCTGAGATAAGTGGCCTATTGGTTGTGAGATTGGTTTTATATTACTTTGTTGTCCCCAATATCTTGCTTTTGTCCACATATTTGCACATCAGCTTATCAAGAACAGAGAACCATATTTTTGAAATTTCATCTTCGGAATGGGTTTAGGGATCATACGGTTTGTGAGTATTCAATGTACAATAGACACTAGAATGTAATGGCTGTGGTTTATAGGAGTTGAACGTATTCCACGTTGATGGGCTTGTTGCATTATATAAATGTGAGGAAAGATTTTTAGAGGTTGCACCAACAACTTGTGGTGTCAGAGTATAAGTTAAAATAAATCGAACAGTTCACAGGCTGAGCTGATAGTGAAAATCAACTGAAGCAGCTGTGGTAATTATTAACAATTCTGATCAAATTGTAGCAATTTTCTTTTCTGATGCAGTGTTTAAAAAAGTTAAAAAGGGAAGAATACTATTTCTTTTAAAAAATAATTTTATTAGCATTGAAGTACCAAAGGACAAGGCATGCACCTCAGCCAAGTGAGAAGAAATTAGATGTGTAGTTTTCACTTTTCAGCAACGAAAGTCGCTGAGGAAAAGATTTGTAGCTCCTTGTTTAGCCAAATTTTTAGCATCGACATGAGAAAACATATTGTTGGTTTTGTGTTTCTTTATGTTCAGCGTGGAGTTTGCTTCTCTCCATTTTAGTATTTCTCTTAATTGATCTGTGAACTTTTGGGTTCTGGTCACAGGGTAGAATACAAACAGCTGGACAAACTTCGCGATGTTCTACCAGGCCTTCCATTTGTTGCCCTGACTGCCACTGCAACTGAAAAGTAGGTAGCTAAATTTCAATCAGACCTGTTACTTTTTTGCTTTTCAACACTTTTGCTCTTTGGTTTTATTGTTGGACTGAAAAACTCCCTCGGAAGAGCTATCAAATACTGCATCCCAATGGTTTGTGTTGTTATTGAACTCCATTGCTCTATCTATGGCGAACTGACTGTTAAGCTTGAAGGTTGAACGTACTGTTATTTATTTGGATAGATTTTATTAAATCTGACATAAAAGCTTCTCTCTTTTCATTTAAATTTACTCTTTTTCTTTTTTGGGTGGGGGATTCAAACCTCTGATCTCTTGGTCGGGGGTATATGCCTTAACCAGTTGAGTGAAGCTTGGATTGATTGAAATTTTACTTGTATGATGGAGAAAAGTGGAACTTTTGTATGTCATATATGTTTTCTAATTAATAGCCCGATGGCTGTATTGGCATTCTATTCATAAGCCATAGCAATGAGATTACGTACAGCTCCATTTAATAATTTTGGGCAGAATGGTGATATTTTGCATTCATTTTTTAACTTTAATATTTATGCTTTTAAATTTAATTCCATGGACAATTTCAACGAATTTTCTTGGGGAAATGAATTCTTTCGGTATTTATTTCACATATTGTTCCAGGGTTCGGAGTGACATCATTAATTCTTTGAAGATGAAAGATCCACAAGTTACCATTGGTTCATTTGATCGGACAAATCTTTTTTATGGAGTCAAGTCTTTTAATCGTGGTCCATCATTCATGAATGAGCTTGTGCTTGATATCTCTAAATATGTAGCCTCTGGTGGTTCAACTATCATTTACTGCACGACAATTAAAGATGTTGAGCAGGTATATTCTTTTGCTTCTAGTTCTTACAAACGCCACTTCCAAGTTTACTGCATTGATAAAGAAATATTTGCATACTCACCTAGCATGATAAATCCAGAGCATCAAGCAACATGATTATTTCATTATTGCTATTCTATTTTGAGATTTTATATGCCTTCATGGTGGGCTATTGCCACAAGTTGTGCAAGTTGCATTTTCAGGTTTAAGTCGTCGAGCTTACTGATTGGATTTTTGTGAACTTCGATCCAAATTTTCGTAGATATTCAAGGCACTTGAAGAAGCAGGGATTAGTGCTGGAATCTATCATGGTCAAATGGACAAAAAAGCACGTGCAGAATCCCACAGGTTATACCAATTACCATTAGCTTGTGGCTCCTACGGAGATGAGTTCTATTGATGCCCTCTCTAATCCATAATGATGCTGGCAACCATTTTTCCTTTTCCTTTTTCATATCTGAGCTAACCTAGCCTTTTATTTTTGTGGTTCTCTGATTGTAATACCTTTTCTTTTATTCTTTAATCAGACTATTCATAAGGGATGAACTGCAAGTCATGGTTGCCACTATTGCTTTTGGTATGGGCATTGACAAACCAAACATAAGACAAGTGATACATTATGGCTGCCCAAAGAGTCTAGAATCTTATTACCAGGAAAGTGGGCGATGTGGTAGAGATGGTATTGCTTCTGTTTGCTGGCTTTATTACACGAGAAGTGATTTTACTAAAGCAGACTTCTACTGTGGTGAATCACAAACTGTATGAATTGTGCTTTCATTCTTAAATTACTTACCACTGTATTTGATGAACAATTCACTTTCCTTAGTGTTCTATGTGTATATGGTTTAAAATTTGAACTGGATACTTCTATATTTGCTTTCTTTCATTAGGAAAACCAAAGACGAGCTATTATGGAGTCATTGATGGCTGCGCAACAGTATTGTTCAATAGCAACTTGCAGAAGAAACTTCTTGCTCGGTTATTTTGGGGAAAATTCTCAGTCTGATAAATGTGGTTTGTTTTTTACTTGGTTTTATTTGTTAAATCTTGTGAATTCTCTTGACGATCTTCCAGTAATCAAGTCTCAATTTCATTTATTACTTCTCAGATTCTGACCTTGAGCTGACATCTTTGTCCATAGTTGTTCATGTCATTCTATTTTGTAAAGAGCATATTGGCATGTATTTTTCTTTTCTTTTCTAATTCTTCCCTTTTGGCCAAGTGGTTTTGGAGGATCTCACCGGAGAGACCACTTAGCATAAGATTATTGTTAGCATTTATGGTACATATGCACAAGGGTGAAGCTCTAAAGATGTTCGGAAGACATTGGAAAATTGTCTCTATCAGTGTTTATATGTTTTACAGGCATACCAACTATAAATTTTGGTGGGGCAAGAATTCATATTTTAGGAGGATGAACCGTGAGTTGGTGCTTAATCCTTGTACACTCAATTCCTTTGATTCTACACACTGTTAAAGACTGAAGCATTTAGACAGTTTTTTTTCTCAGAAATTTGAGATCTCCAAGCCACCGTTTTGTCCAATGCTCGTTAACACAGAGGCTGTGGTTTTTCTAGGTGTATGCTTTCAACTATGCATGGTGTACATCCCGATTCCACGGTTATCTAGAGAAAATACTTGCTGTCCACCCTTTAAACACAGAGATGTGTTGCAGATTTGTGTGGCTATGATTTTTCTGTAGGAAACGTGGATGAAAAGGAATCAACGACCCTTCCATAGTTATTTGTTATTCCAATGAGGAGAGAGAGATTTGGGGTGGACCTCACTTCAAAGTTTCCTTTAGTATCCCATGCATAAACTCTTTTGTGCTTTTGATTTTGACTTTTTTAATTAAAAAAATTAAAGTCAACTTGGGGAATTTTGTATGATTCCCTTGGCTTCAGGTTAAGTGATCATCACCCTTTTGGGACGAGTTGATATATGGTTCATGGTGTCTCAAGCATGTTCATGGGTATTGCCTGCCCCTTTTTTTGGTCGACAAATAAGGTTATTTCATAGTGTATGGATGAAAATGTTGGTCTTCCTGATCAGTTAAAATTTCCTTTAAAGCTTTTTTCTATATACTCTTTCCTTCCTTGGCCAGGGTTGTCCTCCATCTGAATTCTGGGCCTTCTAATGATATTTTTTTTCTCCAAACTCCAAAGGTGGAGTATTTGATTTTTCCTGATCTTCTTTCGTACTCCACTTTAAATGTGGTGTTGGAGATGATGATATAATCATATAATGCCTGACTAAATATCTTCATTTGGTGTTGTTGATAGATTGATTGGAAATTGTTGTTTGATGATGGCTTTATTGATTCTCTTGTGACACACATATATATATATATGAATACTTTTGGAGTTTTATTTAGTCGTCTTATCAACGCCTCTGGCAGGAAATTGTGATAACTGCATAGTCTCAAAAAAGGAGCGTGACATGTCAAAAGAAGCATTTCTTCTATTGGCCTGCATCCAATCATGCAGGAGTAAATGGGGACTGAACATGCCTGTGGATATTCTTCGTGGATCTAGAGTAAGTTCTTAGCTATATGAAACTTTGGGATTTCTGAAACACAGATTACCCTACTCTTCCAGTTCATTCAATCCCCTGGTTTTTAGTAGAGCACCCCTCCATGGTATTGCATCGAGAAATTTTCTAAACCAATATTCTTCTCAAGGAACGATCACATTATAACATAATGTACATTTGTTTTCTGATTTTTACTTCTTGCTTAATCTAACATTCTTTCATGCGCTTGCAGGCTAAAAAGATACTTGATGCTCAGTTTGACAAGCTTCCACTTCATGGACTTGGAAGAGAATACTCATCAAGTTGGTGGAAAGCACTAGCTAGTCAACTAATTTCTAATGGTAGGTGAAGGAACTTGAATTGCATTTATCTAGATGGGGATTCAGCCAATAGTACTTGAGCATTGTAGGCATTTTCCTTTGTCATACTCAAGCAGTGTCTTAAATGCAACATTCCTAATTGAACCTTTTTAGTATTTATGGAAGTGGATACGTTCAAATATGAAAAGTTGACAATAGGACTAGGACTAAAAATGAACAATATGAGATTTCTTTGTATTAAGACTTAAATATGTGGAAAAAAAGACTATTTTTCAAGTCTTGACTAGTCTTCCGTCAGAGAGGGAAAAATGAGTCCAAAAAAAATTATAAAAGTGAGGACATGATGAGTGTACGTGGTTTGCTTGTCTTGCTTCTTTTTGTATTGTTAAGATCTAGTTCATCTTTTATGAATTGTAGTGTTTAACGTATTGTGTACAAAATTGTATTCTTGTGCAGGCTATTTGACAGAGAACATACGTGATGTTTACAGAACCATAGGGTCATCCACTTGTACCCAGTCTTTTACTTCTGTAACTTAACTTTAGAGTTTTACATTTATCCATCCATTTTAAATTTTATTAATAGGAATGCTACTGCTTTTGTGTAAACATCTCTCCTCCTGTCCACCCAATTAATCCCATTTTCCTTGAATTATCTGAATTTGAAACTGACAATTAGAATAACCCTTCCTTCTTAACAATAGTATCAGTGCAAAAGGGGAAACATTTCTCAATTCTGCCAGACATGACTGTCAACCACCTCTAATTTTGCCGGTTACGAGTGAAATGATTGGTGAGAATGAAAATGACAGTGCATTAAGTGAAGCTGGGAAAATGGAGAATTTGGCTACTTTGAAGAGTGGACTTTCAGAGGTTTGAATCATGTTAAATGCTAATTTCCTATTCATGCCTCATTTATGTATATTATTTTATCCGTTTCCTATTGTCAAAATGTTGAGTTATTTTCCAAAAATAGTTAAGTTGCACATGAACTATGTTGAATAACATGGTTTTGGTTATTAGAAGTGTTATATGGCAATAATTGTCATTATTTGTAATATTCATCGCTCCAATCAACAGGAATGTTCTCTCCTGCTGATTGTCTTTGAACAAATATATCGTGAGGCCTTTTTATTATCTCAGTAAATCATTATTGTCTTGCTGTTCTTTTCATTTGTTTGTATATTGCAATTCATGGCTTACTCTTCTATGTTATCACTGGCTATTTGTATGATGTTTGATCATATAATTAAATGGAAGACAAATTAGGTAAACCATTACATTTCCTTCCTTGTTTTTACCTTTTTCAGTTCTATTATATTTTGATCGTTCCATTTGTATTTTCTTGATTATTTCTACCCAGGCTGAGGAAAAACTCTTTCAAATGCTTTTAGAAGAGAGAATGAAGCTTGCTAGAAGCGCTGGAACTGCCCCGTAAGTTCTGCATGTACTTTTAAGCTGCTCATTATGAAAACTGGCCTTTTACTCCAACTATCATGCATTTGTTTGTATGTATGTGGTTTATATGGAAAACCTTTCTTGTCTTTTATCTTGCAATATGATAGACCCCAAGTCACTCGAGTGTACACACAGAAGAAGAAAGGAAAGAAAGAGGGACTGAGTGATGTAAATACATGAGAATGAAGGGACCGAGTGATGTAAATACATAAGAATGAATTTATACGTTTATATGTGTGTAGGCTATTGTTTGTGGGGCCATGTAGTCCTGTTAGTTAGTTAGTTTTGGGAGGTTTTTGGGTGAGTAAGGAAAGGAAGGCATCTTTTTGCTGTTTTGCTAAATTGTAGCTCACTTGGCATTTAAGAAGCACAAATACGAATACGAGACATAGATACGACACGGACTCGGCAACACGTCATTTTTTAAAAATCTAGGACACGTTTATTAAAAAATATATAATTTTTATACCAAAAGAAAATTTAAAGTAAATGGATTGATGCATTTATTGCTTAAAAATAGTTTGACGTATTTCACACTTGAAATTTATTATTATTATTATTATTATTTTTTATAGTACAAGACATATGTGTCCTTTTAGTCTACTCAACAAGTAGTCTATGCATGTCTAACACATTTGTTGCACTAACAAATGTCTGATACGTGTCTAACAAGTGTCGGGTTGTCGGTGTGTCCAAGTGTCTGACAGGTGTCGAACATGAATACACTAGCCAAATTAAAGTGTTTGTGCTTCTTAGCTTAGCATTGTAGGAGAGAAGGAGCTCTTGAAACTCCCTTGGCTTTCGCCAATCAGTAAATACATAATTTCGATTCCTATCACAATACTTCTTTTGTGTAGGTATGCCATATGTGGTGATCAAACAGTTAAAAGAATTGCATTGACTAGACCATCTACCAAGGCAAGATTGGCAAATATTGATGGTGTCAACCAGGTATATCCTTCACATGTACACGACTACATATTCTTAAATTTCTATGGGGTTGAAACAAAGTCGTTAACATCGTATTTATGTATGCTTGTTCGACATGGATATCTTACTCGAATGTCAACACCTCATACATGTGCTAGTTTGCTATAAATTGCTCTTGAATTTCAATGCATATTTATCAATATTTTGTATGATCCATTTCATACATCTGGACTCAGAGTTTGAGTCCATTATCTTGCACATTCAGGCTTCAGCTATTAGATTCTAACTAGCAACGTTGTGAAATTGTTATTTGCTCTGTCATGAAATGATCGTTAGACAATTCAGTAATGGACTTCAATAATGGTACAGCATCTGCTAAAAATGCACGGAGATCTAATTCTTCAAGCAGTCAAGCATCTGTCGCAAGAAGTCGGTCTTTCACTGGATGGCGAACATAAAGAAGGACATGGACAAGGTACTACAACGAGAAAACTCTATACAGAATCGAACCAACGAAGACCGTTGGCTCCGGCAAAGTTTGAAGTTTGGAAAATGTGGCATGAAGATGGTCTCTCAATACAGAAAATTGCTGTAAGTATTTTTTTTTATTCCTCCTCAAAGTTATTGAGGGAAAAAAGCTTATGAAGATGAACATGGCAGTAGGCGTAGCAATTTACAAGCTTATTTACACATTGAAATTCACCCATGTATATAAGCCTGAAAAAGAACTTTGAATCAGTTTAGACCGTTGCAAATATAGAATACAACTCTTGAATGCTCAGAATTTAGATACTTTTGACCTGAAAGAAGCTTACTTGATGAAAGAAACAAACTTTTTGAGTGATTTTGGCTTTTCAGAGTTATGTTTTCTTTTAAGAAGCACTTTATAGTGTTTTTATATTTTTGAAATCACATTTTGTTTCTCTAATCAAACACCATAAAACTTTTGAACAATGCTTTTAATTTGAAACAACAAGCACTTTTTATAATTCTAGAAGTTATACTAGCCTCAACCTTACTATGTTTAGTGCATGTTTGGGATTAATATTGAAATTGTTAAAATCACTTTTTTCAGGTTCAAAATCACTTTGAAACTCGCCTTTAATCATGCCAAATCAATTTATTGTTTAATTTTACACTTTTGAATACAATTTTCATGTCATGGAAATTGATTTGAATGATTGAAAGCATGTTTCAGTTGAAAATATTAAAAGTGATTTTAACCAGTAGAATCACTCATGTTACTTTAAACATTTGTAGCTATTTCTCTTTTCCCATTAATTTACATTATTCTGATATATCATTATTTATTTGGAAAACAGAACTTCCCTGGTAGATCAGCCCCTATCAAAGAAACTACTGTTTCTGGGTATATTCTTGATGCAGTCCAGGAAGGATATGCAATTGACTGGACCAAATTTTGTGATGAGATTGGACTTACGTGTCGGATATTTTCCAACGTACAATCTGCTGTTACGAAGGTTGGGTCTGCTGAGAAGTTGAAGGCTATAAAAGATGAATTACCAGAGGAAGTGAGTTTGATATTGTAAAATATGCCTTCTCTTTCATAGTTTTTGACAGTACAGTACTTTAGTCCTCCATGCCTTCAAGTTCCTTGTTCCTTTTATGCCTGCACTTTACGGTTTTTCGGTCGAATGCTCCTTCGTCGATATGACTGGAAATTGATATTTGGATGGCAGATAAATTATGCACACATCAAGGCTTGTCTGGTAATGCAAAGCTGTGGAATGTCCCCTGAAGGCCTCCTACCCGGCAGCCACCAGGATAGAAAAACCGACGAACCCAAGAATGGTGCGTCAACGTTTTCAGGGAGTCCAACTTCGATAGAGAAGAAAGAAAAGCCTTACATAATTGAAACACCATCAAATGGAGAAGAGGAAGTTTCTGTCTCGTTAAAGCGCCAGAAAGTTTGTGAGTCGGAGGAAGAACATCGGGTTCCGATAAAAGCAACTGAGAGCTTGCTAGTAGAGTGGCTGAAGAACAATGATGAGGTAAGTGAAATGAAGTCTGAATATGTGTTCTTTCCAAGCCCTCTTTGAACTTCACCATAGTATGGTTTAAATGAAGAAAAATGCAATATGATTGATAATGCAGGTTACACTTAACAATATGATGGAGCAATTCAAAGGGTCTGAAGAAGAATCTCTAGTTGCTTTGCTAAATTCCCTTGAAGGTGATTTTGTGATATATAAAAAGAACAATATCTACAAGCTCATGTAAGCTCTAAATCTTCACCCTAAATCCTCTAATCTTTTGTATAGGAATAGTATTAAACCAAATGCAAAGCTATTATTGTCATTCCTTTGTGAAGTGTTGTCATCTTTTTCTTCATTCTTGAACTTCACAAATATTAGCTCCTCCTCTTCAACCATACCCACCACCAGCCTGCAATTTTGATTTCGGGTGTGTTTGGAATATATTTTTCAGTGTTTAATTTAAAAAAATAAGTCATTTTAAAAAAAATTGGAGTGTTTGACAATCACTCAAAATAGCTTTTGAAGTGTATTTTAAACCGTTTTTATCAAAGGAGCTTAAATAAAAATGAGTTTTTTTTTTTTATTAAAAAAACACTTATTTCTCAAGCCAATCCAAATGGGACCTTCATCTTAATGAAATTCTATTTGAGATTGCTTTTGAGAGCGTTAAGAGCGGTTACGTAAAAACCTTCACTGCCTTGCGTGTTTGTTAAAATTAATTTAGGGAAAATTACCTTTTTAGTCCTCAAGTTTTGAACAATATGTGTGTTTGGTCCCTAAGTTTTAAAAATATACCTTTTTAGTCCCTCAGTTTATAAGAATAGGTCCATTTGGTCCCTGAGTTTTCAAAATATACCTTTTCAGTCTCTGAGTTTTTAAAAATAGGTCTAAAAGGTCCTCCGAGTATTTTTTTCTTTAATTTTTTTAAAATAATTATATGATATTTAAAATTAAAAAAAATAGTTTTAGAGACGAAATAGTTTTTAAAAATTATTCTTATAATTTAAAATGTCATATAATTATTCAAATTAATAATAAAAAATTATTAGAGGGATTTCTTAGACCTATTTTTAAAAACTCAGAGACTGAAAAGGTATATTTTGAAAACTCAGAGACCAAATGGACCTATTCTTATAAACTAAGGGACTAAAAAGGTACATTTTTAAAACTTAGGGACCAAACGCACATATTGTTCAAAACTTGGGGACTAAAAAGGTAATTTTCCCATTAATTTATCTAGCATTGTTTACTAAATACTATAACCTACATTTTTATGTTTAAAGTTGACATTTATCCATGAATTAATTTTACAGAGGACAATATTCATTAATTATTTTAAAAGCTACAACAATCCAAAACTAAACTAATTAGAATGTATGAATTTGAAGGGGTATACTAATTACCATTTATTTCTATATTTTGAGAATTATTCTTTTTTAACGTTGGTACTTCATAAACTTAAAGTTAGTCTTTGCACTTTCAAAAAATCTCAAAAATAGTTTCTACAGTTATTTTATTGTTAACTTTTTGAAAAAGAAAAATTATATCAACCTTCACTTTGCAAAGTTTTGGAAACATTCCTGTTGTATTTTTTCTTGCATGAAAACTATTGCTATCATTTAACCAATTTCGATTAAAAAAAAACACAACTTCAAACTAACAAAGGATTACCGTTAATATTTAATGAAAGTATGTGGATCAAATTTAAATATTTGAAAGTAGATGAACTAATATAGAGGGATACATAAGGAACCAAAATGATATATATTTTAGGGTAATTGTAATGAATAGCAATTTTAGGGATAATAATAAAGTGTATAGCAACATTTTTAAAAAATTGCAAATATAACAAAGTCTATCTTGATAGACTTTGTTATATTTGCAATTTTTTAAAAATGTTGCTATATATGTTAATACTTTGAATCTGATTGCTATATTTACAATTGTCCCTATATTTTAATCTAGTATTTTCAATCCGTTCATTTTCTATAACATTATTATAAGTCAAGTCGTACGAGCGATTAGGTTAACAATGGTGTAAGCATACATTTTGACAACACATAATTTTGTCTAAGAATTTTAGTGTTATGTGACATTAAAGGCTTAGATAGGAAAAAAGAATGAATACATAAATGATGAAATCAAAATACATAATTGTAGAAGTTATGGTTTTGTTGGGAAGGTGAAAGACAAATATAAAAATGCATGTAATTAAAATATGTCACATTTTTCCTTTTTCTTGAAGGTTTTGATCTCACCTAAATCCTTTGATTTCTTCATATTTCTATGGATAAGTATACATATTTTCTTTCTCACTTTGCCAAAAGGACAATAATTTTCTTAAAAGAATTGCAACAAAAGAAGTTTTTGTCTTCACTACCAAAACTATTTACTTTTTTTTTTTTAAAGATTTATTATCTATTTTTAAGAAGGATAATGATGGAAAATGGTTATTTTTAACTCAAAAACGTTTTTTAAACCTATTTTTTTTTTAGATTTTAAGTGAAAGGTTCCACACAGTGAAAATACCATTTTGTAACTTAATAAGTGGTCATTTGATTGCCTTCAATTTTACGTTTACCTAACTCAACTTTTGAGATTCATAACTTAAGTTGTAAACCTCAAACTTCAGTTTTACATTTTGTTTTCATGAAAAAATGCTATACTTGAGGGGTCTCAATTTTAGTGAAACAATTTCTTTTCTTTGTAAGGGTCCTTTAGACATGTATGTTGTTTATTTCCATCCACGTGGGTATGTTGTTTTTTATTTTTGTTGTTATTGATATTTGCTAAGCCTATTTAAAAGCTACTTTTTCCAAAAAAAAAAAAAAAATTGCAATATCCAACCTAAATTTTACCCAAATTCTTACTACTTTGTTAAAGTTTTATGAGAAAAATTGGAGAGAAAATTCTAATGACCTTTACTGAAAATTTAATTTCTTGGGAAAAAACTGAATTGCTGTGCAATTTCTAGTAAAGTTGACCCCAAGTAAACTTTATGGAAAATTCCAAAAATCTTGGTTTACCAGGATATATTTTTCGGTCAACTTTACGAGAAATTTCACAAAATTTTAGTTTTTTTTGTCAATCAACTCTCTTATACGATTATTCTCTTTATTTGCAGAATGCCTCGCGTATTTGTTTGCTACAGTGATATTTGGAAGGAGGATGAACGAGATTACTCAAAGGGTAATCTTGGGGGTTTGGAAATAAGATGTGACATCAAAATTTTTTTTTTAGAGTTGTATAAGCTCAGTGGGATTGACCCAAACCATCGTGAATTTATCCTAAGATGTTTATATAATTTGGATCTAGGGTTCCTACTTATTTGATAAAGAATTACCATGAACTTAGTTTCTTTTTAAGCGGTGAGGGTGCATGTAGACCTCTTATCTATTTATCAATGAAACCTAAACCTATATATGATAACAGTGGCATAAACAACCCTAGTTGCTCATACAAACCAAGCTTTCCAAATTCCATATAATTTAGCTCAAGAATCCCCACCCCTTTATTACCCTGTACGCCCCTCATTCAAACAAAATTACCCATCAAATGATAATTTTTATGGTCATGTGGCATCACTAACCCCCTTAACCAATAATGTTGTCTGGTATGACCTAGCTGATGATAGTTTCTATGTTAATCCATACAATTTTAAACAAGAGGGTCCATCCTCCTCAAGGTATGGTGTAGATGAAAATTTTGGTGTAGAAGGGGGGGTTTGGACAAGCTGTAGGAGAGGAGAATGCCAATGAAGATGAAGAAGACGACGATGATGATGAAGACTACGAGTGAGACGTACAAGAGGAATTGGATGATGAGTCAGATAAATCAACTGAAGTGGATGACAGAGAGGATGTCGACGTGGGTGATTGTGATGTTCTTGCATCGATTGTTGAAACTATTTCTGCAGAACCTAAAAGTCCCTAGATTGATATGCTGTGTCAGGTCAAATGTTCGGTTACGAGGATATTGATATTGAGTCAGGACAAATATACCTTTCAAAGGAAGAGTTTGCATTTGCATTGTCACTCTTTACTATACATCAAAATTTTGAGCATAGAGTTGACAAACCCACCAAGTCACTGTTGACGGTTAAGTGTAAACATGATACTTGTCATTGGAGGATTCAAGCTCAAAAGCTTAAGGATTCTACCTTGTTTAAGATAATCAGGTATAATAATGTTCATATATGCTCTCAATAACTAATGGACCATGACCACCACCAAGCAAGGAGCAAAGTAATTGGATATTTAATTAATTCCAAGTTCACAAACGGTAGAAGGACCTATAGGTCCAAAGGCATCATGCAAGACATACTAAAGAGTATGGTGTCAGCATTAGTTGTGCAAAAGCTTGACGGTCTAAAGAAGAGGCTTTAATAATTTTGGGTTACTAATTGTAAATAATCTGGATTAAATGAGTTGGAAAATGACGGAAATCCTATGAATAAACATTAATTAAAATAGAATTATAATTATAATGAAGGAAATCATTAAATATTTAATGATCAATTAATTGAGGGGAGATAAACAATTCTAAAGTTAATTTGGTAAAAAAAAAAAGTTGAAATCTAGATTTGAAGAAAATATAAATCTTGTGGACATTTGTGAAATAATGGTTCTCAATTATACTAATTATCTTTGGTGTGTTTTGAATGCATTTTTAAGTGTTTAATTTAAAAAATAAGTTATTTTAGAAAAAATTGGAGTGTTTGGTGTCACGGTCATGCTTGTCCAGGGCGTGTTGCCCATGGCCGCACTACTGTTCCAACCCCTTTGTCATTATGCTTTCATATTATGTATTTCATTATGTATGTTTAATTGCTTTCCTTTACTTTTCATTTCTTGCGATGGCGTAGCACTTTGTACGTGCAACCGTGCCAATCTTGTAAAAGCTTAGAATGTACTATATGCGAGTGAGACTAATCATCATACTTGCATACCCGAGAGTTGTAAGCTATTAAGCCGTTGTTGTCCCTTATTTGCTTTCTAGTCTTACGACAAATCCTTTTCTCAAACATTCTTCTAAATCGTTTGCGAAAACCTTTTTTTCCTCTAAACCCGTTTTCTCTAGAAACGGGGGTGGAGGTTGCAAAACGCACCCGGTGTGCCGTAGGCGATCCGAATTCAAATTGGCTGACTTATTCCTGAGCGAGGATAAGTGCCGCACAATCGTTTAGTGAAGTACGATTGTGACAGTTGGTATCAGAGCCGAGTTGGCTCATTGAGTGAGAAATTAGCAATTATGTCGACAACTAAACAACTTAATAAGTCCAAAGTGGACAGGTTGGTAGAGATGGAGGAGCAGACGCTCTACTTACAAGATATGCCTGATAACCTTCGTTTCATAGAAATGCAGGTACAGGAAATCGCCGAGAAAGCCAACATAATCGATGTGGTAGCTGGCCGCCTAGACGGAATGCCCGTCCAAGAATTGATGCTGAGGGTCGAGGTCCTGGAGGAAAAAGCTACCAGACCTAGTAGTTTCGAGCGAGGAGAAAGCTCGTCGGGCTCAATGGCCCATTTGGAGGAGGGAGTCGAAGAGTTAGACAGCTTCCAGAAGGCAATAATTCAGATGATGACTGACTTATTGGAAAATTTCAGAACCGCCCTTGACGCTGTCAGGACGGAGATCGCAGATGTCAATGCGAGAGTAAACCTCACCATGCGAGCGGTGGGAAACCAAACACCAGTTGGAGGTGTGGGGCCGATCAACAGAGTGAAGGTACCCGAACCGAAACCCTTCAATGGGCTCGGGAAACAAAGGCTTTGGAGAATTTCATATTCGACATGGAACAATACTTCAAAGCTACAAACACGACCACTGAAGAGTCAAAAATTACATTGGCGACAATGCACCTTGCAGACGATGCCAAGTTGTGGTGGAGGTCCCGTTATATGGACATCCAAGAGGGTCGATGTACGATCGACACTTGGGAAAAACTGAAACAAGACTTACGTTCTCAGTTCTTCTCCGAGAACGTTGAGATAATGGCAAGGCAAAAATTGCGTGAGTTAAAACACACTGGAGCCATAAGAGATTATGTCAAACAATTTGCTGGATTAATGTTAGACATCCGGGATATGTTGGAGAAAGACAAAGTTTTCTGCTTTGTCGAAGGGTTAAAGACGTGGGCCAAGACGAAGTTGTATGAGCAAAGGGTCCAAACCCTTTCAGAAGCCTACGCCGCTGCAGAACGGTTATTTGATCTTAACAACGATGCACCCCAAGAACAGAAACGAAACCAACACTCCTCTAATGGAGGTAATAGACCAAATAGATCTGGTTTCCCTAAAAGTGGGGGAGGAGACAGGACCGGAGGGACGGATCGTAAACCCTACTATCAAAGAAGCAGATATTCAGGACGTGCACCAGGCCACTACCAAAACAATTATAGAGGAGGCCCCCCTTCCTGCTTCTTGTGCAAAGGGCCTCATACACTGGGCGAGTGCCCGAACAAAGCGGCCCTCAAGGCCCTCCAGGCCTTATTGGCAGAAGATTAGGCCCACGAAAGAGAGACTGCAGAGGCGAATATAGCAGCCGTAGAAGAGGAAGAGAACTCTCGTATGGGGGCCCTCAAATTCTTATCTGCCCTACAAAAGAAGGCATAAGGAAATAAAGACTCTGTAGAGAAGGGACTCATGTACGTGGAAGCATGGGTGAACCAGAAGTTGGCCAAGAACACAATGGTTGACTCCGGCGCTACCCATAACTTCATGACGGAAACAGAAGCCCGAAGACTCAACCTACGTTGGGACAAAGACACAGGAAAAATGAAGGCCGTTAATTCTGCAGCCCTACCTATAGTAGGAATCGCGAGGCGAACGACCATAAAGCTGGGGTCGTAGAGTGGCCAGACTGACTTTGTGATCGTGAAGATGGATGATTTTGACGTTGTGTTGGGGATGGAGTTCCTCCTCGAGCACAAGGTGATCCCTATGCCCTTGGCGAAATGTCTGGTGATCACGGGGTCTAACCCTACTATTGTCCCCGCTAATATCAAACAATCGAATGGGTTGAGGATGATATCAGCCCTCCAGTTGAAGAATGGACTAGCTCGTGATGAACCCACATTTATGGCCATCCCTGTGATTGAAGGCAGAAGTCTAGAAGAGACGATACCGGATGAGATCCAAAGTGTGTTAAAAGAATATGACGATGTTATGTCTGATAGCCTGCCAAAGACTCTACCTCCGCGAAGGGAGATAGATCACGAAATTGAGTTGCTGCCTGGGGCAAAACCCCTCGCAAAGAACGCCTATCGCATGGCCCCGCCAGAGTTAGCAGAGCTGCGGAAACAGTTAGACGAACTATTGAGTGCAGGGTTTATCAGACCTGCCAAAGCTCCTTATGAAGCTCCTGTATTATTCCAGAAGAAGAAAGATGGAAGCCTTCGCCCGTGTATCGATTACCGAGCCTTGAATAAACTCACAGTCCGAAACAAGTATCTGTTGGACCGGTATGGCAACCCTAGAGGGGTGAATAGGGTTTCTTTAAGCTAATGAAAACTTTTTCCTAATGTGGGCCCAATGAAACAAATTAATACACTTTATACTAACAAGTAATTTAAACAAGAATTTCATGCAAATAAATTCAACCCAAAGTAATCAAGAAATTAAAAGTAATACTTTGAAGCACTCTATTTAATTCTAATAATAAGATTGGTAAAGATATGCAAATTTAAGAACTACCAATCAAAGTAAACAAATATGACCAATTAATTTCAAGGAATAAAAGTTGCAATTAATTTCAAACAATAAACTATAATAGCAAATTAATTGCAAAATTAAATAGGAGAGGGATAGAGAAAATGACACCGAAAATTTATAGTGGTTCGGCACAACCGGCCTACATCCACTTCCCAAGCTCCTCTTGGGTATGTCACTAGAAACCTTGACTCTTTCCACGGCTTAGAGTCGAACCGCTACAATGTTCCTTTTTCGGGCGCAAGAACAAACCCGATCCTTTCCACGGTTGAGGATCAAACCGTTACAACAACTCTTTTTAGGGATCAAGAGCAACCCTTACAATGAATTTTGGAAATGAAGAATAAGATGAGGAAAACTCTCTCAAAGAGTAAATGTACAAATTTAAGCTCTCAATAAATCAATCCTCACAATACAATAAATCCCTCTCAAGAATTAGATGAAAAGAATAAAATTGAAGCTTGGAGAGAGAGCAACAATGGAAGCTTAATGAATTATGGAGGATTGAAAAATAATAAAAGTTCTTAAAATTTGGAGAAGATGAAGTGTTTAAAAAAAGAGAAAAGTTGTTGGAAACTACATTAAATTTGGACCATTAGATGTTGGTAAAAGAAAATTGAATGGTTGAGATTTAAACTCAACTAGCCGTTAGACACACACATAAAATAATATAAAATTCATTTTCTTTTAAAGGCAACTAGCCGTTAGACACAAACATATAATAATATTAAATTCATTTTCTTTTAAAAACAATTCTTTTTAAAACCAACAAAAATCAAAAGCTCCATGTGTCACTTATCTATTTCTCCACTTGTCATCCTCTAGTAGGTCCACTTTGATGATTTGGCCGCCACATCATCGACATCGAGTATTTTTCCGTTAAGCTTGTTCCAGCCATATCTTCTTCGTTTGAACTCCGATTTGAGTGATTCAAATTGCATTGGAACCGTTGTTCCAAGCTCTACACAATGGACACTTCAAAATACTCAAATTGTTAATAAATAAAAACAGGTTTGTTATCATCAAAACATTAATTATTTAATTAATTAAAATTAATTAATTTGATATTAAAGGCCAAAAAGCCAACAGTATCCACTACCCATAATCACCGACTTGTTCGACCGCCTTCACGGGGCCAAGTATTTTTCAAAACTTGATCTCAGGTCGGAATACTATCAAGTTCGTATTGCAGAAGGAGATGAGCCGAAAACCACATGTGTTACAAGATATGGGGCTTTAGAGTTCCTAGTCATGCCTTTCGACCTCACCAATGCTCTTGCCACTTTTTGTACTTTGATGAACTAGGTGTTCCATGAATATCTAGACAGATTTGTGGTAGTTTACTTGGACGACATAGTGGTCTATAGCCAGACTATGGAAGAACACCAAGTATATCTGCAGTTGGTCTTCGAAAAGTTGAGGTAGAGTCAACTGTATGTGAAGAGGGAGAAATGCTCCTTCGCCCAACAGCGCATCAACTTTCTTGGACATATGATCGAATGCGGTCGAATTAGTATGGAAGAGGGTAAGATTTTGACCATCCGAGATTGGAAGGTCCCGACCTCGGTGACGGAGTTACGGTCCTTCCTCGGGTTAGCAAACTACTACAGGCGGTTCGTCGAAGGATTCTCAAGACGAGCAGAACCCCTGACGGAACTGTTGAAAAAGGACATGAAATGGAGTTGGACTCCCAGATGCGAAGAAGCTTTCAATGACCTGAAGAAAACTATGATAAAAGGCCCGGTCCTCGGGATAGCCGATGTGACAAAACCTTTCGAAGTGGAAACAGATGCATCAGATTTTGCGTTAGGGGGCGTCCTCCTCCAAGACGGCCACCCTATCGCATACGAGAGCCGCAAGCTGAATGAAGCCGAAAGGAGGTATGCTGCCTCTGAGAAGGAGATGTTGGCCGTAGTCCATTGTCTAAGGGCCTGGAGACAGTACCTATTAGGTGCAACGTTTGTTGTCAAGACCGACAACAGCTCGATCTGCCACTTCTTCACCCAACCTAAGTTGTCGTCGAAACAAGCTCGTTGGCAGGAGTGCCTCGCCGAATTCGACTTCCAGTTCGAGCATAAGCCAGGTCGAACTAATCAAGTCGCTGACGCCCTTAGTCGAAAGAGTGAACATGCGGCCCTGTGCATGTTAGCACACTTGAAAGCTAGTAGACTAAAATGCTCAGTTCGTGAGTCCATCAGGGACCATTTGCAAAATGACCCAGCCACCCAAGCCATAATCCAACTGGTCAGAGAGGGGAAGACAAGACAGTTCTGGGTGGAGGAAGACCACCTGTTCACCAAAGGTAACCGTCTGTATGTACCTCGAGGGGGAAATTTGAGGAAGTTGTTGTTAGAAGAGTGCCACAACACACGGTGGGCAGTTCATGCGGGTTGGCAGAGAACCTATGCCCTGCTGAAGCAAGGTTACTACTGGCCGAACTTCCGCGACGATGTTATGCAGTTTACCAAGACCTGTCTTACCTGCCAACAAGACAAGGTCGAACGAACAAAGATAGCAGGGCTGCTAGAACCCCTGCCAGTCCCCGTACGACCGTGGGAGAGTGTCTCCCTTGATTTCATTACCCACTTACCCAAAGTCGGGGAATTTGAAGCAATTCTCTTAGTGGTGGACAAATTTTCAAAATACGCCACGTTTATCCCAACAACAAAGATGTGCTCAGTCGAAATGATGGCACATCTATTCTTTAAGAATGTTGTCAAGTTTTGGGGCATACCAGCGAGTATTGTGAGCGATAGAGATGGTCGGTTCACAGGAACCTTCTGGACGGAACTGTTTCAAATGCTAGGCTCGAATTTAAATATCTCGTCGAGCTATCACCCTTAGACTGATGGACAGACAGAAAGATTCAATAGTATGCTTGAGGAATACTTGCGTCATTTTATAGATGCCAGACAGAAGAATTGGGTCGAAATGCTCGATGTGGCACAATTCAGCTTTAACTGTTAGAAGAGCTCGTCTACCGGAAAGACTCCTTTCGAGATAGCGAGTGGGAAACAACCACTCATGCCTCACATTGTAGACCATCCATATGCAGGGAAGAGCCCCCAAGTGTTCAACTTCACGAAGGAGTGGAACCAAACCGCTGAAATGGCTCGAGCCTATTTAGAGAAGGCGTCTAAGCGAATGAAGAAGTGGGCTGATAAAAAACGTCGAGCACTGGAATTCCAAGCCGGAGACAAGGTGTTGATCAAACTGAGACCAGAACATCTCCGATTTCGAAGTAAAAGAGATCAACGTCTTGTACGAAAATATGAGGGTCCTGTTGAAGTAATCAAGAAAGTCGGGAAGGTATCCTATCGGGTTCAACTGCCGCCGTGGATGAAGATTCACCCTGTCATCGACGTAAGCAACTTGAAACCCCATCATCCCGACCCAGACGATGAAACTCGTAACGAGTCAGTCAGACCTCCAGTTACAATGTCCAACCCTGAGGACAAAGAAGTGGAAGAAGTTTTAGCTGAACGTACCCGCCGAGTGGGCAGACCCAGAAAAGACGTTCAGGAGTTCCTCATCAAGTGGAAAGGACTCCCAGATGCAGAGATCAGTTGGGAACGTGTTGAAGACCTGCAACAAGCTGCAACCAAGATTGCTGAGTTTGAACAGCGTCGATTGACAGGGACGTCAACCATTTAAGTGGGGGAGGATGTCACGGTCATGCTTGTCCAGGGCGTGTTGCCCATGGCCGCACTACCGTTCCAACCCCTTTGTCATCATGCTTTCATATTATGTATTTCATTATGTATGTTTAATCGCTTTCCTTTACTTTTCATTTCTTGCGACGGCGTAACACTTTGTACGTGCAACCGTGCCAATCTTGTAAAAGCTTAAAATGTACTATATGCGAGTGAGACTAATCATCATACTTGCATACCCGAGAGTTGTAAGCTATTAAGCCGTTGTTGTCCCTTATTTGCTTTCTAGTCTTACAGCAAATCCTTTTCTCAAACATTCTTCTAAATCGTTTGCGAAAACCTTTTTTTCCCCTAAACCCGTTTTCTAAAACCGTTTTATCTAGAAACGGGGGTGGAGGTTGCAAAACGCACCCAATGTGCCGTAGACGATCCGAATTCGAATTGGCTGACTTGTTCCTGAGCGAGGACAAGTGTCGCACAATCGTTTAGTGAAGTACGATTGTGACATTTGGCAATCACTTAAAATTAATTTTGAAGTGTATTTTAAAATTTTTTTTATCAAAAGAGTTTAAATAAAAATGAATTTTTTGAAAACATTTTTTTTCAAGTCAATCCAAACGGACCATAAATCTTTCAAAAAGTATTTAATTGTTCTTTGTACTCTTATGTAAACGATGATTTGAACCCTTAATTTTAATGTAACACTAGTCTAGTCTATAATATATAATATTTAATGATTTAGTTTCTTAACTCTATAAGTATGTAGTTTAAAAAAAAAAAATTAATTTTGTTGGGTAACTATTTCGTTTTTTGTTTTTGGCTTTTGAAAATTAAGCCTATTTTCTCACACTTTTTTACAATAATTTGCATTTTTCTTTAACATAAGAGTTGAATTCTTAGTCAAATTTCAAAAACAAAACAAGTTTTTAAAAACTATTTTTTTTTAGTTTTCAAAATTTGGCTTGGTTTTTGAAAACTAGGTAAAAAGTTGAAAACAAATGAAGAAATCTAAGGGTGGTAGTAGAGATGTCCATGGGGCGGGGCGGAGACGGGGAAAGCTTCCTCTTCCCCATCCCCGCGAAATTTCGGGGATTGGGGCGGGGATTCCCCACGGGGAATTTGCGGGGAAGTCGGGGGATGGGGTTTCCCGCCGGAAAAAATTCTCCATTAGTATTTTTCTTAATTTATTTATTTTTAACAAGTTTTTTTTTTATTTATTCTCAAACAAAATAAAATTTTTAAAATTTTCTATATTAAATATGTCATTTCTATTTAAATAAAACACTATAAAATTTTCTTACAAAAATAACAATATATTATGTGCAAATATATAATTAAAATATTTTATCTCTTTATTTCTAAAAGTTAAAATATTAATCACTAGTTTCAAATTAAACATTATTAATCATTAGTTTCAAATTAAACATTACAATATACATGTCTTAAAAGTAAGAAACATTCACCATCTCTATTTTAGAAATGCATTAAAATATGAAAAAATTATGATGAGAATTAGAAAAAGGTTAATCGGTAAAAACTATAATTTTTTTAAAGTATATATATATATATATATATATGGCGAGGCGGGGCGGGTAGTCGAGGCGGGGCCGGGGTCGGTCCTTTGGCCAACGGAGAAAAAATTCTCCCCGCTCCCTCCCCCATTCCTCGCCCCGAGTGGGGTGGGTCCCCACGGGCCCGACCTCGTGGAAAAAATAGACATCTCTAGGTGGTAGAGGTGTTTATAGGCTTAATTTTCAAAAATTAGAAACAAAAAACCACATGGTTACCAAAAGGGGCCTAAGAAATTTCTACTTCTTTCGGACAATAAAATTCAAATATTCAACCCTACATGTTATAAGAAAAAAGATCTTTTATGCAACAATGTACTTTTATAATTTAAAACTTTTAACAATATTTAGTTTCTATTATATAGAAAGAAAAGATATCAACTCATACGACTAAACTTTAAGAGTTTATCGATTAAATCCTGAAAAAATAATTGTATCAATTTATAATTCTTGAAATTTTGTAAGTATACCAATTTACATTTTCCATTACGTTCCATTTTGAGAAAACCTCATGAGAAACTCACAATTGTATCAATTAAACCTATAAACTTTCATAAATGAATCGATTTAGATTTTTAGTTAGAATTTCCTTTGAGAATCATCATGCCTTTATTCTAATAATTCATTTTGTAAAGCTGAGATTTGAAAAAATTTCTATACGTTTGTGAATTAATGCATAAACAAATTGTAATGAAAGATCTAAATTAATTAACTTGTAAAAATTTAGTAATTTAATTAACTCAAATCATAAGTTTCACACGATAACGATTTAACGAAATCTGAAAGAGGGTAGAAATAATTAAAACACTTACAAAATTGATAGTTTAAATTAATATTTGTAAAAAACAAATCCCCATGATGAAGCTTGTTTTTCTTTTTTTGAGTTGTTTTCAAATATAGAAAAATGAGTTAAACTCTTTACAAATATAGAAAATTTTCACTGTCTATCAGCGATAGATCGCGATAGAAGTCTAGTGCAGTCTATCGTTAATAGATAGTAAAATTTTCCTATATTTATAAATAGTTTGATATTTTTTCTATTAATAGTAATTTTACTTTTTAGTTTTCTTCGGTTGTTTTTGTTTTTTTGTCTTTTTTTTTTTGGGTGAAAGATATGTTGAAGTAGCTTGTACTTAGCAACATGGGTTCAATTCCAATAATTAAAATTGAGGGATATTACTCGAATTTAAAAAAAAAAAAAAGGAATTATTTCCACTCCTACTATGTGGGATGGGTTGTACATTTTTCTAGAAAAGCATAAAAGAAAAGAAAAATAAAATAAAATAAAATAAAATAAAACTTTGATAGGAAGAATTGGAACAAAATTATTTTTCTCCCCTCGTTTTAGACAAATAAAGAAAAAGCTATGAGAGAGAAAATGTTAAGAAAAAGAAAAACAAGTACTGCATAATTAATTATTCATGTCTCAAATAACCATTCTCCCATATTTATTGTTGAAAAATTATAATAAATAAAAAATATATATATATCAAATTATTTATAAATATAAATTTTTTCTACTGTTTATTAGTAATAGACCGTAATAGAATTTTATCGCTTGAGCACTAGAAGTCGTCTTCTATTGCTCAAGCAATAGAATTCTATCGCTGTAAAAAAATTATATAATTATAAATAGTTTGACTCATTTTTCTATATTTGAAAACAGTTTGTTATTTTTTATGTTTCATAAAAGTGTTTACAATATAATAAAAATGTCAATTTATTCTTCGTGTTGATGTCAAAATTTATGAAAGTGTAAAAATATTGATAAAAATATATCAAAGTATTTAAAAGAGTCCATGTACGATTTATGAAAAAAAAAAATATACGTTTTGAGTCTAATTTGTATGATATCTAATATTTTAGTTCTTTAAATTTTGAGTTTGATTTCAATTTAGTTTATAAGTATCAAATTTTACAATTTTATCCTTGAGATTTAAGTTTTATTTCAAGTTAGTTCTTAGGTTTCGAGATTTATACTTTTAACATTAATTTTTCACTAAGTACTCACTTTAGTTTTTGGCGTTAATGTCTATTAGTCTTTGGCGTTAATGTCTATTGATTAATTTAAAATAATTTTGAAGTAAAAATTTGAAATCAATTTTTTTAAAAAAATAGTAAAACTTAATTAATT
The DNA here is from genome assembly GCA_002890555.2 of Lagenaria siceraria. Classification (NCBI taxonomy): domain Eukaryota; kingdom Viridiplantae; phylum Streptophyta; class Magnoliopsida; order Cucurbitales; family Cucurbitaceae; genus Lagenaria; species Lagenaria siceraria. The sequence goes on from CM016485.1 coordinate 14,628,844, forward strand.
TAATTTTTAATTATTTTAAATTAATTAATAAACATTAACATTTAAAACTAAAAGTGAGTATTCAATGAAAAATCAAGATTAAAAATATAAGTTTTAAAACTTAGGGACTAAAATAAATAAAACTTAAATCTAAAAAGTAAAATTTTAACATTTTAAAATTTAGGGACTAAATTGAAATTAAACCTAAAACTTAAAACCAAATATGTAATATTTTAAAATTTAGAAGCCAAATAAAACTAAACTCGGACAAAAATTTTTTTTTTTCCCAAGAACTATTGTAAAGAGCAAGAAAAAAAGGTATTTATTTATATTTTTTTTAAAATTAAGTTAATATTTTATTAAATTAAACTTAAGCCTACAACAATTATTTATAATCTTGTGCTTTAAGAAATATCTTTTCCCATTACATTCAACACAAAACCACTATCTCAAGAAATATTATTATAATAAGACAAATATTCTATCTTTCTTGCCCCAATAATATTTAACCTTCCTAAGAAGGACAAAAAAATGTCTAAGAAGTTTAAACTTTAGAGAGTTTGATAATTATTTAGGTTTTGTTGGGTAAATATTTAGGCTTTATTTAGTAATTATTTAATTTTAAATTTTTAGTTTGAAAATTAAACTTATAAATATTTTTTCTACCTCTAAATTTTTTATTTTGTTGTCTACTTTTTATAAATGTTTTGAAAAATCAAATCAAGTTTTGAAAACTAAAAAGAAACTGTTTTTAATTTGACTAAGAATTCAACTCTTTTACTTAATAAAGATCCAAACCATTATATGAAATGAAAAAAAAAATTCAATTTAATTTTCAAAAACTAAAAACTAAAAACAAATGGTTACCAAATGAGGCTTTTATTTTTTAAAAATTAAGGTTATTAATACTACTTTCGTCTATAAATTTGAAGTTAACATTTGAAACCCCGTTTTGATAACAATATAATTTAGGCACAACTTGATAGCCATTTGATTTGGAAAATTATGTTTGTTTTCATCTTTACTATGGTTTTCATCTTTTTTTCACTAAACATTTGAATTTTTAGTCAAATTCCAAAAACAATAACAGGTTTTTAAGAACTATTTTTTTAAAAAAAGTAGATTACAAAACAACAAAATCAATAGATGGAAGTAGTATTTATAAGTTAATTTTTTTTTTAAAAAATAAAATTAAATAGTTATCAAAACAGAACCTTAGAGCCTGTTTTTGGTTGGCAATTCATATTCTGTTATATGTTTTTAAGATTCACTAAGTTCAACAAATATGTAATTGGGAGACAACTCAGATTCTGTTTTTGAAAATTTGTTTTCGGATTCTGTGATCCAGACAACAATTTTATGTTTTTATTTTATCTAGATTTTGAATTTTAATTTTTAAAATGCAAAACTATATTAAATAAAGATAAAAATATTTAGAAATAAAGTATGTGGGGTTATAAATTCAATTATTCTTTTAAAAATTAAAATATGTATTATGTAATGTATTATAAATTATATAATATTACAGAATAATAATTATACGATTTTTAATATAAAATATATTCATAAATAAATTAATAATAGTTTATTATCAACTAATATTTAGTAAGTAACTAAGACAACTAATTTTATGATGTTTAAATATAGTATCAAACACATTTTAAATAATTGTTTAAATGAGAATCCAATTTCTAAATTCGCCACCAAATACATTTATGTAAATATGAAATATTTTTCATAGAATCTCTTGTTTTTCAAATAGAATCTTCAAATTTCCTATCACACAAACCTTTACATTTCTGGCTTTAATTTATGAAAAATTGTGCTTGTATTCTCACAATTGTCATAACATGATTTTCATCTTTCTTAAAAACACTTGAATTCTAAGTTTAATTCTAAAAACAAAAATAACAATTTTCAAAACTTCGCTTGAATTTTAGAGGCACTCATAAAAAATACATAATGAAATCAAGAAATCAATAGATGAAAGTAGTGTTTGCAAGCCTAATTTAAAAAAAAAACCAAAAAACAAAAACGGTTATTAATTTTTATGTCTATAATTTTGAAAATTTATTTTTAATCAAGGTGAAATTCTATTCCATAGATAAAAGGGACTCCGAGAGGAAAATCTTTATATCCCATTTTGTCCTTACAACTTTTCATAATTCTTATTTTTCATTCGTCATAACTATTCGGGTTAGAGTGATTACACGTGAATGAATTACTTTATGTATGAGTGTAATCCTTTATGTAGAGACATGTTTGAACAAATAGTCACGTCTTTTCTCTATTACAACAATTCCTTTATATTTACCCTTTAAAATCAATAAAATAATAATCATTTAGATTTCACCCTAAAAAACTATCTTTCAAACATTTTTTTATTGCATTCAACATATTTCATATTCATAATAAATTAATCACATACATATATATAGTCTTACTAATTATATCTCTTCAATCACTTTTAAATTCCATATTATATGTTTACTATTTAAATTTAATTAAAAATATATTCAACCAAGATTTTAACTAGCTAGAAACAAATAACAATAAATTTTAAAATAGAAAATGATCATCAAACTAGAAAAATTATTATAAATAAAAAAAATATTAAATTATTTACAAATATAAAAAAAATTTCATCATTTATCCATGATATACCGCGATAGACTTCTAACACGGAGTGATAGAAGTCTATTGCACTTAGAGATGTCCATGGGGTGGTGTGGTTCACGGAAATCGAACCAAGGGTTTCTCGGGAGAAATCTTTTCCGTTTATTTTTTTAAAAAATAAATCAATTAATATAAATTACTATTATGGAAAAGTTTAAATTAAATGGTTAACTTTTATATGATTACTTCTACATGAACAATTAGAATTTAAGGAGAAATTATTCAAAATTTTTGAGTTGAAAGAAATAATTATCTATCAAATTATTCATATATAATCTAAATTTATAAAATTTCAAACATATTTTTCTTACACTAATTCAAATATATTAATTATTTTGACCGTTAAACAGTAAATCATGAAAATTAAATATAATATTTATATAATAAAAATAAATAAATAATATTAAATTATTATAATAAATGTAAGGAGACAGAGGCATGAATGTATTGTCTTTATAGTAGAAATTTTTTTATATTTGTAAATAGTATGATATTTTTCTATATTTGAAAATAGCCCATCAAACTGAGATACATGCTAGTATTAAGCGATTTGTAGCTCGTTGATTGATTCTACATTCATCGTGAATGGCGTTTACTTCTTCTTTACCCCCAAAAAGAAAAAAAAATAAAATAAAAGGAATTTTTGGTTGCCGTTTGGGGAAATTCTCTGTTCATACCCATGCAAGAAATCCGCCATTGTTAGGGACAGAAGAGTCAAATTTCACTGGTTGTTTCCAAATCCCAAAACCAGGTTCTGATTACCGCCAGTTTATTCTCAATCTTAGGGGCGGCCACCCAACCCCTCGAAGCAGATTTCTCCTTTTCTTCGATTTTCTCTTTATTTTATCCACTTTTTTTTTTTTCTTTCTTCTTTCTCCCCCCCAGAATGAATAGTCATTCTATCGAAGCAATTCCTCCTGTTCCAAATGGCCCCTGGTTTTCCCTTCTTTCTCCTCTCTTCTTGTTTCTATATAATAATTTCTTATTCCACTTCCTTTTTCTGTTCCCACATCCTCATCTTCTTCGACTTCTTTCTGACTTTTTACCTTTTCTTAAGTTTTTGTTACTCCTTCGTCTCTGATTTCTTGTTTTTCGGCGAACCCCATTTCCATTTCTCTTCAATTTTTGATTCTTCTGCTTTATAAAGAGCGACCCAGATCGCAATTCTGCATCCTCCGATGTTTTTCGTATCTGGGTTTTTGATTTTGTGTTGAATTGTTCTGTTTTGAGGAAAAAGAGGAGGAGGGTTTTTTTTTTTGAGTTCTGATGACGACGGAAACGAGAGCGGTGGATCGAGGGAGTAATAGAATTGGGCATGTGAATAAGGTTCAGTATGTGAAAAGAGATATTAAGAAGAGGAAATGTAGAAAGATCAAACGGTCAGTTCCAGTAGTTCCTATGGTGCTTCAGGAACTGTTTGTTTCTTGCAGGGAAGTCTTCAAAGGCCCTGGAACTGTTCCACTGCCTTGTGATGTTGAAAAGCTCTGCTGCATTCTTGGTATATGTTTCACAGATTGAATCTCTTTTCATTAGCTTTTCCTGTTCATTCATCCTTTTGATTCTTGGACTGTTTGATTTGTCAAGGTTTTAACCATCTTAGGAAATTAGCTTGGTTTGGCCCTGTTGATCCTTTGATTTCCTTTTGTCTTTACATTTTTGGCTAAGTGACATGGTTTAGAAAGTTCTGAGGTTCTAGCAGCATTACTATTTCTGGCTACATGCATATTTTATAGAGCAGCAATGGATTTTTTTTCCCCATCATTCTGTTTCTTAAGCAATTTCTTGATATTCGATTTATTGATTTGTCATATCACATCATGCGTATATGTTAATGTCACTCCTATGCTCTTGAATTGTTTATAGGATTCTTTACTTTTAGACTTAGACCCAGAGAGTGTGAAAGAGGGAAAAAAAAGGGAAGGGTTTCGTCTCTTGTGGAAGAGTGAATGACAAACCTTCCTATTATTTTACAAATTTTATCAGAGAAAAACTTATTAAAATTATCTTTCTGATGCATTCTGTTTTTTTTTAATCATAATATCACACACTTCAATGCTGCAACATTTTATTGAGTGAACTTGAATTATTTGATTTTTTTTTCTTGGCCTCGTGGGACATATTTTGAGCCACATAGTTTTTGTTTAACTAGCAGATTTGAAGTACTAAAAAACAAAGGGAATTTGGGGGTTTGTTTCAAATCTATGGTCACCTCACAATTCTCAAATGGAGATTAGTGAAATTATGGAATAATAATAAAAAGGCTAAATTATAAAAAATACCTACAACTTCGCCATTTGTTTCAAAAGTATTGCTACACTTTCCAAACAAATTTTTATTTTAGGTCACCGTCACACCATTTCGAGTCCTAATTTTTGTGACTTCTGAAAATATATGGGTATTTTTGAAAAAAGAGAAAGTTCAAGTTTATTTTTTATAATTTAACCTAATAAAAAAATGTAGCAGATTAGTAGGAATGGATTCATCTGCCTGAATAATATAGTATTTGTTTGTTTACATCGTACACTCAACATAAAGCTCTCTCTTTCTCTCTACAAATATTTATTTATGTTGTGCTGCTTTGTTTTGCCATGGGGGCAGGGGCACATGATCAGTGATGAGCATCCTTTGATAATTATAATTTCCTTGCTGAAAAGACAACATAACACAATAGAATATGAGGGATGCTGCATCTAAGCACATGGTTTTCTTGGGAGAAATTGTAGGGTCCAGGAACATTGGACTTAAAACTTCTGTACTCTGTATTGTTTAGCTTATACATAGTTGGATATTGACCAAATTCTTTTTCTTTTGTCAATGTTGCAGATAATATGAAGGCAGAAGATGTTGGACTTAGTAGTAATTTGCAGTTTTTCAAGCCCAATGTTCCAGTCAAAGGATCCCCTAGAGTAACATACACAACCATATACAAGTGCGACAATTTCTCGGTAAGCATAATGTAGTGCCTTTCACTAGTACCGGGCTGCTTTTCATCTAAAGCGACCGTTGTTTTGTTTAAAAGGGCAAGCTTAAATAAATTACGAGATTAGTCTAATTGATATAAATCATGAAATTACTCTGGTGCATCCAAGTTGAATATAAGGCAAGCTTAAAGATCATAAGATATATTAGTCAAAGTGGACAAAATATATAGGGTTGGCCTAAGGGCTAGTGGTCAAAGGAGCAAGTTATAAATTATAAAGGGCAAATTGCAAAAACCACCCCGAAAATATGGTGATAGTTGCAATTACACCCTCAAACTTTCAATTATAAAAATTGGACCATCAAACTTCTGTAAGTGTTAAAATTGGACCCTTAAACTTAGAATAGTAGTAGAAATTGGATTCCAAATGATAAAAATTGAGCCCTCAAACTCATATAATTGTTACAATTTCTACAATTATGTAAGTTTGGGAGTCCAATTTCAACACTTGTATAAGTTTAAGGGTTCAATTTTTACAAGTGAAAGTTTGAGGGTATAATTGCAACTACCACCATACTTTGGGGGTGGTTTTTGCAATTTGCCTAATTATTAATTGTAAAATTATTGTTAACCTGAGTTGCTTAAAGTATATATCTTCAACCAAGAGGTTAGAAGTTCAAATCTCCCGTTGTGAGATTATTAGAGAATATCTATAGTGAGCAAGCTTGTGAACTATAAGGGGTAAGTTACAAATCCTGAAAAGCTAAAATATGTACAGTCAAGAGGGCACTTATAAGTCGAGATCATACCGTATATTATGGGTTTGCCTAGTGATCAAACGAGCAAACTACAAATCTAGCTAAGCTGTGTGTATATTCTCTATAGGATGTCACACCTATTATTTCAATTTCCAAAATATGTAACAACATTTTATTACTTATGCTTGGTTCCAAATTTCTGATGGCATATTCCCCCCCCCTCCCCCTTTATTACAGTTGTGCATCTTCTTCCTCCCAGCAACTGGTGTAATTCCTCTACACAACCATCCAGGAATGACTGTTTTCAGTAAGCTTCTGTTGGGGAAAATGCACATCAAATCTTATGATTGGGTTGATCCAACCAACAGTGATGATCGTGCTCAAGCTTGTGAAAGTGAGCACTCTGAAGTTTCTTATTATAAAATATGAAATTGTTGAAGTCATTAAAAGTTGTTGACCCTGAAGTGATTTTTTTTTTTTTTTTTTTTTTTTTTTTTTTTTTTTTGCAGAGAGATTGGCAAAGCTGAAAGCTGATGCTGTCTTCACTTCACCGTGCAGTACCTCTGTTTTGTACCCAACATCAGGAGGCAACATCCACTCATTCACTGCTATAACGCCATGTGCGGTGCTTGATGTGATTGGACCTCCTTATTCGATGGAGGACGGTCGAGATTGTTCTTATTATAAGGAACATCCCTATGCCTCTTTTTCAAGTAAGTTTCAAATCATGTTCCTTATTTAATCACTTAAGTTGGATCAGGATCTGTAACTGTGTCAAGGTTGTGTGTTTTGGAAAACTTGTTTTCGTTGTGTTTGGGAGCAATTTTGAAAGGGCTGAAAATTAAAATCTATAGTAATCCTTTTAAAATTGGAAAAGAAAAAAAAAACTGTTTTTGAAAGTGACCGTTTTTTTTGCCATGTGGACTCTTTCTGAAAAATTACATTCAGATAGTGAAATTTTGACAAAGTCATGAAAGAATACGTTGGGTGGGACATTGTTGTTATTATTTTTATTATTTTTAAATGAGACTAATTCTTATTTCATTTAATTTTCTCCTAAAATAAAAACAAGAACTGTTTCTGAAAACCGCCCTTTTTCCATACTTTATTATGCTATTTTTGTTGATGTCATGGGAATCGTTTTTGTCTTTTTTAGTACAATAGAGGTGGTGTTGCTAATAAACTATACTCAGAGAAGTGAAATTTCAATAATCACGACTTCGTACTAAAGAATGTTTCTAATTTTATGTGTTGCATTATTCTTATTATGGTAAATGTTTGGTAATGCAGATGGTAACAAGGGATTGGAAGAAGAGGGTGAGGGTTATGGATGGTTAGAAGAGATAGAGGTGCCAGAAAACTCTGAAATGGATGGAATAGAATACTTAGGCCCTCAGATTACTGACATTTAAAGCCTAGTTTTGTTTTGTTTTGTTTAGTTTGCCTCACATTCATTGCCTCCACTTCACAATGACCTTCTCCTTTCTTTATTTCTTTCTTCTTCTTCATTACATTTTATTTTATTTTTTTCTTTCGACTGTAGAGTGCCTCCAAAAGCCAACTTCTTTTGGTTGTTGTATATAAAAAAACAATGGTACAAAGTTGTAACTTTCAAGTCCTCTCTTTTCCCTCCTCCCATGGAAGTTTGTTGAACTTTTCTGCTTTCAAGAGAGATTTCTTTATGGTCTATTTGATCATTTGATGTAGTTATGGTTTTAACTTTTTAATGGAATATTGACCAAATGTATATAGAGTGCTAATCGTCAAAAGATTTAGGGTCCTTTTGGATTCGCTTAAGAAAAAAAAAATGTTTTTCTTCTAATAAAAACTTTTTTTTATTTTGAATGGTTGCCAAACACTTTAATTTTTTTTGAATGACTTACTTTTTAAATTAAACATTTGAAAATATATTTCAAACATAATCGGTAAAGTTGTCAAATTTTTAATAGAAATATTGATAGAAAAAATGTTGAAGTAAATAAATATTATTGATGACATTTTGTTAATTATTATTTTTTATTTCATGACTTTAGTATATAATAAAATGACATGCAGTGATTTAAAAACACGTTTTCCAATATAAAAAATGAGTTAAAATGTTTATAAATAAAATTTAACTTTCGATAGACTTCTTTTCAGAGATAGATAGTGAAATTTTTCTATATTTGTAAATAGTTTGATATATATATTTTTTTATTTCTAATAAATTTTATTTTTTTTATTAATTAAAATTAAAATAATTTAATGACTTTTGGTTAAAAAATCAATTTATGCTCTATATCACTTAAAATCTTAATTTAGTCATGCGTGTATTAAACTTCTGTAAATATGTGGGTTAACGTAGAACTAAAGAAAAGCACTAGAATTCAATGAATAATCATGTTGTTTTATTAATGCATGTTGGTTTTCATCGTTTTTTTTTTAAATTTTTTTTTATTTCTATCAAGTAATTTAACTTAAGTCGATTTTAAATACACTTTATAAGAAAAATAATTATAAATCACCGACGAAATGCATAAATTGATTCATTTATAAATTTTAGCATTTAAATTTAAGATGTTTTTAATATAGAAAATGAGCAAACTTATTTACAAATATAGCAAAATGTCACTGTCTATCAAGATGCATTATCAATATTTATCACTAGTAGACGCTAATAGATGATAGTAATCCCATCAGTATCTATATTTGAAAATATTTCTAACAATTTTTCTATTTAAAACAATTACCCTTAAATTTATACAATACAATTATTAGTTGAAGTTTTAATCGATACAACAACAAAGTTTAGGGATATAAATTGATTTTTTCTCCCTGAATTTTTATGTTGAATAATGTTTTTCAAGATAATAGTTCATCTTATCACCTCTCAAATATTAACATGACTTTTTGAAGTAATAGTTCTATTGACATAATAAAAATACCATAATTATTCTTTGGTTCATTACAATCTACAATCTACAGAGAGAATGATTAGGCTGCACCTAATCTTATTATATATATTTTTTTTACACAACAAAAATAGTTTTGTTTTAAAATTGCCACATAACAATTTTTTATTGAATAACTGTCTGGGTTTCACAAATATAGGTGTAGCCCAACAACACTTTTAAGTATTTTTCATTCACAAATTTACCGATCTTACTTTGACTTTTCCATAACATGGGAGTTGAAGTCATTCAAATTTATTATACATCAAAATAGAAGTACTTAAGTTTAAATCATGTTATCTAATAAATTAATAATCTATTCCTATTCCAACTGTTTTTACTTCATCTTTTAATTACAAAAATCATACCCAACCAAAATGAATTCATCGATGGATGTCACATAGAACGAGATTTGTTTTCAAAAGATAGTTATCAACAAGAGGACGAATGAGACTTATATGTGTCTTATACCAAAGAAAATGACAGCTAACAAAGTGGGAGACTTTCAAATAAGATCATTGCCAAAGTTCTTGCTGAGAGACTTAGGTTGGCTCTCGATTCTATTGTGGATCAGTCAAGCTTTTATTGAGGGAAGACAAATTCTCGATGCTGTTTTAGTTGCCTTGGAAACAGTTGGGGAGAAGAAGGTCTGTTTCTGAAACTTAATTGATTACGATAAAAAAGCTTTTGATAATGTGAATTGACTCTTCGTTTTGGCTAAAAAAGGCTTTGGTTCTAAACTGTCTCTCGGGAAGAAGGAAATTGAAGAAGATAAGATGAGAAATAAATTTGGGGTATTTATAACTTTTCACTCTAGAGGGCTCACCACTAAAAATCTGAAAAGTTGAAAATGAGGTTAGAAAAAGAAATTATAAAAAAGGATTACTTTTGTCCCACAAAAAAACTTTTTGGGTTATAAATAGCAATTTTCCCCTTGAAATTGACTCCCTTAGACAAAGGAATCTCGCCCTTCTTGCCAAATAGTGTTGGAGGTAGGGATGAAAATAGTTCGGTTTAGTTCAGTTTGGTAGTTAAACTGAACCAAACAAAAAATTTTGAAATTTTTATATGTGAAACCGAACCGATTCAGTTTTGTTATTTTTTTAAAAATTTTGTATATATATATATATATTTAATTAAAAACGGTTTAGTTTAGTTTGATTTTAAATTTGGTTTTGCTCTTTTTTAAAAAGATATAAATATATAAATAGAACTGTTTTCAAATATAGAAAAATGATCAAAACTATTTACAAATATAGAAAAATTTCACTGTCTATCAGCGATAGATCGCAAAATTTAGAAAGCTAGCAAAATTTAGAATGCTATGGTAGCTGATTGTTAGAACAGTTAGATGAATACTTGGAATTTGAATATAAGAAGAAGGATTTATTTATTTATTATATTTATCATAAGTTTGATAGCTTGTTGGGCCTTATTTCTAATTTGGAGAACTTCAGGGGTGAAGTTGAAGACATGTTATGCTAGAATGTTGACTCTAGAGGTACATTTTCTACAAAAATCTTAACTTCTCAAATTAACAAATGGGGGACAGGTGTTATTTTCGTTCGTTACGTGGGATTAATTCAAGATTTTCATGGAGTGGGCATCTGGATTATCGTATTTATTCTGCGGTAATGTAAGATGTTCTGGTATCTAAAGATTCTCGAGCATCTCCAGAGTTTTAGATGTCCTTCTAAAACATGAGTTTTCTGGATTTTCGGGGTGAGGGTATCCCATTTTTACTTTTTTACTACTATATATATATATATATATATATATATATATATATATATATATATATATATATATATTATTTTATTAAAAAAATGAAAAATAAAATAGGAAAATTATTATAAAAAAAATAAACTATTTACAAATATAGAAAAATTTCACTGCGATAGAATTCTATCTATCCTAATAGAATTTTATAGAATTTTATCGCGGTCTATTGCAGTGAAATTTTTCTATATTTGTAAATAATTTTGCTCATTTTCCTATATTTGAAAATAATCCAATAAAAACAATACAACTATATTAATTAAAAAAGAAATTTAAATTAATTAAAACAAATATATTATATAAGTTCAAATTATATTAAATTAATTATAAATTAATGAATAATTGTAAGGGCCACACTCTTGAAACATTATGTAAATTTAGGACATTCCCAAATTGAAGTCCTATAAAACAAACACAGTTATCCAAGTTTCCCAGATATTTTCAAAAACATTCATACAAAACAAACATGGTTATCTTAGGATGTCAGACATCTGTAATTATGAGCATCTAAAGATTTCGGTGATCTATATTCTCATAAAACAAACGACCTTTAAAGAAGTTTCCTATATATTTTTAAAAATTTCTTTCATCCTTATTATAAATGTAAAATATATTGTAAATGTACTATTTAATGTAGATATCCATAATCTACATAGGTTACCAAATACCATAAAGTTCTCATTGAATTTCATGTGTTGTAGCATACACCCTCCATTAAATTCTATATTGTAACATACATTATATTCTAAGTCCTATAAATAGTGGTGTATGATGCTTTTGTAATATACGCCACAATTGAGTTCAAGTGTTCTTTCTACTTTCTTCTTTTTAGGCTCTCTAATTTACTTCTTTTATTCTTGCATTGTTCTTATTTTACAACAACCGTCTATTTGATGTAGTTATGTTGTAAAATTTTTTATGGAATATTGACAGAAATTTATATAAAGTGCTAATAATGGTCAAGACTTAAAATGTAATGTCAAATTGTTGATGAAAATATTGTCGAATTATTGAAAAATTATAAAAATAAAAATAAAAATAATATTAAATTAGTAAATAAATATTTTATATTTTTTAATTAATTTAAATGTTTATTATTTATATTATTTTCATATTGATAATATTTTGTTGATTCTTTCTTTTGTTTCATGGACTTTACGATATAATGAAAATGACATGTGATTATTCTTATATTTCGTGGACTTTACAATATAATGAAAATGTCGACATGTCGATGTAAATTTAATACCATGTTATCTAATAATCGTACCCCTATAATGTTGATTTTTGACTGACATTATAGTCCAGTTTTGTACTAGTGTTACTTCATCTTTTAATTACAAAAATCATACTCAACCAAAATGAAAAAGACATGTATACACACAGTGGCGGAGCCAGTAATTTCGTATAGGAGGCACTATGTAATTAAAAACTGTAAAAGAAAATATTCATAGCTCCATAGATCGACTAATTTAATATTACAACTTTCCTCTACGAGTTTTCATGTTTTGAAATCGGTCCAAATTTCTTGAATTGAAAAATATGATTATGAGGCTGATAAAGATATTGCTGTATATGCTCTATGAACTTGATCTTAAATATTATCATTATATTTAGAAATTTTAGTTCTTAGACCAGGATCTGTAGGTAGTTCTCCTAAATTGATTTCTATATAAGATATATCAGAATCATAGGTATGTTTTCTTTTTGAAGATGATGACTCAGTAGTTTCTATTCTTATTTTTCTTTTAAAATATCTCTTCTTATTGATATAAAATTAACCCTACAAAAGTATTATAAAAAAAAAAGTATTATGATTTATTATATAGATTTAAAAGTGTGATAATTAAAAAGATTGAGAAAATTTTGAAACTTACTTGTGAATGATATAATGCGTATATTCTGACGAGAAACGAGAAAATTATATTGTAGTTTTAACTTTGGGATTAATTAAAATAAATATATACTAAGTAATACAAACTAAAAATTAGGTAAAAAAAGTTAGCGAAATTACTTTTTAGGTAGTACTAGTGCAATAGATATCAAGGCTATCAAACTTTGATTTTAAAATAAACTATAAATTAAAATTACATAGGGAAGATTTGAATCCACACCATAGACCATTCGTAAGCGGCCCTCTAACACTACACTACACTACACTAATGTTTAAAGAAAAAAAATAGACTTTTTAAATATATATTGTTAAATATTAATAAAATTATATATTCAAAATACGATAAATAGAGGGGGCACATGCCCCTGACCCTACGTGGCTCCGCCATTGTATACACATTGGTCTTTTGATATACTAATCAGGGACCACACATACGTTACGATGTATGTGATTAAAAATCTTTAGAATATAAATTATAAAAGCTACTAAACTTCCTCAATCACAATCTTTTATTCTTTTCTCTCTTCATTTTCTAATTTTTTCTTCTTCTTCAAAAGTCAAAGTGATTTTCTTTTTAAATGAGACAAAAATACATATTTTGCAACTTTTTTTTTTCTCTCTCGTTATGTTAAATATATATAATTTGACAAATGAAAATTATTATTAATATCTTTCATATGTCTAATCTCAATTTTCTAGCCAATGTTTAAATTAAAACCTAATGGAGATATAGATATTGGGTGACAATTAAACTTTTTGCTCTTAAAAAAAAGAGTCAAATTGGATAAAAGATAAAATATTTTTTTATTTAATATATAATCATATTAATCTAAGTATTTGCATTTTTTTTAAAGTTTTTCTTTGGATCAATCGATTTTCAAATTTAATTGAATTGAGAATATTTTTTATTCTTATAGAGAAAGAAAAGGAAATCACATAATAGGAGAAGGGATTGAAAGGATAATGAGTTGAAGAATGACCATTGAAAGATGAATGGTTGTTGATGTAGATTGAATAAGTAATGTGATTGAAGAATGTTAAGCTTATATTTTTTTTTTCCTTCACTTTTTTAGGGTATTAAAATCCATGAATCTATGAAGAATATTAAAGATTACAATTTAAACTTTATTAAAGTTGATATGTAATAAGAGATTTAAATAGTATAGTCTCCCCTAAACTATAGGTATGAATCGCAACATATGTACTTGTACTATTAATTTTGAAGTCAGAGGTTCGATTCTCCCGCTCTATATGTTATAAAAAAAAAACTATAGATATGAATCTATATGTGTTTGAGTTATAATAGTTTTAAAGAAGATTTTCACAAATAGAAAAAATGTCAAACTATTTACAAGAAATAGCAAAAAAAAATACTAATAGACTTCTATCAGCATCTATAACTGATAGACTCGGATAGACTTCTATTAGTGTTTATCACAACTATCTAAAACTTTGTTATTTTATGTAAATAGTTTCTCTTATTTTTCTATTTTTAAAAACCACCTCTAAAATATAGTGGTAGTTGCAATTATGCCCTTAAACTTATAAAATTGCAGAAACTGTAACAATTGTATAAATTTGAGAGCTCAATTTTTACAATTGAAAGTTTGTAAGTGTAATTAGTACTACCACCTTACTTCAGGGTTCTTTGTCCATAAAAAAAAATGATTGGATTCAAAGGAATTGAGGCAATTAAAGATTTTGATGCTTCATTATTAATGGATCACTACTTTAATTGTCAAAAGCTATAATATCACCACTTTAGGGTCTAAAGCCAAATCTCAAAACAAAAAGCCAACTCTCCTCCACAAAACAAGTAGATTTGGACAACTTGGAAGTGGGTTGCATGGAGGGACACTTGAGCACTTTGGCACAATATGAAGTCCATTTTAGTTGACAAGAATACCCTTTTGTATCAAGCTTGGGCCATGCCAAACAAAGGGGTATTTTTGTCTTTTCATACCCTTCAACTAGGTCACAAAGTCCCCTCCATGAGTCTTGTAGGGCATAGGTCCTTTCATTGATTGGACCCTCCTAAAACAACATCAATATTCCAATCTTTCATCAAACTCTTCTATGGTACAATTTTTTTTCTTTCAAAAAAAAAAAAAAAAGAAAACCTTGAATATCATTAATTTCTCTCCATCTAATTCCTATAAAATTTTTGTCATTTGAAAGTGAAAGATGAGTACAATACAATCCCAATGGATTCAATATTTATTTATGTTAGTAAGTTTAATTCACGGTTAGTTATTAAAGAACATTCTGATATGTTTAGAGATGATTTTGAAATTGTTAAATTACTTTTATAATTTTTAAAATCATTTTAAATACGTCTTTGATCACTTAAAATTAATTTAATATTTAATTTTACAATTTAAAATTTAATTTTCAAATCATCAAAATTAGTTTTGAATGATTAAAAATATTTTTCAGAGTGATTTTAAAAACGACAAAAGTGATTTTAACAATTTGAAAACCATTCCCAAACATACGTTTATTCGTTCAAAGTTAATTTATAAATACTTGGGTTGAACGAATAAAAACATGTTTCAGAGTAATTTTGAATATGAAAAAAAGTGATTCCAGTCATTCCAAAATTTCTCTAAACTCTAAATATCTCATGTATTTAAGAATGTAAATAACTAGCAACATTTTATTGATACTCATACATGATAATGGTGATTTATAATTGTTACAATGGTTATTAAAAACCAATCATTTCTTTGAAAGTTTCGTTCATAATCTTTATCTTGATGTGTGATTCAACTACTAAAAATAACTGTTACAAAAATTAGCCGTGACAGTTATTAAGTGTCATGGAATCCCAATTTTTTATTTTTATTTTTTTTAGTTAACTCACCTAGTCAATCACTTAGCGACTTCACCTCATAACGAACTCCTATTGGATCTTTCCTATTCAACGAAGAAATCGAAGGCTATTCTGACATTGCAAGCATCATTAAGGAACTTCTTCAAATTAAGAACTTTATCGTTTGAAAGTTTGAAAGTTTAATATTCAATAATTATGTCGTTTTGATACTAATGTGAACCTATATAGTTCGAGTTCATCAATTAAAAGAAAAAAAATACATAAAAAAGAAAAAGAAAAAGGTTAGTAGTTTAAATTCAAAACTTAGTAAAAAAAAAAGAACATATTAATTGTTGAAATCTTTTTGGTAGATTCTAAAGTTTGAGAGAATATATATTTATATAATTATGTACAATTAGGGGAGAATCATTGTCCAAATATTTTAAAATAGGTAAAGTTTATTTATTTATTAATTAATTTATTTAAACAAGTGGGTCATGAATCCCAATTTTTTTTTTTTAGTAAAAAAACACAGAAAGCTGGTTGAATGTCTCTTTTCAAGTCTGTTCATCAATCTTTTTATTTCCATTAATTATCAAAAAATTTAAAAACCAAACTTTACACTATTTTCATACAGCCTCTTTCTTTTTTCTTTTTTTTTTTCTTATTTATTTATTTATTTAATTATTAAGATATATTTTCATACAGCTAGGTTGGATAACATATGCAATTTGATCTGTCACCGACACATATTAAATCTATAATTATTGGTAGTAGATTTTAATATATATATTTTTAAATGTTTATTCATATCACATGCATCTCTAACTCTTTTTTATTGCCATTTTCTCTTTCTAAAATATAATTTCACATTAGTTAACAAATTATAAGTTTTAATTAATCTGGCTAAATTATATGAAAATTACCCTAAATATAAAAAATATCAAACTATTTATAAATATAGAAAAATTTTACAGTAATGCTATCGCGGTTTAGACAATAAAATTTTTTTATATTTGTAAATAGTTTGACTTATTTTTCTATATTTGAAAATAACCCTAAATTATAAGTCTGTTCTTTAAATTTATATCTATTTGGTCTCTAAATTTTTGAAAATATCTATTATATTAACATTTTGAACTTTCAATTTTGTGTCTAGTAAGTCTCTGCAATTGTAAAATGTTTAATAAATTTACACGCTCACATGACCTAAAAGTGTTTGCAATCACTTTTAAATATTGCTAATGTGGTAGATTTTCTTTTGGAGTACAATTGAAGATATGGGGATACAAACCACAAACCTTATAGTTACTAATGCACTTATATGTTAATTGAGTTATACTCAGTTTGACACTAATGTGGTAGATAATCAATGGAATTAGTACATATACTACCACCATAGTCTTGAAAATTTTCTCTTCCAATAGTAAAGAACCCCAATAAAAAAAATAGGGAAATTGTTTTAAATGACAAAATAATGAAACTATTTACAAATATAGCAAAACGAATACATAGAATGGGTAAATTTTTTGCCATTTTGCTATATTTGTAAATATTTTTATTATTTTATTATTTATGAAAAAATCCCATGAAAATATGAACTAAAATTTTGTGAGTTAATGTATTGAAAATTTAAACTACACCGATGAAAATATTATCTAAAATTTAGTGACTCAATGAATTGAAAAATTTAAATCTTAAAGGTTAAATTGAAATAACTCTAACCCTTTTGAAAGATATTTTTAACAAAGTATTTAAATAAAAAATTTAGTCTGTAAACTTTAGTTTGTATACAAAATTTTATTACGATAGGAACTAAATCATTACAAATTATAAAGTAAAAAGACTAAATTAATATTTATTAAATTTCAGTGACTAAATTGTTACAAATTTAAAATTACAATGACTAAATTGTTATAATATTACAAGAACAGCATTACGATTTATTGAATTAAATTATTATTATTATTTAACTAAATTTGATACAAAATTAGATTCAAGCTATTAAGGACTAATTTTAAATTGATATTTTAACTATTTATTACATTGGGTTGAATTATAAAAACTAATTATGAACCACAATTTTATGATATTGTAGACTTTAGATATAAGTCCTCTTGATTTTGTTTTTGAAATTGTCCAAAAAGTCTCGTCTCACACTAATGAAGATAATTGTCCCTCACGGTCTTCTTTTTTTTTTTTTTTTTCTCATTTTAGTTTCATTTTTATCAAAATTCTAACATAAGATTTTCATCAAAATTAAGTTTCAGTTTTTATTATGCAACGTTTTGATCTTCTAGGTAATAAACCATTGTGGTTCATTATTAGTTTCTTGATCTATTAATATAAAAATTCTCATTAAACTTTAATAATATTTTTCATAATAATGGGTAAGTGGTTAAAAAATAGGAAAATTTTTAAAAATAGAAAAATAAAGGAAATTATTTATACAAAATAACAAAAGTTTTAGGTAGTTGTGATAGACACTAATAGAAATCTATCAGGGTCTATCAGTGATAGAAATTATAAAAGTCTATCAGTGATAGATGTTGATAGAAGTCTATCAATGTCTATCAGTATTTTTTTACTATTTTTTGTAAATAGTTTGACATTTTTTCTATTGGTGAAAATTTTTCTAAAAAATATCAATTCAAAATATTAAAAAGAATTTTAAAAAAATTTGTATGTCAAACTATGGTTGAATAATTGATGAAATATACAAAGATGAGTGCAATCATGATGCACCCATGATATTAAATTTCGATCAACATGTCGACATTTCCACATTTCTATAGATTCAACATTGACATGTGAAGTGAATCAACATTTTCATTACATCATAAAAAAACTATAAGAAAAAAGCAACAAAAAATGTCAGTAATATGAATATAATATAAATAATAAATTTGTTAATCTTTTAACCTTTAAAACGTATAATATATTTGTTTATTAATTTAAATAATTTCTTTGAGTCTTTTGCTATTATAATTTTTCTAAAAATATCTATTGACATCAATATTATATCAATATTTCATCGCACATTTTCATAAAATGACGACTTCTACAATTTTGTCAACATCAAAATGTTTTCTTTAGTACAATGATTGAGAATGAGGATCAAAACTTTAATATCTCAGGAAGAAAGTCATGTCAATTATTGTCGAGCTAAACTTACTTGAGCTCGACATCGACATTTGGGAATCTGTATTGGAATGAGTTTGGATTGTAATGTAATTCAAAACATGTTTGAATTGAACATTTTGGGCCCGATTTGTAATATTAAATCCACTATGTTTTAACAGTTTTTAACCAAACCATGTATTGGAATGAGTTTGGATTGTAATGTAATTCAAAACATGTTTGAATCGAGCATTTTGGGCCCGATTTGTAATATTAAATCTATTATGTTTTAACCGTTTTTAACTAAACCATCTTTACTCCTGTTTTCACATTTCACAATTTTTTTTACCTTCGATATCTTACGCATTCCAATACTTTGATCTCCAGTAATTTTAATTATATTTCATCCTCTCAAACACTCTCTTCCAACGACGAGAAAAAGGCAGTAAGTAGTAACTGCAAAGTTGGAGTGCAACGACAATGGCAGAAGGGAGGCAAAAGAAAAGGCGGCAAAAGCAACAGACTTGGAAGCCAAGGGACCACCCTCACCCTTCCATTCCAAAATCTGACAGAAACCCACAGAATTCCAAAGTTTCATCACACCCATAACGAAAGCAAAATCTCTCTAATTGCATTTCTTCTCTAATTTTTAAATTCACTTCTCCAATTTCTTCTCTCCTTTTGTGATTATATCACAAACAGATGGAATAAAGATGACCTACTCTTTCTTTTTCTGCAGGAATCTTTCATCCCCTTTTGCTTTTCTTCCCAGTCAGACCTCGCCTTTTGTCTTTAAGACCATCTGATGACTCCTGATAATGATGATAATTGATAAAGAACATCCATTATCCTCTTAATTAACTTAAAACTCCAACTGGGTAAGATCCATTTTGCTCTGAAATTTCTTTACTCCCCTACTTTTGTTTTCTTCATGTTTTAATGTGGGGAAAATGAACCAATGCTGTGTCTGTTTGTGTAATTTGTATGTTTTTGACATCTGGGTTTTGATGTATTTTTCTGTACCCATGTCACTAAATTGTCTTGGAGTATATTATTAATAGAGAAACTGATTTCTCTTTGAATGGCTTCTTCTGCAAATTTGTGTCAGTGAGATTTTGTAGCTTCTTCTTGGGTGTTCTGTGGATGTATGGCTGAAATTCTTTTGGTTTTACCCAAATGTGCTATCTGCAAAACCTGAGGTGTTTTGGCTTGAAGTGTACTTTCTGGGTCTTTTTATGAGCTTTTTGCTGGGTTTGAACATGGCAAAGTGTCAGATTGGTTGTAGAAACTGTGGTTTTGCTTGTTGAGGTTCTTGGAGTTTTGTGGTGAGTTACTTCATATTGAAGGCACAGTCAACTTCAGTCGGTTGCTTGTTCTTCATTTTCCATGAAGTGCTTGAGTGTGGATTGCAATTAGTTGAACCTACATCTCTTGGCTGTTGGTGAGGAAAATACAGTTCTCAAGATTGTATGTTGGTATGCTCAAGACTCTGAAATCCACTTTTTACTTTACTTGTCAAGGTTTCTTGTTTCTATTTGTTGTTCTTTTTCCTTTTATAATTTTTCTAAACGTTTGAAAACATAGGATCATTTCCCTCATCATTCTACATTACTTCTCTCTCTCTCTCTCTCTCTGGTTTCTTTTTAGTTGGGGGGATTTTGGCATTTTGCTTCTAGACAGATGGAGTTGTTCACATTTTTTTTTGGGAAATTTCTATTCTGTTTTCTATGAATATTTTATGTTACCTCTGTTTGTTATCATATGCTTATTGGCACTCCTTGAATTTTTTCTGCTCCAGGGTATCTGCATTTGGTATTGAACCTCGGGTTTAGACTTTTTTGACTGAAACGACTTGACTAAAGAACATTGTTGTCGTTTGGAGCAGCGTCGATGCGATACAAGCAACTCCAATTTTCTGGCTTCTGAAATCTAGTTCCATTGTCATCCTTCAACTGGTTCTGTTCACAGGACCAATGGCTCAAGTATTTTGTAATTCTGTGTGTCTGGTCATTCTCATCCTTTTTGTTAGAGTCAATCTGTCGCAGCAATTTCAATTGTCGCAGACTCGGACGCTTTTAAGAATACAACAACTTCTGAACTTCCCAGCTGTATTAAGTAATTGGAATTATAGCACAGATTTTTGCAACCTGGAACCAGATTCCTCTGTGACTGTTGTGTGCTATGAGGGAAACATGACTCAGTTGCATATAATTGGCAAGAAAGGAGCTATTTTACTACCTCATAACTTCTCAATGAAGTCTTTCGTTAATACCCTTGCTAAGCTTCCAGATTTGAAAGTCCTTACATTAGTTTCTCTTGGTTTATGGGGGTCAATACCTGGTAAAATTGCTCATTTATCATCACTGGAGATATTAAACATGAGCTCTAATTTCCTATATGGTGCCATCCCTCAGGAGATTTCATTGCTGTCAGGCTTACGGACGCTTATACTTGATGATAACATGCTTGCAGGACAACTTCCTGACTGGTTCCATGTGCTTCCGCTTCTAACCGTTTTGAGCTTGAAACACAACATTCTCAATGGATCATTGCCCAATTCACTGAATGAGTTGGAAAATCTTAGAGTTCTTTCACTTTCACATAACCATTTTTATGGAGAGTTGCCTGATCTCAGCACTTTGACCAACCTTCAAGTACTTGAATTGGAAGACAATGGCTTTGGACCTCAATTCCCTCAACTTGGCAATAAGTTGGTTACCCTGAAACTGAGTAAAAACAAGTTCAGATCTAGTATCCCTGCTGAAGTTAGCTCCTTTTACCAACTTCAACATTTCGACGTCTCTTTGAATTCTTTGGTTGGGCCATTGCCACCAGTATTCTTTTCTCTTCCATCTCTTTCCTATCTCAATATATCAGGGAACAAGCTCACAGGAATGCTTGTGGATAATATTTCTTGCAATGATGAACTTAAAGTTGTGGACTTATCCTCAAATCTCTTGACTGGAAGCTTGCCACAGTGTCTTCTAGCAGATACGAGGGACAGGGTTGTCTTGTATCCCAGAAATTGTTTTGTCACTGGAAAACAACAGCAGCATCCAGTTTCCTTTTGCCAAAATGAAGCATTAGCTGTGGGCATTGTACCTGAGGAAAAGAAAAAAGAACGAACACGTAACACAATTCTTGCCCTGAGCATAGTTGGTGGAGTTGTTGGAGTGATCATATTACTTGGTATAGTTTACTTAGTAGTAAGAAGAAAGAACGAGAAAAATACGGTGAAGAAACCTCCAACAACTTTAATAGTAGAGAATCCATCTGCTGGGTACACCTCAAAGCTGCTCTCGGATGCAAGTAAGATCGTTTTTCCTCATCCACCTTTCGTTTAGCTGTTCTTCAGCTTTCAAAAACAGGGTGTACTAATTCTTGAGAGCAAAGACATTTGCACTAAGCTAATCATAGATAAAATTTAGGTTTAATAAACACTCAACCAATGCTTTGGAGCTTAAAGCTATGCAAGCTTACCAAACAAAAAATGCACAGGATATATTAGAGAGTCTTGTCTTTTGCAGGACTCTTACCTTCTCACTTTGTCAAAATGTTCCCTCTTGACAGAGAAACTATCTGAAATTGAGAGCAAAAACTTTTCAGGACTATTATTTTAAATTTTTATATTTTGATACTATTCTTGAATTCTACCCTATCAAAATTATTAAAAAAGATCATTTAGAAAGGACTATAACATCCATAACTTTATGCCCCTAGTTAACAACACAAGATCACAATAGTAAGTGATAATATATATAATGTGTATAAAATAATAGCTTTGAGCTCCATATGGATGCTTATTTATTTACTTTGTGAAGTACCATGATTAAGATGAAAAATATAGTAGCTAAGAAGCCCCTTTGCATTTTTACATTACCTTACAAACATTTGACTCTATGAACTTTGCTTTTTTCTCCTTCATCTTCAGGGTATATATCTCAAACAATGCAATTTGCACCACTTGGCCTTTCAACTTATAGAGTGCTCTCATATGAAGAGATTGAGGATGCTACTAAAAATTTTGACTCTTCTGCTTTCATGGGTGAAGGTTCTCAAGGGCAGGTATAACAATCTCTAAAATCTCTTATATCATACACAACTCTTTCATTTTGAATAATACCCGAGTTTGACTTCTTTGCTTTCATGGGTGAAGTCTCTTAGTAAGGTTTTATTGATATAGTAGCTTCAATCTTTGTTCACTACACGCGCTGTTTCTTCTGTAACTGAATATGGGTTTGCAGTTTTTTCCTTGGATTATCAGTTATTAAAATCATATACTTCTTTATGGTAGAATGCAAATTTTGATGTGGATGAAGTGCTCTTTGTACACTTTGTCTCTTGCATTTTTGGTCGGTTTACTAAAAGATCTACTCATCATAAGCTTTGTCCGACCTTTTTTGTTATCAGATGTACCGAGGTCAGCTGAAGGATGGCTCATTTGTTGCCATTAGATGCCTTAAAATGAAAAGAAGATATAGCACACAAAACTTCACACATCATATAGACCTTATTTCAAAACTCAGACACCGCCATTTGGTTAGTGCTCTTGGACACTGCTTTGAGTTGTACTTGGAAGATTCAAGTGTCAGCAGAATATTTCTCGTCTTCGAATACGTTCCTAATGGCACACTGAGAAGTTGGATATCTGGTAATCTATGAAAATTATTAGTTTGTTTCTCATAAATGGAGATGGAAATCACCAATGTTCATGCTGACTTCATTTCTGCATTTTAACTATTCAAGCTTAATGCTTTATATGTTTTACACACAATGCATTACAGGAAGGCACTCGAGGCGTTCGCTTACTTGGACACAACGTATAGCAGCAGCAGTAGGAATAGCAAAAGGCATCCAGTTTTTGCATACGGTTGCGGGTGTATATTCGAATAACATTAAAATAACAGATGTACTACTGGATCAAAATCTTGTTGCAAAAATTAGCAGCTACAACCTTCCTCTAATGGCTGAGAGCATGGCTAAGGTACAACAAAGTATTCTTTCTGTTATGCAGTCTATTCACCTCCTTGGCGCTTTTGTTCTCTCTAGTTCGTATTGACCCAGTTAACTTCTCAGGTCAGTCGGGGAATTTCTTCCGGTGGATCCAAAGATTCCGGTGGCCATGAAAGGTTGTCGATGAATATATCTAATGTATATTCACCCTTAACTTAGACTCTTGCATACAGTCATATAAAAACATGGAATGAATTATCCAACAAAACAACTGTTTTACATGTTTTTGCACTTCCTCTTGTCCTCCCCCATACTGCTCTATGAAATTGACTCCCAAATTTGTTGCTTCACAGGATGAATCAAGAAGCTCAAGCTGACATCTATGACTTTGGAGTAATATTACTAGAAATCATCCGCGGGCGAGCATCCAAATCGAAAAACGAAATTAATGCTCTAAGAGAGAAGGTAGTAGAGATTACTTTGCATTTCAATAAACAACTTTCAGTTTGTGAGAGTAAAAGATTCCAACTCTATGAAATTTATTTATGAATATGTCAAAGTAGATATGATTGTTTATGTTGTTATATTCGGATTTTGATATTTCTTTACGTATGCAGTTACAAGAAGCCATTTCATCGGATAGCGTTGCTCGAAGGAGCATAGTTGATCCTGGCATTCAAAACGAATGCTTAGATCAATCATTGAAGACAATGATGGAAGTTTGTGTTAGGTGTCTGCTCAAGGATCCAGTAACCAGACCTTCCCTTGAAGATGTTCTCTGGAATTTGCAGTTTGCTGCTCAGGTTCAAGACGCGTGGTGCGGAGAATACCGTAGCAGCGACGGGTCTCCCGTCTCTCCTTCTCAACCTAAACTCTCAATCTGCTAATTCCCACAAAGAGGTTCATTTATTTTTATCCATCTCAGTTCTTGGATCTTCATAGACTCTTTCTGCTGGCAAGAACTTCACTCTGTTAAAAGAACAGCTTGGTTGGTTTAGTCTTGGCATTGTTAATTACTCTTCAAAATTAACTAAGTTTAGTTTGAGCTTGCAAAAAGTTAACAGAAGCAAAGATTGTAGTTTAAGCTTTTAGTCCTTGAACTTCATAAATATTTTGGTCCATGTAGTTTATTCAAGTCCTTGGACATAGTGTAAAAACAAAAATCTAGCTTAAGCATATGTTTTGTTCCTACTTGATGAGTAGATGCCTACAGGGAAGCCAAGCAAGATGTTGGATTTCAGAAATGGAATTAGATTCATATTTTTTAGTTTTAGAAAACAAGAAAATAGAATGTTTTCAAGTTTCGTGATAGCATTTTTTCGACAAATTGTAGTAAATTGGTTGATTAGAAAAGAGGTAAGAAGTTTGTTTATACCTGAATGGAGAAATCGGTCTGTTTGGGATCCCTTTTGGAAGGGATAAGAGTGATTATAAAAGAATCTTAATCGTTTTTTATACTTGGTAAAATAGATTGAGACTATATTTGTTAAAATAACTTACGTTCATTTCACACCTATTTAAAAATTATTTTCTTTCTAGTCTGTTTTCAAATATAGAAAAATGAGTCAAACTATTTACAAATATAGAAAAATTTTACTATCTATCAACGATAGAATTCTATCCTTGAGCGATAGACAACGATAGAAGTCTGTCGCTCAAGCAATAGAATTTTATCGCAGTCTATTACGGATAGACAATGATATTTTTCTATATTTGTAAATAGTTTGATATCTTTTTTTGTTTATAGTAATTTCCCATACATTTTTAGTTAATATTTAATTTTCAATTTATCCTTTAAAATTAAGATTTATTTTATATATATATTTCTTAAAAATAGAATCCATCCATTTTTTTAAAGAAAATATACCATATTGATATTTTTTTTATAAAAAAAAATTAAAGTTATTTCTCTTAATATTTAAAGATTAATCTAGAGCAAATAAAATATATCATTTTAAAAAATTATGTCAAATTATAAATTATTAAAAAAAGGACAAAATTTAATAATAGAATTATTTTAGTTATTATATCTAAAACAAGATAATTTAATATTTATTTATCAAACACTATAACCAACTTTGTTCACGTATAAATATGAAATTTCTCAAACATTTATATACTTCTATCAAGTGATTTTTCTAAAAGTGCACTTACTAGCAATTACTTTAAAAGTTATAATAATCTCAAACTAAGCCATACAACTTCATCGGGTTAACGCCAATAGACCCATGCATTTGACCAAAAATCAAAACCAAATGCTTCCCAACATTTTCTTTCATTCAAACTAAACGGTTCAATATTAACTCAACTATAACAAAAATTTCAATAAAGCACACCAACTCAATGCCCTAATCAACAACAAAAATGCCAAAATTAAAAGAGATAGAAACATGTGGCGCGATCTTCTAATTTGGCTGCTCATATGTTGGCTCGTGATGGCTTCTTTAGAAGAAGGAAGCCCTGCTTGAGTAATTTTTCGATGGAACTGGTGGATTTGTATTCTTGTGATTTCTCTTTTCTTGTTGCTCATCGAGCTGTTTAGTTTCTTTTTGATTTGTTGTGTTCCAAAAAAATAAAATAAAATGAAAGAGATAGAAACATATAAGGATTATAGAGGGAAAAAAAATACTATTTTAGTTCACACACTATTTTCAATTCGAATATGCTCTTATTTTACGTCGATTGCGCACTTTGGTCCAAAAAGCCTAAAATCACACCTAACATATGCCAACATGCCATTATCGCAAGGCTAAGTCACAACCATTCACTTTACGACTGACGTAATAGAATTTGCAAATTTCTCATTGATATATGCTTCGAACCAGAATCAAGTTGTAGAATCGTAATAATTTTTCGTTGTTAGTGAATTTCTTCTAATACACCATATTTCGTTTTAGTGTTTATAAAAATTTGAAATAGTATAAATTACTAGATCCACCTAATTTAAATTTTGTAACTCAGAGAATAATGAGTTAATGAGATAGATTAATTGAGATTTATAACTATAGAATAGTGGTTATCAACATTTAATTGGAATATTAAAAAACATTTTTTAAAAATTAGAATAATCATATTATTTTTAACAAAATAATTTTAAAAAATCAGAATTTCTTAGGACCAATTTGGTTGAAATTCGAATTCTATTTTATATTTCCAGGTTTACTAAATTTAACAAATATGTATTTCGCAAACAATCTAAATTTTTTTTTCTTAAAACTGTTTTCGAATTATGTAATTTAAATAGTGCAAATTCTGATTCTAGATTTTGAATAGGAAAATTTTTACGGATATAAAAAATGTCAAACTATTTACAGAAAATAACAAAAGAAAAAAAAAATACTAATAGACATTGATAGACTTCTATAAGTATCTATCAATGATAGACTTCTATCATTTTATCACTGATAGACCCTGATAGAATATATCAACGTCTATCACAACTATCTTAAAAATTTGCTATTTTGTGTAAATAGTTTTCCTTATTTTTCTATTTTTAAAAATTTCTCTTTCGAATATTAAATTTTAAAAGGGAAATTGCTATAAACAGAAAAAATATCAAACTATTTACAAATATAGAAAAATTTATCTGTCTATCAGCGATAGACTGCGATAGACTTTTATCGCTTAAGCAAATTCTATCGCAATCTATCGCGGTCTATCGCTGATAGACAGTAAAATTTTTATATATTTGTAAATAGTTTGACTTATTTTTTTATATTTGAAAACAACCAATTTTAAAATGTAAAATCATACTTAATAAAGATAAAAATGTTTAATAATACAATATATCATATTATAAACTCAATTCAATCATTTTAAAAACAAAATATGTATCATGTAATATATTATAAATTATATAATATTACAAAAAAAATATATATATAATTTTTTTTAACATAAAATATGTTTATAAATTAATTTAATAATATTTTATAATTAAATTACGAGCAACTACAATTTATGATTTATAAATATAGTATCAAATACATTTAAAATAATAATTATTTAGATTAGAATCTAATTTTTATATCTACAAATAGACCCTTAATTTGTCGTGTGAATTTGCTTTTGTTTTCGTTTCCCTTAAACGCCAAATTTGGCTGAGCACATTCATAAAGTGGAAAAAAAAAAAAGAAAACGGAGGGAGAAAATTCTCACCGGCAAAATTTGGCGGGAAAGCCGAAATCATGAGCTCGTCGGCGGTGGATGCGGAGGCGCCCGATCTAGTTTGCCACCTTGACAACGTCCAAGGCCTGGTGGATGCCTTCACTGCCGTTCGATGGAAGCGCCATCAGGTTATTCCCATTTTCCCTTCCACTTCAGTTTCATTTCCCCCTTTTTTTTAACTCTACAGATGCTCTCTCTTTTTGTCTGGATTAATGTCCATATTTGTTTGTTAGGATACTGATTTGCTTGTTTATCACTCAGGACGCCGTAATCGAACTATCGGAACATGGCATCGTTTTGATCGTTGAAGAATCCGGCTGTCTTCAGGCCAAAGTGTATCTGCAGCGTGAGGTTTTGGATTTTGAGTTTAAAATTTTAATCTCCTAGTTATGGACTGATAAATTGATTTTAAACTGTTTAGTTGGGAAAAGAAATTTGTGTTTGTGAAGTTGAAAATGATGAATAATTATGATTCAATTTGTACGAAATCTGGTTTAACTGAATTGAAATGCACATTATCATAAGAATTTATAGAAGGAAGGTTGATCATATGTGTGTTTTCTACATGCCACAGCTTTTCATTCGTTATGAATACAGTGCACAAGCTCGGCCTAGGTTTGGAGTGAGCTTAGGCATTTTTGTTGATAGTTTGAATACATTTTCTGTTCCTGGACGTTTAAGCACTATTGAGCTCAAATACCCGGGACCTGATATGCAACTTCTTCTCAAGTATATTCACTTTGCCTCTCGCATCACGTTTCATCTCTATTAGAAACTCTATGTTTGGGTTTATATATTGGTTGACAAAACCATTTCAACTATTCTGATGTTAATTTAATTTGATTGTGCATCACGTTTCTGTTTTTTAGGCTACGTTTGGTATTGATTTGGAGGCGTTAACAATGACAAAGTGATTATGTGGAAATTTAATCGTTTTTAGTATTTGGTTAAACAAATTACCCTGATTTATGAAATCTAGTTAACGTAGTTTTAGAGATGGGCTTCCTAAAAAATTGGATGGCTCCCTAACCAACACTTAATACATAACAAGCAATCTCAAACTAAGCCTTAGACTTGCTATGACGGTGAGCAATGTAACTGATCATCTTATATTTGTGAGCCTCTAAGATATTCTATCAACTTATTAGACCGTGATGATAAATTTTTTGTCCCTTATAGATTTTTTATTTTTTAAGAAATGATATCTCTTAAGGGATTATGGGTTAGGAGTAATATGGTATTAGCAACTAACTCTAAGATATTCTATCAACTTGTTAAACCGTGATGATAAATTTTTTGTCCCTTATAGATTTTTTATTTTTTAAGAAATGATATCTCTTAAGGGATTATGGGTTAGGAGTAATATGGTATTAGCAACTAGTTAGTTGGTTAGTGTATTTTGTTATAAATAGAGGGAGGGGATGGAAGGAAGATAGACAGTTGTTAGAGTGATTTTGGGATTGAGTTAACATATTCAGGAGGGGAGGCTAAGTGCCTTATACTTGGTTTATCTAGTAGTTATTCATCCTCTATGTTTCAATATATTTCAGATCTTGATTCCTTTAGGTGGTACCTTGACAAGAACCTAGAAAACCAATATAAATGGACAAATTAAAAATTCTTTTTAGTTTCTCTCCTAGGAACAATTTTTATGCAGATCTGCGGGAGAAAATACAGTTCAAATGTAAGTAACTTACTCTGGGTTTATTATCAGGTCAGTCGATTCGTTAGATGCTTGCATTTACGCGGAGATCAGAACCAGAATCCCAGATACGATCTCATGGGATTACAATTTTGAACCTGCAGGAAGCAGCCCACTCAGTTTCACTGTCAAGGTATAATTTCATATTGCAATTAACTTTGGAACCTTTTTATGTGTCAAAGATGATATCTGATATAGTTCCTAGAAGAAATAAATCTGAGAATACTTTGAAGGCAAGAGAACAATATGAAGGAATAAGTTACGATTATGAATTTAAATGTTATATTACAGATCATCGAAGAAAAATAATTGAAGCTTGTTGTTTGAATACCAGTCTGCAGCACTTAAGGAAGCTATTGATGATCTTGAATGGCCTGGATCAAGTGTCCAGATAGCTCTACAACCGGATCCCCCTTCTGTCACCTTCAAAGGCGAAGGCCATGGAGACTTGCAGGTATGGTTTGTCATAAACAAGCTGAAATACGAAATCCTTGTAATGTTGTATTAATTATTAATACAACCTACCAAAATGAGCCTAGCTCAACTGATATCAAGCATATACTATTAATCTCAAGGTTATAAGTTCAATCTCTCCATCCCACATGTTGTCATATATATTAATACAATCTATCCTTACTTCCCACGCAGGTGGATTTCATGTATTATGCAAATACCGATCTTCTTATCTCGTTCCATTGTGATCGACAAGTATCCTACAGGTAACATGGTTCCTTCACAAAGTTAAATGTATCAAATCCTAGCACATACTTCACTTTGCTGCAATTTTCTGTTTCTGTTTGATCTTCAATAAGTTAGGTACAAATACAAGTTTCTCCGTGCGACGACTTCGAACATACCGATCAGTGTGATAAGAGAAAACAGGGGTAGCAAATTGACTATTGGAAGAGGAGGAATGCTAAAAGTTCAGCACCTTGTTTCTGTTGCAAAACCAACCACTTCACACCCACATATAGATTCTGCTGGTTATCAGCAACCCAGTAGAATTGCTTTCATTGAGTTCTTTGTAAAACCAGAAGAAGATGCCACAAATGACTAGTAGACCTTTTTCAAATATTATTTTTTTAACCTAGATGGAGTAGAGATGTTTTAAATGTTGAACTATGTTTTAGGTTGGCGAGCCCTTTTGAATATCCCATTGGCTCTTTTTGGCCTCAGCAATGAAGCTTGCATTCGTAGGGGGTGTTTGGAATGTATTTCCATCCATATTTTCATATTTTCATGGGTTCGATATTGACATGAGGGGTGCATCAACATTTCTATTTTATTGTAAGAAATTCATGAAAAATAATAATAAAAAAAAATAATAAAATGTAATATAATATAAATAATAAACAATTGAGTAATTGTTTTATATGGCAAAATTGATAGACATTGATAGACATCTATTAGTGTTTATCATTAATCACTAATAGATGATAGTCGTCTATTACTGATAGACAGTAACATTTAGCTATATTTGTAAACATGTTAGTTCATTTTGCTATATTTGAAAACAACCCTAGACATTTTAACTTGTTTAAAAAGCCTAAAATGTGTAATTTTTAATTTTTTTTTTTTTAATTTTCATCGATATCGGCGTTTTATTGATATTTCTATCAACATTTTTTGTAAAATTGTGACATTGATATTTTCTTCAACATCTACATTTTAAACTTTGGACATAACACTATTTAATGGCAAAAAGCTATCAAATTTGTGCAAGCGATGTGTACGAATGTACGTTCGAGAGTGTTACTTGACTTGTAGCTTTGTAAAATTGTGACATTGATATTTTCTTCAACATCTACATTTTAAACTTTGGACATAACACTATTTAATGGCAAAAAGCTATCAAATTTGTGCAAGCGATGTGTACGAATGTACGTTCGAGAGTGTTACTTTGACTTGTAGCTTGATGGGAAAAATATTGGACCAAACTTTTTGGTTCTAATTCTAAAAAGGTGAGGAAGACCCCTAACTTAACTCCAGAGCACAATTGCGTAACATGAAGTAACTTCATCTCCCTTTTTTAATTGTTTGCTCTGACTTTTGTATTAAAATCCAACTTAAACATCGGAGTATTCGTGACAAGCACCACAATAATGTGTTATTTTAACTAGGAAAAAAATACCTTTTTGGTCCCTGAGTTTTGAAGAATAGATGTATTTAGTCCCTCATGTTTTAAAATAACCAATTTAATCTCTCCGTTTTTAAGAATGAGTTTAAAAGCTTCCTTTATTTTAAAAATTATTAAATTAAAAAAAATTGATTAAATGGTGAGGTTACAAGATGAGTTGGAAAAAAAATTATTTTTAAATATTTTTATTATCTCTCTCCTCCCTCTCTCCCTTAAATCGTCCCCCCTCTTTCTCTATCTCATGCTATGAAAGCTAAGCTGCAACAGGCCTGCACTACCATTTTTTACACTCTAAGTCTAAACCCATTTCCTTTCTCTCTTGCATTATGGGTAATTCTTCTCCTTTAGTAGAGTACCAATCAGTCTACTTCCTGGCACAGTGTAGCTCTTTCAAAATTTTGATTTCATAATCTTCAACCAATTCCAGAATCCAAATCCAATCTGTGTGTTTTAAGTTATGGGTTTTTCTAATTCCTTTTACTTTTCTTCAATGGAGAAGAAACCCAGCTTCTTCTCTCCTCTGAAAGAGGACATCATTTGTGGGTTCTTTTCGTTGAGTTCTCGCCCCAAAGTGAGGATATGAGAGAGGAGAGAATGAAAAAATTTTCAATTTCTTTCTTTCAGTTTTTTCTGCAATGAAGAGGGAGGTGAGAAAATAAGAGAGAAAGAGGGAGACGAATTGAGGGGAAGAGGTGTGTGAGAGAGAGAAGAGAGATGGAGAAAAAATATTTTAAAATAATTTTTTTCCAACTCATCTTGCAATCTCACCATTTAATCAAATTTTTATTTAAATTTAATATATTTTTAGAAAAATTACCTTTTTAGTCTTTAAGTTTTAAATAATATGTGTATTTGGTCTCTAAGTTTTAAAAATGTACATTTTTAGTCCCCAAGTTTATAAGAATAGGTCCATTTGGTCCCTAAGTTTTCAAAATGTACCTTTTTAGTCCCTAAATTTTTTAAAATAGGTTTAAAAGGTCCCTTAAATAGTTTTTTTTTATTATTATTAATAATTATATGACATTTTAAATTAGAAGAATAATTCTTAAAAACCATCTCCTCTCTAAAAATATTTTTTTTCTAATTTAAATATCATATAATTATTTTTAAAAAGTCAAAGAAAAAATACTTCAAAAACTTTTTAAATCTATTTCTAAAAATTCAGGGACTAAAAAGGTATATTTTAAAAACTCAGGGACCAAACAAACCTATTCTTATAAACTTGGGGACTAAAAATGTACATTTTTAAAACTTAGGGACCAAATGCACATATTGTTCAAAACTTGAGGACTAAAAAGGTAATTTTTCCTATATTTTTTTAATGGATGGACCTTTTAAACTCGTTCCTAAAAGTTCATAGACTAAATTGGCCAATTTAAAATATAAGGGACTAAACGCACATATTCCTCAAAATTTAGGGACCAAAAAAGTATTTCTTTTT
Source organism: Lagenaria siceraria (assembly GCA_002890555.2). Lineage (NCBI taxonomy): Eukaryota > Viridiplantae > Streptophyta > Magnoliopsida > Cucurbitales > Cucurbitaceae > Lagenaria > Lagenaria siceraria. The sequence goes on from CM016485.1 coordinate 14,662,112, forward strand.
TCCTTTTAACTATTTTGTAGGTGACCTCCCTCAAATTATAAATTTACCGTTGGTGGCACGTGAAGGTCAGGTGAGTTCACTTGGCCAGATTTTGCCATCAACAAGTCCTTAAGTTTTGGGTCTAACTTCCATTTAGTTCCTAGATTTTAAAATATTACAATTTTACCCTTGATATTTGAATTTTGTTTCAATTTAGTCGGTGGGTTTCAAGATTTATAATTGAAACAAAATTTAAATCTTAAGGATAAAATTGTAATATTTTGAAACTTAAGAACCAAATTGAAATCAAACTCAAAACTTAAGTTCTTAAATTATAATATACCAAATAAAAACTAGACCAAAAATGTATTCTTCCTAGTTTTTTTTTTTCCCTCCTCCTTGTAGGATTCGATATTTCACGAGGCTCCCTAATTAATTACATCGTTAAATTTCTTCAAACTTAGAAGATGAAATTTGAAGTTCATTGTCAAGCTATAGGTCTGGTCTCTATAGTAATTAACAAATTAAGATTACACATGTAGTTATAGTTGTTAACAGAAAAACAAAAAAAACATAAAATTTAATTAAAAAAAAAAAAAAAAAAAAAAAAAGTGGGGGCATATAGCTATCTTTGTCCATTTCTTTAATCCATATATATAGTCGTTTAGGCCTCATTTTATAACCATTTTTCTAGAAAAAGAAAAAAATAAAAGAAATTATGCCTACTTTTCACTATTATTGGTTATTGCAAACACATTTTAACTTTTTGCCAAATTTAAAAAACAAAAACACATTTTAATTCCAAGCCAAATTTCAAAATTTTTAAAGTAATTTTAGTTTTAGGCATTGATTTAAAAACCATTTTTAAATGGTAGCAAACAAAGTAAAGAAAAACAGTAGTGGAATTATGTTTATAAGTTAAATTTTCAAAAATGGAAAATAAAAAACAATATGGTTATCCCATCAGACCTAATATTTTTACAAAAATGCAAGAGTTATCAAATTATAAAATTGATTAGAACTAAACCAATTACACTCTCAAACTTGTAAGATTAGTGAAAAAGTTTAATTGCAATGATTTTTTTTAATCTATTCCAACAATTAAAAAATTAAAGCATATACCCTTAGAAATTCAAATTTCTACCTTCACAAAAGTTGACAAAAAAAAAAAAAAAAAAAAAAAAAAAGAAAAAAAAGCAGTTTTGCATTTGGTTAAATTACAAACTATGTGTTTACTTGATCTCTAAACCTTCATAATTATAAACTTAGTTCCTAAACACCAATTCAATAACCCGTCAGACACAATTAAACGTTTAGATAACTATTAGACAACAAACTTTAAAGACTAAACTTATAATTTAACCATTATATTTTTACGAGTCATTTATCTAATTGAGTTATGTTTAATAAAAGTATCCCTTCAGCTCCAACATAACACAACATGCCTCTATCTCGTTCCAACTTCCATCTTTGATAATCTCTTCGATCTATATAGGTCTTTGATGCATAACAAAGGGATTTGCATCCTACCTGCCTTTCCATTCATTTATGTTGCAAGAGCATCTTACTCCATGGCCAACTTATCACCAAAACCCTCGAAGGAAGACAAGAAAAAGCACAAAGTGCAAAATTTTATAATGAAAGGCAAAAATAAATTTGTTGTGTCACCTTAAGACGAATAGCTTTCATGATGAGTGATATTGATAACATATGTTGACAACAAACTAGGTCAAAATTGAGTAATGCATCTAAACATCAACGATGGAGATGGGGGATCGAACTTTCGACCTCTAGAGAGGAAGGTTATTTATCACTAGACTAAGCTCACTTTGGTTAAACATCTTGGTCTAGATAAACTTGTTTGTTAAATAAAAAAGAAAAAAAAAAAAAGAATTCGAGGCGACAAAGGTTGAACTTAGAAAGCAAAAGGGATCGCCTTACAATTGTTCCAAGAATATGTAATTGGAAAAAAGGGAAATGAGGGGACTACAAAATTCTTTATAGTAAAAATGCTCATTCAACTAAATTCTTTCAATAAATCAAACGTCCTCTCACAATAATGCATAACTTAACAACAAATTAACATCAACATGACATATATTTCATTTTCCTTGTTAAGCACATAAAATTTACAAATACAATGGTTTTTAAAGCTGAGAAATATCCTTCACTCAATCAACAAGGGAGGAAAATAATACTCACGTTTGGCATATCCAGAGCTATGCTTGCATATGTGCCTTCCCAAAACCTCCCAAAGACTTCCTGCAAAAAGTTCAGTTCTTATTGATACTCATTGATCTCCCTATCCAAAAAAAGTGATATGTCAAATACTGTACAAGATGCATTGAGCTTTGCAGATTAGGATGAGTATCGGTTAAGTAAATTTATTCCCACTGGTAAGAGACTCTTCTGAATTCGTCAAGCACCTATTAGACACAAAATGGAAAGTTCAATGACCCTTAAAACACAAAATTGAAAGTTTAAATAAGTATTACACTTTAAAAATTTCAGAGACTCAATATCCACGAACCTTAAAGACTAAATTTACCTTTGTAAAAGGGGCATGAATCTAACTGAGTCAAATTTAATGAGAGTATCTCCTCAGCTCTGAGATAACACAACATGCCTCTACCTCATTCCAATTTTCTCACCTTGAAGCACATTGTTTAACCACCATCGCTTCGTCTTTGATAATCTCTACAATAGTAGTCAAAGTGAGCATAGATGATTGGCATGCACTCCTTTGAGGTCGGAAGTTCAAATCTCCATACTAATATTCTTCCTCCGAGCATTTGAGAAGGTTTCCAAGATATCGATATAAACATCACCCATTCAACTGAATGTTTTTATAACCTGGTTCTCACATTTGGTTGCTCTAACCTGGTCCTCACATTGGTTTAACATTTTCCATCAGTGCAACAATCCCATGATGATTTCAGACACCATTGAGATCAGAAAATCACTATGCTAGCCAAATCAGGCACCATGAAGGCTCAGTCATGGCGTTTCTCTCAGCAAATCTATCCCAGTAAGTAATCAAGAAGTTAAATGAGATCATAAACAGAACAAAAACCATTCACTTCCATGCACCAAAGTCAACAGATTGCAATGAAATGTGACCCAAATACAAATCCTCCAAATGTTGTTTGCATAACCCGAATCGTCGTTTGTTCAAGCTAGGATGGTGAACCGAGAATCCAGTCTTCCATCCCGGAAACTTTTGTCTCTCCATGACATGAAGAGTATAAACACTTGGTGCAGGAGCCAAACACCCCATGACCAACAATTGCAAGGACGAGATTGGCTGACCATTCTAGCAAGAGATAGCAAACACAAACCACTATATGAAATTCCATACTTTAGTGCCTCATCATGGTCTAAACCATGGGTTTCTGATGACTTCTTCTCTTCTTCTTTCTCTGTTTCAGGAGAGGAGTAAATCTTACTCAGTTCTGAGTCAAACTTCTTTTCTATTTCACTTTCGTGTATACGATGCTTTGCCGCTAGCGTTCTGATACAAGATTTCCTAACTTGATCGCAAATTAAGATCAACTCGCTGAAGTTAGAACAATTATTGTACCATCTAAACCAACGACGAGATACTCCTAAAAACCAGTCAATATTTTGAGTGTTATCTTGTAAGATGAGGAAAGGAGAGGAGCATGGATGTCCTTTATTTGTAACTAACCTATATCGCAATAGTCGTTTTCTTATAGAATTGACGGGTGCTATAATCTCAGTTATGAAAGTAGGTTTGACAGAAGGATCATAATTTGGTAAGAGAGCAACAGTAGAAGCTGTCTCAGCAGAAATATATTCTTTCACGCACCTTTGAAACTCAGAAAAGGAATCTCGAAGTTCCATAGGAAGAGAAGGTTCCACTGCATACTTAGATAAGATTTTTTCTTCACTCTCTGCAGCCCTTGCATTTAGATCTTGCATCCAAAGTTTTCATAGAACCTTGTACCAGTGATCAGTTTCCATTCCAGCTTTACGAAAACTAGAAATTTGATTCAAAGAAGACCTATTCTTAGCTAAATGCTTGATCTCCGACACTTTAACCTTCTTCAAAACATGAGCGAGCCATTTCTTTCCCAACCCCACTGTCCAAGCATTCCAATTCTCCTGCTTTTGTAAAGCAAATAGCTCAACTTTTTCCTTCAACTTGTGGACGGATTTTACAGCAAGACTTTCCTGCACACTTCGTCTGACCAAACAACCAAGAAAACAAATTCCATGAGTCTCCCCACATGATACTATTTCCTGTTGATGATTAACGTCTAAATGCAAAGTCTTCTGCATGAAATCAAAAATCTCTGACCTAAAATTAAGAGCAACCTCTTTAGAACCTGTACCCGCCAAAAAATTTCATCCATATAGCGACAACAATAGACTCTTATTTTGTCTTTCTCCTCACCTGGATAATCAGAACTATTTCCTTTCAATTGTCTCCTAAACCACTCCGCACCTGATTGTGACCCATCTTGACCAGTATTACCATACTCATTAATAGCCTCATATTTCATTGATAATCTGAAAAATTCTTGATCAAGAGATTTTAGATAGATGTTTGTTAATATAGGAGACAGAACTCCCTCTTGTGGAAGACCGTGACCTTTTGGGAAACCCCCAAACTCCAAATTTAGTGCCCCAGCCACATATATTCTTCTGATAACAGCAAATAGTCTGGGGTCGTCTATCTTGTCCTCCATTACTGTAATGAGTTTAGCCATCACAAGCTCATCCATCTTTTTTCTTAATTCAATTGTGAACCACCAATCAGGATTTTTTATCTCTTTTCTGATGTACTTCAATGCCGTTGAGTGTGCTCTTCCACTCCGACAGCCATGAGATATCTTGGAAAAATGTGGCCTAAACACACACTCCAAAACTATCCTAATGGCTTCCTGAAGAACCTTCAACTTTATCTTTGGTAAAATGAGTACTTCTTTTCTCGAACTTAATATGGAGAAAGTATTGCCATTGACATCAAAATTACCATTAGAAAGCTCTTCAGCCATAGATTCAAATGAGATTAAACGGTCATTCGACATTATATCAACATTTGAGCTAATTCTAATACAGTTGTAAGCATTTTGAAGAGTTGTGGGGCAGGCAATCACTTTACCCATCAAGTCCAAAAACTTCCCATTCAAATATTGTGCCTTCACCCTCTCCTTAATCTGAATTTCAAGGGATCTCTTAAGTTCCATTTGAGTCTTTGGTCTTCTCATATCAACATCAAGAGATTCTTCAACAAGAAAGGCCAAGTTCGTGGCCAGTGTCTTTTTCTCCATGCCCTTGTCAATTTCATCATCAGCACAAGCGAGAGTTGAATAATTTTCAGAACTCTGAACTCTCTGAACACACTTTCCTGCGATAAATAATAAAGGTCCACAGGCAATCACGTAAAAGTCACATAAATTTCTAGATGTTAGAAGAAAAATTACAGATTAAATGTTTGATTTTCGAAAATTTAAACTGATTATTCAACAATAAAGTAAAGATCATATTGCAGAAAAGAGAAGGTTCATTACATCATCGCATTCTATCAAATTTGAAACATCATAAAGAAATAAATCAAACATTTCATAACCTAACTAAGGAGCAGCATAGGATATTTACCAATGTCAGAAACAAAGGATGATTTGACTTTGCAAACATTTACACTTTGCAAAATTGAAAAGTTCCGCATGTTCATCCCACATAATCTTCGAAGCCCCCCAAATGTCATTTTTGCATAACTGTAAAGAGTGTTGGAAAAAAAAAAAGCATCAGAACTGTAAATAAGAACTTTGCCAAATACGAGCACATTAAACCATCGGAATTTGTCGTTAACCTCCATCGCTTCAGTTCTTGTCAACCAAGAGGAATGATGAAATCTCTCATAACAACACTACAAATTGATAAAAACCACAGTCTCTACAAACTTGGATTTCGACATATACTCCAATTTCACAGCACAAGACAGCATCGAGCTAACAAGTATTGCCCAATAATAGTAGCTAAATACTTTCCTTGTGGAGATTTTTCCTTCATAGCCAAGTTAGCTAGGAGACCTTATAAGGTTTGGAGAAGCAATTTGGGAATAAATCTTGCCATTAAAAGGAGTAGGCATGAGAAAAAATGGGAAAAAAAAATCCTTTAAGGTTACTAATTAAACAAGAAAGTAATAAGTTTGATGGATGAAAGGTGTTGTTAGGACATGGGCAATTTAAAAGAGATCTGTGTGAATGAAGAGGATGTTTCCAGAATCATAAGTGTATCCCTATATAAATAAAGAAAGTATTCAAAACAAATTATTAGGCCCTGATTACGTTGCATATCCTAAAAGTGAAGTCCGCCATTTTAATGTAAAAAGCTACACACCAATTACATAAATAGAAAAACCAAAGACCTCCAATTTTATGCCAACAAGGATTTGACTAAGGCAAAATATTAATAACAAGAACTTTGATTTTGACACAAATTCCAATTTTTTAGTTATAGAGCAAATAAAAAATTTTGTTCTCCAGTTACGAATTCAAATATCTATCATAGAAAGTTAAAATGCAAAAAATGTCATAATTCTAAAAATTACAAACTTAGGTCTTGACATGAGCCCAAATCTCATACCTAAGCCACTAAGAAGATATTTAGAGCCTTGAGAGATGCACATTGGTTGAACTATATTTCTCAGCCATATTCTAAATCTTTTTCACATGGAATTATAAATATATGTCAAGGACTAGAGTGAGTCCCAAAACAAACCTTGTAATCTTGCATGAACTCGTAATGAAGAACTGTCTCTGGTTCTGTACTTGCAACCTTCAGAAGTTCATCTAGTCCTTCTCGAATTCCATTATCCACTGTTGAAATAATAAAAAACATAAATTTTTACGTGAAAGATAATAATGAAAAGAGTTAACACAATTGGTGCCCAGTACATAAAGCTTCTCCAAATTTAAATGTTGCTTGAAAGATCTTAATGCTCCACAACCTAGTTATCTTTATCTTTATAATAAGATTAACTTTAACCTATATGATTTATATCTAAAGCAACACTTAAAAACAATTCTAAAAATAAAGAATAGAAAGTTATATTCAACAACAATTCTGAAACAATCTCTGAATTTGAAGCTAAATGCAAAAGGTCCAAGTAGAACAGTGCTCATCTTAGAAGGTTGATCGTGGAGAGTGTACTAACTAGATTGGGAAGGGAGTGAGTTGTAGAAAAATGTTGTCTCTGCCTCTATTCTTAAGATAAAATACATAAGAGTTCTTTAAACTCTTGTGTTGACTGGAAGGAACACTTATCCATTATCCTTGCTCCACTTGGTAAAGGGGAGTTTATCTGGTTATCTTAAACCAAACAAAATGTTTAATTCAATTCAGAAAACATGGACATTGTAGAACTAAAGAATCCCAACATTTCAGTCAATCTTGTAAACTAAAGGGAGCACCAATACCTTGCCAGAGCATTATGCAATGTGGAGATCATTCCAATATGAGCTCTTACTTTTCCTGTAATAAGAGCAGTTTCTTTTTAATGAAAACAACTTTCATTGAGAATAAATTAAAGAATATAAGGGTGTTCAAAAAGTCAAGCCTACAAAAGGGAGCCCAACTAAATTTCCAACTGAAAACCTCTATTGTAATCACCTATAGGTACTTTGAGATTTTTCCTTACTTCATTTATTCGATGACATGTTTCTTATCTAAAAAGGGGAGCTCAACTAAAAGAAGGAGCACCAGCTACACAAAATAGAACCTACAAGTACCACAATTATCTGAAATAAAACCTATAAGAGCATTTAGAAGCTTTTATTCTGAAGACTACGAATTACACATCGTATAAAATGATGTAGATAATATCCGTACAAGTGCAAGCTTGTTCAGACTGAACTCTAGAGGGGTTTCTTTTTTCTATTTTTACACTTTAACATTCAGCATAACAGAGGAAATGAAAAAACTTTCAACAAAAGATGGATTATCTTGACTTCTTAAAAAGAATGCATTATCTTGAAAAGAAAAGGGGGCAAATGCAATGGCGTTACCCACAAACACCGCTGAAAAACCCACAAACGACGGCTAAAATACCCACCAACGGCAGCTACCTAAGGTGAAGAGAACCCACAAACGGCACAGCTCAAGCATCCACGACGGTGGTGAAAGACTCACGGAGAAAAGAACCCACGACGGCGGCGAAGAAACCACGCCGGCGTCGTCCCTGGCGAAGGGCGCGGTGGTTGGAGACGCAGAGTGGCGGCATGGAGAAGACAAGAAAACTATGGTGGACGAGGAGCTGCTAGAGGGATTCACGGAAAAAAAAAAAAAAAAAAAAAAAGAAAGAGAAAAAAAAAGAGAGGAAAGGAGAAGAGGTTTGTGCACGACTTAACGTGGAATGACCCAATATTGTACGCAACGCCATCATTTGGAGGCCCAAATAAAATATAGTTTAAAAAAATAGGGTTAACCTTTTGACTGCGTCACACCCTTGTAAAGTTATCAAATTGCTCTCAGTGTAAAGTTATCAAATTGCTCTCAGACATGTGTAAGGCTAGTGGACAAGATTCTCACTTCTCATTCTCATTCCACATCAGACATTTCAAAATACATTTTTAATCGACCACCAAGACTATCATTGTGAGTTCGTATAATATAGCGCTTAATTCACTAAAATTCAATGTAGTTGGTACCATAATACCCTTCAAACAACCTCAATTGTAGCACTATTATTTGTCATCCCATGGACTACCATACTGTATGAAGATCTGCTTCCCTCCTATCCTACAAAAAAAAATTATACAAAAATTACAAATAACAATTTTGTCAAACTCTCGCTTCTCTTTCTCGCTGTTGTTTTCTCGTTCTCGTTCTCGTTTCTAGGTCTCTCTTCTCTATCCGATTTTTTTCTCACTTTTCTTCCTCTCTCATTCTCATTCCTATTGTCTCGTTTCTCTCTTTCATTCTCGTTCTTATTCCTATTGTGTTATTGTACTCGTTATAAGTGGTAAATAATAATGAACACATTGAAGACTTATCATTTACTTACTTGAGGTGTGTAACTAAATGTCCGTGATGATTGAACAACCTTTACAACGTTACAATGTTGGTTTCTTTGCTCTTTGATGCTTTGAGGCTAATTAGAAAATGAGTTTTTTATTCTTTTATCTCACTTTTTTTATTGGTTTGTTCTTTCTTCTATATAGACATTTCAATCCTAGAAATTGATTTGAAATAATTGTGGCATTTGACAGAATTTTTCCCATTTTCAAGCAAGTTCGTACACAACATTAATTAGCAATAGAAAGCAGACTGGCAGGAACATATTTCATGCGTCTGATGTTGAACGAGAACGAGAATGAGAAAGAGAAGCGAGATGCTGTAGTGAGGAGTGAGACAAACGCTTAAAAATGCATTTTGAAATGTCGAGAATGTGGAGCGAGATGTCGAAATGAGAGCAAGAATGAGAAGTGAGAAATCTTGTCCACTGGCCTAACCTCGCGCGCATCTAGGGGCAATCTGGTAACTTTACAGGAGTGTGACGCAAGCAGGAGGTCAATCCTCATTTGTTTTTTAATCATGGGCCATATTTCATTTGGGCTTCCAAATGAAGGTCTTTCGTACAAATTTTCCAATCCTCATAAACCAAAAGCTTTTGGCTGAAAATTTTGTTTCTTTGATGTTTTCAGGTTCATTGACTCCATCAAATATGTCTTTACCATACAACTTAAGGTGGGTTTGGAATACATTTTTAAGTATTTAATTTTAAACATAAGTCATTTTAAAAGAAATACAAGTGTTTGGCAACCCCTCAAAATAGATTTTGAAATCTATTAATATATTTATTTAAACAGTTCTTATAAAAGTGTGTAAATGAAAATAAATTTTTCAAAAATATTTATTTTTTCAGTTAGTCCAAACGGGTTATTAGATTCTATTTCTGAAAATTGTTATTGGATTCTGTAATCTAAACAATACAAATTCTAAAAAATATTTTTATGTTTTCATTGTATCCATATTACATTTAGAAATATAACATGTCATATTATAAACTCAATTTATTTTTTCAAAAAAATATAATATGTATTATGAAAGACTAATTGTTTTAAATAGCAAAACTGGTGAAAATATTTTCAAATATAGTAAAATGTCATTGTCTATTAGCAATAGACACTAATAGACCCTGATAGACCTATGAATATCTATCACTGATAGACCTATTAGTGTCAGTAGACAATGACATTTTTCTATATTTGAAAATATTTTGGCTCATTTTGCTATATTTAAAAACAACTCATTATGAAAGTATTATAAATTATATAATATTACAAGATAATAATTATATACATTTTTTAACATAAATCATATTCATAAATAAATTAATAACAGTTTATTGTCAACTAAATACTAGTAGGTAACTACAACTAGTTTTGTGTGATATCAAACACATTTTAAACAATTATTTAAATTAAAATTCAATTTCTAAATTTGATACCAAATATATATTTGAAAACATGAAATACAACTTTTGTAATCACCCATTTTTGTCTGGTTAAACTTTGTTACTTATTAGAGTTAATTTCAAATTTACTGCTAGTTTTTAAATATATATATAAAAAAGATAAGATAAATAATTTTTTTTAGTAAATAACATTTAATTTTTTTTATGTTTTTATTAATTAAAATGAATAAAATGTTTATTTTGGAGGGAAGATAAAGTTTTGAATATTCAAATTTTTTTCTTATGGAAAACTTATATCTAATCAAATTTGGAAGGAGTTAATTATGTCAAAATATTTTTTTTCAAATCAATTAAATAATCTTCCACCAATTTTATTGTTTATTATAATTTTAAATTTGATTTGATTAATTTTTTCTAAATTAAAGGGTTTGAATTTTTCTATAAATTGGGTGATCATTATTCATTTGGGAGACATTTTTTTTTTCTTTAGACCAATAAATCCTACAGAGAGCCACCACACTCATTACTTTTTCTCAACAAAAAAAAAAAAAAAACTTTTATAGAGATTCACATAGAGAGACAGACAGTTCTTCCATACAAAATATCATCTACCAAGTCAAGAATCCAACACACAATAAAAAGTTCTGATTTAGTTGGGGGTGCATTTGGTAGGGCACTGGTCCCGAGAATTCGCACCTCAAACAACGAGAGAGTTTAGTGTTCTTGATTCTAATTTTTCTATATTTTCCTTCTTGTTTCCTTCTTCTTCTTCTTTAATACCTAAAAAAAAAGAGTAAAGGTATTAAAGTTTTTTTTTTTTTTTTGTCAGTGATATTGTTTCTTTTGTTTCTTCATTTCTTTGTTATTCATTTATTTATCATTATGTGATCTTTCATCTATATTTATTTGTGTATGCTTTAATTAGATCTATTATTACTCTTGATTTTTTCCCTACTCATCTATCCCATTAACATAATTTTTTTAATCTTTTACTTCACTATATTCTTTATCTATTCTTTTGTTTATTGGTTTAAATTCTTAATATTTTTTTTAATTTATTTAATGTTTTACCTCTTTCATCTTTCTTACTTAATTTATTCAATTTTATTTGATTGCTACATTATGTCTTCTACATAGCATCTTTTAATCTATTGTGCTATTTGATTTAAATATAGTGTGTATTCACTATGTCATTAATTGAGTTTATGCTTGCTAATTTGCAAATGTCATTGTAATTAAACTACTTAATTCATAATAGTTTTTTTAATATTAAAAAAAAAACAAAGGCTAACCGATGACGAAATCTAGAAAATTTAGAAGTCCGATTTTCTAGAATTCTTGAGGTGAGTAGTCGATTCTTTGGGAGTCCGAGATCGATTTCCAACATGTTTTTATTAAATTTTATGTCCTTTTATATTTACTTAATTTATTATGATGTTTCTTTAATTATGTTTTTCTTATATAATTTTCATATTAAGTCTTATTTGATTTTTAATTAAAACTTCCCAAAGTTTTTAAATCTTTCTAATTTCAATTTCTCATAAAACTCTTTTTGAATCATTTAAAATTTTTCTTTAAAATTATACTTTTTTATGTTTTCAAACATCTAAAGGGCCTATTGAAATAGGTCTTACGTGAGGAATGTGTTGGGCTCGACCTTGGCCTCCGATGTCGAGGCAGGCCTATTGGGTCGAACGACTCAACTTCTTTGCTCACACCTCTATGGAACTCTCCTAGGTCTGCTTCTAGCCATTCTTGGGTTCGTTTGAGATGAGGTAACTCTCCTAATTTTACTTTTTTTTTTGGATTTCTATATTGGTCCCAAATTACCCCCATAACAATGTGTTTGGTAGCATATTTTAAAACTGTATTTCAATTTAAAAAGTTGTTCAACTTGTGGTGTTTTGGCGGATAAAGACCTTGCATGACCAGGTAGTGTTCTTCCATGGAGGTGGTACATCGATCCCATTTGCTTGTAGATTTTATTCAAGGCTTTGTTAATAAATTCGAGGGACATGTGTGAGCAAAGGAGGATGTGGTCAGGCCTCATCGGGAGGTTGTGAACCCTCCCAGATGGTGTCATCACCCTCCTCAAGTCTTGTTTCTATCCTATGACGTTTGGATGGTAGCAAGGTGGGGGCCCTAGGTTGGATCTTGCAGAGGATCATGAAGGGGAGGTTCAGAGACCTGAGGTGTAGGCACAGGCGTGGGGAATATGATACGTTGCTCTTGGAAGTGTGGGTCATAGCTGATGGATTTAAAGTTGTTGCATCTTGGAGTTTCTATTCAATTCTCATGGAGTTTTATAGTCTTACTACAATATGATTGTTGAAGGCTGAAATGGTCAATTTAACTGCTGTGTGGTCCTTTACGGAAGAGATTTCTTAATTGAATGTGGACAGGACTATGCGACAATTTCAACATATTAGTTGTTCGCAGAATCACGTGGCAGACCGCTTGATCATCTCATGGGCGCTGAATAGAGCATATTAGCCTTTCTAGTTCTTGGTGTTTTTTTTAAAAATGTTCTAAAAACTAAATAATAAAAAATAAAAAAACTTTCTCGTTAGGAAGAGACTTCATTTTCGTTGGTTTTCTAAGACCTAAATTATTGCTTGTTAAAAATGATTAAATATTCTAAAATTCAAATGTTTGGCATCATGTGATGGCCTTTTTGTTCTTTTATTACCATAGTCAACTCAATAGTTTTATAGTCGTTGTCAACCTTGTAAAAAGCATTGTTTTTTTGGGTTTTTGTTTTTTTATTTTTTTGTCGTTAGTTGAAAATTTGAAAAGGGAATTCTTTTTTTTAAATAATAATAAATGACACCATTAAAATGAATTAAGAAAAAAAAAATCCTTTACATAATAGATTAGGTTGATGTGTGCGTCTAGATGACCTTGGATTAATGTAGTGATATTGTATTTAAAAATACGTATAATTAATATGTGGGCTATGTATGTGAATTAGTATTTTATCACATTGGGTTATTTTATTAAATTAGGCTCTATTATATGATCTAATTAATTAAGGTCCTAGGAATCCTAATTGAGTATGGACTTAATGGATAAAAGTTTATTCCTAGATTGATTAGGGTTTAATGGGAATTCTAATTGAACTAGTATATAAATAGACCTTAGGGCTATGGTCTACAACACACTAAACACTCAGTTTTTCTTGAATCTCATCTAAAGAGAGATCCCACTAAGGGCATTCGGAGTTTTGGTTGAGGAAGATAATAGTCTATCATCATCTTAAAGTTATCTTCAATCTCGCAATGAAATCCGTTATGTTATTTATTCTTGGCAATTTGACATGAATAATTCTAGGATTAATCTATACAATATAGATTTAAAGTAATTATGCTAACAGATCTTGCATAATGTTTAATCACTTTCTTTGAGCTAACCTACAAAATAGAATCTCACATTGGTCTAGTACTATGTTCAACACACTCCGTTGCTTAAGTCAGTGGAAGTTGAAGTAGTGTCGTGTTGAGCACAAAATGGAATATTATCACATACCTTTAAAGACTAGTTTTTTTAACATGTGCATTGCACGTGGTATTTCCAATTATTTTATCGTATTGATAAAATTTTTATTTTATTTTACTGTATATTAAAAATAAATTTTATATAAAAAATTTGAATATGTATCCAACACTCCTTGGTTATGCTTTGAAAAAAATAGTCCTTTATCTAGATGTAAAAAATTTGAAATCATTAATATTCAAAAAATTATAAATTTTCTATATAATTAAAATAATTTCTATAATTAACTTTTATGAATAAAATTTGTTTTTATGTACTTTAGACTTTTGTTTTTCTAAAAATGGTCTAATAAAATTTATTAAATTTTTAAAAATTCATTATTAATTTGGTTGTTTTCAAATATAGGAAAATGAACCAAAATATTTATAAATATAGAAAAATATCATTGTCTATCTGAGATAGACCACGATAGAATACTATTTGTGTCTATTTGTAATCTATTGTGGTCTATCGCGGTCTATCATAGATAGACAGTGAAATTTTGCTATATTTGTAAATATGTTTAACTATTTTGTCATTTAAAATTATTTTTCTTATTAATTATAATTATAGGAAAAGTTATAAATTTAGAATTAATTTTTAAGAGTGAATTAGGAAAAAGCTATGTGTTCAAGTTGTTTGGTCAATTTTGTGAATAATATTTCAATTTTTATTTTCAAAATAGCTTTTCTTTCTAGTTTTTTAAAAAGACTGAATTATAAGAGGATAAAATCATAAATTTAGAAATAATTTGACAAACTATTAATATAATCATGTACCACAATTTAAAAATCATAGAATTTACAATAATAATAATAACAATAATTTAAAAGAAGTTAAATACATCGTAAGAGAGATTATTTGTATACACTTAACTCAAAGTATTCTTGGACTTAATTTCAGTTGATATTATATCATTTTCAAGCTCCCCAACCTTTTTACATATCTTTGAGTCTTCTCTTAAATTACAAATTATTAACATTGTAACACAAAAGTATGACAAAAAGATGAAAGTTAGACAAATAATCTAATAGAAATTGTAAAGCAAAGTAAGATGGTGAGTAAAATAAGAAGAATAAAACTAAGTAGAAGAGAAAGTTCAAATGCCGGTATAAAAATTTTAAAAAAAATCCTTATATATATATATATATAGTGAATCTTATAATTAAATATATTTAAAGGTAAACTCATAAATTTAGGATATTAAATTATAGAAATAAAGAGATAAAGACATTTCATATTCTAACATTTTATTTCTTAAATATATATAGGTTATATATAGATTTGAGAATGTGAAAAAGATAATAAATAACTATAACGTTAATTTTTTTAATTAAATAATAATAAATATTAAAATATATATATAAAAAAGTAAGTAACACCTTTTTTTTTTTTTTAATAAAACCGAAACAACACATGTGGGTGTTTTTTCCCCCTTAAACCACTTTTTAAAATATTAAGAAGATAGTAAGATACAATAAATTTGCTATTTTTTACATTAAATTTGATCTAACATGTAATAATTGTTTTTTAGAAGAAATGTGTAATAATTATTGAGCTAACTATTTATTATTGAGAAAAAAATTGCGTTACTTCAACTATGCTCATGTTGGCAATTTATTTTAACGTTTTGTAAACGACATATTTTGTATACTTAAAATTTGAGATGAGACCAAAATAGTCCATAAATATTTTTTTATGATTGTAACTTTTTAATAGATTATAGATATAAGTAACACACTAAATATTATAATGACAAGCACAAACATCTTAAGATCTTTTAAGACTGAAGAGACATTTTATTTTTTTTTATATACTTATTTAAAAAATAACATTCATAAAATCAAATTTCATATAGGTGGGGCATGTGAGCCCCCACTATGGCTTAATGCTTTAAAAACATTAACATAATTTATGTTCAAACTCTATAGGGGAGTACCATTTTAAAACATTCCCTATGGAAATAGATACAATAAGGTTAGGATTGAAAGAGAAAAAGTGAAACATGTAGATTTTGCATCTCATGGGCCAATTTTTTTTTTTTTTTTTTTTTTTTTTTTTTTACCTTGAGTTTTATGATGAAAAAAATTGCACTTTTGTATCTACCCAACTTGTTGCCTCTTTTAAGGAAAGATGCAAGTTCAGTTATTCTAACATCTTTTCAAAAGTTTGGTGACGTTTGGTGGTGAATACAACTGCACAACTTCACAAAAATGACTGGAGTTTCTATCCAACTAATCTCATTAGTGATATATGCATATAAGAAAAAATAGTTGAATAACAAAAAAATAATAATGTAGAACCTTAGATAAATATTTGGTGAAAGTGTTGGTGGAAGAACGATGAAAAAATGTCATTTTTATAGTAGTAGATGATAAAAAGTTATAAGATTTTTGGTTTTCTAAAGCTTTTGAAATTCTATAATTAATTATAATTGAATGAAAATAAATTCTTAAGTTGTAGAAAAACTTTTTGCATTCCTTCTATTTATTATTATTGATGATCAATCTACTTCTATTATTACAAAAGAAAAATCAATCTTTTTATTAAGGGAAATTTTTACAGATAGAAAAAATGCCAAACTATTTATAGAAAATAGCAAAAAAAAATACTGATAGACATTGATAGACTTCTATCAGCGTCTATCACAACTATCTAAAAATTTTGCTATTTTGTGTAAATAGTTTTCCTCATTTTTTTTTATTTTTAAAAACTCCTCTTTTATTAATTATTAATAGAATTAATTGCAAGTGGCATATTGTGTAAATTTTAAAATTGTCAAAGGGATAAAATAGTCCCAAAACTTTTACAAAGATTGCTTCTTTTTAATATATTATAGATTATAGATGAAGTGTTACCCCTATCTATACCACCCTCTCCACTAAGACATCCTTGAACCTTGTATTCGAGGGCTCTATGATATTGGCAAGGAGTGCTCGAGGCAAGTTTGATAACCTATTAGTTAATTAAGAGTTATTTACCTCTTTTGTGTAGTAGATGAGGGTTGCGTCAGCTCGACTTGTGACTCATACGAGACAAACCCTTCTCTTCTAAGAAATGTGGATGTGACAAGCTCCTTAGGACTTCGGCACATGGATTCTCTCGTGATTGCCCCCACAGAAATTCCAATGTATCATATTGTATATAATGATCACTAAAATAAAATGTAAAGAAAAATAATGTTAACCATAACCACACATCCAAAATGCATAGTTTTATACCTATCCTTTTTAGAATGAGATCATAGATAGTAACACATTTACACTCATTTGATAATGACACTTATTTTTCTAACTAAGAAACTAGAACATTTTTGTTCTTCATTTTAAACCGTAAATATCATGTCGTTGTTTAAAGACTACTTAAACTCACTTTCTAAAATTTAGAAATTAAAACTATTTCTTTTAAAATTTTAGGAACCAAATAAACATCATCTTCAAATATGAAAGATCGAAAATGTATTATCTAAAATTATTTTATTATTACAATATAACTTTTCTATAGAATTTAATATATTATATTTATTATATTCAAACGAAGTGTAATACCTTATATATCTTTCTAGAAAAATACCTTATGTAATATGTGATTTAGCAATTTTGAAAAAAACAGAAAAAGAAAAGAAAAAGAAAAAGAAAGGAAGAAAAAAAGAAAGAGTTGACTAAACATTAAATACAAGTGTACTAAAAAACAACAAATACTGGTAGTTAAATATTCATAATATACACAGCACGGTTAGATGTATCGTTAAGTAATCGAAATATTTGTGTAGTTCAGCGATAATTGGCATGGTCTCACTTTTTAAAAATCGAAGGTTCAATCTCTCATCCTATAATTGTTGTATTAAAAAAAAATGGTCGAAACATTTTTTTATGTAACAATGAGATGCATTAAACAGATAAATATTTCGATGCAACAAGCTTAAATTTATTTTTCCTTTTTCTTTTTCTAAAATTTTTGTCTTTATATTTTTTTTCCTAACATGTATCTCTAAAAAGACCAAAATTATGAAGAGTTTAAAGTTTAAAAATAGTAAAATTACAAATTTGATCCATTTAGTTTTGAAAAAGTTAGAATTTAGTCACTACAGTAGGTATTATTTATGAAGTGTTTATAAAAAACATAGAGATTATTTATGAAGTATTATCAAACCATAAGGACTAAGTTCTAACTTTTAAAACTAGAGAGACTAAACTCTAATTTTCTTCAAATTGTAGGGATCAAATTTGTAATTTAACCTTGTTATAGGTATATTTACCTAGATAGGTCAAGTCTAGAGAGATAGGAGACATGGACCCATGAGAGCTCCTGGAGTGAGCTAGAGAACCCATAGGGCGGAGGCTAGCTTAGTGGACCCATGGGGAGAGCCTAGGAGAGCTAAGTGAACCCACGGGGAAAGAGCCTAGTGGAGCTCGGAGGACCAACCAATAGGGAGAGAGCCTAGTAGAGCTGAGAGGACCCACAGGGAGAGCCTAGGAGAGCTCAAAGGACCCATGAGGAAGAGCCTAGTGGAGCTCAGAAGATCCAAGATGAGAGCCTTGGATAGCTCAAAGGACCCACGGCAAAGAACCTAGCTTAGAGGACTCATGAGAAGAGCCTACTAAAGCTTAGAGAACCCATGGGAAGAGCCTACTAAAGCTTAGAGAACTCATGAGGAGAGCCAAGTAGAGCTCAGAAAACCCGAAGAGAGAGGCTAGCTAAGAGAGTTTAGAGGACCCACGGGGAGCCTAGGAGAGCTTAGAGGACCCATAAGGGACCTTAGAGCATGGGTTCTCTAAGCGATTGAGTTTGAAATCGTCCATATTCTCAACAGACAGGCCATAAAGGAAACGTTGAGGATTTGAGTGAGTGGTGTACTTCAGCATCGGTTGCAACAATAATGGTATAACCGCCCAACAAGTATTAACTCAGCTGTTCCAAAAATTTAAGAGGGGCAATTATAAGCCCGAACGACAGTTACACTTTACTATTCTATATAAACGAAGCAATTGGTCGAAGATACACCAAAAATACCTTACTATCTTCTACTGTCAAGTTACTCACAAACACAAGAATGACTTGAGTGTCAAAGTGTGTGTGGCTTGACACCACACTAGTGCTAAATTTATTTTGTTTTGCAAGCACTTTGACTATTTTTTCCTAATACAAATTTACAGTTGATCCATTTTTTGGCATCAATAAATCTTTAAAAAATGGCCTCCATCTAGGCCTCTAACTTAGATTCTTGGTAAAAATATATATTGACAAAAACACACTCTAGGAAATATTTCTTTTTCTAACTTTTATTTATTCTCTCTATAAATACATGTATATGTTGCTATGTAATTTGTCCATCTCTCAATCTTTTAAATATCTAAAAATTATCTCTCTGAAGGGATTGAATCCCAATTGCGGAAGCGATTGATCACTTTTTCTTTAATTTGGGATTAGAAATTCAAAATAAATTTTACATAACAATTAGGTTAAGCAAAAATACCTTTGAAGAACACCACCAAAAAGGATTTCCTTGTTATATCTCAAGGGTAGGTTTAGAATTGTTGGATTTTGAAACTTTTGGCAGGGAATTTTCACAAAGAAAAATACAAAGAGTAAATTGGGAGGGTGATCCTTCAACCCAGGTTTTTTAAAAAACTTAAAAAACCCTTTTTTAAGAACAAAAAAAACGTGGGAAATAACTTCCCCTCACTCCACTATCTCCACTCCCGTACAATTATGCAGGGGAGTTATTTTAATAATAATATTATTATTATTATTATTATTATTATTATTATTATTATTAAATCATATTTAATATTAATTGATTAAAATTAAATAATATAATAATAATAATAAATTAATTAACAATTAATTAACTACACATGTATGCATTTAAATCATATGTTAATGCATGTCTCTCTCATAAACTATAGTTTAATATGAAACACATTCACACTAATTTTACTATAAAGTTTTAATATGAATCAAATTCACATTAATATGAATCTTATTTAAATGTTGTTTTTTCTATTAATATATAGTTTAATCATAAATCATATTTATGATGATTATAATATATCATCATATATTATACTTTATATTAATCTTTATTAATATATAATTACCTTAAACATTTGAACAATTCAAATTATTCCAAAATAATTGAACCTTATTTTATCCTTAGTGGGCTAGTAAGGGAACCTAATGGACCTACAAATTAGAAGCTCTAATGATTCGAGATTAAATTAATCAAACTCTTTAATTAATTAAATCAACATTCATTAACTACGGGTCATTCCACTAAAGACCCACAGCTGCACTCTTCACACTGTAGATATATTTATGTGTCCAACGGATATAACCAGTTATTAATAAGTCGACCATTTACAAATTGCTCGTAATTACAGCTGAGTTAAAATTACTATTTTACCCCTGTAATCACTTCTTTTTCCTTAAGCCCCATTGATCCTCTAATGAATAACATACTTATTGTCCTACCATAAATAAATCCCTCTCGGGTCAACGAGAAGATGGGCCCATTGTTCAAGACACGAAGTCAGCACTTAAAAGGGCAATTTATATACTTTCCCTAAAAGTGGGAAGAAGTAAACTTCATCTTGTGTAGCGATGTTCCCAGCTCTCTACTCGAACAAGTCCCTAAAATGGTAGACATATTGAGTCGGCGACTTAGGTCACTCTCACCCGTACAAATCAAAAAATTGCCTTCATAAACAGGAGTTCATAACTCACTCAGGACTGAGATCGAGTTATTTATGTCATCCTATGAAATATTAGTCTCTACAGTTAACAGTGTTATACTGTGAGAATAATTGTTTCGCAGTCGAGTCTTGTACAAACTCTTTGTACAGGATACCCCCACTCGCATGTCTTCACATGAACGATTTGGATCAAATCATTTGTAATACTTTACATCTCATGTAACAGTTACAGAGTGGGTCATATCTGCAGGGTTACCAGAATAAGGCATCCAACTTTATTCATACACTGCAGACCTTTTAGGTTATAACTTGAATAAGATCCACTTGTGTGTCTACTTCATATTGTTCAAGCTGCATTTAATCAGCTAGGATCTTAGTTTATTGGATTGAGTAAAACTGATCTAAAGATCAAATAAAATACATCTTATTTTATTAAATGAATAAATAAATCATCATGTACACTTTACAAAGTTATGAGACCCATGAGATTTAGGGCATAATCCCAACACTCTCTAATTGTTTCCTCTAAATTATTTATCTGCCACTCACCCTCTCTAATTTATCTCTTTGCAACATTACTGAAGATGGAAAATGATCAGGCTTCGTTACCATTTCGTTTTTTAATTTTTATTTTTAAAAATCAAACTTATTTGCTCTCAATTTTTTTACTATGATTTTCACCTTTCTTAAGTAATAGAGTTAAATTCTATAAAAAAAAGTAAGTTTTTTAAAACTATTTTTTAATTTTTAAAATTTGGCTTGATTTTTGAAAATATTGGTAAAAAGTATATTAACAAAACAAGAAATTTAGAGGTGGAATGAATGTTTATAAGCTTAATTTTCAAAAACTAAAAACCAAAAATCAAGGTCTTGTTTGGTAACCATTTGATTTTTTATTTTTAGTTTTTGAAAATTAAGCCTACAAACATCTTTTTTATCTCTAGATTTCTTGTTTTGTTATTTATTTTCTATCAATATTTTCAAAATTCAAGCCATAATTTGAAAACTAAAAAAAGTTATTTTGGATTTTAGAATTTGTCTGAGAATTCTACTCTTATGCTTAATTTTCAAAAACCAAAATCCAAAAATGAAATGGTTACCAAACGAGATACAAATAGTTACCAAACAGAGCCTAAACATGTTTGATTTCCTTTTTCTTGAAAAAACATAGAATAATTATCAAATATGTATTACTTTTAATTTTTTGAAACGGAAAAATAAAAAACATAGCTTTTTTAATACAGTAGAGGGTAAGAAAATTCGAATCGTTGGTCTTTTAATCGCTAACACATACTCTATACTAGTTGAACCACGCTCGCGCTTATAGCAATAAAAAACATAGTTATTAACTAAGGCCTTCATTTTTAATCTTTTGTTGTACATTAATCATTTTTAGAATGAAAATCATGGTTCTTAACACACTTCAACACCTAAGAAGACTTTGAATCTTCCCACAAATCGAGCCTAGTTCCAATGTGAATGGAACTTGGTCCCTTAGATGTGCCTTATTCATTAATATAATTGATGTATTAAGCCTTTTGTTAATATAATCTCATGATTGATTTTTTTTTTTTTTTTTGAGTACGATAAATAAATAAATAAAAGAGATTAATTATTCAATCAATGAAATAATTGATGGGATTGAATTAGGCGAGATGACATTGGAAATTAGCTTGATTCTATAAAGTCAAATGTTGAAACAAATAAATTGGTTATATATAAATCTTCAATTAACTCTGGTTAATTATACTAGCTTGTCATCACACATACCCTATGTATGTTTTTACTTTATTTTATTATAATATAAAAAAATAATTTACTTGAATTTTCTGTGTTGAAATGTGCAAAGGTAAAGGTATATGATCAACCAAAAGTATACAAGTGTTAATAAAAATAGAAGTGCAAGCATATACTATCGGTGAAGTAATAATCTTAGAGTATTCTAAGAGTCGAACCTACGAGATTAGCTATCAATTTGAGTTTGTCTTAAGCAAAGCAATTAAGTGATCAAAAGTAACAAAAGTGCAATAAAAGTAGTTGAGTTGAGTGATGTTTAAAGAGGTAAAAGACAAATAATGATAAAGTAGGGATACAACTAAGTTTCAACCAAAGTTCATCAAAACTTGAGTGATGCGGCTGCATCAAACCGGCGCATTGCCTTACACATGGGCAGAATCTCCTCACATTCAGTCTTGTTTCAAGATCTTTTAGGAGTGTAATGAGCTAACGTTATATCTCAATGGTTAGCTAAACTTTATATTAATTACATGCATATTCTTTATCCTATGTGCCCCTTATCTCTAAAGTTGCATGATGATCCTATTTCTAGGCTTTAATCCCATATTTTTCTTGTGAAATCCGTGTACTACCTAACCTTCTCAGTATTAGGTCTCCACTATATTACTAACTTAAGTGGCCAATTCAAATTAACAATGTTTACCATACACTCAACAAAGGAAAATGTACAAACAATGCAAGGAATAATACCTTAACAATTGCTCAAGCCATGAATCCCTAGGGCATCCACAAAGTTGAACTCCTTAGTGGATTTAGCTCATGATAAAGAATAAATGAATCATTTTTATTACTTTTAAAGCTATAAGTACAAGATGAATGTGCAAAGAATGACTAGAAAAAAATAGAATTGGAAATGGAAATGGAAAATAATGCTGGAAAATACAGTGTCTCCCTTCAGAAATGGGTTCCCTCACTCTCTTAAGTTCTCTAGGGTTTGATTGTTATTTCTCAAGGATCAATTCACTCTCTTAACACACTCTCTCACGGGGTAGGTAGGTCCTAAACCTAATAACTCTAGAGGAACTCTCGTTCTTTGAGGTGCTGGAGTGTTTGAGTGAGAATTCTTCTTGGAATAGACTGATTTTCGGGTGGAAGGACTTCACCCATTGAAAAGAAGGCTCCAATCCCTTTTATAGACTTCAAAGAGGTTAGGTAGAGCTGAAATCCACACTTTTGAGGCTTCTAAGTCAATATTGGCGTTGAAAAACAGCTGAAGACTGAGAAATTCACAACTGACTGGGCGAATTTTCTAGAAATTAGGATTTTAATGTGGGCGAGACAGTTTTTGCAAAATAGCCAAAAATCAATGTAAAAAGCCTCTAAACAACCTTAAATTGGTAAAAATACACTGTTAGCACTCAAAGACCCTACTCTTCATCATTTTGCCCATTTAGAACATATTTTTCAAGATTTAGCCATGCAAAAGACCGTTTTTGCTCAAAAAATCACTAAAATAAAGCCTTAAAACATGCACTTCATGACATGTATCAGTATACATCTAATCCACACGTGCTTGAACAGTAAGTTTTGTAATTAAGGAGGAAGAGATGAATTGCAAAAAAGAGAGAACAAAAACTGCACACTAATATAATACTGTTCACATACGTACACATTTCGATGCTTAAGTCAGAGAATAGAAAAGTGTTGCAAAAAATTGTAAAAAATTTATAACAACGTAATCCTTACCATGAAAACTTTTATTAAAATTAAGCGTCAATTTTTATTATAAAACGAGAAAGTTTTTGTAATTTATGACTGCATTTGGCCCTTAATCAATTTATCGACCTCTATATATTAAGAAATCTCATTGAATTCACAATTCAAATTACTATTTCTACAATAGGAACTGAACATTATAATTTATGACTGCCTAGTAATTCATAATTCAAATTGTAGATTAACCAATATAAATTAATAATTATACAAGTTTTATGATGAATGCTGAATTTAAACTTGTTTTAAAAAATAACTAATCTTTTAAATAAAAAAAAATAAAAAAACTAACATGTTTTTAAAAACTACTAATAATTGAAAATGAACAAGATGGGACTTTTCCAATGTGCTCTAAGTTTGGTTATAACTGTTATGAGTCACAGCCTTCTTCATTTCTTAAAGTTAAACATGTGGGGGAAAGTCAATTAATTAATTTTTATTGTTGAATTTTTTAGTATTTTGTGAACAAAATTCAAGCTATTGTTTGACTAATTTTCATAAACTATCTCTTTTTTGAAAACAAGAATGAAGTGATAAAATATATAAGATATGTTTTAGGTTAAAAATCACTTCTAGTCCCTAAACTTTCATAAAAGTAACAATTTAGTTCCTGAACTTTGATTCGTAACGATTTAGTCCCTAAACTTTCAATTTTGTAACAATTTAGTCCCTAAACTTTACTATGTAACAATTTAGTCCTTGTACTTTAAAATTTATAACAATTTAGTATTTATTGTAGAAAATAGTATTAAGATTTAATGAGATTTCTTGTATAAATGAATCGATAAACTAATTAGGGACTCAATATTTTTGTAAAATACAAGGTCTACATCATAAAATAAAAAATTTAACATATAATTTTGATAATTATTTTTACGTTAGGGACTAAATTGTTACAAAATTTGAAAGTACAAATACTAAATTGATACATACTAAAGTTCGAGGACTAAATTGTTACAAAATTGAAAGTACAGGGACTAAATCGTTACAAATCAAAGTTCAGAGACTAAATTGTTACTTTCATGAAAATTTAGGGACCAAAAGTGTTTTCTAACCTATTTTTTATATATCCATTACCTATTTTATTGTTTTCATTTACACGTCAATTTTAAGTATATAAATTTGTTCTATGCATGACCTATTTTTAAAGACTATTTTGATAGAAAATATCCCTCTAATATAATACCCTTAAACTTTAGAATAAAGGAAAAGTTATAAACTCTCAAAAGTCGCATCAACCCCCTTAACCTGGAAAAAAAAAAGTTTAAAAATGATCTTACTCGTGAGTAAATGGATCGTAGTCATTTATCTACACCTCATCACCTCTCTTTTTCATTTCATCTCTGTCATCTGCTTCAATTTATTGCTAAACATTTTCCTCATTTTCACTTTTTTTTTTCTAGGTCATAGATTGAACTTATTTTTTAATATTTAAGGGTATTAATAAGAAAATTTGAAAGTTCAAAGGTATTTTTGAAACAAAGTATAAAGTTAAGCAGTATTTTCTATAATTTAGCATTTTTTTATATAAAATAATTGGAGTGGTTTATCATATGGAAAGTGAGTACTAGTTAAAAACGAACCACAATCTTATATTATAGGTTAAATTGTAAATTTTGTCCCTATAGATTGGAGAAAATTAGTATTTAGTCCCTATAGTTTATAATTAAAATATAGTTTCTATTGTTTGATACAACACTCATAAATAGTTCCTATTTGTAGGGACTATTTATGAAGAATTATTTTATCAAACAATAGAAACTATTTATGAGATTTTATCAAACCATAAGAACTAAATTCTATCTTTTAAAATCATAGGAGTTACGAGCCTATTTGGATTGGCAAGAAAAAAAAATATTTTTCAGAAAAATCATTTTTATTTAAACTTTTTTTTTTTTTTATAAAAACAATTTAAAATATACTTTTAAAGTGTTTCAAAAGCTATTTCGAGTGGTTTTCAAACATTTCAATTATATCCAAAATGACTTATTTTCAAGATTAAACACTTAAAAAATTAAGCCAAATACACCCTATATCATAACTTTCTCCAAATGATAAAAATCAAATTTGTAATTTAACCTATATTTATACTTACAACTAATCTATCATTATTCTCAAAAACAAGTTTTGAATAATAAAAGAAAATGTTTCTTCAAAACCATCTCTTTGAACAAGTCATTGGTTTTTTTAGGTAATTAACAAGGTTTTCCATAAGAAAACAAGATCTTCAACATTTTGAATCAAAAGAAAGACTATGATTGATTTATTAGTGATTGAGTAAACTTGACTTTAGCCTAGAAAAAAAATGTGAAATAAAATACATTAATTATATATATATATATATATATATTTAGTTAAGTAACACAAGAGTGTTTTGAGTCACCAAATTGAGTTGAATTGAGTTAGTAAAAATTAAATATTTGGTCCACCGACTTGAAATGTTGATGGAGTTAAGTTGATTATAATTTTAATCAACTCATTCCAAATCAACAAAACTCTCTCTCCCTCCAGTATTTCCAATGACTCCACCCGTTGTCCACCATCGACGATTACCGCCACCTCACTTCGACGACATACTCCAATAGTCAACTCCAACAACCACCTTTGTATGGTCAACTCTTGCGATCAACTTTAGCAGCCACCTTTGACGATCAATGATAAAGCTACCTCCAATGATTAACTCCACCCACGATCATCTCGGGCCACCAACTCCAACCTTGCATCTACTTTGTACATCATTTCCAACAACTAAACTCTAGCGACCAACTCGACCAATCATATACTTCAAAACAAAAATACACTCAACTAATGAAATTGTTCTTTAATACAGAATTAAAGTTATTAGTTTTTATAATGCTTAATAATAATTTTACATCAATATAAATATACTATGAGTGTTTATTAAATCAAACAAACTTGGGTACAAAAACGTTTTGAGAAAATATGTAGTCAAACACACATGAGAAAATGAAAATAATTTTTTTGAAAACATCTTTTCTAGGCAATCCAAACATGTCCTAATTCATTTTTTTTAAAAAAAAAATTATATTAAAAGAAGATCAAATGACATGATAAAAAAACAACATTCGTTTTCTTAAAAAAATTGAGATGCATTTTTTTTTTCTAAGACAAATAGATGCATTTTGTTCAAACATGCATTCTCAATTTTTGACATAATGTTGTTAAAATTTTCTACGTCATTTTTATGAACAGTGACACATACAAAATTCTAAATTAACCAAACATACTGCATAATAAACACTTACCTAACTACAATTGACATATGAATATGTGAAAAAACTAACCCCTTTGATGACCTAATTGTTTGTTGGGCATGTTCTATTCACACATTTCACAAATGTGAAATTGTGTTGTAAGTTTGTTAATGTTATGAAAAATAATATTTTGTCTATCTCACACACAATAGTTACATACGAAAATTTGTAAAATATGTGTCAAGTTTTTAATTTGACATCTCAATTGAGTGTTGGAATTTTTTAAAAAAATATGTGTATAATTGAATTAGTTTGAAAAAAAAATAAGCAGATAAAAACATGCAATAGACAAATGGATTTCTTCAGGTAAAACTGCACCAGACGATACCTCCGACAAAATAACTCAACTCAACTCAATATCTCAAACACATACTCTGACTTGACTCAACTCTGCACCTCAAACATAGATTTTTAACTTCACATACAATTTATAAGTTGTAAAACTAGTCTTAGTTGCTCGCTAAATAGTAGGTTGAATATAAACTATTATTAATTAATTTATAAATATTTTTTGTAAAGATTTTGAGAAAATTTTAATTTTACCTTAAATTTGGTGTGTTGTGACAATTTTAATCCTAAGCTTTCAATTTCATCCATTTAAACCTCAATTTATATCTTATTAATTTATTTATTTATTTAAAGAGTTAAGATCCTATGAGAATTGAGATTAAAAAAAACAAAAGACTAAAAGCTCGTTAATGAAATGAAAATAAAATAAGAAAGAAGCTCTTAGAAAGAGGCGATTGGAGTGAGAAATAAACAAAAGTTGAAGAAAAAAGGAAAATGATATGAAAGAATTAAAAGAGAAGAGGTTTAATTAACACAAGAAAATTATGATGGAAGAGATCTATCGCTGATAGAGAGTAAATTTTTTCTATATTTCTAAATAGTTTGATATTTTTTTTTATTTATAGTAATTTTTCAAACAGAAATTTGAGGCTCCATTCGATAAGAATTGATTTTTAAAAATGATACAAACACTACTTTCATTCGTAAGTTTCTATATTATGTGATCCATTTTCTTCCTATTTTCAAAAATCAAGTCAAGTTTTGAGATGAGAACAAAAAGGTTTTAATGATGCAAGAATGAGATCTCGAGAGTTGTTTATAAAATAGAATAATAAAAAATTGAATAGAGAAACGAAGACGGAATTCGTTCAAAACTAGAAACCGAATCGAATAAGTATTAAAAAGAGAAAAATTGAATAAAAAGTACAAGTTAGAAAAAAAGAGATGAAGATGTTAGAACAAGAAGAGAGAGTAAAGAGCGAATGAGAGATAAATAATAAAATAATAAAGATGATAATGATAATAATAAAATTTGAAAAAGTTATTTGTGAGTAGTAAATGAGGTTAAAGAATAAATAAAGGAAATTGTGTAAAAAAAAAAAAGCGAAATAAGGAATGAGAATAAGATTGATTACTCCGATGACCAATGAGAATATAAATCCTAAATTTGAAGTGGGTCCTACATTTTATTCCAATTTTCTAGTTGATTTTGGTAAACATTAATGAAGAATGGGAACAAAAATTATATTCCTTTTTATGGTGCTTACTAAATTGCATAAATGAAATCAATTGGTTCAAACCTACTACCATATTGAAATAAAAAATAAAAGAAAAATTATTATAAACAGCAAAAAAAAATATTAAAC
This sequence comes from Lagenaria siceraria, assembly GCA_002890555.2. Taxonomy (NCBI): domain Eukaryota; kingdom Viridiplantae; phylum Streptophyta; class Magnoliopsida; order Cucurbitales; family Cucurbitaceae; genus Lagenaria; species Lagenaria siceraria. The sequence goes on from CM016485.1 coordinate 14,691,204, forward strand.
TATTTACAAATATAGAAAAATTTTACTATCTATCAGTGATAGACTGCGATAAAATTCTATCACTTGAACGATAGAAGAGTAAAATTTTTCTATATTTGTAAATAGTTTGACTCATTTTTCTATATTTGAAAATAACTTAAAATAAAAGTAATTCTTATTTTTCTTAAAAAAAAAAGTCTTATCAATCTCATTCTTCTAAAAGAATTCTTATCAATCTCATTATTATTATTATTTTTCTTTTTTTTTTTCCTCTTCTTTGAAATATTGAAATCGAGAATCAAATCTCTAACTTCAAAATTGATGGTATAAGTTTAATGTCAATTGAATTATGTTCATTTTGATCATTCATATTATTTACGAAAAATTGCACAAACTACCTCTAAACTATGGAATTTATTACAATTTCACCATTGAACTTTAAATTTGATCAATCACTTCCCTGAATTTTGTGGTTTGTTACAATTTACACCTCTTAACTTTTAGTTTGACCAATTAGCTTCATATAGTTTGTTAATCGTTGCAATCAAACCCTTGTAATTTATTACATTTTGCATTTACTCTTATTCATGAGTTATATATATATATATATATATATATATATATATACACACTAATTTATTTTTTCTATTGAAACAACATCCAATGAAGTTTATTTTATAAAGACATCGATATCCATATTTACATAGGAGGGTTGATTATAATAATTGATTAACAAACTATATGGGGTGGCTAATTGATAGAAACAAAAGTTTAAAGGTATATTTGTAACAAACCAAAAGTTCAGGGGGCGATTGACAAGTTAACAATTCAGAGGTATAATTGTAACAAACCTCATAATTTAGTGGTGTTTATACAATTTTTTCTATTATTTATCATGCGACCCATAATCATTTTATTAAACTACCATATAACTTTTTGTCTTTCTCTCTCACCTACCTTTATATATATATAGTATAGTATAGTATAGTATGTGGATGAAAAATATCTTTTAAATATTCTTGATAAAATAAAAGATGAGAATTTTTTTTAAACCATAAAAAAAATGAGAATTGATGGGGAATAAAGTGTAAACAAGATAGTATTTTAAACATTATTTTTCACTCAATTTCATATAAAAAGTGTTAAAAAAAATATTACCTCACATGAACTCAAGACATTGAAAGTAAAAGAAAAATATTTAGATGTTGCGTAGGCTATCCTTATCTTTGTGTAACCCATTAGCTGTCCAATTAAAAATATCTTTGTGTAACTCATTAGCTGTCCAATTAAAAACTCTTATGTGACAAGAAAATTTGACTTTTAAAAAAAGGTTAATTTTTTTTTTTTGGTCTTATGATAAATGAAAGGGTTTTTTAGAAATAGGTGTAGTATGGCTGCACCTAATAGTTGTCTAGGGTAAAATACAATATTATTTATAATGCAAATATATTTTTTAAAATACAGAAATATTATTAAAAAATCGTAAGCAACAAAAATAGAAAAGTGTTGCAGATTATGGGAGTCGAACCCGTGAGCTGTAGGTGATCAGCGACGTTGCATAAAATATGAAAATGCAAGAAATTTAAAAACGACTTTTTTTTCGGTTTTCAAAACTCCTTCCCAAATTTAAAAACGTTTTTAGAATTGGGAAAACAAAAAAATACAATTGTATACCAAAAAGACTCTTTTTTAAAAACTAAAAATAAAAAAATAAAAAATAAAAAACGAAGGTCCCGTTTGGCAACTATTTCATTTTTTCTTTTTAGTTTTTGAAAATTAAGTTTATTTCCTCTCATTTTGTAGTTTGTATCAATCTTAAGTAGGAGAGTTAAATTCTTAGCCAAATTTCAAAAATAAAAACTATTTTTTAAATATTTAAAAATTGACTTAATTTTTGAAAACAAGTGTAAAAAGTAGATATCAAACCAAGAAATTTAGAGGTAGAAGGAGTGTCTATATGCTTAATTTTCAAAAACTAAAAACAAAAAACAAAATGGTTACTAAACGGAACCGAAATAATTATCAGATGACCCTAAAGAATTTTGAGAGAAGATGAAGACGAAGAGGGAAACATGTGGAGGGAGGAGAGGAGAGACGAGAGAGGATTGGAAGTAAGAAAACAAAATATTATTAATTTTAATTTAAATATGTATTTAAAATAATTTAAAAAAAATACTTACGTAGAAAATAGAAAGAGTGACATTTTAAATCTATTTTTCAAAAACGAATGACTAAATCGGCCAAATTAAAAATTTATGAACTAAATGCACAAACTAAAAAATTAGTTTTCCCAATAAATAAATGGAAAATTCTTTTAAATAGCAAAACTGCTGAAAATATTTACAAATATAGCAAAATATCACCGTCTATCAAAATAGACACTTATAGACATCTAGGTGATAGTACTCTATCAATGTCTACCGATGTCAGAAACATTTATCTATAAATATTTTGGGCAAAATGCACTTTTGGTCCCTCAGGTTTAAAGTTAGTGTCTATTTGGTCCCTGTAGTTTTAAAAGAGACACTTTAGTCTCCGAGGTTTGAGAAATACTTCTAAATGGTCCCTGAGTTAAATTTGACCGTTAGTTGACTAACGGAAAAGTGATGCAATATGTTGAATTGACTAATTTTAAACGAGGTGGCAATTTTTATTAGTTTTATATTATTTTTCTAAATTATGTGATTTTTCTTTTTTTGGTTTTTCCATTTTTCTTCTCTCTTTCCAATTTCTCTCCTCCCTTCTCTTTCCCTTACGTCCCTCTAAAGTCTGAAACCTATCTTCTCATCCTTCGCCACCCAAACTTCCTGCGAGGCCTTGAGATTTCACCACACAACTTTCTTCATCTTCCCTTCTTCTAGCCTATTCAATATTGAAACTATCAAATACAATATTGCCTTCTCCCACTTCTACAATACCCTCTTAACTTTTATGGGGTTTCTTTCATTTCTTCCACAATTGCCAGAATTATATTTTGTATGTCGTCGAGATCTACTGGGATTGGTCCTTCAGTTAAAGATGATGAAATTGAAGATGAAAACAACAGGATTGTCACAAATGAAGGATAGTTTCACCGTCTGTGACCCACTGATCGATGAATTTGAATTACGGTCAGGCGAAATGCTTGTTCAGAGAACACTTAATTTTGACCAAGAATCAACTTTGACGCTGAAGATTAGAGTTAAAGTTAAATACGACTCTAGTTACCATAAAATTAGTATCAATTCAAGTTGGGGTTCATATTGCAAAAGGTGGCTTGATTTTGGGGCTGAATTTAGATAGGATTTTGAATCCCATTGATGGAATTCGTAAGAAATGAATTGGGTAACTATTAATTAAAAAGATTAAGACGTTGGGTTGCCAACAAATTTTTCTTGGTTCAAAATTTACAAATTAAATATGAGTTTGCTTCTCCTTGAGATGTAGTAGTTAATGGTGGTTTTCTGGGAAGAAATCATTTTTAGACGGATGGAGGGGGAGGAGAGAATAGAGAAGGGAGGAGAGAGAGAAAAAGAAAAGAAAAAAAGAAAAATCACATAATTTAGAAAAATAATATAAAACTAATAAAAATTGTCACCTTATCTAAAATTAGCCAATTCAACATGGTACGTCACTTTTCCGTTAGTCAACTAACGGTCAAATTTAACTTAGGGACTCAAATTTAACTTAGGGACCATTTAGAAGCATTTCTCAAACCTCGGGGACTAAAGTGTCTCTTTTAAAATTTTAGGGACCAAATAGACACTAACTTCAAACCTGATGGACCAAAAATGCATTTTGCCCAAATATTTTAGTTTATTTTGTTATATTAAAAAATTGCCCTAAATAAATAAATAATACGTCATTACTTTGTTGTCAAGCAAATATATATAATAAGAAAGTCAAATATATCTCCACTATAAATATTCGCACGGTTTAAAGTTGAAAAGGGCGGCCACTTTCCTTCTTCCTTTTTCTCTTTGCGCATTCTGCCTTCAATTTCTAACAATCCTTTCCTTTTCTCCCTCTACGAACACATCATAAATCCTTCTCTCTCTCTCTCTGATTAACCTTCGTTTGATTTTGTTTGATTATCCATGGCGACGAATTTCTGGTCCTTGGCATGTATTCGGAGTCAGAGCAGCAGCAATCTCTCTCCTCGGCCTCATTATCCGTCTATGCCGAAATACCCAGCTGGGGTTTTGCTGCCGGAGAACAGCTTGCCGGTGATCGAGTCCACGGCCTTCTTCTCCGTCACCGGAATGACCTGTTCTGCATGTGCTGGCTCTGTCGAGAAGGCGATCAAACGCCTCCCTGGGATTCGTGAAGCCGTTGTTGGTGTTTTGAATGCCAAAGCTCGAGTCCAGTTTTACCCTAGCTTCGTTAATGTATGTATCTATCTCTGTTTTTCATAAATTTTTTTCCGTTTTCGTTTCGTCTTGTTGTCGCTTTCATGTGATTTTTAAAATAAATGTTTGAAATTATGTGATGTTAGACGTGCAAGTTAAGTATTGGTTGGGTTACGTTGCGTGTTTTTTGAATCGATCTGATTGCGCCTAGGATTGATGAGGGATTATATTGTTTGTTTAATGCACAACGCTTGACCATTCAACTCTGATGCTTGATCAATTGTAAACGATTAGAGGTCTTGTTTAATGTGCTGTAGGATATTTTGCCCATGATTAGGAGTAAATGTTTTTCCTTTCTTAGATTATAGTGGGATTTAAATAAATGGATGAAGCATACACTTTTTAGCCTCAACTTGGTTTTATTTATATGAATTTTATGGTTGCTATTTGCCATAAGGTGGTAAAGTGAAGATCATTGACACTGACTACAAGACCTTGATCACGTTGAATTGAAGTTTTTTATTTCCTCTTGGCCATGCACACAGGTGGATCAAATATGTGAAGCAATTAATGATGCAGGCTTTGAAGCAAGTGTAGTCAATGATGATATGATTGAAAGATGTCGAATTCGTGTAATTGGAATGACTTGCACTTCGTGTTCCACAACTTTGGAATCTACATTACAAGCAATTCATGGAGTTCAAAATGCCCAAGTTGCATTAGCCACGGAAGAAGCAGAAATTTGTTATAATCCAAGAATTTTGAACTACAATCAACTTCTTCAAGCCATTGAAGATTCTGGATTTGAAGCTTTACTTATTAGCACAGAAGAAGATGTGAGCAAGATACAGCTCCATGTTGATGGAGTGAGATCTGAGAATTCAATGAGATTGATTGGGAGCTCTCTGGAAGCACTTCCTGGGGTTTTAGGTGTTGATATTGACCCTGCACTCAGCAAACTTTCGTTGTCTTACAAGCCAAATGTCACGGGACCTCGGAATGTAATCCAAGTGATTGAATCAACTGGATCGGGTCGATTTAAGGCAACAATATTTCCTGAAGGAGAGGGCAGAGAAGCCTATAAAAAGGAGGAAATTAAGCAATATTACAGATCATTCTTATGGAGTCTGATATTTACAATTCCAGTATTTCTGAGCTCCATGGTCTTCACTTATATACCTGGTATTAAGGATGGGCTAGATACAAAAGTTGTCAATATGATGACTGTTGGAGAGCTGCTGAGGTGGGTGTTATCAACTCCTGTACAGTTCATTATTGGAAGGCGATTCTATACTGGATCTTATAAAGCATTGCGGCATGGTTCTGCGAATATGGATGTTTTGATTGCTCTGGGAACAAATGCAGCATACTTTTATTCAGTCTACATGGTCCTAAGATCTGCAACCTCAAGTGATTTTAAGGCCACAGACTTCTTTGAGACCAGTTCCATGCTTATTTCATTCATTCTCCTCGGAAAATATCTTGAGGTTTTGGCGAAGGGAAAGACATCAGAGGCTATTGCCAAGCTTATGAAGTTGGTGCCTGAAACAGCAACGTTGCTTACTTTTGATAATGATGGAAATATCATTAGGGAAGAAGAAATTGACAGTCGACTGATACAAAAGAATGATGTGATTAAAGTCATTCCAGGGGCAAAAGTTGCTTCAGATGGAATTGTTGTTTGGGGACAAAGTCATGTCAATGAAAGCATGATTACTGGGGAAGCCAAGCCAGTGGCAAAAAGAAGGGATGATACTGTGATTGGAGGCACCTTGAACGAGAATGGGGTGCTACATGTGAGGGCAACACATGTTGGATCTGAAAGTGCTCTTTCACAGATTGTGCGACTTGTGGAATCAGCTCAGATGGCCAAGGCTCCAGTCCAGAAAATTGCAGATCGCATCTCTAAGGTTTTTGTGCCAATGGTCAGTAAAACCTGCTCTTAACTTTTCCTTAATAATTTAATGTATCTTCATAGTTTCGTTTAGGGAAAACTGCAAATCTGCTCCTAAGGTATTAGGAGAGCAATTTGTTCTCAGAATCTTTTATTTGATCAATTTAAGCTAAAAACATTATTTTCATGTTTCCTGTTAAAGATTTAACAAACTGAGAGGAAGGGCTAAGATTCAGCCCTTTATTGCTCTAATTAAAACAAACAAATAAAACATAAACTCATAGGAGTGTAGGAGAGTTTCTTGTTATTGAGAGAGCCTCCCAACAAGATCTTTTTGAGTTTCATTTTTTTTACTTTTTACTTATCCTTGGTGACCTCAACAATTGTCCCATGGATTTTGTAGTTTTCTCTCAGATACTTTTGATCAAAAAGGTCAATCTGATTTTCTTAACTCAATGAACCTCCTAAACTATATATGTAAAACAGTAAGTTCAATTTTGATCTCACTGTGTAGGCCATAGCTGTGTATTTTGTAGTTTTCCTTTTAAACTATATATGTATAACAGCAAGTTCAATTCTGTTCTCTCTATGTAGGTAATAGTCCTTTCATTGACAACATGGCTTGTCTGGTTTCTCACTGGGAAGTATGGTGGCTACCCAAGGACTTGGATACCTTCTTCCATGGATAGCTTTGAGCTTGCTCTCCAGTTTGGTATCTCAGTTATGGTCATAGCATGCCCTTGTGCTTTGGGCCTGGCAACTCCAACTGCTGTCATGGTTGGAACAGGAGTTGGGGCGTCAAAAGGTGTTTTAATCAAAGGCGGCCAAGCATTAGAGAGCGCTCACAAGGTAAAATATTCCATTACCACATTGGAGACACTTTTTTTTTAATAGAATATCCGCTAGTACTTCTCTATAGATAAAAACATGTAAATTTAACATGAAAACAAAATATACTTTAATAAAATATACAAAATTAAGTCAATTAACAAGATTTGAAATTTTAAAAGATATTGAAAGATTTAGTTGGCTATGACTAGAGGAAGAAGTTTTCATCCTAATACTTTAGGATAGATCAATCTATAAGATCTCTATTTTTCCCCTAATTTCTGGTTATGTACTTTTTAGAGTTGTGTCCAAGCCGTGTCCCAGTTATGTCCAAAATTAGAAAAAATAAATAAATAAATTAGTTCAGACACATTTTTTTAGCATGTCGGACACATGTCCTTGCTTCCTAACTTCTTCCTTTTCTTTACTGTTTTCAGGACAGTTCACTTTTACGATCTTACTTGAACAAGATCTATTTTATAGGTTGTACAACTGTGTCCTTGAGTTCTAAGGGAATAGTTCACACTTCACAAGAGCTAGTAACTCAATATAGGCTTTAACAGAATGATGAGAACTTAGCTAATCTATGTTCTACAAACTTGTGAACTTCGACAGTCTTGGGGCCATTTTTCTACTTTATTCTCACGAGTATTTTAATATAATGCTGAGGAGAATTATAATTTGTAGGTGAATTGCATTGTGTTTGACAAGACTGGAACTCTTACAGTCGGGAAGCCAGTTGTGGTGAACACTAAGCTACTTAAAAATATGGCTCTGAAAGAATTCTGTGTACTAGTCGCAGCCACTGAGGTCAGTTTGATTACTTAAGATTTCTCTTATTCTACCTACACAAGTTAAGTCTGTTCTAACTCTATAACTTTATTCTACATTTGAATCAGGTAAACAGCGAGCATCCACTGGCTAAAGCCGTTGTCGAATATGCTCAAAAGTTCAAAGAAGAAGATGATAACCAAACTTGGCCTGAAGCACAAGACTTTATCTCCATTACTGGACATGGAGTTAAGGCCATCGTTCAAAACAAAGAAGTACTTGCGGGGAACAAGAGTCTTATGTTAGATCATAACATCTCCATACCTGTTGAAGCTGAAGAAATATTAAAAGAAATTGAAGAAATGGCTCAAACTGGAATTTTGGTATCCATTGATAGGAAATTGACAGGGGTTCTTGCCATATCTGATCCACTAAAACCGAGTGCTCGCGACGTCATTTCCATACTCAAGGCCATGAAAGTTAAATCCATCATGGTGACAGGTGATAATTGGGGAACAGCAAAGTCCATAGCCAGTGAGGTTGGGATTGATGATGTAATTGCAGAAGCTAAACCTGACCAGAAAGCAGATGAAGTGAAGAAATTACAGGTACCTACATTTTCTCCAAATAGAAACTTATTATTTATAGATTATAAGTTATAACCACTTCAAATTTTGAATAGAACTAGATTCTCTTTTCGCCTTGGAACTTTGTCGATGGAACTATGAATCTCGGTTTAATTGGATTGATGTTTGTTTGAAATCTAAGAAGCTTCCATGTAGTAAATAATCTTGGTCCAGATGTTGCCACCTACAAATTGTTTCATCATTGGCATTCTATTATAAACTAGCACCAAAATGTTGATCAAGTTTGTTGAAAATTAGTGCAAATTGTTTAAATTAGTCTTTTTCTTTAATTAAAGTTGGTGGTTTAATTTAGGGCAATGGCCTAATGGCTTAGTGGGAATGATTAAGAGAGAGTTTTAAGGTTAGTATATTAGTGGTTAGTTTCTTATTTGCCTATAAATACTTGTAAATGTTTCCAATTCAATAAATATTGAACTCAATTGAAGTACTTGATCCTCCTTGCAATTTTCTTCTTTTGTTTCTATCATTCGTTCTCTTCATAAGTTGTTTTTTGTTACAAAGTTTATTAGTGTTAATGTTGTTTTCCCCCTTTCTATCATCTTCACTAAGCATGGTTCTGAATTTTGACAACTAGTCATTGGGTCATACGGTGGCCATGGTCGGAGACGGGATCAACGACTCACCAGCACTAGTGGCTGCAGATGTTGGAATGGCAATTGGTGCAGGCACAGACATTGCCATTGAGGCAGCTGACATAGTTCTCATGAAAAGCAACTTGGAGGATGTCATAACAGCCATCGACCTTTCGAGGAAAACGTTTTCCAGAATCCGCCTGAACTACATTTGGGCACTCGGTTACAATCTCCTCGGCATCCCTATAGCAGCTGGAGTCCTATTCCCATCAACTCGGTTTCGATTACCGCCATGGATTGCAGGAGCAGCAATGGCAGCCTCTTCTGTTAGTGTTGTTTGCAGTTCTCTCCTGCTCAAGTATTACAAAAGACCCAAGAAGCTTGATAGCCTTGAGATACAAGGCATTAGAGTTGAGTGATTATAATCAGTTTGAAGGTGATAAGTCTTGTTCTCCAGAATAGGAATGGTGTTAGTGTTGTATTACTACTAGTTTGTGTGACAATGTGGTTGGCATGCCAGGATTAAAATATATATCGATATTGGTATTTCAATTTTAAGGATATATCCAAGGGATATATCGATAAAATGTCTATAAATAAAAAAAAAATGTATAGAAGTTATTTAAAATAATAATTAAGTTGGTTTTACTCTCAATAGATCTTGTTATCATACCATGATTAATATATGAGATTTTGTATATGTTTTATGTGTATTTATAAAAGATGTCGAAGATATTGATTAATCGTATCGACCATTTTAATCCAGATTGCTATGTAGATACATTTGGCTACTATTGTGAATAATGTGCAATATTGTAAAGGCCCTTCTGAGTATTGTTTATTTTTAGTTTTTGGTTTTTTTTAGAATTGTGCTTGTTTTTTCACCATTACTTTATTGTGATTTTCATTTTTCTTAAAGAAATATTCGAATTATGAGTCAAATCCTAAAACCATAAATAAGTTTTTAAAATCTACCTCTTTTTTCTCATTTTGAAAACTTGACTAGAATTTAAAAAAAAAAAGATAATTGTAATGAGCATAAATTTTTAGAGATAATGACCAAGTGTATAGGAACATTTTTAAAAAAATTGCAAATATAGCAAAATCTATTAGTGATAGACCACTTAGACCATAAAAGTTCATCAGCGATAGAAGTCTATCACCAATAGACTTTGCTATATTTGCAATTTTTTTAAAAATGTTGTTATATATGCTAATATTTTGAATCATATTGTTATATTTGTAATTATCCCTTAAAAATATATATATATATATATATATATATATATATATATATATATATATATATATATATATGTAAAAGGTTGATAACAAAGCAAAAAATAGTAATAGTAGTATTTATAAATTTAATTTTAAAATCCAAGAATAAAAATTCAAATAGTTATCAAACTACACCAAAATAATTATTCAATTGTAGATAAATTATGTATTCTTTGAGCGTTCCAATATACAATTATGGTAGGGTTTTTCTAGGTCTTGATTCATCTCATTTATTAACATTTTTACTTGAAAGCTTGAATTCAGAATCTTGAAGAAGATTAACTTACCAAACAAAAACCATAGATATTTCCTTATTTAATTTTCAATTTGAAAATTAATTGGGCATCTTACTATTAGAGGGGTTTTTTTCAACTTTGTTCTACCAAAAGTATTGGCATGTAGCATTAGCATGCCTTACTAAGTTATCTCAACAATGGTATCGCGTTTCGACCACACATTTATTGTCCTCATTCCAAAAGGCAATGAGCCAAAGATGATGACAGATTTAGAGATATTCATTTTTTCTAGCTAACCTGCTAACCAGGCGAAGAATGAAGGAGAGAGTGAGGGAAAAAAGTAATTATTGTTATGTCGTTATTATTATTATTCCTCGTCCACGTTCCCCGCTTAACTCTTTTTTAATTCTTTTTTAATTTATTATTATTATTCTTTGAAAGTTATTCCCCGTCCACGTCCTCGTGCCCCATTTAACTCTTTTTTAATTTATTATAATAATTATTGTTATGTCATTATTATTATATAACTATTATATTTAAGGTTAAAATATCATTTTGGTCCCTATACTTTGAACTTTGTTCAATTTTAGTTCTTATACTTCCAATAAATCTTAAATTTAGTCTCCAATTTTGGTTTATTATTATTATTTTTTTAAAAAAAATGTTATCTATAGCATTTTTTGCTATAAATTTTAAAAACATATTCACATATTTATTTTCTAGCCTGGAAATTATTATTATCATTTAATCAATTTCGGTAAAAATTCATTACGAGGGACTAAATTTAAGATTTATTAAAAGTACAAGGATTAAAATTGGACAATTGAAAGTATAGGGACTAAAAATTGAACAAACTTGAAAGTATGGGGACCAAAATGGTATTTTAACCCGTATTTAAATTTCAAATTTTATTGTTTAATTGAAGATAATTGATATGTTTGAATTGAACATTTAATTTTTAAATTATTTATAAATAATTTGATAGATAAGTATTTCTTTTACAAAAAAAATTTGACTTATTTTCCTTTAAAGTCAAATTGTCTAGGTAGAATTAATCATATTAAATAATTAATGAAAAAATTAAACTTTTCAATAGTAGTTATTTAAGATAAAAATAAAATAAAATTGAAAATTTTGACAACTAGTCATTGGGTCATACGGTGGCAATGTTCGAAGGTGAATAATTTTTATCCTCCCCTCCATGGTTTACCAAGTGTATCAAGAATAAGAATAGTGTTTAGTGTTGTAATACTACTAGTTTGTGGGACAATGTACTTGGCATGCAAGGATTAAAAATATCGATGATGTTGATATCGATATTGGTATTTCAATTTTTTACAAATATATCAATGGATATATCAGTAAAATATCTATAAATTGAAAAAATGTATAAAAGTTATGGTAATTGTTTAAAATGACAAAACCTAGAAATATTTTCAAATATAACAAAATGTTACTGTCTATCAGTGATCACTGATGATAACTACTATTACCGATAGACAGTGATTAGACAATGATAGATTATAGTAGTCTATTAGTGTTTATCACTGATATATAGTGACATTTTGTTATAATTGTAAATAAGTTGACTTATTTTGCTATATTTGAAAACAACCCTAAAGTTATTTAAAATGATAATTAAGTTAGTTTGATTTCCAACTTAAGTAATAGATCTTGTTATTAGCATTCATATTCATATAGTGATTTAATATATGAGACTTTTTATATATTTTAGAGATATTGATTAGTTCTTAATATCACTGTCGAGCTCTCAATTTATCAATATATCAACATATTGACCATTTCAATTTGTGTTGGGTATGTAGATACATTTGGCTACTATTGTGAATAATGTACTCAATTGTAAAGATCCTAATTGGTAACCTTCAGCTATTTTTTATTTTTTTTAGTAGTTGGTTCTTAAGAGTTGTGTTTATTTTTTTTGTAATTACTTGACCGTATTTTTCATCTCTTAAAATTCAAGAATAAAATTTCAAATAGTTATCAAATCGAGCTGAAGATCATTCAAAGGGTAAATTTTGTATTTGTGAGAGAGTTCCAATATACAATTATGGTAGGGTTTTTGTTAGGTCTTGATTCATCTCTCTAGTTCATGCTTCTTGGTTGTTGCATTATGGGATAACACACACACACTTTAGCTTTAGAAAACATGGATGATTTTCATCTATTAACTATTTCACTTGAAAGCTTGAATTCAGTATCTTATAGAAAAATTTATCAAAGGGAGTGATTTTGAAATTTTTAAAATCACTTTAAAATCACTCTGAAACATACATTTGATTACTCTGAAAATTAAAAAATTAATTTTGACGATATAAAAAATGTATTTAAAAGTGTAAAATTAAGTAATAAATTAATTTTGAGTAATCAAATGTATGTTTCAGAGTCATTTAAAATCACTCTGAAACATACATTTGATTACTCAAAATTAATTTATTACTTAATTTTACACTTTTGCCATTTTAAAAATCACTATGAAAGATGACTTCAATCATTGAAAATTAATTTTGACGATATAAAAAATGTATTTAAAAGTGTAAAATTAAGTAATAAATTAATTTTGAGTAATCAAATATATGTTTCAGAGTGATTTTAAATGACAAAAGTGAATTTAACAATTCTAAAATCACTTCAAACATGTCATATCACACCAAACAAATTGAAACCATATATATTCCCTTATTTCATTTGAAAATTAATTGGACATCTTACTTTTAAAAACCAAAAGAGACGTTTGGGGCAAGGGGTAGAGTTGTGAACTTTTTTTTTTTTATAATATGTGGGGGTGGGAAATCGAACCTAGATTAATAGTTCAAACACTATGTCTGTTGAGCTATACTCACTTTGGAGTATAAGGGCTAATAAGGTATAAAATTGATGTTTTTATAATAGTGAGACCCACAAACTTCTTCGGTTAGACAAGGAATGGAGTTCACAACTTCCTACTTCCCAACTCCTTGTCCCAAACACCCGAAGCGTAGGTTAAGGTTACTCTTAAACAAATGTATCCATCAAAAGCTCCTAAACTTGGCGGATTTTCAACTTTGATCAACCAAAAGCATTGGCATGTGGTGGGTGGAGAAGTCACTTCAGCATGCCTTTGTTATCTCAACCATGGCATTCTTCCTAAAGCGTTTCAATATTGTCCTCATTCTAAAAGGCAAAGAGCCAACAAAAAAAAAAAAAAAAAGAGACAAATTTAGAGATATTCATTTTCCTCGCGAGACCGGCTAACAGGGCAAAGAATGAGAGAGGAAGGAGAAAAAAAATCCCGAAAGATATTTCTCATTCCTGTCCCTGTCCCATTTAACTCTTTTATTAATTTATAATAATAATTATTATTATTATTATTATTGTTATAAAACTATTATATTTAAATGTTAAGTTTTATGGTTTAATTTCTAAGATAATTAATATGTTTGAATTGAACATTTAAATTAAAATTATATATATAAATAATTTGATAGGTAATTATTTCCTTCTATTAGAAAATTAATTTGAGCAATTTCTCCTTAAATTCACATTGAATTAATCAGTGTGAAATCTAACTATATAATTTTAAAAATGTCAATAGTAGTTTTTAAGTTAATTAATTTTTTTTAGAAAAATAAAACGGGTGAACTTGATCCCCACCAGAGTTCCCACTAAGAATCTTTGCTTCGATGCCACGAAATTAAAATAAAAAAATTTTGTAGGATGAGGAATGGAATAAGGAGTAGGACGGAGACAGAGAGGCCTTCCGCGTCTCTCGTAGACATCTCTAGATAGATTTTTGCCCTATTAGTTTTTTATATCTGCTACAAAATTATTTTCAATGTTTTAGCTAATATGCTCAAACTAATTATTGATCAAATTATTTCTGTCAATCAAAGTGATTTTGTTCCTAGTTTAATTGTTGGTAGTGTTATTGTTGCTTATGAAGGTGTCTGTCACTTGAAAATTTCATCTACCAAAAAAATGGTTTTGCATCTTTAAAATTAAGTATTGGTAATGTGTATTAGGGTTGAATGACCCTTTCTTTTATTGTTTGATGAAAAAGATGAGTTTTAATGATAAGTAGATTCATACTATTAATACGTGTGAATTATGCAACTTTCCAAATTCTTATTAATAGTGAACCTATATTTCGAGACTTTCATTTACAGACTTTATAAATCTGCACTTCATTCTCAGACTTTCTAAATTTGTACTTTAAACACAGACTTCTTAAACTCAAACTTACAAAATTAACCTGCACTCCAAACACAGTTTTCTTAAACCTAGACTAACTAAACCTCTTAGCCTAACCTCCAGGCTTAAGATTTTAAACCTACGAGCCAAACACTCCCTGAGGATTTGTCTAGCCTTCTCTATGAGATTGAAGCTCATAATTTGATAATTGGTATTTGTGTTGCTCGTTTAACTGCATCCATTACTTTATCTTTTCTTTTTCTTTTTTGTCTTCTATTCTTTAAAGGAAAATTTTCACCGATAGAAAAAATGTCAAACTATTTACAGAAAATAAAAAAAATAAAAAAAAAACAGTGATAGACATTGATAGACTTCTATCAGCATCTATCAGTTATAGACTTTTATCGTTTCTATCACTAATAAACACTAATAGACTTATATCAACATCTATCACAACTATCTAAAAAATTTGCTGTTTTGTATAAATAGTTTCCCTTATTTTTCTATTTTTAAAGAAAAATTTCATTCTTTAAAGCTAAGGCAATTGAATTTGAAGAGATCAAAAGGATTTTAGATGTGTATGAAAAAAAAAAAAAAAAAATAGAACAAGTTATCAACAATGACAAACTTGTTATTGCTTTTGGTCCTCCCGCACCATTGACAAAGTAAAGCTTTGGCCCGCATTCTCAACATCAAAATAGTTGAAAATCATAAGAAATATTTGTGATCGGAGTTACTTCATCCCTCTCTAAGAATAAATAGGTTTCTCTATCATACATTAAAGAAAAATTCTTGATTGTTTTTTCTCGAAGGATTACAAAGGTTGTTTTTACTCGAAAGTCAGAAAGGAATAGTTGATCAATGCAGTGGCCCAAGCTATATCAATCAGAAATTATAATCAGTGAGTGACACTAGGACCGCTGAGCTATGCATCAAGCTGATAATGAACCCGCTCGATGGGTGGTTGAAGTTTGTTCCTCACAAGAGATCAAGTCCACCTCCGAGAAAATTTCCTATACTACGGGAGTATGAAAGATTTTCCATACTCCCTCCATTTATTATGTGTCACGTCAATCTACTTTTAAGAATAGAGTGGGATTCACTGACATTAATATAAATCCATTATAGAAAGAGATTTATAGTGTGAACACAGGAAGGATGGTACTCCAATAGTATTAGAAAAATTCCTGCATACCTCCTTGCTCTGCCTGAATTCAACTTCTGTATCTATCTATGTATATATGTCTATCTCTCTTTCATTTCTTCTCTCGTTTTTCTCATTCCACTCTTAAGTAGAATACATCAATGTCTTAAGACTCGTTTGGATTGACTTGAGAAAAAAAAATATTTCTCTAAAACTCTTTTGATACAAAACGGTTTAAAATATACTTCAAAATTTATTTTGAGCGTTACCAAACACTCCAATTTTTTCCAAAATGACTTATTTTTTAAAATTAAACACTTGCAAATGTATTCCAAATATACCCTTAGTCTCATTCGAAGATATTGAGCTCAACATTCAAAATCTATCTCTCTTTATATAGTGGTGTTAGAAAGAATTTCTTGATTATGAGAAAATGGAAATGGTTGTTCATCTGCTTCGTGCCCGGCCTCTCTTTCCTCAATTCAACTTGTTATATACCTAACATTTAAAATGTCAATGTCAACAAAAAAAAATAAAAAATATCAAGATAATTCTACCGAAATTTCAATGGAAATCTTGATAAAATATCAATGTCCATAAATAAAAATTCAAAAAAAAATTAATTAATAAATAAACATATGATTTTTTAAACTAACGTGTCTATTATTGATTCACTCCTTATATCGACGTCAAACCCATATAAACGTGGAAATATCAATAGAAAAACATGTCCATGAAAATTTAATACTATAAATATATATATATCCAATTTTTCTTAAAAGAAAGTTCAGAAAATACATAATTATGATAATAGCCAACATTTTACAGAATACAGAAAAGATGAAAATACATAATTTTGATCATCATCGAGTGTGGTAACATTACTTGCAGATATACGAATAGGGTAAAATGTTAGTATGATACTAAGATTTTAATTTTATTTAGTCTCCAGATTCGAACCCTATATAAAGGCAAGATAACTTTTTCCTTCATTCATAATTTACAAAATGTCAAGCAAATGATTAACTTTTGTATAAACTAATCACGAGCCTATGATCAAAGTACCTTTGGCCAGGGATCTTTGAACATGATCAAGTTCAATCAACTTAGTAAAATTTCAGTTGAAAACTTCAAACATTATGGGTTTGTTTGATAACGTTTCTGTTTCCTGTTTCTCATTTTTTTAAGAAACTGACTTGTTTGATAACCGTTCACGTTTCTTGTTTCTAGAATTTGAGAAACTTTTATGAAAATGAAGCCAAATTTTGAGAAACTACGTAGTAGAAGGAGGCAGCTCTCCAAACAACTATATTGTGAAGTCCAAGCCATGTATGGAGTGCATAAGAAAACGACAATCGACCAAATCCAAAAATAAAATTAAAAAAAAAAAAAAAAATGAATCTTCACGTCTAAAAGGCATTAAGATGTAGGAGGATGATCAAGTAAAATGATTTCATCAGAAAGGCAGCTAGTAATACCTACGAGATGACTTCTCAGACTTGCTTTTCCACTGCTCGTGTTGATCTCGTAGAAGACAAGTGATGGATAGATACATAAACACAAATAACGATGAAACGTCGAGTCCTTCTCCACAAGGAGCATAAATCTAACGATTTATGGCATATTTGGAAGTGATTTTAAAATGGCTAAAATCACTTTTATCATTTTCAAAATCACCATAAAACATGTTTTTAATCCTTCAAAACTAATTTTGATGATTGAAAATTGCATTTAAAAGTGTAAAATTGAAAACTAAATTAATTTTGAGTAATTAAAAGTGTGTTTTTGATCAATTTTAAAAATGATAAAAGTGATTTTGACGATTTTAAAATCACTCTTAAACATGCCTTAATGATCTCGCAACTTAAAATGTATACAAAAGGTATTTCCTAAGTCCTCATCATGTTGCAGATTCGATAGATTAATTTTATTATGTTTATTCCCACATATAGAGTCATTGGACTATCAGTTTACAAAAATTTTCTTATTATTTTAGTTACTAAATTGAGAATGTTTGGGGTAAAGAGTGGAATTGTGAAGTCTGAAGAGTAATTTACAAAATCATTCTTCCTATTTTAGTTGCTAAATGGACAATTGGGACAAGAATTAGAGTTGTGAAGTTAGAAGAGTTGTTTAGTCATAAGGCTCACGGTGTAAGGAGTTAGTAAGGCATGAAATTGATGTTTTTAAATTGTGGGGTCTAGGGGTGTTCATGGACTAGGTTGGGTTGGATTGAAACACTTTTTAGACCCAACCCAATTGTTCAAGTAGTAAGTTTCTTCAACCCAAATAACCTTTATTAAATAATGAACTCAACTCAACAAATATGAGTTGGGTTGGTTATTCGGGTCATTTGTTTAAATTTTTGTTTTAAAAATAAGTAAAATGTTAATATGTAAAAAAAAATATTTAATTATTTTCATATACTAAATTAGTATTAACAACTCAGTTTCAATTTATATTATGAAAATTTCCTTTCCAAAATGGTAACAATTTATCTTTAGGAGTTGTTGGAGAATAAATTATCTAAAAATCATGAGATTAAATAAAATTAAAATAAATATATGTATATATATAATTGTACTATAAGTAAAATAAACATACTTTTTAAAATTAATAATAAGTTCGGGTTGGTTTGGGTTATTTTAGGTGAACCCATAAACCAACCAAACCATAAAATTTTTATTTATTTGAACCCAACATAACTCAAACGAGTTGATAACCCAACTCAAATCGTACGGATTGGATTGGGTTGATCAGATTTTTCAAGTCATTGAACACCTCTAGTGAAGTCCATGAACTTAGATGTTTTAGGGTTTTTTTTTGTACAAAATCCTTCTTTTATTATTATTTTTTAATCATCTAATTATTATACTATAAACCATGACAGCTTTGGTACATATACAAACCAGATTCATACCCTATATCATTCTTGACTTCTTCCTCTCCTGCTCCTCCTTCTTCGAGATGTTTTAGGTGTTTTGGTGATTTAGGGTGGGTATGAACATTTGTTTGCTAGTTTTTTAGCTACTGTCTTTTATCTCGCAACATCTCACAATAACTTTCAAATTTGAAACACTCAATTGAAACTCATTTTTATAGGTGTTTTAGATGATTTAGGGTGGGTATAGACTTTATTTGCTAGTTTTTTAGCTACTGTTATTTATCTCGCAACAACTTTCAAATAGTGGGTATGCAATTATTGCAGCAAGGGATCGAAGTATAAATGTTGATAGTTTATGTGACAAATGACAATGTCTCGAAGTGGAAAACACCTAATGACTACGTGGTGCCATTGAATGTTCTACTTCCGAAAGTAGTGGCAAGAGTTAGTCGTCCCAAAAAAAAAAAAAAAGAGAATCTCGTTAGTTGGTGAATCTCCCAAATTGCATAAATGTGGCCAATGTAATCAAATTGCATACACTAAGAAGTCAATTGTATAAGATTAATGAAAAAATGTTGTTCAACATTTTAGTTATTTTCATTATATAGTTGGAGATGTATGAAAAACACACTTAATATTTGTCATATTGTTTGTTGTTGGAGATGTATGAAATACACACCTAATATTTGTCATGTAGATGTATGAAACACAAAATTTACATTAACTCAAAATTTAGGTGTTGAAAATTTTCTCACAGCTTCTCGTAGCGAAAAAGTGCAAGAAAATTTATTGAGTTAAATGTAAATTTACAAAATTTATTTTTTTCTTTTTTTAAAAAAAATATTAATTTACCCTAAACTTTCTTAAAATAAGATGTTTGGGAAACATTAAGTTGAATTATAAAGTCTCAAATTAATATATTGAAGTTAGAAAATGTGTTTAAACGGTAGAGTTATAAAATCAAATTCTTCAATAAATATGCAATATAGAGAAATAGGAGAAGATGGAGTTTCTCGCTAAATGTGTAAATTTCAATAGTGTTTATTATTGAAATTGAGTTATTTAATGCCAACTTATTTAGTTGATAGGCTAAACACCCCATTGAATGTATCAATTTATACTTTCAATGAATTGTATGAGACTTATAATTGTATCAAATCAAACCTTAAATTTTCATAAGCAAATTAATTTAGACTCTCAGTTAAGATTTTTTTTTTAAAATGTTTAATTAGATACACCATAGAGACGGTAAGAAAACATGACCTCCATCCAATAAACATGAATGCAAAGTTCAGTCAACCCTCAAATTATTATATATATGTTTATTTATTTAATTCCGCTTTTGTTTTCAATTGGGCTCTTTTGTTTCTTTTAAATTAAAATTGGGCACTTTTTCCATATGAAAATTAGACATTTTTATTTTTTTTATGCATCATTATAATTAGTCATTTTTCTAAACAACAAACATACCTGCATCATAATAATTAAAATACTAAAAGAGATTTAAAGTTAGAGTTTATTTTTAAGAGTTTTATATATACCTCACCTCGGTTCAGCTTGAAACCAAAAACTAGTATGAACCATTAGTTTTTTGTTTTTTTCAAATATACATACCAAGATGCCTAATTTTATATTAAAAACTAAACCCAAACTAATGAATCGGTTTGGTTTGATTTTTCAATTTTTTAATTTTTTGTTGTACTTTTCTTTTAATGCAAAGGACGAGATTGAAAAAGGAAGGGAAAAAAAATAAATTTGAAGAAAGAAAATCTGTCACATCTTGGATTCCATCAAATTCTACATTAATTCTCAGCCAATATCACTCAATCAAGTATCGAATTGACTACAATCTTCTACCACATTGATGATGTAATCTACGAATTTTCATTTATAGTATATCGTATAGATCCAATTAGTTCATATACAAATATACAAATATTTTAGGAATAAAAGATCCAATTAGTTCATATCCAATTACCCCATTGGGAAGCGCTGAAAGGCGCACGCCTTCTTCACCGCGCCTCGCTTCTTTGAGGCAAGGCACCATCTATGTGCCAGGCGTGCGCCTTTCAAAACACTAGGCTTCCCATCCGACCAAATGGGAGTTTGAAGGCCTATTTCCAAAAGCTTGCAACAAATATCGGAGAGATCGAACAAAGCGTGAAGATAAGAGAGTTTAATTGAGATGTTCTTAGAATCCAAAGTTAATGATGCTGAATAAAGGACATGAATTGTTGAACGAGCCAAAGGATAAGCAACAAATAATGTATGCGTATTGAGTAGAAGAAAATGAAAATGTGACTATATGCATGTCAAAATAATGATAAAATTGGCAGTAAATACACTATATATCATCTATACCTCATTTCGACTAAAATTTGAATTTACCCTTTGAATTTAGTGTCAAAAAGTTGTTACAAGGCCTATACCAAGCTCTTCTGCAAGCTCGTCCCAAACTGGAAGAAGTGTCAACGCAACAAGAAACACGGCCAATGTGACGGCGGCTTTTCTCCATGTTCCAACTTCTGTAACGTCATTCAAGCATGGCTTCTCAGGGCTCCTCTGAAAAAAAAACATAATAAATTATGGCATATCAGTAAATTAGGACGACATTATGAGCCTCGAAAAGCTTTGGTTTGCAATTTTATTGTACCTGGCATATGAGAACATATAGTCCCCAGGGAAGCGATAATGGTCCGCCGAGCTTAAAAGAGAAGCAGGGGAAGAGAGTTAAATAAAACCAGAGAAATTAAATGGTTATGTTTTGTTAAGACAAAATGTTTAGTGATCGCCATAGTGGACTGAGGAGGAAGAGTTAATAGTTTGAATTTCATGAAGAAAAAACCGGTAGGTTAACATACCACTCCTAACCCAAGCAGCGTGTAAGTCGTCAAACCAAACCCAACTAAGGCACCTTTTCCAAAAGCACCCTGCAAAAGCAATAATAATGAGGGGAAAAAAAAGGAATTGGAATAGTTTTTTGGTGCAAAAGTTAATATCCTCATGCTGTTCTGAGAGCTTGCATAACATCTTCACCAGAAGAACGTTAATCCACAATACTCCTCTCTCTCAAGCCTTTCTTTTTCTTTCAAGCCTAATGGGGATGAGAAAAATCTCAAGTATGGCATAGTGCATTATGATGAGCTCAAAAGAATTTTGGCTAAATTATAAGAAATAACCCTAAACTTTGTCTTTTTGTTTTAAAAGTACCCTTATTCTTTTAAAAGTCGATGAAATCTACCTTGAAATAGAAATCCTAGGACCTAAAAATGTGTAGCGATGACCTAGAATAGTGTGGCTATCCAAATTTCCATTCTAGGTCACCTCCACACATCTTTGTTTCAAATTCTAAAAGATTTCTACTCTATAAAGGTAGTTACCAAGAAATTTTTCCCAATTTCCAGCAAAAGTATGTATACCTGAATCGCTCTTCCACCATCAAGGCAGCCAACGGGAAGCATGTTGAAGGCTGTAGTAGTCAAACCACACCTGAAAAATAAAGAGAATTAGAATAAGGATTAAGGATGAATGATGATGATGTAGAGAACAAGATATCCCAGAAATATGAATTACCAGCCGGCAATAACTAGAGGATGAATTGCAACAGTTGAGGCATGCATAGCTCTGGATATTCAAAAGATAAATATATCAGCTTATATTAGTAGATTTACATAATGTAGAGAACTATTGATGTATGAGTAAACATCTCCATGACAAAGCTACAAATGAAATGTCTGTGATTAGACATATCAATTATAGTTTTTCTTTAATTGTGAATATAATAGTTGGGTTGAAACTATAAATTTAGCCACTTATGCCTAATTATCCTGATGTCTACTTAGTCTCTGAACTTCAAAAACTACTAAATTTCTAATTACATCCCTTAACTTTTGATTATGCTTCCATTTAGCCTCTACTATTAACATCATTAACACAAAGCTGATATGATAGGCCCATCAAATTAACTTCACCTAAGTTGGCATGATATGACAGTCGACAGATTAAAGAGCAAGTCATGTCAAAATTATGTTTAATGGAGATTTGCAGTAGAGATTAAGATAGAACCATAATCTGAAATCTGTAAACATAATGAAAACTTTTTAATATAATGTTTTTTTTCCCCGAAAAGTAATATAATGTTAAGTAGTAAATAGACAGAATGTTCAAATTTTGATGTCTGAAATTCTAATTTAACCTCATAGTTTCACATAATACTACAGGCAAATTCATGCTTTTATCGAGTTTAATAAATTACTATTTTATGATATACAAGCTATAGAGGCAAATAAGTAACATACGCATAACCAAGAGTGGCTCTACTGATGAGTCCAAGGAGCAGAGAACCTTGAAACAGCATGCTAGGGACTTGCACCAAGTCTCCAGCTGCATCTGGATTTGATGAGAGCAGGAGACCGACAGCAAACATGGAAAATGACAATGCTGCACCAGCAAAAGGGCCTGCAAGTGATACGTCAACTTGGGTACTCCGATCAGGAAGAATCGACTTGAACTGTCAAAACAAAAGGCAAATAATAAGAAGCATCAGTACTGCAGACTACATAGCATTATAATCTTTAACCACAATAGCAAATGGTAAAAAGAAAATGTCTTGGAAATCACGAATACAAATTAAGCATTCAAAAATGTATTAACTATTAACTACCATCCATGTGTGACTAGTTTTTATGTGCAAGGATGGCAAATATGTGTACCTGAGTGATTGCACCAAAGCTGCCAAGGGTTATGTTAGGAATGAAGTAAGGAATGCTGAGTTTCACTTTCTTCGGAAAAGCTGCCAGAAAGTGCCCAACTTCCTGCAAATTAATGACTCCATTAGTAATATAAAATTATGTGTACGTGATTGCGCAAATATGGATACCAACTCTAAGGAAATCTGGAAATGCTCCCAGGTTTTAGAAAATAACCGATGGGAATGTAGCTTGGATCCCTCACCAATCAATCCCACAATTGATGCTGTGCTAATTCTCAAGGGATGCCCAAAGGCCCTTTTGTTTCTAAGTTCACTAGAAAGTTTTTGTATCCCAAACCCTCAAGTCCCTTTTAATATATGTCCTCCAACAGAATGATATCCTCGGATGTCAACAATTACAATGGACTATTCGGTGTTGTTCAATACTTAAGAGCAAATCTATCGGCATAAGCAATGATTACATTATATTTAAGAGTAAATTTTGAAGATTAAAAGTTTTCTGATATTAAAATTGAAATAAAAGAATGTACCAGAGGAAATTGAATGATAGGAGGTGACATGAAACCATTGAAAGGCTAAGGAATTCAAAAAACTCTTCAATTATCAATAATCCACAAAGTAGTTAACAAAAAGTATTACTTTGGTCCCTCATGTTGTTTGGTGATTTAACCAGATATCATAATAGGAAGGCCTATGTCCGAACCTCTAGAATGTCATTTTCTCTCTAATTAATATCAATATTCACTTGTTGGATCTTTTACCAATTTTCAAGTCCCCAAGTAAGAGGAGCAATAAAGTACTAATAAAAAAACTAAATTTACCGCAACACATCAACGTAAGCTTTTGGGTTGATTGGTGAATTAACAATAACCTCATTAATTTCCCCCTCAAAAACAATTATATTCCTCGCCTTCCACATTTTCCTGGAGAACTATGCTGTGCAGATGGTATACAGCCAGAAAGTAATGGCCTTATCTGTATGCATACTTTGAAAAAGAAAGTTGCTGAACAGGGAAAAATTAAAAATGTAAAGTATAAAAATTTGAATAGTAGAAAGTGCAGTTCGAGAATTCAGTCTCTTATCTGACAATGAAGAGGTAAAGAAAAGGCTATCACAATCCTCATGCTTTTAGTAAGTCAAAAGCAAACGAAAAAAAACATTTTTGTGAATTCTTCCACTAAGAAAAACGGAAAATAACAAGTAAAAGATTTCACTCACATGAAATAACAAAACCCCCAACACACCATATGCTAGAGGCAGAGCAGAATCTACAAATGGAAATAGCAGTTCCATATCTGGTGGTTCAACAGCATTGGGATCTGTAAAGTATTTCACTACCTCTGGAGGAAGACGATTGATCTGTCCAAGTCATTGATAAACAGTAAACTATTTACTTCAAAAGTAACAAGTAAAGGACTGAAACCATTAAGGATATACATACATAAAATGAAGTAATGATAATAATAATGAAATGCATGTAGAAAAGTTACACACGTGACACAAGCTTGCACGGCATAAAAACACATGTTCAATGCAACTTTAGCTATCACTTTGTCAATTCATCAAATCTAGTTTATTCTTCACTCTATCTGATCTCGAAAGTTCTATAAGTAGCTACCTGAGATGCAATTCCTAGCTCTACAGAGGAGCCAATGGTTAAAAGGAACAACAACAAAGCAATAACATATTGCCAAAGTGTCGTTGGACCAGGTTCTGAGACCTCTTTCCGCAACAGACCAAAACTGACACGTGGGCCCCCGCGTGGATCTGGACCTTCTGAATTTGGTTCCTCCACCATAAAAAGGTTGTACTTGTCACCTGTGACTTCAACCAGCTGGCTTTGGAGTTTGGAGAATACCTCTTCCCTTTTACCTCTTAAATTCCCAAGGAAAAGAATGCCCTCCCCAAGATCTCCAAAAGCTTCTTCTTTGGTTACCCAAAAGGTGGAGTAGCCAAAAAGCCTGTCCTTTATAAGTTTTACATCAGCAGGATCAACTTTCTCTGGTCCAAGAAGTTCCATCAGTTTAAAAGAGTCAACCTGAAAGTTGTTGTACGCTGGTCCAATTGGAGACAAATTCGACAACTGAAACAGGCAATAAATTATAAATTAACACATTATACTTTCTCCCATCATAAAACAATTTAAGATAAAGATGATTGGCTACAGTTAGAAATGCATCTTAAGTTCAAGGCACTTTTGAGTGAGATCAAAGATGGCATTCCAAGTTTGAAACAGCATATAATAGTTATTATGATCCCACAATGACATTCAGCTATAACAATTGGAGCTTTAATAAACTTGCAGCATGAACTAGAGAAATCACTCTTCACATAACTGATCCACATGCCAAGTCTAACTTCTGATCTCAGTTCAGGGCAAACTTCGAAATTTTCATAGGGGGATAAAATCTCACGGTCTAACCTTTTATATGTATGATATTTAACTTCGAAACATTTGATGGGACAAATTATTTTCATCGTTTCTTATGGAGTCAAGTGCGATATCCAGTGCTAATTTATCGGCTTGGATAGCTCACCTCAACAAGGAATTGGATAGAATTCAGAAGGAGGAGCTTCTTTGTCAGATAAAGTTCCTTAAAAAGAAGATTAAGATTCTTCGCCAGCATATAATGGAGCTTTTGGAAGTCTACTCCACCTTCTACGGGCAGCTCAACGTCACTTCTCTTAGATTCATTTTAATTTAATGCAGCTTTCGGAGTTTGTGTCTTTTGACAATAGTCTCTTTTCATGTTTTTAATGAAAATTTTTGTCTCTTGTTCAAAGAAGATAACAAATTAGGAGGATAACTTTAAAATCTTAATTTACGTACATGAGTTTCTGAGTATGAGATGACTATAAGGTGGCAAATAACACTCAGTACTTCTCCTCTCCGCCCTACTCTAATCATATTTAGACGACATGACTGCCAAGTGAACTAGAAATACGGCCAACTTTCTGTGAAAACCCACAACAAAATGAGAAGAAAAAAGGTCAACAATTGTACCCTTGAAGAAATCGATGGAGGGGTCGTCTTCTCCGCATCAACCTCGCTGCCATGCCTCTCTTCAACCTCTTCAGCCGATACCGTCGCCGTCACTGCATTCGACTCCTTGGCCAAATCATCCTCTCTGTCTCCTTCGTTATGACCTTCGTTATCTGAACTAAAACACACAAACCTACCAAAATCGCCATAAGAAACCAAAAGCCTCTCCCTCTTCGACCTTTTCCCACACAAAAAACACGAACTCCTCAACCTCCTAAATCCCAGGAACCCCATTCCCTCCCTCGCAGTACAGCTCCCAAAACTCGACCGAAATTTGAAATTCGCGGCACTGAAACTAAAACTACAGCTCGTAAGAGTTCCCATTAAACAAGAAACTGAACAAACCTCCCGATATAGAAGCTGCCTTCGCCGAATACGCGTCCGCTTCTTGAATGTGTTTGGGTCAATGCAGCATTTGGAGAATTGAATCGAAAATTCGATAAACAACAAATAGTAGATAACGCAAGCTTAACATCTGTCTAGAAACATGGAAAGCTGAGGTCGATGGTGCTTTAATGGCGGAAGGATTACAGAGTAGAGATGAGGAGCGAGAGAGAAATGGGGAAGGAGACAGATAGCTTGTTCTTCTGCCGCTGCGAATTGCGATTAAGAGTGATATCAGAATATCCATTTGAGGAAAATCCATGGTCAGAAATATCTTCTCTTTGCGGCAAAGAGAAAGAGAACAAGAAAATTACGTGTAAAATATCTTTGATTTATTTATTTATTGTAATATTTTTCATTAATAATGAAATATATAGCAACGTGTTTATAAATTTGCAAATGTAACAAAATTTAGTATTAGTATTTTGAGCCTTTGAGCTTCCTTACTATATTTGTAACTGTCCCTCAAAAATCAACAAAATTGAATCAATTCTATTAAAGAATTTAAATTATACTAGTTAGTAGTACGTGATATTTTCACTCACATTATTTTTAATTTTTTTTAGATTCAATTTTAAAAATTTAGTAGAGATAATTGAATAAGTAATAAAAGAAATGTTAAAATAATTGAGTGGTATAAGAAAAATAGATTAATAAAGAATTATTTCTACAGCAATGTAGAATTGAGAAAAAAACTAAAGATAAAATGTTAGATAAATCCTTCTAACAAAAATATATCAAAGAAAATGGAAGATAATAAATACAAATTACAAATATATAGGGAAGAAAAGTAAACTTAAAACTTCAAAATAAAAAGAAATAAAAATAAACAAAAGATAATTGTTGATATGTATAGTAATTAATTGCAAGAGAGAATTATAATATTTTTTTAATTATATAATTAATTATAATTAAAAATAAAATCACAAATTTTTAAAAATAAAGAGACAAAATATTTTAATTAGTTTTCAAACTCTTCATATTATACATTTTTTTAAAAAAATAGTAAATTTTAAATATTTATAAGAGAGGTTTATATACATATATATTAAATAATTTTTTTGAAGTGTTGATGCAAAATTTGGCACAGGGAAACGCATTTGACCTTCACGTGACATCCATTTGTAATTCAATGAAGAGAGGACCTACAAAACAAAGAGAAAAGGCTCTGATTCCCAAGTTAATTATAGAATAGAGAAGTCAAAAGTTTTAAATTACCTTTCATGGAGTTATTATAGAACTATTATGGTGTATTTATAGGGAACTTGATCTAGGATTAGGATATGAGAAAGATCAAATCTTTTCCTATTTATTTTTATTTTATTTTATTTTATCTCAAATTATCTTGATTTATCTTAGGCCAAAATTCACCTATAACATTAGCCCCCACTCCCAAATTGGGTTTCGGGGTTTGGCTAATCAAATTGGGTTTCGGGGTTTGGCTAATCACAATTATGAGCTAAACATTACAGACCCAATTTGGGAGTATAATTGTTGTAAATTTATATTGCTTCAATGACCTTGTCGGTTGGCTCTCAGCAAGGCTGAGCTTCTCACCGTGACCATGTGAGGTGCCCGTAGATTGACCTATCAATACTGATGTTTGGTACTTCTTTGGCTGATGCTCTAAGCCCTATAGTTTCCCGGGTGGTTCCTAGATTATCCTGGGGATGACCCATGATACCCATTAATAAGGTTGAGTTTTTGGATTCCTCCAGGTTTGATTAGAATCTTGTCAAAAAAATGAAAATTGATTTCCTTATAAATATTTAAACCCCGAAACCCAATTTGATTAGCCAAACCCCGAAACCCAATTTGGGAGTGGGGGCTAATGTTATAGGTGAATTTTGGCCTAAGATAAATCAAGATAATTTGAGATAAAATAAAATAAAATAAAAATAAATAGGAAAAGATTTGATCTTTCACCTCACGTACAAGCAAGGTTCAAAATATCAATATCGATATAAATATCGAGGTCCCGATTTATGGAAATTTCGAGAAAAATTATGGAAATTGATGGGAATTTATAGAAGTTGTTATAATTAATTAATGAAACTTTTAGTGTGATTTAATTAGACTATAACTGACCATTTTTAATCACAATTTCTATAAAGTAAGCCAATATTTAGATGTCTATTGTAAATGTCCGAGTAATTGTTGATACGAGAGCATAGATTTTAAAAAGAAATGAAAAAAAATTACAAAATAATAAAAAGTTTATGAATATTTTGAGGTAAAATAGTGTGAAAATTATGAAAGTTTTGGATGGTAAAAGAAAAAACTCACAACAATTCAATTTTAAGGTGAAATGATGTAAAAATTTAATGAAAAGGGTTTGATTGAGTTAAAAATAAATATAGATTTTTTTATGGTTTTTTTCAAATTCAATTTCTTTATAAATGAAAGTTTTGGGTGGAAAATAAAGCTAAAAGTTGAGAAAATTTGAAAATTAAAAGAAGTAGCACATAAAAAAAATGCTTAATCATTTGTCGAAAATGACATTGGTGTGTGAAGCTATAGAATTGTGTGTAGTCAGAACCATAAAATTGAAAATTTTGAACTAAGCTAACATAGTTAATAAAAAGAAATTGAAAATTTCTCGAAATTTTTCTCGAAATTGGGGAAAAAACGAAATTTCCCCCAATCAATATTTCGATGGAAATTTTCCACTATGCATACAAGTACAACACTCCTCCAAAATTCCACTTGTCCTCTAATTGTTCTTATCATTATTTATCTTTCTCTCTCCCGCTCTTTCACTCATCCATTCAGATTTCTCTCTTTTAACCTTCTATCTCCACCTATTCACATGGAAGAATCAAACAAATCCTTCTCCATGGAAGAATTTAATAAATATGAGATGAAGATTGTGAGGGTTTCGAAGCATCCGAAGAGAGTAATGAGTGAGATAACCAAAACGTGCGAAAACCAAACGTTTGAAGAGAGATTAGATATTGGTGGTATTGTGAAGATGTCATATACCAAATGTGAAGAGTTGATATCTCAGTGGGTCAAACACTAAGTTGGGTTAAAAACCCATCTCATATCCGTGGGCCAAACAACCCCTAACTCTTCACTATCTCTCCCAAGTCCTAACCCTTCAAATTCCTTCATTTCTCTCAAATCTTTTGATATAAATAACTCATTCCCTTCTTTCATGCATGTTCACAAAGTCACAAGCTAAGAGGTGAAAAATAGATCATATGTTTTTCTTTTGCTAATTTTCATTTTTGTCGTATAGTTTTTTTAGATATGTTTGTGTATTTTCTTTTTTCTTTTTCTTCTTTTCGTATAGATGTAGAGGAGAAATGCAAGATTGAAACGTTTGAGGTAATTTCTTTTTTTTCTTTCTTTGTTGTACCACATATATTTTTATTATAGATTATTATAGATGTGTTTGTATATGTTTTTTCTTATTTCATTTTTTAGTAAGGGAATGAAGATTGAAGTCATCAATAACTTAGTACTTATTCAACCACAACGACAACAATGACTTATTTAAAATCACACAACAACTTCGTTGTTGAATGGTTTCTTGATGACCACCATCCATGAATGAAGAACTCCTCATGGGACTTTTTTTATATAATTTATTTTAAATTTGTAATTAAAATATATTGTGTATCCTTATATTTATTTTTTAAAAATTATATGAACAAGTTTTGACATGTTTAAGTCTTTTATTCAATTTTGTAATTAGTTGATGTGTATTTTAGACAAATGTTGGAAGCCACATTTAAATACATACTAAATTTAGAAAGTTTAAAGTTTTTCTATATGTTATATAAATAATAAAAATAACAATATTGACAAATAATTTTTGTATACTAAATTTAAAGAACCATTTGAAATATTTAATAAATAAATTAAATAAAATCATTTGTAAGGTAAATAATAAAAATAATATGCTTAAATATTTTATGGATAAAAAATAAAATAAATACATTGAGTTAGACACCAAAATAATATATATATAGTTCAAGAAATCAACTAGAAGAGAAACTTTCTTTTTGTTTTAATAAATATATTATAGTTTTACTTTACATATCGATGAGAGGAAAAAATTATTCGATGGGAGATAAACAATACTTAATGTTATGGGTGAATTTTGGCCTAAGATAAATCAAGATAATTTGAGATAAAATAAAATAAAATAAAAAGAAATAGGAAAAGATTTTATCTTGCGATTTTCCTAATCATGGTAGATTTAAGATAAATCCTAGATCAAATTCCCTATAAATACACCATAATAGCTCCATCAAAGGTAACTTAAAATCTTTTGACTTCTTCTCTATTCTATAATTCCCTTACTGACTTAGGCATTAGAACCCTTTCTCAAGTGTGGCGCCATCTATGGGGAACAAGAGTGCTCTACCTATGCAAAATTGAGAGTCTTTGTAAAAATCAAAGAAAATAAAGAACAAGAGTGCTCTACCTATGCAAAATTGAGAGTCTTTGTAAAAATCAAAGAAAATAAAGGTCACGACGACTCAATTCTCTTGATCCTATGAAGATATTAAAAAAAAAAAAAAAGAAGATTTTGAGGGAATAGCAGTAGCACTAGCGACTTCGTCGCTCAAACACAGTCGCCGTCATCAACCTGTCGCCTCATCTTCATTTGCACCGTCGACCACGATTGTCGCTCGTCAATGTCCAAACAACTCGCGTTCATGCCACACCCAGATCAACTTTCGCGCTGAGCAGGTTTTTGTTCGCGTTAGATCTTCGTCACTGCACCTCGTCACTGTCTCATATGTAGGTCTTTGTGTAGCCTGTCGCTATAGTTGCCACCCAGTCCTAACTCTATTGTGGACACCATCAATCGATGCCAAATTGATCATCACCACCAGCTCTCCACCGTTTGTATGCAGATTATGTGGATTCACCATCATTCAAGCCCTTCCAATGAACGTTGTTCAAGATCAGTAGCTATCGTTCAAATCTATACATTCATCCAGCCGTTATCGAGGCAATTACAAGCTCGTTCAAGATCTGAGAAAGTTCAATCTATGGTTTGTTTGTGAAATTAGAAGACCTAGCCTCTTAGGTAGGAAGAAAAGCAACAACAATTGTGCATAAGCTATTCTTTATTTCAAGTCATTGATGGAGGCGGATAAATGTTTTACATACAGAATTGAAGCAACATAAGACAAATTTATGCATAGAAACGCCACCATTAATGTTATTTTCTCATAAAGAAAAATCACTTGAAGCCACAACATCATCTTTAATTACAATTTCGCAAATATCAAAATATTGAAGAACCCAAGTAAAGGAAGTTACAAACAGTTAAGCAATTACACTTAAAGCAACAATTTAGAAGATCTCTATAGAAACCAGTCACAAAAGAGAGTAGTGAGAGTTATCATGGGAAACCCAATTGGAGTTCAAACAATTTTTTTAGTAGAATTATTAGGTGGAAATTGGGGGCTGGCCACCCACAATTGAAACCAAAGATAACTACATGGAAGTCACGTCGTCTCTTAGAAATCGATTATCATCTTTCTAGAGAAAATCTCAAGCTCCAAGGATGGGCATTTGCTGACCACGTCGTCTCTCAGAAATCGATTATCATCTTTCTAGAGAAAATCTCAAGCTTCAAGGATGGTCATTCGCTGACCAAGTCGTCTCTCATAAATTAAGTATCAACTTTCTAGAGAAAATTTCAAGCTCCAAAGGTGGTCATTTACTAGCCACATCATCTCCTAGAAATCGATCATTATCTTTCTAGGGAAATCTCAAGCTCCAAAGAGGGCCATTTGCTGGCCACATTATCTCTTAGAAATCAATCATCATCTTTCTATGGAAATCTCAAGCTCCAAAGAATGTCATTTGCTAGCTACCTCACCTCTTAGAAATTGATGTTCATCTTTCTCGAGAAGGTGCTTATAATCTTAAGGAAATCAATTTTCATTTTTTTGACAAGATTCTAATCAAACCTGGAGGAATCCAAAAACTCAACCTTATTAATGGGTATCATGGGTCATCCCCAGGATAATCTAGGAACCACCCGGGAAACTATAGGGCTTAGAGCATCAGCCAAAGAAGTACCAAACATCAGTATTGATAGGTCAATCTACGGGCACCTCACATGGTCACGGTGAGAAGCTCAGCCTTGCTGAGAGCCAACCGACAAGGTCATTGAAGCAATATAAATTTACAACAATTATACTCCCAAATTGGGTCTGTAATGTTTAGCTCATAATTGTGATTAGCCAAACCCCGAAACCCAATTTGATTAGCCAAACCCCGAAACCCAATTTGGGAGTGGGGGCTAATGTTATAGGTGAATTTTGGCCTAAGATAAATCAAGATAATTTGAGATAAAATAAAATAAAATAAAAATAAATAGGAAAAGATTTGATCTTTCTCATATCCTAATCCTAGATCAAAACATCAATTTCTAAGAGGTGAGGTAGCTAGCAAATGACATTCTTTGGAGCTTGAGATTTCCATAGAAAGATGATGATTGATTTCTAAGAGATAATGTGGCCAGCAAATGGCCCTCTTTGGAGCTTGAGATTTCCCTAGAAAGATAATGATCGATTTCTAGGAGATGATGTGGCTAGTAAATGACCACCTTTGGAGCTTGAAATTTTCTCTAGAAAGTTGATACTTAATTTATGAGAGACGACTTGGTCAGCGAATGACCATCCTTGAAGCTTGAGATTTTCTCTAGAAAGATGATAATCGATTTCTGAGAGACGACGTGGTCAGCAAATGCCCATCCTTGGAGCTTGAGATTTTCTCTAGAAAGATGATAATCGATTTCTAAGAGACGACGTGACTTCCATGTAGTTATCTTTGGTTTCAATTGTGGGTGGCCAGCCCCCAATTTCCACCTAATAATTCTACTAAAAAAATTGTTTGAACTCCAATTGGGTTTCCCATGATAACTCTCACTACTCTCTTTTGTGACTGGTTTCTATAGAGATCTTCTAAATTGTTGCTTTAAGTGTAATTGCTTAACTGTTTGTAACTTCCTTTACTTGGGTTCTTCAATATTTTGATATTTGCGAAATTGTAATTAAAGATGATGTTGTGGCTTCAAGTGATTTTTCTTTATGAGAAAATAACATTAATGGTGGCGTTTCTATGCATAAATTTGTCTTATGTTGCTTCAATTCTGTATGTAAAACATTTATCCGCCTCCATCAATGACTTGAAATAAAGAATAGCTTATGCACAATTGTTGTTGCTTTTCTTCCTACCTAAGAGGCTAGGTCTTCTAATTTCACAAACAAACCATAGATTGAACTTTCTCAGATCTTGAACGAGCTTGTAATTGCCTCGATAACGGCTGGATGAATGTATAGATTTGAACGATAGCTACTGATCTTGAACAACGTTCATTGGAAGGGCTTGAATGATGGTGAATCCACATAATCTGCATACAAACGGTGGAGAGCTGGTGGTGATGATCAATTTGGCATCGATTGATGGTGTCCACAATAGAGTTAGGACTGGGTGGCAACTATAGCGACAGGCTACACAAAGACCTACATATGAGACAGTGACGAGGTGCAGTGACGAAGATCTAACGCGAACAAAAACCTGCTCAGCGCGAAAGTTGATCTGGGTGTGGCATGAACGCGAGTTGTTTGGACATTGACGAGCGACAATCGTGGTCGACGGTGCAAATGAAGATGAGGCGACAGGTTGATGACGGCGACTGTGTTTGAGCGACGAAGTCGCTAGTGCTACTGCTATTCCCTCAAAATCTTCTTTTTTTTTTTTTTTAATATCTTCATAGGATCAAGAGAATTGAGTCGTCGTGACCTTTATTTTCTTTGATTTTTACAAAGACTCTCAATTTTGCATAGGTAGAGCACTCTTGTTCTTTATTTTCTTTGATTTTTACAAAGACTCTCAATTTTGCATAGGTAGAGCACTCTTGTTCCCCATAGATGGCGCCACACTTGAGAAAGGGTTCTAATGCCTAAGTCAGTAAGGGAATTATAGAATAGAGAAGAAGTCAAAAGATTTTAAGTTACCTTTGATGGAGCTATTATGGTGTATTTATAGGGAATTTGATCTAGGATTTATCTTAAATCTACCATGATTAGGAAAATCGCAAGATAAAATCTTTTCCTATTTCTTTTTATTTTATTTTATTTTATCTCAAATTATCTTGATTTATCTTAGGCCAAAATTCACCCATAACATTAAGTATTGTTTATCTCCCATCGAATAATTTTTTCCTCTCATCGATATGTAAAGTAAAACTATAATATATTTATTAAAACAAAAAGAAAGTTTCTCTTCTAGTTGATTTCTTGAACTATATATATATTATTTTGGTGTCTAACTCAATGTATTTATTTTATTTTTTATCCATAAAATATTTAAGCATATTATTTTTATTATTTACCTTACAAATGATTTTATTTAATTTATTTATTAAATATTTCAAATGGTTCTTTAAATTTAGTATACAAAAATTATTTGTCAATATTGTTATTTTTATTATTTATATAACATATAGAAAAACTTTAAACTTTCTAAATTTAGTATGTATTTAAATGTGGCTTCCAACATTTGTCTAAAATACACATCAACTAATTACAAAATTGAATAAAAGACTTAAACATGTCAAAACTTGTTCATATAATTTTTAAAAAATAAATATAAGGATACACAATATATTTTAATTACAAATTTAAAATAAATTATATAAAAAAAGTCCCATGAGGAGTTCTTCATTCATGGATGGTGGTCATCAAGAAACCATTCAACAACGAAGTTGTTGTGTGATTTTAAATAAGTCATTGTTGTCGTTGTGGTTGAATAAGTACTAAGTTATTGATGACTTCAATCTTCATTCCCTTACTAAAAAATGAAATAAGAAAAAACATATACAAACACATCTATAATAATCTATAATAAAAATATATGTGGTACAACAAAGAAAGAAAAAAAAGAAATTACCTCAAACGTTTCAATCTTGCATTTCTCCTCTACATCTATACGAAAAGAAGAAAAAGAAAAAAGAAAATACACAAACATATCTAAAAAAACTATACGACAAAAATGAAAATTAGCAAAAGAAAAACATATGATCTATTTTTCACCTCTTAGCTTGTGACTTTGTGAACATGCATGAAAGAAGGGAATGAGTTATTTATATCAAAAGATTTGAGAGAAATGAAGGAATTTGAAGGGTTAGGACTTGGGAGAGATAGTGAAGAGTTAGGGGTTGTTTGGCCCACGGATATGAGATGGGTTTTTAACCCAACTTAGTGTTTGACCCACTGAGATATCAACTCTTCACATTTGGTATATGACATCTTCACAATACCACCAATATCTAATCTCTCTTCAAACGTTTGGTTTTCGCACGTTTTGGTTATCTCACTCATTACTCTCTTCGGATGCTTCGAAACCCTCACAATCTTCATCTCATATTTATTAAATTCTTCCATGGAGAAGGATTTGTTTGATTCTTCCATGTGAATAGGTGGAGATAGAAGGTTAAAAGAGAGAAATCTGAATGGATGAGTGAAAGAGCGGGAGAGAGAAAGATAAATAATGATAAGAACAATTAGAGGACAAGTGGAATTTTGGAGGAGTGTTGTACTTGTATGCATAGTGGAAAATTTCCATCGAAATATTGATTGGGGGAAATTTCGTTTTTTCCCCAATTTCGAGAAAAATTTCGAGAAATTTTCAATTTCTTTTTATTAACTATGTTAGCTTAGTTCAAAATTTTCAATTTTATGGTTCTGACTACACACAATTCTATAGCTTCACACACCAATGTCATTTTCGACAAATGATTAAGCATTTTTTTATGTGCTACTTCTTTTAATTTTCAAATTTTCTCAACTTTTAGCTTTATTTTCCACCCAAAACTTTCATTTATAAAGAAATTGAATTTGAAAAAAACCATAAAAAAATCTATATTTATTTTTAACTCAATCAAACCCTTTTCATTAAATTTTTACATCATTTCACCTTAAAATTGAATTGTTGTGAGTTTTTTCTTTTACCATCCAAAACTTTCATAATTTTCACACTATTTTACCTCAAAATATTCATAAACTTTTTATTATTTTGTAATTTTTTTTCATTTCTTTTTAAAATCTATGCTCTCGTATCAACAATTACTCGGACATTTACAATAGACATCTAAATATTGGCTTACTTTATAGAAATTGTGATTAAAAATGGTCAGTTATAGTCTAATTAAATCACACTAAAAGTTTCATTAATTAATTATAACAACTTCTATAAATTCCCATCAATTTCCATAATTTTTCTCGAAATTTCCATAAATCGGGACCTCGATATTTATATCGATATTGATATTTTGAACCTTGCTTGTACGTGAGGTGAAAGATACTTTGAGAGATAGAAAATAAGAGAGGAGTAGTGGAAGAATAATAAATGAAAGAGGAAAAAATATATATATGTGGAAATCAAATGATTAAGTTAACATTTATTTATTATTTGTTAATATTCATATAAACCATAAAAAATAATTTAAATTTAAATGACAAAATTGCCACTAAATCAAGGGGGAGAAGACGTATAATGCAAGGGTACAATGGAGAGAAATTTTTTTCCATATAGTAGCTTTTATATATAGTATAGATATAGATGGTTAAATTTGGACTCAAAACATTATTTAAGGGTGGTTCGTTTCACAAGTTTGACATTTGATATACTTTTTATTTTACACGATTTCACTTTTTAAAATTTAACATATTATTATGTATGTAATATTAAAACTCAGGTTTTCTAATATTGTCATAAGACATAATGTAGCAAAATGAGCTAACTTATTTATAAATATAGCAAAATGTCATAATTGATCAATGATAGACAGTGATAGGTGTATATCACTAATAAACAGTAACATTTTGTTATATTTATAAATATTTTCAACCGTTTCTACATTTAAAACAATTACCCTAAATTTAATTATGTTTAATTAATGTTTGATGTAAAAAAAAATAATTTACTTTTTTATTTTAAGTGATTAGATAATTAATTACTATAATAATTGTTCTTTTATATTTAATTAAATAGTTATTTCATTTTAGTTTTTATATACAAAATTTGTAAGACATATATATTTATATATTTTAGTTTGAGCCATTAATTATCCTACATATATTTTACTTTAAGCCATTAATTATCCTACATGTACAAACACTTACATTAATTATCTCATTCGTTTTAAGTTTTAGATATTTAATATGTATGCTCATAAACAATATATGTGATCCAAACGAGTCATAAATGGTCAATTCCACATAGATAATTTTGATATAAAGAAAATTTATTTAAATTTTAATATAGAACACCTGTCAAATAATCATATATAATATATACACAATCTAATGAGGTATTTGGGTGAGGAGTAAGAAATTATGAAGTCTAGGAACTCCTAGAGACCCACCAACTCATTGGGCCAATCAAGGAGAGTTCAATACTCCTACTTCCCAACTCCGACTTTCTAATTCCTTGGGCCAAACACACTCTAAATGTTCAATCATGTGGTACAAATACATCTACGGTCTCAGCCATCAAACAGCTAAATGTTATAATCTCATAGATACTTGAGTGTTAAACAATAAAAGATTGCAATTAAAATTGATAAAATATGCCAAATTTAAAGTTTAAAATGACCAAACTAGAGGTTTGATGCGAGTGTATAAAATAACATAACAAGAAAAAAAAGGAAACAAATAAATACGAGTGTAAAAATGTCTATTTTCCTTGCAGGCTAAATAGAGACATAAACGAAAAATGCATTCCTCATCCACGTTCACTGTTTCCCGCCCACTTTTAATCATATAAAAAACACTTTAAAACAAAAGTTTACATGATTCGTACCAATGAAAATGACATATTTGACACGTCTAGTCATGCTATACTAAACTTAATTAAGAATATAATAATATAGATTTTATTTGGTAACGATTTTGATTTTAGTTTTGTGTTTTAGAAATTTATATTGTTTCCTCCATATTTTTTAACTATGATTTTCATATTTGTTAAATAAACACTTGAATTCCTAGTCTAATTCTAAACACAAAAATAAGTTTTTGATAATATATTTATTTATTTATTAGTTTTCAAATTTTGGAAAAAAAAGGTATAGTTTTAAAATATTAAAATTATTACGAAATAAGAACAAACAATGAACAAAGGAAGAACAAAAATAGTAAAGTAGAGAGAAATAAGAAAGTAGAGATGGTAATTGAATTCAATTGTGGTATGTATTACAAAAGCACCATATACCACTATTTATAGGACATGGGATGGTGTATGTTACAAGATTGAATTCAATGGAGGGTATGTTACAACATCAAATTCAATGGGAGTTTTATGATTTTTTGTAACCTATATAGGTTATGGATATCTACATTTATATATTACATTTATAATACTCCCCCTTAGATATCCATATTATATAAAATAAATGCCTCGTTAAAATCTTACTAGAAAAAAACTCAATGGAAAAAAAATCCTAGTGAAGGAAAAAGAGTACATCATTTTATATACTTTCATGACTGCCTCATTAAAAACCTTGCTACAAAAACCCTATAGGGAAAAGCACAGCCAAGGGAAAAAGGATTGAGTAATTCTACTCCCCCTCATGAATATATCACTTGAGTTCTCTGAGTCGGCGCATTCCAATGTTGTGCACCAACTTTTCGAATGTCGGTGTGGGTAATGCCTTTGTAAATAAGTCTGCCAAGTTGTCTTTTGAAGAAATTTGTTGAACACTGATGTCGCCATTTTCTTTGAAGTCATGCGTGTAGAAGAGTTTTGGTGAGATATGTTTTGTTCTATCTCCTTTTATATACCCTCCTTTGATTTGGGTTATACATGATGTATTGTCTTCATATAATATTGTTGGTAAAAATTTTCCAGAAGACAAGCCACACGTTCCTCGAATGTGATGAGTCATTGACCTCAACCATACACATTCTCTACTAGCTTCACGAATTGCCTGCATGATTTGAGGAAGTGGCTGTAATGGTCTGCTTTACAGATCTCCAAGATATAGCAGTTCCTCCACATGTAAACAGATAACCTGTTTGAGATCTAGCTTTGTGTGGATCAGATAAATATCCAGCATCTGCATAACCAACTAGATCAAAATTTGATTTGTTTGAATAAAACAAACTCATATCAACCGTTCCTCGAAGATAATGGAGTATATGATTAACTCCGCTCCAATGTCTTTTGTTGGAGAAAAACTGTATCTTGCTAATAAATTCACTGAGAATGCTATATCTGGTCTTGTGTTGTTAGCAAGATACATTAGTGCACCTATTGCACTAAGATATGGTACTTCAGGACCAAGTAGTTCTTCATTATCTTCTCGAGGTCGAAAGATATCCTTTTTCACATCTAGTGATCGAACTACCATTGGAATGTTCAATGGGTGTGCTTTGTCCATGTAAAACATTTTTAAAATCTTTTCTGTATATGTCGTTTGATGAATAAAAATTCCATCAGCTAAATGTTCAATTTGCAAGCCAAGACAAAATTTTGTTTTGCCAAGATATTTCATCTCAAATCCTTTTTTGAGATAGTTTATTGCCTTTGAAAGTTCTTCAGGAGTTCCAGTTATATTTAAATCATCAATATATACAGCTATAATAGCAAATCCTGATTGTGATTTCTTAATAAACACACATGGACAAATTGGATTATTTTGATAACCTTCTTTCAATAAATATTCACTTAGACGATTGTACCACATTCGTCCTGATTGTTTTAATCCATATAATGATCTCTGTAATTTGATTGAATATAATTCTCTAGATTTTGAATTATATGATTCAGGTATCTTAAATCCTTCAGGGATTTTCATATAGATTTCATTTTCCAGAGATCCATATAAATATGCTGTGACTACATCTATAAGATGCATGTTAAGTTTTTCATATACAGTCAGACTAATTAAATATCTTAATGTAATAGCGTCCACCACAGGTGAATATGTTTCCTCATAATCAATGTCTGGTCTTTGAGAAAATCCTTGTGCAACCAATCGTGCTTTGTATCTCGTGACCTCATTATTTTCATTTCTTTTACGTACAAATACTCATTTTTATCCCACAGGTTTTACACCTTTAGGTGTATAGACTACAGATCCAAAAACTTCACGTTTTGAAAGTGAGTTTAATTCTGCTTGGATGACTTCTTTCCACTTAAGCCAATCCTTTATATGGCGACATTTTTCAACAGATCTAGGTTCAGAATCTTCATTTTCATGTATAATATCATGAGCAACAGTATAAGCGAAAATGTTGTCTATGACTACATCAGTTCTATTCCATCTTTTTCCTGTCATTACATAATTTATCGAGATCTCACTGTTATCTTCATATACTTGAGTCTCTTCAACATTTTATCAATAGTCATGTCTAGAGATTCTTTTTGAATCTTCTCATTTTCAATTGAGTCATTTTGACTATTGATTACTTTTCTTTTTCGAGGATTTTTATCTTTTGAACCTATTGGTCTACCACGCTTCTGGCGTACCGTTGACTCATTAGTTGTAACAACTTGCTGAGTTGGAATTTCAATTCTAGATGGAGCATTTGCAGCTGGAATATAGACTTGGTCACTTTCTTAACATCTGTAAAAGCATCTGGCATTTTGTTTGCTATGTTTTGTAAATAAATTATTTTTCGAACTTCCAGTTCGCATTGATCTGTACGAGGGTCTAAATGAGACAATAACAATGCGTTCCAGGCAATTTCATTTTCCAACTTCTTAATTCCTCCCCCTAATGTTGGAAAAGTTGTCTCATTAAAATGACAATCAGTAAATCGTGCAATAAATACATCACCCGTCAGGGGTTCAAGATATCTAATAATTGATGGGGAATCAAACTCGACATATATTCCTAATCTCCTTTGAGGTCCCATTTTAGTACGTTGTGATGGGGCAATTGGAACATATACTACACAACCAAAAATTCACAAATGGTAAATATTTGGCTCTTGACCATAAGCTAATTGCACTTATGATAAGATGTCGGTCTTATACGTATAAGTGACGCTGCATGCAAAATAGCATGACCCCATACAGATATTGGAAGTTTTGCTCTCATAAGTAATGGTCTAGCAATTAATTGTAAACGTTTGATGAATCTGCTAATCCATTTTGTGTATGAACGTGAGCTACAGGATGTTCAATACTTATCCCAATTGATATACAATAATTATTAAATGCTTGGGATGTAAACTCACCAGCATTATCAAGTCGAATGTTTTTGATTGTATAATCAGGGAACTGTGCCCTTAATTTGATTATTTGAGCAAGTAATCTTACAAATGCAAGGTTTCGACTTGATAATAAACACACATTTGACCATCTACTGGATGCGTCAATTAAAACCATGAAATATCTAAACGGTCCACTTGGTGGATTAATAGGTCCACATATGTCACCATGAATTCGTTCTAAAAATGTAGGTGACTCGATTTCCACTTTAGCTGGTGATGACCTAATTATTAATTTT
Source organism: Lagenaria siceraria (assembly GCA_002890555.2). Classification (NCBI taxonomy): domain Eukaryota; kingdom Viridiplantae; phylum Streptophyta; class Magnoliopsida; order Cucurbitales; family Cucurbitaceae; genus Lagenaria; species Lagenaria siceraria. Next base: position 14,733,591 of record CM016485.1, read on the forward strand.
CCTTGAGAGCAAGCAACACATGATAATTCATTAGATTGAAGAATCTTCTGGTTTTTTAATGGATGTCCATGAGAATTCTCAATAATTCTTCTCATCATATCCAGGATGACCCAATCGATCATGCCAAACAATGAATATATCTGGATTCATGAACTTCAGGTTTATTGTTGCATATGTTTCAATTACTCGTATATGTGTATAATATAATCTAGAAGAAAAAGCAGGCAGTGTTTCTAATATACGTTTTCCATGTGAAACAATAGATGTAATATAGAGATATTTTATATTATTTTTATTGTTAGTTTCAACATGTTAACCATGTTGACGTATATCTTTGAAACTCAATAGATTTCTTTTCGATTTACTAGAAAACAAAGTATTACTAATTGTGAATTTTGTTCCTCTAGGTAAAATAAGGTTTGCTTTTCCAAAACCTTCAATCAAGTTTGCAGAACCTGATATTGTATTGACATTTGCTTCAAGAATTATCAATTTAGAAAAATATTTTCTATTTTTAAGTATTATATGCGTAGTTGCACTATCTGCCAAACATAAGTCTTCATTATTTATCTTTGAGTCAGCCAAAATATGAGAAATGTCCATGATTCTTCATTATAAAAAAAATGATTATAATAATTCTCAAAATTAAAGACAAAACTAATATAAAAATTCAAAAATTAGCTTGCAAATCTAAAAGAAAGAGAAAACTAAAACAAAACTACTTTTGGACATTATCATAATCAAAGGAAGTATTTGCTACTCCTTCAATAGCATCAATTTTCTCTTCAGGGGACTCAAAGAAATCAGCAACATCCAAATGCGTCATGTTGGAAGGGTCAAATACATCATCTTGATATGCAAAATTTGCTTCCACATTTTTCCCTTTCTCCTTTAATGAGGCTTGATAGAGATCAACTAAGTGTTTGGACGTACGACAGGTACGAGACCAATGCCCCTTCATACCACATCGGAAGCATTGATTTTCAACACTTTTAAAGCTCTTATTTTGTGGAGTTTTTCTTCTTTGATTATCAGTATTTGTGATTTTCTTGAAATCTAAATAATTATTGCCACGAAAAAAATAGTTATTTCTTCCTCTACCGCAGTCACAACCTCGACCACGACCACAACCTCGACCTCGACCATGATTATTTGAAATTATAGCATTCACTTCAGGGAATGGTGTTGCTCCACTTGGTCGAGACTCATGGTTTTTCATTAATAGCTCATTATTTTGTTTAGCCACAACAAGACATGATATAAGTTCAGAATACTTTTTAAAACCTTTTTCTCGATATTGCTACTGCAGGAGCATATTCGAGACATGAAATATAGAAAATGTCTTCTCTAACATATCTTCATCAGTAATTTTTTCTCCGCATAACAACAATTTTGAACTAATTTTAAATAGTGCGGAATTATAATCACTTACTGATTTAAAATCTTGCAACCTTAGCCAATCATAACGAGCTTTAGGAAGAATTACTGTTTTTTTATGAACATACCTTTCCTTTAAACTTTGCCATAGAACATAGGGATCTTTTATTATAAGATATTCAATCTTTAGCCCCTCATGAAGATGATGTCAAAGGAAAATCATGGCTTTCGCCTTTTCTTGACTAGAAGTCGTATTTCCTTCTTTAATTGTTTCTCCAAGATTTATGACATCCAAATGAATTTCAGCATCAAGTACCCATGATAAATAATTGTTACCATTGATATCAAGAGCTAAGAACTCTAATTTGGTAAGACTTGTCATGGTAAAACTATAGCAAAGAAATGTACTTATATTAGAAATTTAATAAACATATCAAATATCAATATAGATAATTACTACATGTTGTATGATGTTTTATAACCAATATAAATAACATGCTCAACATATATATGTATTATAAACATGATATTTATATATAAAATAATAATAATAATAAAAAATCATATTGCACATAATACAAAATGTAACAAAATTAATACATAGTGATTTAAAATATACATGTCTATGAACAATTAAAGGTATAATATATATATCATAATACATAGCAATATATCAATCTTTTAAATTATCAAGTAATGAGAATTTAGATATGCATATTTTATCCACATATAGATAATTCAAATAAACAAATTGTAATATATATATTAATTTTACAGCATGCTCATATATATATAAAAAATGATTAACAACATGTTTAGATAAAAATGGTATAATCATTTAGATCAATGCTATGAATCACACAAATAAGTATAAGTTTAAGAAAAATGAAAGGATAAAAGATCTTATAGGGAATGAACAAACATATTATACATAATATATTATTCTCATACATGAATAATAAGATAAAACATAAACTAAAGAATAAAATAAATTTAATCATAATATTATATGAATCGAATAATAACTTTGTAAAAGTAATATGTCGATATTGCATAACATGTCAACGTTTAAACCATACACAGTGTATATATGATGTATTTGATACATATACACTGTATACATAGAACGTTAATAACGCAAAACAAAAGCAAAAACAAAATTAACCTACCTTTTGCAAATGAAAGTGGTAGAGTCGTGCTGATAACGTATTATGAAATAAGAACAAACAATGAACAAAGGAAGAACAAAAGTAATAAAGTAGAGAAATAAGAAAGTAGAGATGGTAATTGAACTCAATTGCGGTGTGTATTACAAAGGCACCATATACCACTATTTATAGGACATAGAATGGTGTATGTTACAAGATTGAATTCAATGGAGGGTATGTTACAACATCAAATCTAATTGGAGTTTTATGATATTTTGTAACCTATATAGGTTATGGATATCTACATTTATATATTACATTTATAATAAAAAAAGAAAAACGGTCTTTATTTCGGTTTTAAGGACGTAAATGGGCCTGGGCCAAAATTTAAACCACTGCAGAGGCCCAGGCCAAAAAACGAACAAAATTCCTACCGCGTCATCGAAACGCGACTGCTTGGCGCGGACGCAATCGGAGCTTTAGAAGACGCTCATAATCACAGACCATGGAAGAAGAAACCTCAAAGAAATTCAAATCCATAGACCGCCACATTCTCTTGCTCTTGGGCAAAACCTCCATTCGCAAGCTCAGCCAATCCCATTAGCGATTATGGCCGCTTCATCTTCCCTTCCCATTTCCCTTCTTCTCATTTCCATCTTCTCCTTTTCCCTCCTTTGCCACGCCGCTTACGACACCGCCCTCAAGAGTATCTCTCTTACCCTTTCCTAGTTTCAGTGTTTGTTTGTTTTTTTTTTTTTTTTTTTTCATTTCTAGCTTTCTTACGAGGTTTTGATGTTTGTGGGTGGCTTTATAGTCTGTGAGAGAGGGTTTTTTCGTTTGGTTTTGTGGGGGAAATGCTTCATTTTGCAATCGCCGTGCTTTTTGACCATTCTGGGTGGCTTTCTTTTTGTCTTCCCGAGTTGGGATTTCGAATTCATGCCACATTTATGCAAGGGGTTTTTAGTGATTTGACTACGGATTAGGGTTTGTTAGCTTTCTCTCTCTCTTTGTTATTCGTTTGAGTTGATTGTAGGTTGTAACTTGTATTGTAAGCAGTTGTTTGTCAGAGTAAAAGTAGAGGAAAAACGAAGAACTAGTTTCTAGGGTCCACGACTCACGAGTGTGTCAATTCCAAGTCCTTTTTTAACCAATGTGTCGTGGTTTTATCGTCAGGGCATCTCTTTATATGGTCATCTTTCAAGTTCAATGTGTATTTTCAATTGAGTTTCATATTTGATCATTTTATGCGCACGTTCAAGATCCTTATGTATTATCTCCTTTAATTGTTTTTTCGTGCATAACGTATCTGATATATGTTTGCTGATTTGACGTTCTGATTTAGCATCAAGTGGTATGTAAAGCACAATCTGGTTAATAAGAATCTTGTGCGATTAATTTATTGCATATATGTCTTTTTTCTCTGCACTTCTTTAGTTAACATCCGTGGATTTAATCTCAACATTTACAATTAACAGGCATTGACCTTGAGCACCCAGCTGAAGATGTCTTTCCATCTTTACTTTCTGGAGCCATTGATATACAATGTGATCGTGTCCGGATTTCTGGTCTTTCAAGACTAAAACTTGGAAGTTTTGCCAGTTCTTTTCGAGTCACTGCAGTTCCATCTGTTGCTATTCCTGAAAAACAACATACAAAAATTCAGCTTTGTTTTCACTGGTAAGTGGAGTACTGTAGTCTGATATTCTTTGCCCATTAGCCTCTTCTAAACTGAAGTAGACACGAGTATTGGTGCTGCTTACAATTTGCACTGTCCACGGGCAAGTCTCAATGGATAGAATTCGAAGTCTTTTTGAAAAATCGAATACTAGTGGAACTACAAGTAAAAAAATTGAAACTTTTTGTTGTCTGCAAAAGCTGCTCCAAAACAATACTTCTAATACTTTTCACTGTAAACTCTGCAGGAACAATTCACTTGGATTGTGTCAGTGTGAAGATGATGAGTGGAAATCTTTTCAAAAGGGGTTGTGGAGCGCCACCATGTCTCCTTATGAAGTCAGATATATTGATGTTAAAGTTGTTAATGCCACGCCTCTAAGTGGTCCTGTCACAATTGCCATTGAAGAAGGTGTTTATAACATTGGCTATTGAGCTTCCTCAGTCTTAAATTACTTGGATGTTAATTTATTTTCTAATTTCTTGCAGATTTTCAACAGTGGCGTCTGTTGTGTCTAGCGTTGGGATTTATGTTGCTTCTGCTTGCTCCTGTTGTCAGCAGCTGGATTCCTTTTTATTACAGCAGTTCGATGGCCATCGGAATTTTCCTCGTCGTGTTAATCATTCTTTTTCAGGTACTGAATATTGACAATTAAAAAAAATTCCTAGCCAAACTAAGGCTTAATAATAATTTTTTTAGACTCCCTAGTTCTAATATATGAGGGTAGGTTGTTTAAGTAATTTTTCTGTTTACTTAATTTATTTTAATGGGAATTGGAGGTGGGTTGGTGCCAAAAATAAATATTCGGCATTAAATTTTCTTATTTTCCCGTGTTTTGTTAGATAGATCTTAATCATGAGATTTGTGAAGCTTGGAAGAAATTAGGAGGTTAGGTTACAGTTAACTCTTAGATTAAGATAAATTAACCCTGATCGTGATCACTTTATACCAAATCCTATCAACTGAATAAAACAATGAATAAAATAAATTACTATTGGATAAATAGTCCTATGCAATTTGTCATCATAATTATGAAACCTTCTTTAACATGAATTTTATACTACACATATCAGATTGTTATATTATATCTATGAAGTCTTTGTCATATTTACTGTTTACAACAAAATCTCAAGCTCAAACCAAATGATCAAATGGTCACGATGTTTAGAAAATGGTCTTTTATCTAAAAAGCAATAAAAAGACAATTTATTGTTTTTATATTAAAAGCAAAAATATTTATCCAAAATAAAGTTTAATGGCAGTTTAATTTATATTTTGATACAAGTATTATCTTTTATGATTACTCATTTACTAAAAGGAACCATTTTCTACTGGTTTCAGCATGAGAATCTTATCATCATTTCGATCACTGAGCTTTTTGTTTGAACTTATGGAAAAATATTGAATTAGTTTATCCACTACTGCTTTGTTTAACCATTGTATTCATATTCTATACAGTTGTCATTATTAATTTAATTATATGTCTTCTCATGAGAATGGCATTTATGTGTGGATGTTTTTCATTTGATAAATGACTTCCAAGTCTGCCTCTGCAATTAGTTTCCTCCTTTATCTGAATTTACAAATTAAATACATATATTCGATTAGCCATGCAAATTTAATTTAGTCATTGCTATGTTCTCTATGGAGTTTTTTCATTTTTTGAGTTCTCAGATGTGCTGTTTGATGTTTATCTGATTACTTTAAATAACATACTATGTAGGAAGTTTAATCTTTGATCGAGGAATTTTAAGACATGGGATGACATGGCTGGGATTTATTTTTCAGAAATAACCGTGCGCAATTAGTAATTACTGTAAATTGATGGTGGACTATTTCACCCTACAAGATTTGGATAATGCAAATTTCACAAGCAAGTATTCATAGATTATAGTAATGAAAAATTTGAGTCCATTCCATATCTTTGTCAATTTGGTGGTTGATGAACCAGAGCCTTCCACGATAGTATCTTATTTACAAGCTCAAAATATTTTATTCTCCTTACTGGTTTGTTAATCATGCAGGGAATGAAGTTATTGCCAACTGGAAGGAAGAATGTCTTTTACCTCACTGTATATGGATCGGTGGTAAGTATAACATTAGAGTTTTTACATTTACTTATTTCAGTCAAGCATTCCTTGAAAGTTGCCTCATTGTCTTTTCCAGCTTGGAGCAGGATCCTATCTTGTTCACCACTTTGTAATGGTGGTAAATTCAGTTCTTCTCAGTTTTGGATTGAAAGAAGAGATGCATAATCCTGTAAGTCTAAGCTCCTCTTTCTTTTACTTTTTAACGCATTTCAAATGTGATTCTCAACTTTACCTTTTAGAGTGCATGCTTACAATATATTGGAGGTCGTTACATCTTATGTATAAGCTTATAGTTTCTATTTTATTATCTTTTTTGGATAAGAAACCCATAGAGATATATATTATTGAAAAGTAAACGAGAAAGGGGACAGCCTAAAGGCTAGGAGTCATAATCTTATATGTGAGAGTACTAATAAGGGTCTTTGAAACAACTTCATTGATGTATGAAACAAATCAATAGCCTTTCTAGAGTATTTATTGGTATCTTGTATTTTGAAGCACTAAACTCTTTTCATTATATCAATGAAAAGTTTTGGTTCTGTTTTCAAAAACTAATAAGGGTGTTTGGGAAAAGTAGTAGAGTAAAGGTAATTAGTTAGAGGTAGTTTAGGAGGAGAGGATCATTTTGGTAAGTCAGTTCTTAGTGGGAGAGTCATAGCCCTCTAGTAAGGCTATTGATACTGTAATTTCTTCATTGATATTGCAATATAATTATCTTTGGTGTGTTCATATATTTTCTGTATTTAGGTATCCTAACATTTTCTTTTCTTTAATGCTGTCTTACGATTGTTTTCTCCTTACAATTTTCTAATATTTGGAACCTACGTAGTGTATTATATAGCAAAGAAGGTATGCGACGCTTGTGTTTGTGCTCATATCTTTTTGGAGGGATCATCTATTCGTTTCTGCAGAGGAAAAAGAATGGAAGACCCTTATTTTTCTATTCAACCATAAGCACGAGTTAGAAAAAATGGACCTAGATAAAAAACAATTTCATTGATGTATGGAAATTATTAAAGAAATGGATAAGACGATCCCTAATCCAAAGGAGTTACAACAACACGCAAAAGATTTTACTTATGTATTTATTTATTTATAAGAAACAAACTTTTCATTCTCAAAAGAGGAGCTACAAAAGGAAGGGAGATAGGGATATCCCCACACACCAAAGGATTACAAAAAAGATGCTCAAGTAATTCGAGATAAACTATAATTACAAAATAATTTAGAAGAAGTAGACCAAATAGAAGCAAAAAGGGTGACTAGATCCCATAACATGCTGGTGTAAGGGCTGCTTATTGCAAAATAAACGAATAAGAACCTTTCATTTAATCTAAGGACTGAGATCAGTGACCTATGATTACAGTGACATTTCTTTTTCTTTCCATTGATGTATTTGCTAATTCATGATCCTTCTTTCTCGTATGCGTACAGGTTGCCATCTTTTTACTTCTGGGGATCGTTCTTTCTGGAGCTGCCTTGGGTTACTGGATTGTCCGGAAATTTGTGATCTCAGGGATGGGATGTGATGTTGGTGTGGCCCAGTTTGTAAAATGGGCAATGCGTATTATTGGAGCCACGTCTATCTTTCAGGTGTGTGGCTTTTGTCTTTGGATTTGTGCTGCATTGCAACTTTGAATTAAGAATCTCATTAACCTGAATAAAGTACAGAATGGAGAGGGGGAATCAGAAAGAAGTTGATTTCTTGGTGTAACCTTTCCAAATATTTTGTTATGACTGGAGCAATTTTTTCTAAGTTCATTTGGTTATATATATATATCTAAAATATTTAACTGTTATATTAAGTCTTTAAAAACAATCTAGTCAAGTGCTTAACTGTTATGTGGTTCATTTATTTTACAGTGTAGCGCTGATGCTCCTTTAGCACTTGGTGCCTTTGTTTGTTGTTGGGCCGTCTGCTATCTTATCTCTTCTTTGAAGCAGCGTGGTACCATGTAAGTCATCTGCTCGTCTATTTACTTTCTAAAGTAGTGTGGTTAGGTATGAGTTCAATAATGCTTGCCTTTCTACTTCCTTAACATGTTTAAAGCAGATATTTTCCAATCAAAGAATTCTCTCTCTGGAGCAATTTTAATCATTTTTTGTGCTCTGCTGCATCTATGACAATTAAAAGCTTTCACTTCTTTAAATGTTGGATATGGACATTTGATAAGTGGATATTTGATCTTCACCTTGGAGAATACGTAATTGAACTTTTCTAAGTTACTATGGTTAGATTGGGGATCATTTTTCATCCTAAATGTCATGCAAAATAAGTATGTTTAGTGGATCTTGGGAAACATAAACATTTCATCTCCCCTTTTTACCTTTTTATCTTAACAATAACAGTGGCGTTTTTACTTCCTTAAAAAGCAGGTCAAGTATGTGAAAAATCTGCTTTAGTCTAGTAGCTATTTGCGAAGGCGTGGTTAACTCATCTATTTGTACCAATGGTACTGTTTACCTTATCCATTCATACTCTTGTATTAATTGCCCTTGGCCGGGTTCCTTCTGCCCAGCCTCTCAGGTTGTTCTTTGTTTGCGTGCTGAAATATGGTTTCATATATATATAAAATACTAATCATATCATCAGACCACCTAAAATAGTTTTATTTTTGATAGGAATCAATCATATTCTGGGTCTGGTAGCCCTTGGAAACAGCAGAATAAGCAAATTGTAGGGAAGCGGATTCACACTGAATTCCTTAGCCGATCAAGCCCTCAAGACAGGAAATGGAGAGTTTCTGATAGCCACAGCCCAGCTTGGCCGAATTCCCCTGCTAAAGGTGCTGTTTTCAACATTTTTGTTGGCTGTTCGCTCTCGGCTCTATTGCTTCTGCTATTGTACATGTTGACTGTCTTTCGTTCTGCCTCTAACCATTTTCATTGTTTGATGTGTTACTTGCAGGGGTGATCTCACCATCCTCCGAGATGCAAGATCGGGACTATTACTCAACCTTCCACAAGACCCGCAACCGGAAGAAGTTCACAAAGAAAGCCTGGGACGATTTCACTAGAGATTCGACCCGACAGGCATTGGCAGAGTGGGCATCATCCCCCGAATTCACAGATTGGATCATGGAGCATGCGGACAGGATTCAACTGCTCCCAAGTGAGAGTTCAGATGAAGCGGTTGGAAGTGAATCTGATTCAACCAATGAGAATGTTGTTGGTAGTGGCAGTAGGTTCAGCTTTTTAAACTGGTAAGACGAGGCATCTGTATCTGCTAACATGGATAAGTATAGGATCTAGGTTATTAGGTTCTTAGGAAATTTGATTGTGTTGGTTGACGATGTTTCTTAACCATTTTCTTAAACACAAATCCAACAGCTAGAGGTGTCTCATAGATTAGGTCAACTCGTGAATCTGGAATCCTATGTGGAAAAGTCTACTTGGCCTGTCACTTCACCGGTATCACATACCGCGTTATATTGTGTTGTATGATTTTATTCACCATGTTTGTTGAATTGACCAATATGGAATTGAGTCAATCTAAGATGTAACCACGGCCCGATGTGTTATATGTTTCGGAATGATCCAATGATTCAACACAATCTACAACTCTACACGCCAGAGACGAGGCGGGATGCGGTTGACACCTCTACACAGCTGATGTTATGACATTTTTTAGGCATAGGGATTGAAGCTACATACCTTCCAAGTTGAGTTTCATAACTGTTTGAGTGTATGGAAAAGGGTGGTGCAGTTTCTTTACTTTTTTTTAGAACAGTTTATGTATTTTTCAAGAATGTTCTAATTGTAATCATTGTTCTTTTGTAATATCTAACATTTAATTTTCTAAAATTTCAAGTAGATTATTTTGATGAGACATTTGAATTTCTTTATGGGATGTAAACTCTAGAAACTTATATATAGATGAAAAGAATGGACGACAGATGGCTTTCTAAGTCTCTGGGCTAATTTCTTCTTAACATTGAAAAAAATCAATGGGTGAATGAATAAACAAAAAAATTGTTATATATATATATATATATATTCTGAAGTTTGTGGAAACCAGGAAACCAAAACAAAACAACAAACAAATCTCTTCCCTTCAAGAATAAGGGGGACGAGAAGTTGAAAAGACATTATTCTAGACACAAGAACATCTAGAAGGAGGAGGCCAAAGGGGCTATTTTGTTTTCATCTCTAAGGACTTTGCAAAAGATAATATTAACAAAGGAAGTAAGGTTAAGAGCCTCCCTCACAAAAAAAATCTAACCTTGAATAAATCAAAATCCACAAAGTTCAATAATCTCACAACTTCTAAAGAATCAGATTCGATTTCCATTGGAGAATTCTGACCATGCCACCTATGATCCAACGACTTCAAGCCTTCAACCACCACCATAGCTTCGAGAATCTCCAACGACTTCAAGCCTTCAACCACCACCATAGCTTCGAGAATCTTCACACCCGCCAAAAATAGCATAGCTCAACTAACATGAGGCTTTTGCTTACGATTTCAGGATTAGAGTTTTGATTCCCCACTCCACATATTGTCAAAAAGAGAACCTTCACACCCCATCTGTAACCAACGAACTTGCAACCTCTTCAAACAGGCTGGTTGAGAGAATCTCTTAAATCTAGCCCAATCCCCTTCTCTTTCTAAGAGAGTTAGACCAAGACGCATCCACATTAAGCTTCCAATGATCCTCCATGGGAGCAAGCCACCCACATTTCGAAGGAAGAACCTCAAAAGGAAGGGAGCAGGAGGGAACCTCAAAGAGAAGAGAGCTAGAGAGGATTCCACAATGCAAAAGATAGCTTTTTCATTAGACGTCTTTTGGTTGAATCTAATCACTTTCCTTTAGTTCCATAAGCTCCAAAGCATCGTAAGAATTTTTCCTAGTTGCTCTTTAGGATAACTCTCCTTAATACACTCCCAATAATCGCGAGTAGACCAGATATCCCTACCAACAGAAAATACACCAACATTAAAAGGAAAGAAAAAATTCCATAGAACCTGGAAATCTTATACTCCCCCATTATATGACACATGGTTTCCAAATGCATCCTGCAAGAGGGATTGGTGGACGTGAACTTGTCGAAGGTTCCAACCAACCAAATAAATTTATAAACCGATTTAGAACTTCTACTACAATGTATTATAAGTAGCAAGATCGAGTCGATCCACAGGACTACGTGTTTCTTCTAGTTGAGTTTCAAGTTTCTTAAGATAACCAAAGAGAATGGAGAGTTTGTGATTGTTTATGCAAAGGAAAAGTAAATGACAAGAAAGGTAAAGAGCATAAAAGTAAAGATAAGAAAGTAAGTGAGAAGAAATCTAGTTTAGGTATTTGGATCTATTCATGCAATTAGTTGTTCATTGGACACTCTTGATAATTACCAAAATCATGCAGGTGCTTAGCCAACGCTTTTAGTAATGCTAAAAGGAAGTCCAAAACATCTAATCAATCAAACACATGTAGCTATAATGCATACCAAACAATCAATCAACCACATTAAATTCTAGGGATAAAGCTAAGACGACTAGTTATTAAGTAATGCTTAAGTAGTCTAATCGATTTTATTCTTGAACTCAACCAATCATGCAATGTCGTCGGGAAAGGGACACCACGAATAACCAAACAATTTATACACAAACATTCTTTGATTTGTGCTACTTGGCAATTCATGCAAGGTTATATGTCACATACCAATTACGAATCTATAGCAAGGAATGAAAATATGTAAGAGTGATCAATCCAATTCAAGAATCACAAGCATTGATAAAATAACAATATACTAAATAATTGATTTCTTACGAAAGTAAACATTTAAATCCCATTAGAAATGTAGAAGAAATGAAATGCAATGTGTAATCAAAAGCATGTTGTAAGAATCTGTACAAAGCTGCTGCAGGAGTACAATTCACATATTTGCAGAAAATAATGCTCCAACACTACTCGAGTAATATCATGATAGAATGTCTTCGTACTTTGAACCAACATATGGTCTCACCATATCTTGACACGCCGTCTGAGCAGCTGAACACGTTGAAAAGAATTAAAAGAAAAATTGATGTTGTAGCGTTAACAAAATATGGAGTTGCAGGATGACCTTCATACTATGAATTGACAAATTGATCATTATTACCCTAAGATATCAGTTTATCATCTGAGCGCGTAAAATCAGTTGATGATGGCTGAACATTAAATGCTGCGAGGATAAGAAGTGTTGCCTGTCACGTTAGTCTGTTAAAGTCTGAAGCATAGAGACTTGCATAAACATAATTGGCTACCAAGTGGGTCCCTCATATTTCACTATAAAAGGACCCAATCTTCACACCAATGAGAGGATAGAGGAAAGGCAAAAAAAACTTGCAGAAAAGGAATTCTTTGGGAGGAGCAACCAGAGGATTGTCGAAAAGTCTTATTCCGAGATTCAAGGCCGCAGCATCATAGAGAAAATATGTTATATATTTAATTTGAGCTGAATTCATATTCAATACTCCTTATTTTGTAATTTATACTACATCTTGACTAGAATCCCTATTTTATAGAAGTTTACTAAATGTTAACCGAATGTTTCTTTGAATTCTATGTGCGTCTTTTTGTTTTAAAAGTTCTTTAACTTAAAAAAGTGTTTTTCTCCATTTGGCCAATTGAAGTAAAACAGTAGCACACGAATCTTGGAAAAAAAATAATTGTGTGTGAAAATATTTAAAGCAACTAAGAGTGATATTATACACTAGTTTTTAGTAGGGATAATAAAACACTCATAAGCTATAGAGAAATGGTAGTAAATGCATTGAATTAGTACAGATGACCTCCAACTAGTATGATGTTCTAGAACACATTGAAAGATGGGTATAGTAGGTTTTCTCGCTTAAAAAACACATTGTGTTTTGAAGAACATTCTGATTAATGTTGCAGCATGAAAGCATAGGGAGTCAAATAGTCAAATTTGTACATTTATTAACTGAATTAATTACAAACATTTTTATAAGTTTTTCTCATATTCCCATTTTACCACAATTTACCTTTGTTGCCTTTAAAAGTTGTAGCATCGGTATTCAACCACATCTATTTAGAAACCATTTTTACATAGCATTGAAGGAATGTTTATGAATAGTTTTAGAACTCTTAATTCATAACGTGTCCCTGAGGAATCGACCTTGGAATACTCCAAGTACTACTTGCTATCATATTGGCTTATTCTTTGGTTGATGTAATAGGTGCTACAACGTGTGAATTTATAATTGTAAAAAACACATATTAACCGTACAACACAAGGAGTATTTTCATAGTAAAAAAATAGCTGTTAATAACAAGTCCTCACAACTTACTACAATGGGTTTCTCCTCACCCTAAGCTAGAAAAATACCTCTTAACCATTAAACACCAAAATCTCCAATGAATACATGTTTAGAAGGCTAAGATACATCATAAGGGTATAAAAGTACAGAAAAAAATGAAAGAAAGATAGTGTGAAAATCGGCTATAGACCGAGTGGTGGTTGAATAATTGACCTAATGGCTAAAAGGAGGTACTTATAGACAGTCAAGAGCGTTACGACGTTGTGCATGGTACTACGACGCTTCAAGCGGCGCCGCAGTTCTATGGGATTCACTGTTGCAACCCTATATTTCCATATCAGTTTGGTGCGTGCAGCGTTGTTGCGTTGTTTTAATTCTTTCTTTAGCGCTGAGCACTAGCACTGTGACGCTAAATCTTTAGGGGTAAAATCGTCATTTGATCTTCATTTTGACCTAGACGCTTTGTTTTGGCTCCAAATGCTAAGTACGTTTTTGTTCCAAACACTCAAATTTATCTCTTCGATGTTTGATACTTACAAAATCATAAATTAAATACATTAAACCGCACAATGAACTTGAGTTAAGCTGAGTAAGATATCACATTTTGATTGCTATCAGGGATACAAGAGATTAGTAACAATTCCTTTCTTCAAAAAGGTTGCTAGCAGTGGAGATGATATCAAAACGTTTAATTAGACAATCTAAGATACCTCATTTAACTTAAAATTAAAACCAACTTATTTATGTTTCATTTGTAGTTTATTATCTGATTTTTTTTTTTTTTTTTTTTTTTTTTTTTTTTTTTTTTTTTTTTGCAACAAATCACTTCAACAAGACAAAAGGTTTCTTTAGAAAAGACAGAGAGAAAAAAAAAAGTTAGAAAATGTAAGGAAATGTTTTTTTTTCCCTTCCTCTCTAAAACATGTTAGAAAAGCTATTATAGAGAATTGTTTTGCAAGAATATACTTGGTGTGCTTGTGTTTTGTGGTTTGTGAGGTCATGTGCATCACTTTTCAAATTAACTTTATTTGGTAATTAAATACTTATGAACTTTATCAATTGTTTAAAACATATTTTTTTTAAAAAAAAATTGTTGTATTGGATGAAAATTAAAATATGAAAAAGTATGACGATGATCATATAAACTATCATAAAAATTTAAAGATTAAAAATGTCATTTTTTTCAAAAATTAATTAATGTTTGTTTTTTAACAAGCTATTCATTGATATTTATAAAAGTTAAATTATAAATATAGTTTGTATAGTTTGAAAAAGATTAGAATTTAGTTTATATAATTTATAATTAGATTTTAGTTCATATGTTTAATAAAACTCTCCTAAATAGTCAATACTATTAGATTTTTTTTTCCTCTCGTGAGGATTTCACGAGATTTCACGTTAAGGCAATAAGTGTAGGAGGAAGTGAATAATTTTTTTTTAGCTAAACAGGGATGGCGCCCTCGTTTCCTATCCCCGCTTCGTTTGCCTTTTTTAAATTTATTATAATAGTAATTATTATGTTATTATTATTATATAAATGTTAGATTTGAATTTCAAGTTTTATTGTTTAATAGCTAAGATAATAAATATGTTTGAATTAAACATTTAAATATAGAATACATATAGGGAAATTATTTCAAATTACAAAATGCTAAAAACATTTACAAATATAACAAAATTTCATTGTCTATCTACGATAGGCCGCGATAGACTACCATCTGTGTCTATCTGTAGTCTATTGCGACACAAATAGTAGTCTATCGCAGTCTATGTTAGATAGAAAGTGAAATTTTGCTATATTTGTAAATTTTTGTTCATTTTTCTATATTTGAAAACTAACCTTTACATATATGAATAATTTGATAGGTAATTATTTCTTCTAAATAGTAATATTTAGCAATTTCTCTTAAAATTCAAATTGTCCACGTGGAGTTAGACGAAATTCTAATCTCTATGATTATTATTATTATTTTCATTAAAATCCTTAACATTTAGGAAAATTTTCACGGATAAAACATTGATAGACATTGATAGATTTTTATATATATCTATCGATGATAGATTTCTATCACCATTTATCAGTGATGGACTTCTATTATTTCTATGACTGCTATCAACGTCTATTACAACCATCTAAAATTTTTGTAAATAGTTTCCCTTCGTTTTCTATTTTTAAAAATTTCCCAAACATTTAAAATGATTTAAAATTATAAAGAATAAATTTTAAATTTCTTTGAAGGATAGAGATCAAATTTGTAAATTAACCCACGCATTTATAAAGACGAACTGTTGATTTTCGTTTAAAGCTTTCATTGGCAAGCAAAAAAGAAATAGGCGACTGAAGAAGATTGAAAAGAGAGGTGATTAGTCATTTTCCACGGAATCAATCAAAAGCCAAGAAAATCCTTCTTCCTTCTTCGTTAATCCTTCTTACTTCTTACCCAAATCTTCCATTTCATTCTCTCTGTAAAATCTCCGCCAAAAGCTTCACAAACTCCATATCCCCTTCCCACCCATTTCCCTTTTCATCTTCTTCTTCTCGACCTAGGGTTTTAATTCCACGTTCAATCCCATGAACATCTCATTTCTTCATCCATAACAAGATGTACTCCCCCAACAAAAGCCCTTTAGCTTCTCCCACCAGCTCCCGTTCTGTTACTGAAACTATTAATGGCTCCCATAACTTTGTCATCAAGGGTTATTCTCTCGCTAAAGGGATCGGCGTCGGAAAGCATATTGCCAGCGAGAATTTTTCCGTCGGAGGCTACCAGTGGGCTATATACTTTTATCCTGATGGTAAGAATCCTGAGGATAATTCGGCTTATGTGTCAGTGTTCATTGCCTTGGCTAGCGATGGCACTGATGTACGTGCCTTGTTTGAGCTCACTTTGGTAGACCAGAGTGGTGATGGGAAACATAAGGTTCATAGTCATTTCGATCGCTCGCTTGAGAGTGGGCCTTACACGCTCAAGTACAGAGGTAGCATGTGGTAAGAATTCTATTTGTGTTAATGTTTGGGTTTTCTCCTTTTTGTTGCCTGTGAATGAATTTAGAACCATGGGTAATGGTTAGTTGCACGATGTTTGTTCAATTGCCATTCATTTTGATGTGTTTAGAGGATGATATGTTTTAGATTTTCGGATTGGGAATTTACGGATGGGGATTTTTTTTACCTTTTATATCAATGTTGATAGCTAAATGAAGCAAGGTGGCTCTTTCAACAACCGTTATCGTTTTGAGTCTTTGACACATACTGTAGTTGTCGAATCCACAATGATGAGCATATGGGGTGATTGAGGAGGAACCGTGGGATGTGCTTTATTGCATATCCTGCAGTCTGTCTGCTAAATTAGCAATAAAATTGCAGAACTTCTTTTATTCCTCTCCAAATAAGAAATGAAAATTTCCATTGAATTAATGGAAAGAACCTAATGCTCAAAGATACAAAAAAGACCTCCCAATTTATAAGAATATTTTGCAAAGAAAAATTCGAGAATGGTTTAGAAATAAACACCATTGTGATGCTTTCCATCTAGCTGCCTCAAACCGATCAAACCATTGATTTGGCTTTTTCTAAAAAACTCTTTGATTGCCTTCCCAACCAAATTTCAGAATTAATGGCTTTACCTGTATGTATCCATAAATGAAGAATATAGCTCGTAGAGCTATTAAGCTATCTGAGAGTACGGCGTACACATTGTAAATTAAAAATCTGTAGCAATTGGCTCCAACAAGCCTTAGCAATGAATACCCAATGAATAATCGATCTTGCTTCCTTGGATGCATTAAACTTTACGAGGACATTGACGGCTTCAGAGCTATATTTCTTTATTTCTGTCCACCAACTTCTAAACCTCCATCAGTTTGAGATTTAGAAGTTGAATTCCATCTTACAAGATGGGCCAGCTTGCCACCATCATTGCTTTCCCAAAAGAAATTGCACATTTTCCTCTCAATATTGAGATGAAAGGAAGAAATCCTTATCCATACTTCCCAAATTTAAGGCAAATAGCGTCCCATTAGACTAGACACCATAATTTTTTTTTCAATGGCCTTCCAACATGCACCTTTTAACCACACATATGAACCATCCACAAGGTGTTTCACCATACTTTTAAAAATATCATGGTGAAAATTGTCTCTTTCAACCAAAAATTTTCTAGGCATTTAGCAAGTAAAGCAAGATTATTCTTCTTTAAGTTGCTTTGCTAACTCAAGGCCTCCACAAACTTTAGGCAAACACTTGTTGTTCCAATTAGTAAGGTGGTTCCCTTTGTTAGTACTCAACTCACTTTGTTATGTTTTCAGTAGGTTGATTAAAAAAGGGATTAGCAATGGCTTTTTGAAGGGGCCCTCCATTAGAGGTGGAGGGCCGCACATTTCTCCCTTACAGTTTGTTGACAACATGTTGCTTTCTTTGGCCCATGACTATTCTATGCTTAAGAATTTGAGATAACAAGGCTCTTGCAAGCTTCTATACCCTCCTCATCATTTTTCTTTCTTCTCACAAATCTGCACAGGAGTAACCATCTTTAACCCTTGAGTAAGAAATTGAGTGACCATCTTCTCAACTAGAATACTCCACTATTTACTTTCCAAAGTGACCATCCCTTTTTGCAAATTCTTGCTTAAAAAATTGAATGCACAGAACATTCTAGTTGGTTTGATCCATCAACTTGTGGAGTATTCGAATTCTAGGTAAGGAACTAGTTTTCTAATCTTGGATCTTTGGTTGTCAAGGGTAATTCACTTCTATCCTTCTCTTGAGGTTGAAATTGAATTGATTTGGGTTCTTGGTGGTTGAAAGTTAACCTGTCCTACTCACTTTTGGGTTCTTGCTTCTATCCATCAAACGATTCATTATTCATATTTTTCCAAAGATCTTCCTTGTTCATTTGTGCCTAGGCCTTGTGCTGTTTCTATGCATGTAGACAGTTGAGCATTTGTGTAATGCCCCAGGCCTAGGATTCGGATCGATTCCGAATCCTGGGCCTGGAGCGTTACAATTTGGACCACATTCTTGTAGAGATTTTCTATCACCTGACAAATTGTGACAAAATTTTGCTGGTGCTTGGGGTTGCCTTGCCTCTTGATTAAAGTTCACAAGCTACAATGGAGGAGGCTCTTGTCCCTCCTTGTAAAGGTAGATTTCTCTCGTGATTGGGTTTCTTGGCAATTTGGTTTATTTAGTCAAAGAGAGGGAGGCAAGTTTTTACTGGTGTAGAGGGGTCTTGGGATGAGATTTGGAGATTGACTCATTTCAAGCCCCTTCGTCGACGTTTGTGACTAGTTCTTTTTGTAATATTTCTTTTTCAATAGTTTTCAACTGGAGCTTCCTATTACAAGCTTGTTGTAGTCTTTTTCTTTTGGTGGCTTGCATATATGTCCAGCTTGGTTTTTGTTGTTGTTCTTCTGTACCTCTTAATGAAAATGGTTGTCCTATTATTTTTTAAAAAAATATCGAAAGCATTTGATATATATGTCTGTGCATGTGTTTTAGGGTAGGTATTGTCGATTTGTTGGGAGAAAGTAATTTTGTGCTTTCTCCATATTGAATTTTTCTTTGGTTTTGTGAATTGATTAACCACCCTTTAGAACTCAAAACAAATCCTATTTAAGTAAGGTCCGAATTGATTGACCACCCTTTCTCCATGGCAATTTTATTTCTAAGCTATGGACCAAGTATTTTCCGTATCTAAAGGATGTTCATTGTTTGTTGACAAGGGTGTACGTGGATTGGGATGGATCTGAATCAATACCATACTGACCTATTTTTGTTTTAAGGAAAACAAAAAAAGATGTTAAATCAATTTTTATTGAATTGATGAATTGGATCCAACCTGCTTGAAATTTGTCAGATAAATCCAAACCAAAGCGATAAGCTACTTTTTTATTTTATAATTTATGAAATTGAATCAACTCGATCGAGTTATTTTTTGGTCTTTGGCTAGCAACCCTATTATTTGTACTTGATATATCTACGGAGGCTTTTGCTACCAAGAATGAAAAACTTCTCACTGTGAAATTCCATCTTCTCCTTTGGTCATGTGGCTTGAAAGTTAAGCATATCTTTGAAGTAAATCTTGATTGGAGAGTGGGTGCAACCATACCAGCTCTAATGCACCAGATTCCCTCAAAACCGTGCTGGGTGAGAGTGAGAGTAGTGCTAAGGTGGTGACCACCTAGACTGAGAAACTCCTTGTGTTGCACCCCTTAGGAAAAAAAGAAAAAAAACCCTGATCAGGAAGTAGTATTCCTTGAAGAAATCCCTTGAAAATTGATGATTGGAGCCTGTTCATTGTGACAATATGTAGAAAACAATGGAAATGGAGACATGCTCATCTTTTGAAAGGAGGCACCTTACTTTTGCTTAAATGGATTCTTGCTAGGATGGATATTCACTATGTTTCTTTGTTTAAAGGTCCTGAAAAGGTGGCCAAGGAGATTGTAAAGCTCATAAGAAATTTAATTTGGGCAGGCAGGGGAAGGAAAGGAAGATGAATCTCCTCTTGTCAAGTGGAGCTCAGTCTCTTCAAGTTAGTACAAGAGCGCTTGGGTTTGGAGAATTTTGAAGTTCAGAAATATTTCCTTGGTCTCTAACTAGGTTTGGCGTTTTTCATGAGGACTACCTGTGGTTTTTAACCATTGTTAGCATTTATGGATTGAACCTCGAGGATGAGAGCTGGTTCATGAAGAAGGCCAAGTTCAAATGGAAGGTGCCACTGGAATTTCTTCTCTAGGTGCAAATTCTTTATGGAAGATTTCTTTTTGTTTGTAGTTGTGGTACAGGCAACTATATTTTTTTTGGGAAAGCCTCTTAACTTTTCCCCAGCACTTAAAATATGTTTCCCCCACTCTCTATATTGTAATTGAGTCTAACAGTGAATGGAGTGAATAGATCTCTCTGAAGGTGACCGGTTTATTATTCGATGGAGGAGGAACTTCTCAGACAGTGAGGTTTCTGACTGGATTCTATTATGTATAACAAGTATTTGACATTTGTTGAAACATGTATCCAATTTGGCCTAGAAACTTTTATTGTGCTTATAAGTATCTGTCCATGTATGACAAGTGTTGGATACTTACACGTTAGAATAGAGTGTCGTACGTCATAGTTCTATTGGTTTACAAGAATTCTATCATCTTTGACAATTTTGCTCTCTGTGCTGAATAATATTATGGTGACTGGTGACAAGTTGATAGTAGGGGTTGTGAATCCTAACATATGAGCTATCGTTAGCTTTTCCATTTCATATTCTAGCTCTTGAGCATCATAAAACAAAGTGAATTAACTGAAATTTAATTTTCTACACGTGTTTCTTTTTCCTTGTCTCTTGGTGACCATCTTCTTGCTACTGGATATATGAAAAAAATAAATGATTTTTTAGTTTGAAGTCCATAATCAAAGTTTGAGGTGGCATAAATACATTAAAAATTTTGTGATAATGAAAGGTTTTCCTTTGACCTTTTTCTTTTTACCAAATGGAATTAATTGTCTGCAAGCATGTTTTATGTACTTTTTATTATTAATTATTGTATTACTTCCTTTGGTTTTAGGGGCTACAAGCGCTTCTTCCGAAGGACTTCACTTGAAACATCGGTTTTCCTTAAGGATGATTGCTTGAAAATAAATTGCACTGTTGGTGTTGTTGTGTCTGGAATAGACAGTTCAAGACTACACTCCATCCATGTTCCTGAATCTGATATTGGAGCTCATTTTGGTACTTTACTGGAAAATGAGGAGGGTTCAGATATCACTTTCAATGTGTCTGGGGAAAAGTTTCGTGCTCACAAGCTAGTACTGGCTGCTCGCTCTCCTGTTTTTGAGAACGATTTTGTGAACATGATGGAAGAGGATAATGACGAAATCCTTGTAACAGAAATGGAACCTAGGGTTTTTAAGGTGAATTCTCTTGAGAACTATTACATCTGTCACTTCCAATATTTTAATCCACTTAGATTGTAGGTCCAATGTGCTTTTTGCATCTGCTGACAGTTTCTTGCATTTCATCTGCGCAGGCTTTGCTGCATTTCATTTATAGGGATACTCTCCCAGAAGATGATGAGTTCTTGGAAGCAAGCTCGTCTTCAGTTCCGTCCTTACCTGATTCATTACCTGCAAAATTGTTAGCTGCTGCTGATAAATATGATTTGCCCAGACTTAGATTGATGTGTGAATCTGTACTTTGCAAGGACATATCTGTGAACTCCGTATCCCATATTCTGGCCCTTGCTGACCTCTATCACGCTGCTGATTTGAAGTCTGTTTGCCTAAAATTTACTGCCGAAAATCTTGTTGGTATGTTTTTGGCTGATTTTCATTGAAGAATTACCATTCTATGGATCAATTTCAGCAGCTATGCATATTCCATAACATGGAGTAGAATTATAACATTGTACTTTCCGGTAATCTTTCTTACATTTAACATGACTGAAATAATACGTATGGTGGTATAGTTGAAATTTGTGTACGCTGCTGAGCATTTGTTTCTATGAATCAGTCTGCTGAACATTTGTCTTTTAGGTGACTTGGGCGACATTTTACTTTTCTAATTAGGATTGCGCCAGTGTCCCCAGCCGTTTTTTCTTCCTCACATCTTACAATTGGTCGAAGAAAGTCGTGATTGTTGGTGTGCATCTTCTTGAATAAATGTTTGCTTGGTGGTTGAATCCTGTTTTTCTATTGTCTTGAACTCGATAATATAGGATTTGAATCGATGATGCAGTGTTGTCTGCCTAAATTTTGGCCCTTTTGCCTTTATTTAAGGAAACCACAGGTTACTATTGAATTTTCACTTCACAACGGGAGCAAGAATCTCAAAATATTAGGAACTTCTTCATCCTTTATTTTTTTTAATTGCTTTTTTTTTTCATGTTAATAATCTGACTTGTGGATAAACTATTTTCTGAAAGGAAATATTATAGGCTCCAGTCCGTTATACATCCTCTAGGAGGAAGAATTGCAAACCTGATCAATAGCATAGTTTCATGGTTATTATTATATATATTCTTTTATAGGAAACGGAGAAAATTTATCCACACACACAACCAAAAAGACAGCCTGAAGCAAGGATAGAGAGAACTTCTCCCTAAAGCATGTAATAGCGATGGAAGATTTTGTGTGGTGTGGGACCTTCACATGACTATCATATAATAAGTGATGTTCGGGTGATTTTGTGCGGGGTGTGGGATCCTTACTATGTAATTCTGTTAGACTGTTACCATAGATGAATATGGAAGGTCCTGAGATACACTGGCACTTTTTGGCAAAGGAGTCTCTCGAGAGTTTTTGGGCTTCTGGAATGCAGGATAGGGCTGTATTCTGTTATACTTTCTGTTTTAATAAGTGCTATTCTGGCTGTGGTCTTATCAATATACATGCACTATGATATGCATTATTTGAAGATGTCTCTTCTCTTTATCTTGGATGTGGACAACTTCTCTTTATTCATAGTCTGATTGTCCAAAGGTTTGGTGCAGCCGTAATGCAATCTGATGGGTTTGAGTTTCTCAAAGAAAACTGCCCGTTGCTGCAGTCAGAGCTTTTGAAGACAGTTGCCGGGTGTGAGGATGAGGAGCTTAGTGGAGGAGGAAAGAGTCGTAGCGTGTGGGCTCAATTCTCCGATGGTGGGGATACAAATGACAGGAGTGTGAGGCAACAGACATGGGAAAATGGAGAAAGGAGTCGAAACCTGTGGGTGCAGCATTCCGATGGCGGCGACGCTTGCATACGGAGTCCTAGGAGAGAAGGCTAACACACATAATTGGTAACTTACTATTGTGGTTTGTATAATAACATTTATGACATGAACTTCAGAACTACTGAGTAAAAGCGAAGATTTGTAGCAGTAGAGAATGTAAAGGGAAAGCATTGCTCTTGTTGTTAATCTATTGTATGTGGAATCAGGAAATTGGCATTTGTGCTTTGACTAAATTGCTTGGGAAGATGTCATAATCTTTGTAATGGAATGTTGCTTGACTGAATAAAGCCTTACTTGTTCAGAACTAAATGGATTTCTGTTATTGAACTTTTACACTTTTTTTTCTCTCCCAAGTCCCAAGTCCCAAATCCCATCCCAACCCCTCATTTTTCTGCTTAATTTACTTTCATAAAACAAGGGGTGAGAATTTGAATTTGAACTCCCAAGTCCCATTAGGGGACCATCTGTCATTAGCAGTTTTGTGTTTTGTTTGATTTTGCCTTTTTGTTTTGTTTTTGGGAAAGTTGTGGAGGAGAGATTAACAAGTCCTCTCTAAATGGCTGGGAGCATTTGGTATTGTCTTAGGGAATATTCTCCTCTTGATATCAATATATTGTTAGGGAATGCTTTACATATTGGTTGGTATTGGAGCATTTCATCTTGGGGAAATTGGAAGAAATAGCTCAAAAGGGACAGGAAGAACATATGGATTTGACAGACCAAGACAAATGTTTAGAAACTTTCGACGAAACTTAGTTTTAACGAAAGTAGTTGAATGCATCTCAACTAAAGTAGATGTTCAACAAAATGCCTCAGATGATACAAGCAAGGCTTTGGCTTCTATTGCAGAAGAGCTTGCATAGAATAGGACCTAGGCATCATCAGCTATAGTCTTAGAGGAGTCTGTTCAGAAACATGAGAGGGATGGCTGCTTTTGGAGGAAAGGATTCAAACTCAGGGCTATTTTAAGTAGATAAGTACTTTGAAATTCACAAACTAACTGATTGCAAGAAAGTTATTGTTGTTGTGGTGAGTTTTGAGGGAATCTCTTTGTTGTGGTATTGCAGGACAATGGATTTGCAACCCTTTTAAAGTTTGGGATGATTTAAAGATACGTTTATTAGAGTACTTAGCATCTAAAAAACCGAGTCTTGTGGTTGGAACCCTTTTTTTCTCATGGGATTTTCAACTCGAACACTTTGAGATGAAAGGACAAAATGATGAACATGAGGTGATAATTTTGATTGATTGTGGGGTGATCTACAACTTCATTTCTTAGATGTTTGATTGGTGTGGATACTCTCAAATTACTGTTGATAGAGACAATGGGGCAATCATGGAGACAGGGATACTAGTAAAAGGTGAGGAAGTGTACAAAATAATGATATTGAACTTTCTAGTTGCTCAAGGAATATGAAGCTATGTTCCACTTATCAAAAGAGCTATCACCTTGTGGAGACATTAATCATCGTATCCAATTACCTAAGGGAATTCTTCTATGAATTTATGGCCTTGAGGACATACACACATTTAGAAGACAGATAGCACGACAAGAGGACGAAGTGTTGATGATAGTAATTATTAGACCTAATGTTAGCCCTTACTCCAATCCAATCTTGTTGGTGAAGGACAAGATTGAAGTTTTGTATTGATTTTTGCATTCTCAACAACATGACGTCCCTAAATTTTTCCATGTCAGCAATCGAAGAACATCTTTTGATGAATTATATGGGTCTCAGGTTTATTCTAAGCTTAATCTTGTATGGGTCATCATCAGAACCTCAGAACCAAACCAAACCCGATTCCTAAAAAATACAACCCAATCCAACCCAAAAGTTATTCTAATCTAACCCAACCCTTATGATTCGGTGAGGGTTAGTCGAGTTTTTTGAGTCGATGAATTCTCTAAACACCCCAACGTTGAAGTAATTAAGGAAGAGATGATTAACAACCCACAACTGAGTCGAACTATTCACAATCTTAATTAGGATGCTAACAATGTACCAAAGTTCTCAACTCCACAAGGCACACACCGTGCACAGTCCTTTACAAGGAACTAGAAGGCATAAAAAAATGAAAGAGAGATTAAAAAGTATATATATATATATATATAAGTAATGATTATCTAGTACTTACCAATAAACCAGATTTCAAAACCAGCCGCGGGTCTCTCTCTCTAGTAATATATATTTCAATACGTTCAAACCATTTTGGGTTCTATGACCAACAAACTTTTGAAGGTCCAGGGACTTGAGCTCTCCTCAAATTTTTAAGTATATATTATTAGTTATAAAAACATAAAAAACCTAGAAAATCAAGTATGTGCTTCAACGATTTTGACGTCCCAGCCTCCTCTCAGCTCCTCTTCACCCTCCTAAGTTCAAGCTCCAACTAATGCAATCCATTCTCTCAAAATTATCTTGTTATCACCACTGATGTAGCCACCACTATATGTTTTAAACCTAAACGAAACTCCTTTTAAGTTATACACATATATTTTTCATCTTTCTATTGTTGCCGATAACTTGTTTGAAGATTAATATATGTATATAATTTTACTATAGATTTAATTTAAAATCTAAATGGAGAGATATTATAAAAGAAAATCGACGGGACATCATCTCTATTGAAGAAAAATTTATTTGACAAGATAGATAATATAATAATTATGATCGTACTAAATTAATTGTTCGATTACTTTATGAATTTTAGAATTGATTATTTATTCCTGCGCACCTGGCATCCTGCAAGAAAAGGCCCCTGACTCTCGAACAAAGCAAGGGATTGAGCAGCGCAGAGGGCTTGGCTTAGTTGATCCATGATTTATGTTTCGTCTTTCGTTTCGTTTCCTTTTCGTTTGTTTCGAGAAACCTTTTTTTAGGGTACCCCCGGGAACAGATCCAGTGGAGACGGGGTGGGGCCTGTAGCTCAGAGGATTAGAGCACGTGGCTACGAACCACGGCCAGAAAAGCATTTAGGGAATCGGTCTGATTCTATCTCTGTTCGTTCCGTTTGAAGAAAGGAAGGATCCCAAAGAATCGATCTTTCTTTTAGTTGTTGAATCTCTCTTTGATTGATCAATGTGTGATATTCCGAATTAGAGGGATCAAAAACAGCTAATTCGTATAGGGCCATTGAACCGGCCCAACCAACAACTAGAGTTGTATGCATTGTATTATTGTAAGTTCTCTGTTCCGAACATTTCCTAAAAGTAGACGACAAGTTTTAAATCTTAATGCGAGCAAGGAACCTAATATAGCTATCGAAAATGAAAAATTATTAGATTAGAAACAAAGAAAAAACAATATATAGAATAGATAAAATCAGAATATCCTTTATGTATCAGTCAGTATAGGTATACCTCCTAGCGGTTACAGTCTTAGTGTACTCTGTTGTTAATTCTTTCTTCCTGTCCGGACTAACGGTTAAGGGAGAGGGACGAAGAAACTCGATCGGCTACTAGAGACGAGCAAGAGCCAGGGACGCACTCGACGAGCAGACGAGGGACGAGCGATAGAAGCCGACAAAGAGTAGTGATAATGACGGTTCAGTGAAGTCAAGTCTATTAGGGGCTCCCTGACGATCCCGAACCTTCCAAAAGTGAAGGGTATGTTTTGTTTCTTGGCACTCTCTTTCTTTGTTATGCCAACCTAAAAAGAGAGAGGGATACGGAGCTTGACTTGAAAACAGACAACTCTGCCCCCCATCACAACAAGGCAGATAGGGGACTTTTTGCCTACTTACGCCAGCACCTGACGAGCTTACCAGAACCTTCTCCCGCAACAAGAAGAGTTTGACTTAGACAAGTTCATGATATGAAGAGCCTTTAGATGAAGAACGCTCTACTAATACAAGTCAAGGAGAGGAAAGGACTCAAGATCCCGATAAGAGCGGTCTGACCCCTTATTTGATCAGACCGCTCCTAGTCTTCGAACTAGTCATTAATGGTCGGCTTCATTGGTATCTTTTCGGTATGCGTTCTGAACACTTTCATTTTTAGCGTCTCATCTTCTCTAGAGAAGCGAAACTCGAACATCTTCGTTAAGGAAAGCTGTTGAAAAGTGCTCATCTCTTCGCTCTCCTCCCTTCCGCTAATGCGAATATCTCGTTCTTGGTTCTTAAATATATGTCTCCAGCCCCTGTTATGTTAGCGTCAAGTTATTTTCTTTTATCGAATTTTATATAAAGTCTTTTCGAATAAAATTTCTGTATCCGCTACTAAGGGTTGTAGATGGATAATGTATAAATAAACAACCAAATCTGTCAGCAATAATCCCAAAATTGTGTTTGAAAATCATTTTCTTTCCCTTTATCTGTCATAGTGAGCAAAAGAAAAAGGAACCATAGAATATAATTTAACATATCAAAAGACACTAATATCAAGTAGAGATTTCTTTTGGTTCCATTATATATTTAGCTTCTAATTTTTTGGTGTTTAATAGGTCTACCAATTTTAACTTGTTTTACATATTATAAATTATTATTATTATTATTTTTAATCTAATAAGTCTATGAAAAGTTTATAATTGATTCATCAACTTTTTATTTTGTATCTATTAGGTCCCCAATTTATTCAATGTTAGAGTGGAAAACTCCACGTTGCGGGTCTTGTGTGCTCGTATGCTCGCTCTTTTAGTCTGGCTTTATGGTTCGAGATGACCTGCGTGAGAGTACTCGTAACGGTGTAGTATCGAGCCTATCACACTCCAATGCCTAAGTTAGTACATGAAGTTTTTAGTTCAACTAAGCATAAAGAAGAGAGTTAGTGTTCTCCTTTGGAGTTTAATTACTTCTCCCCTTGCAGGGTTGTTGAATGATGCTATTTATAAAGCTCTTCCTCTAACACCTGTTTGTGGCTATGTGTAACGCGGCGATGTTTGGGTGGTTGTGGCCCTTGAGGTTGTAGAGCTCTAGCACCGAGCTGGACTCGGTTATTTTTCAATTAGTATAATTCCTTCGACTCGGTTGTTCGGCCCATAACCCAAGAGTTTGACTTTTTCCTTATGGGATGCGTGGCTCCCAATATCACCTCTCAATTTTCCTTGGACTTAGACCTGTCTGTGTGCTTTTGGGACTTGCCTAGGGCAATCTTCAACATTCAACAACTTTTTAAATTCATGAACTTATTAGATACAAATTGAATATTATGTTTAATGTAACTTTGTGATATTCAATTTATTGTTAAGGGAATGTTTTATTGAGGCTCGCATGAGCATAATTCAACAAACATAAAATATATACCCTTTATGAAGAAGTTGGAGGTTCGGATTTTCTACCCTACATATTTTTTTAATAAGAATGAAAAAAAAGGAAAAAAGAGAAAAAGAATGTTATATTGAGTGTGTTAATAACCTTATAAAATTTTTCTACAAATTCCTTTTTTTTGTCTAATATATTCCTTGACTTAAAAAAGTGTACTCTAGTAAGTCTATAAAATTTTATCATAGGTGTAATTAATTCTCATTCCTCAAATCAAATAATTTTTGTATCTAATATGTCATTGACTTATTTCACATTTTTAAAAAATTCATGAACTATTAATTGGACATAAAATGGGAAGTAATGTTCTATTAAACACAAAATCCAATTTTATATATAATAAACTCATTGTCTTCAATGATTGCGTTATTCAAATTGAAAACTCTACCTTTCGCTTCGTCCACCAAAGCTTGCTCGTCTACAGTCCAATCCTATAAGTAATGATAGAAAAACTCTTTCTGTTTCTTGATTCCTTGTGAAATCTAAAAAATGTTGAATATGTTAAAAACTTATTTGATATAAAATTTAAGAATTTAAGAATTTACGAGACTCAAACATGGAGTTCAAATACTAAACTTGTAATCTAACAATTGAAAAAGGTAATAATTCCTATTTTAAAATCAATGAAGTATATAATTTACTTCATAAAAAAAATTATTATCAATAAAAAATATCAAACTATTTACAAATATAGAAAAATTTTACTGTCTATTTACTATTTAGAAAAACTATTTACTATGTATTTTCTATTTTGAATTTTTTCTATATTTGGTTACGGGTATACATGGGTTGGGTTGAGGGTATATTTTGGACCAACCCGAAAGACCCAACAAGAAGTCTCCAACCTAACCCAACTCAACCCTCCAAATTCGGGTTGGGTTGAGTTGGATTGTCAGGGTTATAACTTTTTTTTATTAAAAATATGTGAATTTATCTACAAGACATGACTAATAACTAAAATTTCAAATATCATAACAATTTTAAAAGAAAAATATTAAAAATTGACAAATTAATCAATACAAAGTAATCAAACTTTAAACAAGAGAAATATATATATAAAATTCGGGTTGGGTTGGGTCAACCTAAATTTTTTTATCCAACTCGCGATTCCCAACAAAAATAGAGAAAGTTTAACTCAACTCAATCCAAAAACAAAACTACTAATCCAACCATTACATTTTGAGTTGAGTAGTCCAAGTTGGGTTGTTCGGATTGTCGGCTCATTTGAATACTCCTAATATTTATAAATAGTTGGATTCATTTTTCTATATTTGAAAAAACCAAAATCAAACTTATTTTTATAACATATGCTAAACAATAAAAAATTATTCAATAATTGACCTATATTATCTTTTTAAGTTAATGTTAAAAATCTCGTAAAATACATTAAAAAAATCCCAAAAATATGAGTGTTATTCTCACCAAAGAAAAAAAATCCTAAAAAAAAAGAGAGAGAAAAAATTAAAGAAAACTTTTGGCCCAAATATTAATAGCCTTTTTATAGATGAAAGATTTGAAATGATTTGAATCCCTCATCTTTCTCTCTTTCCCAAGTGATCAAATTGAGGACGTGAATGGAAATAAATCCAACATTGTATGCAATTGTTGACGAAATTGGAAAATCTATCTACTACTAAACTAATCCCGATGCCATTTTTAATATTCTAACTCCAATCATTCGTTTGCCGCAAATCGAACGAAACACAGAATCAAACAAGGAGGGCCAGCCATTGAAGTTGGTAGAACCGCGAAAGAAGGTGTCCCAGTTTCAAGTTTCAACCAAAGCAGATAAGCTTCTTCCAAATTTTGTACCAAAAATTTACAGTATGGTCTGTTAGGTATAATGGGATTGTAGGATAGAAGGGGTATGGTGTTATATTGGGAAGAGTGAAGATAAAAACAATCCCATTGTCAATTATTTCTGACACCCATTTGGATTTTTGATGAAAACTGGAGATGGGTTTTGAAGAACAGTGATAAAAGCAGCAAGTTTTGCCATCTCGCTCTGTGAATAATATGCTGGTTCGTAACCAGAGTTCGGGGGATTCGGATGTTGGTTATGGAAGAAGGTTATCGGGTGTTTTTGAAAGTTTGGTTAGGAGAAAGCAGGTGGATTCTGAGAATGTAACGAGGGAGAATCATCATCAACTTGCCAGGAAATTATCTGCACTTGACCTTGTTGCCATTGGTGAGTTTTTGGGGCTTCTCATGTTTCTTCTTTCTGTAATTTGCTTCTTCTGGGACGGATTGTGCAGGGGTCATGTTCAATGCTTGTTTGCATTTTTCTTCTGTTCGAGCTTCTTTCTTTTCCTAAGACAATATGTGTTACCATGTTTTATAATTAAGCTTACCAGGTCTTGAAATTGAGCTATGTCATTGGGAATTAAGCTACATATGTTGTCCAAGGAGTTGTAAAGGCAATTCTATGAGTTTTCTGATTGAAGCTTGATTTTGTTATTTGAATGTGTCTATCATATCTCAGAACATATAAATTCTTCCTTGTCTATTGGGAATCCTATGAGTTTTCTGATGGCAGCTTGATTTTGTTATTTGAAAGTGTCCATCATATCTCAGAACATACAAATTCTTCCTTGTCTATTGGGCGCCTATTGTTTTTGGTTGGTTAAACTAAAAGGGTTATGATGTGTGATGATTGCTTTGCCTCCTCCTCATCAGGAGTTGGAGCTACAATTGGAGCTGGAGTGTATATCTTGGTTGGAACAGTTGCCAGAGAGCACGCAGGGCCCTCTCTTACCATATCTTTCTTAATTGCTGGGGTAGCTGCTGCACTCTCAGCATTTTGTTATGCAGAGCTTGCTTGTCGGTGTCCATCTGCTGGGAGTGCCTATCACTATACATACATATGTGTTGGAGAAGGGTATGATGAATTTTTTTATCACTGCAAAAGAAAATAGTGAAATCAAATTTTCTAATAACATTAGTATCTGAGCTAGTTTACACACAGTTTCACCAATTTCACAGGACAACTACTTGTCTCTAGAACATTTTGTTGTTAGAAAATTCAGAATTTTAACATCTATTATGGGTTTGAATCCACAACCCTAATTCAGAATAGGGTATGATGAATTTTTTTATCACTGCAAAATAAAATAGTGAAATCAATTTTTCTAATAACATTAGTATCTGAGCTAGTTTATACATAGTTTCACCAATTTCACAGGACAGCTACTTGTCTCTAGAACATTTGGTTGTTAGAAAATTCAGAACTTTAACATCTATTATGGGTTTGAATCCACAATCCAAAGTTCCTGTTTACTTCTCTTTAACTTGCCTCCTTAACCAATAGGCCAACCCAGAGTGGTTCGAAATAATTGCATCTTAGACAATATAATTTTTGAGGCTTCTCTTTTACTATTAATCTGAAATAAGATTTGTTTTGAATAAGGAATAAAAGATCTTTGTGTTTTGTTTTGTCTCTCTCCCCTTTTATTATCATTATTATTATTTTATTGCTTCCTGTAAGCAGCTAGCAGCATATATGCGACATTGTTAATATGTGTGGTTGATTACTCTCAGAGTTGCTTGGTTGGTTGGTTGGGCTCTGATTTTGGAATGGACAATTGGTGGTTCTACGGTGGCTCGTGGCATAACTCCCAATCTGGTATCGTAAAAACTTCTTACATTTATTGACACTCATGCTCTTAAACTTGAGACTGGATTGACACCCATGCTCGTACTTTTTTTATATATCCTCTTCTTATTCTGGTGCTCATCTTTCCACTTCTCTTTAGAAATGGCGGTCTGTTGCAATTGCTATTGGAAGCTAACAACTTAAATAGATAATGATAGGGAGCTAACTGTTTCTTATTCTAAATGTGAAAGGAGCTAAAAGATGCATGCTCAAGCTCAACCTGCAAACTATGTTAGTTGCTCAATTCTATCACTATCTGGAACTTGCTGAAACCTATATTAGCCTCCATACTGAATAAGAAACAAGACTGCCATTTTATGTTTAACAGTTGGAACACTTGAATCATTTGGTTCAGTATCTGGAAGATCACATGGCCAATACGTAATATATGTGGTAAGAAGTTCCACTAGTTGTCCAATCTTGTCTCAGACAACTAGTGGGGACAAATTGAAACTAAATAAATGGCGTGGGAACTGGGATAACGAAATCAGTAGTCACTTGGTCATGTTGACAGGTTAAAGGAAAATTGATGTAGCCTAAAGAGATAAAAGGAGAATTCTCTCCAAGAATCCAATCAAATCTTTATTATTCATGAAAGTTCTTCAATACAAGGAATGACTCTCTATTTATAGAGAAGAAAATGTAAGAAAGAATCCTAAAAGTATAACTAAAAGGAAACTAATTTCTAAAATAGAAAAAAAAAGGAATTCACGAAAGATTAAACAAAGTTATCCTAAATCCTACTACATAAAAAATATGGCCTTCATAGCAAAATATTTTCTTCATTTTTTCTCTCTCTTTCTCATAAGCTTTTGTCATCCATGAGATGTTTATGGTGCTCACTGCTCAATTTCTGTTGATGCTACCGTTTCTGTTCATTTCAGGCACTGTTTTTGGGAGGTCAGGATAAGTTACCTGCTTTCTTGGCCCGTATTACCATCCCTGGACTTGATATTGTTGTTGATCCATGTGCAGCAATCTTAATCTGCATTGTTACTGCACTTTTGTGCATTGGGATAAAGAAGGTGTTTTCAGTAGATCCATGAATTTTTCTCTTATCACATCTGGTCTTTCACTAGTGAGTTCCCTTATTGTGAAGTACAATGGTTGTTTTTCAGAGTTCATTGGCTCAAACGATAGTCACAACCGTAAATGTGTGTGCATTGCTTTTCATTGCCATAGTCGGTGGATATCTGGGTTTCAGAGATGGATGGGTTGGATATGAACTTCCGAATGGGTAAAGGAAACTATTTTGTTTGTGATTAAATTTTTCTTAGAACACACATCGCTTAGTTTCGGCTTTCTCATGTTCTTGTAGATACTTTCCCTTTGGTGTGAATGGGATGTTTGCTGGGTCTGCAGTAGTTTTCTTTTCATATATCGGATTTGATTCAATTACTAGCACTGCTGAGGAGGTACTTTTTAAACTAATGTATTGAAAGTTGTGAAGGATGTTTCATGGTTAATCTTTACAGGAAATAGATGTGAGTTTTAGCAGCTTGTCACAGGTGGAAAAAAACAGAGACTGTTTCAGTCCCTTTTTTCCTGCGCTTGAAATTAATTCCATTAATCTTTTATATGAATCTTGATTCTTCGTGAATGATATTCTTAGCAAATGTTAATCTACTGTTAGCTCTTCTTTAATATTACGAGAAGATTAAAGTTTGGTTCGGTTGTGGGGGGGGGTTGCTACTTTTTATGTGATAACATCACATACAACAATCCCACGAGGAAAGATCAATTTTATACTCAATATCATTATCTCTCTGAGATTGTACCTTTACTGTCCTAAAATAAGGAAAATGACCTCGTTTATAATTTATGTTAACAATGTCGTTCTCACTTAAGATCACGAGGAAGGGATTATGGATAATGATCTAAACACTGAAAAATAGGGATTTTAGAAATTCTGTTTCATTTGGTCTACTTCTTGATAGGTTTTTATCACTATTCTAACTTTTAAATTGACAGATGAAAAATCCTCAACGAGATTTGCCCCTTGGCATAGGGCTCACTATGCTTATTTGTAGCATTTTGTATATGCTCGTTTCGACGGTGATTGTTGGCTTGGTACCATACTATGCCTTAGATCCAGACACCCCTATCTCCTCTGCATTTGCTAGCTATGGTGTGCAATGGGCCATGTGAGGATTCTCCAAATTGAGGGAAATTTATTATTTATTATTTTTAATATATCTTTTAAAAGCTAGCACTTTTATTCTCAGGTACATAATCACGGTTGGGGCAGTGACTGCTCTTTTTGCAAGCTTATTGGGTTCAATTCTTCCTCAGGTACGTTCTATAATTTTTTTTTCCATGGTAGATATTAAGGCAATTATGGTTCATGGTTT
This sequence comes from Lagenaria siceraria, assembly GCA_002890555.2. Classification (NCBI taxonomy): domain Eukaryota; kingdom Viridiplantae; phylum Streptophyta; class Magnoliopsida; order Cucurbitales; family Cucurbitaceae; genus Lagenaria; species Lagenaria siceraria. The sequence goes on from CM016485.1 coordinate 14,768,105, forward strand.
TTTGTTGTGATGGGCAACTGGTCAATGTATTGGTACAGTTATTAGTTTCTTGAAGATGGTAGGTAGTCTTTTGAGATGGTCACTTGCTGACGATTGTGGCCATATTCTAGTTTTTATTTATTTAATTAATATTATTATTTTAGTATTAGTACTGGCCGTCCACTCTTGCGACTTGCATAAGGGCATGTTTGGGAGACAAGTTGTCACCCTTGAGCTTGAACTAGGATCTCTCCAAACATCCCCCTTGGGATGTACTGCTTTAATGTTAATGTGAACTAATTAATTGCTAAATTTCACATTCCTTTGGTGAGAAAGAAACCTGCTCCAAATAATAAATTAAACTTTTTGATGCATTTATTTTCCAGCCCCGGATTCTAATGGCCATGGCTAGAGATGGATTGTTACCCTCTATTTTTGCAGACATCAATAAACAGACTCAAGTTCCAGTAAAGGGCACCATTATAACAGGTCTTTTTGCAGCAGCTCTGGCCTTCTTTATGGATGTTTCACAGTTGGCAGGAATGGTAAGCCCCAAGATTTTCATATAAGCTGGAGATGATATGATTGGAGAAAGATCAAATCTATTAAAGATATAGATGGAATACATTGAGATTCTAATCCCATCTTCTTTTCTTATATGCTTCTTCCGTGGAATACAGGTAAGTGTGGGAACACTTCTTGCATTTACTACTGTTGCAATATCAGTTCTGATACTCAGATATGTTCCACCACATGAGTCCCCACTTCCATCTTCACTTCAAGAGGCTATCAACTCAACATTATCACAGTTAGATGGTGAGAGTCAGAAAACTGATAGCAATGTCCTTGGAGATTCATCTAGTTTTCGTGAGACTAATATTCAAGATTCAAGCGACGAAGGGAATGCCATGCTCAGTTACCCTCTTATTGAGAGAGAAGTATCCCGAGGTTAGAATGACTACTATCTCTACTTCTTGGTGAAAATTTTCCTTAGTGCTTTTATAAGAAACAGCCTTGTTTGTAAGTGAAACAATGGATGCATAAAGATTGAATATGACCTTAGTACTCATTTTGCAGTAATGTGACATGCTGCTACCCACAATGAAAGGCCATTTAAATTCACGTTTTAAACCATTAACGGATTACTACAAAAACTAATTTTAACTTTTTTTAATGGCTTAAGCTTTTAGATGTTATGATTTAATTTATGACCGGAGCATTTAATGTACTACTAAATCTAGAGATTTTCCCATCAATCATCTGTTAAGCCCCGGATTGTAAATGGTTATGCTAGATAGGATGAATAATTAGGGAAATTGCACTGCTGACTGTCAGTTAGCTTTAGCTTGGTGCAGGCGGTGGTGAGTATGGGAGATTGGGAGGGGATTGTGTTTACTGTTAACTAATGGTTATCATTTTGGGTGAGGCAAATATAGTCGATACCTAGTATAATATATTTATTGAACCTCGATGAAATTTACTATTCATTATGCAAGCGTATATAGTACAAGCCCATGCGTAATGTAAGTCAGATCCAATATGAATTATGAGCATATCTTAGTGGTTAAGACATCACTACCTCTGAAAGATTGTATACTTAGATCCTCTCACCCCACATTTGATGTAATGTCTTTTTCAATTAAAATTTACTGTAACAAATAATTGGTAGTGAATAGAATTTACACTAAAAAATAATGAGTAGTGTTTTATAACGTAAAGAAATTGTCAAATGGAACATTATGTTTGAATTAATAATATACTCCCAGTTTCATGTAATTCACTTGGTTTCAGAACTGAGTAACTTTAAGGAACCTAACACTTATGTTGCTAACCTTTTCTTTGTTGGAGCTATAAGTTGACATCTTCTATGCAAATGTAAAACGAATGCAGAAGAGAAAAGGCGAAAAACCGCAGCTTGGGCTATTGCACTTGTTTGTATAGGAATTCTGATAGTTACATTCACAGCTTCAGCCAAGTATCTCCCCAGGTAATCAACTTTTAGAAGCTGACGCTTTTGTTTTTCAATTCATATACCATCAGTTTTTATGCACACTAATTCTTTTGATTAGACTCATTGGCCTAACTTCATGAAACACGAAGTAGCTAGTCTTTCAAATATTGTTGCCACCTTGTAAATACTCTCATTTTCCTTATTCTCCAAGTAAATTGCAGCCTCGAAGTGGGTCCTAAGATGATTTACATTAGAATGAAGTAAGATCCTAGTATTTACAAAGTATTTAGCATTGATTAAGGAAATAGGAAAGGAAAGAAATGATGTGCTGCCTAAAATATACGAGCAAGACGATTATTTTTTATGGGCATGCAGCTGATAAAGTATTTCCATGTTTTAACAATGATTGAAGATAACTATCTTCTATCTAACACTTCTATTGGATCATTTGAGCACCGGTTTCTTCGTCCTTAGCTCCATAGAACAATATACTACTACTGAAACATGGAAGAATTGAAATCTTAGATCGTGTAGGGATGATATAAATTACCTAAGCAATGATTTTAATAGCGAACAACTAGAATTATTACTCGCTACATAAAAGAATTTTCATTAAGGAAAGATGTAAATCCATTGGAAAATAAAAAATATGCATACTAGGCTAAATGCTGTTGAATTAAAGATAAAGAAAGAAATTCAAAACTATGCTTGGAGATATTTGGAAAGAGAAAAGTGAATAGTTCTTGGCATTCATTTCTTCGTACACGAGAATATCAGGGCTGTCTTCCACTTTCAAGAATAGTGTTAGCTGTGGCTTCGTTCCATCCATTTATGTTTATCCTTTTTAGTTTTTTGTATCTTGCTTAATCTGCACCCAACTTGTGGCATTATCAACTTGATAATAATGTCTCAAGTGTCTTTCCGTTTTTAATTTGTTCCATTTTTAAGGTTACACCCTGCTGAAGTGTAATTTCTTTTGGGATAATTTTTTCTAACCCATTTTGAATTCGGTTCTAATGATTTTGTTGCCAGCATTCCTCGGTTTGCCTCATGTGGAGTCGGTGGAGTTCTTCTAGTCGGTAGCTTGATTGTGTTGGCTTCTTTAGATCAAGATGATGCAAGGCACAGCTTTGGCCATAGAGGAGGTTTGTATCATTTTATACTGTTGTGATATCATAATTAGTTATCTTAGAGCGATTGGATTCATCTATATTTCATCGATCTATAATTGATTCTAATTATGAATCAAGTCGAATAGCTCATGCATTGAGCGCTGGGAGGTGGCTAGGTTTAATGCCTCCTTATGAGTGCTCTGTGTGTGTGTGTTTTGTTTGTTTTTTTTTTTAATTCTCACCCAAAAGATTAATCAAACAAAACTTGAACTCAATTACTTGCTAATAACACCACGTAAAATGATTATGTGTAGTCTTTATTCTTGGACCTCATTAGTACGGTTCAAGCCAAAACCACATTGATTTTATAGTAAAGGCTTCCATTGCAAATGAAGGTATACTGAAAGAAAAATCGTAGCCGGGTCGGGTGGATTATAATGATGCAAATTTGAGTTGAAGATGAAAACAAATTTCTTACCAAATGATTCTATTTTTCCATAATTGACAATCATATGTTGATCTAACTTAGCTGTATTGTCATTCTCTCTCAGGTTTTGCTTGCCCATATGTACCTTTCTTACCAGTTGCTTGCATTCTTATAAACTCCTACTTGCTGATTGATCTTGGGTGAGTATTGAGATGTGAACTTACTATTCAAATCAACATCTGATATATTTTCTACTGATCTATACACTTTCAACTCTTTCCTCTTCAAACCCGACTTTCAGGCTCGCAACTTGGATACGGGTTTCTGTCTGGTTTGCGTTCGGAGCATTGGTCTACATGTTTTATGGCCGGACTCACAGCTCACTCGTCAATGCAGTCTACGTGCGTTCTGATTATGTCGACGAGATCTATCGCTCATCGGATCATGTAGCTTAGTCTTCATACATTACCTGGTACATGGGAAAAGCTTTGGTATGCCTCTCTGGTCATTTATGTCAAATGTAAATTGCCAGAGTTTCATACTCTACTGTTCTTGTTGGTCCAAGGCAGCACCATTAACTTATGATAGGTTTGATATCAAAATTGTGATTTTAGGCTCTTGAGGTATATATCAATCAAATTGTATATTTGTTCCTAAACTTAAATAGATTTTTTTTTCCTTTAAATTTATTGTACAAAATTTCCCAAAGTACATAAAATAGCAGTTGTTTTCGTCAATAAGTCAAATATAATGTTATTTGTGTCCATGGTTTTATTTGGGTAAATGATACTATCTTTGCCTTTACCTAAATCTGATTAGTTTAAAAAAGTTTACCATGATTGAAGATGATATTGTTGAGTTTCAAGAGGAGAGAATTTTAATTTTGGGATTTTGTGAAATTTTATGCTTTAATTTGAATTTTAAGTCCTGTTTGGTTGATGAAAAAATTGGTATAAGAATTTACAAACAGAAAGGAAAAAAAAAAATTTAATAGCTTTTACATGTTAGAACAAATTAAAAAGTGATTATGGATAGATTAATAAATAATTTATTTTACCAAACAACTTAAGTCCTTAAGATTTTTCTACAATCGTTTTAAAAGATTGCAAATAATGAGGCCTTAGTCTCTCTCCTATTTGGGACATAATTGACTAGAGAAAAAAGTGTTTTTCAAAAAATTCATTTTTATTTAAACTAAAAGCTATTTGGGGTGGGTGCTAAACACTTCAATTTGTTTCAAAATGACTTATTTTTTAAATTAAACACTTTAAAATGTATTTCAACACATATGCTATCACAAAATTGACAAAGATTTTTGTTTTAAAATCATCTTAGGTCAGGTGGCATTTAATTTTGACTTTTTTGATAGTTTTTCTTTGCTTATACGTTTTATGTTTTTTTTTTTATTTGCATTTTTTTTTGGTCGGAAGACTCTATGTCACTCAAATGCTAACCTAAACCCTTTTTTATATTATTATTTGAAGGGTTCTTCTACAAAGGCTTTCCTTAACGATAACCTTTCCCTTTTAAGAAAAATTAAAAATCAAATTCCAGGTTGGTGGTTATTGAAAAAATTAAAAAAAAAAAAAAAAAAAAAACATAAAAAGAAAGAAAGGAAGAAAATTTCAAGATTGTTGATAATAGCATGGTGGATAAAATTGAAGAAAAAATAAGCCTACCTCAATCTAAATTCGAAATGAATAGGAACTCGAGCCTTAAAAGTCCAACCCAAGGTCAAACCAAACTGGGGAGGAAGACAATTAGGCCAAGTGTCCCAACGAGCTGAGGCGACCTATTTCATTGCAAGACCTACTTTTTGTAAGCCTAGTTGGTTCAATTTTGCTTTCTTGAATCTAATCCAAATCAGAATATGAGAAACTCTAAATATATCCCTTCATAAATACATCATCATAGCTGCATGAAAAGTAAGTCCATCTTCTTCTCCAAGAGTTTGCTATCTTAAGTGCTCTAAACTAACTTGTATTAGAGTGTCTGTGGCAAACATCACACTCATGTATTATTCTCTTTATTTTACGATCACATCTTATCTAAAGTATAAATTCGTTATAGTGGCAAATGAAGACCAGATGTTTTTTTTTTCTTCTTCTCGAATTTCACTATCAAACAAGTTGTATGTCAACAATTGCACCATGACCATAATCACCAATTATAAACAATGTCAAAATTTAGTAAATAAGGTTTTTTTTTAGTAGAGGATTTTCAAAATTTTCTACTTTTCTCGCAGGTTCCAAAGGGCTTGAATTTCTATTTCGACTTTCCAATTGACATTCTCCTCTTTCAATTATATTGCGTTTTTTAAGATCATATCTAGTGGGAGAGCACCTCATTATTCATGATCTTAAAAAAAAAATATCATGAATATAAATTAGCTAGACAAGATGAAACCTCACACTCGTCCGCTTGAGTCAATTTGTATCTACTTTTAACTAAGAATAGTTGTCTTTATAGTCCTAATAAATTAGTTCAAGAAACTAATCTTTTAACCAACAAAGATCGTAGTATAATCCTCTGGTAGAGTTCAGAGATAAATAATGAGTTTGATTTTTTTTTTTTTTTTTTTTTTCTTTTTCATTTAACCAAATTGAATATAAATTAGTAATAAATACGTATAAAGTTGGAAGTTCAAAATGGGGGGCATTTATTTTATTTGACTTTTTTTTTTAGAGCTTTCTTTAGTCTGTTTAAGTGGGTTTGACTTATTATTATTTTATTATAATCATCAGTATTTTTGGGTTTAAAAGACTTTATGCCACCCGAATGCCAGTCTCAATTTTTTTTTTTAATTTTCCTTCTTTGAAGGTTTCTTCTACGAAATCATTAGAACATAATTTTTCCCTTTGAATATTCAAAATTCAAGTTCAAAGTTGTTGACTTTTTGACATTTTTCTTCTTCAAAATGGCCACCGCTCTCCTCACCTCATTCCTATCTACTTTGTGCAAATTATTCAATTTGATGGCTACATTGTCATTTCTCATATGTTAGTCTTAGGTTTAAATTTTGTTTTGTTAATGGATCTCTCTTGAAACCTACCTACTGATGATATGAACAACTTCTGGAAAATCTGCAATGGAGTTGAAATTGCTTGCATCTTAATCTCTCTTTCTAAACACATTTCAACCACCGTCAATTTTGTAATATATCAACAATCTACTAGGATCATCTCCAAGACAATCGACTAAATAGTAGACAACAATAAACCATAGAAATTTAGAGACTAAAAACAAATAATACGCATGAATTATACGTGAAAAACCCTTTCGATGTGAAGAGTAAAATCCACGGGACTTGTGAGGAGTCCACCCTTATCAACTTCTCTTATTATGATAAAATTGAGGGAAAAAGAATCCAAATCAGTTTTGCAATGATTCACAACTCACTAATACTTTTATACATAAGAGATCAAAAGAATGAAAAATATCACCAAGTTTTACAGATTTTGTTTGGCAGAACCAAAGCTCAAAACAAAGATCCAACTGTACAAAATCAAGCCCTATGTGTTCCGAATAGACTGGTCACATTTCAGCGATTTAACGGTTGAAACTTAAATTGAACTGCACTTTAGGTCATACCCCATATCATAGAAAATAAAACTTGGGGCATTCAAGATAGGGTCAATCCCAAAATTAACCTCAATTGGGACAAACATATAACTCGACATTTTAGACTCACAAAATACTAGTTTAAAAAATTAAATTCTTGCTTGTGCAACAAGTGGGCCGAACACCACAACCAAATTTGGCTAGATCTTCATCAGAGGTATCAACACAACAATCATCCTCCCATTTTTCAATTGAAACATGAACTTTTCTAATCTTCTTCAAGACCAATCCTCTGTCATTGTTTATTTTGCAAAATTGAAGACTATTTGGAATAAATTCTCTTCTTATCATCCTTCATGTTCTTGCGGTCGATACACTTGTGGAGGTGTGAAAGATTTGGCTGACTATTATCAGACATAACATGCTATGAATTTTCTTATAAGATTAAATGAATCCTTTACTCAAATCCGAACTAAACTACTATTAATGGAACCTAAACCAACTATTCCACGACCTTTTTCTCTTATTGCTCAAGAAGTTGAACAAAGGTTAACTACTGTCGTTCCTTCAAATCCTGCCGTAGCTTTGTTAACCAAGGTTTCTTCTGTAAATTCTTCTCGATCTCCTGGAAATTCATCCAAGAAGAAGGAACGATCTGTCTGTACGTATTGTCATCTCCAAGGACACACTATTGATCGCTGCTATAAATTACATGGACTATTGATCAATGTCAAGGTTTATTGACTATGTTGTTACAAGCACATCTCACCAAAGCCAAAACCACTCCTGATACACCATCAACTTCTCATGTTGAAAGGAAGAGAGAGCGAGAGCGAGACTGGCTTTTCTGCGTGCACGAGTTCATTTCGATAATTGTATCCGAACTTGATATCAACAAAGGGTTATTTGGCATTTTTGGCTCAATTAATTTTTAGGTTATTGATTACGAATTTCATAGTGGACTCACATTTCATTACTATTAGTAAACAGCAACAAACGCAATCAAATGTGGCTCACTTTTTAGATTACCATCGTTGAACTCAAAAAAGTAAAAATTCTAATTATTTTTGTTGTTAGAACTTTTATTATTGTATCAATTAAAACTCTAAACTTTTATTTTCTAAGTAAAATTTTGGCTTTCCAGCCTAATTTTATTTTTAAATTGTTAATGTATATAATTATCACACGTCTATAATACTTCTCTTAACACAGAGATTAATGTAATTTTATTGGGAAATATTACAATCAAGTGGGTGGTAGCAACGAGAATTTTTAAAAATAAAAAAATAAGGAAAACTATTTATAGAAAATAACAAAAAATTTAGATAGTTGTGATAAATGCTGATAGAAATCTATCCGGATCTATCAGTGATAGAAATAATAGAAGTCTATCACTGATAGATGCTGATAAAAGTCTATCAATGTTCATCAATATTTTTTTTGCTATTTTCTTTACATAGTTTGACATTTTTTTAGTATGTGAAAATTTCCATAGTAGCAAATTGATTAATATAAGTGATTTTTTTTTATCTTTTATTTCTTATGTTATTGATTTATTTATTTAGAAAGAATTATATGATAATATTTCTTGCTATTTTAATAAACATATTGATTTTAAATGAAGTTGAGTTAATTTGAAATGAAATCTGAGTAAAGAATAGCTATGAATTACTAATACAAATTAGTTTAAATTGATAAAACTTTGCAAAATTATGGTTAGAGTTTCCTTTTGAAAAATAGCAAAATGTTTTTAGGTTAAGAAAAATAGCAAAACAAATTTAGATTTAATTAATTACTAATTATTAGATTACAAAAATACCCCAAATAGTATCTACAATTAATTTATTTTAAAAATACAATTTTTTTAAAAAAAATCATAACCACCTAAATTTTTTTGGTATTTAAAATAGATTTTATTTAAAGAAAATAAGATATGGTCTAACTAGTAACAAACTAAAATGGTGATCTAAACATTTCAAATAAAGAGTGACTTAAAAACACCAAAAATATCTTACGATTGATATCATAAAAGAATAAATTACAGTGTAATTCTTGAAGATTCAAACACAGAAACCCATTCGAACTCCAAAGTTGAAGAAACTCAATTGCAAAGTAAGACTGGTTGACATAAAAAAAGTTAATTATAGTGTAATACTTCTCCATAAGGTTTTTTTTTTTTCCAAAAAATCTAAAGCATTGTGATGATAAATAAACTTAAGAAAATACAATTATACAACATATGGATGTGACATTGTAAAATCTAAACAAAATAGTGGGTTAATGGTATTTTGAACAAAATTTCAAACTTTGGAGTCGTCATGGTGATATTAGTAGACATTTATAAAGTTGGGATCCCCATTCTCAAATAAATTTTCTTCAATCAAGCTTCATTGTTCTCCAAGAGAAGTTGTTAAAGAGAAAATCGACATCTCTCCAAGTTATCATCTCACCTACCATGAAAAAAAACTTAATGGTTGCAAAGCTATAGCAAGATAGAAAAAATTCAAACGATTCAACAAAAAAGGGTTATGAATGCTTATTTGAAATTGATTTGAAAAATAACAAAAAATATAAGAATGAAAATAAAGATTCAATCAAAATTCAAGATTCAAACCAATTGATTTCAATTTTTTTTTGGGTGAAGTCAGATTGTGTTTATTATCAAATCTATAGTCAATCAAATTTAGTTACACTGTATTTACGGATGGTCGGGTATTTTGGAATTTCAAAAAAGTCTGATCATGTAAAAAAATGAGCCGTTTACTATATTTTTGAAGATTTCCGTATTTTGCTATATTTCCAAATGAAATTGTAATTTGTGTTATAAGACACAATTTCCCACGTTGGAAATGACAAGAGGGTATATACCAAGACATTATAGAGATGTCTCCAAAGTGTGGTGGTGATAGAAGTCTAACTCTTTTATCACATGCGCGCCACCACTATTTGAGTGAGTCAGGTTAGGAAACCGTGCTCGTGTGGAAAAATAACAACTTTTTTATTACCTCTCCGTTTATTTTTTAAACTGTTTATTTTGCTGAAATTATTATTTTTGCTCGTCATTTGGTTCTTACAAATATGAGGCCATATTCTTCAAATGTGTAAGTGCTAAAAGGTGACTATTATTTTTTTTGTCAATAAAAAAAAAAGTGACTAAAAACTTGTGGTTAAAATAGCAAGTCCTTTGGTCTTATTTTAATTTAGACTTTCCAAGTTTAATACTTATATATTTTCAATAGATTTTAAAAATTGGCTTTTATAGTCAGTTTGAAAATGATTTTCACCAATATTTATTAAATAATAATAATAATTTTCATAAAGAAAAAGACACAATATAAGTATATTTCCAAAAATTATTGAGGGAATGATTAACAACACTTTTTTTTTTAAAACAAAAAAAAAAAAAAAGGAAAAATTAAATGTTAACTAACAATTATAACTAATTTTAAAATTTATTGGAGTACAAACTGAAATTTAATGTAGAAAATTAAAATGATTCTTCAATAAAAAAAAAAAAGAAAATTTTTAAACATAGAAAAATAAGAGGAACTATTTACACAAAATAGCAAAATTTTTAGATAGTTGTGATAGAAGTCTATCAGGGTCTATCAGTGATAGAAATGATAAAAGTCTATCACTGATAGATGTTGATAGAAGTCTATCAAAGTCTATCAATGTCTATTAATGTTTTTTTTTTTTTAATTTTCTGTAAATAGTTTGACATTTTTTTTATATGTGAAGATTTTCCTAAAAAGAATTTAAATAGTTTTAAAAAAAAAAACAATAATAATGCAACACTAACATTTTTTTTTTTTTTTTGAAAAGCAAGAATATCAATTATTGATGGAAATTTGCCAATGAAGTGTGATGTCACACACACCAACTCCCAGACAAGCACTCATTGCAACACCCTTTTCAAATGAAAAGAGCATATTGTAGAAACAAGACAATTGTGTGAGGCCCATACATAAAAAATGCAAGAAAAATTTACAACCACAAGTCATTTATTTCTTTATTTATTGTGGATGTGCCCATTCAATGTCACCAATAGAGAAACAATGAAACTTTCGTAGCTAAAATATTATTTTGGTTCATATATTTAGACTAACCATTCTAAGAATCTTCAAATTTCTAAAGGTATCTTTCACCGTAATCCTGTCTCCACACCATCATCCATTTCAGTAGACGATTCATCCTTGTTTGTTTATTATTATTATTATTATTGAATTTCTCTCTATACTGTTTCTCTCCGATTGTTACTCTTTGAGAATTAGAAGAAAGGAAAGGGAAATTTGCATGCTCTTTCCTTAAAAGTTCTTTTGTTTGATTGGTTTTTGTTGAAGTGGTGTTAGATAGTTATTGACCAAGGCAGAAAAGACACATACAATGAAGGAGTGTGACTATAAAGGGTAAAATGGACATTTTAAAACGTTATAAGGGTAAAGAGGGGAGTTAAAAATTCGTCCCTCATAGCGCTTTTTTAATATAGTAGAGATTTTACACCATTTTAATTTCTATACTTTTAAACGTTTAATTTTAGTTTATGTAATTTTAATAAATATAAATTTAGGTTTTCAAAGTTAACTTTTATCAAAATTGATTAATTAATAACAATAATTTTCTTGTAAGAAAATACAAATATACAATATGTGATTATGTTTTCAAAATTTATAGTGAAAATATTAATAGGTAGCATTTTTTTAAAAAACAATCAGTAATATAATAAACTAACAGTAGGGACTAAATATATGATTTATAAAAAGTACGAAGATTAAAATTATGCATTTGAAGTACAAGGACTAAAATTAAACAAATTTAAATGTACAAGCAGAACTCAATTGATATTTTAATTAAATTTTATTTATTTATGTATTTATTTATTTATTTATTATTACTCTATTTGGCATCCCTTATTAAAAAAATTAAGATGGCTACAAGCTTACAACAAACCCTTCAAACTTTGGTTCAAAATATTTATAAATCTTTAATTTTAAATTATATATATTTATGAAATTGAGTTATTTTCAATTATAGAAAAATAAGTTAAATTATTTACAAATATAAAAAAATTTCATTGTGTATCAGCGTAGACCACAATAGAAGTCTATCGCAATCTATCGTTAATAGATAGTTAAATTTTTCTATATTTGTAAATAGTTTGATATTTTTTGAATTTGTAAAATTATATATACTCATTTTATTTTATTTTTTTCTAAATTATAATATTTTTTAGAGTTCTACATCAATTCTGAAAAACTATTCATTATCCATGTGCTCTTCATAATTTCTTTTCCTCTTATTGGTAAGCAACTAACTTGTATTTTTGTCTTTTTATTTTATGAGACAAATTTTCTACTTTTGTATATTCTAGACTTTGTTTGTAAATTTTTTTGTGAGTCTATAAATTTTGTCAATATAAGTCCCTAAACTCCAACTTTATTATTTAGTTTGTGAGTATAACCCATTAATTAAATTAAAGTAGTAACATGAACTTGAAATAACATCCATTAATATGTTTAAAGTTTTCTTTAAACTAAAAATTAATTTTAATTTTGTTTTTTTTTCAAAAAAAACTTGATTTTTGTTTTTAGATTATTTATGAAGTTACAATTTTACCCTTCAAATTACGTATTTGTTGAACTTGAAATACTAAAAAAAAATTGATAAATAGATTGAAATTCTAATAAGTTAAATGATTGATATGAAAATTGTTATAGACGTGTGTATGTGTGAGTTGTCCATTTTTAGAAGAAATTGTTTTAAAAAAAGTTAAATTATAACGTTTTCGCAAATTATTATCTATTTTCAATCTTTGACTTTTAAGCTTTTGTATGATGTTTCAACTCTTAAAAAGAAATCCATTTTTAGAAGGAATTAGAAAGAATTATTTTTTTTAAAAAAAAATTAGTTATATTAAAATATTTATTATCGATTTTTGTCAAAGCAAACATAATTGAATTAGCACACATTATATATTAGCGATCAAGAAGTAAATAGTTCTAATAATTCTCTTCTGGAAGAAAATTATTATTGATTTTTTTATTCTTCCTGAAATTTAAGTTTAAGTTGTTGGGTTGATGTTTCAATTTTTTTTTTTTTGAAAAAAAATCATTTTTAGAAGGGTTTATTAAAAGAAAATTTTCCCCAATTATTATTTATTTCAATTATGTCTTTTTACTTCAAGTTTTTGTATTGGGGTTTCAATTTTTCTTTTAAGTAAAACATTTTTAGAAGGAATTAGAATGAATTATTAATTTTTTTTTATAATTATAATATTTTCTTAAATTATTATCCATATTCAATTCTTTCTTTGACTTTTTTGTTCCTATATTGGTATTTCATTCTTAACAACTCATAAATAAGATTTTAAAATTAAAAAGAATAACGTATAAACCGAAACTAAATAACGTGTGTATATATATATATATATATTCATGTGTACATTGCCGTCTAACACATCATCTTGCTAATCATATTTATTGTAACTCTACGTTTGAATTTTGCTGACTTTTTAGAATTAAATATTTTTTATACTCTTCTCTCTATATTGTTAAGTGTTAGAAACGTTGTCCTGCTTATTGTTTTAGTTAGGGTACATTAACACCTTTTTAATGGTTTGAGAATGTTTTCTTTAGAAAGCCCTCATTATAAATAATTGAAAACAAATATTAAAACATGTAAATGTCAAAACTTTAGAACTAAAAACAAAACGTCAACTTTATCTTTAATTTAATTTTATATAATTTTTTTTTCCAACGTTGTTTTCTTATTTTCTTTTTACAAAAAGGAAAAAGTGATGGATTCCTTTGGACTTGCCTTATTTATATTCAAAAAATTTCTCCATTTAATAATAATTTATTATTGATTTTAAAATTTAAAAGTGTCCGAGTCATTTTTGAATTTTAATTTTGCATCTAAAAAATCGTTGTAGTTTTAATTTTTAGGTTTAGCAAGTCAATAAAAAATACGAAAATTGTAAAAGTTAATTGTTTATTATATTTAAATTTACTTGCCTCTAACAGAGCGATGATTCTCGTTTAGGTGGGGAATGGAGTGAGAATTCTAATTTATGGAGAATATATTACTTGTTCCTGTCCACATCTCCACCCTCATCCCATTCTCTGTCCCGCCCGTTTGACTCTTTTTAACTTATCATAATAATTTTTGTTAGGTTGTTACTATTATTATTAATATATTTAAATTTTAAATTTTTATTGTTTAATGATTGAGATAGTAAATATGTTTGAATTGAATATTTGAATTTAAATTATATATATATATATAGCTAAGGTTTGAAATATCGACGTCCTCATTTTATAAAAATATCGATGAAAATTTCGAGAAAATTATGGAAATTGATGGAAATTATTATAATTATTTAATGAAACTTTAATTATGACTTAATTAGATTATAACGGACCATTATGAAATTTTGAGGTGAAATGATGTAAAAATTATGAAATTTTGGATTATAAAAAAAACGCACAGCAATTGAATTTTGGGTGAAATGATGTGAAAATTTAACAATTTTTTTTTTTGAATGAGGTTAAAAATAAATATAGGTTGTTTTTTTGCAGTCTTTTCCAATTCAATTTCTTTAGAAATAAAAGTGTTGGTTCAAAAACAAAGCTAAAATTTGAAAAAAGTTAGAAATTAAAAAAAGCAGCACATAAAAAAGGCTTAATCCTTTGTCGAAAATGACATTAGCTTGAAAACTATAGAATTGTGGATAATCAAGACCATAAAATTGAAAAACTTGAATTGTGCTAACGTTGTTAATTAAAAAAAATAATAGAAATTTTTCTTTCAATGTCAAAATTTTGTCGAAATGGGGGCATCAAAATATTTTCAAAACATCGAAATTTCTTGTAATTTTCTTGAAATTCGTCAAAATTAGGGAAAAAACGAAATTTTGATGGTTGATGGAAATTTTAGATAACTATTTTCTTCTACTATCATATAGAAAAACAGTCTAAAATTTAATTAAGCGTAGTTATTTAAATTAATTGAGTTTTTTTTTTTTTGAAAAATAAACGGAGAGACAAATTCTCTCACTACATAAATTTTTAAAAATTCAAATTTACTTTGGATTACAGGACTAAAAATTAAATTAGACACACAAATTTTAAAGTTCAAGATTAAATTTATAATCTTTTTTTCTTAAATCAATTCGTCCATTAACCATAAATTTCAATAAGACAACAACATATCCCATTCTATGATATTTTATTTTATTATGTTTTTTCTTTTTTTTTTTTTCTAGTAATATTATGAGTAGTCATTTTTTTTCTCAACGTATGTAAATAAGAAAATTTCAACCTATAAGCTTTTGACTAAGAACGTATATATATCTTAAGTCAGTTGAACTATACTTATATTGATAATATTATGATTAGTCATTATTTACATTTGTTTTTTTAATTTAAATACTATTTAATGGTATATAAAAAAGAAACAAATAAACTCGATTTTGAAATTATACTGATAATTTTTTGTTGTTTTTTTTGTTGGCATTGTCTTGTTTAGTAAGAATTAAAAGATTGCACAAATATCAATTTATATTGGTAAATTTTCAATTAAAATTGAACAAATTATTCAAACTAACTTGAAAACTAAATTTTTTTTTTATAAAAATGACATAGTTCCTAAAAAGTGGGTTTTTTTTTTTTTTTTTTTTTTTTTTTTTTTTTTAATGCAAGAATAATCAATATATAGATTAGGAAACAAATGATAATAAAATTGATAGTATTAGTTTTCATTAAATTTGAGTGGTTTTTTGATTGCTCGTCTCCCTCTATTCTTCTCTATCTTTTTTTAGTACAACAAATGGAGGTATGAAGATTTAAATCTCCGATCTCAATAGAAGTAGTACATGTCAATTATTGCTGAATTCTGCTCATCTTAACCTCTATTTCTTTACTTATTTAGAAAAAATTATGTGATAATTTTTCTTGTAATTTTAGTGAAATTTTTTAAGAATAACAATTTTATTTAGGTGATTTTGAGTTGATTTTAAATAAAATCAAGTAAAAATAGCTATAAAATAACTAATAAAATGTCTAAATTGATTCTCTTATAATAGTTAGAGTTTAAATTGATATAACTATTAGTTTAAAATTTTAATCGGTGCAATTTTTAAAGTTTAAAAGTATAAATTGATATTCAGCCTAAAAAATTAATAGAATAAGTCATGAAATTTTACATATACTCGATTGAATATAAATTATTAAGTTTAGTCCATAAACTTTCATTTCTATTCTAAATAGATACCTATAAAATTTAAGAGTATTTAATATAGTTACTAATGATTAAAATATAATTAATCATTGCGTTTAAAACATTCTATCTTCTATTTGATAATTAGAATACTCATTTCCATCCATTAAATTAAAGACTACCCACTTTATTTTATTCATTAAAAAAAAAAAAGATTACCCACTTTATTTGACTAGATCGAGTGGAATACCGACCAAACCGATAAGTGTGACCATACATTATTGCAAATAAATACATTAAATATGCTATTATTTACCAGGTCTAAATTTAAATGTTATTTGTCAAAGCGAGCAAAGCTCAATTGGCGTATGAGTGTGCTAGTAACAAGTTTGAATCCTCCAATAATCAAGAGAATCAAGTACTAGAAATCGAAACATTTTTCTTTTAATATAAGGTAAACAATCAAAACGTACAAATTTTGATGACCAATTAACTCTGGCCATCAATTTCGTCAATTATATCTCTAATGACTAACTTGGTCAATCATATATTTAAAAATAAATATAAAAGCAACAAAAAAAACTCGATCGGTGAAGGGCAAAATGTAGCCAATTAACACATGAGAAAATGAAAATGACTTTTTGAAATACATTTTTTTCTAAACAGACTCTAGTTTAAGTTTTTTAAATTAAAAGAAGATCAACTGACATGTTAAAAAAACATGCGTAGTTACAAATAAATAAATAAAGTGGACATTCCATATAATTTAAAAAAAAAAAAAAACTCCCTAAACCCCTTGATAGTCTACTTATTACTATTCTTTTAATGCATTTTTCACTTATACATTCTACAAATGTGAAAGTATGTTATAAGTTTGTTTATTTTAATTGAAAAAATATACCTCGAGTGCAATAATTACATGCAGAAAATTGTAAAAAATAATGTTGAGTCAACTCAGTTAGTTTAGACATGTGCTATCGACCAAGAGGGACGGATGTTCAAATCCTCGTACCTCTCTGTTTTGTACCAAAAAAAAGACCACCATGATTAGAATCTATGTTAATTATGATATTTAAGGTAGTTTGTTTCTATATTTAAAAAAAGCAAAAAAAAAAAAAAAAGTATGTTTCTTTAAACGAGAACTTCACTTCTAATTCTAACTTATAATGAAACCTTAATTTAAGGTAGATATCAAAAGTACCGAACATTGTAATTTTGTTGTTATCATGAAACATGAGTATTTTGTATAATTTAAGTACAAAGGTTGCATGCACAAAATTGTAAAATATATGTAAAGTTTTTAAGTTGGTATCTCAATTGAATGTTGAAAACTTGAGAAAATATGTGCGTAATTGAATGGTTGCACAAAAAATTAATAAAAAAAAGAAAAAAAAAAAAGAAAATCAGCCTTTTTAGATTACAAAAAAACTGCACTAGATACTCTTGACCCAATTACTCGACTCAACCATGTATTCCAAACACACTTTTATAAACTCTACAGATAATTTAACTCTACAAATAAGTATTACCTATTCAACTCAACTATGCACGCCAAACGCCCCATAAAAACTAAAAGTAAGTTTTTAATGAAAAAATCGAGGTTAAAAGTATGAATCATGAAACCTAAGAACCAAATTAAAACAAAATTCAAACATGAAAGACAAAATTGTAACATTTTGAAATATATGGACTAAATTGAAATCAAACTCATAATTTAAGAACTAAAAATGCAACATTTTAAAATTTAGGGACCGAATAGAAACTAAACCTAAAACTTAAAAGATAAAAATTGTTTTTTCTCCTATATTTAACTTAAGATTTTAAATTACTAAAATAGTTTGGTTCCTATAGTGTATTCATGTTCCTATTATGGTGTATTCATTTTTTATTTATTTTAGTCCCTCCCATGGTTAAAAGTTGGGCCAAAAGTTAATTAATAAAAAATATCATGATATATTTTGTTCTCAATTAAAATTTACGTACAATTAACCAAATTATGATATATGTATGGTACATATCACTTTCATATAGACGTGGAGATTAGAACATATAGAAAAGTATGGTGCAAAAATTAAAAATTAAAAAGTGTAAAAAGATTTAAAAAAAAAAATACCTCCTAAAAAATCTTGAACACTCTAGATACCTCAAAATTGTTTCTTTTTCCAAAAATCATATAACTATGAATTATTAGATGAAAAATAGTAAAAATATTTACAAATATAGTAAAATGTTACTGTCTATCAATGATAGATAGCGATAGATATTGATAGACTACTATCATCTATCACTGTCTATTAGTAATAGACAATGATATTTTGCTATATTTGAAAATATTTTCATCAATTTTGCCATTTATAACAATTATTCATAGTAATAAGGTTAGAATACCATTTTTGTCTTTATACTTTAAAATATATTCAATTTTAAATCATGTATTTTTAAATCTTCAATTTTAATCTTTGTACTTTAAATAAATCTTAAATTTAATTTTTATGGCTAATTTATCTTTGATTTTTAATTTTAATTATCTATTAGTATTTTCACTATAAATTTAAAAATATATTTTATAATATAAAAATTATAATTATTATTTAACAAATTTTAATAAAATTTAATTTCGAAAAATAACATTAAAATTTATTGAAAATATGAATGACTAAAATTATATATTTTAAAAGTATTAGAATCAAAATTTATCAAATATTTTAATTAACCTAATAATAAACCCATAATTCTTTAAAGACTCTCCTAAAAAATACTTCTTTTTACCATTTATAATATTATTTAGTGTTGGAATTCAATTTGTAGATGTGCTAATATAATTAAATTTTAAATTGGAAAATAAAAAAAAAAAACAATAAAATAGAAAAAGATAAGGTGTGTTTTTCAAGGGAGCTATTCATAATTGGGACTCACCAAAACTTCAAGTTCCCTCAATGAATCTCTTTGTCTTTAAATATTTCATTTAAAATGATAGCAATATATTAATGTGTGAAAATTGATTTTGTGGGCCATATATTATTAATGTAATGTTTTGTCCTTATTGTAATTTTTTTTATACATAGTTTTAAAGTTTTTTTTGTATAGAAATGTGGGCCATGTATTGTATTAAATTATTAATGTAATGTTTGTCCCTATCATAACTTTATTTTTTTCCCTTGTAAATAGTGGTCTATATATATTCATATAACATAAAATTTATATTAAATTGTTTCTTTTACATACAATTGGACCAACTTTCACACACCCTTTCCCACACCATTATTAAATTATTGAATAATGATTCATGTTTTCCTTTTATTGGATCTACTCTCCAAACCATATAATATAATACTCAATGAATGAAAAATGGAGATTTTTCACTTCATTCTTATAGTTACAAAATTATTATAAATGAAAAAAAATATCAAAACTTTTTACGAATATAGAAAATTTTGCTGTCTATCAGTAATAAACTGTGATAGACTGTGATAGAAGTATATTGCAGTCTATCGTCCAGTAATAAAAGTCTATCGTAATCTATCACGGCCTATCACTGATAGACAGTAAAAATTTTCTATATTTATAAATATTTTGACTCATTTTTCTATATTTTAAAACATCCAACTGTTTATTTATTTATTTTATTCAAATGATGTTTCTATTTAATTAGGATGCTCCCCTCTTAATTTCATTTCTAATGGCCAATCATGAGCATAATGTAATTGATTTATTTTTTTTTCTTTTAAATGAGTTATTTTTTACCAACATTTTTAGAAAAAGATTATTTTTAATTAGATAATAATCTTTTTTTTCAAATTGAGACCATGACTAAAGAAATTAGTTTGATCGAACTAAGAATCTCCTTCTCCCTGCATTAGAGATTTTCTTTCAAATTTTAGAGTTAAACAAATATGATGTTGAAGGGTTGAACAATTAAATTAACATAGAATAAAGGATTATTTTCAAATATAGAAAAATGAGTAAGGTATTTACGAATATAGACAAATTGTACTGTCTATTAACAATAGACCACGATAAAATAACATTATGTGCAATATAAAGTTTTATTTTATTTTATTTATTATTATTTTTTCTTCTTTCTGTTCATTAAAAAAATTGTGGTAAATTGGAATTAATTTGGCTTCTAATATTAGGAAAAAGAAAAACCCAATTTTAAGCTAGCAAAATGACAAAAAATGAAAATTGATGTACAAAAATAATGAACCATAAATTCTCACCCAACGTTTGTTCTAATAAGTATAATGATGAATTATAAAATAATTTCTGAACAACTAACCAAATTAAGAATTAATATACAATGAAATGAATTAGTCTAACAATCTTATTCAACAGATCTAATTATAATTATTCATTAAGAACAAGAAACAACATTTTAAGTAAAAAAAAAATAGTAAAAAAAAGGGTTAACCTAAACATAAACCGGTATCTATACATTAAGGACATGTTTGGATTGATTAGAGAAAAAAAAATATTTTTTAAAAAATTTATTTTTATTTAAAATCTTTTGATAAAATCTAGTTAAAATACACTTCAATGCTATTTTGAACGGTTGTCCAAACACTTCATTTTTTTTTTCAAAATGACTTATTTTTCAAAATTAAACAATTGAAAAGTTAATCCAAACGCACCTTAAGTCTTGTTGTATATTTGAATAATCCTCCTATTTTTATGTTTTGTGTTGGTTTAATCCTCATTAATTTTATTTATGATCATATAATATTAAAAAAAAATAGAATGAAAGCTAAAGAGAAAAAAAAAAATATCAACATTTACCTTAAACTAGGTGAGATGTATGAATTTTGATCATAAACTTTTCGTTTCATTAAATTGCATCTTAAATTTAAGAATGTTGCAATATTTATCTTTTATTTTACCATTTAAAATAATTTTGTTAGAAAAATTGTTTAAAAAAAATCTCGCGTGCATTAAATGAATTTTAAAAATATCCGTTCAAAATAATTTAGGAGTATAAATTAATATTCTACCCTAAAATTTATAATATCATAGATGTTTTACAAAAATGAAATGAACTTATATCATTGTCCACGAAATATCGTATTTATAAAAAGCTTAATTTTTTTTAATGTAATTTTCAATATTTAAAATCTGTTTTTAATATTTTAACTACTTAGAATCAAATAATCTAAAAACAATTTTAAAAACTAAGAAGATATTACAAAATTTATTTGATTCAGTAAATCTTCATACAAAAATATACCATGTTTTTTTTAGGATAAGCCGTACATAATAAAATAATTGCAAGAGAGTCTCTTTACTCGAACACAAATAAAAATTAACTCTAACTTTGAAGATAAATGAATTTTGGCCCTTTGCTTATGACAGTACTATGAGAAATTACTACTTTAACTTCAAATACATTTCTTCCTTTTTCTTCATTTTGTAGCTGCTCAATTTGCAAAAAAAATCTTCACTTTTTTTTTTTTTTTTTTGTTTCTCTTCTTCTTCTCTTTTGTATTATTTTCCTTTCATTTCTTCTTTTTCCGCTTCTGATTGGTTTTGCGTTGACGTCTTCATCTTCTTCATCTTCCATTTTTTTATGCGTCTTTCTTCTTCTACGTTTTTCTTCTTCTTCTTTGTTCTGTAGTTTTTTTTCTCCCACTTCTTCATTTTGTAGTTTTTTCAGAAGAAAAGATTGAAGTTGTGTTTGATGAGAAACTAGAGTGAGGATTGAGAAGCTAGAGTGAGAATCCAAGAAAGAAAAAATATCGAAGAAAAGATTGAAGTTGTGTCTAATGAAGAACTAGAGCGAGGATCCAAAAAAAGGAAAAAAAATCTAAGTTGTGTTTAATGAGGAACTAGAGTGAGGAACGAGAAACGAGAAGCTAAGGTGAGAGTTAGGTCCTTACACGCATTTAAATAGATATTTTCACATGTAGCTGACGTCAACAGAAAACTATTTTTCATTCATTTTTTCACCATAGACAATTTTTGATTTAGGTCCTAAAAAGGGACCATTAGTACAAAAAAAAAAAAATCCCCAACCTAATAGACTGAACTGCAAAGTAGCCTTGTTCTTTCCTTTTCTTGATATCTTTTCTTTATTTTTTAAATTTTCAATAATTTTATTTTATTTGGTTTTGGGGAAAAAACCAAATTTTGGTTCAATTATTATTTCAACTTGAAGGAGAGCCACTTGATCTTGATCCCATGTGAACTCCAAAACATTCATATCTTTCAATCACAGCCATCCATTCTTTTAGGGCTTCACTTGCATCAAGATTGGGAGTTTGCCCATCCTCCAATCAGATGGAAGCCTTTTTCCCTGGGTCCCACCTCTGATTATATTTTGCCCAGTTAGATGCATCAAATATAATGCATGACAATTTGAAAAAAAAAAAAAAAGAAAAAAGAAAAAAGAAAAAAAAAATTCACAAGGATGTTTAGTAGGAATATATTTGAGAATCATGTGAAGATCTTTGGAAAGAAATTAAAAATATTACCAATAATACTTTAAGGCTATATTAAATTTATTCCCAAAATACCTTGAAAAAAAATTAAACTACCATTTTAGTCTTTATACTTTAAAATATGTTTAATTTTAGTCTATGCACTTTTAATTATCCAATTTTAGTCCATATACTTTTAATATATCTTAAATTTAACCCCTCAAAATTAATTTTTACCAAAATTAGTTAAATAATAATAATAATAATGTTCGTGTAAAGAAATATAATATGTGGATATGTTTTCAAAATTTATAGTAAAAATGCAACAAAATTTTTTAAAAAAAATCAACAATAAACTAACATTTGGGATTAAATTTAAGATTTATTAAAAGTATAAAGACTAAAATTGAATAAACTTCAAAGTTTAGGGGTATTTTTGACACAAAGTACAAAAGTTCAAGGGCATTTTTTTTTATAATTTAGCCAACAAGAAACTTTCTTATGAAAGTTAAAAAGAAAAATACTTTTTTGATCCTTAGGTTTTGGGTCTAATTTGTATCTGGTCCTTAGGTTTCAAACTGTTACACAAATAGTCCTTAAGTTTTGAGTTTTTGGTTCAATTTAATCCCTAAGTTTCGAAATGTTACAACTTAACCTTTAAGATTTGAGTTTTGTTTCAATTTGATCCCAATGTTTCAAGATTTATACTTCTAATCTCAATCTTTCATTAAATACTCACTTTCAGTCATTAGCGTTAATTTCAATTAATTGATTAATAATAATTATGAAATAAAATTTTAACTTTAATTTTAATATTGATGAAAAACAGTAAAACTTAAGTAATTATAATATTAATTATTTTAAATTAATTAATAGTCATTAACACTAAAGACGGAAAGTGAGTATTAAAAGTGTAAATTAATTTAATCTCTAAGTTAAAAGTGTAAATCTTGAAACTTAAGTGAAATATCAAGGGTGAAATTGTAATATTTTAAGACCTAAAGACCAGATTGAAACTAAACTCAAAACTTAAGGACTAAATGTATAATATTTTGAAATTTAGTAACTAAATAGAAATTAGACCCAAAATTGACTAAAAAACTATTTTTTTTCAAATTAAAATATATAAATATGACTTGTTGAATAAATATCTTAAAGGATAAGAAGTTTAATTAAATATATAAATATGACTTGTTGAATAAATATCTTAAAGGATAAGAAGTTTAATTAAGTGGGACAATAATTATTAATGAAGTCTTGATGAAGGGTCATAAGAATGAAGGTGACTTCTTTTGATAGATCATTGTGTATTATATTTAATGAGTATGAAAAGTATATATGATGCCATGTCTAGCATCAATAGATTTCAAAGAGGTAGATATTATATTATTTCAAACATTTAATTTGAGCCTTTCTTATTTGTAATATGCTCAAAGTAAAATAGTTGAATAATAGATAGCTTCGACTACCTAAATTAGGGTCAAAATCACTCTCAATATTGAAGTTTTAACAAATTTAATTATATTATCAATTTTGACTGTAAACTTGTCAAGTTATATCAATTTGAATTATAAATTTTTAATTTCATCAGTTTTGACCATAAATTTAAAAAGTGTTGCAATTTTAACTCTTTATTCAATCTCGGCTAAAAACTCGTTAATTTCAATAAAATAAAGTTTTGCATCAATTAGCCATTAAAACAACATTTCCAAAGTTCATAAATTTCAACAGAAGTTTAGCATCATGGTTGCTTTTTTGTATATATATATTTTATAATTCATAAAACACTTTTTTATTTTTTATTTTTTTTACGTTCGATGTTAAATTTACGACACTTTTATATGTTGAGGAAAGATTAATGAAATTACAAGTTTATGGTACAAATGGATACAACATGATAAGTTCATGGTCAAAAATTGATATTTTTCCTAATTACATTCATTAATTAAAAATGTGGATGCGATAAAAAAGATTTAATTTTGTAGCGGTTGAGTTAAGAAGATGTACATAAATGAATCGAGATCACATCCAAATGAGAGAGATCCTAAGTATATCAATTAAAAAATGCTTAAAAGAATTGATAGTTACTATATATACCAACAAAGTATACCTTCCTTTTCGATGACTCAATCATAAAAACTCCAAAGTAACCTTACCAAATAGTAGGGAATGCTGGAGCTATTAGGTGCAGAATCCAAATTCTAAATTCGGGTAAAATATTCTTTTCAAAACTTTAGCTAGTTGAGTGACATAATTTAGTGATTACAAGTTACATCATTCATGCCAAAATAGTATAGTTCAACTCTCAATATTCAATTTTCTTATCTTATATATTGGGTAAAAAAAAAAAAAAAGAAAAATTAAGACTTATCAATCACACTTGTACCCATTCTATAAGATTTCAAATAATTTTACGCTAAAACACTACCAAGGAAAAAAAAATAGAACGTGTTTTTGTTAGTATTTTAAGTTTAACATATGAACAATCTGAATTATATAATCATGAATAACAAAAATCAAATCATATATAAAATAATTAGTTATCATTTACACAAATGAATAACTTTCTTAACTTCTTTTCTTAATATAATATTTTATATTAAATTATAAATTTGATCCCAAAACATTAAAAAGGAACAATAATTTTTTAAATCACATATTTGTTGCCACTTGACATTACTATCCACATACCTATCAAACATCTTTCAAAATAAAAAAATAAGTTAGATTGAATTTATAAATTTATTAAAAGTTTATTTTTAGCTCAACATAGATGGAGAATTCAAATGAGTACGCTTTTTTTTTTTTTTTTTTTTTTTTTTTTTTTTTTTTTTTTTTTTTTAAGTTGAGTTATGCCCACTTTTGTTAACAACGGGTTTTCAAGTTTAAAAACTTATGATCATGGTTGAGAGTTGTCTAAGGCAATGCCCAAAGTCCAGAGACGGATCCAAGCTCACAGGGTAGTGGGAGGAGGCATAGGAGTGCGTGCGTCCCAAAAGGAAAATATTAGTTCCTTGGGGTATGGACTGACCAATCGAGCTGGTGAATATATACCAATCGAGAAAAATCGAGTTTGACCTAGACTGACACCTTGCAACCTTGAGCGCTAGAAACGTCCCTGATACCAATGAAGTCACACGTAACCGTAGATGTGTATTATAGTACATACTTATAAATAGCATTAGGGTGCAATAGGCTCGACACTACACCGATGCAATAATTTCTTATGCAAAGTTCAGCTTAGGGAACATTGAGACTAGACCAAGGATAAGCGGGCTAGAGGTTAAGGCCATCGGGCACTCGCACTGTAGTCCAATACATACGAGAACGGAGTGTAGTAAACCTAATTTTAAAAAATACCGTCAACCTAAGTATAACTCAACGATAAAACTGTTTCTAATTTTTCCAACCATGGTTAAGAAGGTGGAGGGTTAGGATATTTCATGGGCTCAACTAAGGAGAAAAAGGGAAAAAAAAAAAAAAAAGCTGTAGGCAGCCGACCCGCCATTCTTGGGAAGCAGCTTGTTGGATTCCCTCGTCAACAATTTCTGCCCCATCTACCCGCGGGCAGCGGGCAGCAGATCTGCCAATGGTTCGGCAGCATTGGAGTGAGGGCCTCCACACGCAACATTCTTTTTCAATTCTTTTTCTTTGTTATTCTTATATATCATTCAAATTCAGAGCAATTGAATCCATTTCCTTCGAGCCGCAGCCACAGAAGGAAAGAAAGGGTCCCTCCCTCTTTGATTAGTTTTTATATTTCCCATCTTTTTGTTTAATTTTAGAGACCAATACACAAGAGAAGAGAAGGGGAACGTTTTTCTTTTGGAATCTGCCCGCTCCCCATTTTAATCCAAGAAGAATCACTCCCAAATTTCTTCTTGGGTTTTCATTTTTCCCTGATTTGGGAATGCGGGTAGATTTAGCCATCTGGGTTTATCGTACTTTTCAAGATATATATTGAATTATTGGCTCTAGTCTCACCATATTCGTGGATAATTATTGTAATCTTGTCTTAAGCTTGTGTTGAAGAAGAACAAGAAGAAAAAAGGAGGGAAAAAAGAGAAAACAGGGGTTTTTCTTGATGGGTTTCTTGGCTTGTTCTGGAGAGGAGAGTGGAAGGGGTGGACAGAGTTCAAGAGTTGGTTTCAAAGCATTGATAAGAAGGAAACGGGTTGATTCTGCTCATTCTTCATCATCTTCATCATCAGGGCATCATCAGTTAGCCAGAGAGTTATCGATTCCTCACCTTATTTCAATAGGTAACCATGTTGTAGTTCGTGGTTGTTTTTCTTTTTTCAATTTGTTTTGATTTTAGAAGCCACGTCCTTTAAATCCTAGAAGTCTTCATTGGGTCTGAGTGTTTGATTTTCTTAAAGCTGTTTGATGCTCTGCTCTTTCCTTGTAGGTAATACAATCTCAGCAACTTGTTAGTATTAGTTTTTGGGATTAGTTTCTTATACTGTTAGTTGTCTCGATGAAGTTGAAAATCAATATAGTTTCTAATGAATATTGGTCTTTTGGCAGTTCAACTGTTCATATGTAGATCTTAAGTATATTTGCCTTCTCTTTTTGAAACTGTAATTCACCATGGAAGTTTATTTTCTTTTGTGTAGGAGTTGGTGCTACTATTGGAGCTGGAGTATATATTCTTGTTGGAACTGTTGCCAGAGAGCATTCAGGACCAGCCCTTGCCATCTCCTTCCTTATTGCTGGAATAGCTGCAGCGCTTTCTGCATTTTGCTATGCGGAGCTTTCAAGTCGTTGCCCATCTGCTGGAAGTGCCTATCACTACTCATACATATGTGTTGGAGAAGGGTAATTTTGTGTGACTTTACTTTGAAGTTTATGATGTTTTGTGTTTAAGTCATCTTTCTTGATTGTAAGTTTACTGCTTGATTGGGACCTTAGTATTATGTATCGCTTATTTTGGTTTTCATTTTCTCGGGGAATTGTTTGTTAGCTTTTCTCGACAAAGATTTTCATTTTCCCATCCAGAAAACTTGTTGCCATGAGATTGGTACCTGTTGATGTAGTTCAGGATTTCTTTTAGCATATGATTATGTAGTTTACCTACTGGTTGGTGATTTTCCATTTCTATTTTTTCAGTGTTGCTTGGTTGATTGGTTGGGCTTTGATACTGGAATATACACTTGGTGGCTCAACTGTTGCACGTGGAATATCCCCAAATTTGGTATTGTGAATTCCATTCAACTTTTCACACGATTATTTAATAGAACAGAAATGAACTCTGGTTTTTTGGTTAAGCCATGTTTTAGTGCATGATTTAGAGAAAACTTTTGAACTCTGACGCCGTAGTCGTTCTCATGTTATCTTTCTACCTTTTCAGGCCTTATTGTTTGGTGGCAATGATCATTTGCCTTCCTTTCTAGCTCGGCAAACTCTACCTGGACTTGGTATTGTTGTTGATCCATGTGCAGCAATCTTAGTTTTGGTTGTCACTGCTCTTTTATGTATGGGAATCAAGGAGGTATAATAGTAATTTGTGGAAGAATAATTTCTAAATCATGAATGTTAATTCGTTTTGTTATTAATTTGTGTAATTTTCTTGCAGAGTATTGCAGCACAAGCTGTTGTAACAGGAGCAAATATATGTGCAATGATATTTGTCATTATAGCTGGCTCTTATATCGGTTTCAAGACGGGATGGGTTGGATATGAGCTTCCTACAGGGTACTCCAAAGTTTCACTGTGTTATGCTCCTCTATAAATTAATTCTGCCCTTTCTGATGTACATTTATAAATGTCAACTCTGCAATATAACAGGTATTTTCCCTATGGAGTAGATGGCATGCTTGCTGGCTCTGCTACCGTCTTCTTCGCTTATATTGGTTTTGATGCTGTTGCTAGTACTGCTGAAGAGGTAAAATCTTATGCCAGCATCTGTTATTGCAAAAACTTCTTAAAACGTAAAGGTAGTTTTTAAGATGATACAAAATTCCTGACTGTGTTTATGTTCATTTTATATTCAAATAACTAATACCATTCAAGCATACATTAATCTTTAACAACAAATATGCAACAGAGATGCTAATTTGTAAATGGTTTATACTCTTTTTGGCTTGCATAATTTGTGGAAGCATTGACTTACTTTGATTATTTTCAATAGGTGAAAAATCCTCAACGAGATTTGCCACTGGGGATTGCATCTTCATTATCTCTTTGCTGTGCACTATATATGATGGTCTCGATTGTCATTGTTGGTCTGGTGCCTTATTATGAGATGGATCCTGACACCCCCATCTCCTCTGCATTTGCTCAGCATGGGGTGCAATGGGCAGCGTAAGTGTGTACTTGTGTGCTTTAAATTTTTCGAGTTATGAAGAGGATGCCACTAGTTTTGTGTTGTCGGTAGTCTTTGGGGTAAATCGGGTAGATTGTCTCAGCTGACAATGTAACCTTTCTGCTCCAGTTATGTGGTGAGTGCTGGAGCTGTTACTGCACTGTGCTCGACATTGCTGGGTTCTCTTCTACCTCAGGTACTTATATGAAGTCTTTGAGGTATCTCTTAGCATTGTTCTTTCACGAAAAAAAAAACCTGATTTTTTGAGTATATCACCTTTTATGCTTAGTGATGACTGATGATAATACAAGGAATAGGACCCCCTGATCATGAAAAAAAGAAAATATATTTTGAATGTTGGAACTTGGAACTGTTATTTGCCTTTCAATTTCTGAGATCGTTGCTCATAGAACATGGTTTATTTTTTATTAACCATATTGGATGTTGCATTGCTTTTTTGGTAGATATGAATCCTTCTTTTCTTATACAGAAAAAGAAAACACATTCTTTCTTACCACTCCTTTTCCTTTTAACATCTTGCATCTTCTTGTACATGAACTCTATTTTTGACCCATGTGCATCACTTTCCAGCCACGAATCTTGATGGCAATGGCAAGAGATGGATTGCTGCCTTCTTTTTTCTCTGATGTTAATAAAAAAACTCAAGTTCCAGTCAAGAGCACCATAGCAAGTGGTGTTGGTGCTGCAGGCTTGGCCTTTTTCATGGATGTTTCAGAGTTAGCAGGGATGGTAAGGCGACCCGATCTAATTTTTCTCATGTTGTATAGAATTGATGATAAAGGTTGAAGATGTTTTGTTCTAAACCTTATCTATGTTAATAGACATGAAAATGTTCGTAACCAAAAAAATCTTACAAATACAATCTGAAAATTTCAGCTCCCTAAATTGTCTTACTGATTTCAACAGCGTTCCGCTCTTTTCCTATCATCTTTGTATGTTATGTTGGCATCTTGTTGTTGCGTTTGCTTGTGAGTGATGTACATTTTGACGTTTTTATTCTCATTAATGCCGTTTCCATTTCAAGTCTTGTTATTAAGATGAAGAACATGTGTCAAGCAATGGAAGTCAAAGTCTTGATACTGAAATGGAATCTTCCTAGTTCTTTGGATTTCTAAGTTGCTTTGGATCGTGAAGGAATAAAACTACTTGAGCAATCAATTTTATTTATAGTTTTGATTATATGGGAGAGTTGGTTGAACAAGGTTTTCACTTTGTGCAGGTCAGTGTTGGTACCCTTCTAGCATTTACCACAGTGGCTGTATCGGTGTTGATTCTCAGATATATTCCACCCAATGAGGTGCCGTTGCCTTCATCTCTTCATGAGTCATTTGATCCACTGTCCCTACCAATTCATACAAGTGCTGATGATGTTGATGAAAAAGATGCCGAGATCGGTTCTACAAAGGACAGTGCCAGACCCTTGCTTGAGAAAGGGGATTCATCAGTTGACATCCCCATAATCGGCAGCTATCTCGCTCGACGTGGCTGTAAGTTTCGTGGTTTCTCTTACTTTAGCATCTAGCCTTTCACAATGAGGTTGTTCATTGGTGACAGTATCATAAGCACCTTGTTGCGCCTAGGCTTGAGGCTCGTAATTTTGAAACATTTTTCTTAGAAATCTTTTTATCTTTTAAAGGAAAATGGGAAGGATGTAATAACTTGAATGCCTTTCTTTTAAGGAATCCCTTAAAAACAAGCTCTCTTTCTTTTATTTTGGTTCCATGTTTTTAAGCTCGAGAAGAGTATTGCACCAAAATATGGTTCTCCGCTTTTATAAAACATTTGTTGAAGAATGTAGAGTCACTACCCATGTTTTTACTCACGCCAAAGCTTTTTAAAAATCTGTTGTGTTCTTATTTTCTCTTATGTTTAATTGTTGCAGACGCTTTAAATGAGAAGAATCGACGAAAAATTGCCGGATGGACCATCTTGTTAACATGCGTCGGGGCACTCCTCCTTACATATGCAGCTACAAATTTGAGACTTCCAAGGTTGGTTGTTATTATGACTTATATTTTAGGTTGCTGTTTGTTTCATCTGCAAATTTACTATGGTTAATCATAAAGATTCAAATTAATAAAGGGAGCAAAACTAGAATATTAATCTCTCAATCCAACAAAACAAATCAACAATCGAAGTTTCCTGCTGAAATATTTTGAAACCCTTGGGGAAAGGAAGAGCAACTAGACCTCTAAAAAATAAGGAGGCTGTTAAGATTCAAGTTCTTGAGTCCTTGACATGTCTTTTTAGTGGATGAACTGGTGTGATTATGCTTGTTTTAAGTGTTTCTTATTCCTGTTGTTATTATTATTGCTCAATGTGTTTGATGTTTCCACCAGCTACTTGCGATATTCAGTTAGCGGAATCGGCGTTATGCTTCTTTTATCTGCTTTGGTTGTGCTGTCCTGCATAGACCAAGATGATGCAAGACACAGCTTTGGACACACAGGAGGTGAGAACAGCACTTCCTTTCTCATGTATCCTATTTAAGTATTTGGTCTTTTACTTTTTCTTAGCCGAATAGCGCTCGGGTTAGTATCACACATCACATTGCAAGTCGGCATTAACTTCATATGTGAGTTTGGGAACTAACTAGCTCCAAACAATCCTCTTTGGACTACCTATCCTTAATGTAATTGTTTAACTAGGATGCCACTGCTGCTAACGAACTCGCCTTTGCCATACATGGTTAACTAGTTCTTGGATTCTGGCACCTTTGAGTCCAAGGAAAAATAGAACAATGCCTGCATATTCTTCTGTATGAGTCCTATGGTCATGAACTTATGTTTGCCTTTTGCTGATTGCCGAGTCGAACCCCCTCCCCCTGTCCCAGTGCTCATTCTTTTTTGGGCACGCCAATCTAACATAACCCGTGATTTAAGTCTATAGATGAACAGTATAGTCTTGGTTAATGTATGAAAATACTGATCTATTACATTTTCTTTTGCACTTTTCTCAGGTTTCACCTGTCCATTTGTTCCTCTGCTACCAATTGTGTGTATTCTCATCAACACCTACTTGCTCATCAATCTCGGGTAACGAATGTTTCATCTCAACTCATTCGTATACTAATATTTGTAGCATACTTTTTGAGGTTTCTCTCATTACTTTCTCGATACCGAATGGTATTACCTAATATTAACCTAAACGCCATCTTAAACCATGTTCATTTTCCACGTTCCTAAAATGATGATCCATTTCTTAACCTTTCAGAGTTGGTACATGGGCTCGAGTGTCGGTTTGGCTAGTGATTGGAGTGATCGTTTACGCAGTCTACGGTCGAACCCACAGCACTCTACAAGATGCAATCTATGTGTCAGCCGAACATGCCGAGAAAATAAACAATTACTCGAGGGAGGTGGTGGCTTGATAATGAGGTTTGTACAAAGAGTAGAAGGCAGGCAAAAGTTTGTTAATGCGATCATGAAACGAAGTCCCATATTATGAGGGATCTGATTGATGACAAACTTTGGCACATGAAGGTTTCAAACATTGTCGATTATTTATTTACCATATTGTATTATTATCCATGGAGACTAATCTGTCTCCTTGTATTATAGGGTTGGTTATAGAATTTGCTCAGCTTCTTTTTTCTTGTTGGGAGGAGGTTCAAACCAAATAATGTAAATATGAAGCACATTTCATTGTTATTCCTTATTCTACTATATATATATATATCACTCTCTTTGAAAGGGATATCTTATAATAGAGAAAAAGAGCTAACTAGAGGAATAACTAAATCTAAACGCTCATAACTCGGACAATAGCTAATTTCATTTTTATTAATAAAAAAACGTGCTTTTTAACCGAGCACTTGAATTCTATTGTGATGAAAATGTCCTTGGAAGAGTTTTATACTTTGTAAACCATCTAAAAAATCTATAGAAAGGGAGTGCATCAATGTGGATAAATGTAAGGACCGTAGAAATTAAAAAAAAAAAACTTTAAACATGTATACATTTTCTTAAGAAAATAAAATTCTAGTTAAGTATTAAATACTAAAATTGAATAGATAGATGTGTATATATTGGGTCATTGTAGAACATACAGGAAATACACATTTTTTTTAAGTACAATACAACTGTGGGGATAGAAGATCGAACTTCCAAGCAACCTCTAAGGTGGAAGGTCATATCAATTACTTCTTTCGGTTCCTTTCTCATTGATATCCTTATTTTATCCACACTTTCGATACCTTATTGAAATCGATCCTTGGCGATCTTTTTTTGTTTGATTCCTTGTTCATCTACACTTCTTTTGTTCCCTAGCAAAGACAAAATGAATATTATGAGGTATACATCTCTGCGAGGTGTTATTTTTGAACACAACACAAGTTGGGGTCTTCACCATAGGAATTTGGTTGTATATATATAAACACACAAACACATTATATATATCAACATTAATGGTGGCCGGTGTAAAGCATCGTTAATGAAAGAAAGAAGGATAATGGTAAAAAAAATAAAATCATAAGAATAGGATGTCTGAAAATCAAAGATGATTGTATTTGGTTATGTATGAAAAAGCTGCTGGAGAGATGGTTGGTGAGAAGCATGGTGGGGATTCGTTGATTGATACAGAAGGAGTTTGAGATGATTCTTACTTAAAAAAATATGCAAAATTTGTTATTGGGGCAATTCACGAATAATTAACAAATAAAATATCACAATTAAAGATTTTGCCATATTCTGCAAATTCTTAATTATAATCTAATACTTAATTATTTTTAGTAATTTTAATTTTAATTAAATAATAAAATAAAATATAGTTTAATAAACAATATAATATATATAAAAGGGGTCTTTTCACAAATAGAAAAAAAAAAAACAAAATTAATTACACATATAGAAAAAAAAGTGGGAAATACAAAAGCATGGAGTGCACTTTTTTCTATATGTGTAATTAGTTTTATTTTTTTTCTATACACAACAATTTCCCTATATAAAAGTAAAGAAAATGAGATAAAAATATGATACGGTAATAATGAATGAAGTAATAAAAATTAATCACAATAAATAATTAACTAATTATAAATAATCAATAATGATCAAATATTCATAATGAATGATCTAATTAAAATTAATCTCAATAAATAATTGTTTGATTATAAAAAAACAATAAGTAATCAATTATTATTATTGAAAACTGAATTTTTTACTAACTAAAGTTAAATAATCCTAGTTTACTAATTAAATATATTTAAGATATTATTAGCTAATTAATTAATAATGTATGTAAATAAGTAATTGCATCTACTTAATAAATTTTATTGTAAAAATAAATTGAGTAAATATTTTAATAGATTATTGTTTATTTATTAAAATAAATATTTATATTAAATTTGTTAAATTAATATTAATTAATTAACTATATTCAAATGAAATTATATACAAAATGAAAAATTAAAAAAGAGGGGAATAGAGAACACCCTCAATTTTGGAATGAAAAAAAAAAAAAAACCTTTGTTTGTGGAAAAAGAGGATGTTTGGAAATCGCTTATTTTTAGACGAAGTGTTGAAAACTGTGAAACAAACCTGATTTTTGGATGTCTGTGACAATTCTTATACAAAAAATCATCAAACCAAATATGAGTTTTGGCTTTTTTTCTTTTAGCTATTATCACAATTCTGTGAAAAAAAAAAAAAGGGTTTTGGTTCATAAGTTTTCAACTTAGTTTCTATTAGGTTTTCAGGTTCCAAAATGTTAAATTTTTATCTTTTAAATTTAGATTTTGTTTCTATTTGGTCTTTTATCCTTTATTTTAGTGCAAATACTCATTTTTAGTAATTAGTATTAATGTCTATTAATTTATAATATATATAAAAGTACGAATGAGGAAGAAACTTTGTTGGGGATAATTTTACCTTTACATAACTTTAGAATGCTTAAATTAACCTTAAATATAACACTCACACTGCACTACTTAAAACCATTTAAAAAGAATATTAAAAATCACAACTCACAAAATTAAATTAATTTTTCTCTCTCCCCCTTCTAACTCACGTAAGGGAAGATATCCCCCCCCCCCCCTTTTGAAAAAAATATAGATTTTATCTCAAGTGTTTTGGAAAAAGAATTAATTGAATAAAACTCTTCTAGCATTTCTTAAAAGTTAAATCCCACTTAAAAAGACATTAAAAATCACACTCCTATGACCTATATTAATAACCTCAATATGATGATCTTTCTTAAACTTTTGATCTTCTTCAAGTTTATAATTATGCATAGACTTTTCATTTGCTCACTATATCACACGGATAAATATGGATATTGCTAGGTTAGACCTCAAATAACATTTATCACTTTTTAATTCAAATTACAACTTGATTTTCTCTATTGTCCTATTATCTTGGCATGACTTTATGTAGAAGATTTCTTTATCAATAGTCGATTGCTCAAACTCAAACTTTACGCATAGGTTGATGATTCAAGTGTTGAAGTATGACACAAAGTTGTCAATTTCTTTCTTATGTTTGTTAATGTCATGGTTGTAGTTAATGATTGTTGTTATATTAGGTAAGTCGTGGACTTAGTTAAGATCAGTGACAAATATAGAATTTTATGTCAGAAGGGACACAAATGTATATAGAGTTAGAAGTTTAATCCATAAATTTCTCTAGATTTGTGTGTTTATATATAGTTCCTAAATTTTAAAAAAATATATAATAGGTTCATAAATTCTTGAACCGTTAACCTTACACTGGATGCACAAGTCAATTTTCTTGCATGCCATTAGGCCATTTTCTAAGTATTGGTACATAATTTAACAAAATTTTATATTAATTATAATTAGAAATTTTTAATAAATCAATATACATATATGTAAAACGTTGAGGGAAGCACGTGCCCCCTATATATATATATATATATATATATATATATATATATTAATGGTATATTTTTCTATTTCTCTCAATCCCACATTTATTTCTCACTCTCCAAACTCATCCATAAATTTATTTATCTCACATATTAACATTCATTCTCTCATTCTAACCGACTTCAATTATAAATTGTTAATACTAAATCAAGTTTAAATATAAAAAGTTTGGGGGTCTTTTCACAAATAGGAAAAAAACAAAACTAATTACACATATAGAAAAAAAAGTGGGAAATACAAAAGCTGCACTTTTTTCTATATTTGTAATTCGTTTTGTTTTTTTTTTCTATACACAACAATTTTCCAAAAGTTGGGGTGATATAAATTTTAGAATTAGTTTATAGAAATAATTAAAGCATATAATTAAATCAACCCACATTTCATGTAGATTTTATAAATAAGATCTTTAAACCAAAACTTCTCCACTCACATATAAATAAAATTCTTTTATGTACATAAATGTATATAGCGTTAGAAGTTTAGTCCATAAATTTCTAGATTTGTATTTATATATAGTTCCTAAATTTTAAAAAATATATAATAGGTTCATAAATTCTTGAACCCTCGACTTTATATTGAATGCACAAGTCAATTTCCTTGCACGCCACTAGGCCATTTTCTAAATATTTCTCCAAACTCATCCATAAATTTATTTATCTCACATATTAACATTCATTCTCTCATTCTAACCAACTTCAATTATAAATTGTTAATACTAAATTAAGTTTGGATATAAAAAGTTTGATTATTTATTATTTGCAAAACTATTAAAAATCTAAAACTTTAATTAACAACGATGTAGAAAAGGATGTAAATTTTTGAATTAAGATAAAAGACATAAATTTTAGAATTAGTTTATAGAAATAATTAAAGCATATAATTAAATCAACCCACATTCCCATGTAAATTTTATAAATAGGATCTTTAAACCAAAACTTCTCCAGTCACATATAAATAAAATTCTTTTATGCTTACACGTAAATGTCATAAATAGGCCATATAAAAAATTAAAATTTTAGTAGTTAAATAATTTTAATTAACAAGTGTCGCTACGGATTTGCGACGCGGAGCGGCCGACGTTGTTCCCAAGAGGAGAAAAAATGGAGTCGCCACCAGCCTTGATTTAGAGGATGTGACTGGGCACCCAAAAGTATGCCAAATTGATCGGCAAAGAAAAGATAGAGGGTTCGGAGGTTTTTTGTGCGTGGGAAGGTATTAGCACCCCATAACACTCGTTCAAATAACAAATTTTTATTTTTCTCGTGTTATTAAAGAGAGACCTTTTTATAAGAAAAAATAATTATTTTTTTATTTTTAAATGTCTCATATTTTATTCATCACTATTATTACCAATAAGAATAATAATTATGAGTGGCAAAGGCCATTAGAAAATTTATTTGAATTTAATTTGACATCCCAAAATAAATTCTTCCCCTCAAGAATATTAGAAAAGTCAACATCTTGACCTCCTAATCTCCGTCATAGGAAAGTTTTTAAAATATTTTTGGTTCAATTATTTAAAACATTTATAAAAAATATTTTACAAAAATATTTGTAACTTTTAAATGATAGAATTTTGCAGAAGATCAATTTTGATTAGTTTATTTATTTTTTAAAAAAATGGAGAAAATAAAATGTTTTAAAGAAAAATTATTTTTGAAAGGAAAGAAATTTTATAGAATTGAATTTACTTTTAGAAAAAAGTTTATGGATGATTATAGAAATATTTAAATTTTATTTTAAGAAAATAAATGCCTTTTCTAAAAAAAGATTTTTTTATGTAATGCATATTTGCAACAAATATATATATATATATATTACAAGAATAGAATAAAATACATGTGTAAAAGGAATTTTTTTTTATTAAAAGTTGTTTGAAAGAAAACATATTAACATCAAATCTTGACATCTCAAGATATTGATTTCTCTCATCTAGACTCCAAGTATCGGCATCCCGAGTATTAAAGATTACGTCATTGGAAAGTTTTAACAATAATTTTATTCAAAAGTATATATAATGCAAATATTAGAAATGAAACAACTATATTATTAACTATACACCTAATATAATATAACAGGTAATCATTTATGAAATTTAAAATTCAAAGTTGTAAGGTAAAGTTAATCAAACTAAATAAAAACTCTAAAAACATTATTCATGAAATTTAAACTTTACAAGCAACTCAAAATATATACACGATGAACAAATAAATTAGTCTATATGAGGCAAAAATAAAATTAGTCTACATATGATGCACAAATTAAATTGACCCCAAATAATATTGCTAACAATGTACAAATAAATATATAATTAAAAAAAAGTGCTATTTCGAAATAGATAAAACTTACCATTTTGGATGATTAACGATTGTGAATGCTTCTTTTTGAAGTGCGAGAAAGGAGATAAAAAAGTGTCGAGAAAAGTTAGATTGAGTGATGGTTGGAGGAGAAAAAGAAAGAAACTTAAAAAATAAAACAAAATCAGAAGGGACGAGGAGAGAAAATGTGAGAGGAGAAATTGAAAGAACCACTAAAATCTTTTTTGGTTGTCTTAGTGTGTGTATTGTGTGGGAGAAAGATGAAAAATCTTTTGAGAGGAAAAAAAGTGCAAAAAAGAAAATGTGTATGTGAGAGAGAAAAAGAAAAATGGCTAGGATTTCTCTTTGTGTTGTGTTTGTAAAAAATGTGTGCCAAAAACCTCTAATTTATAGAATTGTCAAACCCTTCTTGATTAGGAAAAAATAAATCTAATCAAATTTACAAGGAAGAAAAATAATAAATTTAATTTGAAAAGATTTTTATGATTAAAAAAAATATGTGGTTTAAATATTTCTTCCCAAATTTAATTAAATATAATTTTTCATAAACAAAAGATTTGATCATTCTGTTTGAGTTATTAAATTGAGGGAATGTCATTCAAATACATGCCGACTTCTTTTTTTTTTTTTTTTTTTTAAAAATATTCCAATACATGAGGTATGTTGTAAAGTGTCTTCTGCAATTGTTGTCTCCAACAAAGTAAATCTTAGGAATATTGTAGATAAGTTCAACTTCATCTGTTCGGTTCTCAAGATAGGACAAGCGATTGATAACTACAATACTTAACCAACAAAGAGGCCAATCTTGAGGATGATACTCGCGTACTCAATTAACTGTAGAGACTAAAACTGGACGCTGTACACTCATGTGATATATTATTGTTATCGTTATAATCTTAGCATGTAAAGTAACATTTTGTTTTCTCAACACTCAAATTAATTTCTTATTTTTTTTACTATCAACTGTAATTGTCATTTAAAAATTTGCAAAAATTGTCACAATATAGATATCTTTAAGAAAAACCATATTAAGAAATTTATTTGATTGAAATACAATAATTCAACAACAAGTCATAAAAAGAGCATGAAAGTTTTATAGGGAATACAATTGGAAAATGACGACAAAATACATTCATTTATGTGATTTATTACCCTTATGCCTATATTCTTAACAGATGAAGAAGCGGCGATTATTTCGACACAGCCTAAGAATTATAAAATATTAGAAAGAGAGACAACTAAAATAGATAAAATTAGCTACAATCATAAAAAATACCTCTCACAATATATTCTTTTTTCATAAACTTGTAGAAACCCATCTTACATATTGGTTTAACCGAAGGAGGATAACTTAAAATATCGTCAGAACACTTGTATTAAAAGCAGTAACAAGAACGCTTGATTGATGGGGATCGCGACAGAAATTGCGGCTTAGGAGGTACTCATAATGGTACCCGTCCGCTTGGAGCAGATGGTGGAATAGGTGTATTTCTAGGATACCTCACAAAATGAATCTTAGATTTTTTTATGTAAAACAACGGAAGGAGCATGCGGTGGAGGAGGTGGATAGGCCGAAAATCTTTGACACGGCCCAGACGGAGGAATACGCACTCCTTTTGGTAATACTCCGAAGTTGATCCCAGATTCCTTGTGTAAAACAAAGGATGGGACATGCGGTGGGGGTGGTGGACTTTCAGAAGTTTTTTGACTCGGCCCAGACGGAGGAATACGCACTCCTTTTGGTAATACTCCGAAGTTGATCCCAGATTCCTTGTGTAAGACGACGGATGGGACATGCGGTGGGGGAGGTGGAGTGTCAGAAGTTCTTTGACTCGGCTCAGACGGAGGAATACGCACTCCTTTTGGTAATACTCCGAAGTTGATCCCAGATTGCTGGTGTAAGACGACGGATGGGACATGCGGTGGGGGAGGTGGAGTGTCAGAAGTTCTTTGACTCGGCCCAGACGGAGGAATACGCACTCCTTTTGGTAATACTCCGAAGTTGATCCTAGATTGCTGGTGTAAGACGACGGATGGGACATGCGGTGGGGGAGGTGGAGTGTCAGAAGTTCTTTGACTCGGCCTAGACGGAGGAATACGCACTCCTTTTGGTAATACTCCGAAGTTGATCCCAGATTCCTTGTGTAAAACAAAGGATGGGACATGCGGTGGGGGAGGTGGATTGTCTGAAGTTCCTTTACTCGGTCCAGACGGAGGAGTGCGTTCTTCATTCGATAGTATTCCCAAGCTGAAAGGTAGAGCTAAGCCAGGTACTCTGTTGGGTTTCCCTAGAGAGAAATGCATGTGTGGTTTTGGATGCTTTATATTTTGGTCACTCAATTCGTTTCCTACAATAGAGTCGCCTTCGTCGACTACAAAAATATTTTTGGCATCTGCTTGATAGGTTGTAATGTGCAACCCAAGGAGTAGGAGAGCACAAGCTCCAAAAAAGACATTAGAAGAACCAATTGACACCATTTTTGTTGTGTGTTTGCCCATCTTCTTCTATTGCTTCCTTTTTATATAGCATTTCCTTCTCAATTGAAAGTAAGGTAACGTTTTGGCATAAAAGCTAAAAATAACATTTTTCGTTTTAGAGAAACAACAAAAACACCGAATTTGTTAGAAATTTTTTTGGTAAGAAGCTTTCACAATATAACTAACATACCCAAAATTGATATTTTGTTTTTGAAATTTGTAAATGATGTTTTCAAAGGCAGCGTGCTGACTTTATTTTCTTTGTTTTTGTTTATTTAAAAAAAATCAAATATGTTAAACCCTTGTTGAATGCTCCTGTGACGGATTTTAATAAGTGTGAGAATCAACGTGTGTTTAAAAAGTGATTTTTTAACAGATTTATTCGTGATCAACTTTATCAAACCCATAAAGCTTAGAGAGACAGAAACAACACACACAAAGGAACCCTAGGAGGGTCTTTTTTACAAAAAAAAAAAAAAAAAACATAGAGAAAATCCTAGAAAAAAAAAGTCAAGGAGTTTCTAACATCCTCCCAAAATTTTCGAAATGAGGTTGTATTTGGTAGGACTTTTTGTCCAAGAATCCGCACCTCAAACAAGCGACTTCTTGTTCCGGATCGAACCTTCAATCATCTTCTTCTCTCTTGGAGATCTAAAAAAATAGAGAGAAAGAAAAGGTTATAAGGAAAATTTTTATTATTTCTTCCCATTTTATTTTTATGTTTATTATCATGTGATATTTATCCATTTCTATATGCATTTGTATTAGATCTACTATTAATATTTCTTCCTTTATTTACTATTATTATTATTATTATTATTATTATTTTTCGTGTTCATTTTCTTCTTCTTCTATGAAATTTTTTTTCATTGTTTATTTATTTTTTTTAAAAAAAAGAAAGTAAAAATGTGAGGAAAAAAAAAAAGAGATGAAAAGTAAGAAAAAGGAAACTCACCTTAGTAGAGATCCATGACTTTTATTTTCTTGAGTGTTAAGTTGGGGAGTTTATGTTCAAAGTAAAAAAAAAAAAAAAAGAAGTAGAGAAGTTTTGTTAAAAAAAAAAAAACACAGAGGAGAAGAAGAACAAAGAGAGAGTAAGTGAAGAGAAAGATGGAGAAAAAAGAATTGGTGAAGAAGAAAGAGAAATGGAAGTTAAGTGTGAAAAAAGAGGTTTTTTAAAAAAAAATTAATTAGAGTTATTAAAAATTAAAAAAAAAAAGTTTAAAATTATTATTATTATTTATTTATTTTTTAAAAAAAGTGGGATGTGATGGGCGTTATTATTTTTTTTCCTTTTAATTTGAGAAGAGTCTTTTTTTTTTAATTTATTTATATTACTATTATTATTTCTTTTCTCAATTACTTTTTTATATTTCTATATTATTATTTCTTTTATCAATTACTTTTTTATATTTCTATATTTGATTTTTATTTCAGTTTTTATTTCCCATTTTATTTTAAGCATTACATTTTAATCATTTAATTATTTTAAGTATTTTATTTTATTTTTATTCTAATATATCCATATTATTTCTGTTATAATTAAATGTTATTATTTTAATGTTCTTAATTTTAATTTGTATTTCTCTACAAAATAACCGACGATGGAATTTAGAAAATTTGGGAGTCCGATT
This sequence comes from Lagenaria siceraria, assembly GCA_002890555.2. Lineage (NCBI taxonomy): Eukaryota > Viridiplantae > Streptophyta > Magnoliopsida > Cucurbitales > Cucurbitaceae > Lagenaria > Lagenaria siceraria. Next base: position 14,810,396 of record CM016485.1, read on the forward strand.
TTCTAAAATTCTGGAGGTGAGGAGTCGAGTCTTTGGGAGTCCGAGATCGATCTCCAATATATTTTATTAAAACTTTAATATTTACTTAGTTCATCGGTATGTTATGTTTTATTTCTATTTGAAATTTATCCAACATTTTATTTAAATTCTTTTTATAACTCTTTTTAAATCATTTAAATTTTTCTTACAACTTTTTTTTCTAACCTTTAAAAAAAATTAATCTATTATTTCATAAGGTTTCCTAATCAATTTTTTTTTAATAACCTACCGTTTTCTTAAAAAAATTCCCACGATGGAATCTAGAAATATCTGGGAGTCCGTTTTTCTAGATTCTTGAGAGGAGGGATCATGTCTTAGGGAGTCCGAGATATTGATCCCAAGAAAAAATAAATTTAATTAATATTTTTTAAAAAAATTATTTTATTAAAGGCTATTCCTATGACGGATTTGAGAAATTGTAATATTTTCTCAATTTCTTGAGGTGAGGAATTTTTCCTTAATTCTAGTGTAGCCTAATTGATGGAAATATGTTCCACTTATTTTATAAGATCATTACTTCAAATATTGGAGTAATGAGGGGTAAAATAAGACGTTTGTTTTAAAAAAAATTCTTCCCAAATGATTTTCTTTAAAGAATATTTTTAATTCAAGATAAAAATAAATTGGCCACCGTTTTATTTAACGGGTGTTGTGGGTGCTAACACCTTCTCCATACACAAATGACTCCTGAACTCAACTCTAGTTTTCGCACATCATTTTTGTTGATTTTTATTAAGAATTGTTCACTTTATTTCGGTGTCCAATCACACTGTAAAAAAGATTGGTGGCGACACCTTTTTTATTTTCTTTTAAAATTAACTTTTTTTAAGGACGTCGGCCGCTCCGTCGTCTCGGGCACCTGGCGACATGGATTATAATATGATCAAATTGAAAAAATTAGGCATTAATTGGAGCTCTCAAGTAAAAAGAAGTGATGTTGCACGCATTGAGAATAAGAGAGGAAAACATCGAGAAGCTACCTATGACGTATAAACGCCCAAAATTCACGAAAATTTTGTTTGAGTTATTAAATTGAGGGAATGTCATTCCAATGCATGACGACTTCTTCTTTTTTTGTTTTTGAAAATATTTCAATGCATGAGGTATGTTGTCAAGTGTCTTCTGCAATTGTTGTCTCCAACAAAGTAAATCTTAGGAATATTGTAGATAAGTTCAACTTCATCTGTTAGGTTCTCAAGATAGGACAAGCGATTGGTAACTACAATACTTAACCAACAAAGAGGCCAATCTTGAGGACGATACTCGCATACTCAATTAACTATAGAGACTAAAACTGGACGTTGTACACTCATGTGATATATTATTGTTATCGTTATAATCTTAGCATGTAAAGTAACGTTTTGTTTTCTCAACACTCAAATTAATTTCTTATTTTTACTATCAACTATAATTGTTATTTAAAAATTTGTAAAAATTGTCACAATATAGATATCTTTAAGAAAAAGCATATTAAGCAATTTATTTTATTGAAAGATAATAATTCAAAAACAATCTTTGACTCGGCCTAGACGGACGAATACGCACTCCTTTTGGTAATACTCCGAAGTTGATCCCAGATTCCTTGTGTAAAACGAAGGATGGGACATGCGGTGGGGGTGGTGGACTTTCAAAAGTTCTTTTACTTGGCCCAGACGGAGGAATACACACTCCTTTTGGTAATACTCCAAAGTTGATCCTAGATTCCTTGTGTAAAACGACAGATGAGACATGTGGTGGGGGAGGTGGACTGTTAGAAGTTCTTTGACTCGGCCCAGACGGAGGAATACGCACTCCTTTGTAATACTCCGAAGTTGATCCCAGATTCCTTGTGTAAAACGACGGATGGGACATGCGGTGGGGGAGGTGGACTCTCAGAAAATCTTTAACTCGGCCCAAACGGAGGAATACGCACTCCTTTTTGTAATACTCCGAAGTTGATCCCAGATTCCTTGTGTAAAACGATGGATGAGACATGCGGTGGGAGAGGTGGACTCTCAGAAGTTCTTTGACTCGGCCCAGACGGAGGAATCCACATTCCTTTTGGTAATACTCTGAAGTTGATCCCAGATTGCTTGTGTAAAACGACGGATGGGACATGCGGTGGAGGAGGTGGATTGTCTTAAGGTCCTTTACTTCGATAGTATTCTCAAGCTGAAAGGTGGAGCTAAGTTAGGTACTCTGTTGGGTTTCCCTAGAGAGAAATGCATGTGTGCTTTTGGATGCTTTATATTCTGGTCACTCAATTCATTTTCTACAATAGAGTCGCCTTCGTCGACTACAAAAACATTTTTGGCATCTGCATGATAGATTGTAATGTGTAACCCAAAGAGTACGAGAGCACAAGCTCCAAAAGAGACATTAGAAGAACCAATTGACGCCATTTTTGCTGTGTGTTTGCCCATCTTCTTCTACTGCTTCCTTTTTATATAGCATTTCCTTCTCAATTGAAAGTAAGGTAACATTTTGGCATAAAAGCTGAAGACTCAAAGGTCACAATCATATTAGTCTTTGTGGATGATTTACATAATAAGAGACCGCATAGAAGAAGTTCGAAAAATAAACTAAAATCTACTAGTCTGGTTTGAAATGTAAAAGCTTGGAGAACTAAAGCATTTCCTCAGACTAGAGGTGGAGTGCTCAGATTAAGGATTATTCCTTGGACAACAGAAGTATGTAAAGGATCTTCTTGAGAAATATGGAATGAGGGACTTTAAGAAAATATCTACACCAATGGAGGTTAATAAAAGGTTATGCATGGATTAAGGTAATAAGATATGTTATGCATGGATTAAGGTAATAAGATTTTACAGACTCAACGATGTTTCATCAGTTGGTAGGTAGTTTAATCTACCTTACCTTAACAAGACCCGATATTTCATATTCCGTCAGAGTTGTGAGTCGTTACCTGTAGAATCTGAAAAAGCCTCATCTTGAAGCAGTTCGAAGAATTTTAAGATATCTAAAAGGAACAAGTGAATATGGCCTTTTCTACAAGAAAGGGGATAACTGAAAGCTAAAAGGCTTCTGCGATGCTGATTATGCAGGAGATTATGATACACGACGATCAACTACTGGTTACTTGTTCAAACTTGGTTGTGGAGCAATTTCTTGGTGTAACAAGAGACAACCAACAGTTGCATTATCTACCACATAAGCAGAGTATAGAGTAACAGCAATGGCAACACAAAAGAATATGTGGAAAGCAACTAATGAAGGATTTGCACCAAGAAATTAACCATGTAGTGACTTTATACAGCAACAATCAATCTGCAGTTTGCTTAGCTGAGAATCCAGTATTCCATGCAAGGACCAAACATGTGGAGATATATTCACAAAAAGGTTATCTGCAATCAAGCATGTGCAAAGTTTCGACAGTAGCTCGGGATGATCGAAATACCTAGAATAGTTAGTATTGAGGGGGAGAGTAAAAATGTAAAGCAACACTAACTAATCTAGAGTGTTCTTGAAGCATCAACAAAATGACATAAATGTGTAAATTAGGATTTTCTAGAATTATGTTGAAATATGTAAATTATAAATAAATACCACAAAAGTAAAGATGTAGAATTATCCTAGGTTTTCTTTAAGTTTAAGGAATTCTAGAGAATTCCTTTAGATAAGAATAAACCAAGAAATATTTAGAATCTTTAGAATCCAAGAACAACATAGATACATTATTTTGCTTGGACTTCAAGGATCTCAAGCCTATAAATAGGAGGTGCAGCCCCATATGTGAGCCAAGAAAAACAAAAAACTAGAGAGTTAGTGAAGAAAAGTAAGTGAGTGTTAGACAATGTAAAAAGAGTATTCTCTAAGTGTCCATCCTTGTACATTCATAATAAAAGTTTCCTTCTTTCCAAGAGTCTGTCTCTCTTCCTTTTGTGTTAGTTTCTTCAACAGTCTTGCATTATTTTATAATTTTTGTTAGATTGTTTAATTTGACCTTTATTTTCTTTTGATGTAATTTTGATACTTCATAGTTTAAGAAAAAACTTATAAGCAAATAAAAAAGTTGAAAGATGAATTATTCAATTGAAGCTGAGTGTGAGTATATTTAAAATTACAAATATTCTCACTTTTGTTTGTTTCTTTTTTAAAATAACAAGTATTCTCTTTTAAAAATATATTTAGCTTCGTCATCTTTTGCAATGATAATAATAATTGTTATGAAAATTTATATATCTTATGATATTATTGTCTTTGATTTTTTTTAAATCAATACTTTTTTAAAACAAAAGTTATCCAAGTATTGATTTAAAAATAACTACAAAAAAATAGTAATATTTTTTTGAAATTTTTTCTTTATTCTAAAAGAGATTTCTTTTTTGCCAAACTAGCCGTTAATAATTTGAAGACGGACATAATGAGGATTAGGAATTAGAAGGAAGGAAAAACAAAGATGGAAAATATTTTAATAATTTGTTTAATAATAATAATTCTTTATTCTTATTTGTTTAAGGTTTTTTTTGTACTTTTTTACCTGAATAATTTTTTTTAATCAAATCAATAAATAAAGAAAATTATTTTTATCTATAATTTCAATATGGAGAAGTTTAATACCATATTATTATTAGGGAAATTACTATAAACAGAAAAAACATCAAACTATTTACAAATATAGAAAATTTTTACTGTTTATTAGTGATAGAATTCTATCGCAGTCTATCACTGATAGACTGTAAAATTTTTCTATATTTGTAAATAGTTTGGCTTATTTTTCTATATTTGAAAAGATCCCTAATTATTAACTAAAAATTTATAATTACTTTATTTTAGTTCAAAGATAAACTATTTAGATTTTGAAACTCAACAAAATATATATATATATGTGTGTGTATATATATATATATATAATTAAGCTTTAAAAACATATTTATAATAATAATTGGACTAACTTTTTGTGTCTATTTAAGATATATTTTATTAGTTTTTTTCTAAAAAAAAGGAAATCTTTCACAATAAAGTTAGTTATGAATAAAAAAAAAATTTAAGATTTAGATGTGTAATTTAAAATAAGTTTCAATTTATTTTCTTAAATTGACATTAAAAATAAAAGAAATGGAAAATTTTCAATAAGCTTAACTACTAGATATATTATAATCAGAAAATTGAAAGAAAGAAAAAACTAACAGGTATATTAAAATAAATTAAAATAAAAAGAATTAGGAAAAATCACTTATTACGATTTTATAAATATTTTATTATTTTTAAAAATATAAACAACTATAATAATACATTTCATTTTAAAAAAAAACATATAATATAATATTTGATAAATAAAACTGGAATATAACGTGCCTATAAAAACTAGTCTATATTAAAAGTCAAGTAGTTAGAGTGTGAAGTGCAAATATTAGTTTATACCAAGGATATAACCTAGAAGAAAAGTCTCAATTCCCATCCCGTAAAAATTATAAGTTGGCTATGTTCGCACGAGGTTTCCGGGGAAACATGTTTCGTGGAGTTGAACTTGTGTTTGTATAAACTTGATGTAGATGTGGTTCGATCTCTAGTACTTGATCCTCTGATTCTCTCTCAACTGAATGCGTGTGCTTGATGTATGGAAGCGGAGTGTCACAATCGTACTTGAAGTAAGTAGATTGTGACCCCAGTAAGGGAAAGACAGTGTAGACAGTGCAAGTGGCGACACGGGAGTGTCGACACATCTGGCAAAGACAGAGGGCCAAGAGAAGTGTCGTGATGCGACCGAGAAGGACGATGATGCAACACACCAAGATAAGTGGGCAAGCATGCTAGGTTGAGCATCAAGTAAGAAGACAAGTATCAATGCCATTGACAGTGTCAGTGACAAGCTCAGTGGGGATCATATGGGGCCCTGGGCCGTAACCTCAGAAGAAGATGCTTCGTCACGAGTTTGAACGAGCGGCTCTAGAGTTAGATCCATATTGATGGAATATAGAAGCACGTCAATTTTCAGGTCAATCGGAGTTCGGACGGGCGCTCTACGTTGGCGAGTGATGAATTGGCATTATGCACATGCAAGGGTGTCGAGGGGAAAAATGCTCATAATATATTATAAGGGGAGGCATGGTGTCAGCTCTCCACCACCCCTGGGCCTGATGGCTTAAGCGAGCTACCCTATGACACAGACATGTATCATGGCGTGGGTGAGCGTTGCGAGACAAGAGTCTCAGGCATCTTTCATTGAGAATGAGATCTCGTGGATAGTGTCGGACAGCACGGGTGTGCCGACATTGCGCCTTCTCCCATGAGTCGGAGGTTCGATATAGCACCCACTATACCGTTTTATCTCGACAACAATTTAGCATGGACACGGGAGGGTTCATGCCTCGATATGTTCGGATGGATGGATGTCCGAGTGGTCCAATGTCAGAAAAATGTCCATGGATTGGTTGTGACGATTCTCAACAAGTAGACCCGAGCAAGAGAGAGAAAGCTAATAACCTTAGCCTCATGTAAAGGCAAGGTCAAGCTACAAGACTTGAACTAGATTAAAGGCAAGTCGGATGGAGTCGCTTGATGAGGGAAAATACACATGCAGGCGACGTGGATGGCCGAATGAAGTTCAGTTCCACGTGAGTTCAATTCGGTTGAGGATGAGAGAATCTCGCCTAAGGTCCGACGAAGCTTCCAAAAGAATGGAGAAAGAGAATATTGGGGCTAGAGTTCCCTTTAAGGCTGACCAGGTACAAGTGAATGTCATGGTGCCACACGGTTGGAGAAGTCCAACTGTGACAAGTTGGTATCAGAGCCACTCTTTTTCGAGTGGAGTCGGACAAGATAAAAGAGAAAGGAACCCGAGGGTCGAATGGAAGACTTCACAGATGCATCAAGAGTGCTAGTTTGGCAAGGTGGATGTGAGTCATCATCAGAGACAGCGAGTGGGTTGAAGCCAGACTTCTTAGTACTCAAGGGTGTCGTCTGTCGATACGTCGTTGGGGGAAGTCTGTCCCGTCCGTAAGAAAGAACCAAACTCCTTTATGCCAAGAGTTTGGATGTTCCATTGGCAAGAAGATGTACCGAAGGTGTACCAGGTCGGTGGCTTCGAAAGAACCATTACCACCAGAAGGGATAGTGTTGATGGTTGCAAGCAAAAAGAATCGGGGGTCATGGAGACATGCATCGGTCAAGTGCAAGAGTTATGCATTCCGAGTCCGTATGGGCGGATGTCAGAGCTAGCAAGAGCCAAGTTGATTGGGAAGTAACTCACAAGAATGAGTTGTTGTCCCGTGAATGTGCTCCCTTATATGGAGCAGGTGTGTCCCTTAAGTCATTCCACATGCCAAAGTGGATGGCTTCATAATTGTTGGGGCCAGTTCGCATTGGAGATGACCAACAGTCTGGCAGTTCAGAATAAAGAAGTTGCATCAAGAGCGAGAGAAGCATCTTAGCAGCATCGCCACGACAGGTGGCCAGTGAGTTGGTTGGAGTGTAGTGTCAACAAAAAGAGGGCTGTGCTTTTAGCTTTCCGACTTCGCACCGTATTGGTGGGTACCACAGTGTACGTGGTTGGCTTGCGAGCCTCACCCCGAGGGGTGCACCCATTGTGCTGCTCAGAGAGTATGTGGTGGCCGTAGAGTAGGCCACAATTCCAGAGGGTGGAATGTAACCCTTGTTGTTGCTGAGGCGAGAGAATGCCAAAGCATTGCCATAGATTGTCTGGTGAGCCTCGGACGATGTTAGTCCCTGAAGGGGAAAGCCCACAACCATTGGCTTATTTTTTCCGTGCTTATGTTGCGAGTCTCGGGGCCAAGTCCTAAAATGGGGGCGCGAGGAGGTCCATGGGTGGAATAGCTCATAAGTAGTGTCGCTACGGGTTTGCGACGCGGAGCGACCGACGTTGTTCCCAAGAGGAGGAAAATGGAGTCGCCACTAGTTTTGATTTAGAGGGTGTGACTGGGCATCCAAAAGTATGTCAAATTGATCTGCAAAGAAAAGACAAAGGGTTCGGGGGTCTTTTGTGCATGGGGAAGGTATTAGCACCCATAACACTAGTTCAAAGAACGAATTTTTATTTTTCTCGTGTTATTAAAGAGAGGCCTTTTTATAAGAAAAAATATTTTTTGTTTTGATTTTTAAATGTCTCATATTCTATTGATCACTATTATTACCAATAATGAACAATAATTATGAGTGGCAAAATGCCATTAGAAAATTTATTTTAAATTTAATTTGGCATCCCAAAATAAATTCTTCACCTCAAGAATATTAGGAAAGTCAACGTCTTGACCTCCTGATCTCCGTCATAGGAAAGTTTTTTTTTAAAAGATTTGGTTTAATTATTTAAAATATTTATAAAAAATATTTCACAAAAATATTTATGAGTTTTAAAGGGAAGAATTTTTGCCGAAGATAAATTTTGATTAGTTTATTTGAAAAAAAAGAGAAAAAGAAACGTTTTAAAGAAAAATTATTTTTGAAAGGAAAGAAATTTTATAGAATCGAATTTACTTTTAGAAAAATATTTATGAATGATTATAGAAGTATTCAAATTTTATTTTAAAGAAATAAATGTCTTTTCTGAAAAAAGATTTTTTTTAAGTAATGCATATTTGCAACAAATATATTTTTTTATACAAGAATAGAATAAAATACATGTGTAAAATGAATTTTTTTTTATTAAAAGTTGGTTTAAAAGAAGACATATTAACATCAAATCTTGGCATCCCAAGATATTGATTTCTCACCTCTAGAATCCAAGTATCGGCATCCCGAGTATTCAAGATTCCGTTATTGGAAAATTTTAACAATAATTTGTTCAAAGATATATATAATACAAATATTAGGAATTTAAACAATTATATCATTAACAATATATCTTACATAATATATAAGGTAATCATTGATGAAATTTAAAATTTAAAGTTTAAGGCAAGGTTAATCAACTAAATAAAGATCTAAAACATTATTCATGAGATTTAAACTTTACAAGCAACTCAAAATATAAACAAATAAATTGGTCTATATGAGGCACAAATAAAATTGGTCTAAATATGATGCATAAATGAAATCGATCTAGAATAATATTGCTAAAATATACAAACAAATATGTAATTAAAAATGTCATATTTAGAAATAGGTAAAACTCATCATTTTCGACAATTTACGATCGCGAACGCTTCTTTTTGAGATGCAGGAAATAAAATAACAAAATGTGGAGAGAAAATTAGGTGGAGTGATTGTTGGAGGAAAAAAAAAAGAAATTTAGAAAATAAAATAAAATCAAAGGAGATAAGGAGAGAAAATGTGAGAGAAAAATTGACAGAAACCCTAAAATCTTTTTTGGTTTTTAGTCTATGTATTGTATGTGAGAAAGATAAAAAAAATCTGTTGAGAGGAAAAGAAAAAGTGCGCGAGAGAGAGAAAGTGTGTATGTGAGTGAGAAAAAGAAAAATGGCTAGGGTTTCTGTGTGTCCGTCGAATGTGTCCCAAAAACCTCAAATTTATAGAATTTTCAAACCTTTCTTGATTAGGAAAAAATAAATAAAATCAAATTTAAAAGGAAGAAAAATAATACATTTAATTTGAAAAGATTTTTATGATTTAAAAAAATATGTTGGTTTAAATATTTATTCCCAAATTTAATTAAATACAATTTTCCATAAACAAAAGATTTGATTAATCAAAATTTTATTTTCTCTACAAAAAAAAATCTTTTATTTTTATTTGATTAAAACATTAAAAGCTTCAAATTTTTATTCTCCCTAAATCACAAATATGAGAAAAAAAATAATAAAGAAAGTCTTTTATTTTATGAACATAAAAAAATTCTAAATTCATTTTCCTAAAATGCAAAAATGAAGAAGATGTTTTATTTATTTAAATAAAAAGAATGCAAATTAATTTTTTGTTTATTTTTATATAAACGCTAGAAAATTCGAAATTTGTGAGAAAGACACAAAATTACACAAAATAAAAAATGATGAAATAAAATTTCGGACAAATTTAGGGGTCTACAAGTAGTGTGCAAGTTCCATATTAGGTCTGATGCACGTTATTTCAGTGAGTTCGTTAGCAGCCAGCCCAAGTCGGGTCGTCATCGAGACGATGTCGAGATTAAGTGGGGGAGAGTATTGCAATCTCACGTGTCAAAGTGGATTGCACCCCCAAGTGTGTCATCTCGGACGATGACAATTTAAGTGGGGAAAAATGTTACAATCCTAAGAAGTTGGATTGTACCCCCAAGTATGTCATCGAGGACGATGACAGTTTAAGTGGGGGGAGTGTCACAATCATACTTGAAGTAAGTAGATTGTGACCCCACTAAGGGAAAGACAGTGCATACAGTGCAAGTGGCGACACGGGAGTGTCGACACATCTGGCAAAGAAAGAAGGCCAAGAGAAGTGTGGTGATACGACTGAGGAGAACGGTGCATCATCCAACACACCAAGATAAGTGGGCAAGCATGCCAGGTTGAGCATCAAGCAAGAAGACAAGCATCAATGCCATTGGCATTGTCAGTGACAAACTTAGTTGGGGCCATATGGGGCCCTGGGCCGTAACCTCAAAAGATGTTCCGTCACGAGTTTGAACGAGCGGCTCTAGAGTTAGATCCATATTGATGGAATATGGAAGCACGTCAAATTTCATGTCAATCGGAGTTCGGACGGGCGCTCTACCTTGGCGAGTGATGAATTGGCATTATGCACATGCAAGGGTGTCAAGGGAGAAAATGCTCATAATGTATTATAAGGGGAGGCATGGTGTCAGCTCTCCACCACCCCTAGGCCTGATGGCTTAAGCGAGCTACCCTATGACACAGACATGTGTCATGGTGTGAGTGAACGTTGCGAGACAAGAGTCTCAGGCGTTTTTCATTGAGAATGAGATCTCGTAGACAGTATCAAACGACACAGGTGTGCCGACATTGCGCCTTCTCCCATGAGTCAGAGGTTCGATATAGCACCCACTATACCGTTTTATCTCGGCAACAATTTTGCATGGACACGGGAGGGTTCATGCCTCGATATGTTCGGATGGATGGATGTCTGGGTGGTCCAATATCAAAAAAATGTCCATGGGTTGGTTGTGACGATTCTCGACAAGTAGACCCGAGCAAGAGAGAGAAAGCTAATAACCTTAGCCTCATGTAAAGGCAAGGTCAAGCTGCAAGACTTGGCCTAGATTAAAGGCAAGTCGAATGGAGTCGCTTGATGAGGGAAAATACACGTGCAGGCGATGTGTATGGCCGAATGAAGTTCAATTCTGCATGAGTTCAATTCAGTTGAGGACGAGAGAACCTCACCTAAGGTTCAACGAAGCTTAAAAAGAATAGGAAAAGAGAATATTGGGGCTAGAGTTCCCCTTAAGGCTGACCATGTACGAGTGAATGTCATGGTACCGTACGGTTGGAGAAGCCCGACCGTGACACGGAGCGCGCGTGGATGCACGTGAAGTTGAAGTGTGATTCAACTTCAAGTGTGATTCTAAGAAAGTTCAGTCCTCGAGTGTGATTCAACTTCAGGAGTTAGGGAGTCTTCTGATTGTAAGTAGAATTCTGTCTAGGTTCTCGAGTGTAAATTTTCTGAAGCTTTCAAATGAAGGAGAAGTCCTTTATTTATAGAGTTGTCAGGTGGGCTTTATGGGCTTGGGCTTGGTTGGTCCATGGACCTGGCCCTTGGGTCCAACTAATGGGGTTTGGGCTTGGTTGAATTTTGGCCCAAACATTAATAATTAATTGAACAAAAAGTAATTAATTTGATCCAACAGATGAAATCACGTGACACCATTGGGATTGGCCAATTTACGTCCTCAATTTCAATTTAGGACATATGTAACATTTAATTAGTCCCAAATTTAATTATTTCCAATTTCGCCATTAATTTGAGAAATGATGTGGCAATTTGCGATTGACCCAAAATTTCTCATTCAACCAGCTATAAATCCAAATAGTGAAATATGTTAGCCAAATTTTGTTTTGGTTTTTTTTTCTTTTAGCTATTGTCACATTTTTCGAGGAAAAAGGGTTTTGATTCATAAGTTTTGAACTTGGTTTCTATTTGGTCTTTAGGTTTTAAAATACTAAATTCTTGAGTTTAGAATTTTGTTTCTATTTGGTCCCTAAGTTTCAAGATTTACACTTTTACCTTTTTTTTCTTGGTAAATACTCATTTTTGGTCCTTGGTATTAATGTCTATTAATTAATTTAAAAGAACTAAATTAATTATAATTAAACTAGTTTCCACTATAATTATTGTCCATCACTATTAAGATTAATAAAAAATTTTACATCATAATTATTTTAAATTAATTAACTAAAAGTTAATGACAAAGAAAAAAATGAACATTAGTGAAAATTCGAGGGTAAAAAATATAAAATTTTGAAATCCAGGGAAATATGAAAACTACATTCGAAACTCAAGGGTAAAAGTCTAACATTTTGAAACCGAGAGACTAAATGAAAATTAACTTTAAAATTCCGGTAAAAGTATAACATTTTAAAATCTAGGTATCAAATGGAAACTACTTAAAAAATATAGGGACCATACAAAAAAATTTTGATCCCCCTTTCTAATCTTACTATATATAAAAGGCACAAATACGGATAATTTTTAGGTTTTCATTTTACTCTTATGTTTTATTAGAATATCTATTTTCCCCTCATAATCACATTTTTTCATGTTATTTTGTATGCACCTTTCATGTTTTTTCTTTTTTCTTTTTTCTTCATTTAATTTTACATTTCCTTTTTGTCGTTAGATCTTTCAACCGTTCATGCTATGTCCACATATCATTTCATATACTTTTTTTTTTTTTTTTACTTTTTCTACTTTTTTTCCTTTTTACTTTATGGATTCTCTTTGTTTTTTGCTTCGTTTTTTTCCCATTAACAAAGGATTAGTAAATTGAAATTTAGAATCATACATACACATCATTTAACAAATACAAATTCATTCATAGGATAACAATAGCTACACTGCTTACTCTTTTTTTTAAAGAAGATATAATTGTATACCAATAACTTATTTTTAGTACAAAAACTGCAGGAATGAGAGATCAAACTTTCCACCTTTAGGGAGGAAGATCGTGCCAATTACCGTTGAACTAAACTCACTTTATCCCAATAACTTATTTAAAAATACATGTAAATATAATTTAATAACTATTTCTAATAATGTATATCTATATTATTTTAAAAACACATGAAATTTGCTGGTGAGACTTTGAATTTTTTTAATCCCTGATTTACAAGAGTAGTTTCATAAAATTTGATTGGGAAAATTTTGAGCAAGGTACATTACTTTTTGTAGCTTATGAACTGACTTGATTCATATACTTTTTTTAGTTGCCAACATATCTTTGCCCATAGTTTCATGCATATTTTGCTATGAATATATTTTTGCATCATATTGCATTAAAAAAAAGCAAAAAAATTGCATGACCCACTACTAAAATATAGTGTTGTTCTAGCAATTTGTAACATTAAATATATTATGTTAGTTAATTCATACTTATATAATTGTAAAAATAGGATGCTAAATTTCTTAATTCACATTATGATAGTTATATTCCTTTTTATTCTAATTTGACATTTCCTTCAAAAAAAATTTTTAAAGGCCAACCAATTTAATACATAGAAACATGCTTGGGCAAAAATTAAATTTCAAGAAGAACTATATATATATGAAAATTTTCACAAATAGAAAAAATGTCAAACTATTAACAGAAAATAGTAAAAAAAAAAATACTGATAGACATTGATAGACTTCTATCAGCATCTATCAGCGATAGAGTTGTATCATTTCTATCACTGATAGACCCTGATAGACTTCTATCCACGTCTATCTCAACTATCTAAAAATTTTGTTATTTTGTGTAAATAGTTTCTCTTATTTTTTTATTTTTAAAATTTTTTCATATATATATATTTGCATTTTATATTGGTCGGATATGGATAGTGAGGGACCCTAAATCTCAAATCTACAAATAAGAAGAAAAAAATCAAGGAAAAATAAGAAAGAATAAAACACAAAAAATGTGAGAAAAGAACAGATACCTAGATAGAAAATACTCATGAAGCTAAAGAAAAAAAAAAAAAAAAAAACATAAAAACATGGATGGTCGGTGTTGTTATGAAGGATGAGATGCCTACTTGTGGGGAAAAAAATAACCATAGAAGCTTAAGAAGAAAAGAAGAAAAAAACCTAACAAAGCATGGAAAAAAAAGAGATAACCCTTAAGGTGATGAAAAATTTGAAGAGATGGGTACTTTTGATTTTGGGGCAAGAAAAAAAAATCTTAGAAGCTTAAAGAATGAAGAAAGAAAAAAAGTGAAAAAAGAGAGAAGATACATGTCTCAATAAGAAAAAAAAATCTAAAATTGAATAGGTTTAATACTCAAGGTTTATTGTTTAATGGTTAAAATAATGAACATGTTTGAATTAGTGTAAAAAAAGGGATATGTTTGAATTCTAATACTAGATAATTATTTCCTTCAACTTGATAAGTTTGAGTAATTTCTCTTTACATTCTAATTGTCCATGTGGAACTGATTGTAGCCACCTATTTTTGTCCTTTGTTTTATTTTATTTTTATTTCTTTCTCATTGTGTGCTAATTTTGGTTTTAAAAAATAATAAGTGAATAATTAAATAAAAGATTTTTAATAATTAATCTTTAAAAAAATATATTAGTAATAAAATATAAAAAGGGTTTCTTTTTAAGGAAATTATATATGTAGAAGGAGGGAAAATATTTTAGAAAGATCTTTTATTTAAGAAATTTTTGTATTAAAATGTTTGAAAGAATATTCTCATAATCAATTTTATTTTTTTTCCTTTTAAAACAAGTTTGATTGATCTTTTCCTAATTGTAGATATTTTTTTGGCAACTTCATTGCTTTTGGTGTTTGAAAAGGGAGGAGATTTGTTGATAAAAAAAACCATAGAACAGGGAAGAGAGATTTCTTGAGGAGAAACCTAGGGGAGGAGATTTCTTAATAAAAAACATAGAGAATTTTTTTACACAACCATAAACCCTAGAGAATCATGGAAAGAAAGATCAATCATCCACCCAATCCTTCCAAAAAAGTATGAAAATCCACAACACAAGAGAGTTCTACCTCGTTGGAGGTTGCATTCGGTAGGGCATTCGTCCCAAGGATCCGCATCTCGGACAACGGGTGGCTTCGTGTTATGGATTCAAACCTTCAACTTTTTTCTTCTCTTAGATCTAAAAAAGTAGAGAGAAAGAAAGGGTTATAAGGAAAAACTCATTTTTATTGCCATTATTTCTTCCATCTTCCATCTTCCATTTTTTGTTTTTATATTAATATCATGTGATATTTATCATTCTCTACCTTCACTAAGAATCACTATTACTATTTTATCTTTTATTTTTATTATTTTTGTGTTCATCTTCTTTCTCTTCATGGTATTTTTGTTATTATTGTTTTATTTTTTTTTTAAAGAAAGTAAAGTAAAAAAAGTAAGGGAAGAGAAAGAGGAAAAAAACATTTGAAAGAGAAAGAGAAAAGAGGGTTTAAATGATTTAATTTATTTTTTTTAAAAAAAGAATTTTAGTTGTTATTTATATATTATTTTTTTAGTAGTGTGTGGTACGGTGTTGGAAAGTGTGTGATGTATTGAGATAGATGGTTGATTTACCACCCATCACTCTTTTTATTTATTTATTCATTCATTTATTATTTTCATCATCATCATTATTATTATTATTATTATTATTATTATTATTATTAATTATTTTGAAAGAAAAGGAAAGAGATGTAATGCATCATTTAACATTTTAAATATTATCATTATCATCATTATTATTATTTATTTATTCATTATTCATCATTTGTTATTTGTTATTTTCTTATTTATTTTTATCATTTTGTATTTTCTTATTTTTTCTTATAATTTTATTTTGAGTATTGTACTTAATTATTTTGCTTTTTAAGTATTATATGGTGATATTATTTTAATGTGTCTTTATTATGTTTATTATGTCATTATCTTTAATCTTTTATTTGCGTCTTTTTTAAAAACTAAAAACCAACGATGAAATTTAGAAAATTTGGGAATCCGATTTTCTAAAAATCTTGAGGTGAGGAGTCGATTCTTTGGGAGTCCGAGATCGATCTCCAATATATTTTTATTAAAATTTTAATATGCTTTCTATATTTACCTAGTTCATCGTTATATTATGTTTTTACTTATAAAGTGTTTATGTTAAAACTTATTTGATTTCTAATTGAAATTTATCTATTTTTTTAAAATCCTTTTTATAATTCTTTTTTTTAAATCGTTTAAAATTTTCTTACAATCTTTTGCGTTTCGTTTTAGTCTTTAAAAATTAATCCATTATTTCCTAAGGTTTCATAATAATTTTTTTCTAATAACATGTTTTCAAGACCGTTTTCGTTAAAAAATTCCTACGAGGGAATCTAGAAATATCTGAGAGTCCATTTTTCTAGATTCTTAAGGTGAGGGATCATATCTTTGGTAGTTCGAGATTTTGATCCCAAGAAAAAATAAATTTAATTAATATTTTTTTTAAAAAATCCTTTTATTAAAAGGCTATTCCTACGACGGATTTGAGAAATTGTAATGTTTTCTCAATTTCTTGAGGTGAGGAAGTTTTCTTTAATTCTAATATAGCCTAATTGATGGAAATATATTCCACTTATTTTATGGGATCATTACTTCAAACATTGGAGTAATGAGGGGTAAAATAAGACATTTGTTTTTAAAAATTTCTTCCATAATTTTTAATTCAAGATAAAAAATGAATTGGCCACCGTTTTCTAAACGGGTGTTGTGGAGTACTAACACCTTCCCCATACACAAATGACTCCCGAACGCAACTCTAGTTTTCGCAGACCATTTCATTGATTTTTACTTAAAAATTGTTTGCTTTATTTCGGTGTCCAATCACACCGTAAAAAAGATTGGTGGCGACTCATTTTTATTTTATTTTTTAAAATTAACCCTTTTTTAGGACGTCGGCCGCTCCGCGTCGTCTTGAGCACGTGGCGACACTAATCATACAAAAGTTAAACATTTAATTAAAACTTTTCTATAATAGAATTTTCCACAGGAAATCCTTGCCCTGATCCCCATGGAGAATTTGACGGGGACGAAAAATGAAATTGAGAGCAGGGACGGAGAGAAGGGAAGCCATCTCTAGCCCTACCTCGCCCTGTGGACATCTCTACAAATATGGTTATGGTAGTAGTTACAAGACTTTTGCTATTTTGAAACTTTTAAATTTTATGATAAATTATAATTTAATGCAAAAAAAATTAAGTGATATAAGAAATAAACTTTTGGTATTCCTTATGGTTCGCATGAGATTTTGATAAATGAAATTTAATTCGTGGAAATGGACTTGATTTTATTGATTGTAATATAAGTGTTATAGTCTCTAGTTTTTATCCTATGATTTTTTTTCTCTCAAATGCATAAACTTTATTCCTTAAGGTTGTTGATCTTCTTGGATGATCGGTCTTTGAGCTTAGCTTGATGATTTTCTTAGAGGACCGACCTTTGGACTATGATCTTCTTGGATAATACGCTTATGGGCTTGATGATCTTCTATGATGATAAGCTTTTGGGCTTGATAATCTTCTTGGATGATAAGCTTTTGGGCTTGATGATCTTCTTAGAGGATCGGCCTCTGGCTTGTTGATTGGCTTAGATCGGCCTTTGGCTCGTTGATCGATCAGCTTGGATAAGCCTCTGGCTGTTGATCAGCTTGGATCGGACTTTTTGATCGGTTTGGATCTTGTTGATTTGTTGACTTTGATTTGAGGGATGCTTCATTTGTTGAAGAAGTCTTCTCGTCTTTGAATCTTCTGAATTCTAAATGTTGAAATTCTCTGAACTCTCTAACTCCTGGATCTCTTACTCCCCAAATGAATGGTGATCTCCTCTATTTATAGAGTTTTGGGAGGCCTCATATGGGCTTGGGCTTAATTGACTTTGGGCCCAACTTTTAGCCTTAGACTTAAATTAATCTATTTTAATATATTTTTATTCAAGTTTGACCCAATTTATTTCAATAAACTTAAAATAACCTAGCTTCAGGCCCAATCGCCACGTGGCATAATTTGATTGGACTAGCTGACATTGTCCAATGGATCAATGTTTTGACAAGTGACGTCATCATGATTTGCCAACTTTCACGTCTTTAATTTTAATTTACACGTGTAAGTTTATAATTGATCTCAAATTTATCAATCATTAATTTAGATTAATGATGTGACAATTCATTATTGACCAAAATTTCTAAGTCAACAATCCTTATATTTATTATATTGATGATCAATTTTTATTTTAAAAGATATTGAAATGCTCATTCTATTATTTCTGAAGTTTAATAAGTCAACAATCCTTATATTTATTATATTGATGATCAATTTTTATTTTAAAAGATATTGAAATGCTCATTCTATTATTTCTGAAGTTTAATTTATAATTATTGGTCCAGAAATATGTACAATTCACGTGAAATCTTATAGTTCTAATTATTTTTTTAAATAGTAATTTTTTGGCATATAATAAATAAATATTATACAATTTTGTTTTAGTTACTATCAACTTTTAAAAACTATATAATGTAACAATTTTTATTTTAATGTTCTTATATTATAGTTTTGTTTTTTTTTTAAAAAAACTTCTATCTAGTACAAGGAGAGAAAAGTTGTTCTAGTAATTAAATTATCGAATTAAGATGTTAACATTTATAATGAATAACTTTTATTCTAATATTTTTTTTATATTCGTGAGTGTCCGGGCCAGCTTACGCCCACCTCGACTAATCTCACGGGACAACCCACCCGACCCTACAATAGGCGGGGTGTCAGCTTACTCGTACGATATTAAATCCTAGATAAGTGGCCACCATGAATTGAACCCACAACCCCTAAGCCCTTTGGCTTTTTTTGAATATTCTAATGTTATTATATCTATTGTGAAATCACACAAAAGAATGCACTATTTCACCGTATTAATTACTAATTTCATTCAATTAAATCATCTACTTTTTTGTATTTTCTCTAAACTTTGGATTCATGAAATTATATTTTTAAGAATGTAAATGCAAGTATTTATTGTTTTTTCTTTTATACTTCCATCTTATATATACATTGGAAGAGTCAATGCACCAATTCGATGTGCGCCACCTCAACCCCCAACAGATGCATCCAATTGACATCTATTGCATCCTATCTCAAAACATCCATATCAATTGCACTTATTCGACCTAAGACTTTATTTTTTAAATATATAAATTTATTCCGTAAACAAAAATTAGAAAACCCACATATAATATTCGACCTAAGACTTTATTTTTTAAATATATAAATTTATTCTGTAAACAAAAATTAGAAAACCCACATATAAAATATTGCAAATAGCCTCACTACTGATATACATTAGAAAGCCCATTTTTTTATAAGTGTTTCACACTTCTTAAAAGTACATTTTTTTTCATACAACAATTGTGGAGATGAGGATTCGAACCTTCAACCTCTAGAGAAAGGTCATGCTAATGACCGTTGAGCTAAGCTCACCTTACTCTTTAGAAAGCAAATTTAGATTTTAAGCAAATTTAAAAAAATGGTTTATCTTTGATTTCGAGCATCTCATTCTCATTAAACAAAATGGAATATATTTAATGACAATCTTATTAATTATATAATTTAATACTTAAATATTAAATTATAATTTATGAGACATTCATTAAGTATATTAATTGGTTGATTTAATTAATTACAAATTACTTACTTTTTCAAATATTTATAATTAAAATTATTATTTGATTCTTAACTAATGAATTTTTATCCATACATTAAATGATACTTGTGGCAACGTCATCGCGACGTAAAGCGGTCGACGTCCTTCCCTAAGGGTCTCTTCTAAGGTGAAAGATTTAGAGCCACCACCAACCATTTTTGGGTGTGATTGATCACCCATTTTAAAAGAAAAAAAAAACGGTCGGCTCTTCAAAGATAGGTTCAGGGGTTATTGAGTGTAGGGAATGTATTAGCACCCTACAACACAACCTTTTATTTTTGTTATCCAAATTATTTTATTAAAGACGGTCTTTATTTGAAAAAAAATTATTTTATTACAAAATATTTGTTAAAAAATGTAAATGAATTAAATAAATATAACTAATTGAATAGTTTCTAGCTAGATGTGTTCTCTTACGGTCAACTTAAATACCTCAGCTAACACAGAACTATTCTTATAGTCAATTTATTTAAAATTCATTGTCAAACTTTATTTTATTTGAAAAATCCAATAAAAAAAATTAAATAATACTTAAATATCAAAATTTAATTTAGATAATGACTCACTAAATTACACTCCAACATTAAAAATAAATTAGAGTTGCATTTTGTGAGCAGACCAACGTCCATCAATTTATTATCATGTTAATATTTGAAATTAATTAGAAAAATATTAGGATTAACACGATAATTAAAGTAATGTCTCATGTGGATCAACTCATATTTTATAAGTAAAATATGAATCAACCCTTATGAGCGGTGTAAGTAAGCCCTTCAAAAAAGGATTAAAATTCATTTTATAAATCAAGGTGAAAACCAAATTGACATTTTATTTAAAGCATTCAAATATGAATGAAATTGAAATTCATTTGAAGATTTTTAATTAAAGTTGATATTGAAGTATTTTTAGAAACTCCAAACTAGAATAATTTAAAAATTCATAATCAAATTGAATTTTATTTAGAGAATTCAAATTAAAACAAATTTGAAATAATTTATAAATTAAACGTGAATGAAATTGAAATTCAATTGACAAATGAGAATTAGAACCAAGTTAAAATCGATTTATGACAATGTTAAATTAAAGTTGAAATTGATATGATTTTTAGAAATTCCAAATTGAAATGATTGAAAATTCATTTAAATCAAAGTGAATAAAAGCTAAATTAAAATTTTATTTAGAACATCCAAATTTGAGTGCAATTGAAATTCAATTGAAAACTTTGAATTAAAATCGAGTTAAAATCCACTTATAAAAATTTCAAATGAAAGTTGAAATTGAGATGTTATTTAAGAAATTCATAATTGAAATGGTTTAAAATTCATTTTAATCAAATTCAAGGGATTGACACCAAATTTATATTGAAATTCTTTTTCAGAACTCCAAATTGAGATCAAAATGAAATCTAAAATACATGTATTAAAGTCAAACCAAATTCAATTTTATTTAGAAATTTTAAATTAGAAAATAAGTTATTTGGAAAACTAAATTAAAACTAAATTGAAACTTTACTTAAAAATTGTAATTAAAACAAAATGAGATTTTTTTAAAAAGAAAATTAGAATCAATTTGAAAATTATTTGGAAAAACCCATTTCAGCTAATTAATAAATAAAAATTTCAAAATAATATCAAATTGAATTTTAAAAGGATGGAAAAAGAGTTTTGGAATAATAAATAAATAATAAAATGAATAAGTGATGGGGCCCACAAACTTTACCAAAATTCCTTTCCACCTTCTCTTTCCTCTCCCCCCTTTCTCTTCCTTCTCCAATCTCTCAACTTCTCCTTCAATGGTGGATGATGAGCTGGGTTGTTATGGGTCGCTAGATTTGTGTCGTGGTTCGTTTGCAGTCGAGGGGTGTTCAGTTGGATGAGCGAGGTGTTGAAATTGGTATACACTCACCGGAGTTGTTCAATCAAAGAAACTTCCTTCAAACTTTGCTACAATTGGAGAAGACACTTTTCAACAGACCTCGTACATCGGAATATTTTCAAAAAAGAAAGGAAACGAAAAAGATGACGTCATGCATTGGAATGACATTCCCTCAATTTCATAACTCAAACAAATTTTTTGTGAATTTTGGGCGTTTAGACGCCATAGACAGCTTCTCGATGTTGTGCTCTCTTATTCTCAATTCGTGCAACATCATTTCTTTTAACTTGGAAGCTCCAATTAAGGCCCAATTGGCCCAATTAGATCATATTATAATCCAAATCACTGATATCGTTCCAATTCATCAAATAGCACAAAGCAGTCAAATATATACGCGAGAGCACCAAAATACATTGCAAAATTGTGAATTATATGATACGTTGGTGAAAACGCGTCTGTGTTGAAAGAAAGTTGCTAGAATTTATAAATAACCGACAAACGATGACGGTTTTAAAATGTCATCAAACGGCAAATTTGATGGTGGTACTCAACCGACGTCCAATTCAAGGATAACGTAATTGTTTGAGCCTACATTTTTTTTATTGCTTTTAAGAGCGCTAGAAATGGTTGCAGAAACAAAATTAGACGCTTTATTGGTTTGTTAAAGTTGATTACAAATAAATCTGTTGAAAATCACATTTTAAACACAGGTTGATTCTCACACACTTATTAAAATCAGTCGCACGGGCATTCAACAAGGCATTAACATATTTGATTTCTTTAAATAAACAAAAAAAAAAAAAAACGCAAAAGAAAATAAAGCCAGCACGTTGCTTTTGGAAACTTTGAAAGCATCATTGACAAACTTCAAAAACAAAATTTCGATTTTGGGTTGTTAGTTATATTGTGAAAGCTTCTTGCCAAAAAGATTTCTAACAAATTCCGTGTTTTGGTTGTTTCTCTACAACGAAAAATGTTATTTTTAGCTTTTATGCCAAAATGTTACGTTACTTTCAATTGAGAAGGAAATGCTATATAAAAAGGAAGCAATAGAAGGAGATGGGCAAACACAGAGCAAAAATGGTGTCAATTGGTTCTTCTAATGTGTTTTTCGGAGCTTGTGCTCTCGTACTCCTTGGGTTGCACATTACAATCTATCAAGCAGATGCCAAAAATAATTTTATAGTCGACGAAGGCGACTCTATTATAGAAAACGAATTAAGCGGCCAGAATTTAAAGCATCAGAAAACGCGTATGCATTTCTCACTAGGGAAACGCAAGAGAGTACCTGACTTAGCTCCACCTTTCAGCTTGGGAATACTATCCAATAAAGAACGCACTCCCCCGTCTGGACCGAGTCAAAGAACTTCAGACAATACACCTCCCCCGCCGCATGCCTCATCCATCGTTTTACACAAGCAATCCGGGATCAGCTATGGAATATTACCAAAAGGCGTGCGCATTCCTCTGTCTGCGCCGAGTCAAAGGACTTCTGAGAGTCCACCTCCCCCACCACATGTCCCATCCGTCGTTTTACACGAGGAATCTGGGATCAACTTCGGAGTATTACCAAAAGGAGTGCGTATTCCTCTGTCTGGGCCGAGCAAAAGATTTTCGGACTATCCACCTCCTCCACCGCATGCTCCTTCCGTTGTTTTACATGAAGAATCTAAGATCCATTTTGCGAGGTATCCTAGAAATGCACCTATTCCACCATCTGCTCCAAGCGGACGGGTACCATTATGAGTACCTCCTAAGGCCCGATCTTCGTCGCAATCCCCATCAGTCAAGAGTTCTTGTTACTGCTTTTAATACAAGTGTTCTGACGATATTTTAATTCACACTCCTTCAATTAAACCGATATGTAAGATGGGGTTCTACAAGTTTATGAAAAAAGAATATATTGTGAGAGGTAATTTGGGCGATTGTAGCTTTTATCTATTATAATTGCCTCTCTTTCTAATACTTTATAATTCTTAGGCTATGTTGAAATAATCGCCGCTTCTTCATCTGTTAAGAATGTAGCCATAAAGCTCTAATAAATCACATAAATGAGTGTATTTTATCGTCATTTTCTAATTGTATTCCCTTCGAAACTTTCTTGCTCTTTTTATGACTTGTTGTTGAATTATTGTATTTCAATAAAATAAATTGCTTAATACGGCTTTTCTGAAATATATTTATATTGTGAAAACGTTTTCTAATTTTTAAATAACAATTATAGTTGATAGTAAAAATGAGAAATTAGTTTGAGTGTTGAGAAAATATAAAGTTACTATACATGCTAAGATTATAACGATGACAATATTATATCACATGAGTGTACAACGTCAATTTTTAATCTCTGTAGTAGATTGAGTATGTGAGTATCGTCCTCAGGATTGACCTCGTTGTTGGTTAAGTATTGTAGTTGCCAACCGCTTGACCTATTTTGAGAACCGAGCAGATGAAGTTGAACTTATCTACAATATTCCTAAGATTTACTTTGTAGGAGAAAACAATTGGAGAAGACACTTTTCAACAGACCTCGTACATCGGAATATTTTCAAAAAAGAAAGGAAACGAAAAAGATGACGTCATGCATTGGAATGACATTCCCTCAATTTCATAACTCAAACAAAATTTTTGTGAATTTTGGGCGTTTAGACGCCATAGACAGCTTCTCGATGTTGTGCTCTCTTATTCTCAATTCGTGCAACATCATTTCTTTTAACTTGGAAGCTCCAATTAAGGCCCAATTGGCCCAATTAGATCATATTATAATCCAAATCACTGATATCGTTCCAATTCATCAAATAGCACAAAGCAGTCAAATATATACGCGAGAGCACCAAAATACATTGCAAAATTGTGAATTATATGATACGTTGGTGAAAACGCGCCTGTGTTGAAAGAAAGTTGCTAGAATTTATAAATAACCGACAAACGATGACGGTTTTAAAATGTCATCAAACGGCAAATTTGATGGTGGTACTCAACCGACGTCCAATTCAAGGATAACGTAATTGTTTGAGCCTACATTTTTTTTTATTGCTTTTAAGAGCGCTAGAAATGGTTGCGGAAACAAAATTAGACGCTTTATTGGTTTGTTAAAGTTGATTACAAA
This sequence comes from Lagenaria siceraria, assembly GCA_002890555.2. NCBI lineage: Eukaryota > Viridiplantae > Streptophyta > Magnoliopsida > Cucurbitales > Cucurbitaceae > Lagenaria > Lagenaria siceraria. The sequence goes on from CM016485.1 coordinate 14,835,137, forward strand.
TAAATCTGTTGAAAATCACATTTTAAACACAGGTTGATTCTCACACACTTATTAAAATCAGTCGCACGGGCATTCAACAAGGCATTAACATATTTGATTTCTTTAAATAAACAAAAAAAAAAACGCAAAAGAAAATAAAGCCAGCACGTTGCTTTTGGAAACTTTGAAAGCATCATTGACAAACTTCAAAAACAAAATTTCGATTTTGGGTTGTTAGTTATATTGTGAAAGCTTCTTGCCAAAAAGATTTCTAACAAATTCCGTGTTTTGGTTGTTTCTCTACAACGAAAAATGTTATTTTTAGCTTTTATGCCAAAATGTTACGTTACTTTCAATTGAGAAGGAAATGCTATATAAAAAGGAAGCAATAGAAGAAGATGGGCAAACACGGAGCAAAAATGGTGTCAATTGGTTCTTCTAATGTGTTTTTCGGAGCTTGTGCTCTCGTACTCCTTGGGTTGCACATTACAATCTATCAAGCAGATGCCAAAAATAATTTTATAGTCGACGAAGGCGACTCTATTGTAGAAAACGAATTAAGCGGCCAGAATTTAAAGCATCAGAAAACGCGTATGCATTTCTCACTAGGGAAACGCAAGAGAGTACCTGACTTAGCTCCACCTTTCAGCTTGGGAATACTATCCAATAAAGAACGCACTCCCCCGTCTGGACCGAGTCAAAGAACTTCAGACAATACACCTCCCCCGCCGCATGCCTCATCCATCGTTTTACACAAGCAATCCGGGATCAGCTATGGAATATTACCAAAAGGCGTGCGCATTCCTCCGTCTGCGCCGAGTCAAAGGACTTCTGAGAGTCCACCTCCCCCACCACATGTCCCATCCGTCGTTTTACACGAGGAATCTGGGATCAACTTCGGAGTATTACCAAAAGGAGTGCGTATTCCTCCGTCTGGGCCGAGCAAAAGATTTTCGGACTATCCACCTCCTCCACCGCATGCTCCTTCCGTTGTTTTACATGAAGAATCTAAGATCCATTTTGCGAGGTATCCTAGAAATGCACCTATTCCACCATCTGCTCCAAGCGGACGGGTACCATTATGAGTACCTCCTAAGGCCCGATCTTCGTCGCAATCCCCATCAGTCAAGAGTTCTTGTTACTGCTTTTAATACAAGTGTTCTGACGATATTTTAATTCACACTCCTTCAATTAAACCGATATGTAAGATGGGGTTCTACAAGTTTATGAAAAAAGAATATATTGTGAGAGGTAATTTGGGCGATTGTAGCTTTTATCTATTATAATTGCCTCTCTTTCTAATACTTTATAATTCTTAGGCTATGTTGAAATAATCGCCGCTTCTTCATCTGTTAAGAATGTAGCCATAAAGCTCTAATAAATCACATAAATGAGTGTATTTTATCGTCATTTTCTAATTGTATTCCCTTCGAAACTTTCTTGCTCTTTTTATGACTTGTTGTTGAATTATTGTATTTCAATAAAATAAATTGCTTAATACGGCTTTTCTGAAATATATTTATATTGTGAAAACGTTTTCTAATTTTTAAATAACAATTATAGTTGATAGTAAAAATGAGAAATTAGTTTGAGTGTTGAGAAAATATAAAGTTACTATACATGCTAAGATTATAACGATGACAATATTATATCACATGAGTGTACAACGTCAATTTTTAATCTCTGTAGTAGATTGAGTATGTGAGTATCGTCCTCAGGATTGACCTCGTTGTTGGTTAAGTATTGTAGTTGCCAACCGCTTGACCTATTTTGAGAACCGAGCAGATGAAGTTGAACTTATCTACAATATTCCTAAGATTTACTTTGTAGGAGAAAACAATTGGAGAAGACACTTTTCAACAGACCTCGTACATCGGAATATTTTCAAAAAAGAAAGGAAACGAAAAAGATGACGTCATGCATTGGAATGACATTCCCTCAATTTCATAACTCAAACAAAATTTTTGTGAATTTTGGGCGTTTAGACGCCATAGACAGCTTCTCGATGTTGTGCTCTCTTATTCTCAATTCGTGCAACATCATTTCTTTTAACTTGGAAGCTCCAATTAAGGCCCAATTGGCCCAATTAGATCATATTATAATCCAAATCACTGATATCGTTCCAATTCATCAAATAGCACAAAGCAGTCAAATATATACGCGAGAGCACCAAAATACATTGCAAAATTGTGAATTATATGATACGTTGGTGAAAACGCGCCTGTGTTGAAAGAAAGTTGCTAGAATTTATAAATAACCGACAAACGATGACGGTTTTAAAATGTCATCAAACGGCAAATTTGATGGTGGTACTCAACCGACGTCCAATTCAAGGATAACGTAATTGTTTGAGCCTACATTTTTTTTTATTGCTTTTAAGAGCGCTAGAAATGGTTGCGGAAACAAAATTAGACGCTTTATTGGTTTGTTAAAGTTGATTACAAATAAATCTGTTGAAAATCACATTTTAAACACAGGTTGATTCTCACACACTTATTAAAATCAGTCGCACGGGCATTCAACAAGGCATTAACATATTTGATTTCTTTAAATAAACAAAAAAAAAAACGCAAAAGAAAATAAAGCCAGCACGTTGCTTTTGGAAACTTTGAAAGCATCATTGACAAACTTCAAAAACAAAATTTCGATTTGGGTTGTTAGTTATATTGTGAAAGCTTCTTGCCAAAAAGATTTCTAACAAATTCCGTGTTTTGGTTGTTTCTCTACAACGAAAAATGTTATTTTTAGCTTTTATGCCAAAATGTTACGTTACTTTCAATTGAGAAGGAAATGCTATATAAAAAGGAAGCAATAGAAGAAGATGGGCAAACACGGAGCAAAAATGGTGTCAATTGGTTCTTCTAATGTGTTTTTCGGAGCTTGTGCTCTCGTACTCCTTGGGTTGCACATTACAATCTATCAAGCAGATGCCAAAAATAATTTTATAGTCGACGAAGGCGACTCTATTGTAGAAAACGAATTAAGCGGCCAGAATTTAAAGCATCAGAAAACGCGTATGCATTTCTCACTAGGGAAACGCAAGAGAGTACCTGACTTAGCTCCACCTTTCAGCTTGGGAATACTATCCAATAAAGAACGCACTCCCCCGTCTGGACCGAGTCAAAGAACTTCAGACAATACACCTCCCCCGCCGCATGCCTCATCCATCGTTTTACACAAGCAATCCGGGATCAGCTATGGAATATTACCAAAAGGCGTGCGCATTCCTCCGTCTGCGCCGAGTCAAAGGACTTCTGAGAGTCCACCTCCCCCACCACATGTCCCATCCGTCGTTTTACACGAGGAATCTGGGATCAACTTCGGAGTATTACCAAAAGGAGTGCGTATTCCTCCGTCTGGGCCGAGCAAAAGATTTTCGGACTATCCACCTCCTCCACCGCATGCTCCTTCCGTTGTTTTACATGAAGAATCTAAGATCCATTTTGCGAGGTATCCTAGAAATGCACCTATTCCACCATCTGCTCCAAGCGGACGGGTACCATTATGAGTACCTCCTAAGGCCCGATCTTCGTCGCAATCCCCATCAGTCAAGAGTTCTTGTTACTGCTTTTAATACAAGTGTTCTGACGATATTTTAATTCACACTCCTTCAATTAAACCGATATGTAAGATGGGGTTCTACAAGTTTATGAAAAAAGAATATATTGTGAGAGGTAATTTGGGCGATTGTAGCTTTTATCTATTATAATTGCCTCTCTTTCTAATACTTTATAATTCTTAGGCTATGTTGAAATAATCGCCGCTTCTTCATCTGTTAAGAATGTAGCCATAAAGCTCTAATAAATCACATAAATGAGTGTATTTTATCGTCATTTTCTAATTGTATTCCCTTCGAAACTTTCTTGCTCTTTTTATGACTTGTTGTTGAATTATTGTATTTCAATAAAATAAATTGCTTAATACGGCTTTTCTGAAATATATTTATATTGTGAAAACGTTTTCTAATTTTTAAATAACAATTATAGTTGATAGTAAAAATGAGAAATTAGTTTGAGTGTTGAGAAAATATAAAGTTACTATACATGCTAAGATTATAACGATGACAATATTATATCACATGAGTGTACAACGTTAATTTATAATTAATAAGGTATTCATTAGATATATTAATGGTCAGTTTAATTATAAATTACTCATTTTTTCCAATATTTATAACTAAAATTATTATTTAATTATTAATTATGAATTTTTATCAATACATTGAATAATATTTATTATTTAATTAATTAATCTATTAAGATTATTTAAGATTATCAGGTTTCTAGGGAAATTGAAGTCATTATGGTTAGGTCCATTCGTGATCAAAGAGGTTTTCCCCCACGGTGCCATAGAACTGACAAATGAAGACGACACAAAAGTTGAAGCCCTATTATGGAGTAAAATTCAATCGCGAAAAGGCCTCTAAGACCTAGGCAGCTCAAACTAAGGAGTTGAAGGTGGTCCTTACGATGAACACGAACACATCATATCAGGGACGCATCTCATCTTTTTTGTCTTTTTATCGCTTTGTTTTCTTTGTTTGTTTTATTGAATTGTTGTTTTGAGATATTGATTGGCTATTTGTTTGAATGCTTTGAATTATAAATTTGATTTGGTAATGTATTTAACTTTGTAAAAAATTGATTGAGCGTTGCACAAGGTAAATGAAACTTATGAACTAAAAAATAATGGTTGTTAATAACAAAAGTGAGATGCATATCACCCAAGTAAGGAGGAAAAGAAAAACACCTTTATCATCCCACAGATCAAGCATGTCTAGTGTTCTCATTGCAAAATGCATAAACATAAACAAAAAAAACTCAACTCAACTTATCAAAATAGATAAATTCGACAAGGTAATAAAACTTATAAACTAAAACAAATTCAATAGAAACCATTAACAACTAATTGAAAGACAACTAATCGGTTCAAAGCAAGTAAGCCTATCAATCAAGAAAAGCCTAAAAGCAACTATTTTCATTTAGAAAAATGCAAGCCTAAAAGCAACTATTTTCATTTAGAAAAATGCATAAACATAAATAAAAATACTTATAAGCTTATAAGCACAAACTCATGGAAAGCATAACCAAACTTATAAACCCAAGCAAATAACTTTAACAAAACTAAGAGAGAAGAATAATAAAAATCGACTTCATCGGGCATAAACCAAAAAAATTATAAACAATTAAACATAGGCAATTCAATTTATATTAATGGTTAGTGTAATTATAAATTACTCAGTTTTTTCAAATATTTTTAATTAAAATTATTATTTAATTCTTAATTAATGAATTTTTATCAATATATTGTATGATATTTATTGTTTAATTAATTAATCTATTAAAATTATTTAAGATTGTCATGTTTAATTTCATTAATTAAATGCAAACATAAATTTTGTTGATAGAATTTTGATAACATTTCTCATGCACAACCATCTTCAATTGTAAGACATTTCATTCTCAGGCATATTATTCCCAAATGTTCCTTAATTTCTGACATCTATAAAATCTTAAACCAAACGATCCTTTAGTGAAAGAAAAGGTGTCATGGAAGAGAAGAAAAATTTGTAGTTCCTCTTTAAATGTCTAAGAAATTCATAGAAATTGATTGAAAAATACAAGTACTCAATCACAAGTTGCCACATGCCAATATTTTTTCTTTTTAAAAAACATACTTTTTAGATAGTTTTTTCCCTATTATAATTGAGAAGGGTGCATGGAGCCACACCCAAGTATTACTCAAATGGTCTATAAAAGCCTAATCAATCTTTCTTAGTTTTCTTCTTTTAGTTGATATTTTAATAGGAAAATTTTTACGTATAAAAAAAAATGTCAAACTATTTACAGAAAATAGCAACAAAAAAAATACTAATAGACATTGACTTCTATCGGCATCTATCACTGATAGACTTCTATCATTTCTATCACTGATAGACCCGGATAGACTTCTATCAGCGTATATCACAACTATTTAAAAATTTTGCTATTTTCTATAAGTAGTTTCCCTTATTTTTCTATTTTTAAAAAGTCCCAATTTTTCTAACTTTTTTTACCTATCCCCTTTTCAATAAAATTTTCACCTTTATATTTATCATCAACTAATTTTAAAATTCACTAATGATGAGTGACTAAATTAAAAAATAAAAATGCATACGAGATTAACATATATATATATATTTAGTTTAATTTTTATTTTAAGATTTTGTTGCTTTTGACTTTATTTATTTGTTCACACGAAGTTTTCGGAGAAGCATAGTTCGTCGTGGAGTTGAACTTGAGTTTATGTTGCTTTGTGCGAGTGTGATTCGATCTCTAACACGTTATCATTTGATTCTCTTTCTTTAATGTGTACGCTTAACTTGAAGAGGGGGAACACGTGAAGATTCTTGAAGTTGAAGTCTTCGAAGAATATTTTTTTATCTTTGAAGGACTTTAGTCTTCAAGTATCGTTCAGTCTTCAGGAGCTTAGAGAGCTCTAATGATTGGTTAATTCTCCCTAAGTTCTCTTTTGAGCTTTAGTTCCTAAACCTCCAAAATGAAGGAGGACTCCTCTATTTATAGAATTCCTATGTGGGGCAATGTGAGCTTTGACTTAGATGACCTTTGATCCAATCAATTAGATTTTGGAGTAGTTGGTCCTTGGGCTAAATTTTAATCATTTGTAATTTTTTCGTTAATTTGAGAAATCAAATGTAGTGATTTATGATTGGACAAAACTTTTTATTCATTAAATACCTCCTTTTCGATAGTTATTCACAAAATGAATAAATCTCGAGAAAGATGACTTGGAATAAAAATACAATATCTATATTTTCCTTAATTTTGACTCTTTGATTGAGAAGCTAGTGCTCACCTCCAACCACATCCGTGACAAGCCTGAGGTCTTTTCCCAGCATATTGGCCACGTTGGTGCACTCCTTCACAACAATGCACATGCGTTAATTTAGGATGTGACATATTGGTATTCTACCTTTTTTTCCAAAGTCGATCAATGCATCAACTTCAACCATCTTGGTTACAGGACCTGACTTCCCCTCATATCATATATATTGGTTGGCATGTTAGGCACTTTGGTGCACTCCTTCACAGCAAGACGTACACGCATGTGTCGACTTAAGAATGTGATCTATATTGATATTCTCCTTTTTTGTGAAGCTAGTATTTGCATAACCTCTCCAACCATAAGCTAGTGCATCCATCTTATGTTTCTCATATGCCCATAAAGACATTATGCATTTTCATCATTTTCAAATTGATAGTCCACATACTTCGTCTTAATTAATAAAGTCTTTGCTAGTTTGGTAGTGACCTTAGTTTCATCCAATGGAAAGATAAAAGGGTCACTGAGTCATTCATCTTAATTACAATTGTAAACTAAAGAACATTACACTATCCTCCACTTGCTCCACCACATATATTCTTTGTTAGTTTAATTTCAAGTTTAGGCTCAAAATTAACTTCTTTTTTTTTTTTTTCATTTAGAAAATGTCTGGAAAGCAAAAATGTAATAAGGATTACTAGAAATCAGAAGAATATTGAATGTGTGATGAATCGAGGGCAGAATGAAAATGGAATCGTGAAACATGAAAACGGTAGAAAAAAGGGTTGGGATGAAAACTGTCAGAACGATAAGTATAGTATTACAAATCGGACCTAAAATGATCAATTCAAACATGGGTTTTGGATTACATTACAACCCAATCCCATTCCAAACCGGCCCCCGAACCAAATAATTATTTTAGTCATTTTGAAGTTTTATAAATTAATAGTTTTTAAATGTATCTAATATATACTAACAATATATATATAATTTTCATCATTATGTAATGTATGTATCTAACACATTAATAAAAAGAATATAATATTTTTCTCTTTCATATTTGATTTATCTAATACATTAACATATGAATATGAACAATAATTCAAAATTTTATGTTTCTTTCGATACAATTAAGGGAAATTTTCACATATAGAAAAAAATGTCAAACTATTTACAGAAAATAGCAAAAAAAAAAAAAATACTTATAGACATTGATAGACTTTTATCAACATCTATCAGTGATAGACTTCTATCATTTTTGTTATTGATAGATCCTAATAGACTTCTATCAGCGTCTATCACAACTATCTAAATATTTTGTTATTTTGTGTAAATAATTTTCCTTATTTTTCTACTTTTAAATATTCTCGTACAATTAATCTATAATGAACTTATGAATTTATTATTATTCAATACCCTCGATTATTCAACTATAAACCCAAAATTGAACTCGTTTGCTAGGACAAGTTATGTACATGATTTCATTTGAATCTTCCAATTGTGAGATAAAAAAAAGCGTGCAGAATTTGAAGAAATAATTGGGTATTTAATTTGATATAAAGAATTAGATACGAATCCAAAAAATAAAATAAAATACAGTGATATGACCCAATCCAATTAGATTCGAACCTAAAAATTGAAATAGAACGAAGAGAGTAGAAAGTGAAGAGGAAGGTGATGTAGTGTAGATAAACATTTTGTTTCCATATACTAACCCTAAGAATATTTATTATTATTAATTTTTTGGAAATGTTAAGAATATCAATGCAACTTTTGAAAGTTTAAAAACGTTATTGAAACAAGGTACTAATGATTTCGATTCATATATATATATACAGTACTACTGGTAATGATATCTGTAAACTTTTAAATTTTTAAAGCAGATTAAGAGTATTTATACAACTTTGAAATGTTGTTCGTAATTTAGTCAAAAAAGCAACAAATTGACATGGTAAGAAGCTAAAGGCTTCACATAATATCAAAATTTTCATGCATTTTCATTGCTAAGGGAAGTTTTGTTTGAACAAGAATAATAAGAGATCTTGTTTGATAACTATTTAATTTTTTTATAAAAAAATATTTCTACTTATTAATTTTGTTGTTTTGTTATTTATTTTTAGGAGTTCTAAAAAAACAAAGTAAATTCTGAAAGCTAAAAAAAAATAGGCCATATTTGATAACCATTTGATTTTTTTAATTTTTAGTTTTTAAAAATTAAGCATATAAACACCCCTTCCACCTTTAAATTTATTGCTTTGTTATCTGCTTTTTACTAATATTTTAAAAAACCAAGTAAACTTTTGAAAATGAAAAAAAATAGTTTTAAAAAGTTTGTTTTTGTTTTTAGAATTCACCTAAAAGTTCAACTCTTTTTCCTTAAGAAACCATTGTAAAGAATCAAAAAGAAATAGACTTAATTTTTAAAAATAAAAAATAAAAGACCAAATAATTACCAAACGAGGTTGTTATTTTTAATTTTAGAATTTGGTTAAAAATTTTAGGTGTTTATTTAGAAATTGTGAAAACTATGCAAGAAGTAGGAAAATAAGCCTAATGATTTTCAAAAACTAAAAAATAAAAATGAAATTGTTATCAAACGGACGCTAAATAAACTCAAATTTATGGAACTACATATATTTCATGCACCATAAGAAAAACGGAAGGAATGAAGAATTCAAGAAGAGCGAAAAATTATTTAAAAAGGCTGCTACATTTAAGTGTCTAACTCATAATTACTAGATGTCAATTCAATGGGAACTTCCGCTATTTGAATTACAAAATTTGAAATTAATTCTTAAAAACATAATTTAAGGCATGTTTGAGAGTGATTTTAAAATCATCAAAATCATTTTTGTCATTTTCAAAATCATTCAAAAACATACTTTTAATCACTCAAAATTAATTTAGTTTTCAATTTTACACTTTTAAATGTAATTTTCAATCATCAAAATTGATTTTGAACGATTAAAAATATGTTTCACGATAATCTTAAAAATGACAAAAATGATTTTAACTATTTTAAAATCACTCTAAAATATGTCCTTAGATTATGTACCAAACTCACCAAAATTTAAAAACATAAACAAAATTAAGTGGTAAAAAGAGAGGAAAAAAAGTTAATTAGAAAACAAAATACAGCTAACTCATTTGCTGGGAGTAGAAAATCGTGAAAATCGTGAAGCATACTGACAAAGAGGAAGTTTTTTATGAGAAATTTGGGGGATTGAATATTCAATGTAATGACAAAAATGTAGAGTTGTAGTATATTAACTTTAATTAACTAATGCTATATACATTAATTAATACCCAAACCATTTACCTTTAATGAATATTCTCAGTTCAGTGTTGAGTATCGAGATCATTTATTCTTTAATTGAATTTTTAGTCGGACTATGTAAGAAAATATTCTAGAAAAGGTCTTTCCATAGAAACTTTCATTAAGGACATAGAACGAGACTAGATGTGTCATTTTAGTGTAGACTATCAGTTGCGACGTAAAATTTGGAAAGTGTATAACTTAATGTGTTGTTATTTATCATATTTGGAGAGAGTGTAATCTTTGTGTTTATGGGAGTACCTAATGACCTTTCTAGGTGGTTTGTCCAGTCGTATAAGGTCAAATGTTTTTTTTTTTTTGTTCTAAGTAATTAGTTTGGGGCTTTTATTTAGGAGAATCATGTTGGCTCTTCTCCTTGAGACTTGTTTGACGTTTTATAGGCACTTTTCTTTCGTGTGTTTAGTTGTTTTCTTTGTTCTTGTTTTATTAGCTCTTTTGGTTGTGTTATGATTCTGCCTTGACCTCGGACTATAAGGTCACTTTTTTTTTTTAATTCAATTTAATACATTTGGAGAAAAAAATTAACATCATAATATAAAGAGATGAACTAAAATTTAAGGGTAAGTGTAAGAAAATGATGGTAGAAAATCAAGTTAAGCTAAATTATTAAAAGAATTATATGACTTACAATTAGTAATACTCAATGAACTTATTAAAAAAAAATACTCAATGAAAAAAAGAATAATATGATATTTAATTTAAACTCAATCATATAAAAATAAATTATATTAAGGGTTGTTTTCAAATATAGAAAAACAAGCTAAACTATTTATAAATATAGAAAAATTTGAAATTTTTCTATATTTATAAATAGTTTGATTTTTTTCTATTTATAGTAATTTTTCTTATATATATCTTTAATAATATTTATAGTTTGAACGTAGTGATTTTTTTTTTTAAAAAAAAAAAGACTTACAAAATGGATTTTATTTTTAAGTTAGTCATTTAACTTTTTACATAATTAATTTTAATCGAAATTTCCACCAATAAGAAGAATATATTATTTTTGAATTCTCTAGCTAGTCCTAAAATATCTAAGCTTCAATTGACTTGAAACATATATTCTTGATCCATAAATATTTTATGTGTTTGAAATATTAAAAAAAAAAAAAAGAAAAAGAATGTTAAAATATCATTTTAGTCCTTCTATTTTGAAATTTGTTCAATTTTAGTCATTATATTTTTAATTGTCAAATTTTAGTTCATGTATTTTCAATAAATCTTAAGTTGAGTTCAGTTTTCACCCTTTGTTTATTGATAACTTTTAATTTTTTTTATTATTTATTAGCAATATTTTTACAACAATAAAACAACATGAAAACTATTATTATTGTTTAACGAATTTTGGTAAAATTAACTGTGAGAAACTAAATTTAAGATTTATTAAAATTACAAGAGACTAAAATTTAACGTACTACAAAGTATGGGAAAAAAATGATATTTAACCTAAAATATATTGAATCCTCTAACCTCACGTATAAAACACCATTACAAATTCGAAAAAGAAAAAAAAAAAAAAAAAAAAAGCAAATATGGTAATATCCTAAATGCTTCACAAAATTTCAAAAATTTAATGTATTTTCATTGGTAAGGCAGTTTCAATTTCAACTAACAATAAAGTAACCCTAACTCATATGGACGGCAGAATTCATGCATCCTAAGCAAAACAAGAAAGGAAGGAAAAACAAACGGTCGAATAAACTCAAAATCTTTTGAATAATGTAAGAAATAATTATTAAAATAGTTTTTTTTTTAGAATAGTAAAATAGTCTATTATTACCATCCTAATTAATAGAATTTCCAAATATTTGAAATTCTACGGCATTAAGCTTTCTGCATCTCTACAATTTATGTGTAGTTTGCTAATCATTTCGTTTTTTGTTTTTTATTTTTAAAAATTAAGCGTATTTCCTTTTTTTTTTTATTATTATGGTTTATATCAATGTAGTAGAGTTACATTTTTGACCAAATTCTAAAAATAAAAATACGTTTTTAAAAGGAAAATTACTATAAACACAACAAATATTAAATTATTTACAAATATAAAAAAAATTATTGTCTATCAGCGATAGACAGTAAAAATTTTTAATATTTGTAAATAGTTTAGCTCATTTTCTATATTTGAAAACAACCATTTTAAAAAACTATTTTTTTATTTGTCAAATTTTTACTTGGTTTTTGAAAACATGGGTAAAAAATAGATATCAAAGCAAGAGATTTATAGGTGGAAGAGGTGTTTATAAACTTAATTTTCAAAAACTAAAAACAAAAAAAATGAAATGGTTACCAAACGGATATAACAATATAACAAAATGACAAAAAATTTACTCATCTCAATGTGTGTTTTTTGCTACACTAGTAAATAATTTCATTATTTTTTCATTTAAAACAATTTCCATATTTTTAATTCTTAAAATATAAGAAACAAAAAACGAAACATTATCAAACGAGAACAAAGATTCTCATGCCCAATAACCAAAAGATATTTGTGTAAATTATGAAGATTTTATACATAATTAAAAGCCTATCTAAACTAAGTTTAAGGTTTAATTTTTTAACCCCATAGATTATCATTAAAAACAAAAAGCATATCTATCTATAAATTTAATTATATCAATATGTGTTACTCTGTCACTAATAAGCTTAAAAATTTGTAGAAGATTTAAAAATCAATATTAATTGGGAAGAAAATAATCTAAAAGCTTAAGCTTATATATTCGAGGTTGGAGATCGAACTTCTAACCTCGAAATTGATATTACATGTATAATGCTAGTTAAACTATGCTCGGTATAAAATCAGGGAAGAAGAATGAAGAATAGAGAAAAGGAGAGAGAAGAAATGGGGTGGATTAATTGGAGAATGTTTTGGGGACGAGCATGTGCTGTAATTCTCCTAGGCTTTCATTTTCTCGCCGCCCAAACAGCGGCCGAAAAAGTTGTTGCAGCCAATAAAATTAACGGATTGCGGCGGCTTGATTTTGGAATGTTTCCCAAAGACATTCCTATTCCTCCATCTGGACCCAGCAAAAGGAATTCCGACCATTCTTCTCTGCCGCCGCCTGTTCTGCCCTTTTGATCACTGCGATTGGGCCGTTTATTCTGATGATCTACAACAGTCTGCAGTGTGAACCGCCGCCACTGCCGCCATCGCAAACTGCTTAGTTAGGAGCTCCGATTGTTGGAATTGCTGGTGAGAGTGCTGAGCTTTTTTTTTTTTTTTTTTTTTTTTTTTTTTTTTTTTAACAATTCTCTCTAATAAGAACGGATCAAATATTTTGGCCAAATTTGTGTTTTTTTATTAGTAGAGGGTTCATGTTGCAAAGTTCGTTTCTTCAATTGTGAGGTTTTGTATGCATTTAGAGAAATTATCAGAAATAACATGTTTAAGTTTTCATCTTACACAACTAGAACTCTTTTTGAAAAGTCGTTTAAATAGTTTTTTTCTCGGTCCATCCTAGGTGAGATCGACCACCGAGATTTAGTTCAAAAATTAACTTTTTCTAACTTATTGATTGTTTTAGACTTTCTCGATACATCTCAGATAGATTAAACACCGAGATTCTAGTAATTTTTTCAAATAATTTTAATTAACACAAACTTTAAAAATGGGCTTGATTAACACAAACCTTACTAGAATCTCGGTGTTTAATCTACCCGAGATGTATCAAAAAGGCTCAAAACAATTGATAAGTTAGAAAAAGTTAATTTTTTAACTAAATCTAACTATTTGAACAACTTTTCAAAAAAGATGCTAGTTTTGTAAGATGAAAACTTAAACGTGCTATTTTTGATAATTTCTTATTTAGTTTTCATATTTTGAATTTGGACTTTTTTTTAATTGTTGAGATTGTGACTAGAAATTAAAGCTTTTAAAGTTTAGTGAACTCTGGTTAGTTTTTATTCATTATGTCATTTCAGAAAAAATTAACAGGCTAACCCATAAAAATTACTCATAAACTTTCTAATTTGTTTGAAACGTTTCAAAAATATCTTTGAGTAAAAATATACTAAATATTTGTTAACGAAAATTAGACTCGAAAAAGTGTGACAATGATCTTAGAATAAAAATTGGAACCAGTAGTCACTATTATATCGTTTTAGGTCCTTATTTCTGTCTGAAATTTTAAAAAATTTCTACTCCAACCATATATAGTTTAAAACATTATTCCCATATATAGTTTAAAACATTATTTACGGAAGATGAAGAGTATATATAACTTTATTAGAATAATAGCAACTAATAAATCAAGGGAGCATGATTTTTATTTTTATAGTTCCTAATGTTTGAGGTTTATTTATTTTATTTTTTAAACTTATTTCCTATTATTTGAAAATTTTTACCCTTTTGATACAAGTAGAATATTTAGATCTGTCTTTCTTCTTTTATCAATAGAAGTTAAAATAGATGTGTTGAATAACTATTTTCTTTGCTTTTTGTTTCTTGTTTTTTAATTGAAATTAAATTTGGTACATATAATATAATAAAATATATTAGATGTATAAAAATAAATATATAAGAACATTATACAAGTTTGTATATAGTTTTTAATATAATTTTAGCCCCAAGGAAAAAAAATATTATTAAATTTTATCCTTTAGATGTTGTTGTTCAAATTTGATATGCTATATCATCTTAACTCCAAAAATTTATCTTAGATGACGCTGGCTTCGAGTGTTTGTTTAGTTATGTCCTTTAAATTTTTAAACTTCAAGAAAGTATCTAATAAATTTTTAAACTTTCAATTTTGTATCCAATAGATCTTTAATAATATATTTTAATGTTGAATATTTGGGTTGTTTTTTCAATGTACTCCCATTATTTATTAAAAATTTTAATATAGTCATTTATGTTTTTGACATTTTAGAATTTAATCCCTCAACGTAGGTAAGTATTAAAATTAGCTAATGATAAACTTCACGAGTGCACTTACTTATCCTTTGACTTTAACCTCGACCTCGAGTACTTTATTAAAAACAAACTTCATGGCCATGGCCTAGTACTTAATGACTCACATAATTAAGTTTTCACCAATAAAAAGGGTCATCATAAGATATAATTTTCTAATTCTTATTCTTAACTTCCTAGAAATTGGGTAGAATTTCATGTACAAAAAAGTGGACAAGGATTTCGAGTTTTCTTTTCTGAGTGAAAGAAAAAGGGTCATTGAAGAGATGAAGGATGGTTGAAAAAAAAAAAAAAAAAAAAACTAAACATTAACGCCCGTTTGATAATCATTTTGTTCTTGACTTTTAATTTTTAAAAAATAAAAAACCATATGTGTTTAGTTACTGTTTTTTGTTTTCTATTTTTTAAAAATATTTGATATTTGTATTTTTATTTTTCAATTTTTAAAAGAATCAAATTAAGTTTTTGATGACTTTTTTTAGTTTTATATATTTTATACAAATAAAATAAGTTACTTCCAAAATAAATTTCTAGGTATATTATATACATAGTTATAAAATTATATCTTTATTTTAGCTTTTTTTTTTTTTTTAAAATCTATATTGATAAAATATTGCCAATATTTTAAATGCACAAATTAATAAAAAAATAAAACGTAGAAAAATAACAAAATAAACATATCGACAAAATACAAGAAAATAATTTTAATTTTAATTATTTACATCCTTTGAGGAAAAATATATCTTTTCATTAATGTTGGGTCATTTTCCAGAAAACACACTTTCTCATAAAAAGTTGATAATCCAACCATCATCTTTTGAGTTATCAAGTTTTTTAAACACTCTTAGTTTATAGTTTTCTAAATTAAAATTAAAATAATAAAAATTTTAATTTATTTATATTGTCCAACCATTTTAATTATTCATTTTGAAATTTTTTTAAGATATATTTGTTAAAATGAAAAATTTAAATTGATGTGGAAATAAAATGTAAAATAAGAAAATATTTTTGACATTATTTGCTATTTATTTTTATATAAAAAGATAAAAACTATTACCGTGAAATGGAAAATAAATAAAAGTAACAAAAAATTACAATTTCTGAAAAATAAATAAAAGTAACAAAAAAGTTTGAAAAGATATGAATAAAAATTAAATAAGAATTTGTAGAATATCTAATGGCGAAAAAGGAATAAAAAATTAAATGGAGAAAAAAAGAAAAAAAAGCATGAAATGTACGTACAAAACACTAGGAAGGGATGTGACTGTGAGCACAACATTGACGTTGTTGAATGATTTAGTGGCAAAAGAGAGAAGGTAAAAAAATTCTCCACCATATTCTCATTATATATAATTCTAACAAATCACATGCAATGCACATGTTTATGAATTTTATTGTTGAATGCTACAAATTCATTTTTCTAAAAAATTGTGAATCATATTAATTTATTTTCATCGTATTTTTTATTAGCCACAAATTTAAGTATATTGAAATAACTTATATTACTTTAAACTTAATCTAATTATAAGTTTATTTTACAAATATATGATACAATGAAATTCCTCTCTAAGAACATAAAACAATACTGTAAAATTGACAAGGGATCGTAGATGTACCCACTCGATGTGTGTAACCACCTGCACCCAAAAGTTGTGTCCTGTCAGAACAAAAACTGTACCTTTATTGTCCTAATATCTCCTAACGGTCACGTAAACTTTAAAAAATCTATTGTATCCCACATATTAAAAGATAAAATAGGCATTTACAAAGACAAAATAGGAAAGAAAAGATTCTCCAACTTTCAAGTGACATTATTGTCATCATAACGTTGAAAAAAAGATACATTTTTGTCATTGTTGTAAACATATTTCATTAATTATAATAACAACGAATTCATTTTAAATATTGACATTTATTATGGATAATTTTGGACCAAATAGCATAATCGACATCAAATAAAAATGAAAACAATAAAGTGAAGAAGATAGCAAGATTTGAGCTGAAAGTGGCAACTTAGGATCAACATGGACCTAGAAAAAGGGAGCTGACTTGAGTACGTCCTAGGCCCAAGCCAGCATGCTCAGTCTCGGCCAAGGCCAAGGGTCGAGGCTGAGCCTCACAAAATACCTAATGGGGGCATACCTTATGCATTCCCCAGCCAAAGGGATCATCTTAGGCCTACAATATGGTTAAGAGTAGGTGCATGCTCGCCCTCAATCTTTGTCGAGGCCGACTCTAGCAAAATACTAAACAGGGGGACACCCTAGCTAGGGTGAGTCAAAGGATAACCCTAATGCAACTCTGAAACCTTATGAAGAAGGACATAGGTCATCTACACCTATAAATACATTCATGATAGCTCTAAGGAGAATTAAGTCTATTCTAATACTCAAACTTTGTACTTGTTACACAGATACACGTTTCGACTTAAACATCAGAGTCTATGTGGTAAGCACCACACCGGTGTGCAGATCTTTTAATCTTGCAAGTCACATTGTATAGCCAAATTGTATAACCGAAAATATGATCAAACTAAAAACATATATATTTATCATTTTGCTTGGCCAAATTGTATAGCCGAAAATACATTAGCATGAAGAGTTTGTTTGATCATATACTATTGTATGAAATAATCACCCAAGATTTTCCCATATATCAATTTGAAAATACAACTTTTAATATTAATATGTTTAGTTTAATATTATCTTTCATGTCATTTGCACTTTTATGTCATTTCAACACATTTATGAAACACCGTTAGTACCAAAGTACCATAGTACTTGCATCATAAATTACCAAAAAAAACCAACTCGGTAAGAGTTGAACTGAAAAAACCAATTGAATGAGGGAAAAGAAACTGTTGGATTTCTACAAAAACAGTCTTAAAAATGAGATTGAGAAAACCCCCACAACTTAATGTGAAATAAATTGAGACAGTTTTTTGTTTTTTGTTTTTAGTTTTTATTTTTGAATGGGAAGTACTATATAAAGAAAACAATAGATCAAGAAGAAGGATAGCATAAACATAAATGACATCAATAAATTCTAAAGTATTTTTGAGAGCATGTGTTCTTATTCTTCTAGGCTTTCACTTTATCACATGCCCAACAAATGCAAGAAAAATGTTAAAATTTGACATGTATCCAGAACACGTACCTATTCTTTCACATAGGTTCAATCAAAAGATACCGATCGACTCACATACAATTCTACCACCTACTCCGTTTACTGTTCTAGAAAAGGAACCGAAGTTCAATTTTGGAATGTATCCTAAAAGTGTACCTATTCCTCCATCTGGCCCGAGTGGAAGAACATCGGCGGGCAAATATACTCCTCCACCACCTCCATCTAGACCAAGTCAACGACCACGCTTTCCATGGGATGCACCTTGTCATCGTCCTGATCTGCCACGCTACTGCATCTTATTGCGACCACCGCCACCATCCCATCACTTTAGAGCTCCGATCACTGATGGTGCTATTACGACTACGAGTATTGAGGATTAATCGACATCTTTGTATGTAGGCCATAAAAATAAATTCCTTTGTATATAGGGGAAAAAACTTTATAAGAATACAAAGTTTTTCTGATGCAAAAAGCATCGTGAACCATCTTTAAATTTTATAATTTGTGTTAAAATAATAATTTTTTTAACATTTTAAGAATATATAATAGCTATCGTTATAATAAAGGGTGGATCTTTATTTTTTATATAGTTTTGTTTTAATTCAACTGCTCAATATTTTTTTTTAAATTAAAAGTTTAGGGTGAAATTAATTTAGACCATAAAACTTTTAACTTGAGACTTTGAATCAGCGTTGAAATTTTTACACCAAGTTTAATAAAGTAGAACTTTGCACAAAAATAATTTTGACCAATGCAGAAATTACCCACTAAATCATTATGCTAAAGTTCATAAATTTTAAATTGAAACATCTTTTAAAGTTTAATTAGGTTAATTAAGATTGAATGTTTGTTTAAATTTGAGATGTAATATGATCGAGATTGAAAGTTTAAGATTTACACAAGTTTAGAGTCAAACTTGATTTTTTTTCTTAAAAATTTTCAAATGAACTGTGAAAAAATGAAAGGTTTCTCTAACAATTTTTTTAGCATTACATATAGGTGCATCATCGACTACACTCATTTTGTAGTCAACTTCAACTATATAACAGATAAAATACAAAATAAAAATCTATAAAAAAGAAGAAGTGTTTATCACGTGACAAACTGTGATTTAACTATTGAATAAGTTTCAAAAAGATATAAAAGTGCACCTCAAGATATATGCTGAAATATTTTTCTCGTTTTTTTATTATATATTCTTTGGGAAAGGTTTAGTTACAGGAAATGATGGGGGACTTTTAAAGAATAATGTTGTCCGCATTCTCCATTCTGATTCTAAACGATAATATAGACAAAGATTTTTGCTTAAAATCATACTTTTTTTAACATTACACCTAGTAACCTAGCTAGTTTAGGGGTTATTTAACTTTCTAATCTTATAGGTTTCGATTTTTTTTCTTAACTACGCATAGTTCGATAGTAATTAACAAATTTCCATACATAAACTGTTGTACGAACTTCACTATTCTCAATGTTAAAATGGTTTATGTTATTTATAACTTTATTTGTTAAATACATAATTTAATACCATGTTTCAACATTTTTTTTAATTTGATTTTTTTTTTTTTTTTTAGTTTCAATTTCATTTTTTGTTGGGCTTCTCTATATTTTAAGTCCACAAGTGAGAAGAATATTAGTGATATAATATTAAATTTATCTTTACCTATCAGCTTAAACTTTTTGGATAAATCTACATTTTCACAATTTCCTCTCGTTCTTAACTTTTAAAAGTTTATTTCGTTTTTTTTTAACGTAATTAATTTTGTGCTTTGCTTTGAATTTTGGTTTACTTTGTTTGTTATTTTTAAAAATTCTCTTAATCTAATTTTAGTGTTGAGAGTAGAACTAAAATAGAATATTTAAAATTTAAGAATCAACCAAATTAAATTAAAAAGTTTATAAACTAAAATAACTTGGGCAAAAGATCAGAGGAAATTGAGGATAATTATACATAT
This sequence comes from Lagenaria siceraria, assembly GCA_002890555.2. Classification (NCBI taxonomy): domain Eukaryota; kingdom Viridiplantae; phylum Streptophyta; class Magnoliopsida; order Cucurbitales; family Cucurbitaceae; genus Lagenaria; species Lagenaria siceraria. Next base: position 14,855,262 of record CM016485.1, read on the forward strand.
AATATTCAAACATATGATCAGTTCAAATATTATTCAAATAAATAATACATCAATGATTAAGGTTCGCTTCTAAAGTGATCATGAGAAATGATAAATAAATGGATGATCAAGCAATAACCTTGCCGGCAGTCTTTTGTAAGGATTTCTTACCAAACATCTTCTCAAGAAATCAATTGCCATCGATGATAACCCATTTAGAATTTTTGACAATGCGTTAATATGATCAATGTACGTAGGCATATTAGGATCAAACTCTTTAGAACTCCACACTTGTTTTCCAGTCAACATCTCCAACACGACGCATCCAAGTGCCCATACATCAACAGGCCAATCAAAGTAACTATCCCTCAACGACTCCGGTGCTATATATGACTTAGTTCCTCTAACGTTATCGTCATCAATGGTCACTACACTTGTCATCTCCATTGCCAATCCAAAATCGGCTATTTTCGCAACCAAACGACCTCCATAATCAACACTCGGAATCAAAAGTATGTTTCCTGGTTTAATATCACAATGAATATATCCACGCCTATGAATATAATCAATTCCATATACAATGTCTCTCGTATATTGACGAACTTCTAATTCATGCAAACCATTAGGTTCGAATCTAGTAATACGATCATGCAAACTACCTCCACAACAATACTCCAGAAGTAAATTGTAAACTTGTTTGCTAGATACACTTCTCGTAATTTCATCTCCATAACATTGCACTACATTAAAGCAAGACTTCAAATCATCAAGTACCTTCTTTTCAAATTGAAGCGAGGAGGAATCTTTTAGGAACGAAGATTTGACAGCAATATATTTACCAAGAAGAAGCTTATCAGAATGTGAATTGACAAAAAGGTCTCTGTTAATTTGAGCCAAGAAAACCGACCCGAAGCCACTTTTACCGAGAAGACGACCACGAAACCAAGAGGAACCATGGGAATTGTTGAAACCCTCGACGATGTCATGACTTTCTACGTTGTTGTTGTTGTTGTTGTTAGGGTTTGGCTTCTTTGGGAATTTAAGAATGATCCTCTTCGGCCTAAGAGATGGATGGCAATCTAGAGATAAAGATGAATCTGTAAAGGGCTTCTTCATGGCTGAAAAACTAAGAGAATAATTTCTTGGGGAATTTTCCTTTTCTGAATTTCTTAGGGCAATCGAGAGAAATATTTGAATATACTAAATACTAAATTTTCTTCGATTTAAATGGTACATTTATTCGAGAAGTAAAAACAAAAAGAAGATAAAAAGATAAAAGGAAAATCTTCTCCAATTACGCTTTCATATTTTGGCGGCAGCACCATATATATATATATATATATATATATAATTGTTTTTTGAAGATATAAAAAACTCGATTATTAAATTTGAAACCAAATCCCAAATATTTTGGATGGTTTAATTTTAAAATGAGAAATTAATATAAACACAAAAAATATCAAATTATTTATAAATATAGAAAAATTTCACGATAGGTCGCGATAGACTTCTATGGGTCAAGTAACAAAATTCTATTGTGGTCTATCGCTGATAGACAGTGAAATTTTTCTATATTTATAAATAGTTTAGCTCATTTTTCTATATTTGAAAACATGCAAATTTAAAGTCAATTTTAGTATACTTTTATTAATTTATTTAATAATAAAGGATAGTTCATCAAGGGAAGTACGTAAAAATCACTTGCATGTGTGTTCCATATATTTCAAGATAATCCTTCAAGGTTAAAGTTTAAAATTAACTCTAACACAATATTTAAATGTGAAATTATTATAAATAGAAAAAAATATAAAAATATTTATAAATATAGAAAATTTTTACTGTCTAACAGCGATAGACTGCTATAGAATTCTATCACGGTCTATCGTTGATACATAGTAAAAAAAAATTATATTGATAAATAGTTTGACTCATTTTTCTATATTTGAAAACAACTTATATTTAATTAGATTAAACAATAAATATAAGTGGTTAAAATAGTGAAATATTACATTATGACAAAAAAAAAAAAAAAAAAAAAAAAAAAAAAAGTATACTAGTTAAGATATTCAAATTATCTAGTCAACTAATCCTTTTTTTCTCTTTTTGGAACAAATCTGGTAAAAGAAGTCTCAACTTTATGTTTTAACTTTTTTAAATTTTCATATTTATAACTTCTATTCTTTCTTCCTTCATTATCGTATCTCTTCAAAAATAAAAAATTTAGAGAGAGATATTTTTTTTCTTTCTTTTCGTAACAGAAATAGTCCTAACTTAATTATATTCTTTCTTGAATATATATATCTTTGTTTTACCGATAAATGTTTTAGTCAATATTATTTTCTCAACTTTTCTCTCTTTTTCTAATTAAATTTTTCTTTTTGAACATATATCTTCGTAACTCTTCGCGCAAACTTTTTCCTATGATTCAAAAATCTTTTTCTAACCTTTTTGTCTAAAAATATCATGGGCTCATTGGTAAATAATTTAAATTCTATTTTATGTATTTTGATTTACTGTGTTCAGCAAATATGTGTGTTGAATGAGAAATTTTGAACCAATCCACGTCATGTCTGCAAAATTAGAAATAATTAAATTTGAGACTAATTAAAAGTTACCTGTGTCCTAAATTAAATTGAAGACGTAAATTGGCAAATCCCGATGATGCCACGTGTTTTCGTCCTCAGTTGGATCAAATTAATTATTTTTTGTTCAATTAATTATTAACGTTTCGACTAAAGTTCAATTGAGTCCAAAAATAGACTCAATTTGGCCCAAAGGTCAACAAAGGCTTAAATCCAATTAGTTGGGCCCAAGGGTAGGTCCATGCATCAGCCAAGCCCAAGCTCACAAAACTCACTCGAGAACTCTATAAAATAGAGGAGTTCTCCTCTTTTCATTTGAAAGGTTCAGATTACACTCGGAGAGCCTAGAGATAATCCTTTTACAATCAGAAGACTCCCTAACCTCTGAAGTTGAATCACAGTTGAAGACTAAAGTTTCTTGGATTACATACTCCTCCATGAAATACGTTTCTCCGGAAACCTCGTGCGAACAATGTGTTTGGTAGACAATCCAAATTATGTTTCTAAAAATTGTTTTCTGATTTTGTGATTCAAACCGTACAAATTCTGAAAATAACATTTTTATATTTTCATTGTATCCGGATGTTGAATTTTAAATTTTAAAACGCAAAATTATATTAAATAAAGATTAAAACATTTAGAAATACAATATATTAGGCTGTAAACTCAATTCTTTTTTCAAAAATATAATATGTATTATGTGATGTATAATAAATTATATAATATTATAAAATAACAATTATATAATTTTTTTAAACATAAAATATATTCATAAATAAATTAATAATAGTTTATTGTCAACTAAATATTTGTAGGAACTACAACTAGTTTATTATTTATAAATATGTAGTATCAAATACATTTTAAACAACTGTTTAAATTAAAATCTAATTAATTGAATCTGCTACCAAATATATATTTGAAAACCTAAAATAACTCTATTTTCATTAAATTCTCTATTTTTGAATTTCTATTTTTAAATTTTCTACCAAACAGACCCTATGTTTCCCTAAAATATTTTTTTGAGCTCTAATTTATCTCTCTAACTCAAAAAAAATAGTTATAAAAAATGGAAAACGAGAAAATGAGAAATAAAAACCAACCAAATAAAAGAACAAAAAATTCTTATCAAATGGTGTCCAAATAATATCTCAATAAAATTCAAATTTTAAACTCCAAACTTAAAAACCATCATGGATTGACATAGTAGTAAATAAGAAGTATAACCTTAATAAAGAGCTAATTAAGAGGTCACGAGTTCAATCCATGGTACCCATCTACTTAGGATTTAATATTCTATCGGATTTCTTGAGACCCAAATGGTATAAGGTCAGACAGATTGTCTTAATTGAAGTGCGTGCGCATAAGTTGGTCTGGACGCTCACGGATGCAAGCTTACAAAGACCTCAGAAATAGAATAAAGTAAAATTTATCATTTTCATTAATCGATATTTTATTTTGAATTTGTATTACGAAATCCTAAGCTTCCAATATATTGCTTCCCGCCAAAATAAATGTATCTTTGAATATTTTGCCGCGAAAACAAATAAATCAATTAAAGAAATTCCAAAACCTAATCCCTATTCATCCATCAGCCATGAAGAAGATCTCTACAAAATTATCCACTCGCGATTGGTGCCAATTCCTCAAGGGCAAAAGGGACATTCTCAAATGTGCAAAGAGGACCAAACCCAACAACCACAACCATGGAAGATCTTTCCACAACTCTCATGGTTCTTCTTAATTTCAAGGTGCGCTTCTCGGAAAAGGTAACTTCACCTTTGTTTTCTTGAACCAAAACCAATGGAGACTTTTTCGTCGATTTACTATTTAATCGTGATCATCTTCTTTCTCATCCTCAAATTGCAGCGGAATCTTCATTCTTAAAACATTCTTCTTTGTTTCGATTCGAGAAGAAGGTACTTGATGATTTAAAGTCTTGCCCTAATGTAGTTCGATGTATGGAAAGGAAATCACAGAAAGTGAATCTGGTTAAGATGTATATAATTTGCTTTTGGAGTACTATTCTCGAGGTAACTTATATGATCATATTACCAAGTTCGGACCTAATTGTTGGCCGGAATTGGAAATTCACTGATATACAAAAGATATTGTATATGGAATTGCCTTTATCCATAGTTGTGGGAATATTCGTTGTGATATTAAGCCAAAAAACATACTTTTGACAATGCCGATAATTGCCTTTATCCATACTTTTGCTTATTTTGGATTGGCTATGGAGATGCTGATGTAGGAACCAATGATGAAGAAGATAGTATTAGAAGGACGAGGTCATACCTGGTGTCAAAATTGGTGACAGATAATTACCCCGATTGGGCTATTGACATATGGGCACTTGGTTGTGTAGTGTTGGAGATGTTGATAGAAAAAGAAGCATGGAGTTCCAAAACTTATCCTAATTTGCTCACTCATATTGGTTATAGTAACAAATTGCCAGAAATTCCAAACGAAATATCGTCAACAACAATCGATTTCTTGAGAAGATGTTTGAGAAGCGACGACCGGTGACTGGACGTGTTTGAGCGCCAATGGTAAGCGGTAGGGAGGTGAGCAGTGGACCACGACAGATGGTGTGGAGTGTTGATTGGTAAAAGAGAGATGTAGAGGAAGGGGGTCTGTTGCAACTGCTGCGAAGAAGAGTTATGTTTTTTTTTTTTTTTTTTTTTTTTAAATATAAGTGTATCGTTATAAAGTATATCAACTAAATCAAGTGCATCATTATCAAATTTATTGATAATATATCAATAAAGTATATCAGCATTACATCAGTCAAGTATATTAACATTATAAAAGAGTGCATCATTATCAAGTTTATCAACAGTATATTAATCAAGTGTATCAAGTATATCAACAGTATAAACGAGTGAATGATTGACAAATTTATTAACAGTTTATCAGTCAAGTACACCATTTTCAAGTATATCAAGTATATCAGTAGTATAAACGAGTGCATGATTGACAAGTATATTAAGTATATCAGTCATGCACATCATTAATTAAGTATGTCAAGTATATCAGTCAAGTGTATTAAGTATATATCAGTATTGTATCAAGTGTATTGGGTGTATCGAATGTATATCAGTATTGAGAGCATTTGTGATATGAAAACCCTAGCAATTTGTTAACTAAGAACCCAATTGTCGAATCCCTAACAACAAATCCCAAAACTCCCAAATCAATTGATGTCAATCCAAAGGAAAAGACTAGAATTGGATTACCTTTTGATCGAAGACCAAGAGATAAGGAGAACTAGTTCCTTACTCCAAGTTCGAACACTCCACAAGCAAGATTATCAGACTTTCTTGGCATGCAACCCTGATTCAAGAATTGCAAAACTGATGGGTGATGAAACTCTGTCATCTACTAGAGAATTCTCATTCAAGAAAACCTTAAAGTTCTAAAAACATAAAAAACTGTTCCCCAACAACCTAAAGGCAAGACTTTAAATAGCCTCCCAATAAAACCCTAATGGCTTATAATAATTCATAGTAAAATATCTAAAATAACCCTACTTAAAATGTCATTAACAAGGATAAATTTAGAAATTATTAAATTACATCAAAATTATTAAATAATAATTTGATGCATTGAGCGGTTCATATCAATTTGCGACATTTTACATCTTTTACATGTAGACTGGAGTGCGTTTTTGCCATTTTTGCAAACAACAAACTTGTGGGCTATGGGCCTAATAAATGTATTTTAGTTTTCCTTTTTTGCAAGTGCCCCTATTTGTTTTAGTGAATTATACTTATAATAAAATATATAGAAGATTTTTGCTTTAAATTTCAATTGAATATAAATTGAGCTACATATTATACACTTTAAATAGAGTTTACTTATACGTAAATAGGAATGGAAATCTTGAAAAGCCATGTTTTAGGAGTACATCCAAAACTCCTGCAATATCCAAATATCTTCGGATGCCTAGATATCTTACATTACTGAAAAACAAACGAAGCAATCCACATACTCATCCCATGACTTGCATGAAAAAAAAAGAGCCCTTAAAGTTTTTGTTTCGAGTTGAATTAGGTGGAAAGGCTTATTTGTTGTCACCCACGAGGCTTGACAAACTCATGTATCAAAAAGGAAAAAAAAAAAGTGTTTCCCAAGAGTCGAAAGCTAGACCCAAGGAGTAGCCTGACCCAAAAGAGATAATAAACCTTGACCTTGTTCTCCCTACTAATACAGATAGAGCTCGCGTGCGAACTGCAATTTAAGCATCAGCTCGACATCAATCCTTCTCAGTACTAGTAAGTGTGTTCTATTTGACAAACTAAAAAAATGTGATATTTGACATTTTAATTTTTAAAACGTTTATTTTAATCTATAAACTTTAAAAAAAAAAAACTATAAAAGTTATTATGTCATCTCAACGATTTCAAGAATAGTACATCATTTTACATGTCAACGTGAGCTTAACTCCCTCTCTTAAAGTCTGAGACTCGGAGATTTGATCCTCCATTGTTTTCATAATTGTTGTATTAAGAAAAAGATTTGTGTGCATGCATTGGAGAACAACATAATGGGTGGAACGGTCACATCGATGAACAATATGTGTACACAATAATGTGAAATGACATCATCAGTTGATAAACGATTACCATTATTTTGAAGATACAATAATGGAACACTATTTAGCTCCAATGACTTCACGCGCATATATATTTATAACCAACCAGAAGAAAAATGAAAGTACAACATGAAAGAAAATAAATTGAAAATTATTATAAATGAAAAAATATCATACTATTTATAAATATAAAATTTTTTTACTATGTATCGAGGATATACGGCAATAGACTTTTATCATTGGGTGATAGACTTCTATCACCCAATGATAGAAGACTATCACAGTCTATTATGGTCTATCGTTGATACATAGTAAAAATTTTCTGTATTTGTAAATATTCTGATTCATTTTTTTATATTTGAAAACAGTCCAAAGTTAAAATTCTCCCGCTTTTTCTTTCGAAATTTACAAGAAGAAAAAAGTTGAAAAGTGGCACAATCAAATTGCACCACATGGCTGGGCTGCAGATACAGCTACGTATAACCCACACGTAGGTAATTCTTCCATTTTAAGAAATTACAAACTTGTTTGATAAACGTTCTTTCTTTCTTCTTTCCAAAAATTACAAATCGTTTCTAAAAATTAGGTTAAACTTTGACTATTATTCAAATGTAATTGGCTTTAACCTCTCTTTCTTTAGCAACTGGTTTGGAGGCAATTAATAATATTTGATTATTTCTTAACACCAAAATAGCCTCTTATGCTTTGATGTTTGAAAAATATTGAAAGAAGGGGTTTGGGTTATTTGTGTGAAAAACCTCCCACTTTTGACGTTGGGACAAATTCAATAATAATTGAGAAATTTAAAACAAAAACTAAAAATTAGGAAACATAAAAATTTACTCAAAAAAATCTCAATTACAAGAACATCCTCTCAAAATTTATATATCTCGGTGGATGAAAGATCAATTAAACTATTGACCTTAGGGCTTATATCCCTATGTTTAAGGTTTGTTTTCTTTTTTCAATTATATTTTTTTATGTATAACTTATAGTAATTATGAAACAATGGTGGGCCAAAGTAAGCATTACTTAACAATACTGGACATATATATATATCTTTCTTCTTGAGGTCGAAGGTTTGAATCTTCATACTCCCACTTATTGTACTCAAAGTATTTATATAACAAGAGGGAGAATGTCAAATTTGAACCTCTAACCTGAAAGAAAGGAATACATATCAATTATAGCTGAGCTATGCTTCCTTAGTGACACATAACATATCTATTTAAATAAATATAATAGCACACATAAAATGGGTTGATAATAAGAGATTTTGAATAGCACGCTACTAAAATCAAAGGCAATAATATTTTACTAATTATGGCTGGGATTACAAAAGAGAAGGAGAAGTTTAATTTTATGGCAAATTTTGATGAAGGTCTATAGGGGACAGGGGTGGTGGATTTAGTATAGGTCCAGGGGGCTCGAGCTCCTTTCAACTTTATGCTCTTTAATATATATATATATATATATATATATAAACTGACATAGTTTCAATATCATTAGCTAGCCCAATAGTAAATTTGTCTTCCAACCTCCTCCAAACCTAAGATCAAGACCCGTTCTTTGGATGATGGATTTTAATTTGTAAAGGTGTTTTTAGATCATAAACTCGAAAGTAAAAATTTTATTTGGTGGGAGGAGAAGAAGGATTATGTATAGGAGTAGATCCTTGAGGAGGTATAGGACCCTTTGGGTAAACGCCAAAGTAAATCTTACTTGGTGGAGGAGAAACATTCAAGAACTTGAGAATGGTGGAAGAAGGAAGAACATCAACATCTTCATGGACTACTTGTGCTAATAATTTTCTTGCTTCTGTTTGGCAGGTGGGAAAATGATCCCCTCCAACGAGAAAATGAAGAACAAAGATTCCAAACAATATTTTCTTACTTGACACCATTTTTCCTTTTTTTGCTTTGTTCTTTCTTTAGAAGATTGCCTATTTCCCTTCCTCCATTGCTTCCTTTATATACCCTACTACACCTATCAAGTTAAGAAAATTCTTCCTTTTTTTTTTACGATATGTCGGACCGGAAGAATCGAAGTTCTGACCTTGAAGTTGATAGTACAAGTCTTACGTCAGTTGAACTATGTTCATTTTGACTAACAAATATCTACTTCGTTAAATTTATTTTAAATAATAATTTTTTTGTCGATTTAATTTGTATGATTCTCTCCTCTTAATTCCCTCTAAGAGGTATACATATTTTTAACCTTGAAAATTAGTTTATTTGGTTCATGTTGTCAATTTTTCATCATTATAGCTAATGAACAACCAACATAGTGTGTGTATGTGTGTGTGTATATATATATATAGCTTTTTAAAATTAAAATAGTTTAATATTTTTTTTATTTCTGTTTCTTCATTCTCCATCCTATCTATTGATGTCAACGCCACTGTCCCTGTTGCTCCATTGTTGCCTTGATCAGAATCGAGGAATTTTCTCCCCTTGATTAAGATCAAAGGAGGAGGTGGTGATGTCAGACTGTCAGTGACATGTGAGCGATAGGTGATAAATTGGAGGAGAGAGTGGAAGAATATATATATATATATATTTTTAAAGAAATGGCAACAAAAATGTGTTTTTATTTTAAAATTTAAAAAATATATTTTTCAATAAATAAATGTCATGTAAGTTTTCTTTCTTAGTTACAGTAACATAAAATTAACAACACGGACCATATGATCAATTTTTCTTCCAATTTGAGGAATTAAAATGTTGGGATTTAAAAATGGGAAATTTTTATATATAGAAAAAATGTCAAACTATTTACAAAAAATAGCAAAAAAAACCCCTGATAGACATTAATAGACTTCTATCAGCATCTATCAGTGATAGACTTCTATCATTTCTATTACTGATAGACTCTGATAGACTTCTATCCGCGTCTATCACAACTATCTAAAAATTTTGCTATTTTGTGTAAATAGTTTCCCTTGTTTTTCTATTTTTAAAAATCCCCCTTTAAAAATTCAGAGATCTAAATACCATCAAACCAAAACCTTCAAGACCAAAAGTCTATTTTTTTCTAATTTTTAATAGGTTATTTTTCATAAAAAGCCCGAATTTCAATACGTAACATTTTTGTTCTATTATATACGATGTCACAAGTTTGCGCTGGATTGAAAAAATATTTATTTTGATGGATTTTCGTAGTTGACTCTAGTTGTAGTTCACTATACTTTATATGTACAATACATTTCATCTTTTCTTTCTTTCTTTTTAATTACATTTTGATCATTCTTTTTTTTTTTTCCCTAAAAAGTGCACGAAGAAATTTCAAAGTCAATAATTTTTCAGTGTAGATGTTGTTTGGTTTATGATGAAAATATGGAAAAGACTTGATATTTGTTTATATACTTCCAATTCTATACCATGAATGTGATTAGGATTTTAGGAATATATATATATATATATATATAAATATATATATATTACATGCCATGCAAGTGTAAAGTATGTACTACTTACTAAATAACACAATAAAATTATCTCTAGTTACTTGCACTTATTTTTTTTATTTTTTTTATTTTGCTATTGTCTTGATCTTAAGCAAAGTATTTGTTTTCATTGGTTTTTAAGTAAAATGTGAGTGTTTTAGAATTTTATTTAACTTATTCTATACTCTAATAAATCTATGTTAGTTGGCAACCTGATATTTTAGGGTTTGTTTGGACTGACTAGAGAATTTTTTTTTTCTTTCACAAAAGTCATTTTTATTTAAACTCTTTTGATAAAAACGGTTTAAAATATTATTTAAAAGTGTTTCAAAAACTATTTTGAGTGGTTGCCAAATACTTATTTTTTTTTTCTTTCTAAAATGAGTTATTTTCAAAATTAAACACTTGAAAAGTTAAACTAAACACACCATTACTTAGTGAGAAAAAATAAAGATGGAATGCAAAATTTCATAGTATAGAGACAAATGTAATAGTGTTTGTTTTAAATGAGAAATTTTGGTCAATTATAAAGATTAATTATAATTTAAATTAGAGTGCGTTTGACATACAAAATTGAGTTGAGTTAATATGTCTACTAAGGGTGTTAAAAAAATTTGATGACTTGAAAAAGTGGATCAATCCAACCCAACCCATAAATGAAAATTTTATGGGTTGAGTTAGTTCATAGAGTTCACCTAAAATTACCCGAACTAACCCAAATCAACTCGAATTTAATATTAATTTTAAAAGTATATTTAATTTCTTTACTTGTGATACAATTATATAAACATATATTAATTTTAATTTTATTTAATTTCATCACTTTTCTATCATTAACTCTCCAAACAAATCCTAAAAAATAATTATTTAGCACTTTGGAAAGAAAATTATCATAATATAAATTGAAATTGAGTTGTTGATCTTAATTTAATATATTGAAATAATTAGATGAAATTTTTACATTTAACATTTTACCTACTTTTAGAATAAAATTTTAAATAAATGACATGAGTAACCTGAACCAACCCAGCCCAAGTGTTTTATGGTTGAGTTGGGTTGGATTCATTATTTAATAAGGGTTTATTTGGGTTGAAGAAACTTACAACCTGAACAATTGGGTCGGGTCTAGGGTGTAAAAAGTGTTTCAATCTAACCCAACCTAGACCACAAACACCCCTATTGTCTATGGTGTTAATAAATATGTGTTTTGGTGTAAAGCTAAGTTGAATTGGGTTGGGAAGTCTCTATTTGGAGTTTGTGTTGAGTTATTAAGTATCTAGTGCAATTTTTTTAACCTAAAGAAGTATAATTTTGCTATTTTTGTTTGTTTTACTTTTTGTTCAACCATTCACTTAAATACTTATTTTTCCAAAATTTCACCACTTAATTGAGATAACAAACTAAAAAACTTCACATATATTTTACAATTTTATGGATATTATTGCACTTGATCAGGTAAATAAAATACTCTTATTTTCATATGTACAACAAAATTAAAATATACTTTCACTTTAGTATAACATACAAAAAAAAAAAAAAAATAAATAAGTAGGCTATGAAGAAGTTTATGGCTTTTGTATGGCATTTTATGTTAAATTATAGGTAATTAGGATTTATTAAGCATGCATGTTGGTTGTTGGTTTAGAGCAATTATATGTCCAACTCATAAATATGTCATAGAAAATTTAATGCATTGTGTTGAAAAAAAATGCATCTAGTTCTTTTATGAAAAACAAATCTCAATTTTTTTTAAAAAAAAGTAGGAATGTATATGTATTATATATAGGATTTTTTTTTAATGAAATATAGTGTCACTTTTTTCTTTTTAACTACACATTGTACTATGGGGTTAAAAAAACAGAAATGTTATTTTTTTTTTAACGTGTGGTTTGATCTTCTTTTAACATAAAAAACTTTAATTAAGATTTATTTGGGTTGCTTAAGAAACAAATGTTTTTCAAAAAAGCACTTTCGTTTCCTCATGTGTTTGGTTACATTTTCTCAAAAGTATTTTGTATACAAGTTTGTTTGGTTTTCTATATACTCAAAGTGTTTCTATTAATGTCAAATTATTATTAAAGACAACTATTAAATGTATGAACTAATAGTTTCAAAACTGTATTTTAAAAACATTGTTGTCGTGCCTGTATTTTTATTTTAAAAGTTTATGATCGATTGAGTTTGTCATTAGAGTTGGTCATTGGAGATGATTGACGGAGTTGGTGGTTAGAGTTGGTCGCCGAAGGTGATCTTCGGAGTTAATCGTCACCAAAGTTGGCATCAGAGGTGGTCTTCGTCGAGTTGGTTGTCGAATTTTTCATTGGACGAGGTGGTACTATTCATCAGAGTTGGCCGCTAAAGGTGGTTGTCGAAGTTGGTTGTGGGAGAATGTTGCCGATGATGATCGTTGTTAGAGTGATGCAACGATAGTCGCTCGAGGTAGTTTTTGCTAGAGTCATTGATCGCAGGCTATGACCAACAAGTGAAGCCATTAGACATATTGAAAGGAGAAAAATTTGGGTTGAGTTGGTTACAATATCCAACTTAGCTCAAGTTGTTTCAGCAAACAATGAGTTGATAATTTTAGGTGTTGACAAAAGAAATAAAAAAAAAAAAAAAAGTTTCATTTTAAAGAATAGTAAAAAGTTATAAAAATTGGAAAAATAGAAAAAATGATTATTAATGATTATTAATTAATAAATATAAAATGATCATAAAGTCTAAACGGATATTCAATCGAATAGAAAGAAACTAGGATTCGATCAAGAATGGTGAACTCAAAAGAGGCGCTATCTTGAAATTCCACATTAAAAATTTGAGAGATTTCACACTCTTTATAAGATAGGTGCGGTATTTCTCTTACCGTCAATTGATTTCGAGATGGAACCCAATGTTATTTTATTCAACTAGCTAATTGAGCTATGCTCATTTTAACTGGTGAATACACATCATTAAATATCTGTGATATTAAATAGTGAAATTTTTTTATATTTATAAATAGTTGGATATTTTTTCTATTTAAAATAATTTTTCAATATATAAAGCAGAAAAAACATTTGTTAAATTAGAATTCCCTCATTATATTAAATTATAACTCCCTCAGTTTAATATAATGAATTATAATTTAACAAATATTGTTTTCTAAAAGTGCATTTTCCCCTATTTGGCAAATATATCATATACCTTATTACCTTATATAAATTTCTTCATATGGTCAGTAATATTTCTTGTTTTTTTTTTTTTTTTTTTTTCACAAATATGTACGTATCTTATAAATATTCTTTCATTTTCATTTAGGAACGTAGTGACTACAAATTTTAGTGGATATTCCATATTTTTCTCCATTGTGCTTTCACCCTAAATGTTTAATTAAATATAAAAATTGCGTGACAGCATGTTTAATTATAATTAAAAATATAACAGTTTTTTCTCAAAAAAAAAAAAAAAAAAAATTGATTGTGTTTTCACCCTGAATGTTTAATTCAAAATGTATTATTTCGATTAAATATAATCGGGAAATTGTTGTGTATAAAAAAAAAAACAAAACTAATTACACATAGAAAAAGTGCACTTCATGTTTTTCTATTTCTCACTTTTTTTCTATATTTGTAATTAGTTTTATTTTTTTTCTATTTGTGAAAAGACTCCAATATAATCTACTTCTTTAAAAACCAAAATTCCATAAAAAAAAGTATATTATTTTTTATTATTAAATTAGAATATTTGAATTTTGGCAAAAGTAATGTTTTATATTTTTTGTATTTTGAATATCAGATTGAAACTTGAAACTTTCCTCTTTGATTTTAGTTTTATTTAGTAAAATTACATCAGAAAAGCTTATTTAAATAGGTTGTAAATCGAAATCTTGCCAGTTTCATAAATAATTGCCAATTGGAATCTTATTTAAATAGGTTGCCAATCGAAATCCTTTATTTCCTTTGTTTATTATTATTATTATTTTAAATTCGGTTGATAATTTTGGTAGAAAATTAGATGCATTATACTGCATTTATAATAGATCATTAATTTTTGGATTCCAAAAATAAAATTTATTGTTTCCGTGTTTCATATTTTTCTTAAGAATATATATATATATATATATATATATATATATATTTTCTTCCGTTTTCCATATTTTTCAACAATGTAAAATTCAAACAATTAATTTAATTTTGGAAAAAAAGGAAATAAAAGATTTGAAGCGGTGAAAAAAATTGACAAATTATATAAAAAATACTAATTAATTCGTGTTAAATAGAGTTGTAAATATTGAAGTTTTTAACATTTATCATTTTCAAATTTATCCCTTTTACGGAGAAATCCCTTAAAATTAACAAAATGTTCAAATAATTCGAAAATACATTTAAAAATGATCATGAACAAAAACACTTGGAAACTTCAATTTTTTTTTTTTTTTTTTTTTTTAATATCAGAGAAAAATTTGAACATTTGACCTCGAAATTTCTATGTCAGTTTAACTATTTTTTAGTGGGCTAGAATTTAAAGTTGATGAAGCATTATCCCCACAATGTTCTACATAAAAGCTTTTAAGAAGTGCATAAACTTTGTGTCTAATAAATCCTAACAAAATTTAAAATTTTTAACAATTAATTGACTTATTAGATATAAATTTAAATTTTATGTCTAATATGAAGCTTTAAGCTATCAATTTTGTATCTAATATATACGTGAAGTAAAAAAAAATATTAAATTTTTTTTTTCTAAATCTGTAATTTTGAAAGTTTAGAGAATAAATAGATAGAAAATTCTAATTTTAGAGACTAAATTTTTAATTTTAACATAAAAACTACCGGAAATAAAATTCAAATTTTGCACATAAGTAAAGTGGGGAGCAAATATGAACAATAATTTACGTAAATTGAATTTGGGAAGACTTTTGTATATTAATTGAATTGAAATAGAATTTTTTGTCAAGAAAAGAAAGTGAAAAGATTTTGTGATGATTTTGGTGAATTAACTTCATATGGAAATTAGACAGAAAAGAAAAGTGTGAGAAATAAATGGGAATTTCCATTTGGACTTGGAAATATTTTCACAAATTGAATATGTGAACAATTTTCTTCTTTATTTAAATTCATTTTTTAAATCGGCAGTCGTCATAAATATGGAAGGACATTATTGTAATTGGACTATAAAAAATGACCTTAATGCATATAGCCATGGGACAAAATTGGAAAAAATAATTATGCCCGTTCGATAACATTTTTTTTTTTTAATTTTCAAATCTTGGATTGATTCTTTAAAATATTATAAATAGAAAGTACATAATAAACATAGAAATTTATTGATAGAATAATGATTATAAGCTTAATTTTCAGAAATCTTCTTTTTTGGACTTTCTTTTTTTTTAGAAAAAATGAAAATCATAATTTAAAAATTGAGAAGAAACAAGCACAAAATTTTAAAATGAAATTGTTATAAAATGGACCGATACATTTTTTATTCAATAGTGTACATAATTTGATTAATTTAATCACTAAGTGATAATTAGGATAGACCAATGGGATTTGTGAATATTCAAAATGATGTGAGTTTTGTCATGTAAAAATGTATAGGTCTTAATAATCATCCATTTCTAGCTAATTCAAATGAATAATCGACTTGAATTTATGTGATTTATATAAATGCAGCATTACATCCAGTAATTAATAATAATATTATTATTGTTATTATTTCTATACAAAAATAGAGCTCAATTATAATTTATACTTATAGTTCCTGATTTTATAAAATTTAGTGGTAATTGCGCGGGAAGCTAAAAAGAGCATTTTTTTTTTAATTCTCTTAAATTTGTAAGCCATTCGATAACAATTCAAATTCAAAAATCAACTAAAACTTGATGATGATGATGATTATTATTATTATTATTTGTAAAGTAAAAGAAAATAATTTAAAGCTCATACAACAAAAAAGAAAAGAAAAGAAATATCCTCGAGTATTCATAGGTTATAACAATTATTGATATATTCTCATTAGATAAAGAAATTCATCTTCTTTTGGCATAATTTCTGTCTCTATTTTCTTCCATAAACTAGCCGTCTCAAATTATTTCTTTCCTTACAAGAAAAGATTTTCCTTATGGAGCACGCTAAGCATTCAAGTTTATCGACGACTAGGTCCAGATGGAAGAATAGGTGTGCCTTTTGGATACATTCCAAAATCGAACTTCAGACCGTTCTTTAAGATAGTGGATGGAGGAGGCAGAGTAGAGTCAGATGTCCTTTGACTTGGCCCAGATGGAGGAATAGGTATGCCTTTTGGATACATTTCGAAATCGATGTTCATACCGTTCTCTAAGATAATTGATGGAGGAGGCAGAGGAGAGTCTGATGTCCTTTGACTTGGCCCAGATGGAGGAATAGGTATGCCTTTTGGATACATTCCGAAATCGAAGTTCAGACCGTTCTGTAAGATAGTTGATGGAGGAGGCGGATGAGAGTCTGATGTCCTTTGACTTGGCCCAGATGGTGGAATAGGTATGCCTTTTGGATACATTCCAAAATCAAACTTCAGACCATTCTGTAAGATAGTTGATGGAGGAGGCGGAGGAGAGTCTGATGTCCTTTGACTTGGCCCAGATGGAGGAATAGGTATGCCTTTTGGATACATTCCGAAATCAAAGTTCAAACCATTCTCTAAGATAGTTGATGGAGGAGGCGGAGGAGAGTCTGATGTCCTTTGACTTGGCCCAGATGGTGGAATAGGTATGCCTTTTGGATACATTCCAAAATCGAACTTCAGGCCATTCTCTAAGATAGTTGATGGAGGAGGCGGAGGAGAGTCTGATGTCCTTTGACTTGGCCCAGATGGTGGAATAGGTACGCCTTTTGGATACATTTTGAAATTGAACTTTGAAGGTGGTGGAGGAAAGGGGTTTGACGTCCTCTGACTCGATCCAGATGGAGGAATAGGTGTTTTTGGATACATCCCGAAATCGAATTCTCTATGAGATGGAGGTGGAGGAGTATATGCATCTGATGTTCTTTGACTAGGTCCAGATGGAGGAACAAGCCCTTTCGGATACATGTCAAAGTTAAACAACGATTCATTCCCATCGACTACGACAACCTTTGTAGCATGTGTTTGGGGAGCAGTAAGATGAAACCCTAGGAGAACAAGCAACCAAGCTCCTAAAAACATTTTCGAACTGATTGAGGCCATTTTGTTATGTTTTACCATGTTCCAATGCTTCCTTTATATAGCATTTGCTTCAATGTAATATTTTCTGAATTTATTAGCCATTAAATAGTGGGATTTTATTTTATTTTTTTCCATTTTTTCTGACTACTCTTTATGGTAGATTTCAACCGTTTCTTTTCTACCCTCAAAATACCAAATTTTTAAATGGTAATGAATAATGAGTGTCTTATTCACTAATTAATATATTATGATTGAATTCACAGCCAATTTACATTTCAGTTTAATCTTCCAAATGACTTTGTTTAACCATTTGATATTTAGTGATCATTTTGTATCATAAATGTAGATGGAGTACATTTCTAAATTGGACATCGTGAAGGGGATGTACAATTTATTTATTATTCATACAAATTTAATTTGAATCTAATAATAGGTCTTTGTAGGACTGCAACAAAAAAATTGAAAAACCAAACAAATTCAAACTGATCCATTTATTTGGGTTTGGTTTTCTAATATAAAATTAGACATATTGATTTGTATTTGAAGAAAAATTGGTTTAGGTCGGTTTTTTAATAGAAAAAATTAGTTAAAACCAAAACAAATTGAGAGTATATATATACCTTTAAAAATAAATTCTAACCCTAGATCATTTTTAATATTTTAATTATTATTGGTATATGTATATTTGTTGTTTAGAAAAAAAATCAATTATTATGGTACATGTATGTTTGTTATTTACAAAAATGCAAAGAAAAAAAAAAGTCTAATTTTAATCTATAAAAAAAAATAGGTACAATTTTAATTTAAAAAGAGCAAAAACACTTGATTCAAAACAAAAGTAGGAATAAAAATAAAAAATTGGAAGAAACAAAAGAAAATGCTAAAACTAAGAACCAAACATATAATAAACCGAACCAAATAAAAATCAATCAATTGTTTTCGTTCTTTATTGGATATCGGTTTGGTTTGGTTATTGTTTGGCCCCAAAACCAAACTGAGACTTTCACTCCTAGATTTATGATTACCTATTAGACACTTTTTAAAATTATGGACATGTTAGATTCAAAGATGAAAGTTTGGAGATTAAAGTTATAATTTAACATTCACGTAAATATAATTTTAAACGTATTGGTATACAATATTTAGATTAACTAATGTTAAACTTTGTAGTGCAATTAACTAATGTTTAATCACGAAATTATAATAAACCATTACAAAATTATCCACTTAAACATATGAGTAAAATAGCTATTTTTTAAAAAATATAATGCATTTATTTTTGGAAAATTTTTACTGATAGAAAAAAATGTCAAACTATTTATAGAAAATAGCAAAAAAAATAGACATTGATAGACTTCTATCAGCATCTATCGGTGATAAACGACTTTCATTTCTATCACTGATAGACCGTGATAGACTTCTATCAGCGTCTATCACAACTATCTAAAAATTTTGCTATTTTGTATAAATAGTTTCCCTTATTTTTCTATTTTTAGAAATTTCCCTCATTAATTGCAAATTTATTGTAAACCATTGTAGTGCTGACATGAGCAGAACTGTTGCCGGGAAGCTGATCGCTTTTCTTCTAATTAGTTTTAATTTTCTTTATATATACTTGATATTTCTTGTAATGGTATGCCTCGTTCTCTTAGAGGTTTGAACCAACACTTTGTTACAGATATTAACCTTGAGGAGCGACGACTCAGGAAAGAGACAAGAGAGACCCTTGAAGTAGGAAGGCAAGTTGATCTATATGACTTTAAATTGAAGCCCCTGCTGAGATAATTAATTATGGTAGAAGAAATATTAAGACAGTTGGCTGAGCTAGGCATGACTTAGAAGCCTCTGTGCATCACCTACTTCGTAATGATAGGTATGTTTGAACTAAAACCAGGCCTTATTCACTTACTCCCTGTTTTTCATGGTACTACAAGTGAAGATCCCCATAAACACTTGAAAGACTTCCATATAGTTTGTGAATGGGATGAGGTCACATGGAGTGACCGAGGAGCAACTGAATATGAGGGTGTTTCCTTTCTAACTAAAGGATAATGTGAAGGATTGACGCTATTATCTCCCCTTTAGATTGGTCACCACATGGAACGATCTCATGAAGCAATCCTTGGAGAAATTTTGCTTGCCTCGAGAGCTACAAGTATAAGAAAATACATTTATGGGATCACTCAGATGGTAGGAGAACCTCTGCACGAGTACTGAGAGTGTTTCAAGCGCCTCTGTGCTTCTGATCTAATATTTTTACGAAGGGCTGATTCTTAGTGACTAGAGCACTATTGATGCAGCTAGTGATAAAGCCCTACTTGATAGCACCTAAAATGTGCTTATCCCGCTCCGCTTAATTCAAGTTTGTTCTTTGGTTTTACACATTTATTTCATGACTTTACAAGATTCAGGCACAATTGAGGTAGGATTGAGCTTTAGGGCCAAAACGAGCTTAAAAACAGGCTTAAATGAAGTCTTGAAGCATCAACCAGAGCAAAAGAAAATCAAAGAGCTTCATTAAGGGTAGAGTCATGATGCTCTAAGCGCCTAACTCGGCGCCATTGGCATAATGGGCATCAAGGAAGAAGAACTAAAACTGATGTCAAAATCTTGGTGCCAACGCAAGTGCACAAGTCAAGTTATAATATAGTAAAACGGTCAAGAGACCGAGTATTGTCCTTTGGAGATCAAATTTATGGATTATGCTTAACTATTCAAGAATTATGTTGATTTTATCTAAGGATTGGTCTTGTGATGAATAAATTTTAATTTCTAAAGTAAATAAAAGTAAAGTAAAGATAAGTGTGAAATTCAAGAGACAAAAATGTTCAAGGGTGTTGATCATTTGCTTAATTACTTCACTAAGTGATGCAAAAGTTCCTATAGATTATTATGTTAGTGATATGTTGAAGTCTAGAAACTATTTTTTGGTTTATTATCTTTCAATAAAAATCTTTTCTCATGCAATGGTAATTGATTATTAATCATTTGAAACCAAATTAAGAAGCATGACATTAAGAATAGTCATGATTGACTTTCATTATTAACCTAACTATTTGCATGATAGATTAATAACAATCTAATATTATAGATCTAATTATCAGACAATATTTCTAATTGAACATTTAATTTAACATGCATTGAGAATCAATCAATGTATTAAGCACAATAATATTGGAAAACATTTGAGAACATAACATTCATAGAAAATAATATGTATGAACTTAAATACATAAATAAGTTAATCGACACCCTAAAACTACAACGTTTAGCCACTTATTGATGCAACAAACATATTCGCATACATTCAAACAACCTTGAAAAAGTAAAGAAAATAAAGAGGAATAGAAAACAATATTATCGTGTTGAATCTTGTCGTTGGAACACATCAGAAACGCCTTGATTTTCACCCTAGGATCTTGAACGACCTCAAAACGAACGTCTAAATTTCTCCCCTCTATTTTTAGGATAAAACACTCTCTAAGGCTCTCTAATTTCGTGCTTTGCTAAATGATTTCGGCTGGCCACAACCCAATAATATTTATACAATAAATTTTCCAAAACTAGGTTTTCTTTCCTATAATAACACTGGCGCCACGGCGCTCTCGCAAGCATTGATGGTTTTGTGAGTGGCATGAAAGTAGCCATTTGTTTTCGCCTGCAAATGACGAATCACAAATATTTATAATTACTAAACTCTACTACTACTACTACAAAGACATAACAATAGTGGTAGGTCTCGGTCGATCTACAGGGAAGCGCAAGATGTGTTTCGTTAAGTCAATTCTCTAATTATAGCAGTGAATGAGGAGTTTGGTGTGGCATAGAGATAAAGTGCGAAAAATAAATAAATAAATGATAATGGATAAATGTGACTTAAATTGAAAATTTCTAGTTTCAGGAGCAAGATGGAGTCCATGCAATTTTTTATCATCTACTTTTTTTAATTGAACCTACATTAGCTTTATGTGTGCACAACGACTCACTCAGCCTAATTGAACTCGTTGACACTACAGGCAATCAACTCATTGGATTAAACCAAGCAAGCACCCTAATTATTAATTAAAGCCTAAATCCTAATTAAACTAAATGCTTCAATTCTATTAAGTTCGATAGCTGATGCGAACACCACACATGCACGGGTCAAGTAATAGTATAAGACGGTCAAGTCTGAATATCGTTCCACTGAGGATCCAATCACGGGTTAATTACCTAGCTAGGGTTGAATTGATTTTATTTGAGGATTCAAAATCGATGTTTGAGTTTTGTGAAAACCTTAAAGCATTAAAGAAAGCAAGTAAAGTTTGGAAAAACCTAGAGTCAAAGAGCGTTCTTGAATTCTTATTTAATTCATCATGCAGTATTATAGAGTTTCATGGAATTGATTGCAAATCATATGCCTAAGCTAGAAACGTAATTCCGAATTATTTTTCATAAAAAATAAATCTTTCTCATACAACTTAATTGATTACTAACATCTTGAAACCAAATCAAATTACATGGCATTAGGATTAGTCTTTAGCAACTTTCATTATTTAACCTAACGATTTTCATTGTATATCAATAATGATTCATTGTTACAAGTCCAATTAAACATGCAATTCATCAAATTACACATCTAATATAATATGCATAGAAGACCAATCAACACATGTTAAGCATAATAACAATAAAAAACATAGAATTACATCGATCCATGAAAAAGTCTACAATATTAAAATAACTTCATAAATAGTTCATCAATACCCTAAAACTAAATAGTGTAGTCACTCATAGCTTTAGACGACATGTTTGAATAAAAACTCAGCATAAGGAAGAGTAAAGAAAGAGATAATAAAGAAAACTCTACTATCAAAGAGATCTTCGTTGTGTGAAAACCGGCAAGACTCCTTCGATCACCACCTCGGGAACTCGAACGACCGCCAAACTCTCTCAAATTTAATCTCCTTCTTTTGGTAGTAAGCTCACACTTTTTCCTCTGTGATTTCGTAATTAGGGTTACAAGCACCTCCCAATATATAGAAGAAATTTTTTCCAAGAATTGCACAAAATTTAAAAAAGGAAAGGCAGCGTCGTGACGCTCCAATTGAGCATTGCGACACTGGCCACAATCACTCGCAGCGCAGCGCTGCGCTTGATGCAGCGTTGCTACACTCTCAAGGAGCGTAGCTACACTCTCCAAAGTGCCAAAATTTGGTGCTCTCGGGTCTAGAACGTAAAGGGGTAGCGTAGCGACGCTCTCGATCTACGTTGCCTTGTTTTTCTAGGATTTTTGAGCTATCTTTGTCCGGTTTTTGCTCGTTTTGATTCCATTGCTTCCTAAAACAAATTTTCTTCATTCTAACTTGAATTTCACTAGCAACCACATTAAATCTTATAAAAACACTCCTAAATTAAGAACAAAAAAGCACTTTCCAAGTGATTTTCACCACCCCAAACTTAGAAATTTGCTAGCCTCGAGTGAAAAATAGAATAGAATCATGAGAAAAATCAAAACAAATGTGCTAGTGATTCTTGTCTCAGAGAACAACATATTAGGAGCTTAAGTAGAAATATTCAAATATATCTATATTGTTATAAATATTTAAGGCCAAATCTTATCATCTCCCATGTGTGTGTGTGCAAGTCTCCTTTAATTCAAAACTCTAAAACTCAAAGTAGGATTTAAGAGAGCTTCTCTAGTCTTCCCCCTACTCTAGCTCATGCACCAATCTTCAAGAATCTACACATTTCAAGAATGTAATATATCCACTAAAGTGCCTTATTTATCAATTTCAACGGCCGTTTTAAACTTGCATTCTTTTAATTAGGGGCACTAGCTTTCACACATTCACTGTAGGGACTCGTACCTAGTCAATTCTCAGGCGTCCTAACTGATCACAACAAAAGCAGCTCTTTTTTACCTCCATCCATGCATACACATTACAAGGTTAATCACATTTCTCAAGTCAAGTAAAAGGTATTCAAGTAAGCTCATCACAACAAGTGAACTTTTTTCTTTTTCTTCTTAAAGGCATAGTCAAACTTTTCTTTCTCTTTAGTCTAACATTACTGTCGCCACGTGCCTGAGACGACGCAAAGCGACCAACGTCCTTAAAAAAGCTTAATTTTAAAAGAAAATAAAAAAGGAGTCGCCACCAATCTTTTTTACGATGTGATTGGACACCGAAATAAAGTAAACAATTTTTTAGTAAAAATCAATAAAAATGGTCTGCGAAAACTAGAGTTGAGTTTGTGAGTCATTTGTGTATGGGGAAGATGTTAGCACCCCACAACACCCGTTTAGAAAACGGTGGCCAAATCAGTTTTATCTTGAATTAAAAATTATTCTTTAAATAAAATCATTTAGGAAGAAAAAAAAATTTAAAACAAATGTCTTATTTTACTCCTCATTCCTCCAACATTTGAAGTAATGATCCCATAAAATAAGTGGAAAATTTTTCATCAATTTGACTATATTAAAATTTGAGGAAAAATTCCTCACCTCAAGAATTTGAGAAATTATTTCAATTTCTCAAAATCCGTCATAGGAATAGTATTTTAATAAAAACTTTAAAACATTAATTAAATTCATTTTTTCTTGGGATCAAATCTCGGAGTCCCAAAGATGTGATCCCTCACCTTAAGAATTCTAGAAAATCGGACTCCCAAATTTCCTTAATTCCGTCTTAGGAATTTTTTAAGGAAAACGGTTTTAAAAACAAGTTCTTAGAAAAATTAATTAGGAAATATTTAGAAATAATATATTAATTTTTTTAAAGGTAAAAAAATGTATTTTAAAAAATATATATTTTAAATGTCTTTAAAAGAGTTTTAATAATAAAAGATTTAAAAAAACTTAAAAGAAATGTTAACTAGAAATTAAAATCAACTTAAATGTGAACATTAAATAAACAAGTATAATTTAAGAAGCATAATATTAAATAAACATAAAATAACACATTAAAAATTTAATGAAAACATATTGGAGATCGACCTCGGACTTCCAAAGAATCGACTCCTTACTTCATGAATTTTAGAAAATCGGACTCCCAAATTTTCTAAATTCCGTCGTCGGATATTTTGTAGAGAAATATAAATTAAAATTAAGAACATTAAAATAATAACATTTAATTATAATAGAAATAATATGGATATATTAGAATATAAAATAAAATGATGGAAAAAAATAAAATAATTAAAATGCAATGCTTAAAATAAAATTAAGAAAAAAATCAAATAAATAAATATAGAAAAGTAATAACTAATAAGAAAGAAGAAATAATAATAATAATGAAAAACAAAATACAAAAAAAAAAATAATAAATTTGTTGCGCCAGTGGCACGTGACCATACATACATAAAAAAAAAAAACGAAAGGTGGCCCATCCCATCTTTTTTTAATAATAATAATAATAATAATAATAACTTTTTTTTATATATCTTTTAACTTTTAAAAAAACAAATTTTTTTTTTTTTATAAACCTTTCCTTTTACACTTTAAATCCTCTTTTTTCTCTTTCTCCTTCAACTTTCTCTCCTCTCCTTCTTCAACTTAAGTTTTTCTCTCTTCTTTTTCAACTTCAAACTTTCTCCTTTCTTTAACAAGCTAGCTAATCTTTTTGTAATCACAGCAAGAACTCAGTCATCTTAAGGTATGTAACTCTCATTATTTTTAACTTTCATCTCTCTCTCTTTTTTTTTTTTCTTTTTTTTTTTTTTGCTTCACATGTTACTTTCTTTTAAAAAAAAATAAAACAAACAATGAAGAAAAAGTCATGGAAGAAGAAGTAGATGAACACGAAAAAAAAATAGTAAATAAAGGAAGAAACAGTAATAGTAGATCAATGCATATAAAAATGGATAAATATCACATGATAATAAACATAAAAATAAAACGGGAAGAAATAATAAAAGAAAATCTTCCTTATAATCTTTTATTTCTCTCTATTTTTAGATCTAAAAGAGAAGAAGAAGATGAAGGTTGGGATCCAGAACACAAAGCTGCCCGTTGTCTGAGGTGCGGATCCTTAGGACAAATGCCTTACCAAGTGCAACCTACAACAAAGCTAGGACTTTCTTGTGTTGTGGATTTTCGAATTTTTGGGAGAGATTTGGTGTGTAACTGATTTTTCTCTCTAAGGTCTTTTTTTCTGGTATATATTTCTAAGGTTTTTGGGTTGTGTAAAAAAATTATCTTTCTGTTGTATTCTTTTCTTGTGTAGTTTTTCTCTCTGTGTCCTTTCTAGGGTTTTTTTTTTTGTGATCTTCCTCTCTGCTCTCCCTAGGGTTTTTTTTTCTCTGTATCCTCCCCCCACTGAAGCTGAAGAAGAAGAAGGCTTTAAAGCCAACAAAACTTCCTTATTTGCCATAAAAAAAAGGGCTAAATTTTAAATTTTAAAAATAAATGTCAAATGTAACTCACACCCAAAATGGTATAAAACTTTTGAAAATAAACCTAGTTGAAAAGTTAACTTTTTTTGAAATTTTCTAACCAAATTAGTTACTTTAACTAACAAATCTAGTTACTCTAACCAAACAGTAAAATAAACACTTTTTTCAAATAAAAGATGGATAAATACAAAATTAAAATTATCAAAAATTAAGGTAAAATTAAATTAATAATTAAATTCTTTAGGTAAGCCCGGACAAAAATAGGTGGCTACAATTACAAACCATCATCCACTTCAACTCTTTAACCGATGGGGCCTTTCAAGGTAACAACCAAATTCACCCAACTTAATCCATTTCTAAGTTAAAGCTTCTAAATCAAAGTGACTACGTGCTTGGGAGTTTCAAAGAGGGACTTAAATAGATTATAACTCAAGATAGTGCTATCGTATTTCCACAATAAGTATCCTTCATGCTTATTCAAGTCTCATTATAGTCAATCAACATCAAAAGCACACAACTATAAAACATTCTCATGTCTTTTCAAATCTCAAATCAATTTTTTTTCTCCAAAATTTCACATCTTCAAATTAACATGCATACATTCGTTAAAACCTCATTAACATGCATGGTAGAATAAGAAAACACACAAAAGTACAAAGTACACCTCCCACCCCAAACTTAGAATTATGCATTGTCCTCAATGCATGAAAAATTAGAGCAAATGAAACAAGCTTGGGAGCGTGCGGGAGTCCACCAAACAGGCTAGTGGAATGAGCACTTGTTGTGTTGTAGAAAGATCAAGTGCAAGCATATGAGTGACTCCATTATTTAAAAAGAAAACAAAAGAATTAATTTAAAAGACAGAAAATAAAAGAAAGCAATAAAACTTGGGTTGCCTCCCAAGCGCTTCGTTTAAGGTCTATAGCTAGACCAGGCTCACTAGTCAAGCGGGATCCCAAGGTGGTTTCTCCATGCCATACTTAGAACCACCTTGAATCTTTAGTTAACGCCCACATTGCCATTTATAATTAAAATTGCTCCTATCAACCTTGCCAGTTAACAAGTCATTTGAATCATTAATTTCCATCAGCTAAACATCACCCATTTGAACATAGTCAGGCAACATAAGAGAATCATCTTTTTGAGATCTATCCAAGCTAACCCTATCTTTGCCATTGTGCCTTTCCATGACTCCTTCATACTCCATTTTAGATTGTAAAGGCCTATGAGTATTAGAAGTATTATCAAAGCTAGAGGTATGCTTTTTATGATTATCTTCTACTTTCACATCACATGTATTATTCATTCCATTCAACTCAAGTGAAGAATTAAAATTCATTGAATCCTTACTAGAAAGAAAGGAAGAAGTTACCACCTTACGTGATGCACTTTGCTCGTGACTTACCTCACCCGTATGCTTAAGGACTTTGTAGATATCGAAGTTACCTTCTCGTCATTGAGTCTAAACGAAAGCTTATCGTCTTGTACCTCAATGAGGGTCCTTCTAGTGGCCAAGAATGGTCTCCCAAGAATAATGGGAATGTCCACATCTTCCTCCATGTCCAAAACTACAAAATCTGCAGCGAAGATAAATTTGTCAACTTTAACTAATACATCCTCAATTGTACCTCTAGGATAAGCCAAAGATCTATAAGCTATTACAATGATATCGCAGTTGGTTGCACTTCTCCAATATCAAGCTTCCTGTAAACAAATAAAGGCATTAGATTAATGGAGGCTCCTAAATCACATAAGGTTCTAGCAATATTTAAAGAGCCAAATATGCAAGGGATAGTAAAACTCCCTGTATCTTTTAATTTTTGTGGCAACTTCTTTTGTAGCACGACACTACATTCCTTTGTCAAGCTAACCATCTCGTATTGCTCAAACTCCTTTTTGGATATCATATATTTCATGAATTTAGCATAATTGGGCATTTGTTCTAACGCCTCAACAAATGGAATATTAATGTGCAACTTTTTAAGCATCTCAAAGAATTTAGCAAATTTAGGACCTGCTTTCTTTTTCTGAAATATTTGAGGATATGGTAGCGTGTTAGGAACAAAAGGCAAATGGTTAGATTACTTACTTGAAGATTCCGGTTTCTTTACCTTGTCTTCCTCCATGATCTCTTCGAGTTCATCTTCTAGGATAGACTCATTAATGGTATCATTTACCTCTTGTTCCTTATCCTCTTCATCAATCAAATGTGTGGACAGTGTTTTCCCACTCCTTAAAGTCAAGGCTTTGCACTATTCTCTTGGATTCTTCTTAGGACAACTATGAAACTTCCCCTTTTGCATGGTTTGAAGAGAAGTGACTATTTGACTAAGTTGCACCTCAATATTGTGGATAGCCTTGCCATGACTCTCTACGGTGCTTTCTAATGCCGAGGTCCTTCCTCTAAACTCTTTGATGAACTCAACAATCAAGTCCTCTATGTTAGATCTCTTTTCAGTGTAAGAAGGCCCTGTAGAAGAAATACCTAGAGGAACTTGTAAAACATTTTTATTGTTAGCATAAGAAAAATTATCATGGTTCCTCAAATTAGGGTGGTAATGATTGATGGCCTCTATATTGTCCTTTATCCACGTAATTGGTCGTCTCATTCTCACTTTGCTCCAACTTCCTTTGACTTGTGGTTTTCATAGCCATGGCAGCTAGAGAGGCTATGGATGGTAGATTGACTTGTGATTGACTTTCTGTAGACAATTTAGAAAGAGCATAAGTAAGATAAACCAATTGAGCCTTAAGAGAATTTACCTCATCCACCTCATACAATCTGGTGGCCTTGGTTGAAGATGGTCTCTCATTAGGCCAATTATAGGCAGTGTTAGCCAAATCTTCTAAAATTGTGTAGGCTTCTTGCATGGTCTTGTAGAAAATAGAGCCTTCGACGATTGCATCCAAGATAGACTTTGTTGTGCTTGTAAGCCCAATATAGAACAATTTGATTTGCAACCAATTTGGATATCTATGTTGATGACACCTTCTCAAGAGGTCTCGTACCTCTCCTAAGCTTCATATAATTGTTCATCATCTTGTTGGCTAAATGTGTCAATCCCTGTTCGCAATCTCTAAGTCTTTGTCAGTGGGAAGTATTTGTTTAAAAAACCTTGAGCTAGCGCATCCCATGTAGTGATGCTCTCCGATGGTATGGATTCTAGCCAATCCTTGGCCCAGTCCTATAAAGAGAAAGGAAGCAATCTTGGTCTAATTGCATCATTAGAAACACTATTCATCTTTACCGTTCCACATATTTCAATGAATAATTGAAGATGCTTATAAGGATCTTCGGTGGATTGTCCTCTAAAATCAAGATCTCTTGCCATTTGTATCAACCTCAGCTTTAACTCAAAATTGTTGACATTTATTGGTAAATTTGCAATTTCGGGTTGACTCGTCAGGAGTGTTGGTTGAAAATAGTCCCGGATAGCCTCTTGGGCACTTCTTCCGTCATCTCCACATTAGGATTTTCTTGAACTCTTAGATTCCTTCTAATAGTCCTATCAATCTCGGGATCAAGAGGAAGAAAATTAGTGTCGTCACGAGGCAAAAATAAAAAATAAACAACCAATCTATAAAAAAGGAAAACAAAATAAAATACACTTCAAATTAAGATCTATAAAACCTACGAATATTAGGCAAAAATACAGTTCCTTGAATCCCCGACAATGGCGCCAAAAACTTGATGCGAACACTACAAGTTCATGAGTCAAGTAATAGTATAAGACGGTCAAGTCCGAATATCGTTTCACTGAGGATCCAATCACGGGTTAATTACCTAGCTATTCTAGGGTTGAATTGATCTTATTTGAGGATTCGAAATCAATGTTTGAATTTTGTGAAAACCTTAAAGCATTAAAGAAAGTAAGTAAAGTTTGGAAAAACAAAGAGTGAAAGAGTGTTCTAAGGTATTGAATCCTTATTTAATTCATCATGCAATATTATAGGGTTTCATGGAATTGATTGTAAGTCATATGCCTAAGCTAGAAACGTAATTCCATATTATTTTCTATAAAAAACAAACCTTTCTCATGCAACTTAATTGATTACTAACATCTTGAAACCAAATCAAATTACATTGCATTGGGATTAGTCTTTAGCAACTTTCATTATTAACCTAACTATTTTCATGATAGATCAATAATGATTCATTGTTACAAGTCCAATTAGACATGCAACCCATCAAATTACACATCTAATCTAATATACATAGAAGGTCAATCAGCACAAGTTAAGCACAATAACAATGAAAATCATAAAATTACATCAATCCATGAAAAAGTCAACAATATCAAAATAACTTCACAAATAGTTCATCAATACCCTAAAACTAAAGAGTGTAGCCACTCAAAGCTTTAGACAACATGATTGCATAAAAACTCAGCATAAGAAAGAGTAAAGAAAGAGAGAATAAAGAAAACTCTACTATCAAAGAGCTATTCGTTGTGTGGAAACTGGCAAGACTCCGTCGATCAGCCGCCAAATTCTCTTAAACTTAATCTCCCTCTTTTTGGTAGAAAACTTATCATTTTTCCTTATGTGATTTCGTGATTAGGGTTGTTGAGCATCTCCCAATATATAGATGAAATTTTCCAAGAATTGCACAAAATTTTAAAAAAGGAAAGGTAATGTCGCGACGCTCCAATTGAGCGTTGCGACGCTGGCCACAATCACTCACAGCGCATCGTTGGCCTCAGGCGAGCGTAGCTGCGCTTGATGCAGCGTCGCTACGCTCTCCAAAATGCCAAAATTTGGTGCTCTCGGGTCTAGAGCGTAAAGGGACAGTGTAGCTACGCTCTTGCTCTACGCTGCCCTGTTTTTGTAGAGTTTTTTAGCTATCTTTGTTCGATTTTGGCTTGTTTTGGTTTTATTGCTTCCTGAAACAAAATTTCTTCATTCTAACTTGAAATTCACTAGTAACCACATTAAATCTTATAAAAACACTCCTAAATTAAGAGCAAATAAAGCACTTTCCAAGTACTTTTCACCACCACATTAAATCTTTGTTCGGTTTTGGCAGTTTTAAACTTGCATTCTTTTATCTAAGGGCACTAGCTTTCACACATTCACTGTAGGACTCGTACCTAGTCAATTTCCAGGCGTCCTAACTAATCACAGCAAAGGAAACTCTTTTTTACCCCCATCTATATATGCACATTACAAGTTTAATCACAATTCAAGTCAAGTAAAAGGTATTCAATTAAGCTCATCACAACGAGAGCACTTTTTTATTTTTCTTTTTAAAGGCATATTCAAACTTTTCTTTATCTTTAGTCTAACATTACAAACCATCATGCACTTCAACTCTCTAACTGATGGGGCCTTTCGAGGCAACAACCAAATTCACCCAACTTAATCCCTTTCTAAGTTAAAGCTTCTAAATCAAAGTGACTACGTGCTCAACATATAGAACTAACACATTTGCATTAAGGTTAAGGGTTCCATTGTGTGGTTGAGTCAATTGGGTAGCCTAATTAACTAACCAAGTTATCTTTGAGCCTAGGTTTAGCATGCATTTGTAAGTCTACAGATAGCCTATATTCCTTAACAGGGTTTCTCTAGTTTTCCCCTCTGAAAGAATCGAATTCCTTTGCGAAAACGTGTGGTCACTTTTGCCCAATTTTGTTACAAGAACTTTACACAGAACAGAGAACAAAACAGGCTTTTACAGGAATGTTAAGGGAGAAGAGTGATATTGCCTTTGAAGAATAACTTATCTGAATCTTCTCCCGATTTGGTTAAACACCACAACATGAATAGAACTCATGTACTGGACACCACTAGCAGGTCTTCTTTGCTATTCTCTGGACAAGGAAAGGATGGTAGGATCCTCTTTTGTGAAAAGGTAGGGAGGAAAAATACAGAGAACTTTTCTCTATTTTGTTTTGTAGAGAGAATTTGAGAGAGATGGTGAGTGAGAAATATTGTCTTCTGTATTTTTCAAAAAGGAACAATCCCTCTTTTAATAAGATACATGAGGGGAGTTCACTTCCCACTCCCTTGCATTGAAGGGGAGTTATTTTATTATTATTAATTAATTAATTAATATATTAAATATATTAAATTAATTAAAATAATTAAATTAATTAATATATTTATTAAATATTAATAAAATAAATTAATTTAATTAATTTATGGGTTGTTATCAAATATAGAAAAATGAGCCAAAGAATAAAGGGATTAAGAAGAAGAAGGGAAAATGGAAGGCACCTGCTGCAAGAAAAGGCAAGGAAAAAGTTGCAAAAAAAAGGAAAATGTTTCCATTGCAACATTGACGGGCACTGAAAGAGAAACTGCCTGAAATACCTTGCTGAAAAGAAAGCTAAAAATAGAAATAAGGTAAACAGGATTTACTAGTTATCAAAACATGTTTAGTGGAAAATGATAACTCCACTTGGATACTTGATTCAGGGGCCACGAACCATGTTTGCTTTTTTTTTTTTCAGGAAACTAGTTCCTGGAAGCAGCTAGAAGATGGCAAGATTGTTGGAATTTATGTCCTAAATCTCGTAATTAGTAATGTATAAATAAATATTCATTTATTCTATAAAATAAATAGTTATTTCATTTAAATTAGTCTTGTGTAACTCAATCCAATAAACTAAGATCCAAAGTTATTTAATATAACTTGAACAGTATGTGGTAGACATACAAATAGATCTTGTTCAAGTAATAACCTAAAAGGTCTGCAGTATATGGATAAGATTGAGTGCCTTATCTTGGTGACACTGCAGATACGACCCACTTTGTAAATGTTACAAGAGTTGTAAGTGTTACAAACGATTTGATCCAAATTGTTCATGTAGAGACATGCGAGTGGAGGTATCCTATACAAAAAATTTGTATAAGATCGAACCGCGAAATGATTAATCTCTCTTTAAAACACCGTCAACTGAAGAGATTAACATTTCATAGGATAATCGTGTAACTCGATCTCAGTCCTGAGTAAGTTATGGACTCTTGTCTATGAGGATAATCTTTTGACTTGTATGGGTGAGAGTGACCCGTGTCACTGACTCAATATGCCACCATCTTGGGGACTTGTTCAAGTAGGGAGCTGGGAACATAGCTACACAAGATAGAGCTCGCTCCTTCCCGCCTTGAGGGTAAGTAGATGAATTTCTCTCTTAAGTACTGATTTCGGGTCTTGAACAATGAGGCCTCACCCTCTCACTGGCCAGAGAGGGATTTATTTTATTGTTGGACTATAAACTGATTGTTCATTAGAGGGATTAGTGGTACTTAAGGAATAAGAGGTAATTACAGAGGTAAAACGGTAATTTTGATCCAGTTGTAATTACGAGCAATTTGTGAAAGGTCGACTTAATAATAACGGTTATATCCATGGACACAAAAATATATTTACAGTGCGAAGAGTGCAACTGTGGGTATTTAGTGGAGCAACCCACAGTTAATGAATGTTGAATAATTTAATTAAAGAGTTTAATTAATTAATCTTGAGTCATTGGAGCTTCTAATGTGTAGATCTATTAGGCCCCCTGATATAGCTCACTAAGGGTAAAACAAGGATTAATTAGTTTTGGATAAAATTTGAATTGTTCAATTATATAAGGGAAAGTGCACTAATTGTATTAGATACAATTAATATAATGTATATAGATACATTATAATATAAAGTTAATTTTGAATTAGATTCAAAATTGAACTTTATAATATGAGAGTATTAATGTTTGAATAAGACTCAAACATTAGATTAATATGAATAAGATTCATATTGTAAGAGAATAAATATTAATTGTATAAGATACAATTAATATAACATATATAGATACATTATATTATAAAGTTAATTTTGAATCAGATTCAAAAATTAAACTATATGAGAGAATAATATATTTGATAAGATTCAAATATTAAGTAATATGAATGAGATTCATATTTAAACTATAGGTTATGAGAGGAGAATAAAATTGAATATGATTCAAATGTAATATTAATAAAAAATATGATATTTAATTAATTTATATTAATTAATTAGATTAATTAATATTTATTAAATTAAATTTATATTTAATTTAACTTTAGTTAAATTTTTAACTCCCCATGGTTAAGAGGAGTTAAAAGGTTGGTTAACAGAAGTTATTTTATGAAACAATTTCCCCCTCTCTCTAACGCAAAAAATAGAATAACGTATTTTGTAATGATGAGTGAGTTTTTTTTTTCACCCAATTCTCTCTGAATACCCTTTCAACTCTCAACACAAAAACATGAGAGAAAAGTTTTTTTCTTTGTAACTTCTACTTCCCTGATATTCCAAAAGGGTTCCCACATAACTCGATCCTTGCTAAAGAATAGCGGGGAAGACCCTTTGGTGTTGTTTTGTTCGAATCCGAAGTAGAATTGCTGATGTGATCACAATGTGGATTAGAAAAAAAATTGAAGAAGTTGTCTTCAAAGGTATCTTATTTTCCTCCTAAATTCTTATGTAAAAAGCATGCTGCAAAATTTATCTTTGTTCTTTTTCTCTGTTTTTATGGTTTCCAAATCGAATTACAATGGCAGCAATGTTCACGCGCTTCCGCATTGGGATTCGATTCCTTCAGAGATAACTCTCAAGGTTGGATCATGGGAGCTCATCTCAGCCAAAGCAATGCAAGATATCAAGTTGTTCTTTAGAGATAGATTTATTGTATTAGAAAATGTTCTATATGTTCCTAACTGTAGTAGGAACTTAATTTCTATCTTTTGTTTGTTAGAACAAATGTATAAAGTTTCTTTTGATATCAATGAAGCGTTCATTTCCAAAAGAGGTACTGTACAAGTATGTTCTTCAAATTTAGAAAACAACTTATATATGTTAAAACTGACCTAAGTTAAAGCTGTTTATAATATCAAAATGTTTAAAACAGCTGAAACTCAAACTAAGAGGTGACACGTTTCTCAAAATACCTATATTTGACACTTGAGACTTGGTCACATTAATCTTAATATAGGATTGAGAGATTGGTCAAGAGTGGACTTCTAAATCAGTTAGAAGACAACTCTTTACCTCCACGTGAATCATGTTTTGAGGGTAAGATGACCAAAAGATCTTTTACTGGAAAAGGTCTTCGTGCCAAAGGACCCTTAGGACTCGTGCACTCGAATCTCTGTGGTCCAATAAATGTCAAAGCACGAGGAGGGTATGAATATTTCGTCAGTTTCATTGATGATTATTCTAGTTATGGTTATATTTACCTAATGCATCACAAGTCTGAAGCACTTGAAAAGTTTAAGGAATATAAAACTGAGGTTGAGAACCTCTTAGGTAAAACCATTAAGACACTTCGATCAAATTGAGGTGGAGAGTATATGGACTTGAGATTCCAAGATTATCTAATCGAAAATAGAATCCAATCATAACTCTCTGTACCTAGTACGCCACAGCAGAACGGTGTATCTAAAAGGAGAAATAGAACCCTATTATATATGGTTCGTTCAATGATGAGTTACCCTCAATTGCCTAACTCGTTTTGAGGATATGCAGTAGAGACTGCAAGATACATTTTTAACAATGTTCCCTTTAAAAGTGTTCCAGAAACACCTTATGAGTTGTGGACAAGGTGTAAAACTAGTTTACATCATTTCGAATTTGGGGTTGCCTGACACATATGTTGGTGAAAAACCCTAAAAAATTGGAACGTCGTTCAAAATTGTGCCTATTTATAGGTTATCCAAAAGAATCGAGAGGTGGTCTGTTTTATGATCCTCAAGATGAGAAAGTGATTGTATCAACAAATAGTACATTTTTAGAGGAGAACCACATAAGAGATCATAAACCTTCCAGCAAACTAGTATTAAAAGATATTTTCGAAGAAACTACAAATAGAGCTACTCCTTCAACAAGAGTTGTTGATGGGGCCAACACATTTGGTCAGTCTCATCCTTCTCAAGAGTTGGGAGAGCCTCGACATAGTGGGAGGGTTATTTGTCAGCCCAATTGTTATATGGGTTTAACTGAAGCCCAACTTATCATACCTGATGATGGGTTAGAGGATCCATTATCCTATAAACGGGCAATACTTGATGTGGGCAGAGACCAGTGAATTAAAGGCATGGACCTCGAAATGGAGTCTATGTACTTCAATTCGGTCTGGGAGCTTGTAGATCAACCAGATGAGGTAAGAGCTATTGGTTGTAAAATGGATCGATAAGAAAAAAAGAGATCATATCGGTAAGGTTCAGACCTTTAAGGCTCGGCTTGTGGCAAAAAGTTTTACCCAAGTTGAGGGGTAGATTATGAAGAAACCTTCTCCCTTGTTGCCATGATTAAGCCGATCAGAATACTCTTGTCCATTGCCACATATTATGACTATGAAATATGAAAAATGGATGTCAAGACAACTTTTTTGAATGGTCATCTTGAAGAGAGTATCTATATAACTCAACCAGAATGGTCCATTGAATAGGGTTAAGAGCAAAAAGTTTGCAAGCTTAATAAATCTATTATGGGTTGAAACAAGCATCTCGATCCTGAAATTTGAGATTTGATGCTGGGACCAAATCTTATAGCTTTGAACAAAATGTTGATGGACCTTGTGTATACAAGAAAAACATCAACTCTACTGTAGCTTTCCTGGTATTGTATGTAGATGATATCCTTCTCATTGGGAATGAGGTAGGATTCCTATCTGACATAAAGTAATGACTTTCGACCTAATTCCAAATGAAAGACTTGGGAGAAACTCAGTTTGTTCTTGAAATCCAAATAGTTCGGGATCGCAAGATCAAAACGTTAGCCATGTCTCAAGCATCATATATTGACAAAATGTTGTCTACATATAAGAAGCAGAATTCCAAGAGAGGTATATTACCTTTTAGACATGGAATTCATTTGTCGAAGGAACAGTCTCCTAAGATACCTCAAGAAATTGAGGATATGAGACGCATTTCATATGCATCAGCAGTTGGTAGTTTAATGTATGCTATGCTATGTACACGACCCGATATATGCTATGCAGTAGGAATTGTCAGTAGGTTCCAGTCCAATCTTGGATATGATCATTCGATTGCCATAAAAAATATCCTCAAGTATCTAAGAAGAACGAGGGACCATGTGCTCGTGTATGGTACTAAGGATCTGATCCTTACAAGATACACTGACTCTGATTTCCAGACCGATATAGATTCTAAAAAATCCACATCGGGATCAATGTTCACTCTAAATGGAGGAGCAATAGTATGTCAGAGTATCAATCAAAGTTGTATTGCTGACTCTACAATGGAAGCCGAGTATTTAGCTGCATGTGAAGCAGCAAAGGAAGCTGTATGGCTTAGAAAGTTTTTAACCGATTTGGAAGTGGTTCCAAATATGCATCTGCCGCTCACTCTGTATTGTGATAATAGTGGCGCAGTTGCAAATTCCAAAGAACCTAGAAGCCACAAGCGCGACAAGCACATCAAGCGCAAGTACCATCTCATCAGGGAGATAGTACAAAGAGAAGACGTTGTCGTCAGACAGATAGTGCTAGAGGACAACATTGTTGATCCATTTACAAAGGCCCTCACGGCTAAAGTGTTTGAGGGTCACCTAGTGAGTTTAGGACTTTGGGTTGTATAATCTAGGTCAAGTGGGAGAAAGAGATGGGTATCTGATGCCCTAGTTTATTGTCTTTATTTCTTTCTCTATGTAAACTCAACATATTGTATATGTATATACTCCCCTAGGAGTTTTAGTCCAAGTGGAAGTTTGTTGGATTTTATGTCCTAAAACTCATGGTTTGTAAACTTTTAACACTTTCTATTATCAATAAAATTGTTATCGAATTTATTTAATAAAGCTGTTATTGAATATGTGAATGTAACCCTAAATCCAATAAACTAAGAACCCATGGCTATTGGATGAGTACTTGAACTTTATGTAGAGACATAAAAGTAGATTAAGTTCGAGCGATAGTCAAAACGGTCTATAGTATAAGGATTAGGTTGGGTGCCTTATCCTGGGGACACTATTGAATACAACCCACTTTGTATTTAATACGAACGATGTGATCCTAAATCGTTCATGTGGAGACATGTGAGTGGGGGTGTCTGTGCAATGAGTTTGCACAAGACCGGATCATGAAATAATCATTGTTACTTTATAACGTCGTTTACTGTTAACATTGACTTTTTTTTCAAATTGATGACCTAGGTAACTCGATCTTAATCCTAAGCTAATTATGAACTCCTGTCTATTCAGGATTATCCTTAGATCTGTATGGGTGAGAGTGGCATGACTTCGCCAACTCAATAAGCTTTCCATTTCAGGGGTAAGACTGGGTAGATAGCTGGAGACATAGACTTGCAAGATGGAATTCACTCCTACCCGCTTTTAGGGATAGTAGAGAGATTGTTCCCTTAAGTGCTGATCTTGGGTCTTGAACAAAGGGCCCCACCCTCTCACAAGCCCGATAGAGACTAAATTTGGTGATTAGATCTCAAATCAATTGTTTATTAGAGGAACAATGGTACTTAAGGAGAAAAGAAGTAACCCAGGTGTAAACGGTTATATCGGGTGGACAGAAATATATCTATAGTGAGGGGTGTGTAGCTACAAGCTATAGTGGACAGACATATTAGTTAACGAATATTGATTAGCTAGGTTAAAGAGTTTGACCGGTTAATCTTAGATCATTGGAGCCCATGATCTGTAGGTTGATTGGGTCCCCTTGCTGGCTCAATTGGATAAAAACCAAAGAACTATGTGAAGAAGGAATTTAAAATGTTTAAATTCGATTTAGGGAAAAACGTCAATTATATGCGATATAATTAACGTTTGTTTATTTAATTGAGAATTAAATAAAATTGGAGAGTTACAAATTTTTAAATTAGATTTAAATGTTTTTTTTTTGAATATTGATTCAAGCACAATCAATAAGATTAGTTGTTAAAAGAGATTGGTGTCTTTTATTTAATATTAGATATTAAATAAGATTAATTAATTAAAATAGTTTTAATTAATTAATTATTAAAATTAGTTTTAATTAAAGTTATTTTAAAATTAAGTTTAATTAAAACAAGTTTTTAAAAGAAAATCCATTTAGTGGAAAATTCCAACTTAAAAGTTGGAACTTTCCACTAACTTGGATGAGTTTGTGTTGGCTTCTTCACATCATGACACCTAACCCATTTCATGCTAGTGCTTGTTGGAGTGTCCTACATGCAAAGCACCTCTTTGCATGTCAATCTTCTATAAAATAAGTTGTTGAAGATGATGCAAGGGTTTGTGATATAGTGGAATTTGCTAAACAATTTCACTAAGTCTTTCATTTGTTCAAATCTCCAAATTTCTATTTCCTCCCTTATTCCTTCACTAAAATCAGTCCTACTACCATGTTCTTGGCTGGAGAATAGCAAGGTAACATCAGTGGTAGTCCCAAGAAGGTTCGGGGTTGAGGAGCATCCACTTATTGGAGAGGAAGAGAAGATCAAAAGTCTACAAAGGTAAGCTTTCTGTTTTTCTCTTGAATTTCCAGCATGTTTTTCCTCTTGTTCATGCATTATAGAGTGTATATAGATCATTGCTTCCGCTGTGCATGTGTTATATCCATCAGTAATGGGGCAGCGTAGCGATGCTCTAGCGTTACGCTACCTTCTTTTTCTAAGGTTTTTTAGTCGTTTTTATCTAGTTTTGGCTCAGTTTGAGTCTGTTGACTCTCGAAACTAATTTTCTTCATTTTAACCTAAAACCCACTAGCAAAAACATTAAATCTAATAAAAACACTCCTATATTAAGAGATCTAAGGAGAGAGATAGAGAGACGAAGATCCATGACACATACCA
Organism: Lagenaria siceraria; assembly: GCA_002890555.2. NCBI lineage: Eukaryota > Viridiplantae > Streptophyta > Magnoliopsida > Cucurbitales > Cucurbitaceae > Lagenaria > Lagenaria siceraria. The sequence goes on from CM016485.1 coordinate 14,895,169, forward strand.
GCGATACACACTGCAACGGTGGCAGTATGAGAACGCTGGCAACAATCTCGACACGGATGGCGACATGCGACAGTCGATGGCATGATGGTTAAAATCTCATATCTTCATATTAAATATTTTTTTATAATCAGAAATCATGAAAAATGATAGTTAAAACCTCATAACTTCACATTACCACTACACTATATGTGCAAACGCTTAACAATAATATAATAATGTAATATGCCTAAACGTGATAAGAATATACACGAAAATTGAAAAAAAAATGAAAAAAATAAAAAAATCAAATTGAAAAAGAGTTAGATAAACCAAATACGATAATAAAAGATAAATTCGAGGAGATATTAAGGGAGAAAAATCATAAAGAATGGGAAAATATTTAGGGTACAGGGTTTCGTTTATTTGGTTTTTATTGAATTTGTTTGGTTAAAATCTCATAACTCAATTTTCAGCAATTACACTACATGTATAAAATTCATTAAGGATAACTATTAACAATGATATAATAAATTCGAAGAGAGATTGGGGGAGAAAAATCAGAAAATACTATACATTTAAAAGGAACAACCTTTAGATAGATAAATCAGGGAGTAGTTCGTTTATTTGGATTTAATTGAATTAGTTTGGTTCAAATTTGATAATTAGAGCTTCAATAATTACACTGTAGGTATAAATGTTATTTTTTTTAAAATAGGTATAAATGTTAATTAGTTGACCTATAAAATCCATAAAAGGGCAAAACAGGAATATGAAAAAGAATAGTCACGTGATCCCCACCTGATTTGCCATAATTCTTATTAATTCCGAATTTTACCAATTATCCAAATAGAACCTAAAACTTTGCTATTTCATTCAATTTTTCTTAATTTTTAAAAGATGTCTATGTAGATTGCTCAAAATTAGACATTTATGTTTTTGTTCCTTTTGTTTTTAGGGCTAACCAGATAAATAGCAAAACTTAAAGCTTAGTTTGTAAAAATAGTAAATTATTTTCGAAATTGTTAAAATAGCAAACATAATTAAATAATTAAAAATAATAAGTCAACATTAATAAGTGTTAGAATCAACGTGTGTTTAAAAAGTGATTTTTAATAGATTCATTCATAATCAACTTTATCAAACTTATTGTTGATGAAAAATTTGGGATGGGAAAAACGCACCTAACCTTCACGTGACATCATCAGTTGAATTTGTAATTTAGGGAAGAGAGGACTTACGAAACAAAGAAAAATGGCTCTGATGCCTACGTCAGTAAGGGAATTATAGAATAGGGAAGAAGTGAGAAGTTTTAAGTTACCTTTTATGGAGCCATGATGGTCTATTTATAGGGGATTTGACGTAGGGCTTAACTTTACCCTTCTAGGATTAGGATATTAGGTTTTCCTAATCCTAAGCAAACTAGGTCAAATCTTATATTATTTTATTTTATATTATTTTATCTTGATTTTAAGTTGGATTTTGTCATGCCCAAATCCATCCTCAACATTATCCCCCACTCTTAAATTTGATTTTCTCAATGCAAATTTAGGAGTATGATTCTTCTTTTTCCATCCTTTCTGTTTGCCTTTGTTTTCCTTATTATACCACGTACCAATCTTGTTATTTTTGGTATAGTCATATCGAATCTGGCTCCTCCAAGATCATTCTCGGATCCCTAACTAGAACTTGGCTGTTCCTGTCAACTTTAGGTAATCTTAATTTTGACAAGCCTACTCGAGAGTGTTGGTTAGATCGTCATCTAATCAGTTCCCCATTATCTTGCTCCTGCACTTAAGTGGAGTTAACCTGCCTATCTTTTACGATGGGCTTCGACACATGTTTTTAGTCCGACCCGAGGTAGTCCCCAGATTTTGGACTTTAAATTTGGTTAGTTAACTGTGGGGTGGCCAGCCCCTAGATTTTCACCAAATATTTTTACTCAAAAAATTGTTTGAGTCACAATTGGGTTCCTCATAATAATTTTTCATTTATTGAATAATTAAATCTTCCTCTCCTAGTTGTTGATTGTCGTAGGAAATTTTTATAATCTCTTGCATTCAAAAACTTTATTGTATAAGCAATTGTGTTGCTTCTAGAAATTCTTTACAAACATTCTTTTGTAAATTATTTGTGACACTTTGAATGACATGAGAGTAAAACTTATATTGTGATTTTGCAACTTTGGAGTAATCTGCAAACTAATTGAGGCTTCTTAATCTCACTTCTAATTGTAATTGTTCAACTTCTTTTAGCTTCTTTAAGTTTTTTAAAATATTTCTTTATCATAGAGTTCTGACTACATTGCTTTGCTTATAAGTGAGATCTTTCAACTTGGTTTGTCCAAATCTTTGATTTTTCATGTTTCAATGTCTAAAAAGGTCGATGATTCCTTCCAATTCCCCAGACTTCCTATTGTGCTCTCTCTGTCCTTATTGCTTTTATTTAGTACTTCATGCATAGTCATTTTAATTTGCAATGGATGCATCAACGGATTACGTGAATAAATTTGAAATTTTTAGGTTGCAGATTCTTAAATTGAGTTTGTTGGTGAAGATTCTTTTAATTCACTATAACTTGAGTAACATTGGTGAAATTGATGTCAATAACATTGGTCTTGTTTAAGACAAGATTAGGTTTGTGATTCAGCTAGAATAGTGAATCACAAGGTAAGAGTTGGCTTGATCTGCAATGAACACAGACAAACAAAATATAAACAGATTGATGATGGGCGGTTCTGGTTGACTAGCGACAGATCTAAGCGTGCGGTTGTCATCTAAGTGTGGAGATCGGATTTGTGGGCAGAGCTGGAGAAGCATGAAATCGAGCGACACGTTGCAGATCAGGGTCTGGAACATATTTGAAATCACAAATCAAATCAAATCTGAAGAGACTGAGTCGCAAACCCATGAAGAGCACAGACGGAGTGCACAGATGGACAGAGAACGGGGAGCACACACAGAGATTTAAGATATCTAGATTGGCAGAAACCCACGTCCCAGTCATTGGTGAACTCAAGGAACACAGTTCTGATTCAAGAAAACACAAACAGAGAATGGACGGACGAAAAAAGAACGACCACCAACGGATCTAGGTCTCGTGACTGTTGCTAAAGCACGATGCCAAAGCACTGCGTGTAGCAGCGACATAAAATCTAATCCATGAGCAACTGAACCCAACTATAGAATTCCAAAGAAACCCTCGGGGCAGCTAAGTGTGGCGGCATATCTAATAGACAGTAGGAGACTTGAAAGCAAACTGGTTAGCAACAAAGTCTGAACACTCGTTGACGGTGATTAAGCTTGTCTAATTTGGGCAGGGACATCGTATAGATCTTAAAACAACAGTTAACCACAATCGACGACTGGGTGATAGGTAGAAGTAGCGGGCGTGCGGTGACGGATCTATAGATAGGAAAATTCAAGTGGTGGATGGCGGCAAATGGCAAGATCTAGGCGTGAATGGCGCCAGCGTGCGACTGAGATTAGAGCGTGAATGGCGACCCACCAGGTAGTTGTTGAAGACAATGGAGAAGCGATGACCGTCAATGGGAGCGTGATTAGGACAACGACAACCGACTTGATGTCGATGGATGCACGGCTGAACAACTTGAGCAAGCTTCACCGATGACCCCACGAAGAAGAAAAGGCGGCATCTGATCTGTGGCCTGAACGAACGACTGGTCTGGACGACAACGAGATTCGAACAGCTGTCGACGGTGGATGTGGCTACTGTGCATTTTTTAGTTGCTTTTGTCATGAAGGAGAAGGGAGAAGGAGTGAAAGAAAAAGATGAAATCTCCACGGGTTTTATTTTTATTTTATTTTTGTCCTTTTCCCAAAAAATTCAAGCATCCAATGTCTCCATGAAAAAATTTACTTGTGGTGATTTGAATTTCTTACTAGATTAGACACATAGGGATCTAATTCGCCCGTGTATTTTCTTTGATTTTTCTACGGTGATCTAACTCACCCATGACTTTATTTGATTTTTCCAATGGGGATTTAATTCAACCATGAAAAACCTCTTCTTCAAGAGAACCGTGAAAACTAGGTCGTCGTAGCCTTGATTTTCTTAATTTTTCAAAGATTCTCAATTTTGCATTGATAGATCACTCTCGTCCCCACAGACGGCGCCAAACTGTTGATGCAAAATTTGGGATAGGGGAAACGCACCTGACCATCACGTGACATCATTAGTTGAATTTGTAATTTAGGAAAGAGAGGATCTGCAAAACAAATAAAAATGGCTCTGATGCCTAAATCAGTAAGAGAATTATAGAATAGGGAAGAAGCAAGAAGTTTTAAGTTAAATTTAATGGAGCTGGTCTATTTATATGGGATTTGACCTACGGCTTAACTTTACCCTTCTAGGATTAGGATATCAGCTTTTTCGAATCCTAAGCAAACTATGACAAATCTTATCTTATTTTTATTTTATATTATTCTATCTTGATTTTAAGCTAGATTTTGTCAGGCCCAAATCCATCCTCAAAACCCATAAAGCATCTAATTTTATTTCCCCAACCATTTCTAGCACTCATAAAAGCAATCACAAATGCAGGCTACAAAAACTACATTATCTTTGCATGGATGTCGATGAAGTACCACCACCAAACTTGCCATGTGATAACATTTTAAAACCGTCATCGTTTGTCAGTAATTTATAAATTTTAGCAACTTTCTTCCAACACAGGCGCATTTTCACCAACGTATCATATCTTTCACAATTTTGCGATGTATTTTGGTGCTCTCACGTATATATTTGATTGCTTTGTGCTATTTGACCAATTGGAACGATACCGGTGATTTGGATTATAATATGATCTAATTGGGCCAATTAGGCCTTAGTTGGAGCTTCCAAGTTAAAAGAAGTGATGTTGCACGCATTGAGAATAAGAGAGGACAACATCGAGAAGCTGCCTATCGCGTCGAAACGCCCAAAACTCACGAAAATTTCGTTTGAGTTGTTAAATTGTGGGAATGTCATTCCAATGCATGACGTCTCTTTTTATTTTCCTTTCCTTTTCGAAAATATTCCGATGCACGAGGTCTGTTGAAAAGTGTCTTCTGCAATTATTGTCGCCAGCAAAGTAAATCTTAGGAATATTGTACATAAGTTCAACTCCATCTGTTCGATTCTCAAGATAGTTCAAGCGATTGGTAACTACAATACTTAACCCACAAAGAGGCCAATCCTTAGGACGATACTCGCGTAATCAATTCGCTACAGAGATTAAAACTTGACGTTGTGCACTCATGTGATACATTATTGTTATCGTTGCGATGTTAGCATGTAAAGTAACTTTATATTTTCTCAACACTCAAACTAATTTGTTATTTTTACTATCAACTGTAACATTTATTTAAAACTTAGCAAAAGTTGTCACTATATAAATATCTTTCAGAAAAGCCGTATTAAGAAATTATTTTATTGAAATACAATAATTCAACACCGAGTCATAAAAATGGCAAGAAAGTTTCGAAGGGAATACAATTGGAAAATGACGATAAAATACAGTCATTTATGTTATTCATTACCTTTATGCCTATATTCTTAACAGACGAAAAAGCGGCGATTATTTGGACATAGCGTATGAATTATAAATAATAGAAAGAGAGACAATTATAATAGATAAAAGCTACAATCATCAAAATTACCTCTCACAATATATTCTTTTTTCGTAAACTTTTAGAACCCCATTCTACATGTTGGTTTAATTGAGGGAGGGTGACTTGAAAAAATTAATATCGTCAGAACACTTGTATTAAAAGCAGTAACAGGAACTCTTGATCGATGGGGATTGCAACGAAGATCGGGCCTTATGAGGTACTCATAATGGTACCTGTCCGCTTGGAGCAGATGGTGGAATATGCGTATTTCTAGGATACCTCACAAAATGAATCTTAGATTCTTCATGTAAAACAACAGAAGGAGCATGCGGTGGAGGAGGTGGATAGTCCGAAAATCTTTTGCTCGGCCCAGACGGAGGAATACGCACTCCTTTTGGTAATACCCCGAAGTTGATCCCAGATTCCTCGTGTAAAACGGCGGATGGGACATGTGGTGGGGGAGGTGGACTCTCAGAAGTTCTCTGAGTCGGCCCAGACGGAGGAATACGCACGCCTTTTGGTAATATTCCATAGTTGATCCCAGATTGCTTGTGTACAACGATGGATGAGGCATGCGGTGGGGGAGGTGGATTGTCTGAAGTTCTTTGACTCGGTCCAGACGGGGGAGTGCGTTCTTTATTGGACAGTATGCCCAAGCTGAAAGGTGGAGCTAAGTCAGGTACTCTCTTGGTTTCCCTAGTGAGAAATGCGTATGCTTTAAATTCTTGTCACTCAATTTGTTTTCTACAATAGAGTCGCCTTCGTCGACTACAAAAATATTTTTGGCATCTGCTTGATAGATTGTAATGTGCAACCCAAAGAGCACGAGAGCACAAGCTCCAAAAACACATTAAGAGAACCAATTGACACCATTTTTGCTGTGTGTTTGCCCATCTTCTTCCATTGCTTCCTTTTTATATAGCATTTCCTTCTCAATTGAAAGTCAGGTCACATTTTGGTATAAAAGCTAAAAATAAATTTTCTCGTTGTAGAGAAACGACAAAAACACGGAATTTGTTAGAAACCTTTTTGGTAGGAAGCTTTCACAATATAACTAACAACCCAAAATCGACATTTTGTTTTTGAAGTTTGTAAATGATGTTTTCAAAGTTTCCAGAAGCAACGTGCTGGCTTTATTTTCTTTTGCGTTTTCTATTTTTGTTTATTTAAAGAAATCTAATACGTTAACCCCTTGTTGAATGCTCGTGTGACTGATTTTAATAAGTGCGAGAATCAACGTGTGCTTAAAAGGTGATTTTTAACAGATTCATTCGTAATCAACTTTATCAAACCAAACAAGCGTCTAATTTATTTCCGCAACCATTTCTAGCACTCTCAAAAGCAATAAAAATGTAGTCTCAAAACAATTACACTATCTTTGCATTCGATGTCGGTTGAGTACCGACATAAAAGTTGCCATTTCATGACATTTTAAAACCGTCATCGTTTATCAGTAATTTATAAATTTTAGCAACTTTCTTCCAACACAGGCGCGTTTTCACCAACGTATCATATCTTTCACAATTTTGCGATGTATTTTGGTGCTCTCACGTATATATTTGATTGCTTTGTGCTATTTGACCAATTGGAACGATACCGGTGATTTGGATTATAATATGATCTAATTGGGCCAATTAGGCCTTAGTTGGAGCTTCCAAGTTAAAAGAAGTGATGTTGCACGCATTGAGAATAAGAGAGGACAACATCGAGAAGCTGCCTATCGCGTCGAAACGCCCAAAACTCACGAAAATTTCGTTTGAGTTGTTAAATTGTGGAATGTCATTCCAATGCATGACGTCTCTTTTTATTTTCCTTTCCTTTTCGAAAATATTCCGATGCACGAGGTCTGTTGAAAAGTGTCTTCTGCAATTATTGTCGCCAGCAAAGTAAATCTTAGGAATATTGTACATAAGTTCAACTCCATCTGTTCGATTCTCAAGATAGTTCAAGCGATTGGTAACTACAATACTTAACCCACAAAGAGGCCAATCCTTAGGACGATACTCGCGTAATCAATTCGCTACAGAGATTAAAACTTGACGTTGTGCACTCATGTGATACATTATTGTTATCGTTGCGATGTTAGCATGTAAAGTAACTTTATATTTTCTCAACACTCAAACTAATTTGTTATTTTTACTATCAACTGTAACATTTATTTAAAACTTAGCAAAAGTTGTCACTATATAAATATCTTTCAGAAAAGCCGTATTAAGAAATTTATTTTATTGAAATACAATAATTCAACACCGAGTCATAAAAATGGCAAGAAAGTTTCGAAGGGAATACAATTGGAAAATGACGATAAAATACAGTCATTTATGTTATTCATTACCTTTATGCCTATATTCTTAACAGACGAAAAAGCGGCGATTATTTGGACATAGCGTATGAATTATAAAATAATAGAAAGAGAGACAATTATAATAGATAAAAGCTACAATCATCAAAATTACCTCTCACAATATATTCTTTTTTCGTAAACTTTTAGAACCCCATTCTACATGTTGGTTTAATTGAGGGAGGGTGACTTGAAAAAATTAATATCGTCAGAACACTTGTATTAAAAGCAGTAACAGGAACTCTTGATCGATGGGGATTGCAACGAAGATCGGGCCTTATGAGGTACTCATAATGGTACCTGTCCGCTTGGAGCAGATGGTGGAATATGCGTATTTCTAGGATACCTCACAAAATGAATCTTAGATTCTTCATGTAAAACAACAGAAGGAGCATGCGGTGGAGGAGGTGGATAGTCCGAAAATCTTTTGCTCGGCCCAGACGGAGGAATACGCACTCCTTTTGGTAATACCCCGAAGTTGATCCCAGATTCCTCGTGTAAAACGGCGGATGGGACATGTGGTGGGGGAGGTGGACTCTCAGAAGTTCTCTGAGTCGGCCCAGACGGAGGAATACGCACGCCTTTTGGTAATATTCCATAGTTGATCCCAGATTGCTTGTGTACAACGATGGATGAGGCATGCGGTGGGGGAGGTGGATTGTCTGAAGTTCTTTGACTCGGTCCAGACGGGGGAGTGCGTTCTTTATTGGACAGTATGCCCAAGCTGAAAGGTGGAGCTAAGTCAGGTACTCTCTTGGGTTTCCCTAGTGAGAAATGCGTATGCTTTAAATTCTTGTCACTCAATTTGTTTTCTACAATAGAGTCGCCTTCGTCGACTACAAAAATATTTTTGGCATCTGCTTGATAGATTGTAATGTGCAACCCAAAGAGCACGAGAGCACAAGCTCCAAAAAACACATTAAGAGAACCAATTGACACCATTTTTGCTGTGTGTTTGCCCATCTTCTTCCATTGCTTCCTTTTTATATAGCATTTCCTTCTCAATTGAAAGTCAGGTCACATTTTGGTATAAAAGCTAAAAATAAATTTTCTCGTTGTAGAGAAACGACAAAAACACGGAATTTGTTAGAAACCTTTTTGGTAGGAAGCTTTCACAATATAACTAACAACCCAAAATCGACATTTTGTTTTTGAAGTTTGTAAATGATGTTTTCAAAGTTTCCAGAAGCAACGTGCTGGCTTTATTTTCTTTTGCGTTTTCTATTTTTGTTTATTTAAAGAAATCTAATACGTTAACCCCTTGTTGAATGCTCGTGTGACTGATTTTAATAAGTGCGAGAATCAACGTGTGCTTAAAAGGTGATTTTTAACAGATTCATTCGTAATCAACTTTATCAAACCAAACAAGCGTCTAATTTTATTTCCGCAACCATTTCTAGCACTCTCAAAAGCAATAAAAAATGTAGTCTCAAAACAATTACACTATCTTTGCATTCGATGTCGGTTGAGTACCGACATAAAAGTTGCCATTTCATGACATTTTAAAACCGTCATCGTTTATCAGTAATTTATAAATTTTAGCAACTTTCTTCCAACACAGGCGCGTTTTCACCAACGTATCATATCTTTCACAATTTTGCGATGTATTTTGGTGCTCTCACGTATATATTTGATTGCTTTGTGCTATTTGACCAATTGGAACGATACCGGTGATTTGGATTATAATATGATCTAATTGGGCCAATTAGGCCTTAGTTGGAGCTTCCAAGTTAAAAGAAGTGATGTTGCACGCATTGAGAATAAGAGAGGACAACATCGAGAAGCTGCCTATCGCGTCGAAACGCCCAAAACTCACGAAAATTTCGTTTGAGTTGTTAAATTGTGGGAATGTCATTCCAATGCATGACGTCTCTTTTTATTTTCCTTTCCTTTTCGAAAATATTCCGATGCACGAGGTCTGTTGAAAAGTGTCTTCTGCAATTATTGTCGCCAGCAAAGTAAATCTTAGGAATATTGTACATAAGTTCAACTCCATCTGTTCGATTCTCAAGATAGTTCAAGCGATTGGTAACTACAATACTTAACCACAAAGAGGCCAATCCTTAGGACGATACTCGCGTAATCAATTCGCTACAGAGATTAAAACTTGACGTTGTGCACTCATGTGATACATTATTGTTATCGTTGCGATGTTAGCATGTAAAGTAACTTTATATTTTCTCAACACTCAAACTAATTTGTTATTTTTACTATCAACTGTAACATTTATTTAAAACTTAGCAAAAGTTGTCACTATATAAATATCTTTCAGAAAAGCCGTATTAAGAAATTTATTTTATTGAAATACAATAATTCAACACCGAGTCATAAAAATGGCAAGAAAGTTTCGAAGGGAATACAATTGGAAAATGACGATAAAATACAGTCATTTATGTTATTCATTACCTTTATGCCTATATTCTTAACAGACGAAAAAGCGGCGATTATTTGGACATAGCGTATGAATTATAAAATAATAGAAAGAGAGACAATTATAATAGATAAAAGCTACAATCATCAAAATTACCTCTCACAATATATTCTTTTTTCGTAAACTTTTAGAACCCCATTCTACATGTTGGTTTAATTGAGGGAGGGTGACTTGAAAAATTAATATCGTCAGAACACTTGTATTAAAAGCAGTAACAGGAACTCTTGATCGATGGGGATTGCAACGAAGATCGGGCCTTATGAGGTACTCATAATGGTACCTGTCCGCTTGGAGCAGATGGTGGAATATGCGTATTTCTAGGATACCTCACAAAATGAATCTTAGATTCTTCATGTAAAACAACAGAAGGAGCATGCGGTGGAGGAGGTGGATAGTCCGAAAATCTTTTGCTCGGCCCAGACGGAGGAATACGCACTCCTTTTGGTAATACCCCGAAGTTGATCCCAGATTCCTCGTGTAAAACGGCGGATGGGACATGTGGTGGGGAGGTGGACTCTCAGAAGTTCTCTGAGTCGGCCCAGACGGAGGAATACGCACGCCTTTTGGTAATATTCCATAGTTGATCCCAGATTGCTTGTGTACAACGATGGATGAGGCATGCGGTGGGGGAGGTGGATTGTCTGAAGTTCTTTGACTCGGTCCAGACGGGGGAGTGCGTTCTTTATTGGACAGTATGCCCAAGCTGAAAGGTGGAGCTAAGTCAGGTACTCTCTTGGGTTTCCCTATTGAGAAATGCGTATGCTTTAAATTCTTGTCACTCAATTTGTTTTCTACAATAGAGTCGCCTTCGTCGACTACAAAAATTTTTTGGCATCTGCTTGATAGATTGTAATGTGCAACCCAAGAGCACGAGAGCACAAGCTCCGAAAAACACATTAAGAGAACCAATTGACACCATTTTTGCTGTGGTTTGCCCATCTTCTTCCATTGCTTCCTTTTATATAGCATTTCCTTCTCAATTGAAAGTCAGGTCACATTTTGGTATAAAAGCTAAAAAAAATTTCTCGTTGTAGAGAAACGACAAAAACACGGAATTTGTTAGAAACCTTTTTGGTAGGAAGCTTTCACAATATAACTAACAACCCAAAATCGACATTTTGTTTTTGAAGTTTGTAAATGATGTTTTCAAAGTTTCCAGAAGCAACGTGCTGGCTTTATTTTCTTTTGCGTTTTCTATTTTTGTTTATTTAAAGAAATCTAATACGTTAACCCCTTGTTGAATGCTCGTGTGACTGATTTTAATAAGTGCGAGAATCAACGTGTGCTTAAAAGGTGATTTTTAACAGATTCATTCGTAATCAACTTTATCAAACCAAACAAGCGTCTAATTTTATTTCCGCAACCATTTCTAGCACTCTCAAAAGCAATAAAAAATGTAGTCTCAAAACAATTACACTATCTTTGCATTCGATGTCGGTTGAGTACCGGCATAAAAGTTGCCATTTCATGACATTTTAAAACCGTCATCGTTTGTCAGTAATTTATAAATTTTAGCAACTTTCTTCCAACACAGGCGCGTTTTCACCAACGTATCATATCTTTCACAATTTTGCGATGTATTTTGGTGCTCTCACGTATATATTTGATTGCTTTGTGCTATTTGACCAATTGGAACGATACTGGTGATTTGGATTATAATGTGCAAGCTCCGAAAAACACATTAGGAGAACCAATTGACACCATTTTTGCTATGTGTTTTCCCATACCCTTGATGAATCTTCTTCACAAAATCTTTCTACAAAAAGATAAGGACAATACCACCAAACACAAAAGAGCACTCACTATTCTCAAGGTTATCAAATCCATGGAGAGTGGTCTCTATTTGTCTATTTAAAGGGAGGAGGAAGAAAAAGTTATCTTTTCATTTAGAGAGAAATTATGGAGAGAGTTAGTGGAGAGGATTTATAAAAATAAAAAAATAAAAAAATAAAAAAAAAAAAAAACTCTACACCATATTCATAATGACTCCAAAATGGGAGTTAATATTTTCTTTAATTTAATTTAAATTAATTAATAATATAAATTAAATTAAAATATATGTATATATATATATATATATTAAACCTCATTTAATATATAATAATAATTAGTTACTAATTAACCAATTTCTCTCACATAACCTATAGTTTAATATGAATCATATTCACATTATTTTTAGGGAAATTGCATTGGGTATCAAAATTTGATTATACATTAGCATCCATATCATCAACTTTAAAAATATTATAAATATGTCAAAATATATTGATAACAACATAGATGGTAAAAAGATCATGCTTGATTTGATTTTTATGTGAAAATATATTCCAAAATTACCCTTATATCTCCAAAAATAGAAAATTATCATTTGATATTCTTCCCAGGCGCGTTTCTTCATCTCATCGACATTCTCCTTCCCACGCACGTCTTATTCTTTAGTGCTCTCCAAGTTTCTGCAACAACAAGATTCTGCAATCTCCAATATTCTTGGATTCTCCAAGATTTGAAGTACAAGATTTGATTGCGCAGATTTTTTTTCCAAATCTTTTTTTGATTTCGTTATCTAAACCCACGGCTTCAAAATCACGATTTCTTCTTGAAGCTACGGTTTATTTTTTATTTTTTTTCTTGAATTTCTTCCTCACTTGTCTCATTCACGATTATAAACACAATTTTACTGGTTTTGATTTCGTGAGCCGGAGATTTTTTTAAGCCAATTTCGAAAGTTTTCAACCATTTGATTTTTTTTTTGTTGAAGTTCGTCCTTACGATTGCGCTTAGGTCTGATATGAGTTTTCTTGTGGTTGTTTTGTTATCTGATTTGTTATTTGATAGTATTTAGTTTGTGATTGTCATTTGATTATCATCTAATTGCTATCCGATTAGTATTTGATACTCGGTAGTTTGTGATATATGTTGATTTTTTACTATGGTTAAGGATCAATTTAAAAAATGTCCCATTGCTTCTTCTCTATAGTTGAGGCTGATTTTGAAGGTGACATAGAAATCTTTAGAGATGTTCATATTAACAAAATGTTTTCTACATTGTCTTTTAAGAATAAAGATTTATTTGCTAGTAAGAAAATTTTGTTGAATTCGTTTCATTTTATAGCGGTAAAGAATAATTTTGAGTTTAGGACGTTGAGATCAAATCCAAAATCTGTTGAGTTGGTATGTACTCAAGATGGTTGCCAATGGTTTGTTAGAGCACGACGTTATAAAAGTAGCGAATTATGGATGATTCGAAAGTATGTTAGCAATCATAATTGTTCTATGATCATTAGACTCCCAAAGATATTATACATCATATGCGGAAGAACCTTGAAACTCATGTGATGGAATGTCCTGTTAAAGTATATCGGCACTATATTAGTTTTTAATAAATGAGTGTAACAAACATTAATCACTAATTACATGAAGTAAACATGAGTGAATCAATAGGGCAATCTAACAATGTGGTAAAATGCTACTTACTGCTTTCTTTGCTCTTTGTTCTTTTGTTTTTTTGTTGAAGATTCTCACATCTCAAATTTCATTAGTCTTTTTTTGCTTTTTTCATCTATCTTGTTCTTCCTATTTTTTGCAATAAAAAAAACAAGCAATTATATAACATTGGACAAAAGATGAAAAGAAGGCAATCAAAAGCCAATTAAATGACAATCATAAAGTAATCATATAGTAATCACACGACAATCAATTGACTATAAGAAACTATTAGCCATCAATAGGAAATCAGTAGGAAATCATATAGTAATCAAATAAAAATCAGTAAACGACCTAAAATCAGTCCCATATGGAAATCAAAGGGAAATCAGCAGGAAATCATATACTAACCAAATAGAAATCAACAGACAACCCCCATATGGAAATCAAATGGAAATCAGCAGAAAATCATATAGTAATCAAATAGAAATCAGCAGACAACCCCATATGGAAATCAAATGAAAATCAGCACGAAATCATATAGTAATTAAATGGAAATGAGCAGACAACCGAAATCAAATGCAGGAAATCATAGTAATCAAATGTAAGGGTATTTTTGACTTTTTCTATCAACGAAATTAGGTTGGGCTTATGAACTTTGACGTTTTTGCAAAACCATAAAACATATATTATGGGCCTAATTTTAACAAATGTTTTTGACATGGCTGCAACTAGCCCTTATTTTTAACCTATATTTAATATTTGAATCTTATTCAAATATTTGTCTCATATATATTATAAAGTTTAATTTTTACATTTCATATAAAAATCTACTTTATATTATAATGTATCAATATACATTATTTAATTGTATCTCATACAATTAATTCCCTTAACTTAACTTGAACAACTCAAATTAAACCAAGACAACTGACTGTCATCTTAACCTATATGAGCTAGCAAGTGGACCTAATGGATCTATCAGTTTGAAGCTTCAATGCTATGAGATTAATTAATTACTCTTTAATTAAATTAATCAACATTCATTAACTGTCGGTCATTCTACTAAAGATCGACAGCTGCACTCTTCTTACTGTAGATATATTTCTATGTCCACGGATATAATCAATCAACAGCGAGTCGATCCTTCACAAATTGCTCGTAACAACAGCTGGGTCAAATTACCGTTTTACCCCTATGTTACCTGTAACTCCTTAAGTACCACTAATCCCTCTAATGAACAATTTAGTCATAGTCCAACTATGAGCTAGACCCCTCTCTGGCCAGTGAGAGGGTGAGGCGCCTGATTGTTCAAGACCCGACATCAGCTCTTAAGGGAGCAATTCATAAGACATGAATTCCTTCTTGTACAGTTGAGTTCCCAGTTGCCTGCTCAGACAAATCCTCAAAGTGGTAGGCTTATTGAGTCAGCAAACCTGGCCACTCTCTCCCATACAAATCAAAGGATTG
Source organism: Lagenaria siceraria (assembly GCA_002890555.2). Taxonomy (NCBI): domain Eukaryota; kingdom Viridiplantae; phylum Streptophyta; class Magnoliopsida; order Cucurbitales; family Cucurbitaceae; genus Lagenaria; species Lagenaria siceraria. The sequence goes on from CM016485.1 coordinate 14,910,422, forward strand.
CCGTCACAAGCAGGAGTTCACACCTGACTCAGGATTAAGGTCGAGTCACCTATGATCATCCTAGTGAAATGTAAGTCTCATTAAGTAACGGTGTTAATACGGGAGACTAATCATTTCGCGGTCCGGTCTTATATATGTCTCACATATATAGGATACCCCCACTCACATGTCTCTACATGAACATTTAGGATCTAAACCTTTGTGACACTTTACAACACTTGTAACAATCACAAAGTTGGTCGTATTCATAGTGTTACTAGGATAAGGTACCCAGCCTTATCCATCTACTACAGATCGTTTAGGTTATCACTTAAACACGATCTACTTGTATGTCTCTACATACGTGTTTAAGTTACTACTAATAACCTAGGATCTTAGTTTATTGGTTTTTTGGGTTAGTGCAACTAAATGTCAAATAAAATAACAATTATTTTATTAAATAAATAATTTGATTTATACAATACAAGTTTACAAAATACAAGATCACGAGATTTAGGGCATCAACCCCAACAATAAGGTCCTGTTTCTCCTTTCAGATACACCGTTCTGCTGAGGCGTACCAGGTGTAGAGAGTTGTGACTAAATTTCATGTTCTATCATATAGTCCTAGAATTTCAGATCCATATACTCTCCACCTCGATCTGATCGAAGTGTCTTAATGGTTTTACCTAAGAGGTTCTCAACCTCAGTCTTATACTCTTTGAACTTTTCAAGAGTTTCAAACTTGTGATGTATTAGGTAAATGTAACCATACCTTGAATAATCATTAATAAAACTAATAAAATATTCATACCCTCCACGTGCCTTGACATTCATTGGACCACAGGGATCCGAGTGCATGAGTTCTAAGGGTTCTTTGACTCTAAGACCTTTTTCAGAAAAAGATCTTTTGGTCATCTTACTCTCAAGACATGATTCACAAGGTAGTAAAAAGTTGTCTTCTAACTAACTTAGGAATCCACTCTTACTCAATCTCCCAATCCTATTGAGATTTATGTGACCGAGTCTTAAGTGCCAAAGATAGGTATTTTGAGAAACTTGTTGCCTTTTATTTTGAATTTCAGCTATCTTAAGCATTTCAGTATTATAAACAGCTTTAACTTTGGTCGGTTTTAACTTGTATAAGTTGTTTCCTAAGTTTGCAGAACATATTGGAATACCGCTTTTACTAATGAACGCTTCATTAATATCAAAAGTAACTTTATACATATGTTCTAATAAACAAGAGATAGATATTAAGTTTCTACTACAATTAGAAACATAAAGTACATTTTCTAACAAAACAAATCTATCTCTAAAAAACAACTTCATGTCTCCCACTAATCCAACTCTGATAGTAATTTCGCCATCTTGAAGCTGTCTCCAGGTACTAGTTTCCTGAAAATAAGAACAAATGTGATTAGTGGCCCCTGAATCCAGTATCCAGGTTAAGTTGTCACTTTCCATTAAACCTTATTGTTTAGTTGAAGCCTTGTTAGGCCATGTCTATTTTATTTTACTGTTGGTTAAATCGAACTAGCATGTTAATTAACTAAAGTCGAAGCCTGGGTTAGTCAAGTCTTTTTATTTTACTGTTGGTTAAATCGAACCAGCTTGCTAATTAGCTGAAGTCGAAGCCTGGGTTAGTCAGGTCCTTTTATTTTACTGTCGGTTAAATCGAACTAGCTTGCTAATTAGCTGAGTTCGAAGCCTGGGTAAGTCAGGTCCATTTATTTTATTGTTTGTCAAATTAAACCTTGCTGTTAAAGCCTTTATTTTCTTTAATGTTGGTTAAATCAAACCAGCTTGCTAATTAGCTAAGGTCGAAGCCTGGGTAAGTCAGGTCAATTTATTTTACTGTTTGTCAAATTAAACCTGTTTAGTGAAGTTGAAGCCTTGTTAGACCACGTCTATTTTCACTTAAATCAAACTAGCTTGTTAAAGAGGTGAAACCTAGTCAAGTCAAGTCTGTTTATTAATTATGCCGCTCAAATCAAACCCTATAGTATTTGATGGTCTTCCACTGGAATTTCATTGCTTTTTCAAGTTTTCGCCTTCCACGTACTTTGTCTTTTTCTTTGTCTACTCTTTCAATTTTCAAGGATACACAAAGGGGGCAAGCTGTAGACACCGTATTTGGTCCGTCTCGTTTTTTAAATTGTTTAATTTTATTCTTATTTTTTATATTTTTAATTATTACTCAAATGTTGAAATTTAATGAAAATTGGAGTTGTCACGTGGATTGAAGAAGGGTGTTATAACCTTCAACGTCAGTTACATTTTTCTACCTATAAATAAGACCGAGACCATTGATCGAAGGTATGCTCAAACTTGAGCGTCGGAGTGTGTATGGCTAGATGCCACACCCGTACTCATTTGCTTATGTCTTGCAGGCACTCAGACGAATCTTTCCCAAAGAAAACAAATTTACGGTTGATCCATTTTTTAGCATCAACAGTGTCTAGAAGTAAGAAAGTATTGTTTGGAATTTTTGTTCTTCATTTCATTCTTGGAGGTGAATTTACCACCAACCAAATAGAAGCAAGAAAGTTAGCAGAAGTCCATGGTAATAATGTTGATGTTCTTAGATCTCAACTAGAAGTAGACATTCCACAGCTTCCTTGGATTAAGATTAACTTTAGAGTTTTTTCAAAGTCCAGTCCGATACATAACTCTTCTCCACCTCTATCTAGAAATATTTATTTTGGAGTTTATCCAAAGGGCTCTTTTATACCTCCACCCGCTCCGAGTCCGATACATAACTCTTCTCCACCTCCATCTAGAAATATTTATTTTGGAGTTTATCCAAAGAGCTCTTTTATACCTTCACCCAGTCCGAGTTCGATACATAACTCTTATCCACCTCCATCCAGAAATATTTATTTTGGAGTTTATCCAAAGAGCTCTTTTATACCTCCACCTGGTCCGAGTCTGATACATAACTCTTCTCCACCTCCATCCAAAAATATTTATTTTGGAGTTTATTCAAAGGGCACTTTTATACCTCCACTTGGTCCGAGCCCAATACATAACTCTTCTCCTCCGCCATCCAAAAATATTTATTTTGGTGTTTATCCAAAGGGCTCTTTTATACCTCCACCTTGCCCGAGCCCAATACACAACTCTTCTACTCCTCCAAATAAATTTTAATTTGTTGGCTATATACTTTGATTCAAGTTATGATTCTACCGTGCTTAAGCTTTGTTTCCAAGCTATTAGTTAAATTTTTCCTTTATTTAATTTTGGTATTGTGCTAGTATAAATCTTATATGTGTGCAATTTTTCTGTCTCTTATCTCTTAAACAAGAAAATGAATGGAAGTTATATAATACTAACAACCAACCTTCTCAAGTAACAATAAGGAATAGACTATGCAAATACAAATGAAACATCTTACACACTACATTGTTAAAAGAAATTTGCACAAAAGAAGAGATAAACAATTGGAAACGAAGAAGCTTTAGTAAAAAAAGTACAAATATGGACATTTTTTAAGGAAGTTTTTTTCACTGTCTCAATACACTCACTCACTTTTCCTCGTCTCACTTTTCCTCACCTTTTCTTTTGACTTACAAATGGGACAACACTTCTGTTTATAAGTGGAGTTCCTTGGGCCTCGAGTAATAGAATTTTTCTAGGCTTTTTTTGGATCTAAATTCTTAGATATTTCTATGAGATTATTCTTATTTAAACAAATGCCAAGGAATGTCTTTCTTCTTAGATATTTATATACAACTTCAACATAATTCTAGATAAGTCTATAATAAATACTTCAAGAAACTTCTAAAATAGTTAGTGTTTCATTCTACTTTAACACGTATCATCTATTTTTTTTCAAAAATCAGTGATCTCTCTTTCTCACTCATCCAAAATTGGTTGGAATGGCAAAGAGAGATGAATAATTATACAAAGTTAATAATAGAAATCAATACGATGTCGTCTCTTCTATATTTGTCAATGGTTAGTCTATTTTGGCTCTATATTCTTATGTTTCTTAGTGAAAGTTTGGTTTTATAAATATATATATAAACGTTGGACATTGTGAGATTGAATCGAAAAGGAGTCTTGATTAGTATATCAAGTATAATGCAAACATATTAGAGAATTTTCTTGCCACATATGACGTAAATCTTCATGGAGACACATCTCTAACAGCACACATATGCTCCTCGTAACAATATTGCCGGGAAATGAAAATTTTAGTTTTTTAAATGTTAAATTAATTTATTAATTTTTTTTATAAAAAAACTTCAGTAAGTTTAATTATTTATTAGTTTTTGTTTTTTAATAAATTACTTTATTTTTTTAATAAATTAGTAAGATGGAGATAGTTTTTTAAATTTTTATTTTTCATTGTTAGTTTTGAATTGAAAAAAAAAACAAAACAACAAACTCTTACTAAAACAAATTTTTCGTAAGAATTGAAATTAATAGAATTTTACCCAATTTTTAATTCTTAAGGAAAATTTCATGTAAGAACTTTTTAATCATAAATTTTTCTATCATTACGAGAAATTCCAACGTAACTTTTTTTAAAAAAAATTTTCCTTTGAAAATAACAACAAATCTACTACAAATATTGGTTGAAATTTGTCAAAAACATGGAGAAAAACAAAATGAAAAATGAAGTTTAAAATTTAAAGCTGAAGTTGAATTTGAAAGGTTGTATTAAAAAAATGTAACATTGAAGTACTTGAATGAGGGACAAAATGGTATTTTCACTTTGTGGGGCTCCATTTAAAATCTGAAAAAGTAATGAAGATGTTAGAAAAAAAAAATGAATTTTGTTCTCCTCAAAAAAAATTTAAGTTAGAAATAACAATTATCACTCCTCTACTTATAAAGAACCTCTTTTTCATAATTGAAATATAGACTCATTACTCGTAGAATCAATTTAGAAAGGTAAGTTCGGCTCCTAGCTTTGTAAACAACGCATGAAAACATTAGAGCTTATACTGAAAAACACGTGAGAAGTAATTGACTCCATTTCGGCTAGATTCTTTCATCTTCTTCTATTTATGCGTCTTTTAGAGTTCGTTTGGATTTACTTATACTTAGAAAGTGAATCAAATGGCCCTATATAGCTTTTGATTCTCATTTGAAATTAAGTTTTTTTTTTATATATATAACCAACATTTGAAATTAAGTTTGGTGTTTAGTATAAAATCCAATGACTAAAATCATAGATTTTAAATAAAATAAAAATATATAAATAAATACGAATGTGAAACAAATGACATGCGGATATCTATAATATAAAATTCTAATCATAAATAATCTTACGAAATTATCTTTTTAAAATGAAATAAAAGTAAGTAAATCCTATGGCAAAGTTGAAATTATCAACTTTATTATTTTCTTAAGGTGAAATTTTTTATTTAAAAAAAAATCAACGTGATAATTAATTCATGGTTATAACATGGCGTATCCAGTCTCTTGATTTATTTTTAAAGTTAGGGTAATATCAAGATATTTTTTTAAATAAAATTATTATATATTTTTCTTCAAGTAGGACTATTTTTTTTTTATAAAATATGTAGACTATTTACTAAGTGTGTTATATGACGTTAATATTTTTCCTATGCACAAATGAATCTTGAATCCAACCTGATTTATGCAAATCTATTTAATTTAATCTATTAATTATGTGTCCTATGTTACACCTTCAATAGGGTTGATAACGACTCCAAAAATAATTATTTAAAAAAAGACGCTTAAAAGAAGATATCGGCCTCTAGGGGTGAAGTTGATTCAGTTTTGTCAATTTTGGAACCAACCAAGAACAAAACCGAACCAATTTGTGTTATAAATAAATGAGCCATCCAATAAGATTAACTTTGGAGTTTATCCCAAGGACTTTTCTATACCTCCACTGAGCCCGATACATAACTCCTCCTCCAACCAATAAGATTAGCTTTGGAGTTTATCCAAAACTAGCCTGATACATAACTCTTCTCCTCCTCCAACCAATAAGATTAACTTTGAGTTTATCCCAAGGGCGTTTCTATACCTCCACCTAGTTCGATACATAATTCTTCTCCTCCTCCATCCAATAAGGCTGACTTTGGAGTTTACCCAAAAGGCTTTTTGATACCTCCACCTAGCTCAATACATAACTCTTCACCTCCTCTATCTAGTAAGATTAACTTTGGAGTTTATCCAAAAGGCTTTTTTGTACCTCCACCTAGCCCAATACATAACTCTTCTCCTCCTCCTTCCAACAAGATTAACTTTGGAGTTCATCCAAAAGGCTTTTCTATACCTCCTCCTAGCCCGATACACAACTCTTCTCCTCCTCCATCACATAAGAATATTTACTTTGGAGTTTATCCAAAGGGCTTTTTTGTACCTCCACCTAGCACAATACATAACTCTTCTCCTCCTCCCACCAAATAAATTTTACTTTGGAGTTCCTCCCAAACAACAAAGACCTGATCTGAAATTTATCGTTCAAGACATTCGTCAAAATCTGCCCTAAATCAACCTTCTTCCTCCACCAAGACATTTAAGCTTTCAACAAGAAGGGTGCAATGAACACGTTTATTGACTATATACTTGGATCCATGTTATGATTCCAGAGTGTTTCTTCTGCTTTCTTCTTTTTGTTGTTCTGTAATCCAAGCTATTTGTAAAATCTTGCCTCAATTTTAGTATTGTGCTATTCTAACTCTTATGTGTGCAATTGCTCTCTCTTAAACAATAAAATGAATGGAAGCTCATACTAACAACCAACTTTTCAATTAACAAGAAGGGTAAGAGACTACGCAAATACAAAGGAAACATCTCACACACCTGCATTCTCCTTTTTTTTTTTTCAGAAATTAGCAATCTCTCTCGTACTCACAATTTCAAAAGTGATTGGAATGGAACAAAAAGAGAAAAATAATATTCTACTAAGTTAAGAATACTTCTATTTGTCAAATGTTAGTCTAGTTTCGCTCTATATTCCTATGTTTCCTAGTGAAAGCTTGGTTTTCTATATATATATATATATATTGCTACAGAAGTTCACATAAACCAAAGAATAAAAAAGCAATATGCCTGAAAATACCATCTCGCAAAAGGAGATTTATGGTTGAAATAGAATTCCTAAAATATTATGTCTAATGTCTCAGCAGCTTGTTGAATTATGTCTCAGCATCATGTTGATGCAACTAATATAAAGATAAACAACAATGTGTCTCAACTCAACCAGTTTCAATGCCAGAGGAATTCAACAACAAATCCAATCACTTCATGATGTTTTAGATTTTTATGAGCATATGCAAATGGTTAACACTCGAGAATCCTGACATTGCATGTAAATATATACATATAGAGGAAAAAAAAAACCTTTCCTTGTTTTCAAATACGAACAAATGAGCCCCCACCCCCCCAATTTCATGATCAAAGACAAAGAATGAGAACAAAACTTTCCTTTTTTTTCTTTCTTTCATTTTTGGAAAAAAGGAAAAAAATAATAATGAACTACCTCAGAGAAAAGATGGAAGGAAGCCAGAGTTGAGAAAATGCATTATAAATCTACAATCACCAAAAGGATTCAACCATATGCAAATGGTAGTTGCTCGTAGGATATAGTGCAGTAAATGGCAAGTTTATACACATTCTCTTCCATAACAGACAAATTTCTGTGGAGAGGATTAATTAAAGAAAAATAATCAAATAAATACTTTTTGAATTCATACAAGATTTTGATCCTGAGATCAAAAAAAGAGAGTAGATCTCACAATCAGATTGAGGTCTGTCTCTTTGATGCTGAAAACATAAACATAGATCATACTCTCCAACATTGTAGAGAGGCTATGCATATTAATTTATTTAGCAGTTTTGATGTGTTCCTATTCCCCAGAATATTTGAACCAGTTCTTGCTGATAGATGAAAGGAAAAGCTACTCTATTGGCAGAGTGTCATTGAAACAATTAGTTCAGTGGCATCTTTCACCATAAAGAAATCAAAGAGTGTGTTTGGGACAAGAAGTGAAGTTGTGAAATCTGAATGTTCACAATGCAAGGATAAGGCATAAAATTGATATTTTATAGTTGTTGTTGCATAAACTAGGCCAAACACCCTCAAAGAGTCTTTGGAAACAGAGAGTTCTGTTGTTGGTTTTGTGATACTGTACTTTTCACTATTTTTGTTGGAGTATTTTAAAAAGAATTTTTGTTTTTGTGATACTGTACTTTTCACTATTTTTGTTGGAGTATTTTAAAAAGAATTTTTCTTTTAAGAATCGTATCATCTTTTTACTCAAAATGTGTTAGTTGCCTTGGTGGAGTTTGCCTCTGGCCTCTAAGTTGTTCTTTTTTGTTTGTTTTTTTATTCCTTCATTGACAATGTGGCTGGCCCTCAGCATTTTTCAGTAACTTTGGCCTTTGGGGCGCGTGAAATGTCGTCTTTTCAAGGCTCCTCCTTTGATCCCTTTATGAAATTGGTCCGCTCTATTGCCTTTTTTTTTTTTCTGTGCAAATCTCCCATTGTAGCTTATCGTATTTAATCTCCAAATGGAGAGAATTTTACTCCCTCATTACATCAATTAATGAAATGGTTTCTTTTTCAAGAAAAAAGAAAGCAGTCCTTCATAGAGAACCGAAGTGTAGAGTAAAAATTGGGGGCATAAGGACTTATTTGGAAATAAGAAGAAAGACCAACCAAAAAGCAACTGTAAGGGGGAACGAAATGACTAATGAGTAATTATATTACATCAACATACAAAATCCAGGTACATCTCTAGTTTGAAAGAGAAGGGAAACTGGGGGCCCAACTATCTTGGTAAACCATTATGCAAGCATTTTTTCTAATTGAACAATGAAAAGGGATAACTAGAAAAGCTTTCTAACCGTGCTTTACGCCATTAAAACTCAACGAGATTCCCAATCCTTTAACTTCTTGCTTCCTTTAGGTTTTGTTATTGGTGCATTCATTCCAGCCATTTTTGCATTGTATTTTGCCCGAAGAGGATCGTTATATGTCCAACTGCATCACAGTAACAATTGACATCACTCACACTGCAGAATAACTTCCACATGACAACCACGCTACAAACGGAAAAAAGATAAGAAAAAAAAAAACAAAAACAAACAGAGAAGACCCCTGGAAACACGGCATTGTTCTAATCATAACTTCATATTCTCATGTACATAAACAAACTAAAAGACTCAATCTCAATATTAAGCTCAGCACGTTGATAAACCTCGTGCTTATACTAAAATTCTTTTAGTTCATTCTCTACTTAACACGATCTCAATCATAAGTAGACAAAGCATTAGAAGCTTTTTTTTTTTAATGGACCGTATTGTAATTAATCTAGGTATAAACTTGATTAAGAAATCAAAATTGACATTGCAATAACTTACAATAGGAAACTGAGAAGCAGAAAGCAAACAAAGTTAAATACACTTACGGGTTGTTCCAGTCAGTTGTATCTTCATTGACAAGATGCGTCCATTTTGTTCTCCCACTACGACCAAAGTGCTTGACCTGCATAACCTTTGGCAATATTGTCTTGTCCATCTTATCTTCTCCAGTTGGGGAAGAGAAATCACGATGGAAAATAGAATCAGATCCAGCAGTTCCAGCATTATCATCAGCATCTTCCTGGAAGAACGCACCCTTGTGGAAATATTTCTGCATAAACTTCCACTTCTGCTTAGGTGGTGGAGCAGGTTTCGGATTCTTCCTCTCCCATTCTCTCCTCTCTTCCTCAGTCATATTTCTCACCTTCTCAATCTCCTCCCTCTCCTTCAACATTGCATCTCGGAGTTCTCTATCCCTCTTGATCCTAGCAATCTCTCTAACCTTCCAAGCCTCGTATTCTTCTGCTTCATTAATTTCATCATCAGTATCCACATCTGCAATATTTGCCTCCATTTCCAAATTCTTCTGGATCTCTTCATCCTTTCTAATCTCCTCAACCACAATGTGCTTTGTCTCTGCCTTCCTTTCCTCCAATCTCCGTTTTCTCAATTCCTCAAGAGACCTTTCCTCCTCTTCAATACGCTCCCGTTCAGCAATAGTTTCTCTCTCTGATTTAGGAACAAATATTGGCTTCACCATTGCTATACCAGTAGGTTCATCTTCTGAGTCAGTTTCATTTTAGGAACAAATATTGGCTTCACCATTGCTATACCAGTAGGTTCATCTTCTGAGTCAGTTTCATACTCAGACTCCTCTTCTTCCTCTTCCTCTGGTTCCTCCTCCTCCTCTTCTTCGGGGAATGCAGCTTCTTCAAGCTCCCTTTGTCGCAGCTTTTCCTTGATTCTTCTTCTTCTTTCCTCCAAAGCCTCCTCATCCTCTTCCTCTGCATCTAATCCTTCCTGCCTCCGAGTTTCCTCTTCAATGTTTGAAACAATCTCAGCTTGGCGAATACGTCGATGATCAGCTCTAATCTCCTCCCGAGTATCTATCCTACTCTCCGCTAGACGCCGCAACCTAGGGTCATCCTTCCTAGATAGATCTGAATCTTCCTGACTTGGAAATGCTTTCTCAAGTGCTGCTGCCCGGGCCATCCTAATATCGCCATCTTCATCAGCCTCATCCGCCCACTCAGGAGCCTTTCCAGGCCAGTACCTCTTAACTTTTGTTTGTCCAATTTTACCTCTAAGTTTATCCCTAACAGCAATTACAGTATCACTAACCCCCGCCGTGACCGACATTGTTAATCAGTTTAATTTCCAGAACCAAAATATACACCGAAAAGAACTTTCTCCTTCTCAACTTAAAATTCCCAATTCGATGAGCTAACCTGAAAACCCAATAATGAAATAAGTGCAGAGTTAAAACATACAGTCTCCGAGCGTCACCAACTAAGACAGTCACTTTATGAATCAATAAATCCCAGCAAACAAACATCTTCAACCAAAAAAAAAAAATTAAAACACACACCCACACACACGCATTCAAAATAGTTAATAATCATGCAATAGATTCAACAAAAAATAACCAAAAACCCTATACAATCACAACGACTTCTCAATCTTCCACGAAAACTCGAAAAACGGGAACAGGGATAAAAGCCCATTTAGATTAAGAGCATTTCTCAATCAAACGCACGTCGGAAATCAAAAAGGGGGGAAAGGATAAAAACTGCGGTGAAATTTCAGCCAGAAATAGTCCAAATATAGAATTACCTTCAAAATTTTGGTCTGAACTTGGCTATAATGAAGTAATAGACTTAAGAATATCAAACCCTAGATGGAGTTGAAGAAATCTGAACCGAGCAACGAAGAATATGGTGGGAGGGAGAAATGGCGGAGCGAAGGTAGAGAAAGCAATCCGGATCCTTTGAAATCGACAATCTGTGAGATTTTTGAAGAATCAGTGGAGGAGGAGATGAGAGGAAAGAAAGTATTCTTGAAATTCTTTAAACATTCTTTCGGCTTAAAACATTGTCATTTCATTTGGTCTCTAAACTCCCTCAACTCCCTTTTTTTTTTCCTCTTTTGGAAGGGTGTTTAAAAATCCGATGACTCGAAAAATTCTATCAATCTAACCTAATTTGTACTATTTAGATTCGATTATCATTTTATTTAAGTTTGTCGAGTTCCAATAAATAAAAAAAATATATTAAATTAGTTCATGGATTCATCTAAAATAACACGAATCAATCTGAATTTATTATTATTTTAAAAGTATATATGTTTTCCTTATGATACAATTACATATACATATATCTTTTTATAAAAAATTGTTTATTTCATTATATTTTTTAATAATTTATTCTCTAACAACTTTTAGAAATAATTTTTAGATAATATAAATTAAAATTGAGTGGTTAATCTCAATTCAATATAAGAAAGTAATTAGATTAGTTTTTTTACATATTAACATTTTGCTTATTTTTAGAACAAAAATTTAAATAAATGACTGGAATAATCCAAACCAACCCAATCAAAATGTTTCATGGTTTGATCGGGTTGGGTTTATTATTTAATAATCTCAACCCACAAACCCCCCTAACACCCCTAGTCAATACTCATTCATGTAACTAAACTTTTATACTAATTTGTCATGGTGGTATGTTTGATGATTAGTTTTGGTGATTCGGTCTAGGTTTTTATTCATGGTTTTAAGTGGTTTGGGGCTTGGACCCATACGGCCTTTCTCCTTGGGACTTTTTTCTTTAGTTGTCTGTGCTTTTATTTTGTGGTTTTAGTTGGTTTTTGTCATTATTTATTTTATTGTTGTTGTGGTATTTTGTTTGTGCATTGACCTCGTACTATGAAGTCTGTCTCTCCTTTTAGCAACTCAATACCTTTGCAAAAAAAAAAAAAAAAAAAAAAAAAAAATTGTAATGATTTAAGCCTCGTTTTGTAACAATTTTGTTTTTAAAAATTAAGTTTGTTTCCTCTCACTTTCTTACAATGATTTGCATCTTTCTTAAGTACAAAAGTTTCATTGTTAGCCAAATGCAAATTCAAAAACTACTTTTTTTAGTTTTCAAATTTGGATAGGTTTTAAAAATATGGGTAAAAAGTAGATAACAAAGTAAGAAATTTAGAGATGGGAGAAGTGTTATAGCTTATTTTTTCAAAAACCAAATAGTTACCAAATGAGACCTTAGTTTTTGTAGTTTTAAATCTATAATATTTTAGTCTCTAAACTTAATGAATGTTATCATTTAATTTTTATACATTATAATTTGTAACAATTTAATCCTTAACAGAATAAAACTGATTTAGGGCTAATTTTGTTTAAAATTTTTACAAGCTAAGTCGTCATATAATTTGGTAATTAAGTTTGATGAAATTATTCAGGATAGAGACTATTGTACACATCATTATATATACATTATCATTAAAAAACACCTGTTTTGCGTATACATTTCTGTTTTGATAACTATTTTCATTTTTTGGTTCTCTGTTTTTGAAAAATGAAACATAACTTTATATAGTTTGTAACATTTTTTTGGTTTTTTTCAATAAAATAAAAACTATGATTGTGGATTTCATAACTATATTTTAATTTTAATTTTTTATATAATTGAGTTTTTTTTTTTTTTTTTTTTTTTTGTCTACTTAGTCTATAACTTAAAATGTATTGAACGTTTAATAGCAATATTAATGGGAAAAAATCAAAATATTATTTCTAAAAAATATAAATTACAAACATGATATTACTATTAATAAACTCAATGCAAATATATTATGAAAATGTATTACTTTACTTTGATTATAATTTTTGAATCATAAGTTTGGTTTCAATTGCATATATGGCATTTTAGTATAAAATAATAGTAAATATGGCACAATCTAAAAATATTTGGAAATATAGCACAATCTTAACTTTTCTTGGTACCTATCATTAACTATGGTCTATCGTTGATAGACTTATCTATGACTGAGGTTTATTACTGATAAATCTATCTGAGGTCTATCATTGATTGTTTACATACTCTTTTACTGCTATATTTTTTACTAGTATACATATCAATAGAATATATATATGGTATATAAGAATGATATCATTAGGTGCTTTCTTACTATTTCTTTTTTTAGGTTTATTTTGGATATACATTATCGATGATATTTAATATTTGTTTTTCTTCTATATTTTATTATTTTAATGCGCATTTGTTATTAAGTCTATCACTTATATATCACATCAATTGATTAAAAATGATATATCGATGATACTTAAAATTGTTTTCTATCCATGATCATTTACATGCTCACGTGCTATGAAGTTTATCATTAATCTATCATATGAATAAATAAGAAACAAAATAGAAACGATAAATCAATGATAACTTAAAATTGATAATAAATTAATTGATAACAAATGACATTAAATTTTTAATAGCAATGCATCACTCATATATATCGATTTATGATCCTTATAGTTTGGATAAAGTTAGAATAGTCCATCTAGTTTGATAAAACTTCAAAAATAGTCTCTATAGTTATTCTCTTAAATAGTCTGTATTGTAGGAACTATTTATGAATTTATCAAATCATAGAGACAAACTTCTAATTATAAACCATAAAACCTAAATTCTAACTTCTTCCAAACTATGGAGACCAAATTTGTAATCTATCCATTAAAATACCATTTTTGTCCCTATGCTTTAAAGTTTGTTCAATTTTAGTCTATTTACTTTCAATTTTTCAATTTTAGTCCTCATACTTTCAATAAATCTTAAATTTAGTTTATCAAAGTAATTTTAGAGACTAAATTAAAGATTTATGGAAAGTAGAAGGACTAAAATTTAACAAACTTCAAATTATAAAGAACCAAATCAACCTATTAAATATTAAAAAGATGTATACTTTAAAAAATATTTTTAAATATCAATTCATTAATTCATTATTCATTTCCATCAATGTCCGTACAAATTGATAAAAAAAATCAATACTTGTATAGGACAAAATTGACATTTTTAAAATACTGTAGATGAAATATAAAATAGGTAGATTTATAAAAAAAATGTAGGTTAAAATAAAATTTTTGTTCGAGTTCAATTTTAATCCATATTTTATTTTAGACTTGTTCAATTTTAGTCTATGCACTTCCAATACATCTTAAATTTAGTTCCTAGTTTATTTATTGTTAAATTTTTTTCAAAAACTTTTTATTATCGATTAACATATTCACTATAAATTTTAGAAACATATTTGTATAGTATAATTTTTTGCATGATAATAATAAAGGGAAGTTTTAAAAATAAAAAAATAAGGTAAACTATGTACACAAAATAGCAAAATTTTTAAATAGTTGTGATAGATGTATCAGGATCTATCAATGATAGAAATGATAGAAGTCTATCACTAATAGATGCTGATAGAAGTCTATTAATGTCTATCAGTATTTTTTTTGCTATTTTATGTAAATAGTTTGACTTTTTTTTTTTTTGTAAAAATTTCCCTAATAATAATAATTATTTAACTAATTTTGATTAAAAAAAATTAACTTTGAGTGACTACACACATGGCTAAAAGTTTGATATATATGTCTAAAAGTTATGTCAAACATGCTCTAAATCAACCTAATTTTAAAATAATCTATATGGCTTTGGTACGATTTGAACATAAAGTTACTTTTCAAAAGTTCCATTATCAAAATAGATCAAAATAAATCAAAATAGACATTTTGAAAGTTGAAGGGCCAAATAACCAAAAGTCTGCGGTCGCTTTTGTTTAATTTTCACAACTTTTACCTAACACCAGATGGACTAAGCAACGAACTGCTTCATGGAGGCAAAAGTTCAGAATGAGGATAAAAAGAACAAGGTTAAATTACAAATTTGGTCCACGTTGTTTGAAAAAAAAGTTAAAATTTAGTCTCTGTGATTTAAAAAGTTAAAATTTAGTCTTCATAGTTTGTTAAAAACTCATAAATAGTCTCAACGGTTTGATAAAATCTCCATACGTAGCTTCTACCTTAGGGACTATTTACAAGAATTTTATCAACCTATAGAGACTAAATTCTAATTATAAATCATACCGACCACAAATTAACCAAAGAACAAAGATCACAAAGATAAAGAAACAGCTAATTATCTAATATGGAGCATGGCCTCTCTTTTCTATTATTGGGGAGAATTCCAGTAGAAAGTGTTACAAAATGACTGGAAATTTTTCCACTTTTTCTGCCATGTTAGATTCAATTCAAATCCCTCAAAGTGCAGCTTCAAGTTCCCTAATAGAAAAGACCTAAAGGAGGATGAACAACTAGAGTACCATACACAACTGACCGAAGAAAATATGATAAATACAACAGATTGATCACAAGTCAAACCAAATCTATGAACTTACAATTGCTTTTCCTGAATGAACTGAGATAGCCTAATTTCAGGTTATACTTTTCTTCTCTTTAGCCGAAAGTTGAAATGAGGAAAGTCTTGTATATGCTCATGAACTTCGCCACAAAAGCTGCATTTATCAGACCAACAGAATATTTCAAAACTGTGTGTGAGAGAATTTTGGCTTCTTCCAGATGAGTCTATTAGAACGTTAGAACCTAAAGAACTTGAGAACAGGAAATCTTCTTACAAATGTCAGAGCATGAAGAGTCAAATTCATGATTATAAAAACATATACTATCAGTTTCTCATAACTCATTATGTTAGGATAACTCCTAACAAGAAAATACTCAAGAACACATAATAAACTCAACAACAATCAAATATAAATATATATGGAAATATACTATAATGTCATAAAAAAAGGCAACAAGATAATTACTAGCCTTTCGAGAGGGCTAGACTTTTCATTGATATAATGAAAAGAGACTAATGCTTGAATTACAATGAGACATAATAGTCTATACAATCTAGAAGACGATGGGAGCAGCAAGCGCACCCAAATATCTCAACTAGGTTGACACACCCTTAACGCCCTCATCAAATCCCAATATTGAAATAATGAAAAGAGACAACTCTCCCAAATTCCTAACTATGGAAATCCCACAAAATACTTCACGCCCTTACTCCCAACCCACTCCCTCCATTTATAACTAAAAGTCCTAATAAACTTATTAGTCATTTACTAATATGTCCCTTACTAATAACCATACTAATAATCCTATTATATCGTTCCCTCACACATTACTCTAAAGTTGCATGAAACAATTTTTTTTTCAGTTGAACATGGATAGCCGAACATTTTCAAACCATAAAGTTGTATGATAGTATCCATTACTTAATGGATTCAATGTTCTTACGATGAAATAAAGATCGTGGCTAATAAACTCGTAGAATCAGAGGAAGAAAGAAGAACATAGACATTATATTTTTGTGTAAGAACAGTTACTCTGTTTGTGCATACCAAATACATTTACCTTCAATGTGGAAGATGGCTTTCTGTCCAAGGCGCATCCTGTGTTCCTGGAAAAAGATTGAACCAAAGATGAGAAATGAAACTGAACAAAGGTAAAACTCTCTGCAGCCATGTTTCAACTGTGATATCATATTGGTGAATCAATGCATGTAGATATATAACACACTACAGTGTTCACAAAATGATCCAAACTTGAATAAGTAGACGATTCTTTTAATTTGGCCAGATGTCATTAGTAACAAATTATCTATGGCATAGAAAATTATAAATTAAGTGAAGTACACAACCAGTTTCACTTTTAGGTATTTATTCAATGCAAATTAGACAAATTAGAAAATTGAGGTGTGCTGAAAAGTAAATTGTTGAGCAAAAAAATAACCGCTGTTCTGAAAAGCAATATTCCGGCTTACAGAACTATTGGCTGGTATACAGTGTAGACAACTAAAATAATGTTGAGATTGAAACATCCCTACTGTTAAAAAAACATGGTTGAAAAAACTAAAATAATGTTGAGACGTATACGGTTAAAATTCTTCACTTCGTTGGTTTTCTCTCTATCCCTCATAGATCTCACTGTAAGTTTGTTTTATTCAATTCTCAGAACCTCTCCATCCATCAATTTTCACCAAGTTTAACACAGGTGCTTAAAGTACTTTGGAGGAAACACTAGATCGGTGTTTCTTTCAAAAGTAAAGAAAAATATTTAATTTTAAAACGCTACTCTCAAATATCTGTCCATATACACTCAATCTATCAAGTCTAGGATGTAATCTGCTAGTTAGTTATGATGGAAAAGTTCGAGAAATTGCAAAACAAGGAAAACTTGGAGAACTGGATATTGGAAAGAGAGGACAAGTTAATTTTAATGATATTGATATTCCAATTCCCAGCAAAAGTTCTGATATTGAACAATAAAAAAGGAATGTAAACAAATTGACAGGTCAAAATGTCAACTTACATAATATGCAGCCCAATGACAGACCTCATGCTTTAATTCAGCATCCAATTTCTTGAGTAGCTCATAAAGCAGCCTCTGAGTAAGTAGATAATATGAATCTCACATTAAAACAAAAAAAATCAATAGAAATTGGGGAAGAATGATTACCTTCAATATGATCTCTGGTGGGATACAATTAACCAGTAGCTCATATATCTTCCCACGAACCTGGAACAATCTATACCGCAAAAAAGAAGTCCATTTATTTCAGACTTTGCACAATTCTCCAACTTGTTAATAACAAAAGAACATGACAATTAAAAAAGTCATTAGTTCCCTCCATATATGTTTCCATTAGACAATTGCAATTTCTCACAATTCTAAAGTTTTCTCTCTGCTCGACAAAAACAAAAGTCAAGGACGTGTTTTTTCTATTGAAACCAAACTTTCATTGAGAAAAAAAATGAAAGAATACGGGAGAAACCAAGGAAAAAAAAAAAAAAAAGCAATCCCCAAAATAAGCCACACTAAAGAAAATGGCTCCAATCAAGTAAGATAATACATACCTAATGGATAATTACAAAAGTCCTTATACACAGAAACCCAAAGAGGGAAGTGTGGATTGTGGAACACCATACTTCCTCTCTAGAACGCTCCACTCCTCCAAAAATATATATCATTTCTGTCACCCCAAAAACCCCATAACAAAGCACAAATGCCAGTTATCCACAAAAACCAGCTTTTTTCACCAAAGGAGAGATGCAGCAAGGGCTCCTTGTGATCAATGCCAAACTCTAGGCCCAACCATGCGGAGGCCAAATGACTGAAATAAACAAGTCTCGACTACCAAAGCATAATCACAAGACCACCAAAGATGATTAAGATCCTCATTGCTTCCTTACAAAGATCAAGGACATGTCGAACAAGGAGTATGAATCTTCATTCATTAGATTCATGACCAAAAAGGGTGAACTATCAGATGGGTACTTCTAAGTTCAAATGATGAACAGGAAACTCTACCACCTTCATCCAACCAGACAAAGATCATGATAATCAAGGACACCATCCATAGAAGTTTAAGGATTGTTTATCTTTATGTAAGTATTTGTTCATGAAGAATAGTTAAGCAGCATATTTTAAGAATCAAAAGCAGTTTGAAGGACAAATGGTGTGTTAGAGAAGTACCCAACTGATATATATGAAGAGAAGCCACACATATATGATATTGAGGTGTAGGTTATAGTACAGAATACAACAAAGAAAAGGTACATGAGAGACGTACCTCTTGGGACTCTGCTCCTTCATTATGTCAGATGCTATCTCAGTGATGTACTCCTCCCAATCCATTGGTGGTATTGCCTGGTTACTGACAAAAGGATACCTAACAAAAAATTAAATAAACAAACAGTTCAGTCCCAATCCTTAAAGATTGCTTTTCAAGGTAATTTTTTATGATAGTAAGTGAGAGACTAACTGTTGAACACGACAAGTCTCGAATGATAGTATAGCTCTCCCTCAACTCCGGTTTGATTTTTCGGCAATACGGGAAGCAAATCCAGATGGAAGTTGCAGTCCTTCTTTCTTCCCAATGAACTCTAGTACCTTGACAATCTGGTGAAAGGATGTAACTTTCTTAATAGCTTTTAGGTCCAAATGACTACAATAACAGGTTTAAACTATCAACAAATACTTTTGAAGACTAAAGTAAAACCATGCCATGAAACAGGAAATAGGCTTTCCACCTTTTAGTCTAAAATCTTTGAGCACAAAAATAGGTAGAAAATATTACATGACAAGACAACTAATGATGGGAGCTACTGACTATAGGCATCACTAGAAAATGCTTTAGATTGTTTAAGCAGAAAACAAAAAATGAAAATGTCAGTGGACTATTGTTTTTTTATCCCCCCCCCCCCCCCCCCCCCCCCCCAAAAAAAAAAAAAAAAAAAAAAAAAACCCGTGAACTGTAGATAAGTATTTGAAAAGACATTCTTTCACCTCTTACATCTAAATATTAAGTTAGACACCCAGAAAATTGTTGCCCATAGACTGCCAGAATAGCATATTCAATAATAATTAGATCAATCTCTGCTGCAACAAAGAGGGTTTTCATGCTTCAATTATTAATATGACATCAGTTTTCCATGGTTGTCTGACTCCAGTTTCTTAGTCGAAGAACAAGTTGAATACCAGTAAAATTTATCACATTGGTAAGCAACATGACATTTTATAATTACATTCTTCCAGTCCATCATTAGTTAACCCAAATTCATACTCAGAACAAAAACGAAACGAGACATTACAAAAAAACCATTTTCTCTCCTGACCTGCTCCTCTGTTGGTCCATTTATCCGCACATTTAGGCAGCGAGAACGGATTGCTTCAGTAACTCTTGATGAACTATTGCAGCAGAGTATTAACCTACAGTATGAGCTATATTTCTCCATAGTTCTCCTAAGAGAGTGCTGGGCTTCTCTTGATAGTTTGTCACGTCCTTAGAACCAAACTGATACATTAAAACGGAGGGGGACAAAACTCTCAATATCCTTGTACAGTTGTAATGTCTTGAGCATTCAAGCATACTGGTAAAAGTGGCTTCCAAACAAGAAATAAAACTACTTAATACTTGTCATTTGGCAGTGAGCGAATTAACATTTTTAAGCATTAACCACCAAGAATCAATAAGCTCTCAAGCATGAACAACTTATAAATGTGGTTGGAGGGGATGGGGAAGAATCAACACCTTTATGTCCCTTTTTCCCTTTGGAGTCAATTGGTCTGTTTTTTGCCATTTCTTTGATTATCTCTTGAACAATATACCTATCTTGGAAACCTGCGTCGCTAGGAGTGAGCTCCACGTGGTTTGTACTTGATAAGGTGGTCAACTCTATATCAATAGTTCTAGTTCCAGCCTGAGAAGAAAAACAAAAAAAGAAGGGCATATAAACAGAGAGAGAAAGATGATGAGAATATAAAGTTAAACAGCCAAATAACAGCTTCAACCACTTAAATTTTACGCTATTCTATAACAATTTGAAGTAGTAATCATATCAATAGATAACTAAAAATTTCTTTCCCCCACAATCTGAATTCCATTGCTCTCCAACGCATACGGAAAGAGATGGCATCACACATTTGGTAACCTTCGGTTTTTAGTTTGTTGAAATTGAGCCTATACACACTTTTTCCACCTTTAAATTTCTTGCTTAGTTATCTACTCTCTACCTAGCTAATTCTTTTAAAACTAAAAAGGTAGTTTGTAAAAACTTTTTTTTTGTTTTTTGAAATTTAGCTATGAATTCAACTTTTTTACTAAAAAAAAAATATGAAAATCATGTAAGAAATCAAGGGGAAATATGCTTAATTTTCAAAAATATAATAAAAAAAAGCAAGGATGGTTACTAAACAGGACCTAAACAACCGAAACTTACATCAACTTTCCACGTTTTATTCTCCACCTTCACCTGCAGTCAAAAGGCAAGAGATCATCAAACCAACCACAACAGACAGAGAAAACAAAATAACGATCACACAATTTCCCAGCAAACAAGCAAAAAAAAATCAAGAGCCAATACCTTCTCCGCACTAGCTCCGAACATCTGCCGGATAAGAGCCATGACTAGGGTTTTCTTTCCGGAACCGGAAGGGCCATAGAAGAGCAAATGAGGGCAGTCCTGCTCGGTAACCTAGGAGAAGATTTATGAAAACCCCATATCAAAAAACGCCAAATTGAAGTTTAAAATAAGGAATGCAAGGGGGAAAAAACAACAACGAAATTTGGTTACCAATTTCTTAAGATTCTGTGCTACGTCTTGGTGAACTGTGATCTGGTCTAGGGTTTTTGGACGATACTTGTCGACCCACAACATCTTCTTCAGTCTTTGGAGATTTGAGTTCGTGACAGAGAGAAAGAAGAAGTGTGTGTATGTGAAGGAGAGAGCAAAGGCTTAGGCGATGCTTCAAATGGCGGGAAAAAGAAACAGAACTGGTGACTGATGAGAAAGAGAGACGAGCCCCAGCAGCAGTAGGGTGTGGACTGTCAAATTGTCGACTTTTAGTATAAAAAATAGGCTAAATTATAAAACAATGTTGAAAGAAAAAAATTCTAAAAATATCCGATTTTTTTTTTAAAAATATAATGTTAATTTAATAATATATTACAAAAATATGGTAGAAGGGAAAATAATCGCAAAATTAGGGTTGTAAAATCGTGTACCCGGTCCACAAGTTCCCTGCCAACTCTGCCGTCAACGCTGCCACGCCTGCACGTCTCATGCCATGCAACAAGGAAATCGTGGACCGGGTCCACGATTTCCATACTCGTGGACCGGGTCCACGAGTTCCACCTCTATAACCCGCCAGCTTCCTCCTTTCTTCTTCACTCCTTCTCTTCTTCTTCCACCGCCCAAAATCCTCCCGCCGCTGCCGTCGTCCGCCGTCTACCACCGTACTGCCTCCGCCGTCTCTGTCGCCGCTGGTTTTTTTTTTTTTGTACATAAAAGTTGTTATGAAGTTTGTTTTGGTTAATATTCACTAAATCTAGAGTGTGAATATTTATTTGTTGTTGATTAATATTGAATATTTATTTGTTTTGTATAAGATTTAGTATTTTTTTACCATTAGATTTGATTTTATAATTTTGTTTTTGGATTGCATGAGTTTGGAATTTTTTTTTAAAAATAATGTTATTTTAATAATATATGATGGAAAATAGAGTATAGAAAATAATATCAAGATTGAGGTTGTAAAATCGTGGACCGGATACACAATTTTGGCATGAAAAGCTGAGTTGTTTTTTTAAGTTTATTGGGTTGATATTGGCATAAAAAGTTGAGTTGTTTTTTTATTAACTTAGTAAATTAGTAACTTGGTTGAGTGCTGTTGTACATTACAATCCTAGAACACGAGTTGATTGGAATTTTCTTCCATCCGATGTGTCTGGTACAACTATATTCGGTCGAGTTTCCTGGTCATTTGGTCCTGCAGTAGAAGGGTTCAAATATTGTAGGCCATTAATTCAGATTGATGGAACTCATCTATACGGAAAGTATAAAGGGAAATTATCAACAATAGCAAAACTCTTCTAGTTGTTCATGGTTTCTATGGGCATTGCGCGAATATGTTACCAAACGAGATGGTATTTGCTTAATTTCTGATAGACACAAAGGCATTCTTGCTGCAATTAACAATGAGGAGATTGGCTGGAGTGAACCTAGAGCATACCATCGATATTGTCTTCGTCATGTTGCTAGTAATTTTAATACGAAATACAAATCGAGGCAATTGAAAGATTTGGTGTTTAAGGCAGGAAATCAACACCAAAAGCGCAAGTTCATTAGGTGCATGAAACAGTTGAAGCAATTGAACCCCGAGTGTCTTGAATATTTTTCTGATATTGACTTGGAAAAATGAACACAATCACACGACAATGGATATCGTTATGGGTGGATGACAAGCAATGCCGCTGAATGTATGAACGAAGTTTTCAAAGGAGCTAGAATGTTACCGATCACTTCTTTGGTTAGACTAACATTCTATCGTACAATACTATATTTCGAACGTCGCAGGCAAGAGATAAGCGAAGCACTTGATCGTGGAGACGTATATACAGAATATGCTATGAAAAAGCTCAAGCGGTGGGAACAACGAGCATCTGCACATACAGTGGTTGCGATTGATAGGGAAACTCAAACCTTTGAAGTACAAACTGACATGAGTATGGTTTCTCACTACAAAGGGCAGCATGTACAGGTGGTGAGCTTGACGGAAGGCACATGTTCCTGTAACAAGTGACAGTCATTTAAAATTCCATGCTCGCATGTAATTTCTATTTGCAATTACATGCGTCTGACGTACGTACCGTTTATTGATGATTGCTACAAATTGTCGCATTTCAAGCAATGTTATGAAGGTCACTTCCATCCAATACAACACCCAGATTATTGGCCAGAATTGTCATTTACAGATGTTCGTCCAAATGCGAACTTACTAAGAGAGCACGGTCGGCCAAAAAGTACAAGAATTCATAATGAAATGGATTGGCGAGAGGCTAGCCAAAGAATTAGATGTAAAATATGTAAAGGAGAGGGGCATAACAAGCGTACTTGTCCACATCGCACATCAGGTGCTTCGTCTTCGGGTCATTGATGGATTCGTCTTTGTTATGTAATGAACCTTTGTAATTGGCTTTGTTATGTAGTGAATTTATTTGTTTTAGTAATCGGAGTTTTTTTTCTACTTGTAATGGAATTTATGTAATGGAATTTATTTATGTAATAAAATTTGTTTTTTCTACTTGAAATTGTGTTTCAATGATTTCGCATCATGGATCCGGATCCTTCTAATCCCATACAACTATATCAACAAAATTCTCATCGTTCACAATCAGTATGGGATAGTGCTTCTACTACAATTTTGAGCTGCCGAAGGAGAGAGGCAGTAGTTCAACGAACTATCCCATTCGATCCACGTATCATGCCATATGTACAACAGGCGGGTTTTATTGGGGTTGCACAAATTGGATTCATCCAACTAGATTGGCACCTAATTACTTCTTTAGTAGAGCGTTGGCGACCAGAAACCCACACATTCCATATGCCTTGTGGCGAATGCACTATTACGTTACAGGATATTGCAGTTCAGTTTGGACTACCAGTGGACGGAGAACCTGTGACAGGATCCTTACCATATGATTGGAAACAAACTTGTGAGGATTTTTTGGGGGTTTGACCTATGGATTTGAAAGGCTCGAGGTTGAATATCCCATGGTTAGCCTCCCAGTTTACAGAGTTGTCCCCCAATGCTGACGACATCAGCATACAAAGATATGCCCGAGCATATATTTTGCAACTGATTGGAGGATTTTTATTCACTGACAAGTCAAACACTCTTGTCCACGTAATGTTTCTTCCACTACTGGCAAATTTCGAGCAAGCTGGTAGATACTCGTGGGGTGGCGCCTGCCTTGCATGGCTTTACAGAAAACTATGCCGAGCCAGTAATGAACAGACTTTGGAAATAGCAGCGCCACTGATACTGCTACAAGTATGGGCGTATGATCGCTTTAACAACATAGCACCACAAATCCAGTTGGAGGCCCCAGGCGCAGGTCCACTAAGTGCCAGGTATTAATTTATTTATATATTCTTTTAATTATTATTTTATGGTACAACTATTTAATTATATACTTTTTTAAAATTTTAGATGGAGTGATATTTTAGTTCCATCAGAACAGTCAGCGAACATGCTCCTGGTATATCGACAGATATTTGACCGATTAATGCACAGTCAGGTAATAAATGAATATACAAATGAATATTACAGTTTTTTTTTTTGTGTTTACTTATTTTTTTTTCAGATTTATTGGACGCCATACACACAAGCAATTATGGCATCCCTACCTGATTATTGTCATGATGGTCATGACATATGGTTGACCGTTAGCCCTCTCATATGTTTCCATATCATAGAGTGGCATTAACCAGATCGTGTTCTACGACAGTTCAGTATGCGACAATTAGTCCCATCATTGTGTCAGACACTCCCAGCACTACACCAGATTGATCTGAGAGGTAAGCACGATCAAGATTGGCGCCGAATTCATGCAGAATATATAACATTCTGGCGTGCACGTCGTAACCGTTGCGTACAGGGAGAAATAACAAATGGCCCAGCTGTATCAAACGACTACTTTCCCTGGTACGATTCAATCACGAGGCGATTTATCACCCCTAACGGTGCTTACTACTACTGCATGGTAAGAGTTTTGTCATCTTATATTTTTTATTTATATGATATAAACATTATTTAATACTAAAATTTTTCACCATTCAGAATAATTTTGTCCACGATGTACATCAATATTCTGTACAACAAGATTTACCAGAGTTGACTACAATGTGTGATCAAAACTTGGTAAATGTACAAAATATTATTCAGCAGACAAGACGACTCAATGTTGCTGACACTGATCGAAGACGTATTCGTCATAGACGACAACGACAACAGGGTGAAGCTATTCCAGAGGAACAAGTTGACCCAGAACTAGAACCTCCAATGTTTCATGATCCAAGTCCAACTTCTCCTAGAGCAGAGATCGGATCGAGTTCTGGCAATCAACAAGAGTATTATGAACATCCATCCGTTGTCACCCAAGAGGATATTGATGAATTAATTCATCAACAGCAACACTTTGAAGTGCCTGTACCTCGTCGTCCACACCGTCAACGAAGACGTCCACCATGTGGCACATGACTCGTTTGTAATTTAAAGTTTAAGTTTTGATGAATTTCTAATCTTCAGACGTATTTATATGAGTATGCTATAAAACAAGAATATTAAGAAATGTAATTGTTGATTAAAAAAAAAAAAAAAAAGGAAAATCGTGTACCCCGTACACGATTTTGGTCCCATTGACCAACCACGTGGAAATCGTGTACGGGGTACACGATTTTATAACCCTATTTTTGTCAATATTTTCTTCAACCACACTATTTTTTAGATTTCTTTACTATGTACCCTATTTTTGTCAATAGTTCAAAATTTAACATTAATTTTGAATTTTACAACCTTAAACTTTTAAAATATTTCAAAAATACTTATTTTAGTTAGTTTTTGATAATCGTTAAAATTTTATTTCAAAAATATCCCTAAACTTTTAAAATGTATTTAGCTATTAGAACGGACAACTTTGTTTAAATATGTAAGTACAAAAATTAATTAGAACTTCCATTCCATTATTCTCTTTATTCTTATAATAGTCCAGATTAAGTGTGCAATTTTATTTATTTATCTTTTTTTTTTTAAACAAATGACAAATAGTTAACATAAGGAGTAATGAGATAGTATTGAAGAAGAAATGAAGAAAAAAATGGAAAATAGAGAAGTAAGACGACATTATCGGTTATTGTTCGTATAGATATTTTTGAACTTTTGAACTTTTTATTAAAGTTTAAGGATATTTTTAAACTTTAAAAAATTCAATGGTACTTTTGGCACAAAACACTAACAATTTCTCTCCAAAACTAACAACAAAATTATTTTTGAACTAATTTTAAAAATTTTAAGGTATTTTTAAAATTTTTAAAAGTTTAAGGGTATTTTTTATCCAAACGACAAGATTTATGAGTATTTTATATAATTTAGCTTAAAAATACTCGAGATTTTGTCCTTTTTTTCGAAAAAAAAAAAACTCTATGTATATATGAAGACAGGTTTTAGAAAAACATTTTTAGACAAATTTATACTTTCATAATTTAATTAATTACATCTATGCCCTTTTGTAATTTAAATTTAAATGCTTTTTATAATTGGCTTTGAATTAAAGCAACAATTTATAATTAAAATTAAAATATTTAATTTGCCCTTTCATAGGGTCTCTATAGTCTAAAACTTAATATATGAACACACAACTATTTGTTAATTCTTTCATTGTGTATCAATTTCCATTTTTTTGAAGATTTGAAAATTACAATATGTTTGTCAATTCTCACATTGTATGTATAGTTTTCATTTTTTTTACACTAATAATAATTCAATCGTTTAGACTATATTGTCCATTCAAGGTACAAAATTTTACTTCTTTGGACTTTTAGTTTCGCAAAAAATAAGGTGCGTTATTTAGATCTAATTTTTCCATTTTCTATAAGATGACAAAAGTGACGACAGCAAATTTGAAACTTTTTTTTTTTTTTTTTTTGAAGATTCGATGATTGCAGTTTGTTTGTTAATTATCACATCGTATAGTTTCTATTTTTTTTTGGGATTATTTTTAAATATAGAAAAATAAGTTAAACTATTTACAAATATAAAAAAAAACTTCAATATCTATTAGCGATAGACCATGATAGACTTCTATTGCTAGATAGTGAAATTTTTCTATATTTGTAAATAGTTTGATATTTTTTTCTATTTATAATAATTTTTCGTTTATTTATTAACATATTTTATTTGATGTTTTTGAACTTTAACCAATTTTTTAAAGAAAACAAAAAAGCATTAATTGAATTAATAAACATAAAAATATTTTACGTACAAGATAAAATAAAAGACACAATAACATACTAAAATTAGTTTTAATATAACGAAAATTAATAACATTTTGCCTAAATCATTTTAGAATTAAGTGAATTTAGAATAATAAAAAAAACATACACGTGCAGGTAAAACACTGTACTTTCAAAAGTTGTAATATTATTCTTGAATTTTCTTAATCATTTCAAAAATACCTTAGGAGTATAAATTTTTTAGAATTTTGGACGAATATTGAGACCTGCAATGGTGTGGTAGTCACCTAGAACGAAAATTTGGATCATTGTATCGTTTTAGGTCATCGTCACACAGTTATAAACCTCGTTTTCCATATGAAATTTCAAAAGATTAGTTTTATTCTAATGGTAGTTTTGAAACATTTATGAAGTTGAAAAGTATTATTGTAACTTTTAAAAGTATACGAATATTTTTGAAACACATGACAAAGTTCAAGGGTATTATTATAAATTAGCCTTATTTTTCTTCTTCTTTTGTTTGGGAGTATGTGAAGCATAGAAGTTGAACCTCATAACCCAACCTAAATTTTTTGCCAGTTGAAATATGTTTATTCTTCTATAAAAATTGTCTATTTTATTTTATGGTTTTATGGTTATATTGAGTAAGTTTTTTTGTTAAAAAAAAAATAAAATGTTACTTAATTTATGTTATAAAGGTTAATTTTTTTTATTAATTTTAGGGTTATTTTCAAATATAGAAAAATGAGTCAAATTATTTACAAATATAAACAAAATTTACTGTCTATCAACGATAGAATTCTATCACCGTCTATTGCTGATAGGCAGTAAAAAATTTATATATTTATAAAAAGTTTGATATTTTTTATGTTTATAATAATTTTCCTTAATTACTCTAAACAGAAAAAATATCAAACTATTTACAAATATAGAAAAATTTCATTCTATCGGTGATAGACTGCGATAAAATTCTATCGATTTCTATCGTTCAAGCAAATAAATTCTATCGCTTGAGCGATAGAAAAAAATAGAATTCTATCGCTATATTTATAAATAATTTGATTCATTTTTCTATGTTTGAAAACAGCCCTAATTTTAAAATAATATATACACTTTTGTTCAAAAATAAAAAAAAAAAACCTTTTTAGTTTTCTTTTCCATATTTGATTTAAGATGAAATCAAATTAGAAAATTTAGAGAACAACACTCTAAATTTTCTATGTATCTAAGTATCTCTTTTTATATATATATATATATATATATATATATATTTAGTTGACAATCTTTTTTCCTTTAAACAAACTATATTTTTAAATTTTATGAAGCAGATAGTAACAAACTAGCAGTATTAAGGTGACAAAGTTTTAAAAAGAAATACTTAGACCTTCTCCTTTGTTTTTAAAATACTCATATCTTACGTTAAAATGAACATAGTTCAATTGATATAGTACTTATAATATCAACTTGGAAGTTTCTTATTTTACTAGTTGAGAGATAGTTATTTTTTACTATTTTATCCCTTTATCAAATCCTAAATTTACAATAATATCCTTTAAAAAATAGTAATAATTTTTTTTTAAAAAAATTAACATTTCTTAGAATTGTTTTGTTATTAATTACTATTTAATTGCTTAAATGAGCATAGCTCATACAAATATATTAGCGACCACGATATCTATTTATTATCTTTTCACATTCTTACATTCATACATAGGGTCCGTTTGGATTGACTTGAGAAAAAAATATTTTTTTTTCAAAAAAATACATTTTTATTTAAACTATTTTGATCAAAATTGTTTAAAATACACTTCAAAATCTATATTGAATGGTTGTCAAACACTCAAATTTTTTCCCAAAATAATTTGTTTTTTAAATTAAAGACTTAAAAATGTATTTCAAACACACCCATAATCTATAAGTACTTATGAAATAATGATGTTATAATATAATTAAAGCGAGCATAGCTTAACTGACATATAAATGTGTTAATGATCAAGAAGTCTCTGGTTTAAATATATCTCTACCCTTTATTATACTAAAACAAAGATTTTAGAATATAAAATGTTGTATCTCTCTATTTCTACAATTTAATATTTAAAACTTTTTAGTTTACATTCAAACATATTTAATGATGATATATCAAAAAGGTTTGTAACTTTTATCTTCTATTTTCTTACAAACATTTGAACATTTTCTTCTACTTAATTAGGTTTGCTTTTCTTCTTTTTAATCATTTTATCTTTTTTTTTAATCACTTTATCTTGCTTTGCCTTGTAAATTCTATTAGATTAACTTCACCCTTTGCCTAACTTTTGTGTTGCAATGTGTTGATACTTTATAATTTAAGAGACATATTTTTATATTATTTTAAAAATGGTAACAATATTAATCATATAAAATAAAAATTTAGATATATTAAAGAGTTGTTTTCAAATATAAAAAAATGAGTCAAACTATTTACAAATATAGAAAAAATTTACTGTCGATAGACTGCGATAGAATTCTATCTCTTACTATCACTTGAACGATAAAGATTATTGCTTAAAACGATGAAATTCTATTGCGGCCTATCGCTGATAGACAATAGTCTTTTTTATATTGATAAATAGTTTGATATTTTTTTTTGTTTATAGTAATTTTTCATATAATTACTATGATTTTAATTTAAAGTTAAACAACAATTCAAAGTCTTTGAACTATTGATCAATAAATAAATATTTATACTTTTACTAGAAAAAGTTCAAAGTCTCAAACTACTTACTTATCCAAATGTAGGTATTCTTCACAAGTAAGTTAACTAATTTCTTCGAGATGATTAGAAAATATGAATAAAATCATCATGGTTTTAAATTTAGAAAATTACAATTCTTCGTGAGAGAGTATTTTTTTTTTCTCCTCAAAAAACACTAACTTTATATCAAGAGATTAACTATTTGAATGACCACAAACATTCTATAAATATGTCCTTTTTTGTTGTCAGTTTTATATATCCAAAATAAAAATAATTTTTCCTCAAATTCTTATCTTCTATATGTAATTACCCACATATTTGGTGTTCGTTGAGTCCAATGGTTGAAGTGCTACATTCACATGTTTATAATTTATCTTATCCTAGGTGACAATTAATCAGGATATCTCGAGTACTATAAAAGGGAACAAAGTTTTCTTTAGAGAAACAACAAAATTTATTGAGTTCAGATTAATTGTTTTCATTATTTTCTTATTTTTCTATCATTTTCTCTAAAAAGTATAAGAAACTTAGTTCAATTTTCAACTTTTAGTTTAGTAGGTCAACTTTCAATATCGTATTTATTAAATCTATAAACTCCAACTCTACTTTAGAACTTTTTAGAGTGATGTTAAATTTAAGACAACTCAAGCATGACAGAGTTAATAAGACACCAATTATTGTAAAAAAGAAACTTTAAATTTTGTTTTTTTGTTCTTTTAGTATAATAGGGTTGATAGGGGGAATCAGACATAAACCTTTTGATCACTGATACACCTGTATCTCAGTTGAGTTAAGTTTTAAAATTGGGCTGTTTTCAAATATAACTGAGTCAACTTATTTACAAATATAGCAAAATGTCATTGTCTATGAGACATCTTATACATCTATCAACGACAGATAGTGACAAATGTCCAACAATTCTAACAATGACAGACAGTGACATTTTGTTAATATTTAAAAATATTTTCAATAATTTTGTCATTTAAAATAATTATCTTTAAAATTTATGATCTATTTAGATAAGAATTAGTATTTGTAGACTAAATT
Organism: Lagenaria siceraria; assembly: GCA_002890555.2. Classification (NCBI taxonomy): domain Eukaryota; kingdom Viridiplantae; phylum Streptophyta; class Magnoliopsida; order Cucurbitales; family Cucurbitaceae; genus Lagenaria; species Lagenaria siceraria. The sequence continues at coordinate 14,941,893 of CM016485.1, forward strand.
AAAAGGCGGCTTTTTATGTCAAACAAATGAAAACGTCACCAATGGCCACCAAAATTCATTCATCAATTTGCCATCTGCAATTCGTTAATAACGAGAGAGAAATACCCAATCTTCGAGCTCACCTGTAGGCTGTAAGCATCGAAGTGAGCTATTGTATTGGCGATTTCCTCGAGAATTTCTTCAATTCGAGCTTTAATTTCCCTTTCCGCGCTTTGGAGGTCAATTTCATCGAAGATTTCCTTCTTTCATACGCAAATGGATTCAGCTACTTTAACCATGTCATCGTCTGTCATTTTGCGTAATTCATCGCAGAAATTACTTGCCATTAGAAAGATTCAAGATGGGTTATGTTTTGAAAGGAACAAGTTTTCCAAGATCTCCGCGGTCTATCCCAATGGCTCTGCTTCTGGGGTTGGTACTTTTCAAATTGCTTATGTGATTTTATTTTCTGTTTTCCGAGTATTTATTGAAAGTTCTTTATTCAATGACTCAGTCTATTATACATTCATTTTCGTGTATTTGAAGGTGTTTGGTTTGATGCATACATAGGATTGTAATTGGCTCTTTTCAGCTATGTTTTTCTGATAGATTATAATTGGCTCTTTTCAGCATTTTGGTTTAAAGTTATTGCTCTGTTGTTTTTTTTCTTCTTATATTTGCATTCAGTTTAAACTTGACAAGGTTTAATGAGAGAGTTATGAAGATACAAACGGATACAAAAAAACCAAGCCCACAACAGGAAGCACCCTAGAAAAAGGGTCTCCAATCTAACAAAAATAAGATCTAACGAATAATTACAAAAAGAACTCGTCAGAGTCGCCCAAAGCAAAACATTAAACTTTTCCGGGGACCAAACAAAGCTTCCCTCTTAGCCCCTCAAAAAATCCTATTGTTTTTCTCTCCCCAAATGCCCCATAACATAGCATACACCCCAACCTTCCATAAATTATCCCCTCTCCCTCCACACGGCGAATGGAAGAGGAACTCCTCAATCATAACACTAAAATTTCTATGCTCGGCTAACTTGTAGTCAAACACCCCAAAGAAGATGTTCCGAACCAAACATGCAAAAGTACAATTTCAAAAAGTGATCCAAGTCTTCCTCGGCCATTTGCGAGGAATACAACAAAAAGGAGCAACCAAGGACATCTTTCTTGAAAGCCTATCCAAGGTATTAATTCTTCCACGAATCACCTGCCAAATAAAAAATTTCACCTTCGTTGGAATTTTCACCTTCCAAAGAAGAGAAAAAAACTGACTCTCTAAAGGGAAAAAGATCCAAGAGATTTAGAAAAAGAAAACTCTTAGAAGGGTTAAAGACTCCAACAACAAAAATCCTTTCTCCCTTGCCTAACCCCAACATCCCCCAATACGAAAGGAGGGTCACAACCTCCATCGTTACCCTATTGGACAAAGGACAACGAAACTCGAACAAAACACGAGAAGAGCTCTCTGAAAGCATCAAAACATCAGCAACAAAACAAATTTTCTTATTAGAAATGTGATAAGGATGAGGAAATTTACTGCAAAGGGGGCGATCCCCCAACTCATCTCCCACCACATAGTGGATCAACTCAGAGAACGAGGGGGCATCCAAAGAAATCCCTTTCAATGGATTCCTGAAGTGCCTTTAATCCTATCCGATATCCTATCAAAAGGATGAGGACCATACTTGCTTATAATAATCCAAGATCGTAGGGGTGAGGACTTAAAGGGTAAAACATAGAGCTCCCACATGTGATAATGGTGGTCTCTTTATATAACTATTGTTTGTCTGATGTTTAAATTGCAAAAGCTCTCATCTCATATTTTTGAAAAGAACCATTTTTATGAAGTGGTATAATTCCTTAGGATAATACTTTTGGCACCACGGCTCGTTGCCTGTTGGATTGGCATAATTGTTCGAATCTTGCAAGAGCATTTGTTTGTGATTTTTGATAATTAAACAAACATTTGCGACAGGTGCTCTGGTAAAGATTATATCAACCTTACCTTCTCTTTAATGAAAATCTAAGCAATTAATATTTTATGTCATTAGCATTTGGCAACTGTAACTAGACCTCAAGCATAAGCTCCTTAAACTTTTTGCCTTATTCTGTCCTATGCTTGTCTACATGTTTGTGATTGTGTATGGAATCATATGCTTGCAAGTGTATAGTTCTGCATTCATATTGCCATATGTTACAGTTTTGAGAATATTGTCAAATTTTCTGGATGTAGCAGGGGGATTCTTCAGCTGCAGATGTTCATAGACGACGAAGTTCTTTTGAATCTTTGTTTTGCTACGATAAGGCTGTCCCAGAGGAAAGAATTGAGACACCTGTTGGAATATCTCTGGCAGAGAAAATGATTGGGGACAATCCCCGTTGCACTGATTGTCAAGCCAAAGGTGCTGTCCTTTGCTCAACTTGCTCCGGTTCGGGCTTATATGTTGACTCGATATTGGAGAGCCAGGGAATCATTGTGAAAGTTCGTTGTCTGGGTAAACTTGCATTCTTTCTTGAACTATTAGTATTAGTTGTAGCAACATTTAGGAGTGGTTCAAATTATGGACATTCTTTTTAACTGGAGCCCTGTTTTGTAATTTTCTTGTCTTTACCTTACCCCCTGTTTTCTGTTGCTCTTTTGGCTCCTTTAGGTTCAGGCCTCCCCTTTTTGTAGGGCTCTTTTTTTGGCTTGCCCGTTTATATTCTTTCATTTGTTCTCAAATGAAAGTCATTTTCTTATCCGGAAGGGCACTTTTTATTTTGATCCTGTCAGATTGTTACTTATCAGTGGCCATCGTGGATGTTTAACTTTGAAAGTAGAAAAGAAGTCGACAAGATACTAGATGTAGTTTATTCCTGTAATCATTTCCATATATCTTAAATGTTTTTAAGAAATCAATGCTGGAAACTGTGGAAGCTTTTGAATTGATTAGGCTTGTTTTTTGTCCTGTGCATTTCATTCAATTATACTTGTTGAAAAGGGAATTTTTTTTGTTTCATCACTGTCAGTTGTCAGTTAACTTATTGAAAAGTTTCTGTCCTAACTATGTAATCATCTTCTTGTAGGTTGTGGTGGATCTGGCAATACCATGTGTCCAGAATGTGGCGGTCGAGGTCACCTGGGATCTAAATGAGTTGCAAAGACTCCTTTCCAAAAGATTCATCTTGAACTGTCCCCAGCCGTAATATGCATGGATCGATGATGGGATATATTAATCTTGCAATTTAGTGAAGATCAATAGAGTTCATTTTTCATTTAGGCAGTTTGTGGGATATTCTTACATAATTTGGTTCAATTTTGATTTAGTTCAAATTACTCCCAGTGTTCCCTTCCCGCAACATTTGTACTTGTAAGTCACATCGACACAGACTTCTTTCTGAACAGAAAGTTGTATGAACTATGACGTCTGAAATATATGAACTACAAGAAAAGTTTTCACAATTACTGCATGTATCTCTTTGTTTTTTTTTGTTTTTTTACTATTTTTAGTAGTTATGAAGCTTTATTATGTGTTGAACAAAAAAAATAGAATCTACCCGAAATTTTTCTCTAAAATTTCCACAAGGAAAGCCGAAAGAACAAGATTTGCAGGGAAAAGGAAAGAGGGGGGGGGGGGGGGGGTGTTGGGGTTGTGGAAGAAAGAAGAATAAAGCCGGCATTTATGTTTCAGTGGGTTCCACGAAAGGCATTTTCTTCCTTATGCCAGTCTCTTACTGGAACTTGAGGAATGATCTAAATCTGCATCTTCACTTGTTTTTTCAATTCATGGTTGATTAAACTTGCAATCTCCGCCGGAGGTCTCGAATCCGTTCTGGTACAGTGGAATCAAACCGAGGATGCAGGGGATTGTCTGCATAAGCCACATAGTAGGCAGACACACATGCTTGCGGCCACGCCATTGCTATTCGACACTGCAACAACAACCATGAGCATTGTCATCCAGAAGTTAAATTCCTCTCAGGTATTACCACTAAATTCAGTTAAAGTTTAGAACAGTTCTTTCTTTTTTCGTTTAATGATTCAGCTCATTACCAGAAAATAGCCAATTAGGAAGGCGTAGATTGCTAATTCTGTTGCATAGTTCTTGTGTATTACAAGTGCCCAGATCCCACTTATAATGCTGCAGATTGCACCACCTGAAACCCCGCAGAGAACGCAGAAGGACACAGTGAGATCAGAGTCTATAACGATTCCCAAATCCACCCTTTTGAATGCCTCCCAGGTATCATATGAAGCCTGCACAATCCCTTTATTGTAAACACCGACGTGGACGAAACCCCACCTGTTTCCATGGTTTCTCAGCATCGAAGCCAATCCCGAGTAGCAGTTTGCACAAGAGAAAAGGAACTCATCCGAGTCTCCTGCCACCAGCCTCATGGAACGGGCAGATCCCTGAATGAAGCTGATAAGGGGGATGATGGCTGAGCCAAGAGAAATAGTTCCAACTGAATACTTTATTGTGTCATGGAAAGCTGCTCGTATGTCCTTTTCATGACCCCAAGCTAAATTCAAGTACTTTATGCGTGAGATTGTAACTTGCACTATGTTCTTGATGACCTGCAGACTCCATGTTAAGCTCAACAGTATTGCTGCTATGAACAATGCTTTAAAACTAGACCTAACAGCAATTGCTCCACCGATGCCGATGACCAAGAAAGATGCATAAAGGATGCCAATGACGATTGATCCAATGACAAAGATTGGAGTGTTCGTTGGTGGGTATTTAGTAGAAAGTGATAGAAGTTGAATTGCATAATTCAACCGGTGATTGATCCAACAGACATATACAGACAGAATCAAGGAAGAAACTATGAGGATTACTCCTGCTGCTAAACCGCCACGAGATCCAACAATGACAAAGAAAATGCCAGAAGCGAGTGATAGAACAGGGCTAAACCAGAAGGCTGTCTTGAAAGCCATAGAAGGAGAGCAGCCAGTAAAGGCCTGCCATAAAAAGGCAATGATTCCAGAGCTTCCAATAGAAGCCAACAATGGAGGGTACCACTTTTCCGGGAGAAAATTATGTGTTTTAGAAGCCGACCGAAGTCCTCGAACAGTCAAAAAAATCACCAACACAGCTACCAGACATAAATGCACATTGAAAACTATGCTAGAAAACCACCTGAAAATTCTCCATCCCACAGCAGGCTCATTCAGATGGATCGGTTCTTGAACCTGCAACAACAGCCAACAAGATTCATTCATACACAAGTAAGTCAACCCCCTTCCACCAAAATGAATCTGAATTGACATGAAAATGAAAATGAAAATGATTTATTGAGAGAGAGAGAAACCTTGCTGGGGGTTGAAGATGAAACTCTTATTTCTAAAACTTGGTGGAATTGATTCTGCAATACTTTTGGTGGTGTTCTGGTTTCCATTATTTCATTCCAGGAAGAAACCAGTTCCTAAAATTCATCAAAAACGGAAGCAGTTTGTAGTAGTTTGTTGTCTTCTTGAAGTGCTTCTGGATTGGTTGATGAACAAGTAATCTTCTTGGAAATCTTTGGCCTTCAAGATTCAACAAAATTTTAATGCTCTTGAGATTTGAACTTTTCCAAGTCTTCTTAAACTAATCATTTCTTGCAAATCTCTTTAGTTATTTATATATGTAGGTGGAATTTAATCATTTTTGTCAAAGTGGGTGTAGGTTTTTGTTCTGCTGATGTGGCAGCATGAGAGAATGGTGACGTGGAGCAAACGGTATCTTCTTGGTTGGTCTTAGGTTATCATTCTTGTGATCCACCTCTCTCTCCATAAAGAAAAACTGTCTTTGCTTTCTGTTGTCTTTCTTTTTCTTTTTCTTTTTTCATTTCAATCAACTCAAAGTTGAACAAGTTAACTAAAACATTTTTCTTTTCTTTTTTTTAGTTATTTATTTCTTGTTTTCTAAAATAGAATCCTATGTGTTTGAAAAGAAATACACTGTTTCTTCATGAAATTTAATACTTTATATTCTTGCTGTCTACTTTTTTTTTAATCTAAAGAAGTCATTTACAGTTTTGCCCTTCCAAGTCCTAATAATTTAAAGTTTAATATTAAAAGAACCAAAACTTTCTTGGTTGTTAATGATTATGAATGAAAGATTGCTACGCAAGTTAAAGTCTCATTTTGTCAACGCTTTCTTTGTTTTACTCATTTGCTTATTTGAAGGATGATTAAAATATTGATGTTGATTTTGATATAAAAAATTTTAATTTTATGGATATATTGATAGAATATCAATATCAATAGATATTTTTGTAGATTAAAAAATTCAGGGGTTTGTATCAATTTTAACCATGAATTAATAATTGTATTAATTTTAACTTACCATTCTTACACCCTTCATTATGTTCTGTTTGAACAAATATCGTGTGAGACTTATAATTTTATCAATTAAACCTCTAAATTCTTATGAGTGAATTAGTCTAGATTCTCATTAAGATTTTATTTAAAATTGTTCATGTACCAATTCTAATCCTCTATTAATTGAATGTATAGACGACTTTCAAATGTAATTTTAAAAGAAAAATTACGGTATCCTTACTTGTAAACTGTGTTATAAATCTTATTATTAGTGTATATTTTCATATTGAGATTTATATATGATATATTTTTTTAAAATATTTTATGGATATTTATTAAAGATATCGATTAATATTTAATATGAATGTCGAACTCTTCGATTATGGATATATCAAGTATATGGACATATATTTTAATTCTTGATTTCAAGTAGCTTAACCGATAAGATTATAGGGGACTGGTGAGGGAAAAAGTATGACTGCCAAATCCAAAAGTGCCACGTGGCAGCCAGGTTGGTGGAGTTGCCGTGAGCATTTCTTCATATTCTAAAGCTAGAAAAGTTTCATGCTTTTCATATATTGAGTGATGGATCTTCTTCCCAAAAGGGCAAAAATAAAGTAGGCAAATTGGTTAGGTTTGGTTTCCTTTTTCAAAATCCATGTCGAATCGACCATATTATTTTATAGGGTAATTGTAATGTGTAGTAATTTGAGCAATAATAACCAAATGTATAACAATATCTTTAAAAAATTGTAAATATAGCAAAGTCTATCCGTGATAGACCACATATACCATAAAAGTCCATCAACGATAGAAGTCTGTCACTGATAGACTTTGCTATATTTGTAATTTTTTAAAAATGTTACTATATATGCTAATATTTTGAATATGATTGCTATATTTGCAATTTTTTTAAAATGTTGCTATATATGTTAATCCTTTGAATATGATTGTTATATTTGCAAATATTCCTATTTTATAAGTATATATTTTTCTTAAGAAAATTATTGTCGAAATTGACTTTCAAATTTTTTTTTATTAAATATGGAATTAGATCAAATTGTTTGAATCAATCGAAATCATCAATATTAATAACTTTTTTTTTTTACTTGATTTGATTAGTTATCTTGATTTTAGTAATATTAAAAAGTCAGCATTAAGAAAAAAAAAGTTAGGGTACCATATTCCATTTGTTCATATTGTACTTTTTTTAATAAAAATTATTTTAAAGCATATAAACATCACGTTATTTTTATAAAGATGTTGATATACAAACAATAAATAGAAAGAATATTCATTCTCTAGTACCTAAAGTATTTCACGAAAGGTGAAAAAGTAAAAGTAAAAATAAAAATATAAACACATTGTTCTTCAAGTTTTTTTTTTTTAAATGAAAGAGATCTATTATTTATTCTCATGATAGGGCATGCCTTTCATAAAATGTTGTAAATGATCAATTAAGGTTCCTATGAGAATTTCACAAAATTTCACCTTTTTTCTCCTTTGTTATTCACTTATTTTTTTTCTTTTGGGTTCCTTTTCCATCTTTTTTTCCCTTTATGAAAATATGCTTTCACGAACCTTTAGAATATTAGAAACTTTCACATAACAAATTTTAGCTTGTTTGATAATGATTTCGTTTTAATTTTCTATAATTTGTCTCCTTCCAATTTTTCAATTATGATTTTCAGATTTGTTAAAGAAACGTTTGAATTCCTAATCAAATTCTAAACACAAACAAGTTTTTGAAAATTATTTTTTTAGTTTTCAAAATTTGATTTGACTTTTTAAAATATTAATAGAAAGTAGATAAATAAAACATAGAAAATTATGGACGGAAATAGTATTTATAAGTTTAATTTAAAAAAAAAAAGAAAAAAACAAGTGGTAGAACTTGCACTATTAAATTAGCATGACCTTTTTATGTTACAAAATTTTATATAAATAATTAAAAGAATCGTACCGTGAGATTTTTTTAAAGAGTTTTTTTTTTAGAATTTGTTTTTTTTTTTAAAAAAAAGAGTTAATTATAAATTTAGTTGCATACATTTTGGATTTAAAACTTTAAAGAATTTCAATTATTTTTCATGCATTATACTTTTTATGGAAAAAAAGTGGAGGACTTTTTACCGGTTAAAAAAAACATCAAACTATTTACAGAAAATAATAAAAAAAGTACTGATAGACATTGATAGACTTCTATCAGCATCTATTAGTGATAGACTTCTATCATTTCTATCACAGATATACCCTGATAGACTTCCATTGTGTCTATCACAACTTTCTAAAAATTTGGTTATTTTGTGTAAATAGTTTTCCTTATTTTTCTATTTTTAAATTTTTTTAAAAAAATATTAATTTATACGCCTAAATGAAGTTGTATTACTTAAAATCTCAAACTAATAATTATATTAGTTTAAACTAATAACAGCATCAATTATGGGTTTAAAACTACTTTAACTTCATTTTATTTAAGTTAACTCAAAACTATCTAAATAAATTTATTTTTCTCCCAAAACTTATTATAGTAGAGAGAAAGAAAAAAAAGCATTACAGCAGGAAGAACCTGAATAAGTAAATTTTCTAAATTTTGTAGTTTGTAAATAGTTTGATATTTTTTTTATATATAATAATTTGAAAAATTATTATAAACAGAAAAAATATCAAACTATTTACAAATATAGAAAATTTTTACTGCCTATCAGTGATAGACCGCGATAGAATTATATCACTTTTTATCGTTCAAGCAAATGAATTCTATCGCTTGAATGATAGAAAGCGATAGACTTCTATCGCGGTCTATCAGTGATAAACTGTAAAAAAATTTTATATTTATAAATAATTTGGCTTATTTTTTTATATTTGAAAAAAATCCTAATAATTTTTCTTTTTTTTTTTTTTAAAGGAAGTTAACACTTAGTCAACTATAACCAATGATTTTCTTATTAATTACCACTAGAACTAGAAGACCAAGTCAATATATATAATAGACCAACCATTAATGATTTAAAATATGCTTGACGTATAATTACAAATGATACGTGGATGTATATGATAATTAATTAATCAATGGTTTATCTTGAATATATATATATATATAATTATTTCAACAATTTAAAATTAATTTTGCAATTATACGGAAGGTTTAAAATATTAATGTCGATGACAATATCGAAGTTTCTCATAATTTTGTCCCCTTAAATTAATGACGAAATTACAAATCAACAAATTTGAGACTAATTACGAGTTGATATGTGTCCCAAATTAAAATTGAAGACAAGAAGTCGTTGAATTTTAATAATGTCATATGTCTTCGTCACGACTATTGGATTAATGAACAATTTAGTTTGGTCTAATTTGGGTATAATATTTGGGCTTAAAGTCAACCTAACTTAAGCCCATATAAAATCTTGCAAAACTCTATAAATAGATGATGTCACTTTTCATTTGTGACATTTAATTGGAGATTGAGGATTCAACATTCAAATATCATTGAAAAGTAAAATTAATAAATGTACAAACCTAAATGTAAGTCTAACTTATATATTATTTTTTCTAAGAAGACAGAAAACTTGAAATAATATCCTTTTTTCAATCAAATTTTTCCGAAATTAATTTGTGTATTTACACCAAATTTTGAAAAGAAAAAAAAAGTACAAAAGCGTATAAAAATAAATTTTTATAAACTCCTAAACTCATTGACGTGCGTTTAAATATGAGAAAGTTACAAACTCAATAGCGTGCAAACTTTTGAAGCTTTCAAATCTCTAATGCCCAAGATTTGGTTCTGGAAGGAAAAGTTAGAGATTGAGATCGTTGGAAAAAATTTATATAAGAAAAAAAGAAGTGTTACTAAGAAGGAGTCATGGTTCTTTCAGTTTCATAAGGCTCTCCTAATTTTGGAAGAACTAGGGAGAACCACACCCTTATGTCACTCGATTTGCAGGTATGTTTCTTATTTTGGTATATGTTTTTGGCACTTTTTCATAGTGAAAATAGTTATTTACATGTTATTTTTCTCTTTAGTCGGCCTAAATTGGATAAGGTGATCGTGTATAGGTCATCTAACTAATTAAAGCCTGTTTTTACTGATTTGGGCTGTTTATATGAACCTTTACAATGGATTTTGTAGTTGTTATTCTCTCGGTCACTGCTGCCGTTATTGAACACTGAAAAATGCTTGGTAAACGTATAGAACCCTATTTTTTGGTCATCCTTCAATCACCCCTATATAAAAGATTAGAAACTCCCTATATTTCAACATCGATCACTTCCAAGGAGAAATCTCACCTTCACATTGAGGAACTCTTCAAGAACGAAAGTTCCTCTAAAGAATACTAGGTCTCCCTATCACGTGAGAAAGTGAGTAGAGAGAGGATTCATCTACTCGAGAGAGTCGTCGAGAGTGAGAGATTGCTTCAAGGAGTCCCTTTATTTGTATTTTCCAGCACTCGTTTTAGTTTTCTCTCGCACTTTTCATTTCTTTTATTCTTTGAATAATTTTCTTGTCATATAATCATGGATTTTGAATTAATGAAATCTATTCAATTCTTTCTTAATCATGAGCTAAAGGGATTCAATCATGTGGATACTCTAAGATTTTATGGCTTGAGCACATGCTTACTCATCATATCTTTTTTACTTATACATTTCCTTTGTTGATTGTAATATTGAGAATGTTAAGATACAAACTGATTTCACAAAGGAATATGAGATTAAAAGCCTAGAAACATGATTGTCATGTATACTTAGAGATAAGATACTAACTATAGAGATATAGGATTAGCTACTTAGCCTCCTAAAGGAACTTAATACAAGACCAAAGAGGAGAAGTTTTCTGTCCATGTTAAGTTATTGTCGGTGTGATGCAGCTTCATAGCTCAAGACATATCACTCTTGTGGTCGAAGTTAGACTGTATCCCTGTTTATCAATTATTGTTTACTGTTTTCAATAAGCATTTAAACCAACCATCACTTATTTTAACTTGGTTACACTGTTTGCATCTGTCTTAAGAAGTCTAAATTAAGTCTAGTCTCTTAGTTTACGATATTTGAATTACTCCCAAGTTATTACTTAATTGATAGTGTATGTTTGCACTAAGACCACACTAAATTGTATATTTATCATTCTTACACATCCGGTCGATCAATAATTGCTGGGGGGTGTTTGCCCCGCTTTTGCCTCGAAAATTATAAATAAATAAATAAATAAGACTGTTCGCACGAGGTTTCCGAAGAAACGTGTTTCGTGGAGTTGAACTTGTGTTTATGTAAACTTGATGCGGACGTGATTCGATCTCTAGTACTTGATCCTCTTATTCTCTCTCAACTGAATGCGTACGCTTGATATATGGAAGCGGAGCGTGTGGATCTGGCCATTTGAGTTCTCATGTGGGCTTTTGAGGGCTTGAGCTTGATTGATCCATGGACCTGGCCATTGGACCCAACTAATTGGATTTGGGCCTTTGCTGACATTTGAGCCAAATTAAGCCTATTTTTAGACTCAATTGGATTGTAGCCCAAACATTAACAATTAATTGAACCAAAAATAATTATTTTGATCCAACATTGAAAATGAAAACACGTGGTACCATCGGGATTTGTCAATTTACATCTTCGATTTCAATTTGGGACACATGTCAACTTTTAATTAGTCTCAAATTCAATTACTCGTAATTTCGCCAGTAATTTGACAAATGACGTGACAATTTGTGATTGGTTAAAAATTTCTCATTCAACAAGGATAAAAAGGAAAATCAAAAGTTTTTCCCTTAAATCCGATTTACATAGTATATATTATATGATATAGATAGATGTAGATTATAATCTCTCACAAAAGGGAGATTTTTAAAAATAGAAAAATAAGGGAAAATATTTACACAAAATAGCAAGATTTTTAGATAGTTGTGATAGACACTGATAGAAGTCTATCAGGGTCTAAAATGATAGAAATCTATTACTAATAGATGCTAGTAAAAGTCTATCAATATCTATCAGTATTTTTTTTTGCTATTTTCTGTAAATAGTTTGATATTTTTTCAATCTATGAATTTTTTTTATATATATATATATATCAAATTATTAATTTAAAAATATTAGGTTGATTTAAATGGGAGCGGTAACTAATCAAATGATATAAAATAAAATAAAATAAAAATTTAAAATTAAGTAGGTAATTAAAACAAAAGTTAATCATTTGAAGGTTTAAATTTGTCCTTTTTGCAATGTTTTATATTTATTATTTTAATAATATAATATATTTTAGCTATTAATGTTTAATATACAATGATAATTAATTAATTATTTACATATAAATTAAAATTTAATCTAAAATTATTCTCTTCAGTTTAATTTAAACTTTTTTATACATAAATTAAGTTAAATTTTAAACTTTATCTATCAAAACTAGTTGTTTATAAAAGGATGGTATCAAAATAGGAATTTTGTCTTTTCTAAAATCAGAAATAATTTATACATGCATATGTGTAATAAAATGTTGATTATTTATTATTATCTGAGTACATTAGTGTTTATCTACTCGGTTTGAATTTAAAACACCTAATTTAGTTGAACAACCAATATGAATTTAATGCAAGAGAACCAATAAATAGATTATGTTGTTGGAGATTCAAATGAATATGAATTACAACAAGGATATGGATAATTTGAAAAGAAGAAGCACATCATTATAATTTAAAGAAATTACTATAAACAATTTATAAATATAAAAAAAATTTCACTATCTATCCGCGATAAACTGCGATAGACTTCTTGTAGTGAAATTTTTCTATATTTGTAAATAGTTTTGCTCATTTTTCTATATTTGAAAACAACCCTATAATATATGTGATCGACGAAAAACGAATGTCCTAATTGGAAAACTTTTAAAATAAAAGGCTTCTAGTCTTAATACAAAATTTTAAGTATCAATCCCAATATTACAAATAAACAAAATTCAAAATTCAAAACAAAGATTTTTCTCAATATAATCAAGTAACCAATTGCAATGATTTTTAAGAAAAATTGATAAATTTTGAATTGCAAAAATTAGTAAATAATGAAAATAAACAAAGAGTTCACGTATGAGAAAAGAGAGATTCAAACATGATCATACCTAATTATAATGAGTTGTAGCCTAACATGCAACTATAAATCTTAGCTCAAATTCAATACACATGGTGAATCGAATTCAACACCTATTCGACTTTATTTAAAGTATCTTTAGGAGTCTAAACCATTAAACCTATATGTCTATGGTTAATGCGGACGTAGATGATTAAAAATGCAATCCATTGATTCTAAATTAGGTTTTGCACTATGTCTAGGTTGAAAAAAAATGTCTTAGGCCTTCGTTCCTAAATTGTTTGTATGAAATCCAAAAATTATCTACCCTTTTAGTATTTGATTCAATTTTAGTATATTAACTTAGTTGACCAACTTAAACTATTAATAGGAATTTTAATTTATAAAAACAAACAATGTATTGAGATAGAGCATTTACATATTTGAATCTAAGGAAAAGATAATAAACAAGAAAGATCTTTCACGGCCGAAAGAAAGAAAATAACTAATATATCTATACTATATATAAAAGCTCCTATGGGAAAGAAATTTTTTATGTCCATTTTGCCCCTTCTATTATAAGACTCCTCACTATTATTTTGATGGTAATTTTGTCATTTAAATATAAATTATTTTTAAAATTTACATTAAATTATTTGAAAGGTTACAAATTAACTCACATCAAATTATTTGATTGTTTGAAATGTTATAAATTAATTCACGTTAAATTATTTGAAATGTTTTATAATTTACAAGGTATAGAGAATGTGGTTTTAAATTGAACCATGAAAACACATTAAGTTTCTTAAACCATTAATTAATTTTTCCATTACCTCATTCACTCTTTCCTCTCTCAACCTTTCATCTTCTGTTTTTCTCGTATATAAATATCAATTTTTTTCCTTTTGGCTCACAACCACCCATATCATATCCTATGTTATATTAATGTGGTTAGATGCTCAATTTTAAAGTATTGGAGGAGTGAGAAAAAAAAAATCAGATGTGGGAGTAAAGCATAATCGGGTGGGTGAAGGAACGAGAGCAATGGAAGCAAGAGATTTCTTCTTCAACTTCGGTGAAGCCCAATGAAGATCATCTTGAAAGAGAGTCGAAGGACCAATTTACAAAAGAAATATTATTTTTTTTATGTGAAACATCAATCATAATTGGGAAAAATACCTTTTTAGTCCCTGAGTTTTGAAGAATAGGTGCATTTAGTCCTCATGTTTTAAATTGGTCACCCTAAGTTTTCAAGAATAAATTTAAACAAAACGTTGACTATATGCTTAACTGGCAAGATGAGTTGGATAAAAATACTATTTTTTTTTATTCTCTCATCTCTCTTCTTCCTCTCTCTCACCACCCTTCGTCCTCCCTCTTTCTTCTCTCACATCCTCTTCTTTCTTTTTTCTCTCCTCCCACTCCATGGTAAACTAACAATTTTTTTTAAAAAAAAAAAAAGAAAGAAAAAAAAATCCAAATATGGTTATTATGAGTTGTTGTAACTTATCCTTAATTTTAGGCTAATTTAGAGGCTACTAATTTAGAAGTTTAGAAGTAGACTTTCATTATTTTACCATTTGTGTATATTTAACCATGTATTTTTCATTGTAAAAAGTGAGATTATCAATAAAATATCATTACGTTAATAAAAAAAAATGAAAGATAAAAAAACAAAAAAATATTTCAGTGTTGTTTGAAAGATTTTTGAGATTTAGAATGTGAAACCAAATATTAGATTAGTATATGAGATTTTTGTTTCTCTTTTCAAAGGTTTTTAAGAATGAGTTTAATAAGTCTCTGTCTACTAACAAAGCTGTCAAATGAAAACAGAAAGATGATTGGACAAAATTGACGCGGATTAAGATTTTCTTTTTTAAAAATCAATAATAAACATATACATTAGACGATTTAGCCTTAATTTTTGTAGACCCAACTTAAACAACCGCAAAATGTTTCTTAAAATTGGATGAGTTTTTGGTGTAAGTGATGGAAGGAGAAGCATAGAAATACGTGTATCTTGGAATGCACCCAAATATTACCATTTAATGAATTTCTTTTTTTTGGAATGAATTTCTCAAGTGAATTAGTTTCATATGAAAAAGCAATGCATGTAATACATTTTCTGGTTTTACAAAGCTTTCACTTTACAGGAATTACATTGATGTTGTTGCTTGTACATTCTACTGTTTTCATTTTTTTAATTTTCTTATCCTTTTTATAATTCGATGCCGTTTTAGGTCTCTTTTACAACATTTTAAGTGGTTTTGGGGAAAAAAAAATCATAAAGATTGGTTGGTTTCAAAATAATTCTAAATTTAAAGAAAAACGTTTTCTTAGAGAGACTAGTTTGATAAATGGTTCTTGGAAAATAGGTTATGCATAAAACACCTCACTTCTGTTAATATTCAAGTTAAATCAAATGGATTCCTAGGGAGCAAACTATTTTAATATAGGTAAAAAATAGCAAACAGTATAACAAAGAGGGAAAGAGAGGATTAGTAGAAAATAATAAACACGGTAACAACTAACAAAAACAAATTTGAAATAGTAATATTACAGTTAATTATATGTTATAATAGTAGGAAACACCAACTATTATAATTGGAGCTCAAAACGTGGAGTGAGTTATAATAACCCACCCTACGCATTTGAAGTTGGGGTCAAACCTGTTACATTCTTAATAGTCATGTTCATTAATGTTTCTTCCTTGCAACTGGTTTTTTTTTTTTTTTTTTTTTTTGTCATCATCTTTTTAATATTTTAAATTAATTTGGGAAATTACTATATAAAAAAAAAGTATCAAACTATTTACAAATATAGAAAAATTTCACTGTCTATTAGTGATAGACCGCGATAGAATTCTATCACTTTCTATCGCTCAAGCAAATGAATTCTATCGCGGTTTATCACTGATAGACTGTAAAATTTTTCTATATTTATAAATAGTTTGACTCATTTTTCTATATTTGAAAAGAGAATTTGATAGGTGTGATATTAATTAATGCATCATCTAAAATATATATTTTTCAACATAGAAATTTATGACACTAAACACTCAACCGACTCTAAGAAGAGAGGAGGCCCATTTTTAGGAATTCAGAAAGTTGGGCCAGACCGCAATTTTGAAGCACAAATGGGGCCCATTATAAAGCCACCGACAGAAAATTTAAAAGCACGTGGGAGTCACGTTTTTGGATTAAATTATCTCTATTTTTTCAAAGTAACAAAAAAGAGATTGTGTGTATATATATATAAGGTTATTTATATCCTAGGGTTTTGGGGGTTCATCAATTAAAATTCTGAAATAATAAATGTATTAATTTAAACATTAAATTTTTATAAGTGTATTAATTTACGCAATCTATTATGTTTCATTTGGATAAATATTATGTGAGACCTCTAATTTTATCGATTAAACTCTTAAATTTTTTATAGACGAATCAATTTGAACTCTCAATTATAATTTCCTTTAAAAATGATCTATGTACAAATTATAATAATCCATTTTGTTAATATGACTTTTGAATAATTCTACACATGTGTAAGAATTTTTACATTGACGATTTTAATTGATATTACAAAGTTCGAAGGTATAAATTGACATTTTTCTATATAAAAAAAAGTATACAAAAAAAATTAAAAAAAAAACTAGTTTGTTATATATATTGGAAAAGAAAACATTTATAAATTCATCCCGAACCAACACCCAACTCAGAAATAGTCGAGGCACACCATTCAGGTACAAAAAAATCCAACCCACCATCTTCTTTAGAAATGAAAGAAGCAAAGTTCTCAAAAGCACAAATAAAATTTTCATACCCAATTGCCACACGCGCAAGGCGATAAGCGGCGATGTTCGTTGATCTCGAACACCAAACAACCAACCCAACCCAACCCAACCCCACCTCTTCACAATCTCTTTAACAAAACAAGCCATCTCCAAAATGTCACTCCCCACTTAGTTAACTAACTCAAGAGGCAAAACCAAGCAGGCCTTCAAAGACAACAAGAGCTTCAATGATCTTGATATCCCACGCGTGCTCGACCTTGGCACAACCAACAAAGATCAAAGACTCGGTAAAGTCACGCATGATCCAGCTAATCCTGTCCAAATCGACCTGATCAACCCAGAAAGCATATGTATTCATCTTCCAATTCCTCTCAACCCGCGGACTCCATGAAACTTGACTCGGCTGGCTCTTCGACCTCGACACGGAGGGGCTAGCGCACACCTCCACTCCAAGCTCCTCAATACGAACAAAAATCTTGTGATAAAGAAAGCCCCCATTAGTGGGGACCAACTATCTTTGATGGAATTGCGATAATTCCAAATGTCCCAAGAGGATAATGGCAGCAACATCCCGACTCAAACTGCAAATGCACTCCAACAAACCATCCCAACAATCAACTACACTCCAACTATCTTTGTTATATTGTTCAATATTCATTTATTTTGAAGCTTAATCCTCTAATGTAAAGTGGTATATGCTATATATATTTTTATGTTTAAATAACAACTCAAATTTATTTTATAAACCACACAATTTTATTTTACCAACTTTTCACTTTTACATTGTGCTCAACTTAATTTCCTTTTGGCTAAGAACATATTTTGCATTATTATTTAGTTTTTTTTTAATACAATAGAAGTAAAGAATTTAAACTATAAGCATTACGATTATTAACACATTTGTATGTCAATTGAAATATGTATTAAGAATACGACCAAAATGTCTCACATTGGTTATATAAGGGATGATCATGAATATATTTTTTAGATGTCTTTTTAGCGTATGTACTCTCGCTATTTGATGATGGTTAAATTGTATGTTGTGTTCAACTATTATGTGATTATCATTTCTTCTATTAGTGTGTATATATATATATATATGGGTAATTTTTAAAAATAGAAAAATAAGGAAAACTATTTACACAAAATAGCAAAATTTTTAGATACTTGTGATAGATGCTGATAGAAGTCTATCAATGTCTATCAATAT
Organism: Lagenaria siceraria; assembly: GCA_002890555.2. Taxonomy (NCBI): domain Eukaryota; kingdom Viridiplantae; phylum Streptophyta; class Magnoliopsida; order Cucurbitales; family Cucurbitaceae; genus Lagenaria; species Lagenaria siceraria. The sequence continues at coordinate 14,960,234 of CM016485.1, forward strand.
TTTTTTTTTTGACTATTTTTTTTGTAAATAGTTTGACATTTTTTCTATCTATTAAAATTTTCATATATATATATATCAAATTTGCAACTTAACCAAAAAAAAAAAAAAAAAAAAAAAAAAGTAAAACACAAGTATAGCACCTAAGAAAAAAAATATGAAATTATTCCTTAGATAAAAAAAAAAAAAAAAAAGCATTCTTAGACAACAATGGAGTGTGAGAGAGAAACATTGGGACCTTCCCCCTTCCCTTCAAAGCAAGGAACCCCATCTCCATCTTCCTCACACTTCCAAACCCTTTTTCCCCAACAACAATCAAATCAAATCCCCATTTCTCCATTAATCACTTCTTCTTCTTCTTCTTCTTCTTCTTTCCAACTCCAAAAATTTCTCAGTAAAAATGAGTCTCAAGCTTCTCACAATCTCCTTCCTTCTAACATCCACTCTCCTCTCTTTTCTCTTCATCCAAACAAAATTAACCAAACCCATTGCCGCCATTACACCTCTAATGAACTCCATCTACTTCCCCAAGTCAAATCTCTCATATCCCCTCTCTTTCGCTTACTTAATCTCCGCCTCCGATGGCGACGCTGCCCGTCTCAAGCGCCTTTTGCCCGCGATCTACCATCCCGCTAACCACTACCTGATCCACATGGATCAAGGAGCCTCCGACTCGGACCACCGCGAAATCGCCGAGTTCGTGAGCCGGAATCCGGTTTTCCGGCGAGTTGGGAATGTTTGGATGGTGGGAAAACCGAGCTTGGTTACTTACAGAGGACCGACTATGCTTGCAACCACTTTACATGCGATGGCGATCCTGTTGAGGACTTGCAAATGGGATTGGTTTATCAATTTGAGTGCCTCTGATTATCCCTTGGTTACTCAAGATGGTATGGTGAGTGAAAATGGATGTCTGGTTTTGGGATTTGATGATGATTTTTTTTGTTTTTTTGTTTGATTGATTCATTCATTCATTGGGGTTTGGAAGAAATTTGTTTGATGATGTTTATTTTGAATTTTCAGATATGATTCATGCCTTTTCTGACTTGCCGAGAGATCTCAATTTCATTCAGCATTCAAGTCGTTTGGGTTGGAAGCTGTAAGACTGATTTTACTCTTTTTTTTTTTTTTTCTCAATAAATCAAAGTGAAATGGCCAATTTGGTCTATATGACTTATAATTAGAATTTAGTGTCTATAGTTGGGACGATTTATGAGGGGTTTATCAAACCATAGAAATATCTACGAGGTTTTATCAAATCATAAAGACTAAATTTTAAGTTTTAAAATCATAATGGCTACATTCTAACTTTTTCCAAATTACAAGGACCAAATTTGTAATTTCAATACTTTCAGACTTGTTCAATTTTAGTTTTGTACTTCCAATAAATTTTAATTTTAGTTCTTACTACTATTTTATGGTTGATTTTTTTAAAACTTATTTTATTATTTATTAGCATTTTTATTATAAAATTTGGAAATATATTCACATATTGAATAACATTCAAAGGATGCAAAGTGATATTTTACCTTTTTTTTTTTTTTAGAATAAGTAATATGAGGATTAGTATAGACATTATAAAATTTGAGGACCAAAATAGTTTTTTTCTTTTTAAAAAAAATAAAGTTTAGAAATTAAAATCTCGTTTTGAAAGTTTAGAAACTAAAATTGAATTTAAACTTTAAGGTTGTTTTCAAATATAAAAAATGAGTCAAACTATTTACAAATATAAAAAAATTTCATGCGATAGACCACAACAATAGAAGTCTATCATGATCTTTCGCTGATAGATAGTAAAAAAAAATTTATATTGGTAAATAATTTGATATTTTATCTATTTATAATAATTTTCCTAAACCTTTATTTATTTGTTTGGGGATTAATTACTGATTGTTTCTTTCTTTGGGAGTTAAGCCTGAATTAGTATTTTGGGAAATGTTTTAGTATTGTGGGAGTAGTAATGTTTATAATATGGTTTCCTCTTTCATACAATTGACATCACATGCTTCTTAAATTCTTAAATAATGCTTACGTCTCTAACAACCAATGAAATAAAAGTAATATTCATACTCTAGTGAATTTTTCCAATAGTTTTTATAATATATGTTTTTATTTTATTTTACTTTTGAGTTTTAGTTGGATTAACAAGAAAATTAGACATGGTTCTTATGGTTGGATAAATTTCTTAAACTTTATGTAAACTAGACGTTAACAATTTTCTTAGGTGATAAGTGAAGTTAGCTCATTAAGAAGTAAATATCTTAACTAGTTGAAATGTCGATTGGCATTAAACAATACTAAAATTACCATTTTAGTCTTTGTTTTTGTTCTAATATAAGATTAGGTATCTGGTGCCCTTAATCGAATGACTTGAAACACTTCTCCATAAGAAGCACTGTTGGATTGGTTGCAACCACATCTACTCTTAGTCTAATCTTGACCTGGGCTTTTTAGGGATTTCTCTAAAATCTGAGCAAGAACCGCTTTCTAATTTCCCTCTTAGCCTATTGGTTGATGATATGGTTCATGTTGGTAGAGTTCCTATCTAAAGTGCTCTTTTTATTACTAGATGTTTATAAATGAATACTCCAGTCTCTCTAAAATATGTCATTAAAGGAAATTTAAAACCAAACTACAATGTTAGTTTTTTTTTTTTATTATTGTAATTTTTTTATGTTAAATATATATGTGAAATTTGAGATTTGAAAGGTTGAAATCTGTTATTTCAGGAATAAAAGAGGGAAACCTATCATAATAGATCCAGGGCTCTACAGCATGAACAAATCAGAGATTTGGTGGGTTATTAAACAAAGGACTCTCCCCACTGCATTCAAGCTTTACACAGGTTTGTTAAGCATTAAATAGCTTATTAAATTTGATTCTTCCTACATATTAATTAGTATAACCATCTGAGACTTCTGAAGAATCTTAAATAGAATTAAATTAGGATTACCATATATTATTAGGGAACAGATGACATGTGAGCTAATTAAATTATTGTTTACCTAGGGACTTGATATTGTTTGCTCTGGACTTATCTGAACCTTTTCTTTTCTTTTTTTTTTTTAATGATTTTCAAATCTGGACTGAGCTTTCCTCGATTGCTTGACTCCCAATACCTAATTATCTTGATAGAAACTTTAGACTTGCAAATTTTGAGAATAAAATTTCAACAACTATGAGTGTCTTAATCAATTTATATGCAAGTTAACTAGTTAAGCAATCATTTGAGCCTATGATCTCTACTAAGTAACCTATGCTAGAAAATTATAAGGAAAAGGAAAAGAATTATATTTGATTCCTAATTACTGAGTCAATTTTAACCTTAAACTAGGAATTAATACATTTGATACACTAAATTAAAAAATTACTCATGATCTAACAAATATAATACACAAAATTCAATCAACAAAACAGAAATACCCGAACCAAACCCAAAATTTTTCGAACCTAGTTACGAAGTCTAGTTGTTAAAAAGTACTTGAACTTAGCAATAGAATGTTGAAATCTTATTGAAGATATATGTAAAACGACTCAAATTGATACCTACAAAAGGAATCTCGTTCAACCACAATGATCTTATTCTAAAAAAAATTAACACCTTTAAAAAGATATACTCATAATTTGTTTGTGGTGGGGGGAAGGGTGCATAAAAGTGGTTTGAAGCAAACTAAATTATTATTATTATTTAGACTATGTTTGCTATTACTTATTATTTTAAACATCTTATTACAGTTTAACATTTGTTAGAAAGTGGTTGCTTGTTGTGGTTAGCAACCTAACCCAAACCAAACAAAACGAAGTCGTTTGGTGAGGAATTGGAATGTCATTTTCCACTTTGACCATAAGGTCACTTAAAAGTTAGAGATGGGTGTAGGTAAAGGGAAATTATATTATATGGGTTTGGGGATTCCATCACTCTTACCTACGGCTACCAGCATGTGTTTTCCATATTCATTTCATTTTCTTATTGGTTCACTTCTCACCACAACCTTCACAAGTTTGGGATTTCTTGGTGATCTATTTGTATTAATACCAAAGGCTAAAATTAAAAGGGCGAAGTGAGCATATCTCAACGGGGATAAAGATATGTTAGGGACTAAGAGACTTGTAGTTTGAGTTCCTCCAATTCCGATTGTATTAAAAAAAAAGGCTAAGATTAAAAGGTTGCGCGCACACACATAGAGGACACAAAAATAAAACATTTGCTCTTTGAGCCTATATGAACTTAGGTTAGTGGATAAGGTACCTATCATCGTTACCATTCTAAAGGTTTATGGTTCAACCCTCCCGAAAATCAAACAAATAAAGTTAAAATAAGCATAGAAGTTTAGAGAGTAAAGGTTTCGTTTAATAACCATTAACCATTTTGTTTTTAGTTTTCTATTTTTGAAATTTATGCTTATCTTTTTCCAAATTTCTTACCATGGTTTTCACTTTCCTTAAAAAAACATTTGAATTCTTAGTCAAAATCTAAAAACAAAACCAACTTTTCAAAAACTACAGTTTTTTAGTTTTCAAAACTTGGTTTGATTTTTGAAAATATTAATAGAAAGTAGACTACACAACATAGTTATGGATGAAAGTAGAGTTTAAAGCTTATTAGCTTAATTTTAAAAAATGAAAACCAAAATAGTTATCAAATGGGACGAAAAATAGTTGATTAATCAATCATTTAAGCTCTTGGGCTTCTTTTTGGCAGGTTCAGCTTGGACAATACTATCAAGATCTTTTGCTGAGTATTGCATAGTGGGTTGGGACAATCTCCCAAGAACTCTCCTCCTCTACTACACCAACTTTGTTTCCTCTCCAGAGGGATACTTCCAAACCCTAATTTGCAACTCTGATGAATACAGAAACACCACAGTCAACCATGATCTTCATTACATCACTTGGGATACACCTCCCAAGCAACACCCTCGCTATCTCGGCCTCGGAAACTACAAGAAAATCGTCACGAGCAACCGTCCCTTTGCCCGAAAGTTCAAGGAGAACGATCGCGTTTTGGACAAAATCGATCGTGACATCCTCAAGAGGCGCCATGGCCGGTTTGCCTACGGGGGTTGGTGTTCGGGGAATGGGAAATTCAGCTCGAGGTCTTGCTCGGGTTTTGAAGCTGAGAACTATGGTGTTTTGAAGCCTGGACAAGGGTCTAGGAGGTTGAAGACTTTGCTCAATAGGATTATTTCTGTTAGGTACTTGAATAAGATGCAATGCAGATAGATAAATACTATTCTTTGGCTGGCACTGGTACTAATATATATGCATGAATAAAATCTCTACTTTTTTTTTTGTTTGACTTTGTAAAAGAAAATATCAAAAAGGAAGAAAAAATAATATTAACCATGTTTTGTACTACTAAATTTAACTGTGATGTTTGTTAATATTTTACGAAGTAATGACAAAATTAAGGATTTTAATTTGTTCATGGACCCTTTTTTCTTCTGCCTTCAAAAGTAATTTGCCTTGAAGAGGAAGCTAAACAATTAAGTATCTGTTATAAATATTTGAATTAGATATACATGTTTATAGATTATATATCCCCAAATATTATTTTCAAATATATTTCCCGTTATCTTCTCCGTATATTTAGTTTTTTTATATCTTGTAGACTCTATAAATAATGGTCATTGAGATCTTTCAGAGATATAATTAAATAGAGAATACATTCAGTCTCTACTTTCTCTTTATTCTTTACCCTACTTTGTTCTTTATTCTCTTGTTTTATAATAGTATCATACTAATAGCTGTCCATTTTCAAATTTCTAAAAATTAAAAGAAATATTCAAATTTATAGTTTCTTAATCGAACATCATTTATTGCAACAATGTCCATCATTACCTTTCAAAAGGTTGAAGATTCAACGTTTCACCTTAATACTAGATAAAGTAAATATTCATTATGAAAATTATTATTACAATTTAACTAATTTCGATAAAAAAAAATAACTTTTATTGTCTAAACTAAAAATTTATTAAAGATATCGAGACTAAATTTGAATTATTGAATGAATGTACATGAACTAAAATTTTAGTTTGTTTGTGGTATATTTAACCACATCTTCACGTCTCTTTAAAACTTGTCTCCTTTTAGCCGAATACTTTTTCACTCACTTCTTTATTCCCCATTCTCCCTTCCAAGAGAAGAAAAGAACACTCTCTCAACATTTAAACCCCTAATCTAACATGGCAATATCTTTCTGAAAAGCAATTAGACCCATAATTAATGTGATATCTTTTAGAGTAGGTTTGGAATACAATTCAAGTGTTTAATTTAAAAGATAAGTCATTTTTGAAAAGAAAAAAAAAATTGAGTGTTTTACAACCACTTGAAATGGATTTTGAAAAACGGGTTTATAAAATAATTTGGTCTAGAATAAACACTTGAAATCAACTTTTAGAAAAATGATTTTTAATTGTTTAATGGTTAATCTCTTCCTAATTTGTATAATTTTTTAAATTACCAAAGTGGTCCCAAAAGTCATCTACTTCACTTCCATTACGTTGCCATGGCTATCACCACCACGGGCCAACTCTAGCGACCAACTCTAGTGACCTCCGCGGGCAAATTCCAACAACCTCTGGCCATTATCATCGGTGGCCAACTCTAGCCACCACCTTCACCAAATCTGGCTACCATTATTTTAAATTATCCGTTCATAGTATTTTATAATTATCCTTTATAGTAATTTGACATTAATAAGAACGCTTTTAGTGTATAACAAAACAAACAAATTTTGTATATAAAAACACTTTTGAGAAAAAGTTGCCAAAGACATTAGTATTTTTATTTTAAACAGTTTTGATCAAAAGTGTTTAAATAAAAATGAATTTTAAAAAACATTTATTTTCCAAGTCAATTCAAATAGGTCCTTGGTTTGTTTGTTGTATATTTTCTTACTTAAACATACTAGCTTGAGTATTATAATTCACTAATTAAAGCATCTATGTCTACTTTACGTCTCTTTGAATCTCATCTCCTTTTAGCTCATAAAGAATACTTTTTCTCCTACTCTCTTGTCTATTCCAAGAGAAACAGGAATACTTCATACCACATTTAAATTCCTACCTCTCAAAGTTTAAAAATGTTAATGTCGATGGAAATATCAAGGTCTCAATTTTTAAATTTTCATATATATAAATTGATAACCTGACTCGAGACAAAGCGTACACGTTTGTGAAATACCAAAATTAAGTTTAATACATAATAAAAGGATAGGAATTTAATTGTTACACGGTCTAAGTATAAAAACCAAATCGTTATATATTAAATTATAACAAATCATACGTTAACTAAATTGTTACTTTTATAAAAAAAATCGTAGGTATTTTTTACCTTTTATAAAGTATTTTTAAAAGGAAACATGGAATCTATGATTATTTAGAAAAGTAGGCTTTTTCTAGTTGCACCAACGGTCAGTCAATGTGGTCGGCGGTGTAGGTATAGTCTAAGTTAAAAGCTATGGTCAGTGCTTCCATAAATGCTGTAAAGGTAGGTTCCCAAAGCCACCACCCAACGGCCTAAATATATATATATAATTTTTAAAAATTTGTTTTTATTTTTAGAATTTAACTAAAAATTCAACTCTTGTACTTAAAAAATATTATAAAAAAATAAGAGAAAGTAGACTTAATTTTTAAAAACTAAAAACAAAAAATGAAATTGTTACCGAACAATACCTAATTAATTGAATAAATTTCGTCAAAACGAGTCTAACTCATCTAATATAGATCTATAACAAATTAAGAAATTTAGAAGTGGAAAGAAATGTTTATAGGCTTAATTTTCAAAAATAAAAAATTAAAAATCAAATAGTAACCAAATGCGAGATTATTAAATATCTTTGATTAAATAGATAACACATTAACCCACCACTAAAAAAAATCAATTTTGTTAACCCCTAAAAATATGGTTAAATATTTGTGGAATCTCATATTCTTCCATATTTGCAACTTGAATTTGTGTCAATTAAGATATTTGCTATATTGAGTTTAGAATGATTTTATTTTTGTAAAAATTAGTGTACAATTTAATAAATAAATCAACCCAAAGTTGTTAATAATACATATCTCGTGCTAAAGCCAACATAGTCTAACCAAGTATGTTAATGATTACAATACTTGTAGTTCAAATTTACTTTTTTTTTTAATAAATAAATTAAAAAGAAAAAAGAAAAAAAAACTGCTGCTCACTATTAATTTGATAAAAATCAAAACCATACTCGAAAATTGAAATATTCTGCTACCAAATGCAATGGTAAGAAATTATTATTTTTCTGTATAAAAAAAAGAAGAAATTATTATTTTTCTCAAAAGAAAGAATATAATTAATAAACCAATGAGCAATAAAATACATCATCATAAATAATTAACCCCAAAATAACAGGTTAACCTCGCTGTGCCGGCTAAAAGAGAAACAATAATCAATCAGAATATTACCATCAGATCATTTGATCGGAAAGCGACGGTAACCGTCGGAAAAAATTGGCCGGAACAGAAGGCATGTCGTCGCGAAACCGGGGATGGCGGAGGTAATAAAATCCAAAGCCCAACAAAAAGGCCTTAAACGGGACAGCATAGAACAAAAGCGATGCCCCTAAACAAATCACCACAAATATTCCGGTGGCTCGTGGGTCCCTCCAGTTAAACAACGCTTCCAAACGCTCCCCTTGAGCCGCCACGTCACCCAACAACACCTGGGCCCTACCTCCAAGTGCTCTTAGCCGGTCGTATCTGATCCGAATCTGGTCAGCAGATCGTGCGGTGGGGAATCCATCGAACTCCTCATCGAGTTCGTCCGTACTTACGAAGTCCACGTAGGACAATCTGGGGTCCATGTTGTGGGAATTCCGGTGACGGTATCGGAAACGGAAGGTGAGAATTAAAAAAGCGTACATGAAGATAGTTGGGAGGATTAAGTTAGGGCATAACACGACGGCGATTAAGAGGATGTGGATGAGGATGGTGGTTGGTGGGTGGACCCACGTCCGAATTTCGTCGAACCATCGTGCGAGTGCGACGGCGCGTGAGAGACAACCTACGACTCGGAACCAATTGGCTTTGCTTCTGCGCATGCTCCACACATGTGTGTCTGAGTCGAGCATGTACTGAACCACTTCGTGACCCATGGCCGGTTCGGACCGAGCGAGCCGGGTTGTTACGATTCTCATGGCGGTGTGGCGGAGGATGTCTTGTTGAGTTGGGCCAAATGGGCGGATGTAATGCATTCTCGGGAGCATTGGGGTTGAATACGATTGGATTAAGCTTAGCCATGAGAAGCTGGAGAATCGGACGGCTATTTCGAGGTCTCCCATTTTCTTGGCGCCGCTAGGGAGTAACACCGTAAGGGAGTATGTGGTTGAGTACACCTGATTAATGTCGAGAGTCGACAATCGGATTCGGACCTTGCCGACACGTAGATCTTTTCCGGGTTGTTTTGCCAAAACGCCGTCGTTTTCGCGGTTGTATCTACCGTTATCGAAGACGCCGATGGTGAGGACGGTGCAAGGATCGTATACATCCCACGTGTACTGTTCATTCCAGCGTGGATTGAACCGATCGAGTATCGTGCGGGTTCGAACCCATTTGGGGCCGTATTTGGCCACCACGTAAGCATCGATGGTGCCACGTGTGCCGTCCTTGGTTTTTACCGGGAGGAGATTACTAGCGCTGCGAATTCCGACTTCGAGGAGTCCAATTGGTGGTTTCGCTAACTGTTTCGCGGCGGCTCTGACATCGCTGGTCACGTGCGCTGCTTCGTCTAGCACGTGATACCCGCCTTCTAAGCAGATTCGGAGGTGGATCCTCCCGGTGTAAGGGCGGGTTTCATCTCCGACTAGATTGAACCATCGTGATTTTGTGTCCGTCCGATCGTCGGTTCTCTTCTCGATGCTTGCCATGTGGATTTTTGCTTGGCCCACTGCTTGTCCATTTGTCACATCCTCTACTGTCACTACCAAAAACGGCTCAAACGGCTCGGCTGCTACAAATACCAAATCCTCATTCCACGTGGGGTTAGCCGAGCCAATAGTGGTCCTTCCCGTTTTGAAAACTTGTGGACCAAGCTGACCTTTTACGTAAAGCTCGAGGTTCCGAGTCTTAGGTTCGGACGCCGTAGCAAATTGCAAATCCTGGGTTTGGATGACCGTTAATCTCAAATACCACAGCTTCGGAGAGAGGTAGACTTTGGCTCGGGTCTCTGGTATCAACCCACCGGAGTCCGACTGCCAAGCTTCTTGAAACGCCTCGTCGGCTTGAGTCCCTAACCATACGGCGAGCATGACGTCATTTCCCGGCGACTTCTCCGATTCCAGAGAGTACCATTGCGGAGCTAGAGGACTGTCCGGCGGTACTCTTTTTGGAACTTCCTGCAGATCAAACGACACTGTTCCCAAACAATTCTCTGTTTTCTGATCGTCGTTCTCTTTCTTTTCTTCCGCCCAAACAGAAACTTCAAGAGATGTGGAGTTTAAACCTTCTTTGTCGAACGCAAATACTTGATCCCAATCTTTATCGCTCTGGCTCTTCGTTTTGATACTGTGAGTTCCGATCACGAGCTTTGCGTACATGGAGGATCCGCCATCGGAAGATTCTCTTTTCGCCTTTACAACACGAACGTAGAGAAACGGCATTCGATCAACAAGATCGTACGCCCCACGGCTTCGATCGTTCGACATAGAACGAAGCTCGAGATCGTTGACGGTTAGATCGGCTAGTTTCTCCGTCTCCGATTTCGCCTTCTGCATTTGCTTTGGCTTTTCCGTATGTGCAATTGGCGGATTCTCCACTTCTATAGGCTTCTCTGGTTCAACTGCAGGAGATTCCGGTGGTTTAGGATTTTCCGGGGGCTTTTCGTTGGACTTTTCCTCTGCTTTTGGTTCTTCCTTCGGCTTATCTTCTTCTTTCTTCTCCTCTTCCTTATCTTTCGATTCCTTTCCCTCTTGATTCTCCGGCGGATTCTCCTCAGCTACTGGAGTAGTCTCCGGTTTCTGCTCAGATTCAGCAACAACAACACCAGCAGGTGGATCTTCATCGATATAATAAACCTTGAGACCTAATTCTCCCTTAATCTGAGAGAACACACTACGTTTCTCTAAAGGATAATAAATAAGCGATTCGGATCCAGATTTCGCAAAAGTACTTCCAGCGACCTTAACCTTACCAAGAAACGTGCTTCTTTTCCCTGTCTTCTTGTCATTATACAAATTAACCTCCAAAATCTCCGACGCCATAGCCTCCATGTCGTGGACGAGAAACTCATGCTTCTCGTCCCATTGAGGATTCAGATCTCGAAATTTCGTCTTCGTTCGTCGCCGTTGGCCTTCGAAATCCACAATCGCATAAGCACTGGCCGTTCCTTGGCCGTCTTTCGGCATTAAATTCTTGGCGTTACAGACCTCAACGAAGAGCTTTCGGCCGCAACTCTCCGCCATTTTTAACCTCGAACAAGAGCTGAAACTTATTACAATTCAAGAAACAGAGAAAGAAATGTAGAGAAATTAAGAGAGATTCGGAAAATTTCGCTGCAGATTTTTTCTTTGGAAATGGAAAATGAAAATGGAAGAAGCCCTCTCGATGGTTTTTAAAAGAAGAGGGGAAAGTTAGAGAGGCGCCTTGGCCACGTCAGCATGACACGTGGAAGCGGATGAAGATTGTGGAGTCCACTATGAGTCGTTACAACGGAAGCGTACAGATTTTCCTTCCACGCGCATAATGTGACTATGGACTGGACTTATTGCATTGATTATCACACTTAAAAGTGAGGGATTTTAAAAGATAGAAAAATAAGAAAAATTATGAGAAATTATTATAAATAGAAAAAATATCAAACTATTTATAAATATAAAAAAAATTCATTTATGAAAGTATGTAGTGGAGGGTTTATAATGATACATTTATGAAAGTTCATAGTTTAAATTGATACAATTATTAGTTTGTAGTTTCAATTGACACACTCATAAAAATTTAGGATTTAAAAAGATACATTAGGGTTTAACTTGATATAATCTTCGAATGTATAAATTGATTTTTGCCCTAAATTTTAAACTCTTTTTTTGTGTTTTTTAATTTCAATTTCTAATTTTGTTCATTTTTATTTTTTATAATATATAGAGGGTGAAAATCCAACATCTAATGGATGATACAATTAAAATTTGCAATTTTCTCCCTCCCAATTTCAAGCTTCACTCTATCTCTCTTCTTCTTTACCTTAAATATGCAATTTTTACTGGAATTTTGAAATCTCAAGCATTGTTGCCTTAATTTTCTACGTCCTAATTCTAATTAAAATAATTTTTAATTTGTTTAATTTTATTTGTATTAGAATCCTGACAACTCCACCATGTTTCTATAGTGGAATAAGACCAAATCGTGAATCCCACATTGAAAAAATTAAAGGACCTCACACTATTTATTCCGGTCTACCGCGGATAGATAGTGAAATTTTTTTATATGTGTAAATAATTTGACTCATTTTTCTATATTTGAAAACAACGTATAGATGGAAGGTTCGATAACACATCCCCATAGATTATTGTACTAAAAAAATTGGTTAAATAAACCAAATACTTATAAATTTTCAGACAAATTTTAATTATACTCATAAACATTATAAAAAAAATCTTATTTTATTATTATTATCGTGCTTTGAAATTTGTTCCAAAACAACGTATAGATGATATCATTTACAAAATCAAAGCGATAAATTCTATCGTATTTTATTGCTGGTAGACAATAAAAAAATTTTATATTTATAAATTGGTTGATTTTTTTTTTTTTTTTTGTTTATAGTAATTTCGTAATGAAGAGTAATTTATGTTGGAAATGAAGTGAATTAATTACTAAAAGTTTTATTGGTCCAACGTCTCATTCATTCAGTGCATCTTACTTCCTTCCTTCTTGTCTTCTCTAAATTTAGATGTGTTTACATAAAATAAATATAAAATCAGTTAAAAGTGCGAAGCAAATCTGATAGCAGAATCATACACAAACACTGTTCGAAAAAAAAGAATCTTTTTTTTTTAATCTTAATATATATATATATATAAACTACTCTTGTCGTTTTATTTGAAGATTTTTGTCAATGTTTTCGTACATTAAAATAAAAGGGTTAATTTCCTAAAATAAATAAATAATAAAAGTGTTAAAATACTATTTTATTCCTATACAGGATTAAGAGTGTTACAAAAAATCGAAAAATTAAAAAACTAAACTAATTTAAATCGATCCACTAGTTTGATTTGGTTTTTTAGTATAAAATTGAATACTTTTATTTTTATTTAGAGAAAACCAAAAAGTATTGATTCAGATCGGATTTTAAATAGAAAACCAATTAAAACCGAACCAAACTGAAGATATGTATACTCTTAAAAATAAACTCTAACAATATTAAATATATTTTAGTGTTTTAATTATTATGATGCATATATATTTATTATTTAGAAAAAAAGATCAATTAGTATGGAGTGTGTATGATATTTATTTAGAAAATACAAAAAAAAATGTTCAATTTCAATCTATAAAAAAAGAAATGGACCCAGTTTTAATTTAAAATGAGCAAAAATGACCAATTCAAACAAAATTGGAAATAAAAATTAAAATTTGGAAGAAAAAAAATAAAATGTCAAAACTGAAAACCTAATCGATAATAAACTGAACCGAACAAAAATCAATCCATTTATTTTGTTCTTTATCGAACATCGGTTTGGATCTCTTCTTTATAACACTAATTGGTTTGGTTTAGTTCTTAGTTAACCCCAAAATCGATAAAACCAAACTAATCATCAGCTCTACACAGGATGCACTTCAGTTCTATTCTATTTTTGTTCCAATATTTCTAATTTTTCAAATTTAACCTATGTAATTTCATTAAAATTTAAATTTAATCATTTAAAATCCTTTCATTTATCAAACTTGGTGTTAATAATAATATTTTTCATACAAAAAATTGCTATGTAAATATATTTCTAAAATTTATAAAGAGAAGGTTAATATAGATTTTTTTTAAGAAGTCAACCATAAATATTGATTGTTTCTTTAGATTTATTAAAAGTGTAGGAACTATAATTGAATGAAATTCAAGGTATAAGAATTAAAATAGTAATTTAAAAATAATATCTATTTTTAAAAAATCCGAAAATAATATGGGGCAAATTAGATTAATGTTGAATTATAAATTTAGTGTTGATACTTCGAGCATGGTGCACAACTGTGCACTGAGTTTTTGATATTTGATTAAAGACTGGTTTGGATTGACTTAAGAAAAAAAGTGTTTTTCAGAAAATTTATTTTTTTTGATAAAAATGGTTTAAAATACACTTCAAAATCTATTTTGAGTGGTTGACAAATACTTCAATTTTTTCAAAATAACTTATTTTTTAAATTAATCACTCGAAAATGTATTCCAAAAATACCTTAATTCAATTTTAAACAATCATTTGATCAATTTTTTATTCCTCTTTTTTTTTTCGATATAAAATCAAAATATAGAAGTGAAGTTACTTCTATATATATATATATTAAATTATTCTCCTTGCCACTACAAAATTTAATAAAAGTAGAAGCTAGAGAGATTTTTTTTAATCACAGTTTAATTTTATTTTTATTACATTCTTATCCCTAAACTTTAGAAATGTTGATTCATTTTGGGTCTTTTAACTTTTAAATATATTGGTATTTAAACTATTAATATGTTTAATTTAATGATGAAATTTTAAAAAATAACCATTTTAGTTCTTAGCTTACCTCTAATTTTTTTTTCTCTTGATAAATTAATTATATAACTTTGAGTAAGTGTACTAGCATGTTAATACGAATACAATTTCAAGTCATATAGATTTTGGGGACAATCATGGCACAAATGGATATTAGGTAGAAAAATAATATAGCAAGGAGCAAAGATGGTTATTCTTTAAGAGTTCAAAGACGAGAAAAGACATTTTGAAAGTTCATGAACCGAAAATGAACATTGATAGAAAAATAATATAGTAAGGACCAAAATGATTATTCTTTAAAGTTCAAGTACTAAATAGACACAAAACTCAAAGCTCAAAGAATACTAAACTTGTAATTTTTTCTCAAATATTAATTTTAATATGATTAAATTACATGTTTAGCATAGCTAAATTTTGAGATTTGTATCTATTTTATCATTGGATTCTTGAAATTACAAATTTAGCCATTAAGCTTTTAAATTTTTTTTAAATTCATGAATCTATTAGAACTATGTAATTTATCCTCAAATATTTATTTATTTTGATAGTTGAACTTTGAGATTTGTATTTATTTCGTCCTTGAATTCTCGAATTTACAAATTTAGCCATTGAACTGTTGAATTTTTAAAAATTCATGAATCTACTCGACACAAAACTAAAAGTTTAAATACTTATAAGGAAAATTTTTAAAAATAGAAAAATAAGAGAAACTATTTACACAAAATAGCAAAATTTTTATATAGTTGTGATAGACACTGATAGAAGTCATCATGATCTATCAGTGATAGAAATGATAGAAGTCTACCATTGATAGATGCTTATAGAAGTCTATCAATATCTATCGGAATTTTTTTTTGTTATTTTTTTAAAATAGTTTGACATTTTTTCTCTCCGAACACAAACTTTTATGGAATTTATGTGTTTGAGAGAGAGAAAAAGACCATTGATGAAAGTCTTTTATTTATTTATTTTTTTCCCTTTTATAGAAAAAAGGCAAGTGGTTTGTATTTTTATGGTTGGGTGGGAAATGAGGGATGTTTTTTTTCTGCCAAGATGAACGTTGCACTGTTACGTCTGAGTCAGCGCCCTCATGAACGTTGAGACCTAATAAATATGCCACGTGTCACTCTGTCTCTCACGTGCCCTTTTTTATTATAAAAATAATAGCTGACTCACTGCACGTGCTATCACTCTCCTTATGCCATTTTTTTTTCTTTTGTCTTGCTATATGTCTATATGTGGGAATCAAAGTGGTCTCAATCACTAATCAATGTGTGGCATTACTATTCAATGAAATTTGTACATGAAATTTTTCATAATTGTGTGATATTTTTCACATAATATCGTTGAATTTTGACAAAATATTAGAAGTGTAGTTGTCGTGAACTCCAAACACTATAAAATGAGTCTATATCTTTAGTTTTAAATTGTCTCAATTGAAAACATTTTAAGTACATTTGTATAAACTCTAGTTAAATTCCCTTTTGCATTCTCTAGTTTAAGAGTAGAAAAAGGTTGTGAGTAGTCAAAAGCTTTGCGAGAGTGATTTTGTAATTGAGAACGGGAGAGAGAATTATTCTATGTGATTGTCATAATTTTTCACATAATGGAATTTTTCTAGTTCGTGGTTATTCTATGTGATCGTTTATTCATGCAGTAGACGTGTGAGGTTTTTCCCAACAAATATGTATAGGGGTGAGGGATTCAAACATCTGTCATCGAGAGTAATTGAATAAAGCTTATGATGATAATTTAACTTTTTCATATTTTAATTTAGGTATGTCCATTATATACTCGAAGACTTTTTTTTTAGTACAACAAGAAGTAAGATGGAGGACTAAAACATCTAAATAGAGAAATACATCTAAATCAATTGAATTGTGTTTAAGTTAGTCGATCGAGAGGACCAAACTTGAATCTTTAACAAGATGCTTTTGCGAGATTTTTTTGTATGTTATAAATATAGTTGTAGTAAGCGAATACTGTGATGAGTTCAAAGATACATTTATCTTTATGGATCCCACTCTCATCACATATAAAAATAATAAAATTAAAATATTTTAAAAAAGAAGTAGAAGAATTTGTGACGTAAAATTATAATTGGACAATATTTGTAGATATGCAACATGGAATGAACGTAAGTATTTTACTAAAAGAAGTATCAAAATTTATCAATGCATTAAAAAACTGTTTTTTTATAAAATTCTTGTGCTGTTCTATTTTTGCATTGAGCATTGGATCCAACTCTAACTTATTGATCTTCTTAAAGAATGGATCAAAATCTTGAAATTTTATTTGCTTCACATGTCTAATTTTCACACGTCTTCAAATCTTTAAAAAGGTTTGAATACTTAGGTTTTCCAAGTCTTTAAATAGTTTTTGATCTAAAGTGATCTCAGTCTTTTGAGAATCAAACTACTATCAATTTTGTATCTTATGAATTACAACTAAAGACTATGACTTCTGATTTTTTTGAGTGAATTATAATGTTTTTAAAGGGCGACCTTATTATATATATATATATATATATATATATATATATATATATATATATTCTTTTTTTTTATGGATCCAACTTGGACTTGATTGACTCTGGTTCCAATTTTCGAGTTAAAAACAGTTGCAAATATAGTACTGAGACCTAGAGTATTAATAATATAGCACCATACAAAAAAATTTGCAGATATAACAAAATTTAAATCCAACTCTTAGAGTATATTAGTGATAGACTATATCTCTAATAGGAGTCTATCATTGTAGATTTTGCTATATTTGTAATTCTTTAAGAATATTGCTATACACTTAATTATTAGCCTTAAAAGTGCTACATGTTGTGGTTACAAATTTAATACTAACCACTTTTTCATATCTTTTGATTTAATTTGAAAACACGTGTAAATTTGTAATTAGTTGTAAGTGATCAATATTGACCTTGAGGTTTTTAATTTCATCTATTTAAACCTTTTTTTAATTAAATTATAAAAAAATACTCCTGAATTTTGTATTTTGTTTCAAAAATATGTATGGACTTTAAAAAAAAAACAGCAGTATCCTTACTATTAATTTTGGATGGAAATCATTAGTACTTTATTTTAAAAATACCTCAAAAGTTTCAATAATACCCTTAAACTTTAATAAATTGTTTAAAAAAAATTTATGTTTGTATATGGATAGGAACCGATAGTATCTCGCTTCAAAAAAACTTCAGAACTTTCAAAAGTTGCATAAGTACCTTTAACTTTTTAAAAATTAAAAAAAAAAATCTTAAAATGGTTTTACCATTAGTGTAGTCAAATTCCTCGAAGCTTTCTTCAGTTGGAAAATAATCAACTTGAAAACAACTCATATAGATACTCTACAAAAAAATTTCCATATAGATCCTTTCATTTTTTTTCTCCCTCACTTTTCTAATTTTTACACAAATTTTCTCATAAACCAAATAGAGCTCAAAACTTAAGTTAAAGCATAAAGTCTTACAAAAATCTAAAAATTAAAATCTCCCTTCAAAACTAAACTAAACGATGAATTGCCAAATATGAAAAGGACTAACAGGGGAATATCATCTTCCCATGATAATTTGAATTGCACAAATTTTGTAATATACATATATTTTTTTTCTTTTTTCCTTTTGTTGGTTGTCCTCAAAATTAAGGTCCAAATTCTCAATGTATCTCTCTTCTTGTGTATTAAATTCAAACGACATATTTAACATACACTCGAATACTAACGTACAACCTTGTTACAACATTTAAGTCTTAAGGTTTCTTGGTAGTTTTATTATTCTTTTTCTTCTTGATATACTATATACCTTAATTGAAGGAGTAATTTTAGAGATTGAGGAATGGAAGAAGGGATTAAGAGGATATTGAAGAAGAGAGGGAAAAAACGAGAAAAAAAATAAGGAAGTGTAAGCTATATATTGTAACATAGGAGAAAGAGGAAATCGAAGAGGGACGTGATGAGGTGTAGATAAATAATTCCTATCCATATAATAAGGGTACGTGCATTTTCAATTTTTTTTAATAGTGCTTTATGTTGCATGAAAATTATTGTTATTATTTAATCAGTTTCGATAAAAAATATTTTTAAATGAATAGTTTTAAGATCTATTGAAAGTACGTAGACTAAATTTGGACAAGTGAAAGTGTTAAGAGCTTTTGAGTTGGCTATATTTTTTTAAGTATGTTTTGTGGCTATTGGTAATCTTGTTCTTCATCTTGTCCCACATGGTACTACATCGAATTCGGTTATCAAACCTTGTGTCTTGTTCTATCTTTTCATTATCTATTCTTTACTTTATGTTCTTGGGATTACTGTAACCTTGTGTGTAACTTGTTACTTTGTGTGGCTGATAACCTTTCTTTCAAAAAGAAGAAAAAAAAAAAAAAAAAAAAAAAAAAAAAAAAAAAAAAAAGTGAAATCCAAAATACATATAAAAAAAAAAGATATTATAACTGAGATACTTAAAATTTTAAGAATGGGTAAAAAATTGGCTAAATTAGTTTTTATTCTAAAAGTAAATTGTAAAATTATATCATTTCATAAACGTAACACTTTTCTTTTAAGATTGGGACTTGAAACAACATGGTCTAAAAGTCTCAAATTTTCTCCAAATTTTTTTAAGGGGCAGTTGCAAATATAGCTATTAAGCCTAAAGTATTATGAGATATAGCACAATGCAAAAAAAAAATAGCAGATATAACAAAATTTAGATTAAACTCTTGAATTCTATTAGTGATAGGTGTGTATCACTGATAGGAGTCTATCAGCCTTAGAGTATATCATTGATAGATTTTGCTATATTTTCAATTATTATCCTAAAAGTGCTACCTACTACAATTACCCAAAAGAAATGGTAATTAAAGTTTGGATATTGATTTGAGATAGTTACATATATGGCAATTAGACTCAAAATAATAGCATATAGTACAAGGATAAAAAAATTGCATATATAGCACAAAATAGGCCCAGATGGTGAAAAAGACTAAAAAGCCCAATTCATTTTGGTGCGTTGTTTTTCTTTTTTTCCAATTTTAAAGTCTATCAATGGTGATCACTGATAGCTTCTATAAGTGGCTATCATCGATAGTTTATCATTGGCAATTAGTGGCTATCATTGATAGCTTCTATTAGTGGCTATGAACGCCAGTCTATCATTGGCTATTAGTGGCTATCACTAATAGCTTCTATCAATGACTATCACTGATAGACTTTCATCAATTGGAATCGATTTTGAAAAATTAACACTTTAAGCTATCAGTAACTATCACTAACAGATTTTCATCAATATGAATCGACTTTAAAAGATTGACACTTTAAGCTATCAATGATAGAAAGATATTAGTGGCTACTAGTGATAGACTTCTAGTGGTTATCAACTTTGAAAGATCAAGTTATCTGCGATAGAAAACTACTATTGGTTATCACTAATAGATTTTTATCAGTGATAATCAATTTTGAAAAATTAACACTCAAAGTTATCAGTGGCTATCACCGATAGACATCTATCATGACTATAATTAATAGACTTCAAGCAGTCTTTATCAACTTTGGAAGAAAGCCATTAACTTTGAAAGATTAATACTTAAAGTTATCACTGATGAAAAGCTATTAATGGCTATTATTGATAGACTTCAATCAGTGGCTATCAACTTTGAAAGAATAACACTTAAAATTATTAGTTGCTATCATTGATGGAATTCTATTAGTGACTATCACTTTGATTAGCTATCAACGATAGATGTATATTATTATGTCATAATAATTGAAATCAATTAGTGATAGCTACCTATAACTCTTAGACTTTTTGTTTGATCTTGAGTATCTAATTACATTCTAATTACAATCATTTAAACTAACTCTTCTACACTAATGCTCATTTACTCGAGAGAAAGTGTTACCAAACAAATATTTACTATTAAATTATTATATATTAGTTGATAAAAGTCTATAAGTTATAGAGTTCTATCACTAATTGAAGTCGTTCGCCAATGATAAGAGCCTATTAATGATAGACTGTAATAAACTTAGTCTATCAGTAATATCGTAGTCTATCAATATATGATAGAAGTCTGTTATTGATAGACCTCATACTTTCAAATTCAAAAAAAAAAAAAAAAAAAAAAAACTATATAACTCAATGAAAATGACATATGTCTTTCATAGGTATTGATATCGTTCTATCAATGATTGACTGGTAAGAGGAATATCAATCTATTATTGTATATCAGTGATAGATTAATATTCATGGGAAATATCAGTTTATCGAGGGATATTAGTCTATCATTCATATTCTTGGGGATATTAGTGTATCAAGAGATATCATACTATATATTCAAACACATTTTTTTATTATTATTATTTTGTAAAATAATAGCAAAATAAATTTTCATGATGCAATAATAAACAAGAAGGAAAAAATAAAATTAGCAATGACAGACTTCTATCACTAATAAACTTATAATTGTGATAAAAGGGTATCAGTGACAGAAGTTATCATTGATAAACTTCAATCACAACATTAATCTCTCTTGTATAAGTCTAAAGACCAAATTAACCAACCCAACAAACAATACTCTAATTGATAGAACTCTATAAGTAATATAAACCTATCTGTATTGAAGTCTTCAGTAGCTATTGATAAACTTCTATCATTAATCTTGTTGGTAGGACTTTTGAATAGAATCTACCAGTGGTTATCCTTGATAGATTTCTATCAATGATAGCACAGTGATTACTTCTATAAGTTTTAGACTTTTAGTTGATAAATTTCTATCATTGATAAACTTCTATAATTGATACTAATAGATTTGTATTATTGATAGAATTATACTTGCTGTATTGAAGCTATCGTCCAGAACCTTGCGCTGTCGACTATCATCGTTCTTTCTTGACGCTAGGGATGGCAACGGGACAGGGGTAGAGATACACTCTTCATCCCGTCCTCATGGAGATTTTTAATCTCTGTCCCTGCTCCATTCCCCATTTTGGAGAATTGAGGTCAGGGTCGGAGAATCCCTATTCGGGAATTCGGGTCCCTTCGGGGAAAAATTCCCATTTTTTATTTTATTAGTTTATTATTCAAAATTAATTAAATTTTAGTATTTATATTGAAATAGTAGATATTTTAGGTAAGAAGTTAATATTATTCTTATATATATTTGTTTAAATGAATAACTAAAATAAATATTTTAGTTCTTTTTATTATAAATCTAATAACAAAATAAATTTATTATATTAAAAAATAAAAATTAGAAAAAAAAAAGTTAAACTAAAACAGTAGCTAAGCAAAATTTTTACTAACTTTTGTATGTATGTATATATATGTGTATATGTATGTGTATATATATATATATATATAAACAATTAAAAATTTCGAGGCAGGGGTCGGGATTGGGGACGGCACATGGATCCCCCATCCCCCCGTCTTGAACCAAGGACTCGATTTTGAATCATCGGTTTGACCTTTGTACTCGATCAAACTGGGGATCCCCACCGGCGATCGACGATTGAGCGAGAAGCTAGTGGAGAGGAGAGAAAGACAAAAACCCAGCAACGACTGACGATTGAGCGAGGGAGACCGATGAATAGAAGTTGATGAGTGAGTGGCAGACTCTCGTGATAAGCGTGATTGGCGGCTGTGGGTCTACATGAGGTTGAGAAGAGTTGCGAGAGAAGCAAAGAATTTAGAGAGAGAAAGAGGGAATGAAGAAGAAAGGATGTTTTTACAAAAGAGAAAATATTTGAAAAAGGGTTTAACCTTTTTTTTTTTTTGAAGACAAGGGTTTAACCATATTTATTGTGTATAGGGAACCGAAATATATATATTTTTGGAGGGAGCTAGCCACGGACCTTAGTAAAAATATGAAACTCAAAATATTTTTTTTTTTAAAAAAATAAAAATAGATTGTTGAAGCCATTTATGTAATATGAGTCTTTTGTAAGGTTTTAAAGCCCAAAAAAAACATTCTATTTATTTGGGCCGCATTCTTGACGGGCGGCCCAATATGCTTCCTTGAATTTCTTGTAAGAAAGGCGAAGAGAAGTGGCCATGGCGGTTCCACGAGGTCCTTTTTGCCGCGAATCCAAATTTCTTCTCTGAAGCCAGAGCTTCGATTCGTTTCCATGGACCCCTAGATTCCAGCCTCTCGTGAAGAATCAATCCACACCGTCGTCAACTCCATTTCTCGAAGGATTCATCTTCCGCCGCGGCAATTGATCGGAGAGAATCGTCGGCATGGATGTTCGTGATCACTACAAGGTGCTGGGCTTGAACAGAAGCGCTACGAAGGAAGAAATCAAGGACGCATTCAGGAAGCTGGCGAAGGAATTTCACCCTGACAAGCATTCCCAATCGCCCAAGGTCGTTAGGGACTCTGCTACTTTGAGATTCAAACAAGTTTCGGAAGCATATGAGATCCTTGGCGATGATTGTAAGCGTGCTGATTATAATATTCGCTCTCGTTGTGCGTCTGGTCCATCTGTTAATCAACACTATTACTCGTCGTATAATTCTTATGCTCATGCGAGTGGACCTAGATATGGTTCTTCTTCTGGATTTACCTCTCGCTCTGGTTTCAATGCCGATGGCTTGGTTACGAATTTTCATATGCTTCTGCGTCTTCTCACCACGCGTGCATTTCTTCTCAATTTTGCTTTTGCCGGGTATTTATTGTTTGCCTTAGCCCTTTTGTTCTTTACCAATACGATCTATGTATTGCATTCTGATAGCAAATTGCTTCAACGCTTACTTTCACTAGAAAAATCCTCCTTTTCCCATGCACCCTGGTATCCTTGAATCTTGATTTTGCATCCCTTTTGCCAATTCCTTGATTGGATATACGTATCACCATTGTTCCTGTTCTCCAAGTTCTATTTTCAAGTGTGAATATGTAGTTGTTCACTTGTTCAATTTAAGATTGATGGCAGGTGAGATTGTCCCAGCTTTTGGTTTACTTCCTTGTGCTTCTCCATCTTCGCTGTTTTCATTCCTAAATCTATTTCCTGACCTCGTATAGATTTTTCTTTTGTTTTTTTTGATATCTGTGAGTGCTGCGGACTTCGTATATATTCCAGTGTTTGTTCTTGTTCTGCACGATGAACGTTGGTAGATATTGTAGTACCAAGCCCAATACTTCATCTAAAAGTATTAGTTCTTTTAAGTGTTTGCAAATTCTTCAGATCACTTTTGACTATATAATCAACCCCCTTGAAAAATGTTTTTATTGGCTAAAAATGCTTTTTGCCATTCCAATGGTCATAGCGAACTTATAGTTGGTAACCTTAAATAAGTCCTATACACGACCTAACTTGAGCTATAGGTTAACTAAGTCCTACACAGAAAAGTATGTCAAATTTGTATTCGAAGTACATGTGAATATCCTTAGCCAAGCCTTTGGTTCAACAGTAGCAAGAATTTCTTGGAACATTTGATTTGTGGGGAGGGGTTTATTATTCCCTGGATAAGGGTTCACCATGGCTGTTCATACTGCCATTTGAATCTGAAAGTTGCTCGAAGTAGAAATTTTGAGAATAGAAAAGGGTTGGCTGCTGACTAGAGAGAAAAGGGACTGAAAACAAAACATACCAGAGGAGCTAAGACTAGGATCATTTTATTCTTGCATCAGCTATGGACACTTCTTCCTTACATAATCAAGTTGTTAAGGCTCTGTTTGATTACATATTTTATTTTATTTTTTTATTTTTTTGATGAAGATAACAACTTTCATTGAGAAAAAAATGAAAGAACACACGGACATACAAAAAACCAAGCCGACAAAAAAGAGGGACTCTCTTTACAAGAAGAGACTCCAACTATGAGAAATCAATTATAAAATGTCTTGAAAATCGAAACTCAAAGAAAAACATGAAAGCGAACTAGGGACCATAGCTCCCCAGGATCCCTCTCCACATCCCCAAACACCCTACTATTCCGCTCACCCCACAAAACCCATAAAACCGTACACACACCAACAATTCAAAGAAACTGGCATTTCTCCCCAAAAGGCGGATTGAGGAGGAACTCCTCTCACTATGATGAACATTCATTATGCCAAACGTCTGGAAAAAAGAATCCCAGATACCACTCGCAAAGTCATAGCGCTAGAGAATATGGTCTAGGTCTTCCTCCGCCTCCTGACAAAAAGTACAACAAAAAGGCCAACAAGCAAAGACCATGACAATTTTTAGTTTTCACCTTCTCTTATAAGAAAGAAACACTCTGAATTCTTCGTCAAATTCTAATAAAGAAAAAGAAAATTCTCGAAAACAACTTTTTGTAGCTTTCAAAACTTTGACTTGTTTTTTTAAAAAAATTAGTAGAAAGTGGAAAACAAAACAAATAAACTTATAAGTGGAAGTAGAGTTTATTAACTTTATTTTCAAAAACTAAAAACCAAAGAGTTATCAAATGGGCCTAAATTGCTTGATTTGATCATTTATATCACAAATGCAATTGAGAATAATATATGAGTTTGAGTTTATCTTGAGCCTTCTTCAACTCCCCTAATTGTCATTCAGTTTCTATGATTTCTGAGTTTATTGAGTAGGGGCGGAAATAGGTTATCATTCTTACATTTTTGTTGCAGTGTTTTAGTTGGTGGCATGTTTGCGATTGACTCAAGTGGGGAGGCCTTGTGGAAGATGCATAATTCTGGGGTATGTAATTATTTGTTCTCTTCCCCTTCCACTCTCCCTATTTACCCCTAGGCAAAATGCAACCTAAACATCCTTGTATTTTATTTTCTTACATAGTCCTGAACATGTTCATGGTTTTGTTCCCCGAGTTTTCAAACTTATCTTGTCTTGGTTCCTATGCTTTCAAATCTTCTGTTTTATTCTTTAAAATTTGCATAGAAGAACTAGTTTTCATCATTCATTTGGAAAATTAGACACTCGACTTACTTCATGGGGGATTTGAACAATTGTCCATATAGACATTTGTTGATGAGATATATGTATATATATATTTTTTCTTTTTAAAAAAGAAAGTGCCAGTGTAAGGTAAAATTAATGGCAATTATGGTTCATGGACTAACACATAATATTTGAAAGCTTATGAACCAAAATATAGTAAGCATAAACATGTGATTTATAGATTTTAAAATCATGTAGGTGCTTTAAATTACTTAGAAAATTAAAGTATAAGATTTCTAGATTTTACAAATCGTGACGTATTTGGTAACTTAGGCCATGTTTGATAACCATTTTATATTTTGTTTTTTGTTTTTGAAAATTAAGCATATTTTCTCTCAATTTTTTACAGTAATTTGCATTTTTCTTATGTAAAAGAGTTGAATTTCAAGACAAATTCCAAAAATAAAAACTACTGTTAGTAAAATTTCGAAATTTTGATTGGTTTTTGAAAATAGTGGTAAAAAGTAGATAACAAAGCATGAAATTTAGAGATGGAAGGAGTGTTTATAGGCTTAATTAAAAAAAAAAGAAGCCAAAAACCAATTGCTTAGGCCCCATTTGGTAACAGTTTGGTTTTTAGTTTAAGCTTATAAACACTCATTCCACTCCTAAATTTCTTGTTTTGTAATCTATTTTTTTGCCTTTATTTTAAAAAACCAAGTCAAATTTTGAAAACTAAAAAAAATAGTTTTTAGAAACTTGTGGTCGTTTTTAGAATTTGGCTAAGATTTTAACTCTTGTACTTAAGAAAGATGCAAACCATGGTAAGAAAATGAGAAAAAATAGGCTAAATTTTAAAAGACAAGAAACGAAATGGTTATGGTTACCAAACGAGACCTTAACTATTGCAATCTATTTTGACAATGATGAGTTTGTTAAAGATTGTGAATGGGAGAGTTTGTTTTCCATACAGAAATCATTTGAAGAAGCCATGGAATCAATCAATAAAGCCAAAACACATGAAGATGCTTAAAAGTCCTTGTGCATTAGGATTCATTTGTCCTACCCACCAGACCAGATTGTGTTTTCATGTCTTCTTCTTGTGGGATTGACATTCCATTCCACACAAGTGAAGTTGAAACTGACTGTACTATACAAAGAATTGGAGAGCTGTTTGAAAGGTAAATATGCCCTCTTTTTCTTACCCCTCCTTTATGTAAATATGGATAGATTAATTTTTATGAAAATTTTGTTAAGCCTTGTCTGCATTTCCTTGTGGGGGCAGTGTTGTCTTGTAGATTTTGTAATAAACTGGTGTGACATATTTGCTAGTAATTCCAGATTGGGGGTGATAATCTAGGCTGATTTGATAACCATTTGATTTTTGAAAATTAAGCTTTTATAGACATTATTTTCACCTATTGATTTTTTTATTTTGTTGTATAATTTTTAGGGGCGTTTTTAAATATCAAGCCATATTTTGAACTTAGGGGTACATTTTTGGTTAAAATGCTCTTGAATTTTGTCATTTATTTCAAAAGATATTCCTATACTTTTAAAGTTGCAATATTATCTCTAAATTTTCATAAACATATCAAAAATATTCCTGAAGTATGAATTCTATAAAATTTTGGACTAAAATTGAGATATGAAATGATGCGGTAATTACATAGAACAAAAATTTAGATCATCACATCATTTTAGATTATTTTCATATAGTTCTAAGTCTCGATTTCTGTTGAAAATTCTAAAAGATTTATATTTTCAAGGTAGTATTGAAACATTTATGAAAATTGAGGGTTAGTATTGCAAGTTTTGAAAG
The DNA here is from genome assembly GCA_002890555.2 of Lagenaria siceraria. Taxonomy (NCBI): domain Eukaryota; kingdom Viridiplantae; phylum Streptophyta; class Magnoliopsida; order Cucurbitales; family Cucurbitaceae; genus Lagenaria; species Lagenaria siceraria. Next base: position 14,987,617 of record CM016485.1, read on the forward strand.
TATAAAGGTACTTTTTGAAACAAAGGACAAAATTCAAGGGTAATTTAGTCTAATCTTTTATTCTACGAAAAGATTGACGGAGAAACAAGGGAGAGAGATGAGGAGTGAGAAGTTAAAAAAACAACTTAACCTAAAACCAATATAAAATTAATAAAATATGCGACATCATTAAAAATTGACACATCAATTATGTCATATCATTTTTCGTTAGTTAACTAATGCTCAATTTCAATAAATAATCATTTAGAAGTAGATTCTAAATCTTAGAGATTTAAGTGTTACTTTTCGAAACTTAGAGATTGAGAAACTTTCTTAAACTGAGTGAGTTTGTCATTTCATGGGTCACAAAATTCAAATATAATCTAAAAATGGTTATCATTTAAAAAGAAGGGAAAAAAATTCCAATTAAAAATTGTCTGAATTTGATATAAAACAAGCCTATGGATTTTTTATTTAATTTTTCTTTCAGGCAAAACTTATAGAATTGAAGATATAATGCTAAATGCATGATAGGGACAGAGAAGTGAAACAAGAATGATATTTTTGTGTTAAATTATGGTTTAATGGCTTTTTGGGATTATTTTATATGTCCATTTTCAATTTTGGCTCTAACTTTTTAAATTTAAAAGTTCTGATTTTGTCTTTTTTTATGTTGTACTTTTTCTTAAAAAAATTAAACTTATTGTATAAAAAGAATGGGTGTGCATATTTTAAAATGTTACTTTGTAATGAAGTGGTCTTTTCCCAATATTATTTTTAATTGGATAATTTTCTATTATACTAAGGTTTTGTTGATGCTCTTTTATTCAAAATAATGCAGCTGGTTTTATCAATGAGTTCCTATTTGTCAAGCGTGAAGGAAATAATGACTCATGCAATTCATACTCGTCATTTCAAACACTCGGAGATTTGGGTTGAAAATCACCCATCATGAGTAACCTCGACTGTTCTATAAAGATATACAAAGTTTTCATGATATAATCTAAATGAGTCAAAGTCGTGTGTAAATGTATTTTAAAGTATTATTTTTTTTAATGCATTTTAAAATCAAAAAATTAATTATTTTGGGCTCATTGGATAGCTAAAAAGTTTTCTATAAAATTTGCTTTTGCATATTCCACAGCTTCTCAATGCGACATGTGGAATTTAGATATTTTGAGATTTATCCCAACAATCCAAAATGTGATACTTGAAATCTAGATGAATATTGTTGTGTCGTCGATTAACCCACTGCCTTGAAAGCAAGAACGGCGCGACCTCGGTGCTATATCGCAAGAAGTCGGTTGTTCCCAAAGGTTTACACAACACCCGAATGCTGACGTGCACTCGCCGAAGAACGGATTGGAAGCAAGGAAAATCTAGCTCAGAAACTGGAACAATAAACACAGAAAGGAGAGGAAGAACTCAACGACGACTAGAGTTTTTTCTTCCTAAGAAAATTTCACCAAAAAACCTTTTGAAGAGAAAAGAAAAAGTTTTTAGATCTTGAATTAATTTGAAATTAATTCGGATTTAGAAAACGTTATAGGTAATAAAAATTAAAACTGATGTAATAATTATTTTAATAAAATTTAGAACGGATAGGTAGTAAAAAGTTATTTCTTGTCAAACGACAACGCGCATGTGGTGAAAGGGTTATACTTCCATCACCACCTAGAAGCTCCCTTGCAAGACTTGCTAATTCGTAATTTTACAATGTGGGATAATTTCTATCTTTTTTCTCACAAAAAAAAATATATTTTTTCTTTTTTGTTATGGGCCAAAGGCCCAAATTCATTCCAAGAATACTTTGTTATCCTTATTTTGGAATATTACAATCCAAACAATCGAGGTTAATTTAACATGTTGACTTATAAGCATAAGGTTATGAGAAATTTCTCATAGTATATCTAACTAATAACCATCCACTTGTACTGTCCTAAACACATACATAAGTTGTACAAAAATATTACTTAGGTTAGAAATTTAAATCATTGCCTTTTTTTTTTTTTTGAGCAAAATAATCATTGCCTATTATTTGTTATAGAAAAGAAAAAGAAATACTGTCCACTTAAGTCTTGCATTTTTAATTGCTTTTCATCATATGGAATTTGAACTCTATAATTTATCATAAATAATCGACTCTAGAACAAACGTTTTTAGGTATTAATGTACACCATCGACAAGTGATATAAAATAGACAAGTCCAAAAATTAAATCCTGAATAGAGTACAATAAATCAATCTTGATAAAAAAAAAAAAAAAAAAAAAAAAACACCACCTCTAAATTTGCAACTAATGATAACCAAGAAGAATGATTTGATTTATAGTGTGCTTGTAAAATAAAGGAAACAAATGCTATAAAACAGTAAGAAAACAATAGAGAGAATATGGTGTAAAAAGATATAAGAGAAAGATGAGATTTAAAAGAAAATTTCAACCTTCAGAATGGACATTGCAGGCACTATGCACTCACATTCACTTCGCTCACTAGGTTCAAACACAATTTAGCATGCGACCCAGATGCACTTGCATCTTTCCTCTTTCAAGCTGAGAGGGGTTAAGTATATGCAATCAAATTGTGTTTGCAATCTATCCTAACCGACACTTAGCCACATGAATCAAATTCTAACTCATGTTCAGCTCCCTTAGAAAACCACCTTTAGAAGACTAAGCAATTAAACACGTATTTTTATGGCTAATTTAAAATTTAGATGATTGAACATGCAATTCTAGTAATCTTATATGCATTACCTTATTTCTAGACGTCAAACAAAATCTTATGTTTATGATTTTCTCCTATATTGATCTTATGAAATCCATTTATCTAATTCTTTTGATATTAGACTCAACATTATATGCCAACTTAGATGATCAATCTAAGTTAACAATAAGCATAAAATCAATAAAAGGTAAAGGGGACACGCATGGAGTTTTCAAGTCATCCTTGGGGTATCCACAACTTTAAATCTCAAAATGATTAATTCATAATTGAAATTAAAGAACGCAAGAAGTAAAGAGGGGAATAACTCATATTACTAATGAATATAAAATAGTACAAAACTTGTTTCAGGTAAAGGAAAGAAGAACAGTAGCTGAAAATTTAAACTAAATTGCTGTAGAGTACAAGAGTACTTTTCACCTTGCCTTGAACTAAGTCCACTCTTTCTAGATGAACAATAATACTTGTGCTTGTTTTCTTTTGAATTAAGCACTTAAAAGAGATTTAATAGATGAAAGAGGTTCAGAACAGTAATTCATTTTCGCGTTCTTACATAAAAATGAAAATACAGAAAACAGAAATTTTTTAGGAAGTTTGAGCTTAATGATCGATTCTCCTCCTTGATCGATTTTCGATTAGATTCAATTCGTGCTTTAGGGATGAAAATGACACCTTTTATAGACTTCCAAAGGCTAGGGTTTCCATAAAAACATCTTGCAACTCTTTCCTAATCGATCTAGATGAAAAATAATGGATTTGATTTGGGCCAAATTTGGAAAAAATCTGCAAATCCCAAAAAATCTAGAACTCTATGTTTTTTGCAGGTTGCAGTTGTATCTCAATCGCAACCTGGACTCAATTCTGACTCTTTTCAGTTACTCTGCATTATGTCATCTAAAGACTTTCGACTGCATCTGGGGCACATTGTTTACCATTTTCTACGGACGAGATGAAAACACAAGAATAACTAAAAAAATTGACTCTTTTTGTACATAATTTACATTATTTTACTAATCATGGCTAAGACACAATATGCATTACTTGTTTTTGCATAAAATCACTCGTAAAGCTATCAAATAACATTGAACTCATGTTTTTTACTCAATAACTTAGATTTTTTAAAGTTAACTAACTCACCTAGGGGGAATAATTATCACTAATATTGGCTCAAGCTGCTACACAATCTAACAAAAATGGAAAAAATATGTTTCCGATTCATTTAAATTTGAAGCCTTTTCTAACCTACTAAAGTCGATTGGTATTACTTGATGTCATAGTTACTATATATCATAGTTTTCAAATTCGTTAAATTAAAAGTTTGGTCTTTTTAACTTTTAAGGTAGTGATTAATAGTTTAAAAATATTCTAATAGTTAATATAAATAAGCAAACAAATTCAAATGTTCTAAGAGACTCTAAACTTAAAATTTGTGTCTTATAACTCTATACTATATTTCACATTTATTTAATTAAAAAACTTATCAAGCACAAAATAAATACTTGTTAGATATAAAACAACAAATTTAAGATTATTAGACAAAATTTCAAGAGATAAAAGTCTAAACTTGTAAATTTGTAATTGCTAACATGAACATAACTCAATTAAGTAATACCTGTTGCAAAACTAGAAATAAGAAAAAAAAAGATCTAAACTTGTAATTTAAAACATTTCAACACGAGTTCAATTGTAATAATCTTGTAGTTCGAGAGTTTAACTATAACAATTTTTTTACTTCAACAATGTGAAAAAAAGTTTGAACCTCTTATCTCTAGATCGTACATATTTTAGGTCAGTTGAACTATGTTTATATTGACTTAATTAGAAGAATTCTAATAGTTTATAAATGGTTCGTGAATTTGCAATATGTACCAATGAAATTATAACTACATGATTTGCAATAATTTGGTGAGTTTTGAAGGTAATCGATCAAATTAAAAGTTTTGTCATTTGATTGTAACAGCCTATAGTTGAACTTAAAAAAACAACCCCTATAACCTAAGTGACTTTGTAATTTTTTTTAAAAAAAATTATTATGGCTAAATTATAAAAATTATCCTTAAACTTTGTATTTTGAGTAAAAAATATCACTATACTTTTGATAGTTAAAAAATACTCTTAAACTTTCAAAATAGTTAAAGAATCTCTTACCTTTAGTTTTGGATGGAAATTGTTAGTGACACTTTGTAAAATACCTTTGAACTTTATAAAGTTTAAAAAATATTGTTATTGTTAGTATATGAACAGAAACTGTTAATATATACCTCGTTGCAAAAATACATTTATATTTTCAAATGTTGCATTAGTACTTGTACCTTAAAAAAAAAAAAAAAGCTAAAAAAATGCCCTTGCCATTTATTTACGCCCCCATCACCCCTCTTCCATTTCTTCTCTCTCCCATACTTCAATTTATGACCTAACACTTCTCTATTTTTTTCTCTCTTTTTCAATACCCTGTTACTTCCCTTCTTGTTAATTGTTTGACCTTTATTAATCTATACCTATATCTATATATATCTATATAAAACTTTCTTTCAATTAAGGTATATAGACTATAACAAGAAGAAAGAGAGAATAATAAAACCACCGAGGAACTTTAGAATTTAAATGCTTTATAAACAAGGTTGTATGTTAGTAATTGGGTGTGTAATAGCCAAGTGCGTCCTTTTTGTATTTGACTATTTATCGTTTTGATGAGTTTTAAGGGAGACTAGTCAAGAAACACGTGCAATGCACGTGAACTCTTGTAGTTTTAATTGAATATTGTAAAAAATAATAGTTTTTAACATAAAACAAAGGGGAATTTTTAAAAACAGAAAAATAAGGGAAACTAGTTACACAAAATCGCAAAATTTTTAGATAGTTGTGATAGACACTAATAGAAGTCTATCAGAGTCTAGCAGTGATAGAAATGAATAAGTCTATCACTGATAGATGCTGATAGAAGTCTATCAATGTCTATCCATGCTTTTTTTTTGCTATTTTCTGTAAATAGTTTGATATTTTTTCTATCTGTGAAAATTTTCCAAAAACAAATAAATATTATATAGTTTTGTTTTAATTTTTATAACTATTTTTTTAAAAGTAAAATATCAAACCATTTTTTTTTCATTTACGAACTTCTAATTCGTGTAAATATTTGTTTGTTGGAAAAAAACCATATTATTATTATTTTTTTTAAATGCATTTTCTTTCTTATCTTATAAAAAAAATATTTATTGGCTACTTTGAAACTTTTCATAAAACCTCCCTCAAAATGTTTATCATTGACTTGAGAGGGCAATAAAAACTTTTTAATATCACTCATATATTTCAAGTAATTAACATAATACACCTCAAAGTTAATAAAACTACATTCTTTTTAGTTAATTTAAAGAAAATTAAAAAAGAGTTCACCTACATATATAATAGTTCTAATGATGTAATTCTTAAAAACTTTGAAGATGAATGGTCAATATGTTTTTAAAATTAATATTGAAATTAAAATTAAGAAAATTAAAGGTCTCTTTTTAAATATAGAAAAATAAGCCAAACTATTTACAAATATATAAAAAATTACTGTCTATCACTGATAGATCGCGATAGAATTTTATCGCTTTTTTTTATATTTATAAATAGTTTGATATTTTTTCTGTTTATAGTAATTTCTCAAAATTAAATCCATTTTTTCCAATTATCTCTCTAATTTTCTCAACTCCCTATTTTACTTTTAAATTTTGAATTAAAATAAGCAATTTGAACTCATTATTGAAAGTAAAATCCCTAATTTAAATTAAACCAATATAAGCACTTACAAAAAAATATATATATACATACATATATATATATATAAAGGGAAATTACTATAAACAAAAAAAATATGAAACTATTTACAAATATAGAAAAATTTCACTGTCTATCAGTGATAGACCGCGATAGAATTCTATCGCTCAAGCAAATAAATTCTATCACTTGATCGAAAGAAAGCGATAGAATTCTATCGCGATCTATCACTGATAGACGGTAAAATTTTTCTATATTTGTAAATAGTTTGACCCATTTTTCTATATTTGAAAACCACCCTATCAAAAAGCTATATATCACGAAAACTCACAATAAAAAAAATCATAAAATTGTATAAAATATAATAAATAAATGTAGGATAGATGGTTACTGTTATTTTGGAGAGGAAATTGATTGCCCTTCAAATCTCTAGTTTCTCTTCACACTAAATAAAACATGGAAAACAATATGTTAATCAAATAATTTGTTAAACATTTATAAATGGTTTCAATGTGTTTCGAATCCAAAATTCAAGGCTAAAACAAAATGATTTATATATCTCTTAGGTACATAAATGCAAAGAAAAACAATTCTACCTTTTAAGACATAGCATAAACATCAGTGTTTATTGTTTGGAGGAGTAACATGTATCTACAACCAAGAAACAATTCTACCTCTTACATGTTATCCATTCTTTAGGTTATGAGATCTTGCCGATCTAAGCAAAATAGGAGGGTATTATAGTCATTTGTTTAAAAATGGAGGGCAAAATGAGAAGTTAAAGATTCTCCCCATTTTGTCCCTTTTAATATATATATATATATATATATTGATTTTTATTTTCAGATATTTGTGAGATTTTATGCTTTTAACTTGAAAAATTGGTGTAAGAATTGGAGAGAAAAACGAGAGTATATCCACGAAAAAATTTAGAGGATTTATATAATTTGTTTTAAAATTGATTATTTTCCAACTCAAGACGATTTCAACTAAATTGATCATTATATTATGAGTATGAGGATTAATTTTTTTTTGAAAAATTAAGAGTATTAATGCAAAATTTGAAAGTTCAATTATAATTTTGAAGGTACCAACAGTTTCCATCCATGTACTAACGATAGGAATATTTTTTAAAATTTTATAAGATTAGAGGTATTATTGAAACTTTTGGAAGTTCAATTAAAATAAAATTACTAACGATTTTCATCCCAAATTAACTATAAGAGTATTTTTGAATATATATATATATATATTTAAATTAACTATAAGAATATTTTTGAATATATATATTTTTGAAAGTTTAAGGAAATTATTAAAAATTTTGAAAGTTCACAATATTTTTTATACAAATTACAAATTATAAAGTTCATAGGTATTGAGGAAAATTTTCACAAATAGAAAAAATGTCAAACTAGTTATAGAAAATAGCAAAAAATCATTAATAGACATTAATAGACCTATATTAGTATCTGTCCGTGATAGACTTCTATTATTTATACCATAATTTAGTCTTTTAGTATTTACTAACAAATAATAAAAAAAAATGAACAAAAATTTGCATTTTTTTAGGAGAATTTTTAAAAATAGAAAAATAAGGGAAACTATTTACCCAAAATAGACAAATTTTTAGATAGTTATGATAGACACAGATATGTCTATCGGTATTTTTTTGGGAAATTACTACAAACAGAAAAAATATCAAACTATTTACAAATATAGAAAAATTTCACTGTCTATCAGTGATAGACCGCGATAGAATTCTATAGATTGTTTTCTATCGCTCAAGCAAATGAATTCGAGCAATATAATTCTATCACAGTCTATCGAATTATTTTATATCTCATTTTTCTATATTTGAAAAGAGCCCTATTTCTTTTGTTATTTTGTGTAAATAGTTTCACATTTTTTCTGAATTATTATTATTATTATTGTTTAATCGTTTGAGAAAAGACAAGAACTTGCAAATTTGTTCATCTAAAAAATTAATGTTATATTGCCGTCACAATCTCACTATTCTTTTCTCCTTCAAAATTTAGAGATTAAATTCGACCAAAGTCCACTGTAGATTTCAATTTGGCGGCCGAAATCATACTCTTCTTCCCACTTCTCGGATTTATGAACTAAGCTTGTTTCTGCTCTAGCTTTCGCAGGTATGTGTTCTTCGCAAGCTTTTTTCTCTAATTCGGCCCTATTGTTCCAATCTCGCGGATTTATGAATGTATTTATATCTAAACTTGTTATGCTGAGCTCAATCAATTGATTGAGTTGAAATTTCATGCACAATTGAATTTCTGGTGTTTGGGTTGGGTTGGGTTTTGTTTGTTTCAACTTGGGCCAAATTCTATGCGTAATTCTGGCTTGTTTCTGGCCAGAGTTCTCTGTTGCCTCTAGACTGTTGATAATCTTGCTAAAATGAAGCAATGGAGTGTGTTCATCAATTAGAGTGTAACAAATTATAACAACATCTTATTTAACTGACAAGCTGCAGAGTTAGGTTTTATTGTTTTAGTTTCTTGGATTGCAATTTAATTTTTCTATTCTTTTTCAGCGAAGCAGACCAGTATAACTTATACCATCACTGCTCTATTTACACGCACTCTCTTCACTATGGCATCAGAGGGATCTGAATCAAAGGTATGCATGTTTTTCATCCTCCTCGCCCCAGAGAAAATGTTTCAGGATATTTTGATATTTTCGTGTAAATAAAATGTTTAGAAAGTAGTGGATTGTAAGGATGACTGCGTGCATTGAGGGACTGTGCATAGTTGTTTAAAGGGGAAGATGGATCGGTGGAGCCATGTTTGTAAGATCGGCATAGGTGGAGTCCATTTCATATATTGAGCCCAAAAATGTAGTTTTTGCCATGCAACTCTGTTCCATATTCTTTGAATCGACAAGAGGAGAGGGGCTGCAGTTTCTCAAATGATTATGTAAAGACTCTAGGTCTTACTTACGATAACATTGGTTCAAAACAACGTTTACAAGCAAACAGCTAAACCGTCGTATTTGAGAGCGTAGGACCTCTCCCTATAGAACTATAGTTCTATTACAAAATATCCAAAAAAACATGAAGGGAACACAAAAGAGACAAATGTACTAATAGCCTCTTGCAACACACAAGCCTAACCAAATGCAATTCAAAATAACCTCCAGCCGTTGGGCTGGGCCCACTCCCATTTCCCTTTCTACCCGTTCTAACATAAGTATTCACAATTGGAGGTATAACGGACCATAGAGTAAGGTGATTTCTAGGGTGAAGCAAAAAGACTATAGGGGTATTGTGAAGGTAGTTGGTTGGTGTAAAAGAGGCAATAACATGGCGGTAAACGAGAAGAGTTTTGGTGTAGCTGACAAGGAGCATGGGACATGGTAGAAGAAAGAAAGGGGCGTTTAGGTTGTGATTGAATGGTTAGTTAGTTGAACAAGGGTAACTTGACACTTAAAACACATGGAAGTAATGTATGCGTGAGGAGAGAAAGGAGGTAGCGAGATTCTGATAGTTGGTGGGAGTGAATAAGATAGTCGGAATTTCATGACCATTATAGACCAAAAAGATTCTTCCTAATAAGGAGTTCGTTGTAATTTTTTATGCTTAGTATTACCCATCAGCTTAAGCTTTTGGGTTGATTGGTGATTTAACATGGTATCATAGTTGGAGCTCATTATCCATGTTATGTTATTTCCTCCCCAATTAATATTGATTTTCGCTTTGAGAGAGTATTGATATCGATATCGATATTAGTATTTCAGGTATACAATATCGACGTCGACAAATATTTCTTTAAATAAAAAATTTATAAAAATTAGTTTAATTAATAATTAAGTTCCTTTTACTTCCAAACTAAGTTTTGACCTTGTTATTAGTATTCATATTCATATTGAGATTTAAAGATGATATATATATATATATTATTATATATATATTATATATATATATATATATATATATATATATATATAATATGTCTTATGTGTATTTATAAAATATATCAGTGATATCGATTAATTCTTAATATCGATGACAAACCCTCCAATTTATGGATATATCAACGAATATATCAACGTAACGACGAATGTGTAGACATATTAATGGATATTTCAATCCTCGCCCTTGGTGATTGTCTTCCTCTAGTTGTGGAAGGATAAAATTCCGGAAAAGGTTAACTTTTGTCTGGTAGGTTCTCCATGGTAGAATTCATACCTTCAATAGGGTTTTCAGGAGGGTTTCCCAACTTGGTGGTGCCTTTGTGTTGCATCCTCTGTAGGAGGATGGTGGAGGACCTAGACCATATTCTCTGGTCATGTGATTATGCGGTTGAACTTTGGGCTCTTTTTTTTTTTTATGAGTTTGATTTGAGTTTGGCCGGATAGAAAGGCTGTAGAGATATGATTGACGAGTTTTTTCTTCACCATCCATTTCACGAGAAAGAAAGGTTTTCCATGGCATGTTGGAGTGTGCGCTATTGCTTGGGGGCTTTAGAGAGAAAGGAACAATAGAACTTTTAGAGGGTTTGGGAGGCTCTTGAATGAGGTGTGGTTATGTATTAGGTTCGTTTTTCTTGTGGGCATTTGGGACTAAATTGTTTTGCAAGTATATATCCGTTAGGTTTTATAATTATTTTGTTAGATTGGAGGTCACTCATGTAGGTTGCCTCTCTTTTTTGTGCCCATATCTTCTTTCATTCTTTCATTGAAAAAAGGATTGTTGTTGGATTGATGCCTTTAATAAGTGTATATATATATATATATATATAATATATATTTAAGGAACAAGGAGGTCAAGGATCTCTTTACTTCGTCTTTCAGTGTGGTACATTGTGTTTCTATCATTTATGCATGTAACTTCCATGTTCAGGATAAAACAACTAGCAACAAGCTTTTGGATGGTTTGAAGTACAATGTTGAAGTGGCAGAAAGTGTTGCTAATGACGCGCAGGTGTGATATCATCTTTAGTTTTCACATCACATCACATCTCATCCCTCTCCCTTTCTCAATCAAGTTTAAATTTGAGTTTCCTCTTCGATTTAACACTGAATCCAATTATTTCCTGTTAGCGTTTGCCAATATTGGAGGCAACACCATTATATGAGCAACTGCTGACGGTGTATCCCACTGCTGTGAGTTTCTTATGTATTTCAATATTTTTCTTTGTCTATGTTCACTTAGAGTAGCTGCATTTTGAAATTTGAACCTTGCTTATTGCTGGGTTTGTGAGCAGAAATAGAGTAACTATTTCATGGGCTCAGCTAATGCTGGTTGGTACTCCTTATATTTTTTAGCATATAACGATACATTTTGTATTCCTTTCAAGATTTAGGTGACAATGAAGTCTTAAAAATTAGATAGATTTTAGATTAATCAATTTCAATATCATTAGATGCATGTAACTTAGAAAAATACCAAATAACTAATATTGCTTCTGCCGGAATAATTTTTCTTGGAACCAAGAATGTTGTACAATGTACATGGCAGAATGGGGCAAGGTTGGGTATCCTCTCCATCTAAATGCCAACAAGAATCTATTATAATAAATATGTCCAACTGGCTTGAATTAGGAAAGGGAAGTAATTAGAGAAGGATCTAGACAAGGACTGCCATGTGGAATGAAATACACATTCTTTAATTTCATTCTGCCAGCACGTAAGCATCTTGTCCATTGTGCTTGGTATGGTTGCATTTTGCTAGGTTGTAATTGCACAGAGAAGTTTTAAAGGATCACTATATGATGATAGATGACAGAGAATGTTTCTTTGCAAATACTATAGTCTGAGATAGAATTAACAATTAAGGATTGCTTCAAAGAGGTTGTAGTTGCTTAAGGATATTTATAGACTTTACAAAGTGGATAGAATCATGAGTCAGTGTTGATGTTTCTAGTGTTGCCTGTCTGTCTCTAAGCATGGATTGGAGAGGTGAGTATTATGTCATATCAATGAAAAGTTCATGATTTTCCTGTGATTGGGGATGTATAAATTTTCCGATGTCATGGTTCATGTTCTTTGTGTTTGTCTATGCGGACACGCTTTCCTACTTGATCACCTAGTTTGTTAGTTTCTCAGCTAGTCTCACTCATCCACGGAAAAGTAATTCTTTCTTTTTAGTTGGATGTAGCTCTATATACTTTTAGATTCTATCTATCCACTAACCATTTTCTTCAGGCTAAATATTGGAAGCAATATGTGGAGGCACACATGGTTGTAAATAATGACGATGCTACCAAACAGATATTTAGCCGGTGCTTATTGAACTGTCTACACATTCCGCTTTGTATATCGTTGTTTCACTTATTAGTTATTAGTGGATGAGTTTCATGTCATTATAGTAGGAGGATGGTGCAACATTGTTTAAGTTGACTACCATATTTAGCATTTCAAAATTTTGGGTTGGTCACTTTCTCTTGCTTATATTTCATGGCCTGAAAAGCGTTGTTATACCATTCTCATCATTTTTATTGATACATTTCAACTATATTTGGGAAAATATTTTATAGATACGCTACTGTTTCTTTATGATTCTAGAAATGATAGACTTTTCGTGTTTGCATTTTCAATTGGTCTCCTTATGTTATTTGGCTAATTAAAAATATATAGATTTTGGATGGACAAATGTTATACTTTAATAGTTAAATATCATAAATAAATGTGCTGATTTCTTTAATTGTTTACGACAGTGAGTTTTAGTTGGCTTTTTTGTCCACAGTAATCCATTTGACCAGTTAAACAAAACATATGCACGATTCAGATTATTATCATTTTTATTGAGTGAAGCATGGTAGCTAGAATACTTTTGTGCTCCTTTTCGCATGGCCTTTTTAGTGGAAAGACCTTTTATTTCTCTCACCTTCCTTTCTGGCAGCTAAATTGAAGAATTTACTTCTGCTACTTTTGTTATTCAGGTGTTGCTACATCCGATTCATTAAGAAGGTGAATGAAAGGAAAGGAATGGAAGGCCAGGAGGAAACCAGAAAAGCTTTTGATTTTATGCTTAGCTATCTTGGTGAGCTTCTACAAGTATTTTTTCTACTTTCTTTTTTAAGCTTTGCTCGTTTCCCATCATGCTTTTGATTATAGATCATATTTAGATCTCTAATAGAACCAAAATTGAAGTAGAATAGGATTGAAATATATAAAGTAAAGCAGAAAAACCACTCCAAAGTAAATTAAGGTACTTAGAATTTCCTCTCTTGAGATCTCTCAAGGCTGAACCCACACACTCTTGCTTTGCCTTTTCTTCTTCCACTCACTCTATTTATAATTAACTCCTATTAACAATACTTCTATGCTCTTAACTCTAGTATAATTTCAAGGGGATGGGTCATGATTAATTTAATCTTATATCAATACTTTTAACACCCTATTTGTGGACTTGAAAATTTATAAGAGGACCAACAAGTGGAAACTAAAAGGGGGGTCCTAAAATTTATAAGAGGACCAACAAATGAAACTACAGGGTAACCTAGGACCTAAAGTCTAAGCTCATGACACTTTAGGTGTCAAACATTACAAATTGAACAGAAAAGATAAAATCCTAATTTGATAGTGTTAGATGATATAATATTACATTTACCTTCACCCATTAGCTTAAGCTGTTGGGTCAATCGGTGATTTAAGATGGTATAAGAGCGGTGATCTAGGAGGTCCTATGTTCAAACCCCTGCAATGTTATTTCCTCTCCAATTAATATTGATTTCTACTTGTTGGATCTTCTACATATTTCAAGTCTACAAGTGAGGGAGTGAGGGACGTGTAGATAATATAATATTAAATTTATCTTTACCCATAAACTTAAGCTTTTGGGTCAATCGATTTTTTTTTTTTTTTTTTTTTTTTTTTTTTTTTTTTTTTTTTTTTTTTTTTTTTTTTTTTTTTTTTTAAGAAAATCCTAATATGATATTTAAGATGTTGACATTAATTTTAACCATTACTAATGTGTCACTACCTAACGTTGCATTTTCTACCTAGGTGTTGACATATCATCTGGCCCTGTGTGGATGGAATACATTGCCTTCTTAAAGTCACTGCCGGTTTGTTGAACTCTTTATATCATATATTTCTCATCACCATTTCATAATGAGTTTGGTGGTTTGTTAATATTATAGATAATTGTTGTTCAGTTTGTGCCACCATATAGGCTCAATTCGCAGAGGAGTCACAGCGTATGACTGCAGTTCGGAAGGTCTACCAGAAAGCTATTATCACTCCTACCCATCACATTGAGCAACTATGGAGGGACTATGAAAATTTTGAGAATTCTGTCAGCCGACAACTGGCAAGTCAACTTCATCTTTGGTTTCGGTCATGATCTCTCTTGTTGATCTTAGCTAAAACATGCGTTTATATGCTGGACTTATAGACTTATGTTCCAGATGAATGAAAAACTAACTATATTTGCATCTTTATGCACTCATATTATATATATTTATATGTGCATGAATGTAAATTCTTTCTGTAAAGACTGTAGTAAAGACGGTTAATGCTACTTTCTGGAGCAGGCCAAGGAAGAAATACGTTGATGAGATTGATTGCAACATGCTTGCCGTACCACCAACTGGCTCCCCAAAGGTAATTTCTCCCTTCTTTTTATGATATGTGATCGGTGGCCATATGTTGCTATTGTTCAAGCATGTGACTGATACGTGTGATTGTGCATTAATGAATGATGCAGCTATCTTCTTTTCTTAATGGGGTTTTCCTATCTTTTCCTTGCTCCTTTTTTCTTGTAATTGTACAACAGTGTGAAATTGAATGTCATCGTTGTTGCCATCATCGTCCTGAAAGCTTTGAATTATATTTCATTGGCTAACTCTTCTTTCAAATAGGTCATCATCAGTTCCATCATTGTCCTGAAAAGCTTTGCATTATAGTAAATTAAATGAAGCCTATTCTAAATCTCTGCATATTTCCTCTTTCTTTCTTCTTCTTTTTTTTTTTTTTTTTTTTGTGTGTGTGTGTGTGTTTGTGGAATCTTGTTTTTCTTTTGCTCTTCTCGTTTTGACAAAGGGTGAACTTGGAATCAGGGGAATTTTCATTTGAAATCTTGCCAAATTTGACCTATTTTAGTTGGAAATTTTTGGATCAAAACATGATTTCAGATCATTTTGATTTTTAAATTCTATGTTTTCTTATTCATTCTAAACACGAGAAATGATTTCATTCAAAATCTAGTAGTTCCAAATAGGGGGCAGGTGCACGGAACTTATCATGTTTGATTGTTAGATATTAGATATCCCCCTCCAGGGAATTGTGAATGTGTGGTAAATTCATTATATTGATTGTGATCATTTGGTGGGTAATATGACGTTAAAATTATTGGATACTTCGCTTTCTTCTTTGGAAATTGGCGACATGCTCCAGTAAGGCTGTATTATTGAAGCATCCTACAATGAGCACTGATATTATCCAAGTGTTTAACATTTGACCTCGCAGGAAGAGCTGCAATGGATGTCATGGAGGAGGCTAATAGAGTTTGAGAAGTAAGAATTTCTGCTATAGGTGTTTCTTACTTCAGTTTGCGTGGAAAATATTTGGTGTCACTCTTTTCTTTGTGCCATTTGAGACATACATACTATGTTCCCATTCCCCTAGTTTATGTTTAGAATGATGATGGAATGCCTTGCTCGACCTCCTAGAGAATTAGCAATTAAATCACCCATCAATCCAAAAACTTAAGCTAATGGGTTATGGTAAATTTAGTTATATCAATAGTTCAATACCCACCTCCACTTTTGGTCTTGGAAATTTATAGAAGACCCAACAAGTAGAAATTAATATTAATTGAAGAGGAAATGACCTTGCAAACTTAGGGCCTCTTGCGCTAATACGATGTTAATTTCACTAACCAACCCAAAAAGTTAAGCAGATGGGCTACAGTAAATTTAACTATATCAATACTTCAACATTTGTTAATATGGGAACATAAACTTTTAGAGTTTCTAAGACACATACAGGGCAAAGTTTATATTTGGTATTTTATTTGCTTTATTATGGTTTTTTCTTATGTTACAGTGAAACTGAACAGTAAGAAGAAAGAAAGTCATTTGCTTTTGCATTTAGCATTTAACCTGAACTCGTGAATTATTTTAATTTCAACTTTTTTTAAAAATTATTGTTATTATGTTGTTGCCTTTCTGCAGGAAACCAATTTGAGTAATTGAGTGCCTTCTGGCCCCCTTCTGGCTGTCAATGTTAATATGAATAGACAAATTATTATTAATATTTAGTGTATAAAATGTATGTCTGTTAATGTTGTTGATCTATTGCATTGAGGTTGCATTCTGATATTGAGGCCAATTTTAATTTCTTGACATATTTGATCCAGAGGTAATCCCCAGAGGATAGACAGTGCATCATCCAACAAACGGATTATATTCACATATGAACAGGTAGCTAAATATTCAAAATTATTATATGCACATGGGATTTGATGTAGCCTAAAAGATAAAAGGTCTCCAATAATGAAAAGTTGTCAATACAAGAAGACAATTACTCTATTTATAGAGAATTGGAAAGCAAACTAATCCTAATCCTAATTAATCAAAGAAACTAATCCTAATCTTAATAAACCAAGAAAACTAATCCTCATCCTAATCAATCAAGGAAACTAATCCTAAATCTAATCAATTAAGGATTTGACCAAGATACCTTAATTTACCCTAGTCCTACTACATCAGGATTACATTTGTGTTATGGGTTATTAAGGACATTCATCTATTGATGATAAGATTTTTTCCCCTCTCTCCAGATGTAGAGGTAGATTTATGTTTAAGAGTTTTTTGCTTTTCTGAACAATTGATTTGAGCTTTTAGTCTCATTATTTCTTTTTATGGTCTTGTCTATTTTAAATTTAGAATTATGGTCAAATTGAAAAACTTCAGCGCTAGAATGCTTTTGATCTGTCCTGAAGTTTTGTGTTTTGGTTGAGAGAAACTGATGTAGGCTTCTAATGTAGTTAGATTTATTTACTGGTATGAATTTTATGGTTTACTTGCATCAGCAAACAATTAAAAGTTAAGGTCCAATTTGATTACCATTTGGTTTTGGAAATCAAGCTTATAACCACTACTTCCACCTATGAGTTTATTTGTTTTTGTTATCTACATTTTAGGATGTTTTGAAACTTCAAACCAAGTTTTAAAAATTAGAAAAGTAGTTTTTGTTTTTGAAATTTGGCTATAAATCCAAATGGGATGAAAATCATTGTAAAGAGATTGGAAAAAAACAAGCATCATTTTCAAAAACCCAAAACTAAAAGCCAAATGATTGTCCAACAGAGTCTAAATAATTTGTTTTTTTATTTAAAATCTGTTGCGATCTTTGGCACTATATTTTTTAATTACATTTAAAAGGAAGTTTACACACATATTTGTGTTCCAAGTCAAATATATCGAGTTTGGTATAAATTCAACTATAGACAACGACTTAAAAATTCTATTGAACACAAAACCTTAATGATAAGGACCAAAACACATTAATGACAATTTGATTATCGAGGCAGAACATTTGAAGGCTTTCTCTCCACTACATGCTAGGCCTCTCTTCCTCTCTTGGTATACACCTTAGTGATGGGAAGCCATTGATTTGATGTGCTGAAACAACGAAAATGTGGAGACCTAACATCAGGATGGAGTCCCACCTTATACTACAAGAAAAAGAAAAGAAAAAAAGAAAAAGAAAAGAAGGGAAAAAAGAAGAGAGAGAGAGAGAAACCTAGTTTTAGTATAAGCATTTTCTTTGTTTCTAGCGTAAGCTGCTTTTTATTTAAAGTTATCTACTGTTTCAAAATGTTTTCATCGCGACATCCATTTCTTTATAAGGTTATTATTATTATTATTATTATTTTATTTATTTTTTTCCCACTTGGATCTTTTTAGTGTCTTATGTACCTGTACCATTATCCTGATGTATGGTACGATTATGCTATGTGGCAAGCAAATAATGGATCAATAGATGTTGCAATTAAAGTATTTCAGCGAGCTTTGAAGGCTCTTCCTGGTAAGTTAATTCCTTTTCTTTTCTGTTGATATTTTCTCCATTGATATCTTGTTTATCATTTACTAATAAAAATTTGATTCTCTTATGTCGTCATAGTGATTTTCAACCATGTATTTTGGTTTCTTGCTTTCTTGTCTTTTTTTTTTTTTTTTTATAATATAAGGTGCCAATCAAACTAATAATCTCCTAAGGTACATTTAGTATTTGCTTAACAGATGTCTCAAGTAGCCCAAACATTTTGGTTCCTGTAATTTATACTCCTAGTGTCAGTTTCTCCTTTTTTTTTTTTTTTTTTTTTTTTTTTTCATCCTACAATCACCTTTTCTCTTACTTTATATACAGACTCGGATATGCTAAAATATGCTTACGCCGAGCTAGAAGAATCTCGTGGATCACTTCAGGCATGGAGTCTTGATTTCCCTCAACATTTTGTATATCTAGGTTGTTCATTCATTTAACTCTTGATTCTTTATTGTAGTCTGCAAAGAAAATATATGAAAGCCTTTTGAGCGATGGTGTTAAGGCGACTGCACTAGCTCATATCCAAGTGAGTATGATATTTTAGCTTACATTATTTCTTCCACATACATGCTTGGCTCCGAAAAGATATTTGGCTCACCCTTCATCAGGATTAGTAAACTGTCGAAGACTTTAGAACCATGGTTTTATGGGAAAATGAAAATCATATTAACTTCCCTGTTTTTGTTGAAGTGGTGAATCTTTAGTGTTCAAGGAAAAGAATCTCAGCTCTGATATGTTTGTATGGATATACTAGTAATGTTATGGATCATGTCAGATTTTAGGCTGGGGTGGGATCTTGTGATTAAACAAGGGTGTAGAAAGATCCTGATGTCTTGTTGCTGGCAGAAACAGGGAAGAAATTAAATTTTCATTTTCATCTCCTAGAAATTTTTTGTTGTATGGTTTGCTTGGTAAAATATATATATTGTATGCCTTGCTATAGAGAATTCTTTGGGAAGGATATCACACTGGTGGCTTGTGATGCAGTTTATCCGTTTTCTTAGAAGAAATGAAGGAGTTGAGGCTGCTCGCAAGCACTTCTTGGATGCTCGCAAATCCCCAAATTGCACATATCATGTTTATGTTGCTTATGCTATGATGGCCTTTTGTCTCGACAAGGATCCCAAGGTCTCTCTCTTTCCACCTTGGTAATGCTATTCTAGATCTGACCAGTTACTCTTGATCCTTAAGAGAAGGAACTTAATGTTATCCTTATACTTTTAATGTTGTCATTGGTGTTAGAAACAATGGAGTTGCTTCTATTTGCATGTGAGGTCAAGATATGGATTGTATGCTCTCTCACTGCTCTGCCCATTGATGCTTTGGATAAATCAAATTATCTTGCTCCTATGATCATGATTAATTAAAGTGTGTTGCATTTAGCTAAGAAAGAATGTGCGTTCCTGTTGGTTTATTTACTAACATATTTACCACATCTAATTTATTAGATGTATTTAAATAGTGATCATGCGTATAAGTTTTTTCCATATACGTATTAGGTCTTTCTTCTACTCAAGAGAGACCCTTGTAAACACTGTACAATGATAAATTATTATTTTTTGAATATTACCTTGAAAATCATCAGTATCATCTTATCTACTTATCTTTAACGATGCTGCAGATTGCACATAATGTTTTTGAAGATGGAATGAAACGGTTTATGAATGACTCCACATATATTCTTGAGTGAGTTTATCCATCTCTGATATTCTGGAACTGTGAACTTCAGCTAAGTTCATTCATTGTGGTGACAATTATTATAAAACTTCAATGAATTATCTTTTATCTGCAACTCTTGAGAGTTCGAATACATCTCTTAGATTACCCATTACCCTTTACCCCCTTCAATTAAGCTAAGGTAGTCATTCTTTGGTGGTATAATATTTGCTTGATTCTTTAGGAGTTCGAAGGTTAGGAACAGAATTATCTTTGATGGGGATATGAACATATTCTAGAAAGGTTTCCAAAAATGTTCCAGGAGCTCCTGTTTCTAATCAATCTGTTGGAAAAGCTCCAGTGTCTTAAAGTTTTTTATTATCTTATTTTTCATAATATTTTATATAATTTCATATATAAAAAAATTGTTTGCGTTGTTACATTGTCCGCCTGAAAAAAAGCCTCACCTGCCTTTTTCTTTTTTCTTTTTTCTTAAGCCCTACCTATAGGCTATTGTGCTTTTACAAAACACTACTGAGATAGCTTAACTCGGTGTGTCTCGATTGGCTGCCAACAACCAGAACTTCTTAAACATCCTCTATTTTGTTTACTGTTCAGCGGAAAAGTTTTTTGACCCATAGCCTGTTCAAGGGAATACCTTTTAGTCATCTCCTCTTTTATGGCTTATAAAAAGTTGTTGCCAACTGATATTCTGTTTAATTTTACAGATATGCAGATTTCCTTGCTCGCTTGAATGATGACAGAAATATTCGGGCTTTATTTGAGCGTGCTTTAAGTACCTTGCCTCTAGAGGAGTCTGCTGAGGTAGCTGAAATTCTATGTATTAATTTTATTTATACTTCTGATAGATCTTTGAACTTTTATTTTATTTAGTGACCTTTTCTATAGTCTTTCTTCTTTAATTTTCAATTGGAGACTTTTCATGTAATTTGTCTTTTGGTGTTTGAGAGTCCATTAACTCCCTTTATTTCATTCATGAAAGTAATTGTTTCTCTTATAAAAAAAAAAAATTATTTCAATTTCTTGCTTCCTTTTTGGGCTGCTAATTCATGGGTGGATTTGGAAATTTCATCCAAAGTATGATGTTTTCTTCTCATATTTTCTCATTATTTCATGTTTAATACTTTGTTATGCATTTGCATCAACGATTGTTTCTTATATATATATATATATGGGTTTGATTTCTAAGTTGTTCTAGATGTCTTTGTCTTCTCTAGGTTTGGAAACGGTTCATCCATTTTGAGCAAACTTATGGAGACCTGGCTAGCATGCTGAAGGTACTACTTTTATCTTTTGGTTTTTTTTCTCCTATTAATAAGATAGGCAATGCATATCCCTCAAAATAATCAAAGAACAAACTAAGGCCATGGAGTAGAGATTACCACTCCCCACGCAACTAATAAAAGAGAGCCTTCCAATTGTTAATAATCATCATCTAAAGGATGTAATTACAAAAGATTTTAGTATGGTTTGTACACCACCAAGAGGCATTGTGTTGCACCAAATGCTAAAAGGACTCAAAAGAAGAAAACTTATCTTCGAAAACCCTATTGTTCCTTTGTTCCAAAGGCCCCATTGGAGGAAGCGTGTAGCATCTTTCCAAAAGACTATTTCCTTGCCGTAAAAGAACCTTTCATTGAGCATTGAAGGACCAAATGCTTTCACGGTCATTTAATCGATCAAATACATTTATCATACCGATCAATACTACCTATACTACTAAGTAGTACAAGTGGCAATACCAGGTCTATCCACAGGAAAACACGAAGATTAGTTTCACGAAGCCCATTCTTAGTTAAAGCGGTAAAAGGGGAGGGGGTTTGGTGAATTGGAATATGAAAAGATAAACGAGCTAAGAAAAGCAGTTGATCCTTTGTAATGTAAATTGACAAGATGCATTTAATTAAAGGACATGGAATCTCCAAAATCATAAATACGATCCTAGGATAAAACTCAATCATCTCAAACACATGGCCTACTTAACCGGAAATGCTGCGTTAAGTGTCCTAAACTGCATCCTAATTGAACTATACACTAATTAATTAAGAATGAAACGCATCCAAAAATTAACCAAACACATGCATTAAGTTCTAGGGCTAAACCATGATGATTAGCTAATGGAAATGCTGATTAATTAATCAATTGTTCTCTATTCCTATGCCACTCAAGACAACTATATGATGTTTCCGGTAATGCCGTAAAAAACCATACACCCATGAGATGACCCTAGCTACTTTGGCAACCAAACACAACAATTACAAATTATGTGCTAAGTTTCTAGCGATGAGCATATAAACGATTTGTTTGTCAGTCCTAATCATTCACACATGCTAAAGAATTAAAACAAGAGATAAAGATGTTCGGAGATAGAAATATTAACATCAAGAACAAATCCTCTCATATTTACAAAATGGGTTCATCCAAATCCATTAACTAAATAAAACTAACCAAAATTATATACCTTTGAAGAAGTAATCAAGACTTGTAAACAACGAGCCATTTTACAATCCAAAAGAAACAATATAAAAACTAAGAAAATAAAAAAGACGATGAAGAAGAATTGGAAAAAGGTTCCATAGCTCAGAATGCGGCTCCTCCTTCAGCCATTGCATAATAAAAACCCTAAAAATGAAGTTCTATATATAATGGTCGCGATGACACTATAGCGCTGGGGGTTGGCATCTGCAGCTCCGCGGGTAGCGCAGTGGCCATTGCTCGCACGTGCACGCGATAGCGCCGCGACATTCTAGGCTGTGCGTGGCGCTGCTCATCTTGGGTTGCTTTGCTCATTTTGGCCTTCTTTTGTTGCTATTTGCTCCGTTTTGCATCCGGAACGTCCCGATGGCCTCCTTTGCTCCATTACTTGTCTAAAAACACAATTAAACATTAAATTCCTAAGAACTAATAAGCTGGTTTATATGCTGATATACATATCTATTTTTTAATGGAATCTCATGTTTTCTGTTCCTCAAAAGTTCCTTTTTCATGAGTGTAAACGTTATAGTAATTTATTATAAAGACTTCTGGCTCCTGTCAAAAGGGTGCAAACCCTCTCTTCGAGATTCTCAGATACCTTTTTGAGGGATGGGTATGTGAACCCACTGTCCCTTGATGAAACCCCCTTTTGTTCTTTTCTTTTTGCTAGTTTAGTTTAAAGAAAAGAGTGAACAAATCATTGATTGATTAATTATCCATACCACAAAACACACACACACACACAAAGAAGGGAACAAGTGTAAAAGATCTTTGTCCTTTACAAACAAGCTATCTATTTATAACACACCAAGAAGGGGAGCAAAAATAAAACATCTCTCTTTTGCAACATATCATAAAATTTAACCTATTTATTGCTAAATTTCGAAAAAGGTCTACATTTTAGAAGGGACGCTTTAAATCATATCTTATTACTAGGATTGAACCGCTTATCTAATAATAGGAATGGGAAGAAAGATTTACAGGTGAAACTAGCACTTGGGTTACATGACAAGAACATGTATTCTTTAGAAATTATCTTTAAAGAAGATATTCAATGATCATGGTGTCCAAATGCACGAGTTGATCTTTTATCAATACTTTAACACTCTCCCTCAATTTTGGACTTGAAAATTTGTAGAAGGTTCAACAAGAAGAAATCAATCTTAATTGGGAAGGAAATGACTTTAAAGGAGTTTGAACACATGACCTCCCACATTGATATTGTTAAATCAACAATCAAACCAAAAGCTTAAGTTGATACTTGACGGGTTATGACAAATTAATATTATATCAATTGTCTAACTCTCCCCCCCACTCGTGGTGTGAAAATTTGTTAAAGGACTAACAAGTTAAATTTAATATTAATTGAGGAGGAAATGACTTTATAGAGGTTCGATCTCAAGACCTCATGCTCTGATACCATGTTAAATAACTCATCAATACAAAAGCTTAAGCTGATGGGTTATGAAAATTTTAATATTATATCAAACACTCTATTCGATATCATGTTAAATCACTATTGAACCCAAAAGCTTAAGTTGATAGGTTACAGTAAATTTAATTTAATTTATTTATTTTTATTATCAAAACTTTAACCAAAAAAAAAAAAATACCAATAGGTTTTATAATGATGTGTGAGTCATGACTCTCCTTTGGCAATTATGGTTCGAGAAAAACAATGTGTGCTTAAAGGGGAGGAGTCCAACTGGGAGTTTCTTCAGGGATTGTGTTAAATTTTTTGCTTCTATTTGGTGTACTCTTTCACTAAAGCCTTTTGTAATTAAGAGTTAGTTCTTAGTTCAAATTTACACAAATTGTGAACTAAATTTTGGTAACGCCCTCCACATGGTGGGAATATCTCATCTCTCCTTTAGTGTATCATCTTTATCAATTCATTTCCCTGTTTCCTATAAAAAAAATAATGATAAACAATAGGTTTTACTTGACAAGAAACAAAGAACAGGCACTGACATTATAAGTATTAATGTTTTAAGGGAAGTATTTCTTTAAGGGCTACAATGGTCTCACCATTTACAATCTTGGAAGGTGAAACACGTATTCAATTTCATTTGTTATCACTTTTAGACAGTGCCAGGGTTCGGAAAAGAAAATTTGAGTAGTTTTCATCATCACCCACATGGACAGTGCAGAATGTTCTCCCACCTTTTCATATATTTGTAGCCTTGCACAGGTTGAAAAAAGAAGAAAGGAAGCTCTTTTTCAAATGGGTGAAGATGGAGCATCAACATTGGAAAGTTCATTGCAAGATGTTGTGTCCAGGTATAGTTTTATGGATCTCTGGCCATGCACATCTAGTGATCTGGACAATTTGACCAGACAAGAGGTAATCACCATTCCATTCTTTGTAGTCTGTACATGATTTCCTACGGGTGCCTTTAATAATTTTTGTTTCGTCTTCCGTGGTGCATTTTAAACTTGAAATGAAGTAAATAGTCAGGCCCTAGTATGCACTCTGATGTCGAAGTTTGGTTGCCTAGGGGAAAAGCTTGAACATTTTATTGTATTTCTATTTTGTGTTAAAGAAATTCATTGTTCAATGCCATAATTCACATGTGACATGACTTCAAAGTTTTATGCCTAAACCATAAATATATGGAAATGGAGGGAAAAGCAGACCTTGTTGATTAACTTACGCTGCAAAATACTTTTGGAATGTAAAACGAGGTGCTACATGTTTGAATTTTTAACATATTCCTTGTAAACTCTTTTATTTGACTGGTGCTACTTCCACTCTTTCAGTGGCTCGCTAAGAACATAAATAAAAACTTGGAAAAATCTGGTCTGCCTAGTGGAACTGGCTTTTTAGGTAATTGTATTATTCTTTTCTTGTTAAAATATTTTGGTAATCTTTGTTTCTGCTGGGTAAGATCTGTCCTTTTTTATTCAGATACTGGTTCTGCTGGTTTTATGAGCCATTCAATTCCATCTACAAAGGTTGTTTATCCTGATACCTCTCAGATGGTGATTTATGACCCAAGCCAAAAATTAGGTACTAATTAAACTCTTAGACTTTTATCTTGCAATTTAACTAATATGGATCTAATCAAGTTCTAATGTTATCTATCTTTACGACAGTCTTAGTTGGTGCTATCATATTTTCAGAATCTGGTGATTAATTAATTTAATTATCAAACATTTAATTTTTATAAATACTACTGATTAATATCTAATATAATGTTTATTAGTCCTCACAATATCTGGAATTGCAATTTGCAATGTAGTTTTCGAAACGAGTTGCATTGCACCTACAACTCTCAGAAAGAATATTTAAATATCAATATCATTTTATCATCACTAATCAGTTCTGTGGAACATCCTTTTTTGAATTTCTTTTAACGATATTTTGTGCCAACTGCTGGGACTACTGGTCCCCTGCTCATTTACTAGTTTTGATGAAATGGATTTTGTTTTTCCTTATGAGGAAATATAAGGGAAGAAAAAGTGAAAATGACCGAAATTAAATACTTGGAGTTGGGCAAGTAGAAGTCAGATTTGGATATTCTTTAGTTTGATGATACCATCAGATAAAATTAGGAAAGTTCACTGTGTCATATGCCTGGCCAGAGGTTTGACTTAGCAAGAGGAAGGATTTTTATTTATTGTTATTTTTTGTTTTTTGAGGGAAGGAAATGATTGGCTAATTAAAACATGTTAGATATGCAATGGAATAACATTTACTGAAGTATTAGAACGGACTGACAAGAAAAAAGAAACTTTTTCTGTTCAAGGATCTTATGTGTAACGCCAAATATCCTGCTAAAAACAGATATAACTCTGTGTTCACACCATGCCAATTGATTATTTTATTTGATTTTACTTAAATTGCTCACGATTCGGTGGTGACAGGAATTCTTCCAACTGTAACAGCTTCAGGACTTCCTGCTAATCCATCAAATCCAGTTTCTGTTGCGAGTGGAGGACCGACTAATGTATTTGACGAAATACTAAAAGCAACACCAGCTGCATTAGTAGCATTTCTTGCAAACTTACCTGCTGTTGATGGTAACCTTTCTTATTATGTCCTATTTTGAAGGTAGTATGAGTGCAAATAAAGTCTCACATTAGCTAGGGAAGGAGAAGATCCATAGGATAAAAGTGAAAACAATTATCTCCTTTGCTATGAGGCATTCTGGATAAAACCATAAGCAGAGTTATGAGGGCTTATGTCCAAAATGGACAATATCTTGGAGATATGTGGGAGTTATATTGTTACTAACTTAAAATGTTTCAAGATTATTCAACTTCTTTCTGTGTTATTGTTGTCTCAGTTTACATTTTATCTCATGAAATTGCAGGTCCAACCCCAGATGTTGATATTGTACTATCAGTTTGTCTTGAGAGTGACATACCTACAGTTCCATTGGTCAAATCAGGGGCAACACCACCACAAGTTTCAGGCGGTCCTGTTCCTACCACTAGTGACCTTTCTGGTTCAAGCAAGTCTCATGCATTTTCAAATTCCTCCCTAAAGCATACCAGAGACAGGCAATCAGCAAAGAGAAAAGATTACGACAGTATGTCCTTCCTTCATTCTCTATTTACACTTGCCGTTGGTTTATACTTCCCAAAACTTTGATAATTACTTACTAGAGGTAAAAAGTTTCAATTGCATCTTTCAACTACAAATTGTAATTGATATCATATACGGTCGCTGCTGTTTAACACCATGAACTAAATGATGACGTGACTTGTCTATTGTGCAAATATTACCCAATAAAATATTGCACGATGTGGCTGAAAACTAAATTGGAACTTATGACAACTTTCTAAAGCAACATATCAAATTCCTTTATTGACCTGGGTACTCTACTCTTTGTCCAGCTATCCTCTTTTACCATTTATCTACATATCGTGCCAAATCGATTAATACTTGTTTAACAGATATGTCTTTGTCGTTAACAAGGACTACTTAGAATTACAATTCTAAGTTTAAGGATTAGTAGATACATTTATAGTTTAACCTAATTTAATTATCAAAATGATGTAATCAATCGTGACTTTTCTGAGGGATTGGACTGTTGGACTGTTAGAGCAAGTTAGCTAGCGGTTAACATTCAGCTGTAAAATCATTGGGTTTATTTTTCTGCTACTTTTCCTTTGGCTTGCTACTGTCAGATGTAATAAAGTTCGATACGTCCTTAGAACTCACCATATACTCATGATCTTTAGGTTCAATCATTAATGATTCTCTTGATTTATTTTTGTCTTACTGTCAGCTACTATCTTTGTTTACTGGTTTTCAAGTTTTCTTAAAGTAAAAAGTTTGGATGATGAATTTCATGGTGCAGTTTATGGTTATTGATTTACTTTTTACGGTTAGCATAATCCTGTTTGGAGTACTATAAAATTACTACTAATAGTTATTATGAATTTAGTTCTTACCTTCAAAGACTACATCATTAGTGTTCAAGTCTAAGGAAGAAATAGTGATACAAGAATTTGAATCTCTTGTTTTTTTGGTAAAAGAAACAATTTCATTGATCAATGAAAGAGGGGGAAAACCCCAAGCACCAAGAGGTGATTACATCAAAGAATGTCAATTACTGACTAAAAAAGATAAGTTGAAATGAATAAAAGGGTGTTTAATTTTACACCAAGAGAAAGCAGTAAACAAAACAGATTCCATTAAACGGTTGAAGGGTAAAGGAATTGTTGAAAAGCCGATTGTTTCGTTCGCTCCACAACCTCCAGAAAAAAGCACGCACAAGAGCCAACCAAACGATCGCTTTTGTACCACCAAAAGGATGACCCACCAATAAAGAAGCCAGTGCATCAGTTATGGAATTAGGACAGGTGTAGGACCACCCAAAAGTGGACAAAACAAGATCCCAAAAATTGGCAGCAAATGGACATTGCAGGAACAAGTGAATAGGGGATTCAGCATGATTTTGACACATGATGCACCAAGAGGGAGAAATACACATATAAGGATATCGTCGTTGCAAACGATCCGCAGTGTTAATGGCGCCCCAACTAAGCTCCCAAAGAAAAATTTTAGTCTTCTTAGGATAGTGGTCTTTCCAAATCAACGCATGCAGATCAGATAAAGCAGAATCAGTAGCTCCCACCAAATTATTCATAAGAGATTTAACTCTAAAAGTCATAGAAGAATCCAGAGGCCAAATCCAAGAATCAGGAGAGGGGCGCAAACTGACTTGAGCCAAGTGTGATGATAAAGTAGCCCATTCTGCAATTTCCAACTCAGTAAGATTGCGCCGAAGATTTAAGTTCCAAGCGCTAGAGGAGGTAATCCACACATTAGCCACAGTACAATCTGGCTGTCGGGCAAGGCGAAAAAGTCTAGGAAACGCAGTTGAGAGGATACCACAATTATGCCAAGGATCATTCCAAAAAGAGGTAGTAGTACCATCACCAATCCTACGAAGGATACGATTAGCAACCAAATCAATGTATTGGCAAATATACCTCCAAGGAGCTTTTGCAGAAACACGGGAGACAGGTGTAGGCCATATACAATCAATAGGATAATATTTGGCCACAATAAATGTTCGCCATAAAGCATTCTGCTCCGATAGAAATCGCCAAGTCCACTTTGCAAGAAGGGAGGAATTACAGTGTTTAAAATTTCCAATACCAAGACCTCCCAATGCTTGAGGGCACTGAGTGATTTCCCAATTCACATTATGCATACCACCATCTCCGTGAGCACCTTCCCAAAAAAAGTCACGAACCATCTTTTCAAGGCAATTGATGACTGAGGAAGGAGCTTTGAACAAAGATAAATAATACGTAAGGAGATTAGAGAGAGTAGCCTGAATGAGAGTGTGCCTACCACCTTTCGAGATGTATGCATATTTCCAATTATGAAGCTTGTGCTTAATTTTCTCCACCACCGGCTGCCAGAAAGTGATAGAATTGGGATTACCACCTAGAGGAAGTCCGAGATAAGTAGAAGGCCAATGACCTCTTTTACAACCAAAAGAATTAAGCAACCAGTCAAAATCAGAATCCAAAACATGAATCCTAAGGAGCTCACTCTTAGCAAAATTAATTTTCAGCCCAGAAGCAGCTTCAAAAATATGGACAACATCAATCAGATTTTGTAAAGCAGTACGATCAGCAGTGGAGAATAGTAAAGTATCATCTGCAAACTGTAGATGATTTAAGGAGAGGGTCGAATTTCCAATAGGGTGTGAAACAGTAAGACCGAGCGAAGCACTATGATAAAGAAGGCGGCTCAGGCAATCAGCAACAAGAATAAATAAAAAAGGCGAGAGAGGATCACCCTGTCTGATACCCCTAGTTGGAATAATCTTCCCTCGAGGACGGCCATTGATAATAATGGAGTAATTAGCACTAGAGACACAACCTCTGATCCATGTACGCCAAAGATTACCAAATCCCTTTACCATGAGAATAGAGTCAAGAAATTCCCAATCCACCGTATCAAAAGCCTTCTCCAAATCAAGCTTCAGAACGATCCCCGCTCTCTTGTTTGAGGACCAATCATCAATAAGCTCGTTAGCCATCAAAGAGGCATCAAGAATTTGTCTATTAGTCACGAAAGCAAGCTGATTGGCCGCAATAGTTGAAGGAATGATCAACTTGAGACGATTCGATAAAACGCGGGCCACAATCTTATATGCATAAGGAATAAGACTAATAGGTCGGTAGTCAGAAACAGTTTTAGAATCCACTTTCTTTGGAATCAAACAGATATAAGTCTCATTCAGCTTAACGTTGACAACTCCAGAGGTATAAAAATCCTGGATCAACTTCATTATGTCAGATTTAATGGTAGGCCAGAAAAATTTGAAGAATTCGGCTGTGAAACCATCAGGACCTGGAGATTTGTTGGTGCCAAGAGAGGAGACAGCCATATACACTTCCTCTTCTGTAAAAGGACGCTCCAAATCAGCAGCTTGTATGGAAGAAATCGGACTCCAATCAATGTTGGTTGGAAGGAAACGCTGCTGATCATCTTTTTTGAAGAGGGTAGAGTAAAAACCCAAGAATTCAGCCTCAATATCTTGATCGGTCAGTAAACTAGTATCGTTTCTGGAGAGAATTTCAGTGATAGAATTTTTACGACGTCTGGCAGCAATGATTCTGTGGAAAAACATGTATTTTCATCTCCTTCAAGAAGCCATTGAAGCTTACAACGTTGTTTCCAATGGATATGGTCTTGAACAGTCAAATTTTCAATTTGCTCTCGAAGTAATCTACGCCGGGTTATTTGTTCGATGCTAAGAGGAGTACGGTCTTCCATATCGTCTAGATGGGATAGTTGTGTTACAAGAGTGGGAAGCTTTGATGTTTCTGTACGTTGCCTAGCATTCCATTCGCGAATAACCAACTTCAAGGCTTGCAATTTCATCATAAAACCATGACCCGGCCAACCAGTAATAGGGTGAATATTCCACCAATCCTCAACAAGAGCGCGAAAGCAAGGAGTTTTAAGCCATGAGTTCTCAAATCTGAAAGGACAAGGGCCCCAAACAATGCTTCCCGTAGAAAGAGCCAAAGGAAAGTGATATGAGGTAATTCGATTTAGGCGCTTGAGAGTAACATTTCCAAATTTGTGGAGACAATTATCTGTAAGAAGGAAACGATCCAACAGAGAGAGATATTGGGTAGGACCCGAGCTAGTCCATGTAAAACAACCATTCGCTAGAGGAATATCTCGCAGCTGATAAGTAGAGATCCATTGGTTAAAAGTTCTCATACTGGAAGAGATTGAATTGTCATGGGATTTTTCCCAAGACCATCGAGTGACGTTGAAGTCCCCACCAATAACCCAATTTTCGCCACCCAAGCCTGCCAGATCATCCAATTCTTGCAAAAAATCAGGGTGAAATGCATTATCAGAGGGGCCATAAACAGCAGATAGCCAAAAGCAGTATCCATCGGCTAAGGAGACATGAGTCGAAATAGTATAACGGCCTTGGATGACCTCAAGGACCGATATGTCTGGTTCATTCCAAAGAATAAGAATACCACCAGCTGTATCAATGACATCTAAAGCAGTCCAACCAATGAATGAAGAGCTCCATATAGACTTAATCAATAAAGAATCAACGGATGACAACTTTGTTTCTTGGAGGAGAACGATACTTGGGTTATGTTGTTGTATAAGTCTCTTGACTAAGGTTCGTTTCCTCCAAGAATTTAGCCCACGAACATTCCACGAGAGAAACTTCATTGATGACCCAAGGTGCCCTCCCTAATAGCCAAAGTTGCTGTTTTGTCATAGTTGATAGATGAATGTAGGCCAATTAGTTCTCTCCGTAGTTTTGGTTTTGGCTTCTTGTTGATAGTGCTGGTTGATGTCTTGGTTTTGATAAGTGGGGGGTTGGTTGGAATTGCCATAACACATAATCCATGTTTTGACAATAAGGTGGCCAAATCATTGAGGCTGAAAGGAAGGGAGGATGAGGTTTGTGGCTGCTGATGGATAAAGGATGAGGGTGCAAGTGATGGAGGGACAGTAGCCAAGGGGGAAGTATTCAAAGGAACATCAGTTGGGTGAGGGGCTTCGTGGTTAGGGCTTAAATCGGGTGGGAGGGGAGGGAGGGAATAAAGGGGCAAAAAGTTGGATTCATCCGGATGGTCTCCAAATACATCCGAATTTGAATCTCTTGTTTTAATACTCTCAATTCTCAAATCATTGTACAAAAGTAAGCGAATTTTCTCAACCCATTTCTAAAAGTACCAATTACTTTTTGCTGATTGGCGACGCGAGTCTGTAGCTTCGAATATTGCATATTGTGATTGATTTTGTTATACTAATTTGATCAAACATTGTATTTTTCGTTGTCCAACACTTTCTTCTATTCTTATATTACATCTGAAGTGTGAAGTTTACCAATTGTCATGTTAGTTGAGTTTGGATTTCTTTTTTCTCTCTATATTTTTGCATAATCTTTGTTTTCATTTGAAGTGTGAAGTTTACGTGGCATTTGTTAATTGGTTGATAGGACAAGAGGATAATGAAAGTACAACAGTCCAAAGTCAGCCATTGCCTAAAGATTTTTTCAGGATACGACAAATCCAGAAAGCAAGAGGAGCTACTTCTTCCCAAACAGGTTCTGCTTCTTATGGAAGTGCTATTTCTGGAGATCTGTCTGGTAGCACTGGTTGAATTCAGTATGCCTTTTCTTTTTCTAAATTTTTATTAAAGTCGATTCTTTCCCATTTAAATTGATAATAGATACTCTAGTTTACCATAAACTTTTATCTTTTAAAGAAATCTAGTACAAACATCATTTTGCTTCAAAATCTTATACTTGTTACATTCATAGCTGACATAATTCTTTTCTCCTAACAAAAGCATCTGTTTATAATGATGAATGTACATTATTGTGGCTGATTTGAGAGGTCAAGTTTAATGCTATTTCATAGAAATTTTCATTTTGCTTTTTTAATAAAGGTGTCAGGTAAGTGATAAAAAAGGAGACAGTCTCAATAAATGACTAAAAGGTTAGGGGTTCAATCCATGGTAGCCATCTACCTAGGAATTAATTTCCTACGAGTTTTTTGACACCCAAATATTGTAGGGTCAGGAAAGTTGTCCCGTGAGATTAGTCGAGGTGTGCGTAAGCTAGTCCGGATACTCACGGATAAAAATAAATAAATAAATAAAGGTGTCATGTAAGTAGATCTTACTAGGAAAAATAGCCTATTAGTCAAGTTCAATCATCTTGATGTTTGGGTTATAAGTTTGTTCAAAGTTGAATGCTACCTTCCCCTTTATATGTCGAATTCGACTGTTTTATGCTAATATTCTTGCAAGACAAGGTTTTCATCAGATCAGAAGCTAGATTTTTGTTGCAAGTATGGATAGTTTTGGAATAGGCATTCTACAAATTACTCAGGTTCGTTAAAGCATGATAACGGTGAAGTGAAGGTTGAGTTCGGTTTGAAGTAGATGTTCCTCTTTGTGTTAGAAGAACTTGCTATAGAGATGCATCATATTTATTTTCCACTCTAAAAATGAAATTATTATCAAACAGGGTCGGGTAACCATTTCGTTTATAAAATTAAGTTTATAAACATTCCTACCTATGAGTTCTTACTTTTTAGAAGTGTTTTAAAATTTATGCAAAGTTTTGAAAATTAAAAAAAATAGTTTATTGACAACTTATTTTTGTTCTTGGAATTTTGGCTATGAATTCAAATGTCTCTTTAGAAAAATATGTAAACTATTGTAAATGAAGGTGTATTACAAGCACAATTTTTAAAATGAAAAAAAATTTAGGTTTTGTTTAATAGACCATTTGATTTTTTGTTTTTTAAAATTAAGTTTTATAAACACTACTTTTACCTATAAGTTTTTTTATTTGTTAGCTAATGTTTAGCTATGTTTTAAAAAATCAAGTCAAATTTTTAAGACTAAAAACAATAGCTTTTAAAAACTTGTTTTGAATTTGAGTAAGAATTCAAATATTCCCTTAAGAAAATTGAAAATGGTGAGAAAACTAACATAAATTTTAAAAACAAAAAATGAAACTGTTATCAAATGGGTTTCAATGGATCTTTTTCATTTTCTCATTATGTTTTTGGATTTTTAAAAACAGGTCTTTTGGTAATATTTTATTATTTTGTTTTTAAAAATTGAAAAATGTAATTAATTTAAAAAAAGAGGGAAAATGTTTTTAAAAAAGATTTGGCAAGTTTCAAGCCTAGGTGAGACTGACAACGCTAGCATGCAAAGTGAGCACAACTCGATAATAATTGATACTAATTACTTTTCTTGAGATTAGAAGTTTAAATTCTCATGCTCCCTTGTTACACTAATTAATAAATAAAATTTCTCTATTTTTTTTTTCAAACAGATTATATGTAATTATTATTCTATGTTATAATATAAATTTAAGTAGTTTGCTAAAACGAACGTAGCTTAGTGACTGATAACTAACGTGCATTTTTCTGTTGAAGTTGAATGTTTAAATCTTCTCTACCCCACATTTGTTATATTAAAAAGTATATATTGGTAGTTTATAACAAAAATTATAATACAGGGACTAATTTACTATAAACTAAGGTTTAGGGTTAATGCATTGAAAATATAGTAATAATTATCGTGGTTGTTCATAAGAACATATATTAATTATGGAAGTGTTTTTTTTTCCTTATGCTTTTAGACATATTTATTTTGTTATTTGTCTCTTAATTGATTTACATTTGTTTTTTTTTGTCGATGGAGAGGATACGTTGGTGTTAAACGTCCAAAACTACTTCGGTATGTTTTGACTCGCATATCTATACTTCTATACTATATTTAAAATATAGTACGATGAGAGAATCTTTACATCTCCATTTTGTCCTTACAATTTTTCATAATTCATATTTTGTTCCTTGTCACAACTATTTTGGGTCGAGGTGCTTGTCATAACTATTCGGGTCAAGGTAGTTATAAATTTATACGCGAAGTGTTGTACTCTTTTATGCAAGAGTGTGATCGAGACTATTAAACATGAAATATTAGAGACATGTTTGAACTAACAATCACGTCCTTTCCGAGTTACAAGTATCTAGATTGAAGTGTCGCAACTTTTCGTGTATGAATGTGATGTAAACCATAAATATGAAAAATCACGATTTAACAGTGGAGATATGTTTAAACAGATAATCACGTCCTTTGCCACTGTGGAGATAATATGGTATGATTTAGATCATAGATATGAAACATTAATATCTATTGGTGGACATATGATTGAGCATCCAATCACGTCTTTTGCCTTTTAAAATTTCATAAATTTCTATTTTGTCTTTTGTTTTCAAATAGTTACAACTATTTGGGTCAAACTATGCAAAAAGAAAACTATATTATATATTAATTATAATCTTTTAAAGCTTTTTTTCACTAAAATAAACAATAAATTTTACGTACATTACATGTATTATGGACTAGTATATTAGAAAAAATAGTATAAAAATAGTTTGTTATTTATTTGATAGAAATCATAAAATCAAAATAATTATCTTTTTTTATTTAGGAAATTTTTAAAAATAGAAAATAAGGAAAACTATTTACACAAAATAGCAAAATTTTTAGATAGTTATGATAGACGCTGATAGAAGTCTATTAGGGATCTATCAATGATAGAAATAATAGAAGTCTATCACTGATAGATGCTGATAGAAGTTTATCAATGTCTATCAACGTTTTTTTTGCTATTTTCTGTAAATAGTTTGACTTTTTTTCTTATTTGTGAAATTTTTCCTTTTGTTTCTTTAAAAATTGAAAATAAACATCAAATATATGTGATTTTCCCTTATTAAAACGAGAAAAACAAAAATAAAGACAATAAATTAATGTTCTAATTTCTCCACTTTCTATACTTACTAGTTTGTTTGTTATTCATATCAATATATTCAGAAACCAAGACAAGTTTTGAAAATTTAAAAAGTAGTTCTCTTTTGATAACTATTTAGGCATCATTTGAAAATTATGTTGGTTTTTTATGACTTATTTACTATGGTTTCTATATTTCCTAACCAAATACTTGAATTCTTAGTCAAATTCAAAAAATAAAAACAAGTTTTTAAACTTACTTATCTTAGTTTTCAAAATTTTGCTCGATTTTTTAAAACAATCCCAAAAAATAGGTAACAAAACAAAGAAATCTATATGTCGAAGTAGTGTTTATAAGTTTAATATTTTAAAGTAAAAAACTAAAAACCAAATAGTTATAAAAAAGGGTCTTAATTTTTAGTTTTTACTTTTTTAAAAGTAAACACTACTCTCACTAAGAATTGAAGTTTTTTTTCAACAAATGTGGAAAAAGCTATAGTATAAAATTAGGAGAAAACAAACATAAATTTCAAAAACAAAAAAATGAAAAAAGAAACTATTATCAAATGGGGCTGTAGTATTAATAAACTTGTTTTTTTTTTTTTTTTTTTTTGTTAAATTACAAGTTTAGTATCTAAACTTTGAGGTTTTGTGTTTATTTGGTTCTTGAACTTTCAAAGGTATCTAATTGGTTATTAAACTTTCAATTTTATGTCTAATAGGTTCCTAACAATTTCAAAATTTTTAAAAGTTAATTAATCTATTAAATGTAAATTTGACATTTATGTCTAATGGAACCTTAATCAATTTTGCGTGTAGCATATTCATGAAATTTAAAAATTTTGAAAGCTAAAGGACTAAATTTGTAATTTTGAAAGTTTAGGGACCAAATAGACACAAATCTGTTTATTAGAGAATTACCACATTTGTAGAATGCTAAGGCATTGTCCGTTTTGGTGGAGAGTCCGGTGAGTCAAGATTCGTGGTGTTCTCCAATGTCGTACGAGTGAAAAATGAATGTTGATGCTTCTTAGAATTACAGTTTGCAGTGCAATAGCTTAGGGTGAGTGGTTTGTGACTCTCTTGGATCTCCTATTTGTGCTAGTTTCAAAAGGATCCCCCATATGTGGCATTTGAAGCTGCTATTGGAAGCACAACTATCGTGGACGACGGTTGTAAATCTCTTGCTTCCAAAGTGTTATTGTGGTTGAATACAATGCCAAGGAAGTTGATTAATCTTATCAACAACTATTTGTTAGACTTTTTCGAACTGAAGAATGTTGTTGATGAAGTTGTGTTCCTTTGGCGAGTTAGCTGGGAATCTCCTCTTTCTCGTTTTGTCCTCGCGCTCGGAACCAAGTTGCCCACATTTTGATGACAGTTTTGAGAATATTTTTGATAGTTTTGTCCCTTCAATTTTGAAAGTGTTAGAGGGCTTTTGGGATTCTAATTTCCCTATGTGGATTGCTCATTTTTGTTGTCTATTGGTTCAATTTTCTCTTTTTAAAATAATACAAACCTTAAAGTTTAAAAATTAAAGATAGCTTAATTTTTTTTGACATATTTTCAAATATAGAAAAATAAGTCAAACTATTTACAGATATAGAAAAATTTTAGTCTTTCGTTTATAAAACGCAATAGAATTATATCTCTTGAACGATAAACAGCGATAAAATTCTATCGCGGTCTATGATGGATAGAAAGTAATTTTTTTTTATATTTGTAAATAGTTTAATATTTAATCTGTTTATAGGAATTTCAAATTTATTTATTTATTTATTTTTTAATAGTTGGCTTGGATTTTAGTCTTTATATTAAACGGCAAAGGTTTACGTTGTGCGCTATGCAAAATTTTGCATATAAATGGCACTCAATTTTACGTCGTTTTATTTTTTTTTTCCATTTTTGCAGGGCGCTAATTTTCCGATCTCTCTCTTTCTCTCTCTCTGAAATAACAAAATTTTGCTCCGATCAAGCTCGGGAAAAATGGGGAAGAATCCTTGAGTTTCTCGCTTTGTTCGCTACGATGCCTGTTTGCCGGACTCGGTGTTCCTCCAATCCTCTCCTTTGATTTTGTTTTTCTTGCGGTCGATCGAAGGAGGATTGTTTCGACACGATTTGAAATGCGAGGTAGGCATCCATTGTTTTTCCGATTGTTATCTTCGTTCTGTTCTTAATTTATTATATCCTCTGAGTCCTGCGATCGCATCTCCTGGTGATCTCTCTGTTTTCCCCTCTGTTTTTTATTTTTGCGAACGCCTGAAATTTGCAAAACGACAGGAGTTGGTTTTGTGAAGATAAATTGCAATGATTAAGAAATATTTGTTGTTTGGCCATTTTCTCAGCTTCGCAATATGGTTGTAGCATTCTCTGTTTTTTTTTTTAATTATTATTATTTTATTTCTGAGTACGCCTGAAATTTAGAAAACTACGGGAGTCGGATTATGAAGATAAATTGCTATGATTAAGAAATATTTGTTGCTTGGTTACTTCTTCAGCTTTGAAATTTGGTTGTAGGTCTCTATGTTTCGTTGATTTCTCTTTGAATGCGTCGTAATAACTGTAGAAAATTTAGGCAATGCAAAGAGAAGATAAACTAATTAGACGACGTAAAATAGTTGACCTATAATGCATCGCTTTGATTGTGATAGTCCATTTCTTTTGAAGGTGAATAATGTATGATCATGCGCTTCATTTAGTCCCAGCGTCTAAAGATTGTCAGACCATTGGTGAAACATCTAACAATTATATCGTTTTTTGTCCAAGATCATCTGGAGAGCATTCAAACGGATAATCTGTGTCTACTAAAGTAATTATTTCTGTTCAACTCTCTCGAATTCTGAAAGATGTCTGCTAGAAAGTCGAGAGGTAATCCGACGGAGAAGGTTTTGTCCCCTGAAGAACAGCAGGCCAAGGTGAGGTAGCAAGTTTAATTTGTTAAAATGTTTTGATAGAACAAGAATTTTGGATCCTCTCTCTTATTTTCCCAATTTGGTACAAGGTGTAATGTGCCATAAGCCTAAAAGTGATCAACTGGAAATGCCATGCAATATGTTTAGTTCTCGTCTGATAATCGTTTAGTTTTTTAAAATTGCTCTTATATTCTCAAAATTTATTGCTCTTATATTCTCAAAATTTTATTTTACTTATCTTCATCTTTATTAAAGTAACATTTGAATTCTTAGCTAAATTCCAAAAACAAAATAAGTTTTTAAAAACTACATTTTTAGTTTTCAAAACTTGGTATTGATATTGCAAACATTAGTCGAAAGTAGATAACAAAACAAAGAAACTCATAGGGGGAAGAAGTATTTATAAGCTTGGTATTGATGTTGCAAACGTTAATCGAAAATAGATAACAAAACAAAGAAACTCATATGTGAGATAAGTATTTATAAACTTAATTTTTAAAAATGAAAGGATTATTAGATGGGTCTTTTAAGTTTTCTGATAATGATTCATGGGGTTTTATGGTGTTCTCTTTTTTAGATAAATGAAGTAAAAAAGTTGATGGGTTCAATTGCTGATAAGCTTCCTGTTTTATGCTCGGATGCATCTATTCTGAGGTACCTCAAAGCAAGAAACTGGAATACAAAGAAGGCCAATAAAATGTTGAAGGAAACTTTGAAATGGAGGCTAGAATACAAGCCAGAGAAGATAATTTGGGTATGGATTTCTGCAAACTTCACCATTTAATTGGCACAGTTTTAAATCTTGATCCCTTTGAAAAAT
Organism: Lagenaria siceraria; assembly: GCA_002890555.2. Taxonomy (NCBI): domain Eukaryota; kingdom Viridiplantae; phylum Streptophyta; class Magnoliopsida; order Cucurbitales; family Cucurbitaceae; genus Lagenaria; species Lagenaria siceraria. The sequence goes on from CM016485.1 coordinate 15,027,252, forward strand.
GGAAAATGGAAAGCTAATTACGTCAGGTGAAGAAAATAAATTAATTTCTTCATTGGGTTCGAACTGTTGAAGATATAGTTCCATCAACTGGAGGATTTCTGACAAGCGTAGAGAATAGCCTTCTTGATTTAAAAAAGAAAACATTCTTTGCTTCATTTTGATTTGATTCTATTTGAAGCAATTTCATTTTATTGAGAATATAATTTGCTGATTGAAGGCATGAGGAATTGTATTATTGTAATTAAGCAATTTCACTTAAAATGATTTTTTAGCTTGCTTGAAATGACCATATTGATCTTGGCACTGGATCCAATTTGTATGAGTTATTGACTAAACATTGTCTTCTTTGTATTTCAAGGAAGATATTGCTCAGGAGGCCAAGACGGGAAAAATATATAGAGCTAATTACACTGACAAACAAGGAAGGACCGTTCTTATAATGAGACCAAGTAGTCAGGTATTCCAATTGCATGACAAACACATCTTACGTTCTTTGAGTAGTTCCTATTTGCCTCCTTGTGTTTATATTACATTAAACATATATAATAAATGACAGAATCTTACTAATATGTTAGGCTAAATTAAAGATCCGATAATCAACTTTTTGTCATTTTAGCGAACATATGTAATTTAAAAAGTTTATAATAGGCCTCAAAACTCATAAATTCATATCAATTTAATCTTATACTTAAGATTTTAATAGGTTATTGAACTTTCATGTCTAGTATATATCTATATCACGAGCTTCATGCGTTATGCAAAATGTCACCCAAATGTTTAGGCTTGCTTGAAATTAGCTCTTCACGCGTAATCTTAAATAATAAGTACATTAAATGATTGGAATGAACAATGGGTGCAAGAGCCGTAATAAGTTTTTATAAGTGCGGGAAAAACTTATAGGCATAACTTTTAAATTTTAATTGAATGTTGACTAAACAGACTGAACTTCTAATTTCATCCACTATGTGTTATCTAATAAAAATAGAGAGTGAGAAAGAATGAGTTAGAACTCTTCCTTTATACTTGTTTTTTTTTTCCCCTTCATATATCTACTCTTGGCTAAAGTAAAACGAACTTTGCTTATAATTATGCCAGAATACAGAATCAACAGCTGGACAGATACGATATTTGGTTTACTGCATGGAGCATGCGATTTTGAGTTCAAATTCAACTGATGGATACATGGTATGGTTAATTGATTTTCATGGCTGGAACACATCTTGTCTATCCATGAAGGTTACTCGAGATACAGCTCATGTCCTGCAAAATCATTATCCTGAAAGATTGGGCCTTGCTATTCTCTACAATCCACCGAAGGTGTTTGAGTCCTTTTGGGTGGTAAGCTATCACATCACTTCTATATTTTGTTCAATTATTTTCATGAACATTTATTGCTTTCTATATATTTGGAAATTTCGGAGAAAGTTTTGGTTCCCCATTGAGTGAATTTGATCCTTATCTATCCTTCTAAATCAACCGTTTCATGGTGTGTTTAATTAGCATCTCTTCTCCTCTGCGGAGATGAATTAAAGTTTTTAAAACTTTCTACTTCACCTATTTATTAGTGTTCGTACGTTCATTTGTATAATCTTGTATTTTTGTCCAATGATTTAAGTTTAACTTTAGTTTTAATTTAGTCCTATCATTTTAAAAGTTTCATATCAATCACGCTGATTTGATTAGTATTTTCTAAAGGTCCATGGTGTTACAAGATGTTAAAAACTATCTTGTTATGATATATTTTATTTGGACACGAGAAAGAAAGAATTCTTAAATAAGACCTTCTTAGATAACTATTTCAATTTTTTTTTAAAGGAAATTAAACTTTTCATTGATAAAATAAAGAGACTAATGCCCAAAGTACAAGGAAACTGAAATAAATTATCGAAACTACCAAGACAAATACACAAAAAAGAGCATGACTAAGGAGGACAAATAAAATCAATCCAAGAGGCTTGAACCAGAGCTGAAACAAAGCGTGCAATCTAAGGAAGAGACTTATCCTGAATAAACCACTGAACTATTCAAACCAAAACTTAAACAAAAGAGAGAACGGAGATGCTGCAAGACTATGTAATCAACCAAAAGAAAGAGGGTAGGAAGATGGAGAATGAAGAACCCAAAAGATATAACCACCTTCGACTATCTTCGAAAAGAGATATTCATTGAAAGTGTAGCTTCAACCAAAGGACTACAACCGAAACAATGTGCAAAAGAGCATTATGAAATACCTTAACCCACTTTACATAATTGAAGACCACTAACTTCACAATTGAAGTAAATTTAGATGGTATTTGAAAAGGAGACAAAGGAGAAGCACTTAACTTTTTAACTTGAACACATTATTGCTTTTCCTGAAATCTTTGAAACAAAATATCAAAAGCTTCCTCGAATGATCTACTGAAAAAGGTTCGTCAGGAATTGGATCCGACGAAGGTCAAATTTTGTTCTTTTTTTTTTTCAAGTGTGCTTGTTCTTTTTTTTTTTCCCCCAATTTATTTACTATGATATGATGTTTATTTTCTTAAGGAGACATTTGGTTTCTTAACCAAACTCCAACAACAAAAATATGTTTTAATTTTTTAATTTTTAGTTTCAAAACTTGACTGAAAATATATATAAAAGTATATAATAAAACAAAAAAAATCCATAACTTACAAACTTAATTTTTGAAAATAAAAAATTTAATTGTTATCAAAGGGGACTGACATATTTGAGGAAGTGTAGCAAGATTCGTCCACTGTCTTGATCAACGGCTCATTTCCTCTCGATTTGGAACCCACATCCATATGTTTTTTTTTTTTCCTCTCTTATCTCCTCAACACTAATTAGAGTAAACCAATTTAAAATGCACATATTTATATTAGATATTACTTATCCCCTCTCTCTACTATGTCCAAAGAAACATATCAAATAAGAAAACTATTATATCTTACGACACAAAATATCGATGATTTGAAAAAGTTCCATCAAATTGAACTATGATGAAACTTCATATAAGAAATTGAAATCCCTTTTATATTTGCCTGCTCTGATGTGTCTTGGTTGAGTTAATGCACAGATGGTAAGACCGTTTCTAGAGGCGAAGACATTCAAGAAAGTGAAGTTTGTGTACTCCAACAACCCAGAGAGCCAAAAGATAATGGAAGACAACTTCAATTTTGACGAATTGGAAACTTCATTTGGTGGGAAAAACCCAGTTGGATTTAACTACGAAGATTATTCACAAAGAATGATGGAAGACGACAAGAAAATGACTCATTTTATTGACTCTGGATGCTCTTCTCCTTCTTACAAAGCTATTTTATCCAAATCACAGCTGCTGGACTCGGCCGCATCCGATGTCGATTCTCAGCCTTCCGATGAAGAAAGCGACGATGAAATACCGTTAAATTTGGAGCTTCCAGATGACAAACTACAAGTCCCTTCGGCCACGACATCCGGTTCCAGATGACAAACTACAAGAGCATTGATTCAAGTAAGCTGCTTCTTGCATCTCACTGACTGCTCATTAACCTTTAACAATAAATCAGCGGTCAGTTTGTTCTTTCTTTTCCTTTTTTAGTGTCATTTTGTTTTGTTCTTTCTATTAACTGTTCTTTCATTTTTTTGGTCTCTAAAATGTTTTTTGGCATTCTTTTTTGGGTTAAAATTGTGTATTATTTTTCGAATTTGAATAGAAAAATGCTTGAGTGCATCCGGCTGCACGCATCTTTGTGCAGTCCATTCAGGTGCCTAATTACAATTTGAAAACTTTTTTTTATAGAAAATATATTTTTTCCTTTATTCATTTTGGATATTGCTTGTAACAGAACATTTATAATATAACTATCAGATTGGAATAATCCTTGAAGTTATGCCCTTTTTGAGTTTTCTCTGTCTCTCTAATTAGGATAAATCTTTCTTGGAAGTTGGACACTTCTGTTCATAAGCTTAAATTGACTCTAATTTAACACCTCTGTTTTTGTAATTAATAAATTAAATTTGGACGGGAATGAACTAGTTTTTTTTTTTTTAATGATAATAATAATTATTATTTTGGTTGATGGTCATCTATGTTAAACTACAAATTTGGTTCTTCAAATTTTAGGGTTGGTCTACAAAGTCTATATATTTGTTTTTTTAATAGGTCATCAAACGTTCAATTTTATGTCTAATAAATTTTTGTTGTTAACTTCGTCATTTAAACATTTATTATGTATAATATGTGAGGATATGAAGATTTGAACTGCTTCCTCTTGATATATGAGAATTGTCATTTTTTTTTTTTTGAAAAATATGATATAAATCTATAACTACTTAAACTTGAATTACATGGATATAAGATCCAAATATACGTCCATCTTAAAGTATATTTTTTATAGATAATGACATAAACCACATTTATAATTTGACTTTTTTCAATTAATATACATGGGTATTTTACTTCTAAACTCTTATTTTATTATAAAACATACTTTTAAAGTAATAAGTATCTTAAAGAATAATAAATAGAAAATTCATTACAATTTTAGTACATATATTTATCTCTTTTTTTCTCCCAAAAATATATCTCTACATTTTATTCTTGCTTTCGTTATAAAGATGTTTGATTTTCCTTTCAAATGTCTCATATGATTGAGTAGCATAAGTTTGCATATAACATGTGCATGTGTGTGTATATATATATATATGAAAGGACGAATTGAAGGAGGTTCAGTTTACACATGTCTTAATCTCGAAGTATAGATTTCCAAAAATGAACAAGAGATGAGTCTTAAAAGTTTAAACATATATTTTGGTTAAAGAACATTTTTTCCTAGGCTTTTGTGAAAGTAACAATGTATTTTTAATTTTATAACAATTTAGGTCACATTTATCAACGTAATGAAAATTGGCATAATCGTAATAGGATTTCATTGATAGATCAATTGTAATGAGCCTGAATCGCAAATGTAATTGGATTGCTTTTGATCGTGTTTACTTAAAATTATAAATTTTGTCACATTTACTGTTACCGTTACCTTTACTTCTAAGGGTCAAACGGTAATGGTAACGGTAATAGTAAAGGTGTCAAAATTCATAATTTTTCATTTGGAATAGCAATGGTAAGGGTAGGTAATGATACGACATAATTTTCAGATGCGGATTGAGCATCCTTTGCTCGTCAATCAATTTGTTTTATTATAGATTTTGAAGTGGGTCCCATGTGTCAATACAGGGCCCACTTTTCACATTACAATTACAATTGATTTATTACGTTTTCAACCGGGTAACGTGGCCTTAGTTTTTGAACTTTAGTATGCAATAATGTAGTATATGTAACAACTCATTCTCTATAGTAAAAGGTATTGTAAGAATTTGACGAAATTTTTGACATATGAAGATTGATAAATTGATTATGGACTAATTGTATGTTTATGAATTACAAGGACAAAGTTGTTACATCATAAAAATTGACACACTTAAATTTGATAGCAATTTTCACTATAGGAATTAAATTGTTGCATAAATTGGAAACCTTTTAACACCCAAAGATATGTCGTTTGGGAAACTTAGAGAGTGAGTTGTAATGTTATACACATGGATAATTTCTTTCCCTTTTTTTTTTTTCGGTTCAACAATTGTAGAACTTTGAGAAAAGGTTTTCGTTCTCGCTTGTCATTCTTTCTCGCCACTCACTTTTCTTGCCCTCATTTTTCATTCTTGGATCTTGCTCTCAACCAAAAAATAAATAAAAATAAAAAAACGAAAAACGAACGCAAAAGTTGGAGATCAAGACAAAAGAGAGAGATGAAATGACGATCTCAAAACTATGAGTTCAAATGGTCGACGGTCACGAAGGTTGGAGATCAAGACAAAAGAGAGAGAAGAGACATTTTGAATTTTTTTTAATGGAGGACAATACGATAATTTCACTCTAAACAAAAGGTCATATAACATTAATTTTAGAAAGTGGGTCTTATTGTTGGGTAAAACCTCTCACTTTTATCGCAAGAATAAACAGAAAAATAACAGAGAAATTAAAATAAAGCAATAAAACTAGAAACATAAGAATTATCGTGGAAAGACTCCAAATTGGAGAAAAAATCATGGACCAGAAAAATTCTACTATGTGAAAAATTGTTACAATCACACGGAAAACCCGAATTACAAAATCAATCTCTTAAAGCTTTTGACTCACACACTTTGTTTCTCATCCTAAGCTAGAGTATGTGAAAACTTGAAGCCAAAGGCATAGACTCCTTTGTGCTTGGAGCCTATCACTTTCTTTAATCTTTTTGAAATGGAACAACTGCACTTCTAATATTATGCCAAAACTCAACAAATTTTACATTGGCAAGATATTTGAAGAATCCACGACTTCTGCTACATTCATTATTTTCACTAACAATTAGAATTCTCCACTTAGAGAACTATAACCTACTCCACCATAAAGAGTAGACCACTTGAAATACTACCTTCCAAGATTTTTTTTCCCCACATGCTGATAAACCTTGCTGAAATTTATGGTGCAACTTCCACTTACTTTACTCACCCAAAAGTTCTTTAGCCATTGACACCACTTCCACCACACACCTTGCATAACCACCAAGTCAATGCACGTGTGTAAACTTGAAGTCATCATCTCCCTTGACAAGAAAGACAATATTAGCGTTTGATCCAGAGATCTTTGGCGAACCTGCTCTATTTTTTATGTGCTCAGATTGTCGCATTCCCAACAGTCTATCTTCTGTTCGAAGACTCTCTTCTTTGAACCTTTGCTGGAATAACTCTGAAACTACACTAGAACACCATCACCACTTAGCTTGCACTTGTGTAACTCAAATTGTATTAACACATCCTTGACTTGCTCTTGCCTAAGCCGAAGTTGATCCTTTCATCAAATTTCTCCACAACAACTTTACTGGACTCGTAAAGCTTAACACTTATCTACTTCACTCCTAGCACATCTACAAATAGTGAACAACCCACACTATTCACAAACACCATAACTCGTTTCAAGAATTCAACCTAAAGCCCTAATACCACTTGTTGGGAAAAAAAACCTCACACTTCTACGGAATAAGTAGAAAAATAATAGAGAAATTAAAAGAAAACAATAAAACTGGAAACACAAGAATTAATGTGGAAAAACTCCAAACTAGAGAAAAAACTACGAACCAAAAAAATTCTACTTTGTGAAAAATTATTACAATCACTTAAAGTTTTTCTAACTAGAACAACTTAAAACCAAAGGTATAGACTCATTTTATAATGCTTGGAATACCTAACTTTCTTCAATCTTTTCGATGTGGGACAATTGCACTTTTAATATTTTGCTAAAATCCAATACTTATCTCATTTCAATCCATTTTTTTTCGAGATTCTCATATAATTATGTCGCGATTGAACTAACAAACTTTTGAGACGATAAATAGTATGTTTGCCTAGAGATGAAGATTGAGATATGTGTAAGGAAATAAAATGAAATTGGATTGTGGAAAAGGTGATAGATGTTTGTAGTTTATAGAAGAGAATTTGGAGAGGTTCGTTTTGGTCGGTTGAAAAATTTAGGAACCGACGAAGAGGAAAGTGATGTTGGTCACGTCTTATATTATTTTGCCACCGCCCACCTCTTTCTTTCTTTTATTGCCAAATGCCAACCCTTTCATTTCCTTTCCTTTCCTTTCCTTTCCTTTCCTTTGACCCCTTTTTGTTTTCTTCCTTTTATTTATTTCCTTATGTTCTCTTTCTTCAATCTCATCTCACTTTTTATTTTGTTTTTTTTTTTTTTTTTATAGAACAATGATATACAACTCAAATGTCGTTGGTTTGATCTCGAGGTAATTGTACTAGAATCTCGAAAAATGGGCTGAATTGAGATATGACCCATTTTAAAAAACTAATGTTATATGACCTTTTGTTTAGAGTGAAATTATCGTATTATCCTTTCATTAATTTTTTTTTAAAAAAAATACAAAATCTCACTCCTCTCTCCTTCTTCTTCACTTTCAACCCTCGTGATCGTTGATTGTTTGAGCTCTTTGGGTTCTGATAGTGCCATTTTATCTCATTCTTTCGTCTCATAACACTTTGGAACTAAACGTCAGACTTGTGATCATTATTCCATTTTTGTTTTCGTATGTTTTTTTTTAATTCTTTTGGTGGAGAGCGTTTATATGTATTTTATGTGAGTTGAGCTAAGCTCAATTTGACTCTATTTCTTTTCCTTTAGATAGAGGAGAATTACGAACATTTAAAAAGCGTTAGATTTGTCTAGTTTTAAGTTGAGCAAGAATATGAATATTATTTATAGTTACTCTTTCATTGTATTTGAGTTGGGAGAGATAGAATGTATTTGAGAATTACGAGTTTTAGTTCATAAACTTTTAGATTTGTGCCAAAACTTTAATAAAATGTTTCGTAAGTCTTTAAACTTTTAGATTTTTGTCGGATCTTTAAACTTCCAATTTTGTATCCAATAGGTTCTTGAATTTGCAATTTTGGGTTCAGTAGGTTGTTGACCTTATCAACATTTTTTCCAAAATTCATGGACATACTAGACAATATTGAAAGTTTAAAATTCTATTAACATAAAGTTCAATTTTTATCTAATAGATCAGTTAATTTTTTTAAATTTTCGAATATATTAGTAGCATGTATTAGACATAATTTAGAGCTCAAAGATTGATTAGTCATAACTTTAGAAGTTCGAGAATCTATTAGCAACTTCCTTAAAGATCAATTCTTTTAAAACAAACTTAAAAGTATAGAAATTTATGTAGATTAAATTATAGTATATGCTATTTGTGTCCTATCATCATTTATTTAATTGATAAGAATAAGATATAAAATTCCATTAAACAATTTAGGGACATAGTTATTTTTTAAAATAAATAGAGACATTTTTTTTCTTACTTATGGAGGTGGGAATTCAAATATATATTTGAAATTTTTATTATTATTTGACTTAATGGAAGCAACTATTTTTTATTATTATTATTTCAATTAAATTATAAGTTTAGTCCTTAAATTTTAAAGTTTGTATTTATTTTGATCCATAAATTTTTAAAAGCGACTAATAAGTTCTCAAAAACTTTCAATTTCTAGTTTACTACGTCTCTTTAAAGTTTTCAATTTTGAGTGTTAAGAAGTCTTCGAAAGTTTTAAAATTTTAAAAAATTAATTAATCTATTAGATGTAAATTTAAAATTTATATCTTAATGAAATTCTACATTTTCAATTTTGTGTCTAGTAGATCCGTATATGTTTTAAAAAAAATTGAAAGCTCCTTGATTAAATCTATAATTTTGAAAATTTAAGGATCAAATATACATAAAAAAAAAAAAAAAATTCAGGGACTAAATTTATAATTTACTTTATTTTAGTTCAATTATTATAGAGTGAAGAATTAACTATTGAACTTTAAGATGATAATTAAATTCATTAAACTATACTCAATTTGATAAATATAAATTAAAAATGGAGGATTAAATTTGTTTTTTTTTTAAAAAAAAAAAATTGATGGGTTAAATTAATTAAGGAATTTAGAATATGGAAGGAAACTTGCCATCCCAGAAAGCAAGGAGAATAATATAATGTTACACTCAACTTGAGGAAGCAATGATGATCCCAAACATTCTCAAAATACATATAAATATTGTAACATTATTCTTTTATTATTGTTATAATAATTATTATTATTATGTTAACAATAATTCAAGTTTAACCTCATTCCACATGGTTTCTCCCATTAATTAAATTCTTGAAGTACTTTTGATCAAATATTATAATACTACTTTAGTTGTGTATTTTTTATTTTGATTTATTTTAGTTCATGTATTTTTAAAATATTCATTATGGTCCTTATATTTTCCATCTTTAGTTCATTTTGGTTCATGTACTTTCAAAATGTCATTTTAGTCCTTGAACTTCTAACTTTGGTTCATTTTGGTCTTTAAACTTTCAAAGTGTCATTTTAATACTTAAAAATGAAAATGAAAGGACTAAAATAGTCACTTTTTGAAAGTACAAGGACCAAAATGAACATTATAAAAGTACATAGACCAAAATGAACCAAAGTTGAAAGTATAGGAACCAAAATAAACATTTTGAAAGTATAGGGACCAAAGTGAACCAAAACAAAAAATTTAGGGCCCAAAGTAGTTTTTAAATCTATTATAGTATTAGAAATTAAAAATGTATTTTAAAAGGTTGAAATATTATTTTTATACTTAAACTTTCATCTTTATTTTCGAAAGGTTTATTTTAATTGCCTAGCTTTTATTAATTTTAGTCTCTATACTTTTACAATTATTATTTTGTTTCGTGCAATTATTTTAGTTCCTTTTCCATAGTTCTAATATAAATTATATACGTTATGATTGAAAAAAATGATATTAAAAAAAAAAAAAAGAATAAAAGTACCAAATTGGAAACTTATTACAAGTTAAAAGGATCAAACATTAAATAAAATTTGATCTTCCTCTTTTACCTTTTTTTCTCTTTGTCCCTTAATAAAGTTTTGATTCCTAAACATGTTTATGACAAATCGAATTAGGAATCAACAATAGAAATGAGATAGTTTGTTTTAATATAATATAGTCATAAATTAATAGTTCTTGATACCAAAATGACATTAAATTTAAATAAATATAAATTAAAGTGAGCATAACTCCGTAGTAATTAATATATACTATCTTTCTTGAAGTAAAATAAAATGAAGCTCAAAGTGTAGTAACCAAAGTCTAGTACTTTGACGTGTAACTCGTATACTTTGTGATGTAAATTTTACCAATCTAAGAATAACTCAATTAGTTTAAACATAAACTCTCGACCAAGAAGTTAGAGATTTGAATCTTCTAACCCCACGTATTGTGAAAAGAAAGGTAAGTAAACTTTAGAAATCAAAATAAAAACGAATAGAGTAAAAAGAAAAAGGAAAAAAAAAGATTTTTTTTTATAGTTTTTAGTACAACGACGGATCAGAGATCAATCCTCCAATCTCAAAAGAAAAAGTATATGTCTCAAAATCAAACTCTTAACCTCAAAGGAATAAGTTGCATGTAAATTATCGTTGAGCTAAACTTCCTTAGGATGATTTGATTCGATTTGAGGCCATATAATAAAAGGGCAATTCTAGAGCTATCAAGCCTAAAGTATTGGCAAGTATAATAAAATTTAGATATAGCTAGGAGTATATCAACTATAGAGTCTATTACTTATATATTTTGTTATATTAGTTGTTCTTTAAAAATGTCGTTATATAGTTAATTATTAGGGTTGTTTTCAAATATAGTAAAATGAGACAACTTATTTACAAATATAATAAAATTATTATCTATCCGCGACAGATACAAATAGACATTTGTTAGGTAACAGTGCCATCTATTAGTGACAGTGATAGACAGTAACATTTGTTTCATTTGAAAATATTTTTAACAATTTTATCATTTAAAATAATTAGCCTAATTATTATAATTAGCGTATAATAAATAATAGATAGAAGAAAAAGAAAGTATCAAATATACAAATAATATCATTTCTGGCTTTGCTGACAATTCTCATCAAAAGAGAAAGCGGCAAAAGCCGAGGGGCCATAGCCATAGCACAAACGATTCCCTTACCTTCCATTCCCACAAATTCTTCTTTTCTAATCTATGTTTTCTTCTCTTTCTTCTTCTTAATCCCATCTCCTTCATCTCTCTCTCCCTTTAATCTCTTTTTTTTCTTCATTTCAAATTACCCATCTCCAAAATCCGGTCTGGCAGCGATCAATTATGGTTTATCTCTTCGATTCCTCGTTTCAGGTATTGGGTTGATCTTAATTTTTCGTTTGATTTCAGAATCGGGTTTTGTCTTGGTTGTTACACTGGTTTTTTAGCTTGATTTTGTGTTTATGTTTTTCTACTTTTTCGAAGTATTGGTGTTTGTTGACCTTGTTAATTTTGTGTTTTTCGTCTAATCTGGCAGATATAATTGATTGGGATAGAAGCATACGAGAACGGAGAGAGAGATATGGGATTGACAATGGAAATGGGTTTTCGTGTTAGGAAATTTGTAGTCGTATCTATCAGAACTTGCTACAGATCAGTTCGTAATTATCCATTTCTTTTTGGCTTGCTGTGTTTTTTGATTCTTCTGTATAGATCATGTCCCTTTTTGTTTTCCCTTTTGGTGTCTGCATCCCCTGTTTTGATTTGCACGGCTGTTCTGCTTGGAACCCTTCTGAGTTTTGGGCAGCCTAATATACCTGAAATTGAAACGGAGGAGAAGCTTTCACGTGATGTAGCTTCTTTGAGATCTGGGATTTTGGACAATGCTACTGTTGTTGCTAAGGAGGATGATAGTTTTACTGTAGAGAGATTTGAAGGAAATGAAGTAGAAAATTCTTATGTGGAAAGGGGTTCTGAAGAAGAGAGGAAGACAAGCAAGCTTGATGAACATGCTGATTTTGTTGACTTTGTTCCGGTGATTCATGAGCGCAATCGTGAAATTCAGTTTGAGAAGGGCGGTGTTGAGGAGTTTGAGAAGGGCGGAGTTGAGGAGCTTGAGAAGGGTGAAGTTGAGAAGGCAGCAGCAGAGAAGGAATTCCAAAGTTCAGAGTTGGAGGAGAGGAGAGAAATTTTTGAAAGGGATTTGGATGTTAGAAGTTTGGCAACAGGTGATGAAAATGCTGTGGGGAACCAGCTTTTGGCTGCCCAAAGCATGAGAAATGAGATTCTTGAAGTAGAAGATCGTAACATCTCAATAGAACCTGTCCATAAAGGTGATCATCTGAACTTATCTCTCAATATTAAACATGATCATGATGAAAATGATTATGATTCTTCGGGTTCTGAGTCTGATAGAGCCGAAAGCTCCTCACCTGATGCCTCAATGGCTGATATCATACCTTTGCTGGATGAGTTGCACCCTCTCTTGGACTCAGAAACTCCACTACCTGCTCATAGGTCAAATGAAGAGTCAGATGCTTCTTCAGAACAGTCTCATAAAAGTGATGGTGAATGTGTGATGTCAGATGATGAGGCTGAAAATCAGGGAGAAGAAGGCGGTGTTGTTGAACATGATGAGGACGACGATGATGATGACGATGAGGGGATGCAGGAAGAGAAAGAGGATGAGAGCAAATCTGCTATCAAGTGGACTGAGGATGATCAAAAGAATCTCATGGACTTGGGAAGTTTAGAGCTAGAGAGGAATCAGCGTTTGGAAAATCTCATTGCAAGGAGAAGAGCAAGGAACAACCTGAGAATGTTGGCTGGGAAGAATTTGATAGACTTGGATGGTTTTGATCTTCCTGCTAACGTACCGCCCATATCTACAGCCAGACGTAACCCATTTGATCTCCCTTATGATTCATACAGTAATATGGGATTACCACCAATTCCTGGGTCTGCTCCATCCATTTTGTTGCCAAGACGTAATCCATTTGATCTCCCATATGACCCAAATGAAGAAAAACCAGACCTTAAGAGTGACGATTTTGAACAAGAATTTTTGCCACCTCAACAGAAAGATATGTTCCGAAGACATGAAAGTTTCAGTGTGGGCCCCTCAAACTTTGCAGTTCCCAAGCAAGAGCAGCAGAATATTAAATGGAAACCATATTTCATGCCTGAAAAAATAGCTGCTGAAGGAACAAGCTACTCCCCACTGGAGAGACAATTTAGTGAAGTCAGTGAATCAAAACTGAGTTCTGTTTCTGATACTGAATCAATGAGTTCTATTACAGATCAGGATGACAAGAAGCTTGATGAATCACAGTCTTTTCTGGAAACAACAGCAGTTTCCTATCTTGACCCCACAGCCAGTGGTATTGAGCATGGAAATGGGCCATGGGAGGATATAGGCTCTGAAGATTACGTAGAAGAAAACAGAGATGTGCATCATGAAGTGATTGAGATAACTTTGGGATCTATCGAGAGTCACTTTGAAAGCCAATCTGGATCATCTGAAATCAGAGCTACAGATACCCCAAGAGAGATTAATGCCAGTGAAATTCACTCCAAAAATGTATTAGTTGAAACAGATTTCAGCAGCAATTCCAGCTTGTCTTCATTATCAGAAGTAAATGAAATTCCATTTGAGGTCAAAACAGATGAGGTGAAACCAAGTAGCTATCAAACAGAGGAATCTGGCATCGATACTACCAGCAGATCAGTGTCGGCTGCCCTTGAAGAAGATGCAGACTTCAAGATTGCCAGTGAAGTGTTGGATGACAATCAGCATAAGGAGCCTGTTTACGACTCAAGCCCTTCAGCAGAAGGTAAGTTCTCTTTTTCACCTGTTTCTTCTGATGTGTATACAGAAATAACCAATATGGGCCCTGCCCTTTTTGCTGACACAATTGGCTCCTTTTCAGGTAAGGAATTTGAAGTTCATTCTGAAATAGAACAGGACGTCACTTCCAGTTTAAAACATATGCATGATGCCTCCTCAGAGTTATATATAGTTGATAAAAATGAACAAGAGTCGAGGGAAGTTTCAGAAGTTATTGTTCATGAGGTTACGAAGGTTGAGTCCCCCAAACATGACACCAATTATGATGCTCATAACTTATCTGTGGCCCCTGAACTTCTAGTTGAGCATGTTTCAATAGATTCTGGTCCGTCCTCGGACATTGCGCCAATAGAGAAAGGAATAGTTGGTGATGTTAAGGAAGATAAAGATCGGCTGACAAGTCACGAAGAGGATATTATTGATGGAGTTCACAAAATTGAAGATGACAATCTGGATTCCTCGCCTTCAAGTGATAGGATCTCTTCTCGGAGTCTGACTTTCACTGAACCAGAAGACCAACTATCTTCAGCTGGAAACCATGTTTCAGCAGATATTGGGTCACCTTCATACGCAAAACATGTGGAAATGCATGTAACATTAAATAATGAAGAAAATCCTGAACTTGAACAAACAAAAATCTATAGATCAAGTTCATTGGATAGCAATTCTGTGGAGGAAGTAATTTTGCAAACTCATGTAATTTCTCAATCTGATCAACCTACTACTTCTATATCAAATCTTGGTTCAGAAATCCCTGCTCAGAACGTCCATGACCTGGTTGGAATGACCGACTATGTGGCTACTTCTCATGACCATTTGACTACTGCCAATGCAACCATTCCTGGATCACAGGAACAAAAATGTCCTCCAATGGTGGAGGAGCAAGTCGAATTGATTTCATTGAGTTCGACATTTCCTTCTAAATTTGAACGAGTTGAGGAGCGGTCAATGAATGAGAAAGAAGTTAGGTCTGAACAAGATATTGTTGAGCCCTCAAGTGTCAAATCACACACAGATAGTGAAGCCCTGCAAAATCTAGATATTAAAATTGCTTCTTCAGGTTCTAGTACTTCTAATGTGACTCCTGAAGTTATTTCATCTATTACTGAATTAGAGCAGTCCTGGTCAGACAAGCCAATGGTTGAACCTGTTCTTATTAGTAACCGTGACGATGCTGAGGTAAGTGCTACTAGATTAGTGATCTTTTGCTTACTTTTTGTGTTGATGGTTCTCTTGCTATGACATCAATGATCTTGAAAAAAATCCAATTCTTGCTATTACATCTTGAAAAGATCCAATTCTTGCTATTACATCAATGATCTTGAAAAGATCCAATCTATACAATTTTTTATTTTATTTTATTTTATTTTAATTTATAAAATAATCCAACCTATAGAGTTACTCATGAATCATAATGTTGCTTTCATCATGGAATAGATGTTGGTTAAACTCACTAAATAATTATTACATTTGCCGTCGCCTGTGGATTATCCTATCTGCCTGGTCTTGTTTTCATGAGATCTAACATACCGCTGCTACTTTCCCTTTTAGCTGATCTGAGAATGATAATTCTTTTACCATGTTATTTAACGAATTGTTTGTGGCTTTATGAGAGAATAATATAATCATATTATGAATTAAGAATTTAGTGAAGTAAAATGATGATGTCAAGCTGATATTTTGCAGGAACCAGGTGCTTTATTGACAGATTCTGCTGCTGAAGTAATCTCTGAAAATACAACACCGAAAGTTCATCAAGACATTTCGCCTGCTCTATCTTCTGTAGAACCTGATTCCCCCTTATCTTCATCAGATCATGAATTCAGTTCACCCAATACTGGAAGGTATCCAAAAGATGGCATTGTTGATGCAATGGTATTTGAGGATCGTGAGGAGGTTTCAAAGCATTTGGACTATCTGGCAGAAGCATATGGATCTCATTTTTCAGAAAAAACGATTAGGGAAGAGGTAGATGAAATAGCAGATATTGATGAAGGATTGTTATTAGAATTGGACGAAGTTGGGGATTTCAGCGTCAAAGAAGTTGGGGAACTAGTTCTTGAAAAAAAGGTACTCCCAGAGGAAGCTCAAGAAAAGAGATTTGAATTGGGTTCTAATTCCAAATCGACAGAAGCTAAATCAGATATACCAATTCTTGAAGCAAGATCACTTGATGATATCAACTTGGTTTTTAGGCAACTCCATGAAGGAGTAGATGTGGAGGATGTCATTCTCCCCAATGCAATTGAAAGCCAAGTTAATGAAGACGCCAACCTCGAATCAAGTTCAAAGTTGAGGCTTGTGGAAGCGAGATCCCTGGGAGATATTCATCTTGCATTGTTGCAAGCATTGGAGGGTAATATTGATGAACTAGGTTCTAGTTCTGACGACTCAGAAACTAAATCGGATATACCAATGCTTGAAGCAAAATCACTTGATGATATCAACTTCGCTTTTAGGCAACTCCACGAAGGAGTAGACGTGGAGGATGTCATTCTTCCCAGTGCGGTTAATAGCCAAGTTATGGAAGAAGCCAAACCTGAAACAAGTTCAGAGTTGGAAGTCGTTGAAGCAAGATCTTTGGGAGATATCCATGTTGCTTTGATGCAACTCTCGGAGAATAACATAGATGAATCAGGTTCTAGTTCCAATCCCACTGAAACTAAATCAGATATACCAATTCTTGAAGCAAGATCACTTGATGATATCAACTTAGCTTTTAGGCAACTCCATGAAGGAGTAGATGTGGAGGATGTCATCCTTCCCAGTGCAATCGAAAGCCAGGTTAAAGAAGAAGCCAAAGCCGAAACAAGTTCAGATTTGGAAGTGGTTGAAGCAAAATCACTGGGAGATATTCATGTTGCCTTGATGCAAGCCTCAGAGAAAAACTTGAATGAACTTCCAACAAGTTCTGTGTCAAATGATCCATCAGAGGGATTAGAACCAGCTGGAGTGGATTCTATCATTGAGATTGCCTCATCTAACACGACCGATACCGATAAACCAGCAGTTACAGTTGATGAAAAGTCTGTAGATCCAAATGTTTCTGCTTCCAAAACCAAAGACAAGAAGACAAAGTCTGGAAAATCAGAATCAGGATCCAGCTCCAGCTCAAGCTCTAGTGATTCTGATTGAGATTGGCAAGTCTAAGAGGTAAAGGAGTTGAATCATGTGGAGTTTTCTTTTGGGGTTTCCTCTTCATTTCAAGATTTTTTAATATTCTTTTTGGGTTTGGTTTTCCAGTTTGGTTACCTTATTCTTTCTTTACAGTGCAATCTTTTGAAAAAAATGAGTTGTGGCTTGATTTCTTGTAATTGTGCAAGTTTCCAGGATCCCCATGCCCCCCTTAAGAGTTTGAAGTTTAAGGGAGAGCAGGTGGTTTTTTTTTTTTTTTTTTTTTTTTTTTTTTTTTTTTCTGTTTAAATCTGTATGTAAAAGTTTTGTTGTATTATTTGATGAATTGACAACTATTGCTTCAGATTTTGAAGATCCTATTTGAATTTGAGGTTTATCAAGTTTCCAGAGTTTCCATGTAAATTACAGAGATATCTTCACATTTTGGTTGAGTCTTGTGACAGTGGATTAAGTCTAAGCCATACTTTAGACCTACATCCCATTCATGATTTTTTGAGTTTTTGAGTTCTCAGACAAAAATTGTACTCTTCAAAATAAGGCCCATGACAATTGACATGGGAATTTTGGTCAATTTCTTTCACATTGTTACATTCTTATCTGAATTTGATCTTCAAAATATGCATACCTTTTAAGATCGATGATCGTCATTCTATCGACGAGAAGACTTGAATATCGATGATCGTCATTCTATCGACGAGAAGACTTGATTCAAGTTGAGTTCTTAAATCATACATATTTGAGTTCTTAGACAAAACTAATCTTAAATATTCAAAATATACATACCTTAAGACCAATGATTACCATTTTATCGGTCGATCTATTGGCAAGAGGATTCTAGTTGAGTTTTCGAATCATGTTCATATAGAACAAAACAATATTCTTTAGTAGTCTTATATTTGAGTTCTTAGACAAAACTAATCTACAAAAGAGGCATGTTTTAAGATTAATAATAATCCTTCTATAAGCAGATGATGCGAGTTAGTTCTTCAAGTGGAATTTTTAGTATTACGGGAGTATATCACTCTCTTTGTTTACATTAAAAATTTGTCTTCGTAAATATTATTGGACCTCATATCAATGTTAGTGGACTTCACTCTATTTTTTTAAAGCATGTTGACGTGACAAACCTAAATAGAGGTAGTATTGAAAATTTTCCATAATACTATGTTCTCCATTTGTCACATCATTGATTCAGCCGCATGAAGATGAGGATACTCGTTAGGAGGGGCCTCAAAGTCATGGCATGGTAACAATTAAAGCTGATTAAATTACCATAATCTCTTTATTTAACATTTTCTTATTTTACACAAAAGTTTGACCCAATATACTTTATCAGCTCTCTTTACCCTTAATATATATTTTTTAAAATATGAATGAGGAAGAAACTTTTTTTTGGACAATTTTACCTTGTGTAATTTTATAATGTCTAAATTGACCTTAAAAAGTAAAACAGTCAAACACTAATTACTCTCTCTCCTTCCAATTCCGGTCCCCCTTCTCTCTCTTCAAAATGCCTCCCACCCCACCCCTCTAAAATTCCAACTCTCTTTCGTTAATACTTTCATTACTTCTCTTTCTCTCTCTCATTCATCCATTCTCATTCTTTTCTTTAATCTTCCATCTCCCACTTATTCACATTTCTCATATCTCTCATTAACTTTTTCACTATCCCTTTTAACCCTTCAAATTAACCTCCCTCCCAAATCTTTTGGTATAAATATATCATTCTTTTCTTTCATTCATGCTCACAAAGTCACAACAAAAGGTCATGAATAACGCCCATTTATAGGGGCTACAAATGAAAATTAAGCCCAAGTTTCAGAACGAACGAATTTTAGCCTTTTGCTTATGTTATCACCATGTAAAATTACCACTTTAACCCCAAATGCATCATTCTTTCTTCTTCTCTGTTTTATAGCTTCTTCTTTTTTTTCCCTTTTTCCTGTGTTTCTTCTTCTTCTTTTTTTTTTTTTTTTTTTGCATTTCTTCTACAAACTTTTCTTTTCTTTTTGCATTTCTTCTTCCGTTTCTTGTTGGTTCTATGTCGTCGTCTTTTTCCATATTTTTCTGTGTTTTTTCTTCTTCTTCCTTTTTTTCTTGCGTTTTTCATCATATCCTCCTTTTTTTCCCGCATTTTTCTTCTTCTTTGTTCTGCATTTTTTTCTCTTCCTTATTCGTTCTACAATTTTTTTCTGAAGAAAAATTGCAGTTGTGTCTAATGAGGAACAAGAAGAAGGAGCGAGAAGCAAGAGGAAGGAGTGAGAAGCGAGAGAAATAATCCGAACAAAGGAAAAAAATCAAAGAAAAAATGCCAGTTGTGTCTAATGAGAAACAAAAATGAGCGAGAATCGAGAGGAAGAATCCAAACAAAAGAAAAAATTGAAAAAAAAAATTGCAGTTGTCTGATGAGAAACAAGAGGAAGGACCCAGAAGCGAGAGTCGGGTCCTCACATGCGTTTTGAAGTCAAATAGATATTTTCACATGTGGTTGACGTCAGCAAAATGCCTTTTTTCATTCATTCTTTAACCTTTGGCTAAATTTCAGTTGAGTCTCTAAAAAGAGGTCATTCGTACAAATTTCTTAAAAGGCCAAGAGGTGAAAAAAAAAGTCGCGCTATTCTCTTCTTCTAATTTTTATTTTTTATTGTGTTTATTTTTTTATGGCTATGCTTTTATATTGGAAGTAATTTATTAATCTATTTTTTTCTTCTTTCTCTTTGTTGTCCCACATATATTATTCTTATAGATGTTATAGTATGTATTTTTTATTATTATTTTTTTTTAATAGGAAAATGGAGATGGAGCCACTTACGACACAGCTCAATACTTCTTCAACTACAACAAAAATAAATGTCTTAACCTCTTTGTTAATTATTGGGGTTATAAATTTTATTTGTTTATTTTCATATAATATATTTTAAAATAGAAAATTTTAGAAAAATAATAGAAACTATTTACACATAATAGCAAAAAATTTAGATAGTTGTGATAGACGCTGATAGAAGTCTATCACTGATGGATGCTGATAGAAGTCTATCAATGTCTATGAGTGTTCTTTTTGCTATTTTTTATAAATAGTTTGACATTTTTTTCTATTTGTGAAAATTTCTCTTTTAAAATTTTAATTAAAAATCTATTTTATATTCTTATGGTTTGAAAAAAGTTATTATTTAGTTTTTATCCCTATAGTTTAGAGAAAATTAGAATTTTAGGAAGATTTTCGAGATGATGGCGGCATGCAATTGGGAGATTGTTGAGCATCCAAAACTTTTGGGTGAAGTTGGTATCGGCAATTTTCATTATCATAATATTTCTCTTATGGCTAAATGGATCTAACGTTTTATTATTGAGTCTGATGCTTTATGGAGACTTATTGTTGCCAAGTTTTATCTTAATTTGAGTGTTTGGCCAATTGTTGAGTCTTAGTTAGATGGTTGATTTGGATTTTGCTCGTACTTCTCATTGGCTTTGGCAATGGTTCTATATATATATATATTTTTTGGAGTGATGCATGGCTTAGTTGTGGTGTTCTTTCGACTATTTATTCTCGACTATATTGGCTTGCTTGTTTTCATAATGTCACTGTTGCCAGTTTGTGGAATGTTGAATCTGAAGCTTGTGATTTAGGCCTTCGTCGAAATCTTAATGAGTTGGAGACAATTGAATGGGTCATCTCATCTCAATTGTTGTCTACTGTTCGTTTCTGCTTATCTCTTAATTTTTGATATTGGACTCTCGAACACTCTTCGTTTTTTCCGTTAAGTCTCTATTGGCAGATTTGATGGCATAGTAGGATCATTTTCCTAAGAAGATTAAGATTTTCCTTTGGGAGCTTAGTCTTGGTGTTGTTAATATTGCAGATAGAATATAAGGTTGAATGCCTTATATGTCTATTTCTCCCTCTTGTTGGTCATAACATCCTTTCATCCCTTTTGGTTGGTCATTCATTTGATGGTTCTAAAAAGACGATTTGGTTGGTCATGCTGCATGCATTCTTTTGGTCTATTTGGGACAAACGTAACAATCGATTTTTCAGGGATTCAGTTTTCTCTTCTTTTGATCGCTTTATGGACTTGCTACTTCTATCTCCTTTTTATTGGTGCAAAACTAAGCACCCGTTTGCTCATTTTAGCCTATCTTACCTTGTTTCCAACGGAAAATTTATATTGTAATCACCTATAGGTGTGAGATTTTCCCCTATTACTTACATAATTGACTAAATTGTAACAATTGTATAAGTTGAGGGTCCAATTTGATTGAAAGTTTGAAGGTGTAATTACAACTACCATCATACACATTGATGCTTTGCTTTTGGTTGATGTGTTTTTTTCTTTTTTTTTTTAATCTTTTAGTTAGTGATTTGTTACATGATACCATGGGAGCTAAGTTTAGTTTAGTACTTAAATTGTTATCCTCACCAACTTTCAAACTCATGGCTTTCCTACTACAACAAATTGTTGTACTTGCTTCCCTTGCTCTCATTTCTCTGCTCCTATATAGCAATAAGGACTCCCAAGCACCTAAAGATTCGCAAGAGTACGCCTCATTTGGTACCGTTTTCGTTTTTCTTTGAAATTGGAAAAAGATCATTTCAATTTCCTCGAGCATCTTGTTGATCGTTTCGAGGTTGTTGCCTCCTCAATATTTACAAGCATATCTTTTTTGCAGGCAAGTAGACAACAAGTTCTCAATTTTTATACTTTAAAGCTCTATGTATATATTGGTCAATATACCTTGTTAATATGTTACTAGTTAAACAATTTTGTCCCTTTCTTTGTTATAAATTGTTGAAGTGAATTAGTTATTTTTGTATTTGTTAAAAGTTGTGTATATGAAATCTTATTTTATGCATGTATCAAGTTTTAAAATATCGTTGTTGATGAAAATATAGAGATCTTAATTTTACAAAAAATGTCGATAGAAATATCAATAAAATATCAGGTTAATGGATATTTAAAAAAAAATTACAAAAACAATTAAATTAAATTAGTAAATAAATATTTTATTATTTTTAAACAAGTTTAACCTATCTATTATTGATATTATATTTATATTAGTGACATTTTGTTACTTATTTTTTGTATTTAGTAGATTTGATATAATGAAAATATCAATTTACCTCTCATGTCAATGTCCAATTTCATAGAAACGTGAAAATATCAACATATCTAGTAGGTACAAGTGAAGGAGAAATATTATAAGTTTGCCAGTGCACAAACAAAAAAAATTATTATGTTATTTTTTCAATAAACAAACCATGACAACCATTGTCTATCACAAAAATAGACATTTAATATCACACAAACCCCTTTAATGTCCGCAATTGACCGACATCGTTGAACATGTTATTGAAGATATTCAATGACAGTCACCTTTAGTGACAAGCACATTCCAAATTATAAACTCAACAATACATACGACAAAAAAGCAAGCTACCCTATTCCAATTCATTACTTTTCTCATCAACAAGTAACCTGATTTGGGGAATACATCAACTTCAAAAAAAGAACAAAATTTCCAGAAGTTCAGAACCTTTTCCTTTCGGTTTGAATTTGAACAATAGATCCAAGAAAATGCATTGTCCTGTAACTGGAAAGCAAGCCTCCTGTTGAGATCAATCAACTGTCTTGGAATCGTTTCATAATGATAATGCTCATATCCATATAGCGTTGAGCACAGTTTGATAGACAGTTGGATTCACTAGAGCTGAATTTACTCCCTGGTGTACCAGTAATGCACTTGTCCCAACACACACTGGTAAGCTTAGCTACCATCTCAGCAACCATAGCTCTTTGCTTCTCTTCCTGTTTAACAAAATCACCAAATAATTTACCAATTGAGAGTCAAACAACAAAGCATCCCACTGTCTAAACTCTTGAGGGGGAGGGGTCAAATCCAGCAATGAGAAACGCTGGAGTTTGTGTGGTTGAAGAGTAGGCAACACAGATTTAGTATGGTCAACTAATTGCCACCTATGGTTGGTTGACAAATAAAATTCAACATCTTACATTAACTACAAACTTTAAAAAGACTCATAGCCTAAGAAGCATGGATATGAATACGGATACGAGAACGGACACGGTGACACGTCATTTCCTAAAAATTTAGGATACAGACATGTCAAAGACACGTTTATTAAAATATACATTTTTAAAAATATATATCATTTTTATACCGAAAGAAAATTCAAAGTATATGGACTGAAGCATTTATACGCCTAGAAAATTAGTTTGATACATTTACACTCAAAATTTATTATTATTCTCATATATGTGTCTTTTCAGTCTACTCAATATGTGTCCTATGCATGTCTAACACATTTGTTGCATTAACAAGTGTTGATACGTGTCCAACAAGTGTCAGAGTGTCTAAGTATCGGCACGAACACGCTAGTCAAACTAAAATGTCCATGCTTCTTAGCACATAGCTGTAACACCAAGGATCAGACGAACTCCAATCTTTCAAGTGATATATGAACCCTTGGAATTCCATAGCCTATTGTTACTTGCATGACTGATGAACTCATTAAATAGGTTTACCGAAGAAATGTTTTTTTTTCTGTTTTCAAGGAAAAGGGAAAAAACTCAGAGCATGTACTGTTTCCAGGATTGTATATATTGATATTCCAATATCCACACAGTAGTACAATCTATCAAGTGGCATCTATAAAGTCTTCACACCAAGTTCATACCTTCAAGGCTAAGAAGCACGGACACTTTAGTTTGGCTAGCGTGTCCATGTCCGACACGTGTCGGACACTTGGACATTCCGACACTTGTTGGACACATATCGGACACTTGTTAGTGCAACAAATGTGTTAGACATGCATTGAACACTTGTTGAGTAGACCAAAAAGACACATATGACGATAATAATAACCTTTGAGTGTGAAATACATCAAGTTAAGTCTTTTAAGCATATAAATGCATCAACCCATTTACTTTTAATTTTATTTTGGTATGAAAATAATATATATTTTCAAAAATGTATATTTTAGTAAACGTGTCATTGCCGTATCGTGTCCTAGATATTTAAAATATGGCATGTCGCCGTGTCCGTGTCGTATCGTATCCATATCTCGTATCCGTATCTGTGCTTCTTAGCTTCAAGGCTCATCTAGTTGCAAAGTAGGAAGTTGATATAAAATGTAAAAAAAATATATTTCTCCTATACTCAAGCTGCAGAAAGATGGAGAGCACATTTAACTCATTTCAGATTTGGAGACAAACTCAAATCTGTAGATATAATATGCTAATTTCAAGAATTTAATCTCTGGTGAGAAATGAGTTACGATGACATGATAAGGAAATAAATGGCAACGATAGGAGCTGGAGCATTTAATGTTTACTTCCAAGCTAAAGTTCCTACCCATGGTGAAGAATTGTAACTTTTCATGCATATAAAGGAACCTTTTCATCCAAGAGTCACTATGAATCTAAAAATCCAGATTAATCCACATCATTAATGAATTATGTACTAATTTAATTTCATGTAACTATATTTATGAAAGTAGTTGAAGGGGTGTTAGATGAATTTAGTCAATATAGGCGAAAGGTTGTGTCCTTTCATAGTGTCCTTTCAATTAGTATAAATACTGATGTATTTTTGTCATTTGAGGATAGACTTTGAATTTGGAATGAAATTTTTTTAGAGTTTAATCTCTCAAACTTTATGCTTTCTTTGTATTCTTGTGTTTAAGATGCATGTTTAGAACTTTTAATCTAGTTTGATCAATTAGATTGTGGAGAGTTCAAAATCTTGAAGTTAGGAACAAGTTTTCTTTCTTCTTGATCTTTGATCAAATTTTCAAGCCAAATCTATTTAGTTTTCTTGGGATTTCTTATCAATTAGTTACTGCGGGTTAAGTTTGTTATCATTGTGGGGATTCACCTTGAATAAAGGGAGTTCTCAAACGTGATTGAGGTAGTTCCCTTTTCATTTCTTAAGACTTGTCTTTAGACTGGCTCAATATAAACCTCTATTTCAAAGACTCTGCTCATTGCTTCTACAAAATAGTTTCTTGCAAACGTATTACGTCCTATTAGACACTAAATAGCAGAATAGTCAAGAAATAACCATAACTGATATCAATTTCACCATCCTAAACAGAGGATGCATATAAAGGTGATAAAAAGCAACCCAATAGGCAATAGCATATTCATCGTAAAGTAAAATTAGTAGTCGGATTTTTTTTTCAAAGACAAGAAATAATTAGACATTAAGATTCGAAGTCTTTTCTATGTTCGATCCCGCAAGAATCAGAGGCTAGGAGTGACAATAAAAAACCACGAAAATGGACTCACATTGATAAAATTCATCAGCTCTGGGGAGTTAAGAGACGAGGAATCCATGGAAACTTAGTAAGGTTGATGAGTTGCTCCCCAGCCGTGAGTAGTGACGGACTGCAAAACCCTAATGCCCTGTAAACGAGAAAATGAAAGAGAAAACGATGAGAAAGAAACATTTGAGTGTGATTGTGAGAGATAAACACATAAACAGAGAGATAAGCACATAAACACATCAAACATTCACCAACACATAAACTTCTTTTACGATGGATTTACAATGTTACATATCTTACACTGAAGAACAGCAAAGCCTGAGGCCCTGAATGTGAGAGAACAGAAATCGACGGACGTGTTAGACGGAAATCAACGGACTCACTGCCACTGCAAATCGGCGATCGACGGTGAGGAAAGTTCCAAACGGTGACGAGAAAGACGACGCGGGCTGAGGGAAGGGAAATAAAGCCAAAGGGAGGGAAAGGGCAAAGATGAAGAAACTGAGTTTTTTTTTTTTTTTTTTTTTTTTTTAATTACGTTAGAGCTACGAATATCCGAACCACATAGTCAATGGTCGCTAGCACATACTATAGAACTATTCTCATTGACATAAATTGAAAATTTTACACCCTATTTAATAATTATTTAGACATAATTTTGTAATCATTTTGTTTTTTTGTTATTCTTTTTAAAATTTTATTCTATAGTTTCACTTTCAAATTTATTCATTTGTTAACTACTTTTTACTAGTGGTTTAAAAAATCAAACAAAAAAAATTAACTTTTAAAAACTAATTCTTGTTTTTGAAATTTGGCAAAGAATTCAACTATTGTATAAATGCAAATCAATGTAAGAAATGAGGAGGAAATAGATTTAATTTTCAAAAACAAAAAACAAAATGATCACCAAACAGAGCCTTAATTTTTAATTTTTGAAAATTAAGCCTATAAACACTCATTCTACCTCTAAATTTATTGTTTTGTTATCTACTTTTTACCTATGTTTTAAAAAACCAAGTCAAACTTTGAAAACTAAAAAAGATAATTTTTAAAAACTTGTGTTTTGTTTTTGGAATATGACTAAGAATTCAACTCTTGTATTTGAAAAAGATGCAAACTGTTTATAAGAAAATGAGAGAAAATAGGCTTAATTTTCAAAAATAAAAAACTAAAAACCAAACGGTTACCAAACCGAGCCTTAATCTTTTAACTTATTGTAAATATACTTTTCACAAGAAGAAAAAACTTATTATAAATATATGTTAGGGGTGCAAGGAAAAACCGAAAAAAAAATACTTAAACCGACCGAAATCACTCTGTTGATTTGGGTTGAAATCGACTGGTTTGATGGTTTTGGGTTGAGAATATATAAAACTGATCTAGTTTGGGTTAGACAAAGAAACAAATTGGAAAATCGAACTGACTGATATAATATATATAATAATCGTCAATAATTTTTTCAAAAAGTGTTTTGCCAGGTCGGTGAGTAGGTGCCCTTTACTTGAGGTTGTGAGTTCAATATTGGGGGAGAATTTCCAAATAAATGATGTGTTGATTCCCTCTTTTCCGTCATTCCCTCTTGCACACACGTTCATTCGATAAATCGGGAACCAAGCCAACCAAATCATTGCTGGTTTGAGCGGTTCAAGTGGCATGGTTTCTGGTTTAGCACAGTTCAGTTTCAATTTTCTACATTTCCTCAACCTATTAATTTGAGAATAGAGTCGAACTAAATTGCTTACAACCCAAATATTTATGATGTTCAGGCCAATCAGGTCGGGTTAACCCGACCAAAATAATATATAACCCGAGATGTAACCAGAATAAAAAAATTTAAAAAAATCAATACAACCCCAACCAAAAAAAAATCTAACACAAGTTGGGTTGGGTAGTTAGAATCGTTTGAGTTATTGGGTCATTTGAATACCCTTTAAACCATGACAAACTAGTTTTATCAAGAATTTTGTTTCACCTTTAACAAAATAGCCTAGCTTTGAATTAGTTCCGTTGTAATTTGCATTACATGTTGGTAGATTACATATTATACACGATCATTTCACTCAAATTGGTCAGGAACTTAGAGTTGATCATCAGTGGTGGTATTTGCCAAAGTTGATCGCTTATAAGTGGTTGAGCAACGATGTTATTGGAGTGAGGTAGTGATTGTTGCTAGAGTTGGTCACTAATGGTAGCTAGCAAGTGGAGTCATTGGAAATATTGGAAGAATGGAGAGTTGGGTTGTGTTAGTAATAACCAATTCAACAACTGAAGTTGGTGGACCAAACATTGAGTTAGTAACAGCTACTGTTTGTGACCAACTCCAACAACAATCACCACCTCACTCCAACGATCACTGACGATCAACTATAGGTGAGTCAAACACCCTAAAATATTTTAGGGTCCTTTATATCGATAGGCTAATATAAGACTCATATTTTAGTAATAGCCAAATTTCACTATTTATTACAATAGTAGCCAACAAAGCCCAGTGATTTCACACTAAAGTTAAGTTTCATTTACTGTACTAAGTTGGTGATTATAATTAGTGGTAATTATAGTACGTGGGTTATAATAGTCTGTATTTGGGGTGCAAACTATTTTAGTCTGGTAGGAAATAGTAAACATGTAACAGAGATAGAAAGAGAGGATAAGTAGGAAATAGTAAACACTCTAACAAGGATTTGACATAGTAATACTGTAGTTAATTGGAGCATTGTAGCCCCAAATATGAAGTGAGCTATAATAGCCCACTCTACCTACTTAAAGTTGGGGTTCAAACAACCCTTAAATATATACTTGTTAAGGAATGTGAGTTCATTCCAAACTTTTAAATAATTAGAAATCCTAACCGACACATTCCTTATTTTCTCCATTTTGTCAAACACTCTCCACTACACTACAAGAAACTCTTGTCTAAACGAAAATATTCAAGACTATGGATGATGGAAGTGAGATGTATATATACACACACATACACACTTCTTGGAAGTCATATTTGCTCATTAACGATAAACAAGCTTCCATAAAATAAAATATAAAAATGAAAATTTGTTTTTTGGTTCTTAAGTTTTCAGTAAAGAGTTTGGTTTAGTCCTTTAGATTTTAGTGTACTTTTAGTCCGAAGTTTTGAAAAATAAATTTAAAAGATTGCTAAATTTGGATGAATATGTTTGAAAAGTCTATGGTGTTGTGTTTTTTTCCCAAAGTAATGATTTGTTTAAATGTTGACATGACATCTGAAATTGAAAGATTACGGAATTGACTTGATCTTCAACAAGGAATCGACTATAAATAAGTTCAACACTAGTGTTTCCAAATCATCATTGTCAATATTGAGCTCTAGTGAAAATAAATGGCTAAAAAGGATTGCTCCCTCATTGCAATGTCATGTAATTCTTCATCATCATTGGATCAGCCTGAGTTGGCCCGACTATAAAAAGGGAAGACCTAAGCCCATCGTGCCTAACACATCATTTGGTCTTGGACTAAATTGACCAAACATTCAATAGCTAAGCATATGACTCAGTTTTTGGGCTTAACTTGTTTGATCAAAGTTTGAGTCTGTCCATTAGATTGACCTATTAAATATAAATTTTTAATTTTTAAAATTTAGATTCTCAATCCAATGATTAGTTCAATGGAGTTGAGTCGATCAAACTTTAACTTTGAGTTGAGTTTAAGTGGGGAACGAGAGTGACCTAAGATAAGGAGAGAATAGGAAGAGAAGTAGAAAGAAATGAAAGAGAGAGCAAAGAGAAGATAAAGGATGGGAGGTGA
Organism: Lagenaria siceraria; assembly: GCA_002890555.2. Lineage (NCBI taxonomy): Eukaryota > Viridiplantae > Streptophyta > Magnoliopsida > Cucurbitales > Cucurbitaceae > Lagenaria > Lagenaria siceraria. Next base: position 15,056,689 of record CM016485.1, read on the forward strand.
AGGAGAGAGCTAATTTTTATTTTTTTTTAAATTTCAAATGTCAAAACAACATTAACAAAATCACACTGTCATTATAGTAAATGGAAACGCAACACTAAAGATCTTTTAAAGCTATATTTCAAAATTTAAAGACCATTTAAACAAATTTGAGATCAAAAAGATATTTTTTTAAAAAAAAAAAATCATTGTGCCAAATCGTTGAGAGTAGGATTACGAATATAAGAAGTAAAGATATGGTAACTGAGTTACATTTGTAGTTGACAAGGAGGAAACCTTAGTCTGAACCACAATGTAGCAAATCACTAATGGAATCAACAAAAAGGTTTAACCTTATTAGCATAACTAGTCTTTCCTGTGTTAAGAGATTCTAAACTATGAGGGAATCTATTTCTACCCAGAGAGAAAAGATGGTAGCTTAAAGAAGTTTAGAAACTCCTTCATGGAGAGTTATAGCCTTAGCAAGTTCAATAGAACCAACCAAAAATTTGTGACATTCCATAAAAAGCATTGTATGATCATCACTAGAATCACGAACAATAGCCTCAAAACCTACATTATTATCAATGATAGCCACATCTGCATTCACCTTGAAGGAACCGGAGGGAGGAAGGGCCCACCTAGAGACATTCTCAGTGATGTATGCACTAGTAGACTGGGGGAAGAGATCCTCGTATTTCGGGTAATCAACTTGATATTCATTAATTTCACCAAGTTCAAAGCCTATGTACAGGATCTACAAAATAATTAGAAAGACTAGCTAAAGAGCTGAGGCAATAAGAGAGAAGACTCTTATTTCCACCTGATTTAAAATTAAACTTAAAAGCCCTACAAAAAATGAAGCAAAACCAAGATTAACACAAGTAAAAAAATAAGTTTAGAACTAGGAAAAAAAGTTTAGAACTAGGAAACTGAAGAGAACACATATATTTACTTTTCTTACACAACTACAAAACATGGACGATAGATTTGAGGACCCAAATGACATTCTCTAAGATCGACAATAGATCATTCAATGATGATATTGCATGTTGGGAAGGATTTAGGCATGCTTGGGAAAGAGAATTTTTTTACTTCAACGGAATAGACTAGACCCCAAAAATTTCCAAAACTTATCCATTTCTCAATCCTTGTACACATTCTTAAACCCTAAACTCTAAACCCTAATTTTAAAATGGCTAAAATCAATTTTTTCATTTTCAAAATCACAGTAAAATATGTTTTTAATCATTCAAAACTAATATTGATGATTGAAAATTGCATTTAGAAGTGTAAAATTGAAAATTAAATTAATTTTGAGTGATTAAAATGTGTTTTTGAGTGATTTAAAAAATGACAAAAATAATTTTAACGATTTTAAAATCACTCCCAAACATAAATCAATTAAATTTGGTACTTTCTTAAAATGCAGCCCCAACATCCATTGGTCAAAGTCTAATTAGTTTCAACAAAGTAGTTAGGCAGCCGTTAGTTTGCTATTTGTGTACCTCATGGATGTATTAGAATATTTTATTAGAGTAAATAAAATCCCCTTCTTCTCCCATGACACGTGTTATGGTGTCGGAACCTCATATTATCTAATACTTTTTTATTAATATGCTAAATATAAAGTGTTTTTTTATTAATATGCTAAATATAAAGTGTAACAACTATATCACTAATATATATATTAGTGGCGGATTTTGTGATATATTATTTTTTTTATATCCATAAGGACGGAAGGCCACCATGAATTGAACCCACAACCCCTTAGCCTTTTGACTTTTTTTTTTTTGGATATTCTCACTACCACTAGGCCAACCCATGACCGTTGTAATTGTGATATATTATTCATTTGTTTTATAGATAATATTAATTAGTAATTGATCTAATTGATAAAATTTGAATTTTATATCATTCTATGTTTAGTAGATACATGAATTTAAAACAACATAGCTTAACTAAGTCATTAACCTATTAGATACAAAATTAAAAATTTTAGGGATCTATCGAATACAAAATTGAAAGTTTAAAAATCTATTAGACACTTTCTTATGCCTAAGAACTTAATAGACATAAAATTGAAAATTTAATAGTCTATTAGACAATTTTTAAAGTTCGTAAATTCATCTGAGACGAACTTAAAAGTTTAAAGATTTAAAATCAACTTAAAAAAATATGAAAAATTATTATAAATAGAAAAAATATCAAACTATTTATAAATATAAAAAATTTTCACTGTCTATTAAATAGAAGTCTATTTTGGTCTATCGCAATCTATCACTGATAGACAATGAAATTTTTCTATATTGGTAAATAGTTTGACTCATTTTTCTATATTTGAAAACAAGAAGCTTCCTGAATTAAAATAAATTTAATATTTTGGGAAAATAAATTACATAAATGAACAAAAATATAAAATAAATATAAGATAAATTTCTCATCTTTGGATCTGTGGCGCAATGGTAGTGTGTCTGACTCCAGATCTCAAGGTTGCGTGTTGGTTTCATGTTGGAAATCCCTCTAAATAAAATATTTTGTGAAATTACATTTTTGCCCTCTTTGGTGATTTTAATGTTTTTAAAAACTCAAATTTCCATTTATTTTATCCCTTTCTGTTTGGCTCCACCACCCAACCACGCCTCCATGTTTCGTAGTATATTTTCAAGGGGTTTCCCTCAATTGGGTTCTCATCCTCTAAAATTTTCAATTTTCTTAATTTATTAAAAATTTCCAAGTTTTGTTTTTTATTTTAATTTTTTTTTATTAAACTAACGTGTTAGATTTATGTTGTTGAACCTTTTCTCTCTGATCTCACTGTTCTCTTAGCAATTAAATTTTGCGTGTCCTGACTTCTGAGTCTCGTGCCTTCTCTAGCTTGATTTGACATGATGTCGAATAGAAAGAGGAAGTGAATGTTATCATCTGCAGGTCCAATTATATTTATCTCAGTTTGCTGATTCTTCTGGGTCTGGGGTTCATGCTACTACTTCTGAGTTGGATCTTGGTGCTTGACTTTGTTTTTCTTTCTTTCTTTCTTTCTTTCTCTCTTTTTTTTTTTTTTTTGTTTGTTTGCAATCCAAAGGGGAGATTATTGTTGTATTCAGTTTTTTTGTTTGGTTGGTTTGTTGAATTGATTTGTTTTTATGCGCTTTTGTGGCTTCTGGATGCTTGTTTTTTTTATTAGCTAAGTGTGATTTCTTCCGCTATTTTTATTTTTTTTTTGCTAAAGTTTTATTATATGGTCCATTTGTGGTTTTCCTAAAAAAATTCTTTACCCAAATGGGGAGTTTGTTATTGTAGTGTTGGTTGGCTAATTTTTCTCATCAATCAATATGTTCTTCTAAATGTCAAACATATTGTTTATGGCAAAGTTGTTGTTTGGAAAATTTCATTCCTTATTTGTTGCGTATTTTCTATATCGTTTTCCTTGTTGTCACCTTTGTGATTATTTTACCTTCTAAACTTTTCCTAAAAAGAGTTTTGTTATATAGATTTCTTTCTTTTATCATAATGCCAAAAAAAGACATCAAGGTAAATGTGGTTGATAATCTCCCATCATCCGAATAGAAAACCTCCTCAATCAAAGGTTGGTTTCAATTCCCATCACAAATAAAGATATTTACGATTGGAACAGATTGAGGTCTAGGAAGAGATAAGAGTTTAAAAGTGGTTGCTCTAGAAATCTACTGGTCATAGTAGATATAAATAGATCTCTCATCCCTGACTATCCTCACCCGCCTTTGATTGCAAGCTTCCTATTCCATAGGATACTTCGCCAAGTAATTTAAACCTACATAAAGAAAAGAAGAGGTAGGAAAATACATAGCATTAAGTTTTTGCACCACAACGGATTGATCTCACTTCAAAATGCGCATTGTGTATGTAGCCAACAAAGCTTAGTTAAAAAGATGGATATCACAAAAATCCATCCCACTTTTTTCTTTGGGTATGTCATATTAGTAGATACATGAATTTAAAACAACATAGGTTGAATAAGTCATTGACCTATTACATACAAAATTAAAAATTTTAGGGATCTATCGAATACAAAATTGAACGTTTAAGGATCCGTTAGACATTTTTTCAAAGCTTACGAACTTAATAAACATAAAACTAAAAATTTAATAATCTATTAGATAATTTTTTAAATTTATAGATTCATTTTGAGAAAATCTTAAAAGTTTAAAGATTTAAAATAAACTTAAAAGATTAGAGACTAAATTTTTATAAAAAAAAATAACCACTATTGAAAATCTTCAAATTGGGAAATACAGTATGTTATAGGAGAATGTTTTAAAATAAAAAAAAAAATAAGAGAAACTATTTATACAAAATAACAAAATTTTTATATGGTTGTGATAGACGCTGATAGAAGTCTATCAAAATCTATCAGTAATAGAAATTATAGAAATTTATTAATGTCTATTAGTATTTTTTTGCTATTTCTGTGAACTTGACATTTTTTCTATTTGTAAAAATGTTCAACTATTCAATAAACTTCCTAAAATTTCTAAAAAATGAAAGAAAGAAAGAATAAATAGTTTCCTGAATTAAAATAGATTTAATATTTTGGAAAAATAAATTACATAAAGACACAGCAATGTATAACTACATCATCTTTGGATCCGTGACGCAATGGTAGCGCGTCTGACTACAGATTTGCATGTTGGATTCACGTCATCCCTCTAAATAATACATTTTGTGAAATTACATTTTTAGCATCTTGAGTGATTTTAATGTTTTTAATTTCCATTTCTTTTGTCCCCTGTCCGTTTGGCTCCACCACCCAACCGCGCCTCCATGTTTCGTAGTATATTTTCAAGGGTTTCTCTCTCAATTTGGTTCTCATCATTTAAATTTTTTTATTTTCTTGTTAATTTATTAAAAAATTTCAAGTTTTGTTTTTTATTTTTATTTTTTTTTATAAAACAAACGTGTTAGATTTATGTCGTTGAACCTTTTTCTCCCTAATCTCATTGTTGGAGACTCTTGTCTGATTATCTCTCCTCCTCGTTGAACCTTTTTCTCCCTAACTTCTGAGTCGTGTGCCCTCTTTGGTCTGATTCAACATGATGTCCAATAGAAAAAGGAAGTGGGTACTATCTATCAGCAGGTTCAATTATCTTTAACTTAGTCTGCTGGTTCTTCTGGTTTGGAGTTCATGCTACTACTTCTGAGCTGAGTCTCAGTGCTTGACTTTGTTTTTCTTTTTCTTTCTTTTTTTTCTTTTTTTGCAATCCAAGGGGAGTGATTAATGTTGTGTTCAATTTTTTTTGTATGGTTGACTTGTTGAATTGGGTTGTTTTTAATGTGCTTTGTGGCTTTTGGATGCTTGTTTTTGTGACTAGCTAAGTGTGTGGTTTATTCTACTGTTTTTTTTTTTAAGTTTTATTTTATGATTAGTTTGTGGTTTTCCTAAAAAAAATTGTTTAGCCAAATGGAGAGTTTGTTATTGTAGTGTTGGTTGGCTAGTTTTTCCATCAAGTAATATGTTCTAAATGTCAAACATATTGTCTGTGGCGAAGTTGTTTCAAGTGTGAAAAATTTCCTTCCTTATTTGTTGCGGATTTTTTATATCATTTTCCTTGTTGCCACCTTTGTGATTATTTTACCTTCCGAACTTTTTCTAAAAAGGGCTTTGTTATATAGATTTTTTTTTTATCATAATGCTAAAAGAAGACATCAAGGGAAATGATAATCTAACATCATCCGAATAGAAAACCTCCTCAATCAAAGGTTGGTTTCAATTCCCATCACAAATAAAATTATTTACAATTGGAACAGACAGAGGTCTGGAAAGAGATAAGATATGTATGATATTTTTTAATGTCTTTCTAGGTGTTATCTTCTATCTATCTTGTAAGTATGATATGAACTGCCCAAGGCATCAAATTATTATTTAATAATTTTGATGTAATTTAATAATTTCTAAATTTATCGTTGTTGATGACATTTTAAGTAGGGTTATTTTAGACATTTTACTATGAATTATGATAAGTCATTAGAGTTTTATTGAGAGGCTATTTAAAGTCTTGCCTTTAAGTTGTTGAGAACAGTTTTGATGTTTTTAGAACTTTAGGGTTTTCTTGAATGAGAATTCTCTAGTAGATGACAGAATTTCATCACCCGCCGCTTTGCAATTCTTGAATCAGGGTTGCATGCCAAGAACATTCCGGTAAGTCTGATCATATTGCTTGTGGAGTGTTCGAACTTGGAGTAAGGAACTAGTTCTCCTTATCTCTTGGTCTTCGATCAAAAGGTAATCCAATTCTAGTCTTTTCCTTTTGATTGACGTCAACTGATTTGGGGGTTTTGGGATTTGTTGTTAGGGGTTCAATAATTGGGTTCCTAATTTTCAAATTGTTACGGTTTTCATATCAAAGTATCTTGCAAGTATAGAGTGGGAATATATATTTTAGGTTATTCAAATTGGAAATACACAAGTATATAACTTTTGATGTCTTTCTAGGTGACCTTTCATCTTGCAAGTATCTCGCAACAAAACAATTCTAAACCCTTACCTCTAGTTTCATTGTGATACATTTAAATACATAGTTTAGGTGATTTAGAGCGGGAATACACAAGTATGGAATTTTTAATATTTTTCTTCTAGGTGACCTTTTATCTTGCACTTATATTGCAAGTATCTTGTGGCAAAAAAAAAAAGTTTAAACTCTTACCCCCTTTCTCATTGTGACACATTTTGATACATATTTTAGGTGATTTAGTAGAGTGATCGAGAATACATAGGTATGAAACTTTTGATATCTTTCTTCTAGGTGATCTTTTATCTTGCACTTATCTTGCAAGTATCTCGCAAATAAAAAGAAATAAATAACTCTTACCTCTAGTTGCATTGTAACACGTTTAGATACATAATTTAGGAGATTTAAGAGTGAGATTACACACAACAAACAATACGACAAACATTCAGTGCTTTTCATTACAAACATTCAATGTATTTCATACACCTCCAACAAGAATGAAAATAATTAAAGTGTTCGATATCAAATATTTTCTATTAATCCTTGTACGATTGACTTCTTAGTTTATGAGAATATTACAGTAGGTAAATATTTACACACAAAATAATTTGTGTGAATGTTATAATTCTTTTTTTTATGAGAATATTAAAGTATATAAATGTATTTTCTTTTTTCATGATTTGTTTCATAATAGATTTAGAAATTAGATCTCAATTTAAACCATTGTAATTTTACCAAATACAAAAGTATTAAATTTTTCATTAAATTACAAGTTAGTCTTCAAATTTTTGGATTTGTATATGTTTGGTCCTTCAACTTTTTAATGTGTCTACTAGGTCTTTGAACTTTAGATTTTGTGACTAATAGATCTCTAACTTTTAATATAGTATTTAATAGATTAGTGATATCTTTTTCATTTTTTTTAATAGATAATATTAATTAGTTATTGATCTAATTAATAAAATTTGAATTTTATATCATTCTATGTTTAGTACATACATGAATTTAAAACAACATAGGTTGAATAAGTCATTGATCTATTACATACAAAATTAAAAATTTTAGGGATTTGTCGAATACAAAATTGAAAGTTTAAGGATCCATTATACGCTTTTTTAAAGTTTACGAATTTAATAGACATAAAATTCAAAATTTAATAGTTTATTAGATCATTTTTAAAGTTCATAGATTCGTTTGAGATAATCTTAAAAGTTTAAAGATTTAAAATAAACTTAAAACATTAGGAACTAAATTTTTATTTTAAGAAAAATTACTACTATTGAAAATCTTCGGATTGGGAAATGAAAACATAGAAAATAAACTATTCAATAAACTTCCTAAAATTTCTAAAATAAAAAGAAATAAAAAGAAAGAAAGAAAGAAAGAAGATGCTTCCTGAATTAAAATAAATTTAATATTTTGGGAAAATAAATTAATAAATGAACAGAAATATAAAATAAATTTAAGACAGATTTTTCATCTTTGGATCCGTGGCGCAATGGTAGCGCGTCTGACTCCAGATCAGAAGGTTGCGTGGTCGATTCACATCGGGTTCAAATCCTTTCAAATTAAAATATTTTGTGAAATTACATTTTTGCCCTCTTTATTGATTTTAATTTTTTAAAAACTCAAATTTCCATTTCTTTTGTCCCTTTTCTGTTTGGCTCCACCACCCAACTGCGCCTCCATGTTTCGTAGTATATTTTCAAGGGATTTCTCTCAATTTGGTTCTCATCCTTTAAATTTTAAAAATTTTCAAGTTTTGTTTTTTATTTTTGTTTTGCTTTTTACTTTTGTTTTTTTTATAAAACAAACGTGTTAGATTTATGTCGTTGAACTTTTTCTCTCTAATCTTATATTGGAGACTCTTATCTGATTATCTCTCCTCTTCTTGGCAATTGAATTTTGCGTGTCTTGATTTCTGAGTCTCGTGACCTCTCTAGTCTAATTCGACATGATGTCGAATAGAAAGAGAAAGTAGATATTATCTTTTAGCAAGTTCAATTATCTTTATTTTAGTTTGCTAGTTCTTTTGGGTCTGGGGTTCATGCTCCTACTTTTGAGCTGGGTCCCAATGCTTGACTTTGTTTTTTTTCTTTTTTTTTTTCTTTTTGCAATCCAAGGGGGAGATTAACGTTGTGTTTTTTTTTTTTTTTTTTGGTTAGCTTGTTGAATTGGGTTGTTTTTACTATGCTTTTGTGGCTTCTGGATGCTTGTTTTTGTGACTAGCTAAGTGTGGTTTGTTCCACTGTGTTTTTGTTTTTTTGTTGAAGTTTTATTATATGGTCCGTTTGTGGTTTTCCTAAAAAAAAAATCTTTAGCCAAATGGAGAGTTTGTTATTGTAGTGCTGGTTGGCTAGTTTTTCTCATCAAGCAATATGTTCTTCTAAATGTCAAACATATTGTTTTTTTGGCGAAGTTGTTTCAAATCTGGAAAATTTCCTTCCTTATTTGTTGCAGATTTTCCATATCATTTTCCTTGTTGCCACCCTTGTGATTATTTTATATTCCTAACTTTCCTAAAAAGGGTTTTGATATATAAATTTCTTTTTATCATAATGCCAAAAGAAGACATCAAGGGGAATGCAGTTGATATTCTCATATCATCCCAATAAAAAACCTCCTCAATCAAAGGTTGGTAGAGATCAAGAAAGAGATAAGAGTTTTAAAGTAGTTGCTCTAGAAGTTCATTGGTCATAGAAGATATAAATAGATCTCCCATCGCTAACTCTTCATCAGCTGCCTTTGATTGCAAGGTTGCTATTCCATAGGATATTTCGCCAAGTATAAGAGGGATGTCAATTCAAACCTACATAAAGAAAAGAAGAGGTAGGAAAATACATAGCCTTAAGTTTGTGCACCACAAGGGATTGATCTCACTTCAAAATATGCCTTGTGTGTTTAGCCAACAAAACTTGGTTAAAAAGATGGATAACACAGAAGTCCATTCCATTTTTTTTTCTTTGGGCATGTCATACTATAAATTTGGCAAGAACTAATACGCTCATGTTTCCTAAAGTTGTTAATTAACATCGATAGATTCAATATTTGTTTGAGTAGCATTCAAATAATATATATGGGGAATCTATTCGAACTAACATGAGGAATCTGCCTTGAACATACAGATATTCAATACAGTTTTTTTTTTTTATTAAAAAATACTTTTGATTGTGTTAATCTCATTAAAATATTTTTGAGTTAAAATGAAAAATCTAATAGATTGAAATCTTAGTGAAAGATACTAATATGTAGAGGAGATATGGAAGAGATTGGAGATTGGTTGAAAAGATGAGAGATGTGAAAGTTATTTCCCTCATCAAAGGAATTGAAGGTGAAGAAGGAAGGTCCATACATGATTTCTTCCCTCATCTTCCAAGAATTGGGGATCATTTGTTGTGTTCCTATGGGGGCAAACATAGCAAACATTGTGACACATTTAGATAACATATTTTAGGTGATTTTAGATTGGAAAAAACAAGGTATTAATGCCTCGTTTGATAACTTTCCTATTTTCTGTTTTCTATTTTCTGTTTTTCGATTTTTTAGAACAAGAAATAGGAATATGTTTGATAACTATTCTTATTTCCTGTTTCTTGAAAAAAAAAATAGAAACAGAAACTTGTTTGATAATTATTTTTTGTTTCTTGTTTTTTTTCCTTGTAACAATATAATATAAAAAAAATAAGATATGTCATACATTAAACGTCGAAAAAGATGTTATCAAAAGTTTATGTCATCTAATACAAGTAAGTCTCGATGACAACTAAATATAATAACAAATTTGTATCATATCCTTATTGGGGCTATCATATCTAACTAGAGTCATTTGTCTTAAATTATGTCCAGTCAAATTCAACTTAATTATATTATTATATAAATGTCGTGGTTGTAAAATATTAAAGTCAAGCTAAATGAATGTCTTGGTCAGCAAAATTAAAAATGTCTATCTTGGGAGTTGAACACTCAATTAACATATGAAAAGATAGAATGGTTATGCATGACTACCAGCCAAAGATAAGTTTTAATAAATAAGAGAGATAATATTATATAAAATAGAAATAGAACAGGGAGAAACTACTTGTGTAGTTTCTCAAATTTGGTCCAATTTTCAGAAATGTTCCTCAAATTCTAGAAACAAGAAACGAGAACAGTTATCAAACAAGTCAGTTTCTTAAAAAATGAGAAATAGAAACAGGAAAAAGGAAACAGGAACGCTATCAAATGGGCCCTTAACTCCCACCTCAAATATAATTCTCCTCAATTGAAAATTAATTAACAAATAGGGTTCTTTTCAAATATAGAAAAATGAGTCAAACTATTTACAAATATAGAAAAATGTTACCATCTATCACTGATAGACCGCGATAGAATTCTATCCCTTTCTATCGCTCAAGCGATAGAATTTATTTGCTTGAGCGATAGAATTATATCGCGGTCTATCACATATAGACAGTGAAATTTTTCTATATTTGTAAATAGTCTGATATTTTTTCTGTTTATAATAATTTCCCTAACAAATAAACCATAAAAAATTATATTTGCATGACAAAATTATTACCAAATTAATAGTGAAAAAACTTATAATGAAAAGGTAAAATAGACAAAAAAAAAAAAAGAAAAAAAGAAAAAAGAAAAAAAATTCTCCACATAGCATAGATTTAGATATTAAAGGGTAAAATAGACACACAAAAATTCCTCCATAGTCTACTTTTATATATATATATAGATTTAGATTTATATAAAGATGAAGTGTTTTTCTTAAATTATGTGTTTTTCTAAATTAAAATTTGAATCATGGTTTTATTTTTTAAAAATTATGCATTTTTTAAATTTTAATTTAAATACTAATTTTCAAAATATAAAATTTTGAATAAATAAACAATTTAAATTCCTATAACATATTACTTAGACTCCATTTGGTAACTATTTGATTTTTAGTTTTTGAAAATTAAACCTATAATCACCTCTTAAATTTCTTGGTTTGTTATACTTTTTACTCATGTTTTCAAAAACCAAGTCAAATTTTGAAAACTAAAAAATGTAGACCATGTTAGGTAACCATTTCGTTTTTGTTTTTAGTTTTTAAAATTAAGACTACAAACACCCTTCTCACCCTAAATTTCTTGTTTTCTTATCTACTTTTTATCCATAGTTTCAAAAGCCAGTCTAAATTTTGAAAACTAAAAAAAGTAATTTTTAAAAACTTGTTTTTATTTTTAGAATTTTGCTAAAAATCTAACTCTTGTAATCAAGAAAGATGTAAACCATGGTAAGAAAATATGAGGAAATAGGCTTAATTTTTAAAAACCAAAAACAAAATAACGAAATAGTTACCAAATAGAGCCAGTTTTTATTTTTGGAATTTGGCTAAGAAATCAACTTTCTACTTAAAAAGATGCAAATCATGATAAAAAAAAAGTGAGAGGAAATAGACTTAATTTTCAAAAACTAAAAACCAAAAACCAAATAGTCATCAAACGAGTCTTAAGTTACCACATTTAAATTAATAATAAATATAAATTTTCATTGCTATTGATTTTTATTACGAATGAATCAAATTTTCATGGTGTAAATGTGGCCAAATTCAATATTCATCTCAAATCTATTTTACCCCTATTTTTAGCAATGAGGCAGCAAGAAGAATTGCAAGAAGAACCTAAGTTCTTGTTTGGTCCATCCAAAAAGAATGGAGGAGCAAACACTTGTTTGGTTGCCAAGAAACAATCAAACCACAACCAATCCCAAAAAAGTAAACGAAATACAGACAAATTTCAGTTGGGTCAACCGGAAAACGATTGGATTTGGAAACCCATTTCAGTTTCCGACGACTTCCCGAGGAAATTGGAAGTTCTCAGGTCAGTCTAGCAGCTCAATATTTCTATACCTAATTCTCAAGTGGGTCTGGGAATAAGAAGAAGAAGATGTTTTCTTGTTTTTTTTTTCCATTTGATCATGATTTCTTGAAAATGGGACAGCCTAGAATTTTACATGGTTGCCTATTATCAAATTTGTTCCTTCTAACCATTGATTATTAGATTATTGTAAATTCCCAAATTCCAATCACATCATATTTCTACTGTTTATTTGATTGATATTCAAAGGATCAAGCCTTTCCAATTCTATGAACCCTATTAAATTTCTGTATTCAACTGCTTGAGAGAATAGGAACCATGACTTTCGGGTGGAATTGGTTATATCTTCATGTAACCTAATAATTTTCCCACCAACCCTTTAATCTCTCTCTGTAGATTATTGAACTGGACAACTAACCCATGTGTTCATCTTATGAAGACTTTGGCCTGAGGTCGAGGTTATGGAGTTTGGACCAGGCGAAGAGACTCGTTCTGGGACCAAGTGGACTATGATTCACCACCAATCTTGGGTGCTGTGGGTCTCCATGGTTAGATTTCATTACTTTCCCTGTGTTCTGAAATGATACTGTCATTTTGATTCTTTGATATTTTTCAAGTTTCTGCTGTATCCGTATGAACACAAATCAAAATGTTGTGGTAATAATAAAGAATAAAGCAATAATGATTCTCTTTGGTCATATTCATTTCAAGTTCTTTACCATATTTCAATGCTTTTACTTTTCTCCTCCTCCTATCTATCTACCCTTTGATTTTTTATTTTTTATTTTTACACAAGCATAACTTGGAGTAAACCTTGTCCCTTTTTCATTAACGAAAAACCTACGAGTTTCTTGTTTTCTCCTATATTTAAATGAAACTTGTTGTCCTCTATCTCATCTCCAGGAGCCGCCTCCTTTTGAACCTGTCATAACCTGTGAAACTTCGTTAGCTTCTGAAAGAAAGACCCACCTTTTTCCTTTTTCCTTTCTTCTTGCTAATGCTATTTAAGGTTTTAAAACTGTTCCCCTCTCTGGATTTTTTTTTTTTTTTTTTTTTTGGCTTTTTCCCCTCTTTATGTTCTTAAATCCTGTTATAAATATCAAGGGTGCTTTAAATCATGTCAGCTGCCTCAATTTATTGTCTTGTGGAGAGTTTCTTTTGGGGGAGACTGCTTTAACTTTTTAACCTTCAACTGAAAAATCTGTTTATGTTTCTTTTACTATTTTGTTGAAAGGGTATTTTCCTCAATAGTCGGATTGTCAAGATTGAACTTTCTGACTTCTTTGAAGAACATTGCTATTGAAATATAGACCCTTTTCTTTCTCAATTCAACTTCAACAGAATTTTTCAATTTGTACCTCCCTCAATTGTGATTGTTTGAGTATTGGAGTGGACCTGATACTTTGATACTTTTCATGTCTGCTTGCCATGTTTGAAATTTGAGCAAATAGCTTCTGGACGCTGTTAAGATTTTTCTGCTTTGAGTCTTGTTGTTTGGTGTTCTATGTCTTGTCTAAATTTCTGAACTAAGGAATTTCGGTTGGGGAACTTCCCACATTATGTTTAGTTCAGTTCATGTAAGATAAAATCTTGGGTAGATTTTGAAGTGGTAGTTTTGCTTTTGCACCTGGACCCTAAAGGATGATAGGAAACAAAAGAGGCTGAGCTTAATTTCCATCTAAGTGTGTAGAGAGCTTGGAAGACTTCTCATCATGTTTAAAATGGAAAAGCAAATCCAGCGCCAGGACTCCAATCTGCAGTTTAACAAGAACGTTCCAGGCTGCTTCTGGAGCATATTCCATACTATTGACTACCATCGCTGGCATAACGTTAAAAAGATGCTTCCTTACAAAAAGCATTCAAAAAGTAAGTTTGGAGCACCTGCCGAAAAACTTCAATTTATTGCTTTTAGATTGTGTTCTCAGTCTCCAAAGTTTCTGTTGGCATCATTTCCAATGGTTGGAGATTTTTTAATATCTGATATCTTCACTGGAGTTACAAGTTTCTTCTGGTTTCATTTGATTTATATTATTTTTTTGGGGACGGGGTGGTATTTGGAACTCGAGGATACAGTTGTACAACCTTTAGAGGTCTAGTTCTAACTTTCTGGTTAAAAAAGTTTGTGGAACTATTAGTTGTTAGAGGGGATTAACTGGATTGATGAGAAGATAAATTGGGAAAATAGGTTCAAGCTGGTTTTCTTCTAAATATAGCAATGGCCATTGGGCCAACAGCATCCTATTCCAGATTTTTGTGGATTTAGCAATCTGATTTCATTTTCCTTTTCCAAGTAATTTAGTTCAAACCTCATCTGCAGGCAAGGGAGGTCCAAAATCAACTCCAAAGAACCACCACGTTGCCGAAGTGTCAGAACAAAGTAATGATGGAAACAACCCTCTAATGGTAAGGTCATGATAGCATTATCAGATATAAGTAGATGTTATTGTGTGATATGATTAGTTAATTCTGAATTTATCATGTTTTAACAGTATACCGCAGAGAGTTGTCCTATTGGCAGAAACCCTGGAGAAGCAAATGTAAATGAAGTGATAACTAAAGAGATGTCTGAGGAAGAAAGCCAAAAATACTGGATATTGAATTCCAGTTCAAAACGAAGGTTGATTCGAACACAGTCTATACATCATTTAGAGCCTTCATATGATTCTTCAGGTTATAATGGTGAAAATGGTGACAGCAGAATCACTCCTCAACGGAAAACTCCTATGAAATTAGCTGCATCTGGAATGAGGAGTATTTCTCTGAATGCCATGGATAATGAGGACTACTTTATCCAGGGAAAGATTGCTATCCGATTGACATCTTTTACAGAAAAATCTAATGGAGCAAAGAAAACCTTAGAAACTAACAAGAACAACAGAAACGTCTCCGGTCGCTCATTTAAGGAAGACATTCACATCCAAGAAATATTTAAGGCAAATAGAAAACTATTTGCTGAATTGTTAAAGGGTGCACGTGGTAAGAACACTCTCCAAACCCCACAAAATAAGAAGTGCTCAGCAAGTCTTGAGGAATCAAGGTCCTTTCCTGCTCCTGGTTTAGCAGGAAAAGGATACAAAAAGCTTACCTCACTCCAACACAAGCAGAGTGAGTCCTTTCCAAAACAAAAA
The DNA here is from genome assembly GCA_002890555.2 of Lagenaria siceraria. Classification (NCBI taxonomy): domain Eukaryota; kingdom Viridiplantae; phylum Streptophyta; class Magnoliopsida; order Cucurbitales; family Cucurbitaceae; genus Lagenaria; species Lagenaria siceraria. The sequence goes on from CM016485.1 coordinate 15,072,133, forward strand.
TCTAATTCTCCCCACCCATCAAAGCTGGTTGAATCGGAATCTCCAAATAATTTTCATGAAGATATGACACCTTGTGATTCTGTTAGTACTTCAAGCCATAACACAAGACAACAAACAACCCCTTCTTCTTTGGGCTCGAATCGTGGACTAAGGCATGGGGGTTGGAATCAGTTGGTTGTCAAGCGTTTCAATTTTATTAAGCAGAAAATAAGGCGCTCAATCAAGGAGAGGAAGAAGGGAAATAACCAGAAAACATCTAAAGGAATATCAACCGTGGATTCCTCTGGACATGAACTTCCCCTTTACAGAGAAGAGGCGCAGGAGGAAAGTATAGGAATTGCCACAACCACAAGTGAAAATGGGTCAAGCATTAGAGGATACAGTGAGACTGGTATTTCTGAGAACGATAATCTCAGTAGTGGAGTTCAAACCAAGACAGGAATTGCTTCACCAAGTGCTTCTCTGGAAAGATATTCTCTACTTTCTGATGGCTCAGGCATTATAGGATACAGTGAGACTGACAATTCTGAGAATGATAATCTCAGTAACAGAGTTCAAACCACGACAGGAATTGCTTCATTAAGTGCATCCCTGGAAAGATATTCTCAACTTTCTGAGTACGGTTTCAATAAAAACAGAGAGGAAAAGTGTTACCACTCACAAAGCGTAAGTAAAGAAAAGATTCCGAATATAGAGAAGCCTAAAAAGACCTTTGGAAGGAATCTTTCTTTGCCTGGTATTGATCTTTTTTGTACATTATTTACTGACCCTCCTCATGATGTTTCTCGCACAAAAATACCAAAGAAGGGTTTGGCGCATTCGAGTACATATAATAATATTCGAACAGATAAGAATCCAGCCCATCTGTTAAGCGTACATGTATATGAACCGTTGAATAGAGATTCACCAAGTATGATAGAAAAAGGTGATGGCAACGTGCCTGTTGATTGTTCAGGTAGTTTAAACGAGGTCACGAATGATGAGGCAACTGCCTGGGTAGATGAGCTTGAGGAGAAAATACCTCACTTAGATATTTCAGATGGTAAACACCAACAAGTATCGGGTAGTGAATGCATGATTGAAAATGTCACGGAGACTGTTGATCATGTCAGAGATCTTTCACACATCAGTCAAGTCTTAGAATTTGAAAGTTGTTTTCAGGATGACGAAACTTCGGAGCTCTCGGACTCAGAAGGTAAATACTTGTCTTTCTTTCTAAATAATGCTTATGGAGCTTACAAACATATAGCTTGCATTAATGCATCAATATTTGCATTACAAACTTTAGAGCTCTCGTACTCAGCAAGATATACTATTATGATTCTATTTCTTTCAAACATCTGTCTTCATTTATTAAAATTTCCAAAATTATAGTAATAATAAATAAATTTTTTTAAAAATAGAACTCATGTTTTTGGTTAAATTGTGTCAGGTGCAATACTAAATCCTGGTTGCAGTATTGTAAATGAGCTTGAACCTCCTGATGACCAACCTAACGAGGCCAGGACAGAAGATTTACCAGCTTTTGAAACCATTGTCAATGATGAGGTAATTGATGATGCTGAAAAGATTTCTATCTATCTCCATCTGCATTCCGAACTTAGTAGAGTCGATAATGCCGACTTCAACTATATGAGGTATATTCTTCAGCTCTGTAGCTTTATAGAAAGTGGTTACACAATAGACCGACCACTTAATTCTTTGATATTTGAGGGAGAGGAGGCTCACTTTTACAAAAAACTTGATTGCTATTGGGAAAAGGTTGACAAAGATTCTGATTACCAACTTCTGCTTGATTTAGTTTATGAGACATTAGAAAATGTATATGAAAACTCATTCATTTGTTTCCTCAAAACCTTCTCCTGGACGAGCCAAATCCGTCCAATGCCACTTGGGCGATATCTTCTTGAGGAGGTTCGAGAAAAAGTTGCCTGGTACCTGTGCTTGGGACCAGAACTAGACCAATGTTTAGATGATGTGGTGGGGCGAGATTTAAATAAAGGCGATGATTGGATGAACCTCCAACCTGAAACAGAGTACATAACACTTGATTTAGAGGATTTGATTCTTGATGAGCTTTTAGATGAAATACTAAGGTTTTAGGATTTTTCTGGGTAGATCTTGTTGATATTGTATAGTGGCAATCTTCAAATCTGTGTACATACCTCAATGTAAACATCAGAGAATTATTGTAAGGTCCAAGTAGGTGAAAATATGAAGAGAAAAAATAGATACAATTATAGATTTTGATTTTGAGATTTTGAGAATTTTTAATCTCATGTAATTATTTACACATGTATATCATCTGTATTTGGAATATTCTTGTTTTGATGTGAAAACAATCACTGCAGTTTTGTGGATTATTTGATTCTTCCTTATCTCTGTCTTCATTACTATGAATTTTTATTATCCATAGCTTGAGCTTCTCTTCTTGTTAGGGGAAAAAATGAACAGAGATTACCAAAAGATCTCACTAAGTATCGCTTGGTTTCCATTGGATAAAAGAAAATTGAGAAATTTATCGTATGAAACATCAACTTTTAGCAATCTCTTAGAGATTTTTTATTGGGAAAATTACCTTTTTAGTCCCCAAGTTTTGAACAATATGTGCGTTTGGTCCCTAAGTTTTAAAAATGTACCTTTTTAGTCCCTTAGTTTATAAGAATAGGTCTATTTGGTCTATGAGTAGGGTTTAGGGTTTAGGGTTTAGGGTTTAGGGTTTTCAAAATACCTTTTCTGTCCCTGAGTTTTTAAAAATAGGTCTAAGAGATCCCTCAAATAATTTTTTATTATTAATTTAAATAATTATATGATATTTTAAATTATAAGAATAATTTTTAAAAACTATTTCGTCTCTAAAACTATTTTTCTAATTTTAAATATCATATAATTATTTTTAAAAAATTAAAGAAAAAAAATACTCGAATGACCTTTTAGACCTATTTTTAAAAACTCAGGACTGAAAAGGTATATTTTGAAAACTCAGGGACCAAATGGACCTATTCTTATAAACTGAGGGACTAAAAAGGTATATTTTTAAAACTTAGGGACCAAATGCACATATTGTTCAAAACTTGAGGACTAAAAAGGTAATTTTCCCTTTTTATTTCTAGTCTAAATTTTCCATCATGTCTTTGTGATAACGATGATGTGCATAAAATTATCAATCTACATATGCATCTTACTATGCAAATATTATCGATCTTGGTTAAATTATAAAAAAATACTCATAAACTATGTGGTTAGTTTTAATTATACTCTCAAATTTTGAACATTTTTATTTTAACCCTTGAAAATTGAAGGAGAAACTTTTTGCCATTAGATTCATAGACACAAAGTTTGTATCTACTTAAGTAAACAAATTTAATCACATACTTGAAAAAATAAATAGTGTCGTCATCCATTGTTATTTTTTTCGCTAATCCTAATCTTAAAATATACTTTCATATATGTTTAGATTTGTTTCCTTATTTATACATACGAAGGCAAACACGAAAAACTTAGATTTGATCATATGTGTTTATGATTTTGGATTGAGTTGATCAAATTTTCAAAACGCCCCTAATGTAGCTTTGATATGTTCTTTTCCAATGAATTCTCTCGAGGTTTCTTGATCTTATTAGAATATAGAAAAAACATTCATCCTAACCCATTGATTTTTCATTTGCACTCATTCATTTAATTTGCCAAAAAAAAAAAATACACACACAATTGGTCTAAAAATCAAAAACTAATCAAATCGACTAAAAATCTAAGCATCGGTTTTGAGCCTTGTTGGACACTAGTTCAATTTCCATAATTACCAAACCGATTTGGTTTGGTTCAATTTTAAGTTAGACCTAAAACAAAAAGAACCAATCAACTATCACCTCTAGTTTTCCAGGTTGTTCAGGTTACATAGTTACATATAAAAGTGTACATGGGTTGGATTAGGTTTGAGAGTGATTTTGGACCAACTCAAATTTTCAAGATGCTCAATTCTCCAACCCAATGGACCCATTAGAGAGAACAACCTAACCCAACCCAACCTTTATAGTTTAAGGTCGGGTTGAGTCGGGTCCAATGGGTTGTCACAACAAACAGAGAGGGAGATGACTAGCTAGTGGAAAAACTAGATTTCTTGAGAAGATAATCACTTAAAAACTCTAAAACTGTTTGCAGACAAGTACATAAAAACTCAGCATCAACAAGAAATATTATCCAATGTTAAATTTCATTAATCTAATTGCAATCAACATTGAGTTTTCAACCAACCAGAACTAAACTAATCAACTCAAAAAGCTAAATCAAGAAGAAGAAGAAAACAGAGAATTAGTGGATGAACTTGGTCACTATTGCGAACTTCATATGAATAAAATGCATTCCACTGTAAATCACAAAATTGAGAAATAATCTCCAACTGGTGATGGTGAGAGAGATCGATTCAGAGAGAGTTGGAGACTAGAGAAAATGATAGACTTAAAGAGAGTGGTCGTTGAACAAGACGTCATTGGTTGTAGCCTATAGGAAAACATCACGAAGACGGAGATGAAGAAACGACGATGGAAGCAAGGCAGCGATGATGGTTGTTGTGTGAGAAGAAGAAGAAAAGGTGTGCGGTTGTTCCTTCTTCTCCTCACAATAGCCACACATCACATTTTTTCGTGTTATTTCCAACCATAATTATAAAACGGAATTTAAAACTTTAAAAATGTTAACTTTGTAAGGCTATTTAGATTCAGATTTTTTAAGATTTTTTCTCTTTTGTTTGTAAGCATGGTTGGAAAGAACACGAAAAAAAAACATATGAAATCAGTGTTTATTTAACAAAAATGAAGTTGTATAGAGAGAACTATGACCAAATTTATGGTAGATGTTTCGTAATATAAAGGTAAAAGGAAAATCACTCCTAAAAAAATAAAGGTCATTTGCATAGAAAGTTCTGGATTTTAGGCTATTTTGAGCATTTTTTTTTTTAGTTTTTAAAATTTAACTTGATTTATAAAAAAAAAAAAACATGAGTAGAAAGTTGTCTATCAACGATAGACTACTATCCGTATCGCGATAAAGATAGTAATCTATCACGGTCTATCGCAGATAGATAGTAAAAATTTTGCTATATTTATTAATATTTTCAGCATTTTGTCATTTAAAATAATTTTCTTTTTAAATTTTTTGTTTTAATAATTTTTTTCAAAAATATCTATTGAAATCGACATTTTATCGATATTTTCATCAAAAATTTTCTAAAATTAAGACCTCAATATTTTCGTAGACATCGACATTTCAAACTTTGCTCGTGACTAGTATTGTTTTTATACGCAAAAGTTTACCCGACAAGACCTTAGGAAATTAAGGATGAAAAATGAGAACATGCATACTCTTCACTAGAGGAAATATATTTAACCTAACCTTAAAAATTGAAATGAGAAACTCTTTTAATTAGCAAAAAGTTAAAAAGAAAATAGAAGGTAAAGTTATTGTGCTACCAAATCTGCTAAATTCCCCCAGAAAACTCCATTATTCCCACAAAAAAAGGCCCATTTATAACTCCATAAGATGAAACCTACAAGAACTTACCAAGTAAATAGAAAGAAATGGATTGAAAATTTGAAATCTGAGCAAGCATCGTATAATTAGAACGCACAACGTTTTGTCTAAATCAGAATTGAGATGATCTCAATCCAACTGTAAACATAGTATTGACCTCAACAGTGCCAAATTTATGTCAAAATGCATCAAAAAGGAGAGAATACAAAATGATGATTATACAAAATCATTGGGTCTCAAACTTTATTGCTCAAGCAAACAACGATTTCCTCAACATATCCCGCGTACCTAAAGGAAGAAAGAACCATCTCGTCCTCAGGTGATTCATGAAGATTTCTTCACCGTAGCAGAGTTGATAATGTCAACAAACTCGGCCTAGTTCATAGAATAAAGACGAGTAAGCGACAGAAGTCAAAGTAAGTTCACTAGACCAAACAGTGAATAAAAATATATGATGCAAACTTATGAGAAGAGTCAACCTTAAGCGAAGCTCCTCCAACCAAAAATCCATCCAAGTCAGGTTGTGCTGCCAGTTCTTTGCAGTTTGCACCATTTACGGAACCTAAAAGACCAATTTATAACGTAAACAAGTTAGCTCTGCAGTTACATAATCTGAAACAGGCGTATTTGCATTACAGAAGTACACACAGTTCGTACATGCAGTGTATTTTAAGGGTTAAGGCCTCGCGTAATAGTCTTCTAAAGCTTAAGCGGCACAAAAAACGTGGGTCTTTCTAAAACGCTGCATACATGTGAATCAAATTAAGGTTTTTATTTGGTTGTTTCCTAAAAAGTACTCCCCTCCCTATAATGGTTTTTGGTTATATCATGCTTCTGTGACTTCGAGCTAGATTACAAAGGCTTTTCCTAATCAGTATGCTTGGATTTACAGTTTTCACCACCTCAACTAAGTATAGGAAAATAATGCACAGCAACCATGTCAGTTTTTTTTCATTGGTTACCTCCATATATAATTCTAACAGACCCAGCAACTTCAGCACTAACATTGTTCTGAAACCATTTCCTCAATTCAGCATGGACCTTTTAAAAAGAAAAACCACAATGTTATTGTCAATTAACCTGAATTCATGTGAAATACAAAGATTTATAAGAACGAATCTTACTTCCTGAGCCTGAGCAGGGGTTGCAACTTTCCCTGTTCCAATAGCCCAAACTGGCTCATAAGCCAAGACAACATTGTCCCAATTAGAGATTTTATCTGCCACGTAACAGAAAGGGTTATTCATTTTGTACAAAAACAGGGGAGTACAACATTAAAGGCTTCTCAGCAAGCAAAAGAGCATAAAATCAAGAGCTCAAAGTTCCTGAAAGTTCCAAACATTTACTTTAAATGTCAGTGCTAAGAAAGTAGAAGTACCTGCAATTGCTTTAGTTTGTGCAGCAACAACATCCAATGTTGATCCTGATTCTCGCTGCTCAAGAGTTTCTCCAACACAAGCAATGACTTTAATGCCTTGAGAAAGTGCATATGCAACTTTATCTCCTACAAACTGTATACAAAAGGATGAGGGAATGAACTTTGTTGATGGTGAATAAATATTTTTCCTCGTCAAGTTAACAATATAAAGATAGGGATATGGCCACTAGTTTCCGTTCTAGCAGGGGTTACCTCATTGGACTCGTTCAAGAGAAGTCTTCTTTCAGAATGCCCAATAATGACCCAAGGAATTCCCAAATTGACAAGCATCTCAGCACTACAGGCAAAAAGATATTAACTTCAAATTAATTGCACAATCCACCGAGTTAAGAGAAATATTCTTCATATAGAAAAGAAAAAGGCCTAGAAAACATGAGTGAACAGCTGAAGTCATACAACATTTATCAATTCAGATTCAAATTTCATCATTCTTCAAACAATATTCAATAATTGTTCTGATAGAGTCATTATAAATTTTGGAAGCAAGCCTTCAGTTAAATCAAGACAAAAGATTGCATCCGTCAGTTTCTGTTGGTGTAACTAATTTTGAAAATTGGACAAAGAACAAGTTACGACAAATGAATAGAGATATCATCAACTAGCCACGCCAAGCACCTTCCTAGCTAAAAATCATACCTAACTTCTCCAGTAAAAGCACCACCTTTGCGAACCCAACAGTTCTGTGCTGCAACTTGAATATCAGACCTCAACAAACTCTTCACCAGCGAAAGAAACACAAAAGGTGGACTCACAACAACTTCTGCAAAGGAGAATAACATATAAGACCTATGCAATCACTAGAAGAGCTTCATAGACCATATTGCAAGCCATAAGGACACTGATACAACTGAAAACTAAACAGGATTTCCATACGTACCCACAGCATCTTCTGAAGGAATTTCAGCTTCATTCAAAGTGCTGACAATTTTCTTCACCTCCTCGTTTGTTCCATTCTGTAGAATATTCATTCGATGAACAAGATGATTAGTTCAATCAAGAGTAGTCCAATACTCCCAAACCTCCAATTCCAAAGTTGCACATACTTTTAAACACATCAAAGACGATTGAAAATTACATAGAGCACACTCGGATCGGAAAAGTCACAAGATCTGATAAGTCAGCACACCGAAAAATCAAGGGAGAAAAGTAAAGTATATTTTTTTTCTGGAAGTTCCTCAGTTCGAAATCAAAACCCAAGAACATTTAAACCAAATAGCGAGAAATCATATGCAAACAACAGATTTAGCATCCAATAGCTCGTACGATAACGATCAAATCCAAATCGAATGAAAAGCCGAACAACATCGAAAAGATGGAGAGAAAATAGAGAAAAAAATAAAGAAAAATAATTTCAAATAAGAACTAAGAAGCATACGCATTTCCAGTTGCCACCGACGAAGAATTTCCTTGCCATTTTTGTTTACTGAGAATCCTTGAATCGGAGAATTTGATTACAGCAAAAGCAGAAGCGCAGAATCACAGAATTTAAGTGGAGAAGGAGAGCGGTTCGCTGAAAGAAAAAAAAAAAAAACCACGGGCGCTTCACGGATCACAAAAACCACGACTTTTTTTTTTCTTTTTCTTTTTTTTCATATTTTTTTTTCAAACACTCTTTTTTTTAAATAAATTTTTTTTAGACATTCTTTTCTTTTTTAATAATTATTTTATATGGAAGACTTTTACAATAATGGTTTAATATAGGGTCCAATAGATAGATGGCCTAAATTTTGTGGGAAAAAAATGAGTTTTGTCCTACTTTTTTAAAATAAAGTTTTTTTTTTTTACCATTTACTGACATCAAATTCGAGTGAAATTACCAAAAAGTAGAACTTCGCATATGTGGAATGGGCTTTTTCTCGCTCCTTTTTCTCTCACAGCTCGCTTTCCTCTTTTACTTTCTCTCACGATCTCACTCTTGCACTCTGCTCTCTTACTCTTGCTCTTTTGGTCTCTCTCTCTAGCGCTTAGTCTCACCCTAGAACACAAACTGAACAAAGGGAAGGGCTAATTCGTAACTGCAATTAAAAAAAAAGGTCATTTAAAAAAAAAGTGGAGTATTTTTCATTTTGAGCCTCCAAAATAGGTCAGTTGTATAATTTTTGTGTAATTTTCGCCTGAATATAAGGGGCTAATTACATAATAGATTTTTACATAAATAATCATTTTTTGGTCATATATTTCATAAATGTCTTTAAATTTGAATTTTTTAAAGGAAACTTTTAGTGTTAATGTTAGACAATTTTACTATTTTTTTCATTTATTTATATCGGTTTTTATATATATTTCCCTATTTACGAAGCTCCCTTAATGATGGAGAGAGAAAACGTATTTATTATGGAGAGAGAAAATGCATTTAATATGATTTCTTTTTTCATTTTCAATTTCAATTGGAGAGAATAAATGCATTTAATATGATTATTTTCTCATTTTCAAATCACCTTGTTAGTTTCTGGCGTCTTCTTCGTTTTTCATGTTATTTTTATATGGACCTTTGAACATTATTTTAGATTTTTGCAAATGTTCTAAACAATATATGAAATATACTGGAAAATATATCTGATATTTACTCAAATACAACTAGTTTCACGGTAACTTGTTGGTTTTTCTGGCGAATTCATGATTATTTTTAAATATACATTACAACATTGTATTAGATGCTTGCAAATATTTTAACCAATATATGAAAATATGAATGAACTCAAATATATGGTTGTATCATTTGAAAGTTTTGATATAACATTGTCTATATGATAGTACAATATATAAAATTTGAGTATATATTGTTTAATCAAATTCTTTTATCAGTTATACCACAGTATATAAATCACAAATTGATTCAATGTTCAATATAGATCATACTATATATTATAAGAATTATTTATATACCAAAGTATATATTATAAATTTAAAGTAGTCAGAAATAAACAAAAATATCTACTACAATATATTAATCACAGATAGTCAATGTTTAACATAAAACATATATACACGTGTGTATATATATATATATCAGTATAAAATAAACGAATATATATCACAGTATATATATAAAAAATTGTCCTCATTTATATAAAATATACAAATATATGATAGTATATATATTTAAATTTATTCATCTCTTCTTCTTCGTGAAGTGCTTGCCGTTGTCGCTCATCCTCACCTTTTCTTCGTGAAGCCCTAGATCCACCACCGCGTCTTCCGCTTCAGTCACCTTGCTCTTCATCGTCAACTCGTCGTCCTACCTATCGTTCAGATCCTCGACGATTGGGCCCGTGCACTGCAGTCGAACGACATCGTCCAGAAATCTGCACCGCTCAGTTCACCATGCACTGTAGCTATCGTCCAGAACGTCGCACCGTTGACCATCATCGTCCTTTCTTGATGCGATTAGAGAGAGAAAAAAATAGATAAGCTAGTGGAGAGGGGAGAAAGACAAAAAAACCACTTACGAGAGGAGAGGAAGCCATGAATGAAGGAGGAAGAAAAAGAGAGTGGGGAAGAAGAAGAAGAAATATGAGAAATTTTGGGAGAAAATGAGAAACATGAGTGATTTAAACAATTTTTCCTTTTTAAATTTTTTTAAAAAAGAATTGATGATGGCATAGATACACAAAACCTAAGGTATGCATGGATGGGAGAGAACACAAAACGCTAGGCTTTTATTTTTTTTTATTTTTTATTTTTGTTTTATAAAAATAGTGGATGAAGTCTTAATAGTAAATACACCCCAACATAGTAAAAATTTGTAATCTATTGACTATTTATGTAATAAATGGAATGTAGAAGACAATTATATAATATAGGCTTATAATTAAGGTCTTCTATGCAGAAAGCCAATTACATAAATCGACAAATGGGCTTGTTATTTACATTAAAAGTTAGGCTCAAATTACTTTTAAACCCTTCTAACGAATCAAAGTCTAAGACACTTAAAAAAAGGGGGACTGAAGACTCAAATTGAACCACAATTTTTTATAAACACAAAATAATTGTCATTTTCAAACACAAAAACAAAGATGGCAAGAACTCAATCTTACCGTGATTTTCGTCTAGAATACAAAAATTCCTTATTTCAAAGAGAATAAAAAATATATCACATTGCAAATTAGTAGCCATAGAAAGAGTCTATGTAAAAACTCTTTATTTTTTTGTTGGACTTTTAGCAAAACATTATGAGAGTATCCTACTGGGATTAAAACTCAAAACGCAGCGGAAACGTATCAGAACCGTATCTCAAAATTAATTTTAATAATTTTGAAATACTTTTACATTGGCAAAAAAAACTTAAATTAATCTAGGTTAAGCAAAAAATTAGAGAATAAAAACTTTTACGTGTTGTGTCACCACCACTTGGAGACCTTCCTATTCTCTGAATCTTGAGGGAAGGTTTGTGGAATCTTTTTGGCACAGGAAAAAAAATACAGAACTCTTCTGGATATTTTTTTTTTTAGAGAACGCTGAGAATTTTGTTTTTTGTTAAGAGAATGGTTCACAGCAAACAAAATTCTGTTTTTGCACTATATAAAGAAGCGAGAGAAAAATGGGAAACGTGGGTGTTATCCCATGTCTTAAGTAACTCCCTACGTGGGAGTTACAACAACTTAATTAATTAAAATTAAATTAATTAACTAAATCAATAATTAATTAAATTAATAATTAATTAAATTAATAATTAATTAAATCTAATTTAATTAATCAATTCATTTAAAACATATTTAAATGAACATCTCTCACATAACCTATAGTTTTAATTCAATTAATTTAATTAAATCAAATTTAATTAAATTAGATTAAATTAAATAACTAATTAATTCTCCAATTAATTAATTACCAAATTAAATATCAAATATTTAATTTTAACCTGCATTTGAATCAAATTCAAATACATTTCTCTCATAACCTATAGTTTTAATGTACATCTAATGCGCATTAATTTTAACCTATAGTTTTAATAAAATAATATTTGAACAATTTCAAATATTTAATTCTCTTACAAATTAACTTTGAATCATATCCAAAATTATATTTATACTATAAAGTTTAATTTGTAAAATAAACTTTATATTATAATGTATCATTATACATTATACTTTTCCCTTAGAAAATTTGAACTATTCAAATTTCAACCAATAATAACCTCAATATTCTTTACGAGCTAGGAAGGGGACCTAATGGACCTACAGATCAGAAGCTCCAACGATATGAGATTAACGGGCTAAACTCATTAACCACATTAATCAATATTCGTTAACTGTGGGTACACTCCACTAAAGACCCACAGTTGCACTCTTCTCACTGTAGATATATTTCTGTGTCCATGGATATAGACCAATGACAGCAAGTTAGTCCTTCACAAGTGTTCGTAACACCAGCTGGGTCAAATTACCGTTATACCCCTGGGTTACTTCTAAATCCTTAAGTACCAGTGCTCCTCTAATGAACAACTTGTTTATGGCCAACCATCAAACAGAAACCCCTCTCGGGCCAGTGAGAGGGTAGGGCCCTATGTTCAAGTCCTAGAGACACCACTTAAGGGAACACTTATCTACTTACCCTACAGTCGAGAAGGAGTGAAATCCATCTTGTATAATTATGTTCCCAGCTCCCCACTCAGTCTTGTCCCCAAAATGGTAGGCATATCGAGTCGACAAACGGGCCACTCTCACCCATACAAATCAAAGGACAATCCCTCGTGAACAGGAGTTCACAATATACTCAAGATTAAGACTAAGTTGCCTAGGTCAACCTATTGAAATAGAAACCTAACCAGTCAACGGAGTTACATCTAGTGATTACTATTTCATGGTCCAGTCTTATGCAAACTCATTGCATAGGATACCCCCACTCGCATGTCTACTACATGAACGCGTTGGATCATTGCGTTTGTATCAAATACAAAGTGGGCCGTATCCATAGTGTTACCAGGATAAGGTACCCAACCCTATCTTTATACTATAGACCCTTTAGGTTGTAACTTGAACATTGATCTCTATATGTCTCTACATATTGTTCAAGACTTATAAAACAACCTAGGATGTTAGTTTATTGGATTTTAGGGTTATTAAAACAAGATAAAATAATCAATAACATTTATTGAATAATAATGAATAATCATTTATTAATGACGGTCAAAATACAACATTTACTATCTACGAGTTTTAGGACATCAAACCCAACATATCCTACATCGGAAAAATTTTAAAAAGTAGTTTGAAGTTCAACCACTATAAAATGAACCTATAACTTTGATTAGGGTATACTTAGTTGTGTGAGTGGTATAATACTTTGAGAGAGTGTTTACATTGTAATTAGAGTCGGGAAGAGATTTCTGTGTGATTATAGTAATTTTTTGCATAATAAAATTTAAATTTTTTTATGGTATGTGGGTTTTTCTTAATTTTGGATCAAGATATTCAAAAGTGTCGAGATTCTTGAAGTTATTTTTTCGTTCTCACATTTATTTGCAATGTCAAGCAACCCCTAGTATGGACAGGTGAGAAATAAATGCAAAAGGCAATATGGAATAAGGTTCATACTAATAATTTTGGTTATTTTGATGTATGTAGTTTCAAAATATTCATTTCGATTCTTGTACCTTCAACTTTATTTATTTTAGTCTCTATAGTTTCAAAATATTCATTTTGATCTTTATAGTTTCAAAATGTTTATTTTAGCTTCTGTGCTTCCAAAAAATGACCATTTTACACATCTTATTTTCATGTTTGTTTCATTTTTTAGGAACAAAATGGTCATTATTTGTGAAGAAATAGACCAAATTGAACTAAAGTGAGAATAAAATGATCGTAATGAACTTTTTGAAAGTACGAAGACGAAGGTGAACAAAAGCTATAAGTACATTGACCAAAATAAACATTTTGAAAGTATATGGAAAAAAAAAGAGCAAAAAGCAAAAGTCCAAAAAGCAAAAGTATATGAACCAAAATAGTATTTAAACTTAAGAATAATTTGGTATTATTTATGTTTCTTGTTTGTTGTTCCTACCTCTAATTTTTTAGAGATACTTTTGGCTTCATGCTTTTCAATTTCCAATTTTAAAATTTGATGAGAATGTTAAACAAACTCTAAATCGATAAACTTAAAGTCATCGATTTATTTTCCATGTCAAACTCAAGAGAATTAAATTTCGAAAGTGGAAACATACTTGTATCCAATATAAAAGACTAAATAAATGGTCTTTCAAGTTTAGGCAGATCAAAATTTTCTTCTTATGCTTTATCTCTAGTTTTTTTCTCCTTATAGGAAGAATAAGTAATTCAAATCTATTCGTCTGTTTGTTATAATTTAATTCTAATTTGACCCTTTATCAAATTAGAAATAGTAGAGCAACAATATCTATACGTTTTTCCCCACGGTACATTAATAAAACACTATTTTATACCAATATTTATAATTAGATAACTTCTCTTATATTAATTGATATAGTAAAACAATAAAACACATTAAATAATAGACTTTTGTAGCCTCATAATAAAAAAATTCCAACATTTTCCCACTACCCACGTATGTTAATTCACAATGTGTTTGCTTTTATGAGCTAAAAAAATTACTAATCTAAAAAAGAGTTGACTAAAATAATCCAGTCCATCAATTATATTAGTAAGGATTCGACTATATGATATTGTCCATTTTGGACTTCATACTCTTGAAAAGGGTTGTTATTCCTTATAAACTCATGATCATCCTCTTGTGTTAATCGGTATGAGACTTTGATTACATTCCCACCCAACAATTCCGAACATGAGCACCAAGTATCCTCTTGTGACCTATTGTGGAGTCATAAATATATATATATATTTTTTCATGCTTGTGTGTTTGTGTCATTTAGTTTTTTTTTTTTTTTTTTAACTTAAGTATATAAAAATAACACTACCAACAAGTTTCTATGTTTTGTTATCTACTCTCTACTAATATCTTAAAAATGAAGTCAAAATTTGAAAATTAGAACAAACTAATTTTTAAACAGTAGTTTTCGTTTTTAAAATTTAATTAAAATTCATTTATTTTCTACACAAGGATGAAAAACATAGTTAAAAATTGAGATGAAAGAAACATAAATTTCAAGTCTCATTTCTTTTTTTTTAAATCTATGTTTCAAAAAAATTTAAGTTAGATTATCCTCAACATAGCTATTGGATTATTTGAATATTTTGATTATTTTAAAGTTAAATTACAAATTTCTAAAAGGAGAAAAAAAAGAGAAAGGGAAAAGGAAATTTTCACAAATAAAAAAAATGTCAAACTATTTACATAAAATAAAAAAAAAAAAATACGGATAGACATTGATAGACTAGCCTCTATCAGTGATAGACCTCTATTTAAAAATTTTACTGTAAATAGGAAATAGAAAAGAAACCTACTAAAGCGTCAGCGTCTTCTTCCTTTCCCTCTCCTTCACACAGCCGTCGCTCCCCTTGCTCAGTCTCCTTCTCCGGTGAGCCTCCGGCAGCCACAGGCGAAAGCAGCGACGACTAGAGCCCACAGCCACTCGAACGCCCAGCTCTCTCGTCGACGGCGGCTTACGTTCACCCACAACTCTGACTTGCGACTCGAGCGCCCGTTCAAACGGCTTCGCCCAGGCCTTTGCAGCATCGTTTCTTCTCCGTTCGAGACTCCGGCGCGAACAACAGGTTGTTCAACACGTTTTTGATGTCTATGTGGGTCTTGCAGCGGCGTTTCTGATTTGGGGGTAAGTTTTCGACTGTTCCCCACACTCTGATTAGCCTCAAATCAGTTTACCCATAACATTTAAGGTTCAGACTTGCAAGTTCGGACATTTTCGAATACCAACCAGCAAGGTTTGGAGTCTTTTCAGTAAGATTTGGTAAGAATCATTGCTTTAATTTCCTTTTTGATTTGTATTTAAGTGTTCGAATGTTATTCTGAACCCTTCGAACTCTTTTATTGTTATGTTTGGGTCAGTTTAGTATTTAATTAAGGTAGTATAAGTATTAACATGCTTCAAACCGTCTTGAGGTTTATGCTGGATTTTGGGTAAGGATATCCCTCTTGAACACTCTCTCAATTTCCATTAATGTTTTTGAATTGAGTTCTAATTTCTAAACTATGTCTTGATTGTCTAGACTTCGAGGAAGTTGAAGTGAGTTTTTGATTGAGAATTGTAGGATTGTGTGTCGAGGTAAGCAGTTTCTGCATCCCTTCCAAGATATAAAATTGACTGCTGTGATTTGTTAGAGTTTGAAAGTACGTTTTGAACATTTGGAGGTATGTTTTATGTGATTTGAAGATTGACTGAAATTGTTTTGTATGTTTTTAATTGTTTTTGTGAAATGAAAGCATGTGACTATTTGAAATGATTTTGGATTGGAAGTAAGTATGCTTTAGCTTGGTCACTTGTGAAAGAATTTTGGTCGATTCGATAGGGCTATCCGGATATGCCAAGTTTTGTTTTGGGGATTGTATGCTTATGTTGCAAGAGCCAAATGTGGAATTGATGATAAATGATATGATTGAAACTTATTTGTGATAAGGCGCTTAATAGTGGTTTGACATTCCTTTGGAATGATGATTAATGTGTGTGTTACACTTATATGGCCTTGCACTTAAGAGATTGTAATGAATGTTATGGTTGACTTAGTTGACATATCTTAATGAATGAAATGATTGGTGTTATTGGTGGATATCACATGTCTGGGCTACTCCAACTATGCATTTTTTCCATTCTATTAAATGAAAGTATGGATTGATTGAAAGTCCTGTTAAATGAAAGTATTGATTGACTGAGAGCTTTGTCAAAGTATTGATCGTTTGAAAGTTTTGTTTTGTTGAAACTATTGAAGGTTTTTTTTGGGGGATAAGAAACAATTTCATTGATTGAATGAAATATCCATAGATATCTAAGGATACACAAAAGCCCATTGGTAGGGAATACAATAGATGTCTCCAATTAGTAATAAGGAAAGAAAAACTATGACTTTGAAAGTCTGGTAAATTTTTACACCAACAAAAAGCATTGAATCAAGCTGTATCTAAGATGTTCTTTGAAGTCTTGACTTTTTCATGGAAGATTTCTGCATTCCTTTTGTCCCGAAGTTTCCATAGAACCGCAGATGATAAGCAAATCCATAAATTTTCTTTTGTGGTCTTAAGGGGAAGATCAATATACAGCGTACATAGCCAACTCAGAGTGTCAGTAGGGGGGACCGTGGACAAGTTGAAAGCTGTGATCAATTCTGATGGATTCCATAGGCAAAGGGGCAATTGGAAAACAAGTGATTAATAGACTCACTGATATTAAGGGAAAGGCAGCACCATGAGGGAGAAATGATCCATGGGCAACGTTTTTGTAGTCTATGCATAGTGTTCATGCAAGAGTTTGATATTTCCCACAATAGAAACTTAATTCTGTTGGGACAGGGGCAGTTCCAAATCTTCTTGTATAAGTCTTTGGCAATTGAGGGACTACGACTACTAGCGGTGAGATGATTGTACTAAGACTTTGTGGAGAAGTATCCATTAGTGTCAAGCTTCCAGGACTATAAGTCATTTCGGAAGGTTTTGTTATGCTGAAAGTCTATTTGAAGGTTTCAGTCTGAACGTCTGGTTTAGAAAGCTTATTTGACTAGAGCATTTTGTTTTCAAAGATTATTTGATTGAAAAATTTGGGTTCTGAAAGCACTGTGTCAAAGTTTCAACTGGAAGATTTGCACAGATTCGTATTTTTTTTCATTTAAGAATGTTTGAAAGAAAATGAATTTTGAAGCTTGATATGAGACTTGCTTATTGAGTATTTTTTTACTCAATTTTGCTTTTCCAAAATGTTTTTAGATGAAGGATCAGGTAAAAGTTTTGAAAACAGTGTTTGGTGTTTTGGCACAAGGCATCAAAAGATGTTTTTTTAGGATTTGATAGTTTGACTTAGACATTGTTTGTAATAAGTTGCTTCTGTTGATTTGTGTAAGTTGTAAAGGTTTATAATTGATGTGTTCCGCATTATGATTTTAATAGCTATATTGGAAAATACGAGCTGTTCCACATTATTTGTTTGTTAGTTAGTTTTGTTTTGTTTTTATTTTTGTTTTTAATCACGTGCCATATCTTTGCAAATATTTTGTTATAGTATGTCTATATTGATGATGAGATTGAGCATCATGCAGCACCCCTATGTTCTAACCTAGAAATTTTTAAAATTCAGATATGAGAGGTTTACAGATTCCCTTGAATCATACCCAGAAGATTCGGCTTCAGAGAGCCCGAGAAAGGCTCGAATCTCTCTCTTCGAAGGCCAATTCTGATGCTTCTGTTATAGTTGCTGATACTATTCCTCTCAATTACGAGGATGGTGTCCTCAAGTATATAATTCCTCACTATTTTTATATAATAGATGCCTGGATTGTGTAATTGCCAGGGGATTATATGCATTGAGATATAATTGAAATTTGTGTACAGGGGACATGGGACCCTTGACTTGGATGGAGACGTTGTTGCCACTATTTGTGGAGTGGTTGAGCGAGTCAATAAGCTTATCTATGTGCGTGCCTTACGTGCCAGGTTGTCCATGAAACTTTGCAGTTTGGTTTTTCTTGATGATAGTTTAAAGTTTCCCTTTCTTTGGTCTATTGCTATGATATCTTTTATGATTTATATAATTGTCTGTACTGGTTTTAGATATAAACCGGAGGTTGGTGATATTGTTGTGGGACGTGTTACTGAGGTAAATTCAAATGCTGTTTATTTAGTTTTTTTGGTTTTACATAAATGTAACATAGAGACGTTGGTGGGTAAAACAGACAAGAAAAGCTTATTCGGGAGTCATGGTTATGATGTTGTAAATAGGAAAAATGTGTTAAAATGCCTCCCCCACGCCATTATTTTCATATCATTTGATACGATCTTATTCAGGTTGCTCCTAAACGTTGGAGATTGGATATAAATTATAGCCAAGATGCAGTTTTGATGCTTTCTTCGATGAATCTGCCTGATGGTATTCAGGTATTGGAGTATTCCCTTTTGTTATGAAAATAATGGTGCATACTCTTGCACCAGATGGTGAATTAGCTATGCCTTCCACTGAACTTCATAGAAATTTTACTGCAAAATTGCTGCAACTGATCCTCTCTCTCTCTCTCTCTCACGAGTGGTTGCATTTTTTGTAACCCTGGACTAATTGTATTGTTTTTGTTTCTAGAGGAGGCGAACTGCCATTGATGAACTCAACATGCGGAGCATTTTTGAAGAAAATGATGTCATTTGTGTGAGTTTTATAGCTTTTACTTTCACCTATCAACGTTAGAAAGAATATCTGCTACCAAGTTTCTCACGTGTCATACATATAAGGTTTTCTCCTACATTTTTACAATTTTGAAGAATTAAAAATAATTGAGGTGCGTCCAAGCTAGCCTGGACACAAATAGATGTATATATAAATCTCTCTTACATAGGACGTTATCATGGGTACCATAGAGTTAGAACCAAAAATTTTTAAGTTTTTGTTAGAACCAAAATTTTTTAATTTTTTCCTTCACCATTAGGCCAAAGCATGATGGTTATGAACAATGTCAGTCAACTCACAAGCCCTTTGTAAAATCTATAGTGCATAGGCTCCGACACATTAGATAGATAGATGCATCTTTGGCACCTCGCCTGGTTCTGGCCAGGTGCCTTAGCTCAAGTGCCTTGTTGCTCTTCACCAAGGTCCCAAAATTTTCTTCACATTCTAATGTTGCTGTTGCCTATAGGCGTCTTAACTCAAGTGTCTATTTGTGCCTCTTGCCCTCTAGTGCCATTTTAAAAAAAAATTCATTTACTTTTCTCTCCTTTTACTTTATGCAAGTCAGCAAGTGATGCAATATATATCCATTATTGCTTCTTTTCTCACGTGACTCAGACTCAAGTCAAGTCTTGTGCTTGCACAAAGGCTTGAAGAGATGTACTTTGGCACTTGAGTTTACCGTGCACTATTATAAATAAACACCACTCTCATCAGTTATTGTTCATGCATAATTTTCCATTTAAGAAAAAATAACATCACCACATCTTTTCTCAGGCCGAAGTACGTGGTCTTCAGCATGATGGGCTACACCTTCAAGCAAGAAGCCAGAAGTATGGGAAGGTAAAACAAATCTCTTTCTTAAGCTTCTGGATGTCGATGTAAACAAAATAAGCTTTAGAATCAAAATTTCCTAGTCTCCCACATCTTCACTGGTTTCTTAGGATTCCATAGAAAGATTCTTGATAGCATGTGAATACTGATTTATACACGAATCTTCTGGGGAAATTCTAATGGTTAAAACGAATTGTGGAGATGATTATACAGTTGTTGCACAGGTATAAGGGAGGAAGCCAGGAAGGGATGTCATCAAGGTGAAAAGACGGATGGGTGGAAATATTTATTGATTGTAAAGAGGAGCTAGCCGATGGGTGGGAAGAAGAAATGTAAAACATATTAATAGAAAAGTGAGTGTAGAGAATGCAAAAAAGAAGAGAGAGAGAGGGGGGGGGGGGGATTAACATACCTGGTCCCTATACTTTGAATATGTTTTCAAAATTCATAGTAAAAGTTTTCATACAAGAAAATACAGTGTGTGAATATGTTTTCAAATTTTATAGTAAAAATGCTAATAGATACAAAAAGTGTTCTAAAAAATAATAATAAACTAGCCGTGGGGACTAAATTCAAGATTTATTGTGAGTACAAGGACAAAAATTGGACAACATGAACTAAAATTGAACAAACTTCAAAGTATAAAGACCAAAATGGTATTTTAACAAAAACAAAAAAAAAAAATCCTCTCCAAAACCATGAATGACTATAATATAATAGAACGATAGAAATTATGTCTAATTGTTACATTTTTCTTTTTTACTCAGTATGATAAGTTCAAAATCTTGGAGGGTACCTATATTTGAATATTTCTTTGTCCTATCAACTTTTCTGGCATCATCTCATCTTGTTTCTTCATGACTGTTGTGAATATGATTTGTGCATGTGTATATCCAGCTTGAACGTGGTCAGCTGCTCACAGTTCCACCATATCTAGTAAAGAGACGCAAACAACACTTTCATCATTTGGAGCAATATGGTATTGACCTAATACTTGGATGCAATGGCTTTATCTGGATTGGGGAGCATGTTGATCCCAAAGAGGATATGATTATAGAGGATCAAGTTAATAAATCTGAGCAGAAGGGTTCAAAATTTGAAGGAACTTTTGGTAACCAAGTGGAAGAAAGAGTATATACTCCATTAGAGACACGACAGAATATATGCAGAACTGCAAATGCGATTCGAGTATTGTCTATCTTAGGTTTCATAATTACAGTAGAACTCATAATGGAGATAGTTAGTCTAAGCATTTCTATGAACATCGATGTGCATGAAATGCTCGGTGCAGAGTTCTGCGTTCTCACGGTGGAAAAAGAGGTCGAACGACGTACTTCGAGTAAGAAGAGGGGGTGATTGCATTTTCTTTCAAAAATCGTGAGTAATTTGAATCACTCGTAATGATAATTTTGCATGAACCCTTTGATTTGCAGAGAAATTTAGTGTTAGAATATTTTGTAGAATTTTAGATTACCACCACTTGGTCTCTGTTAGTATTGGCGAAACATAACTTTATTTAATGTAATATTTCTGCGGATGATTGTATCTTATGAAGATCGTGCATCTTCGTTGCTTGAAGGCAATTTTTGGTTTTTGATGGCTTGCAAATTCAAGGTGAGTTTTGTTTATTTATTAACATTTACGACTGTTTTTTAGTGCAGATTTGATTATATTAGTGGGTGGTTATTATAATATGTGAGGTTATAATGGTTTGTGCGTAGGTTCAAAAAGTTTGTATTTTGGAGCATATATTATTTTAGTTGGAGTTTATGTGTTTTGGTTGGTAATTTGTTTATCATGGAGTTCTTTACGGGTTTAAGGTCTAGGATTGTTTTCGACTTTTTTTCCGTATTGCATTGTATTATACAAGTACCAAGTTCTTAAATATCTTATTTTATAAATTAAATAAAAAGATTGTTCTACCAATTTTTAAAAAGGTGTTAGATTTTATGTTACGTTATTCTCCGTCAATTTAGTCATTTTAGGGATGTATAAATGCTATTGAACAAGCACACAATATGTGAGATGAGACTAAAAATTCATATCTTGATTAAGTAAGAAAACTTCATATTTTGAAGTGTACAAAAACAATCTCAAACTATATAATATTACACAAAAACGTATATATAGGAGTGATATATAGTTGCGAAGTATAAGCTAGCACTGCAAGATTAGATAAATGTTGTTGATATATGATTCTAAAATTAAAATGATGGTAGGTTATCATTCAAAAATAATTTAAGAAAAATGATTCATCAAACAAGTTTTTTGAGCTCACAATACTAAACTAAGCTACTATACTATATCAATTGAATTTATAAATTGTTGTAAAAGGTTCCTCGGGAATTTCTTATCTTATTCATTAGTTTAATTTTGTGAATGACTTTTTTTTTTTTTTTTTTTTTATATATATATATTTTAATTGGACCAAGCTTGTTAATTTTATCATTTCTGCAAATTTATAATTGTTAGGCTACAGGCTTAATTTTCCTAATGTGTTTTTTTGTCATTATTGCAGGTGACCCATTAAATTTTTCTCAACTTATAATAATAGTAATTAAATAATTAACTTTCTTTAAGAAATAGGGTAATTGCAATGGATAACACTTTTAGGGCTAATAATTAAGCGTATGACAATATTTTGGAAAATTTCACAGATAGAAAAAATGTCAAACTATTTACAGAAAATAGCAAAAAAAAACATTGATAGACATTGATAAACTTTTATCAGCATCTATCAGTAATAAACTTCTATCATTTCTATCACTGATATACCCTAATAGACTTCTATCAACGTCTATCACAACTATCTAAAAAGTTTGATTTCACATGGAAATGTTTAGGGTAACTTGTAATATAATGTAAAATCTCTATGTGATTTTTCTCGTAATTTCACATTTTAAATTTAAACCCCCTAGATTACCGTTTGCATAGTCTCATTCATCATCATTCCAAATACCACCATAGCAAACGAACACACAAGGTATTCTACACATGAAGAAAAAATAACTAATTAGAAAAGAAGCGGAAAAAAAAACAAATAAAATCATCACTGTCATTTTTCCCGTAAGGTTGACTAAGTCAACTTTACTAGAAATTTGATTTGGTAGTAAAGTTGACTTGGTCAACTTTATGGGAAATCATTCCACGGACGCTAGGTTCTGGCTTAGGATACTGCCATTCTTCCCGTAATGTAGACAAAATTTTACGAGAAAGGTGTTGAAGGGAGTGTCTTGTAAACTTTACGAGAAAACTAACCTAAAGTCATACGAGTTCTCTTGTTAAGTCATACTTGTCTCGTAAACTTTACTAAAACTTTACGAGAAAGTTGACTTTACGAGTCGTCTTGGTAAGTCATACTTGTTTCGTAAAGTTGACTTTATGGGAAAAGTCACATAATGACTTTACGAGACGTCTTGGTAACTTTTTTTCTCCTAAACTTTTTCCCAATCATTTGAATTTTTTCTGTAAAACTTTGACAAGGGAGTAAGAATTTGGTTGGATTTACAAACTTTCTAGAAAAAACAGATTTCTGATTCGTTTTGCAAAATGACAAAAACAAAAGCTAGAAAACAAAATATCCGTGTCTTTTGGGAAATGAACTATTTTTCACTGAAATTGGGACCCAAAGAATTTTTCCTCTAACATTGGGACCCTCCTTTTCGGTGAAAACAAAATGTAAAAGTCAAGTTTGAAGTTTCTAATTTAAGTTACATGTGTTTTATAGGTTGAGTTAGGTAAATTAGGTGAATTCATATTTAATGCAATTGAATAACCATTTATTGAAAGGCAAAAATGTACATTCACGCGGTGGGACCCTCCAAGTGTGACAAAGCTGAAAAGAGGTTAGAAAAAGTAGATTTAAGAAATGATGTTAGTTTTGAAAGGAAAAAAAAAATTTAGGTAAAAAATAGCAATTTTTCCACACTCAACTCAACCCAACCCAACTCATGTATACCCTTTTTACATAGTGTTGTATCAACTAATACTTTAGGCTTGATTGTTCTATTTTCAACTACCTAAAAAAATAATAAATTAGTTAAATAAGGAGTTGTTTTCAAATATAGAAAAATGAGTTAAATTATTTATAAATATAGAAAAATTTCACTGTCTATCAGTGATAGACTGCAATAGAATCCTATCGCTTGAGCGATAAACGACGATAGACTTTTATCACTCAAGCGATAGAACTCTATCGCTGATAGATAGTGAATTTTTTCTATATTTGTAAATAGTTTGATATTTTTTCTGTTTATAGTAATTTTCCTTAAATAAGATCCTTGGACTATAATAAAATAAGGAAAATTATTTTAAATGACAAAACTGCTGAAAATATTTACAAATATAGCAAAATTTTACTGTCTATATGAGATAGACCGGAATAGACTACTATTTATGTTGTGATAGACTACAAATAGGCACAAATAGCAGTCTATTTCGGTCTATCGCATATAGACAATGAAATTTTGCTATATTTATAAATATTTTGGTTCATTTTCCTATATTTGAAAAACAATCCATAAAATAATACAATTTTCCTTTAGCAAAAATGCAGAATTTTTGGTTATATAAAAAAGAACAATTAAATTTTGGTTATATTATTTTTAAAAGAATATTTAAAATTTAAATCCTAAGCTTCAGCCTTCAGTAAATTGCTTGCCGCCAAAAAAAAAAAAAAAAAAAAAAAACGGAGAATTCCATTCTGTATATTGCCGCCAAATATTGATTGTTGATCTGATCTGTTCAATCGCAGCGGAGAAATTGGGAAATTGGGAATTGGGAAATTAATTTAAATATTCAATCGCTGTTCAATCGCAGCGGAGAAATTGGGAAAAGCGATAAAAAAAAATTTGATATCCAATCAGCCATGAAGAAGCTCTCCACAAAATCATACTCCCCTTTGTTAACTTGCAAAACACTTTTCTTTAAATTAATTTAAAAGATTGTGGCTTTATCAGTTTGTTTTTTTATAGTATAACAGAGAATTTTGTACAACAGGTATTAATTATCTTAAAATTAATGCGATGTTTTTTTATAGTATAGCAGAGAATTTTGTACAATAGGTATTAATTATCTTAAAATTAGTGCGAAATTTGTGTCTGCATAAGAACAAGAAAATCGAGCAAGAGGAATGAAGAAGAAGCAAGAAGAATGAGCGAAGAAGAAATTCGTTTTCAATGGTTGATTTTATGTTTAATGGTGCAGGTGAAGTAGAAACGAGAGGAAGAAGTCCAAAGTGAGAAGAAGGAATGAGAAAATGTGGTTGCCTATGGCCTCGCGCGCGTTTTGAGGATGAACTGGTACTTTCTCACGTTGTTGACCCAAGCAGAAGACCAAATTTCGAGTGTTTTTTTAATTGTGAGTCAAAATTCATTTAGGCCCCTAAAACGGGGGCCATTCGTAAAAAAACTCGATAAAAAACTTGATTTTTTTAATTAAAAAAACAATGTAACATAATCTTTTCATAATTAAGTGGAATATCATAATTCAAGCAAAAGATGTAAAATCACTTGCTTTTGATTACAAAGAGTTACTTTTGCAAGTTACAAATTCTAGTACTGAAATAAACAAGTAAAGAATATATCAATGATTAATGTTGCTTGCTTCCATTGTGATCATGAAAAATCATAAATAAAGGGATGATCAAGCAACAACCATGTTGACGATCTTTTGTAAGGGTTTCTTACCAACATCTTCTCAAGAAATCAATTGCCATTGGTGATAATTTAGTTAAAATTTTTGGCAATTTGTTATTATGACCAACATACATGAGCAAATCAAGATCAAAATTTTCAAAATTCCACACTTGTTTTCCCGTCAACATCTCCAATACCACACATCCAAGTGTCCATATATCAACCGACCAATCAATGTAACTATCCCTTAGTGTCTCTGGTGCTATGTATGACAGAGTTCCTCTAATTTCATTGTCGTCTATGGTCACTACATTGGTCATCTTCATTGCCAATCCAAAATCAGCTATCTTCGCTAAACAACCTTCATAATCAACCTTCAGTATCAAAAGTATGTTTTCTAGTTTAATATCACAATGAATATATTTATGCCCATGAATAGAAGCAAGTCCACATACAATGTCTCTCGTATATCGACGAACTTCCATTTTCGGCAAGTCATTGGGTTCGAATTTAGCAATACGATCATACAAACTACCTTCAGAGCAATACTCCAAAAGTAAATTGTAAACTTGTTTGTCAGATATATTTTTAGTAATTTCATCTCCATAACATTGCACTACATTTGAGCAAGACTTCAAATCATCAAGTACCTTCTTCTCAAATTGAAGCGAGGAGAAATCTTTTAGGAATGAAGATTTGACAGCTATTTAAGTACCCGAGAAAAGAAGTTGATTAGAATGGACGAAAATGTCTCTGTTAATTTGGGCTAAGAAAACAGAGCCGAAACCACCTTTGCCGAGAAGAGAACCACGAAACCAAAAACGACCATGGGAGTTGTTGAAACCATCGTTGTTGTAGTGAACAATTGGTATATGAATTTCTACTCCATTGTTGTTGTTAGGGTTTGGGTTCTTAGAGAATTTAATAATGATTCTCTTTGGCTTAAGAGATTAGCAGTGATGTAGAGATGAAGGTGAATCTTTTTTCAAAACTTGAAAAAATGATAGAATAATTTCTTGGAGGATTTTTAATTTTTTAATTTTACGATTATCACAAAGATCTCATAAATATAATTAATACCACAATATTACCATATGATAATTAAATTCCTTCTCCGATTAGACTTCGATGATTTGGAGGGAGCAATATATTTTTATAAAGTTTAACATCAAATTCATATCTCTTGGATAAATATAACCGCTTTATTTAAAATATTTTTTTAGTTTACTTTTTCATTACGTAATCAAGAGAGATGAAAAATCGAGAAAATTAAAAATAAATTGTAGTTTTAGAAAATATTTATCAAAATACTTTAGTTTTGAAAATAATTATGAAAATATAGTAATTTTGTGATGTGATTGGGGGATTTATTTTTTATTTTTTGTTTTAAATGATGAAGTGTTCAACACTCGATCAACATATATATATTTTTAATATTTTACAGTGGTCTCCTTTCTTTTTTCTTTTTTCTTTTTTTTTTTTAAATAATTTACTCTTCCTTTGGAAAACGTTTTTATTTTATTTTATACTCTTTCTTAACCTTTCCTTTTTAATAGAAAAAAATATACTTTACAAAAATTTACTGTTTTATTTCTAAGTAATAAGAAAAATTTATCGTTGTTTTAACTTTATCTATTCTAACATTAAGAAATATTATAGATTTATAGTAAATAACAAATTCTCAATTTTTTTCTTACCTATTACAACTATTGTTTATAATTAAAAAATAATAAAAGATGTAAATTAAAATATCCATATCAATACAATAATTTAATGTTTTTCATTCATTTAAAAATAATAATAAAAAAATCAATGTGTCCCACAAGGTGAACGTCGTTGATTTCGAGCTGGTTGTCGTCATTGACTTTGAACTCTAGGTTGCTCAGGTTCTTCTTCATCATTTGGTGGCTCTAATACCTCTACAGGCGCTTCATAGTATAAATATTCATTATGCTCTCCACAGCTTCGTCCATGTTCATGCATGTGTGAAGACGATAGACCCACCTTTGAATCATGATATCCTGAACCAAATGGTGACATCATCATCATCGGACTAGCATAATCAGTCTGGCTCTATGTCTGCATCATATGAGGCAATTCTTCCACATTGTGGTCAACTTCATCAAACTCATCTTCTTCTACTCGAGCACGTCTCTTACGCCTAAGAACTAGTGGAGGTGCAATTGGTATATCGTACATCTAATGTATCTCCTCTATGTAGCTCTCGTTATTACTACACAAGGACCTGGTTTGGATCATTTACAACATCACGAATACTACTGTTGCTTTTTCTCTGTAAATTATAAAACAATTAGACAATATTTAAAATAAATTTAATTTGACAATATTTAATTATGTATTAGATGACCCATAGTTGTTCCCGGACGAGTAATGTAGTGCCTTGTAATATTATTATACCAATTGATGTAATCTTGAGTTGCATCCCAATCAAATTGCCTAATTGAAATGCTCATTACAATAAACCTTCTACGATAGTACCTTTACACTACCAAATGTGCAACTTTTTCAGACCAATCTGTAGTTTTAAGGTCGATTTTGTTATGCAGTAGGGGTTAAGTATTACACTCTGATAGGACATCTTGTTGGAAACTAAATTATCTGATCACCCTGTCAGAAAGACGCCACTCACCAATGTGAAAACATATAAGAAGACTTATCGTCCGCCATATGTCTTGACCGTTTGTACAGATATTGGGCAAAGTGTCCGTGATAGCTATATAAGACTGCAAAATAATAAAATATTAAAGACAAGTACATAAAAAAAATATGTATAAAAAATTTAACTGGGTTCAGTATTCATGTACCTTGAAGATCAAATATGTATTGACTAATAACATGTGTAGTTGACCTAATTACACAAAATTGGTCTCTCCACCTATATTATTAAATTAATATTTTAGATTTTAAATTAACTATATTAGTCATATAAAAAATATTAGTCAAATTAAATTAAAATAACATACTGAGAACGGTAGGCTTGTCCAGTTAATTGATCATCATTGACATGTTGGAGCTGGAGCCATTGTTGAAAATCGTTCACAAGCCCATATTTGCAGAATTATCAAAGGCCCAACGATTTCACGAACATTAGGTTTTGTTGTTTTACATAGCTGTCTATACAGCCATGCCAAACACGCTCCACCCCAAGAATACCGTCCCGCTTCATGGAGATTGGCTAACACTGGCAGGAACATCAAGTGCACAAAGTGACTTGATTTGTCAGAAAACAGACTTCCACCTATCATCTTTAGTATGTATGCTCATGCATATCTCAAGTCTCGACCTACTAATGTGAATAGCTAAACTCATCAACTGAAGTGAAAAAACGATGAGCGACGCGCCAGACTTCTTCGTGCAGAGTGTAGGTCATTTGTGCAGGGTGGTCAAGCGGCGCGCCAGGCTTTCATGCAGCGTAGATGGTTGAATTTTGAGGTCTCGACCTATTTTGGTCGAGTCTTCAAGTTCGCCCTAGGTATTTTAAATTACTTTTGTGTTTAGTTGAGCATTGAAGTCTCGACCTTCTGCCACACCCCTGTCACACTACCATATTTCTCTAAATATTTTCAAAACTACTACATTCCCCTAATTATTTTGACAAACTGCAATATTTATATAAAAGGTCCATGTAAAATCACTCACTTTAAAATTTGGAAAAAATATATCTTATTAGCCGTTACAATTTGGGTTTAGTTTTTATTTTGTTCCTTTCAAAATGTTACAATTTTACCATTGAATTTTGATTTTTTTTCACTTTGATCCCTAAGTTTCAAAATTAATACTTTTAACTTTGATTTATCACTAAATATTATTCACTTTCAGTCTTTGGCGTTAATGTTTATTAATTAATTAAAAATAAGGATTGTTTCCAAATATAACAAAATGAGTCAACTTATTTACAAATATTGCAAAATGTCATTATCTATAGGTAGTGATAATCACTAGCAGACTAATATCATCAATCACTATCTATCAGTGATAGACAATGATGATACTGATAGACTAATATCACTATCTATCTATCACTGTCTATTATCATCTTTCACTGTCTATCAGTGATAAACATTGATAGACGTCTATTAGTGTTTTAAAATTAAAAAACAATATTTTAAAATTGAAAAATTAATAAACTTTTAAAGGCACGGTTTTTGTCAATGATTATATATGTTTTTAAAAAGGGTAAATTTTGATGCTTTATATAGACTCTAAAGAGGTAGGCTGTGTTTCGAAATCCATATTTCTTATTTGACCTTGGACTCTTAGAGTGGACTAACATGAAATCAAGAAGGTTTTGTTTTTCTTTTTAGGGGTTTTAGTCCTCGAGGTTTGAGATAAGTGTCTATTTGATCCCTGAAATTTTATTATTGGCATTTTTAGTAGCAAGGTTTGAATAATAGTTAGAAATAGTCCCTAAACCCATTTGACTATTAGTTGACCTAACAAATTATTGATTGAACTGTTAAATGTTGAGGTGGATTTGCTTACTTGTCATTTTTTTTTTTAAAAAAAAGAAGCTTACCTGTCAATTTTTACTCTAAATTTAGATTACTTAAAAAGTTATTAGGTTAAAAATAAGATATAAAAGATTAAAAAAAGAAGAAAGGTAATTTTCCAATATTTTTAAAAACTAAGGGACTAAAAAGATACATTTTTAAAACATAGAGACCAAATGGACCTATTCTTATAAACTTGGGGACTAAAAAAATACATTTTTAAAATTCAGGATTAAAACGCACATATTGTTCAAAATTTTGGGGACTAAAAAGGTAATTTTCCATAAAAAAATTTATATCTTAATTTTTAACCTAACAAGTTTTTAATTAATCTAATTTTAGAGTAAAAATTGACAAGTAAGTAAATCCACTTCACATTTAATACGGTCCGGTCACCAATCCATTAAGTCAAACCTTAAGAACTAAAAGTGTCCGTTATAAATCCTCACGAACCAAATTGACACCTAACTCAAATCTTAAGGACCAAAAGTATATTTGGCCCTTTTTTTATAACAATTTTTGTTGAACAAGTTTTAGAGTACAATGTGGTTATATAACATGGAGTTTTAGCTTTAGATTACCTGCACATTACTAAAATTTGATTAATTCTTACAAAAATTATTCTTTTGATTTTAGTCTTTTACATTTTTTTAACATAATAATATTTATATTTTATCTTTGTTTAATTATACCTATGATAATTGGGATTTTGATGAACAAAGAGTGAAGAAAAGAACAACACATACAAAATAATGAAATATTAGAATTAAAGTAGGTTGGAATCAAATGTCGATTGTTGTTGTGCCGTGAAAAATTTACTGTCTTGAAAGCAAAATTGGCGCGACCTCGGTGTTGAACCGCCAAAGTCGGTTGCTCTCCAAGATTAACACAACTCCCGAACGCTGATGCGCACTCGTCGGAGAACGGAATAGAATCAACGAAAAATATGCTCAGGAAATAGGTATCTAGAGAGAAAAACAGGAGGAAGAATAAAACCTTTTTTTTCCTCTTTTTCCAAAAATTAAGAACCATTATAAATGAAAAATAATTTGAAGAATAAAAACCGTTTTTTAGAATTAATTGAAGAATTAAATAAAAACCGTTTTAGAATTAACTTTTAAATTAATTTAAATAAACGGTTATAAAACTATTAAAAACTCTTTTTTCTTTTGTTATGGGCCAAAAGTCGAAAGTCATTCTCAACCAAGTAAAAATATTTTTTTAAAATATATTTCTTTCAAAAGTATAATTTAGTTAAACGAGTTTCTAATTTTCAAACATTTTAGAGGGTTTGAAAAACTATTCTAAAATATGTAGAAACTTACAATATTGAAAATCCACGACTTCATGGTCAAAGAAAATAAAGTTAAGGTTTTTTTTAAATAATAATAATATAATAAATAAATATGGTTACGGGAGAGAGAAAAATGTGATAAATGTGTTGGGCGAGTTTTGACTTTCTTGTGACAATATGTGTTGGGCGTATTTATTGGCGGGAACAAAAATTTACATATTTTCAAATTAACAATAAATAATAATAAAATTATTTTACAAAAATTTATAAACCGTTATTATTGTCCAAATGAGTATAACTCAACTAGTATAGTACTTGTATTATGAACTTGAAGTCAAATGTTTGATTTTTCTACCTCACATATTGTCTAATTGAGTTACGCTCACTTTGACGAGATAATTTCTGTTAATTAACTTGGTATTAATTGAACTTTTTCTATACATCATTTAAGAAAATAATAATAATAATAATAATTAAATAAATAAATAACAGTCAATCGACTTTTGACTATAATGTAAAAATACAATTTTTTAAATTGTTTTCAAATATAGAAAAATGAAGTAAATTATTTACAAATATAGAAAAATTTTACTGTCTATCAGTGATAGACTGCGATAGAATTCTATCACTTGAGCGATAGACAGTTATAGAAGTCTATCACTCTTTTATTGTGGTTATCGCTGATAGACAATAAATTTTTTCTATATTTGTAAATAGTTTGATATTTTTTTTTTGTTTATAGTAATTTTTTTTTGGGAAAGATGTAAAAGTACAATTTTAGTTTAGTGAAAATGTGGTCGTCATATATTAAAGGCAGACATTTTTGGTTATATTGAAAAAAGATATAAATTTTGGTTATTTGATAGAAAGATATGAACTTTGGACCATGGTTTCTTTTGGTTTCGAGGTGACCTTCTCGGGAAAGGCGGCTTCTTTGTTTTCTTAGGCGAAATCAATCTAGACGTTTTACACGACGAGTCAATTTCTGATAACCACATTTCTCATCCTCAAATTGCTGTCAAATCTTTGCTCTTCAAATATTTTTCTTCACTTCAATTCGAGAAGAAGGTACTTGATGATTTAAAATATTGTTGAAAAGTAGTACGATGTTATGGAGATGAAATCACACAAAACGAATCGAGTAAGCATGTGTATAATTTGCTTCTGGAGGTAACTTGTATGATCGTATTACCAAGTTTGGACCTAATGACTTGTCGGAATTGGAAGTTCGTCAATATACAAGAGATATTGTATAAGGAACTACCTCTATTCATAGTTTTGGATATATTCACTCTAATATTAAACCAAATTAAACATACTCTTGATGTCGTTGATTGATCATGGATGTTGTTTGATGGCAAAAGTAGTTGATTTTGGATTGGTTTGTGGAGAAGACCGATGTAGGAACCATTTGATGAAGTAGATGGTATTAGAGGGACGACGAGGTCGTACTTGGTACCATAATTGGTGACGGATAATTACCTTGATTTGCCTATTGACATATGGGCGCTTGGATACGTGGTGTTGGAGATGTTGACAGGAAACGAAGCATGGAGTTCCAAAACTTATGATCTTGATCTACTCACTCACATTGGTTATAGTCACGGGTTGCTAGAAATTCCAAGTGCACTATCACCAAGATCATCTATTCTATTTGGTTATGGTTTGATCATCCATTTATTTGTAATTTTTCTTCATCATTTTTAATTAAAAGTAACATTAATTATTGATTAATTCTTTATGTCTAGTTCAACATTTCAATTGATTGGATGAATATATAAGATTCCTTCATTACTTATTTAATCTCTATTTCTTTTTCTTAATATGATAATTATGTAGTATTAAAGAACGAGTATAGTCAACTTAAAGGGACAAGAAAAATGAGACTGTAGACATTTAAGGTTCTTAATCTAATAATGCTTCAAAATCCAATTTTGTATAGTCAAGTAACATATCTATAAAGATGGGAAACGAGAATTAGGCTTTCACAATAGGAGAATTATAAGTTTTATTAATCAGTCACGAATATAGAAGCAAATAAATGAAATCACTTAAAATGAAATAAATATTAATTTAAAATATGCTGCATTAAATGAGTATCAACCGAAATTAATAAATAACAAAAATAAAGTCAAAATTCGAAAATAATGTTAATAAGAAAAGAATTAAATATTTTGAAATTGTTGCAAAAATCTATCGCATGAAATTTTTCTATGTTTGTAAATAGTTTGATATTTTTCCATTTATAATAATTTTTCTAAGTTTTATCTATGGGCACTAAGTTGTACATTTGAAGTTAATTTATCCAAATGGGTTAAACAATAATAATTACAAATTTAATGCTAGTTAAATATGTTTTTAAGATTTACTAGGGAAAGCTGATAGTAGTTAACCAACATTACAAACCATTTATAAGATTTATTGGGAGTAATAAAAATTAAATTTAAACATTTGAAAGTACATAGACTTTTTTTTTTATTAGAAAAATAAAACAAAATGGACTTAAATTAGATATTTAAAATGTTAAGTTAACGTCTCAATTTTATAAAAATGTCAACGAAAATATTCGTCAATGTCAAGGTAAATTAAGTCCTTTCACTTTCATTTTGAAGCATCGAAATTGTCACTTTTTGAAAGTTCAAGGACTAATATGAACAAAAGTTGAAAGTTCGAGGATCAAAATGAACATTTTAAAAGTACAGACACCAAAATGAACTAAAGTTGAAAGTATAGGAACCAGAGTGAACATATTACAAATATAGGGATAAAAATGAACCAAACCGAAAAGTATATAGAGCAAAGTAGTATTTAAACGTTATTTATATTATATTTGATATTTTGTTGCGTATTTTTAACATTTTATTGATTTGTTTTATGAAAACAAAAAAAAAAATGCAGACATGGATGGAAATATGTCGGATATTTAATACAAGTTTTGACTATGAATTACAATGGTAACCGTAAGTAGGATATAATGGGCCGAATAGTTTCGGCCCAGTTACAAAGTTAGATCCCTGAACAAGCTGTCGATCAGGTACGGTCAATCTCACATTTCGGATCTTACAAGATCACGACACGTCATTCATCTCACTACTTTTTTGTCGTTTAAGTGGGGGTGGGACCCGCCACAGTAACTCCAAATATGCTTCCCGAAACACATTTCAACCGTTGGATAATCTCCCACGATCAAATGATCGAACGGCTGGTGAGGAATCACAAAAATATAAAACAATTAAGCGAAATTGTTATTTGCTGGTATTTTTCTCGGGATAGAAATTGAGAAAAAAAAAAAAAAAAAAAAACTCATAACTCAAAAACTCCCCCAAAAGGACAAACAGAGAAACTCCCGCATGTTCAAACGGAGGGTTTTTGGAGATTTCAGAGGGTTAAAATCGCCGCGAATTAGGTAAATTTTTTCAGATTTTTTTCGACTTATGGCCTCTAGATTTTCGTTTCTTCTTTGTTTTTCTTTGATCTGTGATTTCTTCCGTGTTTTTGGCTTTGATCTGACCACATTTCCTTGCTTTCCCTGTTTCAAAAGTAGGGTTTTCCCACTCTTCTTCTGCTTTCATTTTGATTTTTTGACTTTCTAGATCGCACGATTGTTTTCTTTTGTGGTTTTGTGTTTTTGTTTGTTTGTTCGTTAGGAAGAGCATTGAGGGTAATCGAAGGAAGTTGAGATGTTTCTCCTTTTCTTTTTTTTTTTTGTTTGCCAGTCCCAAGTAGCTAAAAGCTTCCCAATTTCGCTTTATTTTTCTTCTTGTTTGTTGTTGAATGAAAGATAACGAGGAAATCCTACTGTAGAAGGGTTTCAAAATGACTCTGACCATTTGGGGTTGAAGAATAATTATAATTACAAATTTTTTTTGGAAAAATAATTTTTATAGTTGCATTTTATCTAAAGATTTTGGACTCGTTTTCTAAGTTAAAAGCTGCAAAGAGGGATTTGGAACCTCTACTTGACTGATTACACAGAGTCAAGTCAACCAAAAAACACTGATTTTCAATTGCATGTTGCGGGAACATTTTTCTCATTATATTTGATGTACACTGATTTGAGAATTGAGATCGTGTATATAAAATCGGTTTATATATATATATTAGTACTCTTGCATTGCTAAGTAAATAATAAGCTATACAGTTGATGAGTAATCCATAGTGTTTTTTTTTTTTTTTTTTTTTTTTTTTTTTTTTTTTTTTTTTTTAAAAAAAAAAGATAATTTTCATTACTCTAATGGCACTGTGCTCACCTGTCTTCTCTTTGCAGCATAGTAATTGTTTATTGTGTTTTTCAGATTTCAAGCTATATAATTACGCACATCAACTACTGGGAGGATAGTTTTGGAGAATGATAGCCACAAAGAGTTTGATTGGGAGTTGTTCCTTTTAGTTTGTAGTTTTGGAAATAATGTACAGAGAGTTTTACTGTGGAAGCTTCCGTTTGTAAGATTTCTTTTATTTCTGTAGCGTGAGAGAGTTTCAATGGAGCAACAACTGGATCAGGATTCGATTCCCGCCCCTGGGTCATTAGACAAATCTAAGGTATTGAATGTAAAACCGTTGCGCCAACTAGTTCCAGTATTCCCATCAGCACAAAATGTGTCATCTTTTTCAACTCCTCAAGGTGCTGCCCCATTTGTGTGTGCTGGTCCTTCTGGTCCTTTTCCACCTGGGGTTGCTCCATTCTATCCCTTCTTCTTTTCACCAAATGACCAAAACCAACAGACACCAGGTGGAACAACAAATACTAATGCATCTTTTGGCCTCAATAGTCCTATATCAACTGCAGTTCCAATATCTTCATTCAGGACACCAACCGAGGGTACTTCAACACAAAATACTGGCTCTCGGAAAAATACCAGAAGTCGTGCCCAGTTACAAGATGGGTATAGTGACGGTCAAAATGATAATTCTCAGTATTATGGCATGGGTGTAAACGATGGAGAAGATTCAAGTAAAGTAGGAAGGAAGAACAAGGCAAAGAAGAAGACAAGGAATGGTCAGGACATCAATTTTACATCAGATATTGATATTGATGCAATGCTTAATGAAATGGTTTCATCCTACAACCTTTCGGTGTTAGATTCAAATCGACAAGCTCATGGTAGCGTTGAAGCAGTTTCATGCGTACT
This sequence comes from Lagenaria siceraria, assembly GCA_002890555.2. Classification (NCBI taxonomy): domain Eukaryota; kingdom Viridiplantae; phylum Streptophyta; class Magnoliopsida; order Cucurbitales; family Cucurbitaceae; genus Lagenaria; species Lagenaria siceraria. The sequence continues at coordinate 15,108,754 of CM016485.1, forward strand.
CATGGTATTTGATCTGCTAAGGAGGAGGATTTCACAAGTTGAAGAGTCTAAGGAACCAATGCCTGGAAATATAAGGCGTCCAGATCTTAAAACAGGTGCATTTCTGATGACCAAAGGGATTCGGACTAATATTAATAAAAGGATTGGAACTGTTCCTGGTGTAGAAGTTGGTGATATCTTCTTTTTCAGGATGGAATTGTGCATGGTCGGGTTGCATGCTCCATCCATGGCTGGGATTGACTACATGGGTTTAAAGGTCAGTCAAGATGAAGAACCAGTTGCAGTTAGCATTGTCTCGTCTGGTGGGTATGAGGATGATACAAATGATGCAGATGTCTTAATCTACAGTGGCCAGGGTGGAGTGAACAGAAAGGATAAGGAATCAACAGATCAAAAGCTTGAAAGGGGTAATCTTGCTCTAGAGAAGAGCTTGCATCGTGGAAATGATGTTAGAGTTATTCGAGGGGTAAGAGATTTTAGTAACCCAACAGGGAAGATCTATGTTTATGATGGTCTTTATAAAATCCAAGAGTCATGGGTAGAGAAAGGAAAATCTGGCTGTAATGTATTTAAATACAAATTGGTGCGATTACCTGGTCAGCGGGAAGCATTTTTGAATTGGAAATTAGTCCAACAATGGAAGGATGGAAATGCATCTCGAATTGGGGTCATAATACCAGATCTGGCTTCTGGTGCAGAAAGTCTACCCGTCTCACTTGTTAATGATGTTGATGACGAGAAGGGCCCTGCATATTTCACATAATATTGGCTCTCAAATATTTAAAACCAGTATACTCGATGGAACCTTCAGCTGGCTGTAACTGTGTTGGTGGATGCCTTCCAGGTAACATCAATTGCCTTTGCATGCAGAAAAATGGTGGATATCTCCCCTATAGTTTAAATGGGGTTCTTGCAAGTCAACAGTCTATGATATATGAATGTGGAGCCTCATGTCAATGCCCTCCCAATTGCCGGAATCGTGTGTCCCAAGGAGGTCCTTAATTCGCCTGGAGGTATTCAGAACTAAAGGTAAAGGCTGGGGGCTAAGGTCTTGGGATCCCATTCGTGCTGGAGCGTTTATTGGCCAATATGCTGGGGAAGTCATCGATAGTTCAAAGGCTAAGGACTCTGTGCGGGACAATGAAGATGGTTATATCTTTGATGCCACACGTTCTTATCCAAATCTTGAGGTCATGTCCGGTGATTCTGATGGGCCTCCAAGACTCCCGTTTCCCCTAGTTATTAGTGCCAAAAATGCTGGCAATGTTGCTCGTTTTATGAACCATAGTTGCTCTCCAAATGTATACTGGAAGCCAATTATACGAGAAAATAAGGGCGAGCATGATGTCCATATTGCCTTTCATGCAATCAGGCATATACCTCCCATGATGGAGTTGACGTATGATTATGGAATAATCCCACCTGAAAGTGCTGATGGAAGGAAGATCAATTGCCTATGTGGGTCTTTAAAATGTAGAGGCTATTTTTGTTAGTGCTTTGTCAAAAGGTGTATTTAAGTAGGGATGAATCACCTGACTTGTGCTCTTTGAAATAAGGTTAGAGCTCTCAACTCTTTGTTTGCTTCTTGCGTGTGGAGGTATAGACTGATTTCTTGCCTGTTTTCTGTTGCTTTTTTCTTTTGTGCAAATGTTAGGAAGAAGAAGAGAAAAAAAAAAGAAAAGAAAAAGGAAGAGGCTGCTATATAGTATTTACGGCTCATGCTCTTAATAATATATTTATCTGATGTTAACCACACTGTTATTGATATTTTAGATTGTAGGGTAAAACGATAATACCAATTTCTTCGGGCCTTTTAAATAGAAGGAGCGAAAATTATATTTTAGTTGGTTGGTTGAGTTAGCTTGGGCAAACTTGCATGCTGTAGAGGATTTGTGGTATGAAGGTTCTAGAATGAGATATTAGCTCAATGTAGTGCTTTGCTTACATCAATCTCATTCCACATTCTTGTAGATAGCAATATATTGTGTTTTGGATTTATTCCGGCTTGGATCGAACATTTTGGGGGTGTTTAGGCCTCCAACTTCAAGTTGGTTTGGTGGAGTGGGTTGTTATAGCCTACCCCATGTTTGGGACTCCAATTATACTAGTTAGTGTTTTCAACTATGATAACCTACAACTAACTACGAGATTACTATTTCAAATTTCTCTTTGTTACAGTGTTTATTATTTCTTACTCATCATTTATTTCCTCTTTGGTTCGGTGTTTACAATTTTCTATCTAGACAAAAATAGTATGCACCCCAAATACACAAAACGTGCTTTTAATCCTTTGATATGAAAATTGCATTTAAAAGTGTAAAATTAAATATTAAATTGATTTTGCGTGATTAAAGGCATGTTTGGTGTGATTTTGAGCATGACAAAAGTGATTTTATCGTCTTCAAAATTACTCCCAAACATGCACTATATAGCAGCTATGTTTAATGTACCAAATGGATAATCATATTTGTATTGTTTTCACCCCCATGCCTTATTGTCATCTTTGATGGCCAGATGAAATCAAGAAATGACAGAGACACTTCAGAATATGTAACAAAACTCTGGGCATTCGGTTTGTAGTCTTGTCGCTGCAGCAGTATTGACCAAGTTCTCTCACGCGAATGTCCAAATTTTCCTCTCTTGTTGTAAGCTGTAAAATACATATTAATGATGTAGCTGCTCTTTTGTTTGTTCCTTTAGCTAGATGTTATAGTTCTGTTTATGATCTGGTTGCATCTTCTTCTCCATGTGGGTTAGATGATGCTTATTAGCACTTGCCATGGATGCTGTTCTTGAATCTGGGAAAAAAATGACAGGTTTCTATTCATTATCAGCAACCGATACTGTTTTTGCTTTTTTTTTTCTTTTTTAGCCTTTTCCTCCTAAATGCTTGACCGATTCTCCTGCCTCTTATTTATCCCATCTCTGTGGCTCACAACTTGGTTTTAGTCTTTTAGGTCACAAAATGTTCATTAATTTGTGGAAATATGCCCTTTTATATCTAATTAATGTTTGATATTATTTATAATTAATTGGTTAGGTCAATGATAAAAGTTCATTTATTTGGTGATGGTCTTAGGTTGGATAAACTTTTGCAGGTGAGAAGATTCAAGGATTGATTACAGAGTTTTAACAAGTTGTATTTAACTATTAGGATGAGAACTGATCTTCTCCTTAACTTTGAAAATGGCATATATGGATCTTATGAAGATGAAGGTCAATTGTAATGAAAATACCAATTTCTGATATATTAGATGTGCCTTTCTTTCTTCTGGTTTGATTCTATTATAACCTACTCATTTCGATTTGATGTGATCGAATGGAATATTACTACGATCTTATTAGATTTGGTCATATCCATCAATCTTCTCAAGGTCATAAAGATCAATGAGTCAAAGTAAGTATAACTTAATGACAAACTTTAGTGATTTAAGGGATGAACTGGTTTAGTTGATCTAATTGTCAAGCTGTCCCCAACTTCTATTTTTTTTTTGTTCTACATCAATAATACTTATCTAATACACATGATGTGTAAGCATCCTATTATTAGTATTAATGACATGGATTTTCAAAAATCATAATTCAAAACTTAACACATAATTACATTTTGTTTTATAAGTTTAAAGATAACGATGATTATCTTGATTACCTAACTACAACTAGTTGAGATAAAGAAAAGTATAAGATTTGTATTTTCAATTTATATATTGTTGATTTGAGTATAACTCAATTGGTTAATACAATATATTACCGATCAAAATAATTTAATACCAACTTTTATGTAGTTTAAATAAACTTAATTGTAATGCAACAAAAACAACTAAGGGTGTTCATGATTCGTTAGTTAAACCGGTTAGAAAATTTCAGCTTTAGATATATACCAAATCAAATTGAACTATTTGTTTGGTCTGAATCGAATTGACTTACAAATATTCGGTTCAGTATTCGATTTTCAGTTTTATATATAATATATATAAACGATTATGTTCAATTTTGGATTCTAAAATCGAATCGAGTGGAAAATGTTAGTTTCCTTATAATTTTAAACTGAATCTCACCAACATTTCAATAAAAACTAAATTTTTGGTTCGGTTTGATTCAATTTTCATGTTTCCCTAGTGACAACTTCAAAAATCAATAACTAATGGAATAATTATTTAAGGGAGGATATCTCTAGTAGGATAATAATTTAGCAAGTCATCAAATTATACATCAATTTATTATTTATTTATTTCGTGGACTCCACATAATTCTTGATTACTACTCTTATAACAAACAATGAATTGAAGTACCATAGTACTACGGGAGTGTTTGGGACGCTGAAATGAATTATGAAGCTTAAAGCTAATATGTTGGAGTTAGGAAGTTTGTGTTTGGAGTGCAGAGTTGTATAATCACGAGTTTGGAAACATTAGAGGAAGGAAAAAAGAAAGAGTGGAAAATGAAGTTTCTCGATAAATGTGCAAACTTCGATAGTGAACACTATTAAAATTGGTAAAGTTGAGTTATTTAACACCAACTTATAAAGTCGGTAGGCCATACAGTCGAAAGAGATCGTAAGTTCGAACTTGGTCATTTATAAGGGAAATTTTTAAAAATAGAAAAATAAGGAAAACTATTTATACAAAATAACAAAATTTTTAGATAGTTGTGATAAACGCTGATAGAAGTCTATCATGGTCTATAACTGATAGAAATCTATTAGATAGAAGTCTATCAATTTTTATTATTGATTTTTTTGTTTTCTGTAAATAATTTTTTCGTAAAAATTTTCTCATTTTATAATCAAATTTTGTCATATTAAAAAAAAAAGAAAAAAAAAAGCATAAAGTTGTAACTAAAATATATATATTATAGGAGAAATGGTTTTTCGCGGGTAATGCAAATGCAAGCGAAGACAAGATCCATACAAATCCCAACGGAAAGCGCTTCACGGCGAAGCATCAAAACGAATTGCCCTCTGGTTTTGCCTTTGCAAAACTATTCTACACCTCTCTCTCTCTCTCTCTCTTCCCTTCTCTCTCTCTCTCCCTGTCATGAGAGGTTTCTTGGCGGAAACCTCGCAATAACTAGGGAATTGTTAGAGGGTCTCAGCCACCGAGTTGGTTGGAGAGAGAGAAAAGGGAAGAAGAACAACAAAACAAACAAACAATTCAGAGCTACGGAGAGAGGAGACAAGAGGGGGAATTTTTTTTTTTTTTCAAATTTTTCCCATTTTGTAAGATCGATTTGGGTTTGAAATTTTTCTGGGGTTGATTGATTTTTAACTATTATTGTTGGAAATTGAAAACCCATGTCGTTCTTTCACAGATTTGAAGAGGAAAAATTGAAAGCATTTGGAAATATTTTGTTTGTTTAATGTGGGTGTCTGTGAATCATTATCACGAACACCCTAAGATTTTTTGTTTTCCATCAGACAAACGAAATTTCTTTTAGAAATGAACGAAGAACCGGGCTGGGATGGTTCTCCCTCTAATGCCATTCATATTGCTCCTCACAAACCAGCTCAAAGGAGGCTCTACCATGTCTGGAAAGGAAACAATGTAAATTTTCTCTATTCCTCTTATATTCATATGCCTTTAAATTCTTTTAAAAATTTCTCTTATGAATTTCTCTGTTCTCTGGTTTCTTTGTTAATATGTTATTAGCCATTTTTGTTTTTGAATCCAATGCAACCATTGGGTTTAATCTATGATGTTATTTGGACAATCTGTTTACTGTAGTTAGCTACGTGGGTCAGATTATTTTGCCTTTTTGTTTTTGAATCTAATGCAGGCATTGGGTTTTTAATCATTAAGATTATAAGGATCCCCCTGGATGAATCTTTTCTTTTTCTTTATCTTTTGATATAGTAATCATCCTATTTCCTCTAGTTAGCTACATTGTGAGGTAATAGCTGCATCCATTCTCCCTCTTTTATTTCTTTTTTTCTTAATTCGTCGTTAGAGTTGCCCTTCTAGTTTCTAAATCTAAAGATCTTCCTCCATGAATTCATGATCATGATTTATCCTCAATTCATTGAATTCAATAGTTTGAACTTTTCTTATTTTAAATAATTTATTCACTGTCATTTACCTTGCTGAGGGTGATAGATGCATTCATTATCTCTCTACCTTCTTTTCTTTTTTTTCCCCTTAATTCTTTTATAAGCTATTTGATCTTTTTAGTTTTTGAATCCAAAATGCGTATCTGTTGTAAGGGTCTCCCTTGGTAATCATGGGATATCCTCAATTCTATGGATTCAACTGTTTGAACCTTTGTTATATTAAATAATCTGTTTACTTTAATTCGGTGAGATAATATATCATTTATGCAGTCATTATCCCTCTATCTGTTTTTCTCCCCCTTAATTTGTGCTATTTTTCCTTTTACTTTTTGAATCTAATGCAGCCATTGTTTTGTGGCTATCCCTCATAACGATTTTTTGTTAGATATTTATTAAATTTGGTAGTTTTCAATGTCAGTGGAAGAATTTATCATTATGAATGTATGCTTGTTAGGTAATAGAAAGGATCCTTCATTCCAGTATCTAATAAGTTTTTGCTGTTTAAGGTGCTGATTCTGGTACTGATGCATACTCTTTTGTCTGCTAGAAATTCTTATGTGGTGGGAGATTAGTTTTTGGTCAGGACGGGGCGTCACTCTTTTTAACATCATTTTTAATTGGTGGTCCTGCAATAACGTTCTGCATACGAATGCTAGTGGCAGTCCGTAGTGCTAATCAACCTTTTCACTTCCCTGCACTGATTGGAGGATTGGTTCTTACATTTTTGGTTTGTGAAAGGCTGACTTTTCCTTGTCTAATTTAAGCTTTTCAACAACTGATGGATTAAACCTGATCAGTAAGTTGTTTGTGCAGGATTTTCTTTTTCTCTTCTTGACTTCTGGTAGAGATCCCGGGATCATTCCAAGAAACTCGATGCCACCTGACTCAGATGAGATAGACATGACCACCCCTTCTATGGAGTGGGTCAATCATAAGACACCTAATCTGAAAATACCCCGAATAAAGGATATAACGATCAACGGATACTCAGTGAAAGTGAAGTTTTGTGACACTTGCCTTTTGTACCGTCCACCACGGGCTTCTCACTGCTCTATCTGCAACAATTGTGTTCAGAAGTTTGATCACCACTGCCCGTGGGTAGGTCAGTGTATTGGGCTGGTAAGTTATCCTGAAGTATGGGATTGACCCTTTTATGGTAAAAGAATAACTGCATCATTACTGTTATCGTCCGTCTTATCAACTGTGCATTATGTGAATGAATGCTTGAAACTTCACTAGTTCAGTTATTCTTTTAAAATTTTATATCAACATGTTTGTTTGCAATAATTTGTGGTAGCAGTTCACTTATGTACCAGGCTTTCTGATTGAAGATGGGTTATTTGCCATTGAGTCTAATATCGTTTTTCAATATCTCTAGACTACTTTCTGCTACTTAAACATGAAGTTCTTCAACTGTTTGTGAGAGCACCTCAAACGGCAGCTTGAACATGCTAGCTTGTATGTTTTCCTGCATTGAATTAACCATTTCTTTATTTTCATTTCGTTGCAGAGAAATTATCGATTTTTCATAATGTTTATATCAACATCTACCATCTTGTGTATATACGTCTTCACATTTTCGTGGATTACCATTGTTCGACAAACTGGGAGCGTATGGAGTGTCATCTCAAATGATATCTTGTCCGTAGTCCTTGTTGTATACTGCTTCGTATCTGTCTGGTTCGTCGGGGGGCTGACGGTTTTCCATATTTATTTAATGTGTACCAACCAGGTAGAGCTTTATATTTTTACATATAACACCTGTATTTACCGTTTTCTAGCATTTGAATATGTGATCCATGAAAGTAAGCTTGGGATTAAACCAAATATAAATATGTGGTTTCAGTCAAGGAGAAAAGCCTTCTATTTTGTTCAAGTTGACTGTGATTTCTGAAAGTATCTGCATACGTAAAGCACTATTATTGGTTGCATTTTGACCGTTAATCTTTTGCAGACAACTTATGAAAATTTTCGTTACCGCTACGATAAGAAGGTCAACCCCTTTACCCAAGGGCTTGTGGGAAATCTAAAGGATGTTTTTTGGTCTAAGATCCCTCCTTCAATGATTGATTTCCGAGCATGGGTCGCAGAAGATGAAGAAGCCAGCCTACAATACAGTGCTTCTTCAACCAATAGAGGCTTCATCATCTCAAAGGATAAATTTGACTTGGAAATGGACATGATGTTTCCTAAGGATGCTAACATGAAACTTCCTAATATGTTGCAAAATTTGGATTACGCCGATATCAATGATGATTTGAAGAAAAAGGATGTTGTAGACCGAAATATTGCATACGCGTTCCCTTCTATGCAAGAACGGGCTTTACAAAATTCAATGTTAAACGATTTGAATGATAAGAGAACTCAGTAGCGCTATAATTCGATCTCATCATCACCAAGATTCTTGGAGACAAAGGTATTGCTTCTTGCTTTTACTGCAAAGTTCGACGTATCATGAAAACTTTGTCGTGTCTGTTATTTGGGTCTATACATATTTTCCGCCATATTCACTGCCATTATCCGCAAATAAGATCAATTTATTTCAAGTTGCCTGATGCACACATACGTTATTCTCAGGTCTCGTGGAGATATTTCCTCCGAAGCGATAGTAGACGATGGATTGAGCATTGATGTCGACTTGTTTTGAATAGGGATTAACTCTAAAACGGATTTGGGAGTGGAATTCATGAGGAAATGATTGTAAGTAATGTGTAGAATCAACTCCATTAGCCTCTTCATATCTATGTTCACCTAAATCTATTATGAATTGACTCAGTGCCACAAGAATTTGAAAAAAAACTTGTACCTTGTTTATAATAGTTAATTGAGCTCAATGTTGAAGAAAATATTTTGATTGTGGTGTAACATATATATTTGGTGTGACATTCACTTTCTCTTCTATTCCTTTCTTTAACTCCTTTTCCATTTGGCAGGTGTTTAGATTGTGAAGAATATGAGTCAGTCAATGTGTTCTCTATTTTCATTTTTGTTGAATATATTACTGAAATGAAGGCTAAAATGTGTATTTAGCAAGTTTAATGGAACATTTTGGAGTTTAAGAATTAAACAACATATGTGATAGTGATAAGGATAAAAGTAATACTTGAAACAATGGGCTCTTTTCAAATATAGCAAAATAAAGCAACTTATTTACAAATATAGCAAAATGTTATAGTCTATTAGTGATGATAGACAGTGATAGACACGGATAGATATCTTTCAACATCTCAATGTCTATCACTATGCTGATAGATGTCTATTTATTAGTGATAGACACTCTCAGTGTCTATCATTGTACTGATACATGTCTGTCTATCATCACTGATAGACAATGACATTTTGTTATATTTAAAAATATTTCTAGCAATTTTGTCATTTAAAACAATTACCCTAAAACAATGATGAAATATAGTCTGAGATCCTTTTTTAGTCTTAAATTTTACCCATATAGGTTGAAGTTCAAAACATTGTTTGTTTGATTTTTCTTTACATATTAAGATTCTCACAAAATCCTTTTCATTGATTTAGGCTCCGTTTTGTAACCATTTAGTTTTGAATTTTAGTTTTTGAAAATTAAACTTATAAGCATTGTTTTCACCTCTAAATTTATTACTTTGTTATCTACTTTCTACCCATGTTTTTAAAAACCAAGTTAAGTTTTGAAAATTACAAAAATATATATAGTTTTTAAAAATTTGTTTTTGTGGTTGAAATTTTGTAACTCTTTTACTTAACAAAGATGAAAACCCTAGTAAGAAATTGAGAGAAAATAGACTTAATTTTCAAAAATAAAAAGCAAAAAATGGACTTCTAAACTCTTGTTTCAATTTTTAAAATTTATGTTTGTTTTCTTACAATTTCTTTACTATGGTTTCATTTTTCTTATGAAACATTTGAATTCTTAGTCAAATTTTAAAAACAAAAATGAACATCTAAGATCTTGTTTGATAACTATTTGGTTTTTGAAAATTAAATTTGGGTTTCTCTGTTTTATTGTCTACTTTTTAGGGTGTTTTTAAAATCCTACCCAAGTTTTGAAAACTAAAACAAATAGTTTTTAAAAACATCTTTGAAATTTAGATATGAAAACAAATGTTTTCTTGGAAAAGATGGAAACCATTGTAAAGAAATTATAAGAAAACAAATACAGGTTTTTTCATAAAAAAAAAAAAAAACAAATAAGATTTTTTTTTTAGTTTTCAAAACTTTTCTTAAACTTCAAAAATAATTTAAGTAGATAAGAAAACAAAGAAAAAGGTGGAAGTAGTGTTATTATAAGTTTAATTTTTTTTTAAAAAAAAATTAATAGTTATCAAAGGGTAAATACGAACAAATTTGTTCTACACATAGGAATATGTTGATACTATTTATTAAATTCTAAAGACACTTTATGCCTCTCACATTAATTATATATATATATATATAAAAGAATAGTTTGTCACGTGGCAAGCTTTGATTAGACAATTGGACGAGAAGCACTTGAGTATCTTGCAAAAATGAAGAAAATGTTATGTTTCTTTTTCCACGTTACACTAAAAAAGTTTACTCCAACTCAACACATGAATTGTTTTAACATTATCTTTCTCGTATTCTTTTCTAGTTTTCTAATATGTTTTTTTACATATTACACCACCACTTTATTTCTAAGCATCCACGGATTTAATACTTAATTTGAAAGTCATATAACGACCCACACGTTTTTGTTTTCCATGTCAATACTAACCAACAAATGGAAAATACATTTTCTTGTGCAGAACATATTTTAATGAGAACTTGATGAGTTGATCTTCCTTCGTCTTATCTTTATTATTGCTATCTTGATTTGAGTGATCTTCGACTCTTTGAGAGATCGAGGTTTACCGAGCTTGGTCCTAGCACTTTAGTAGCATGTTCTTCCCCTTTATTTTACTCTCTACACTATCTATTTTGTTGTCTCAAATAAGTTTCTCCTTTCTTTTTGCAAATGAAAAGATTTTTCCAAGCCATCTACCATTCTTTATACACTAATGATTGCATAACCCAAATTTCAACTCTCTCATTTTAACATTTCATTATGTTTTTGACCTATTATGGACTCCTAAAAAATGCTAAAGTAAAATAAAGGAAAATTATTATAAATAGAAAAAATATCCAACTATTTACAAATACAGAAAAATTTCAATGTTTATCAGCGACAGAAGTCTAATAGATAATAAAGTTTTTCTATATTTATAAATATTTTGATTCACTTTTCTATATTTGAAAACAATTCTAAAATAAACTCCTCAATAGATTTGATTTCTTTTTTATATTTTACCATGAAAACTCGTTAAAATAAAATACAAATATATTTTTTGTCTACTTCATTTAAAAACTATCACCATTCTTAATCGATTCACAATTTTCTTCCATTGGATTCAAATACCCATTTGGGCTTTATAACTCTCATACCATATTAAATAACATGAGGTTTTATCTCAAAACCAATTAGCAATGAGAGAAATAACTCATCTATCTAAGGAATGTGAAGTCCCTTGTTTTTTCGAACGTGGGATTCTCGACCTATATAATGTAATATCGAAATCAAATATAATCAAAGAATATTCATATAGACACATGCATTATAACAACCCATAATACATAAAAGCAATAATCATATATAATGTTATGGATAATTTTGGACTTAAGGACAAAATCGTCTAAAGAGGCAAAATTGATAATAAAACGATGAAAGAAAGACGATGGAGCCCAATGTATGACAAAAAGCCCAATAAGAAAACCAAATAAAAAGGCAAGAATCGGCTGAAGCCCATTCCAAGCACCTCGACCTGATGGATCTAAATCATACATGCGCAGCGGAAATGAAAAAGAATCGAAATAACAATCTAGATGCATATATCAACCTAGGATTAAACATGCATGATCATACAAAATGATTTAGTGAAAAAGGAAAGAAATTACAAACTTTTGTAGCTCTTCTTCCTTTCTTGAAATTGCTCCTTCTTGGACCACCAATAGATCTTCCTAGCTATTCTCAAGGGCTTGGAATAGAGTGGTGGGACTCTTTAAAGAAGGAAAATATGAGAGGAAATTGTGAGGAAAATTCTTTTTTTTTTTTAAAAAGTTTCTCAAAACTTAAAAAAAATAAAGATTTTTCCAAGAGAAGAACCAAAAGGATGAACAAAGCCTTCTTAAATAGGCAAAAAGCATGCAACTTTTGCATGTCTAAGTTCACCAAATGATGACAACACACATTTCACTAATGCATGTTAAGATTATGTGTCAAAGTGTAGAATTTTGAGATTAATTAAATGTTTCATTCATCAAGTTAGTGGATTTTTCCACTTTTTTATAAGAAATATTAATTTAATCTCATGGTCAACTTCTAAAAAGTTTGACTAAAAAAAAACTCTTTGACTTGCTCGGGTCAAAGTCAACTATTTGACTTTTTTCTGAAAACCGACTGTTTGACTAAAACCATATCTCCGATTATGAATCCACATTCATAATTTCAATATTTAAATCCCATTTAAATATTTTTGACCAAAACTCTCACTTGATATCATATATCAATTACTTAATCATATCTCATATGATCAACCTAATTTGAACAATTCGAATTAATCCTTCATTTTATTCCAAGATTATCCCTATATAAGCTAGCCAGGGGACCTTATGGACCTACAGATCATGAGCTCCAACGATCCGAAATTAACCGGTTAAACTCTTTAACCTAGTTAATCAACATTTGTTAACTACTGGGTCACTCCACTAAAGCCCGTAGTTGCACTCTCCTCACTGTAGATATATTATGTCCATTTAATATAACCATGATTGGTAAGTCGACCCTTCACTGGTTGTTCGTAATCACAGCTGGGTCAAAAATACCGTTTTACCCCTGTGATTACCTCTTGTTCCTTAAGTCCCACTGATCCTCTATTGAACAATGATTTGTAGTCCAACTACCAAATCAAAAGTCCTCTCAAACCCTATTTGAGAGGGTGGCGCCTATTGTTCAAGACCTAGATTCAGCACTTAAGAGAACAACCTTTCTACTAACCCAAAAGAGGGTAGGAGTGAATTCCTTCTTGCACCCTATGTCCCTAGCTATCTACCTGGTCTTACCCCTGAAATGGGAGGCTTATTGAGCCAGCGCTGTTGAGCTACTCTCACCTATGCAGATCTAATGATAATCTCGAGTAAACAGAAGTTCATAGTTAGCTCAGGATTAAGATCGAGTTACCTAGGCCATCAAAGTCGAGATAGTCAGTTTTAGACAGTAAACGGTGTTAAAAAGTAAAAATGACTATTTCATGGTCCGGTCTTATGCAAACTCTTTGCACAGGACGCCCCCACTCGCATGTCTCCACATGAACGAATTAGGATCACTTCGTTTGTACTAACTACAAAGTGGGCCACATCCATAGTGTCCCTAGAATAAGGCGCCCAACCTTATTCATATACTATAGACCGTTTAAACTGTTAACTTAAACTTGATCCACATTTATGTCTCTACATAAAGTTTGAGTCTCATGAGTAACAGTCTAGGATCCTTTGATTGGATTTAGATTTAGTAATAACAATTTATAGGATCAATAACTACTTATTGATTATAAATTTCAATAACAACTTTATTGAAAGATAAAAGTATATTTGATATTTACAAACTATGAGTTTTAGGACATAAAATCCAAAAAGTATATTTGATATTTACAAACTATGAGTTTTAGGACATAAAACCCAACACGACCAAGGTTGGGCTTGTCAATTTGGGGCGAAGGTAGTCTCTTTTGTGCAAGTTGGTCTAGCAAAACCTAATAACACTCCTAAATAGACTTTGAAACGTGATCCTAAAGGGACTAGGTCAAAGAAAGCCATAAATAACAGTCATGTGAGCCTTGAAAAGGGTAAGTAAAATCTGAGTATTAGAGTTATATACTTTTTCTTTTGATAATTCGTTTCTGACTTAAGCATCAGAGTGGATGTAGCTCTTGCCACCTTAATGTTCATCTTAATTCTTCTTTGCAGGTTTTTTGCTCTGTGTCTAAACCAAATTTTGGCATCAACACATATAAATTATAATTTATTCAAGATATCATTTACATACACATATACACCATATTATATTAAACATGAAAGAAATATCAATAAAAGTAAAAAATTTATAACATCAATCGTACATCTAATTGGCATACGAAAAAGATTAAAAGGAAAAAAAGAAGAAAAAAAAACCCTAAATATATGCAAGCAGATACTAATAGACACCCAAATGCAAATTACCATCAACAAATGTATTTCATATGCACTAAAAACAACTAATTTAATCCAAAAACTAAATATATGCAATTAGACCTCAAATAAAATTAGAGGTAGGGGTGTTCGTGAGTTGGGTTGGATTGAAAGATTTTTTGACCCAATTCATTTATTTGAGTTGTAAGTTTCTTCAACTCAAATAACCATAGTTAAATAATGAACCCGAACCCAAACCCAACCCAACCATTAAACATGTGAGTTAGGTTGGTTCGGATTATTCGGGTCATTAATTTAAATTTTTGTTCTAAAAATAAGTAAAATATAAAAATGAAAAAAAAATATTAATTATTTTCATATATTAAATTAAGAAAAACAACTCAGTTTCAATTTATTTTATGAAATTTTTCTTTCAAAATGCTAAAAAGTTGTTTTTAGGCATTGTTTTGTTGGAGAATAAAAATTAAATAAAATTAAAACAAATATATGTATATACAATTGCATCATAAGCAAAAAAAAAAAAAAAAAAAAATTTACATTTTAAAATTAATAATAAGTTCGGGTTAGTTTAAGTTATTTTAGGTGAATCTATGAACCATCTCAATCCATAAAATTTTTATTTATTTAAACCTAACTCAAATGAGTTAATAACTCAGTCAAAACCGTATGAGTTGGACTGGGTTGATCAGGTTTTTCGGATCATCCGATTTTTTTAACACCCCTAATTAGAAGAAGTCTAACTAATATAATTCATTTTGCATATACACAATATACTAATAAACATATTATTTGACAAAGCAAGCATAACTCAACTGGCATATGGATGTCTTCACAACATGACTTCTTAGAAAATTTCCAGCTTGTATTTGTGAAAGAAATAGTGAGTTACATTTAGAGGCTATTGCAAATGTAGCAATCAAGCTCAAAGTATTGCAGATATAACACGATGCAAAAAAAATGCAAATATAACAAAACTTAGATCTAACTCTTAAAGTTTATTGTTGATAGACTATACCATTAATAGGAAACTATCTGCTGGGATTAAAACCCAAAACGCAGCGGAAACGTATCAGAACCATATCTCAAAATTAATTTTAATAATTTTGAAATACTTTTACATTGGCAAAAAAGACTTAAATTAATCTAGGTTAAGCAAAAAATTAGAGAACAAAAACTCTTACGTGTTGTGTCACCACCACTTGGAGACCTTCCTATTCTCTGAATCTTAAGGGAATGTTTGTGGAACCTTTTTGGCACAGAAATAAAAAATACAGAACTCTTCTGGATATTTTTTTTAGAGAACGCTGAGAATTTTGTTTTTTTGTTGAGAGAATGGTTCACACCAAACAAAATTCTGTTTTTGCACTATATAAAGAAGCGAGAGAAAAATGGGAAACGTGGGTGTTATCCCACGTCTTAAGTAACTCCCCTACGTGGGAGTTACAACAAACTTAATTAATTAAAATTAAATTAATTAACTAAATCAATAATTAATTAAATTAATAATTAATAATTAATTAAATCTAATTTAATTAATCAATTCATTTAAATCATATTTAAATGAACATCTCTCACATAACCTATAGTTTTAATTCAATTAATTTAATTAAATCAAATTTAATTAAATTAGATTAAATTAAATAACTAATTAATTCTCCAATTAATTAATTACCAAATTAAATATCAAATATTTAATTTTAACCTGCATTTGAATCAAATTCAAATACATTTCTCTCATAACCTATAGTTTTAATGTACATCTAATGCGCATTAATTTTAACCTATAGTTTTAATAAAATAATATTTGAACAATTTCAAATATTTAATTATCTTACAAATTAACTTTGAATCATATCCAAAATTATATTTATATTATAAAGTTTAATTTGTAAAATAAACTTTATATTATAATGTATCATTATACATTATACTTTTCCCTTAGAAAATTTGAACTATTCAAATTTCAACCAATAATAACCTCAATATTCTTTACGAGCTAGGAAGGGGACCTAATGGACCTACAGATCATAAGCTCCAACGATATGAGATTAACGGGCTAAACTCATTAACCACATTAATCAATATTCGTTAACTGTGGGTACACTCCACTAAAGACCCACAGTTGCACTTTTCTCACTGTAGATATATTTCTGTGTCCATGGATATAGACCAATGAGAGCAAGTTAGTCCTTCACAAGTGTTCGTAACACCAGCTGGGTCAAATTACCGTTATACCCCTGGGTTACTTCTAAATCCTTAAGTACCAGTGCTCCTCTAATGAACAACATGTTTATGGTCCAACCATCAAACAGAAACCCCTCTCGGGCCAGTGAGAGGGTAGGGCCCTATGTTCAAGTCCCGGAGACACCACTTAAGGGAACACTTATCTACTTACCCTACAGTCGAGAAGGAGTGAAATCCATCTTGTATAATTATGTTCCCAGCTCCCCACTCAGTCTTGTCCCCAAAATGGTAGGCATATCGAGTCGACAAACGGGCCACTCTCACCCATACAAATCAAAGGACAATCCCTCGTGAACAGGAGTTCACAATATACTCAAGATTAAGACTAAGTTGCCTAGGTCAACCTATTGAAATAGAAACCTAACTAGTCAACGGAGTTACATCTAGTGATTACTATTTCGTGGTCCAGTCTTATGCAAACTCATTGCATAGGATACCCCCACTCGCATGTCTCCTACATGAACGCGTTGGATCAAATACAAAGTGGGCCGTATCCATAGTGTTACCAGGATAAGGTACCCAACCCTATCTTTATACTATAAACCCTTTAGGTTGTAACTTGAACATTGATCTCTATATGTCTCTACATATTGTTCAAGACTCATAAAACAACCTAGGATGTTTGTTTATTGGATTTTAGGGTTATTAAAACAAGATAAAATAATCAATAACATTTATTGAATAATAATGAATAATCATTTATTAATGACGGTCAAAATACAACATTTACTATCTACGAGTTTTAGGGCATCAAACCCAACACTATCACGGATGAATTTTGTTATATTTGCAATTCTTTTAAAATATTATTATATACTTATGGGATTTCTACCTAAAAGGCCTTAAAAATAGGCCCATATTACATTAATGTCTTAAACATTTCATTTTTTACAAAAAAAAAAGTCTTATTGGTATTCCTATTTTCACTAATATTCGTGGTTATTTACAATTTAGTCCTCACCTATATTATATATATATATATATATATATATATTATTATTTCCTCTCTCCATGCACAATCTCTCTCCTCCATGCATGATTTATCTTTCCCATGCACATTCTCTTTTCCATGCACATTCTCTCTCCCATGCATATTCTCTCTCCCACGTGCATATTCTGTCACCCCATTCTTCAAGGTCATTTCTTCCTCCCCTCTCTTTTCTCCTTCTCCCTCCCTCTCTTTTCTCTCATCCTCCCTCTCTTTCCTCCTTCTCCCTTCCTCTCTTTTCTCCTTTCCATGATGTGAGTTGCAAGCGGGAGATGGATGGCGTGGGGCGACCACGAGGCGACACAAACGGCATGGGCGAATCGACTGCAGCGGACGCCGTGGACGGACGAACGACAATGATGGACTCGAAGTAGACGAACGACGGACTTTAAGCGGACGACAAAATGGAAAAATGGCGGACTAGAACATTTGATATATACTGTGATATATGTATTCGTTTATTTGATATAAACGAGAGCTTTTTTTTTTAATTTAAACCTCATATATTATGATATATACAAATTTTGATTGTTGTGATTTTTTATTACTTAAATGTATGGTATATACGATATATATACTGTAATGTAAATGAAATTTATTAAGATTTATATACCATGGTATTTTTTATATATTGGTTTATACTGTGATTTATGTCAAACATTGAGTAAATCTCTAATTTATAAAATGTAGTATATTTCATATATTGGTTTGTATACCGTGGTATTTTTCATATATTAGTTTATACTATGATTTATGTCAAGCATTGAGTCAATTTCTAATTTATAAACTAGAGTATATTTCATATATTGGTTAGAATATTTTCAAATACTTAACGAAATGTTATAAGGTTTATTTTAAATAACCATGAATCCATAAAAAAAACCTTATACATGAAAACTAATGTAAATAGAAAATAAAATTTTATTAAATGTATTTTCTCTCTCCAAATTGAAAAATGTAAAAAAATTATAATAAATGCATTTTCTCTCTCCAATTGTATAATGAGAAAAAATAAAAGGGAGATGAATATGAGAAGGAAGGAGAAGCCAAAATTGAAAAAAGAATTTTACATAAAAAAAACTAATAAAAATAGAATATAATAGAAAACAACACCCCATCATTAACTCTACCTACAACACGTTTTCTAAATATTGAGAATATCAAACAACACAAAAAAGAACACAAAAAGAGACTTGTTAATTACAAAAACTTATTTTTATTAAAAAATAATCATTAAAAAGGTGGCTAATCATTACAAAAATATTATTAAAAAAATACTACAGAAAAATGTGAAAGGAGAATAAATTGACCAAAAATTAACACAAAAAGCCTTTATTAAAAAATTTCAAATTTTAAGACATTTTTGAAATATATGTTCAAAAGCCTTTATACTTATTGGCCGTAAAAGTGCCCATTACCCTTCAAATATGGGTCCAATCTTTAAGGATGTCTACGTAGTTAACCCATCGAAGAATAGTAATGGGCCCAAAGCCCGCCCCAAATATTTGGCTCATCCGGCCCAAATGTTTGGCCCATCCTGTAAATATACCGCGAGAAAGAATCCCTCGTCTGTGAAGTCGCAGCCACACACGCCTTTTTTTTCTTAAAAAAAAAAGAAATAAATAAATAAAATTAAAAGAAAAAAGAAAAATAGGAACCACATATTTATGTGCTTACTTGGCATTATCAGCCCCAACGAGTAATCAGACAGACCAATAGCGATACGCCACGTGTTAATATTATTTAGCAAAATCTTCAATTTCATTGGATGGATTATATTACATTCACTATCCACATATTTATATATCAGAGCTTCTTCTATTTTACTCTCCACTAAACTTCCCTCTGTGTGTTTCCCCCATCCGCCATTGCAGCACCTTCAAAGCAGCTTCCTCCATCCATGGCTGCCTCCGCCGAGATGGCTCTCGTGAAGCCTATGTCGAAGTTCTGCAGTAGAACTCCTGAATTCGGAAGCCCTAGAACGAGAGCAATTCCATTCTCATACTCCAAATTCACCGCCATTAAAATGTCTGCAACTTCTTCTCAATCGCCTCCTAAGCCTTCGAAGAACGCCAACAAGGCTGCGATTAAGGAGACGCTTCTGACTCCTAGGTTCTACACGACCGATTTCGATGAGATGGAGACGCTTTTCAATACCGAAATCAACAAGAACTTGAACCAAGCTGAGTTTGAGGCTTTACTCCAGGAGTTCAAGACAGATTATAACCAGACGCATTTTGTGAGGAACAAGGAGTTCAAGGAAGCTGCTGATAAAATGCAAGGAGCTCTCAGACAGATCTTTGTTGAGTTTCTTGAGAGGTCTTGCACTGCTGAGTTCTCTGGGTTTCTTCTCTATAAGGAGCTGGGACGGAGGCTTAAGGTATTGCTTATGAACTTCAGAATGAATTGTTTCTGTGATTTTGAAGTTGAATGTCAGTGCTGTGGATAATTGCTTGAAAATCCTGTTTATAGCTGTACTGGTTGTTTTGACAGGGTGGTCTGTGATTCTGAATTGTTTTTCTTTAAGTGCTTTATACTTGAAAACTCACCCAAAAAAAAAAAAAAAATGCAGAGACTAGAGAGCTATTGATTAGAATAGTTTCCAACCACTCCCTTGATTCCAATTGGATAATGATTTTATTTCTGGTTTTCTAATCTACTTTCATAATCCTTTTTTTTAAGGTTTATATACTACTTTGGTCCTTGTACTTGCAAAATTAACCTCTTAAGATTCTTTTTCTTGTTTGAACTTTGACTAGGATTACCC
Organism: Lagenaria siceraria; assembly: GCA_002890555.2. Classification (NCBI taxonomy): domain Eukaryota; kingdom Viridiplantae; phylum Streptophyta; class Magnoliopsida; order Cucurbitales; family Cucurbitaceae; genus Lagenaria; species Lagenaria siceraria. The sequence continues at coordinate 15,129,028 of CM016485.1, forward strand.
AATTGTTTGAAAATTGATAAACCAAATAAAGTATGTTGAAATAAGGATAATTTGATAAAGTAAGAAATGAAAATCTAGAGACAAAAATGAAATGTGACTTCTAGTTGGACCAACATTGTTCTACAGTAACCAATTTTTAGTTTTCATGCAAGAGAATTGATGGTATGTCATTTGAATGTATAGATTGTCCTCTGTTCTATCATTCTATTATACTGCAGAATGGCTTGAGATTCCAAATCATGATCTCATTTTTCACGTTGAAATCACAATTATATCCCTTATATTTACTTACTTTGAGCAATATGGATGAAGAATATTATTTATCTCACTTTGCCAATTGTTTTGATATGTTTCAGAAAACCAATCCAGTGGTGGCTGAGATTTTCTCTCTGATGTCCAGGGATGAAGCCAGGCATGCTGGGTATGTACCGATTTTATAGCCTCAAAAACATCACATAAGCTTCCTTTATTGATATTAAAGAACGCTAGTAAATGTAATATGATACTTGAACCTTCATATTTATTTTCAACTGTGCATAAATACTTATTTTAGCAAGTACCTAACGTAAATATGAATACATTGGTAATCCAAATATTTATCTCCTGTTTGATAACCATTGGGTTACTGGTTTTTGATAATCGTACTTGATTTTCACCTTTCTTTACCATGAATATGATTTTCATCTTTTTAAGAAAACATTTTTTTTTATATAAGAGGGAAGCATTTGAATTCATAGCCAAATTCCTAAAACTAAAACATGTTTTTTAAAACTACCTACTTTTGAGTTTTCAAATCTTGGTTTGGATTTTAAAAACACTCCTAAAATATAGATATCAAAACAAAGAAACCTATAAGTAGAGGTAGTATTTGTTTATAAGCTTGATTTAAAAAAAAAAAAAAAATTCAAAAACCAAATGGTTATCGAACATAGCTTTAGTTGGTACATGTACCAGTATTTGTCTGGATAAAGATCTCCTCATTAAGTAAAGTGAAAAAATGGTTTGTTTTCATGTAGAGTTACCAAAACAAAGTGTTTGATAATACATTTTCCAAAATGTAACAAACGTGAAAGCTTACAAACTAAAATAAGTTCAAAAGAATATATTGAGTGAATGCACAAATCCAAATGATTTGAAAGCTTAATCATAGATTTAGAATACGGAACAAACATGTCTTTAAATTTGTTTCTGTCTTATATTTTTAGAGACTAATGTACCATTCATTACAGGTTTTTGAACAAGGGTCTATCCGATTTCAACTTGGCATTGGACTTGGGATTCCTGACAAAGGCTAGAAAATACACATTTTTCAAGCCCAAGTTCATCTTCTATGCAACATACTTGTCTGAGAAAATTGGATACTGGAGATACATAACCATTTACAGACATCTCAAAGCCAACCCCGAGTTCCAATGCTATCCCATTTTCAAGTACTTTGAGAACTGGTGCCAGGATGAGAACAGGCACGGCGATTTCTTCTCTGCATTGCTCAAGGCACAGCCTCAGTTCCTCAACGACTGGAAGGCTAAGTTGTGGTCTCGATTCTTTTGCTTATCGGTAATTCGCGGATACTCGTTCTTACCGAAATTCAAGTAGAGTTCTACATTTAACAACAAACAACGGAAAGAAGAATGTTTTTGTTTTTTGGTAATCTGTTTTTGAATACCATGCTTATTTACTAACATTTTTCTTTGTTTGTAGTCTAATTTTGAAAATGTTTGTGTTCATAGTCAAAGTTTTTAAGAAAAATCTATTTTGCTTTCAAAGTTAACTAGATGTCAAAAGTTGATGTATAAGTCCTTTTCCTATAAGTGTAATGTTATAAAGTATGAAACCAAAAAATAGAATCGTTATCAAATATGGATATTATGTGCTGAACATGACCTAAATGTTTGCCTTTCTCCTCTTGATGAAATATTTTGCAGGTGTATGTGACAATGTATCTCAACGATTGCCAAAGAACAGCATTCTATGAAGGAATTGGACTTAACACTAAAGAATTTGACATGCATGTTATCATTGAGGTAAGTTTGTTATCTAAGGGATTGTTTCAAACAATATTCTGATCTTCAAACAAAAATTCAATGAAACTGTTCCTTCAAATTTAGGCCAATTTTAAACCATGTTATAGTCATCAACAAAATCTATCCGCCTAGTTAGAAGAACAAAAGAACTGAACTGTTTAATGACTAAACATTCAACCAATTCATTTTACTTCTATTAATGCAGACTAACCGAACGACGGCGAGAATTTTCCCGGCCGTTCCAGACGTCGAGAATCCCGAGTTCAAGAGGAAACTGGACAGGATGGTTGAGATCAATGAGAAGCTGATTGCTGTGGGAGAAAGCAATGAACTTCCTTTGGTGAAGAACTTGAAGAGGATCCCACTTGCTGCAGCATTGGTATCTGAGATTTTGGCTGCATATTTGATGCCTCCAATTGAGTCTGGATCTGTTGATTTTGCTGAATTTGAGCCTCAACTTGTGTACTAAAGTTTTGTACTTAGCTAATCTCCACTCATCTTTTTAGTATGTTCAGTTTGAATGTTTGTAAAAATATCATCACAAACATTGAGTAATGAATTGGTCTTAGTTAATGAGCCTCCCTTCTATTGATTGCAGCTTATTGATCTCATGGACCTAAATATCACTAGTATAAATTTAAATTTTGCATATAAAAGATTGCAATCTTTATTGATCTCATGGACCTAAATTAATGATTAGGATTTAAGTAGTGGTTCTTTTTATACTTCTATAAGTTGAGTTGAGTAATAATTTCTTCTAAAATTTGTTTAGATTTAACTAAATCAATTCAAATTTATGCTTTGAATAAAAATAAAAATATATATACATTTTTCAATTATATTTCACTTTGATTTCTTTCCAATTTTATGCAATATATAAGTTCTTTTAAGTTATTGGAGTATAATTCTTCATATATAAAAGTTATTCGGTCAATAATCAATGTTTAGAAATAGAGTAGTTATGATGATAATTGAGTGTATAACAATATTTTTAAAGAATTGCAAATATAGCAAAATCTATCAGTGATAGACTTCGAGAGTTGGATCTAAATCTTGCTATATGTAAACTTTTTTGTATTGTATTATATTTGTTAATATTTTAAATCTGATTGTTATATTTGCAATTATCTCTTCCCCTTAGAAATAATTAAAAAAATGCTTCTTAAATAATATGTATATATATTACTAAATTTGAAACTAATAGTTAGAATAACTTGACATAATTATTTATTTAAAAAAAAAACTTGATGCAAATATTCGTTAGTTTTTTTGGGTTATTTTTAAATATAGAAAAATGAGTCAAAATATTTATAAATATAAAAAAAATTTCACAGTCTATCGACAATAGACGGTGATAAACTTCTATCATAATTTATCGTTAATAGGTAATGAATTTTTTTTTTATATTAATAAATAGTTTGATAATTTTTTCATTTATAATAAAAAAATTATTTTTATTCATAAATATTGGTCAGGTGAATTGAACATAAAGTTTATCATTTAATTTGAGTTGAATAAATTTATCTTATGCGAAAAAAAAATAGGATTCCAATAATTAAATTAGATTTCATAAAAGAAAGAAGAAAACTATCATTTGACCTAATTCAATCCAACCCACATACACTTAAACGCCTATAGCATATAGCATACTGACAGCAAATCCCACATTGGAAACTTAGGATTAGAAACAATACTATTTAAATACAAAGATGAAGAAGAGAGGTCACGACCTTACTTGAACAGGATCTGTTCTATAGGTTGTACAACTGTTTCCTTGAGTCCTAAGGAGGCAAGAACCAAAGTCTGGTGGATGAACTGCTACCTTGCGGCTAGAGCGTGATTAACTGCCAATGGGCTTTGGTCCAGCGGCTGTAGAGGATCGTTCTCGGTAGGCGCCAACCTGCTGGGGTGGTCGGAAGGCGGTCTGACAGACTAAAAACACTTTTTTTCCCTCCTCTGTATTTTTTTATTTTTCTGGGCTACCGTTTTCAGTATTGTTTGGATGGAGTTTGAATTTATGCTACTGTTATATGGTGTTGCGATTAGAAAGATGAGGGAGTTTTACTTGGATGGTGGGTATTTGGTTTATAATGTAAGGTGTTTGATGAAATGTCACCAAAATCAGAGGCTAATTCTCAAGTTGATTTTGTTCTAATTTTCTGTTTTCCTTGAATGGGGTTTGATTTTCTACTACTGCTATATGGTGTTGTGTGAAGAGATTAGAAAGATGGGGGGGTTTTGCTTAGATGGTGGGTATTTGGATTATGCTCGTAAGATGTTCGATGAAATGTTTCCAAAACCAGAGGCTAATTCTTAAGTTGATTTTGTTCTAATTTTCTGTTTTCCTTGAATGGGGTTTCAATTTCTACTACTGTTATATGGTGTTGGGTGAAGAGATTAGAAAGATGGAGGGTTTTACTTGGATGGTGGGTATTTGGTTTATGCTTGTAAGATGTTTGATGATATGTCTCCAAAACCAGAGGCTAATTCTTAACGTGTTTTTGTTCTTCCGTTTTCATGTAAAATCACTGGGAAGTTAAACTCATGTATGATGAGATCATAATAGTTTTTTTCTTCTATGGATTGCGTTATTTGTTGGAATGTTTTGGTTTCTTTTCCATTCTTCTTCCAAGTCTTGGACAATGATTTTCCATTGATTTGAGTTGTTTCATTTTATATTGTTGAATATGATTTTCCATTGATAACAGGTATTGGATAAGGCTCTATCTGATTTTCAAGTTGGCACTGGACTTTGAATTTCTGGTAAAGGCTTAAAAAGCATTCATCTTTGCACTTGTCTGGTATTGGAGTTTTGTAATCAGTTATTTCATTTATCCAAAATTGGTTTCATTATACCAGAGTTTGTTTTAGGGTTATGTGAGTTTATTCATCTTTGCACGTATCTATCATAGATAATATATGGCTGTGGAAGGTAGTAGTTTTCAATGAGGGGTGATTTGAGTGATGAATAATAAGTTTGAGTTGGTTCAAGTTATTTTAAGTTAATCTATGAGCCAACTCAACACATACAATTTTCATTTATTTGAACCCAACTCAACTCATGTTGGATTATTGGATTGGGTGGATCGGGTTCGTTGGATCATTGGATTTTTTTAACACCCCTACTTGAAACACCATATATTATCAATGATAGATATGTTTCAAATTTTTGTTGATTGTCTCAAGTTGAGTGTCTTGGAACCAAAGCGACTTTGAACTTACCGATTATAAGCTCAAATAACACAAAATTAATTAATTAATTAATTAATTAAATTCTTTAATCAATTAGTTTCCATTCATTAACTCTAGGTCGCTCCATTATAGACCTAGAGTTAAACTCTTATGCACTATAGGGGACAAGTTGTATTCATGGATATATCCACGAAATGCAAGTTAATCCTTCATGAGTTGTCCATAATTATGTTGGGTCGAATGCAAGTAAATCCTTAACGACTTTTGTGGTTTGTGTAAACATAAGGTCTATAATATGTGCAATTTCTTTTTAGGTATGATTCATTTTTTTATTTTCTATTTGATACATAAGCAATCATATATTTTTTGCAGCTTTCTTGGGACACGATTTATACGACCTTTCAAGTAGACACCTAGTTCTCAATCTTTAAACTTTAGAGATCTATGTATATATTGATCGATATACCTTATGGATAGATTACTAGTTAAACAATTTGTCGCTTTCTTTGTTGCGAATCTTTGTAAAGAATTAGTTAATTTTGTATTTGTTGAAAGTTAAGTTGTGTAGAAAAGTAATTGAGATTTTATTTTGTGCATATACATGTGAAAGAGACACTATTGGTGTGCTATGTTGAGCATGCAACAATATTTTGTTATTTTCCAATAAACAAAAGATGACGAGCATTGTCGAACACTTAATGTCGAACAGACTCCTTTAATGTTGGACAATGAACGCGATCAAAGGTGAACTGACATTGTAGGTGTCAACCAACCTCAAAGAGAGACCATCAACAAACACCTACAATATCATGTTTTTAGATGTGGGACACCCGTCCGTTATTGTACGCATATTATGTTTAACTGACCGATATTAAAGGCCAATTTTATAGTAGATTAAGCATTTGCAAATGTAATCAATCAGTAAGAAAATGTGGGGCTTACCTCATTAAAATTGGTTGTCTTCACCACACTTTTTAATGGAAATCAATTGTGAGTCTCACTCTCAAAAAAGGGTCCTCAATTCCGTTCATTATTACGTTCGTAAAACCCACCCTTTTTTACCTACTTTTTTCATTTACCCTTTCTCTATAAAGATCTATACCCATATTCATATCCATAATTAAAAAGTTTGTACTTTTTTTTCTTTCTTTTATCCATCATTTCTCTTTAGAGATCCATATCTATATGTATATACATATTCATATTCATAATTAAAAAGTTGACATTTTCTTTTTTTTTATTCGTCATTTTTCTCTAGATATCCATATTCATATACAGTTTCATAATTAGAGAATCATATCCATATCCATAATTAAAACGTCAACGTTTTTTTTCTTGGTTAAAATATCCTTTTGATTCCCGTACTTTGATGGTTATTCCATTTTAGTCTCTGTACTTTTAAATGTTCAATTTTAGTCAATGTACTTTGAATAGAGCTTAATATGGTTCATTCCATCAATTTAGAAATTAACTTCTTTTTTTTTTTTTAACTTTTCAATTACTTTCTCTCTCTTTCTTCTTCATCTTCATCTTCTTCGTTACTCTTTCTCTCTTCCTCTTTTTTCCCTCTTTTTTCTCTTTTTCTCCCGAAATACCTTGAAGGAAGTGATTGGTAATTAAGAAAGTAAAGAGGAAAAAAAATAGAGAAGATATTTTGAAAGAAAAATACTTAGTTGCTCCGTAAGCTGTACCTATCTCAATGCAGTCCAGAGAGTTGTCAAGTAAAAAACTGTCATATGGAAGTTTTTGTTTTTTTGTTTTTCTAAAAAGCTTTTTTTCCTTTGTATGTTATAAAATGGAGAGTATGAGATGCAGCCTAATCATTGCCCATTTAATATCTTGAAGGAAGTGATTGGATAACGGAGTGTAAAGGATGAAGGAGTGAGAGAAAGTAATTGAAAAGTTAAAAAATTTATTTTTTTTAACTCAAATGCGTTGGAATATAAAATTTCCTATCATATTTCACATTTTTTATTATTTTTTTGCCAACTCGATTTATTTATTTATTATTATTTTTAGATTGATGAAATGACCATTTTTAAGCTTTATTGAAAGTATGGGACTAAAATGATATTTCAATCTTTTTTCTTTTATTCGCTCTCTTTGTAGAGATCCATATTCATATCGAAATTCATAATTAGAGATTCATGTCCATATCCAAATTTATAATTAGATATTCATATTTATATCCATAATTTAAAAGTTAGTATTTTTTCTTTTATCCGTCATTTCTTTCTAAAACTTCATATCTATTTCTAGATTCATGATTAGAGATCTATATCCATATCTATAATTAATAATTTTTTTTCCTTTATATGTTATTTTTACTACGCTAGTATTTACAAGAACGATAATTGAGTTTGCATTTTTGTGATTTTTGGTCAAAATAGATATATTATATTTGGAAATTGTGATTTAAAGTATTTATATCAAGATTATGTGTTTCCTCAAATTAAAATATGAATAAGAAAATAAAAATGAAAAATAACCTTTTAATTCTTATAACATATTATTTAGTTACTCCATTTAAATTAATTAAAAATATAAAAAAAGACATTTTGGTAATAATCAATATTTAATTACGATTTATATGAAAGTAAATAGCACCAATATGTTTTTTTATTACGATTGCATCTTGTTTGTAGTAAACCCCATTAAGGGTGTGTTTGGGAGTGATTTTTGCATGGCCAAAATCACTTTTTCCCTTGTCAAAATCATTTTTTTTTTTTTATAAAAAGTTGATGTTTGGCACTCACATAAAATTGATTTTTCAAAAAATTGAAATCACTAAAAATTGATTTTGTAGATATCAGTTTATTGGTGATTTGGTTGGGGGTGATTATCAGGGAATCAGATAAAAAAATTAGAACACCAAATTTGCCCCTCATATTTAAGGATAGGATTTAGCCCTAATCCATTTCTTCCTTCTCTTTCAGCCGATACATCCTCTCTATCGTGTCCGTCGCTGGGTTTCATTAACTATCTGTGGTAGTGCTGATTTCAGTAAGTTTTTGTTTTTTGTAATTTTCTTTTCACATGGATGAACTTCAATTTTTAGCAGTTTTTGTTGCTTTTTCACTGTATCGTTCCTTAGTTTTTTGTTACTATTTACTATGTTCCTTTTGTGGCTTTTCCTCTCTATATGAACAAATTTTTGGGGATATTTCAATCATTGTCTTCGATCCTTGTTGATTTTTTTTTTAGTCTCTCTACTTTTCTGATGGAGCGGGAGAAAATTGCAAGACTTCTTATATCTCGTTAATGTTTTTGTTATACAGTTTGTATTTCAATAGATAATATCTAGTTTAAGTATTTTGTAATGATACAAAAATTTCTAAATTGGATGAGATATATGTTTTGAATTTTCTTTTGTTTTTATTATGTGTATTTTTCTTACCTCACATATCAATTATGCATACAATAATTTAACATTAAAATAAATAAAAAATAAATTAATAAAATTAGATATTTTTATAATTATTTTCTAAAACAAAAATCCAAATATAAAATACCCTTTTTAGTAATTTGGTAATTTTAAAATTACTTTTAGAACCAAACATGATAAATTCAAAATCACTTTTATATATTTGAAAATCACTTTAAAAGTTTGGAACCAAATATAGGTTTGATTGTTTAAAAATCAATTTTATAAAATCAAATTGTTCCAAAATCTCTATCACTAAAATCACCACTCCAACTATCACTCCCAAACACACCCTAAAGAAATTTTATAATGTTTATAATTGAACCAAAATTTCACTGTGGGTGCATAAGCATGACCTTATTTCAATTATATTTCAATTAACTCCATAATTTCTTTCAATTAATTTATGGACATGTTTTATGTTAAAAAAATTGTGTAATTATTATTATATAATATTATATAATTTATAATACACTACATAATACATATTTTTATTTTGATACTATATTTATAAACAATAAATGTGTTTGATACTATATCTATAGACTATAATTTACAATTTTATTATTAATTAAAATAATTCTACATCTTAAACTTTAAAATTCAAAATCTGAATACATTGAAAATATAAAATACTGGTTTTAGAATTTTCACTATTTAAATTACAAAATCCGATAAAAAAATTTAAAACCAAAATCTAAAATGTCTATAAAATGTCTGTTTGTTGAACTCAATGAATTTGAAAATTTGTATTACAAACTCTTATGTCGTGGAGTATAATTCTTCATAAACATAAAAATTAGGATTGGATCCACAATCCATGTTTAGAAATTAGTATAATGATGCTTAAAGGCGTGTTTGTTTTACTTGGTTTGAGTTGGTAAAAACCTAATTTTAAACTAATTATTAGAGTAACTTCTACCAGCAAACTCAAATATATAATAAGTTATATATTAGTTAATTGTTCTAGGGTTGGTAGACCAGGAATGTATTTCCCATTCCCGTTCCTGTGAGGATTTGTAATCCCGTCCCCATCTCATTCTCTGTTTTGGGGAGTCGGCGTCAGAGAATTCTCATTCGGTGATCGAGTCCCGCGAGAAAAAATTTTCGTTTTTATTTTTTATTTAAAATCAATTAAAATGTGGTATTTATATTAAAATTGTAAATATTTAGGTAACAAGTTAATATTATTATTATTATTTTATTTATTTAACTTAATAATAAAAAATGCTATTGTAAATTTAATAAAAAGTTCTAAAAAATTAACCGAAACAATTTTTTTTTTTTTGTGTGAAGATAAACAGATACAAGTTACTGTTATATATATATATATATATATATATATAAAATAAAAAGGTATTCGGGATGGGGGCAGAGTCGAGGACGAGGCGAGGACCTGTTTTGTGTCTTCGATTTGACCCCATCTCCAGTCAAACCAGAGATTCCCCGGGAATTTTTGCTAAACCTAAAATTTTCTACTAAAGGTATTCGAATTAAAATAAATTTATAACTCAAATAGTTTACTTACATTTTGTAAATTACAATTTTGATATCTATGGTTTGGAAAAATTAGAATTTAATCTCTATGGTTTGGAAAAATTAGAATTTAATCTCTATTGTTTGATAAAATTCTACAAAATAGTCTCTATTAGGGAGTATTATGACGATTTTAGAACTAAATTGTAATTTTTAAGATTATAGAGACTAAGTTTTAATATCTTCTAAATACCTATACTATGTAGGAAGGCAAGTCCCACATTGAAAATTTAAGATAAAAAGATATACTATTTAAATAGAAAGAAAAAGAACCAATGGCACGACCTTACTTGAACAGGATCTGTTCTATAGGTTGTACAACTGTTTCCTTGAGTTCTAAGGAGGCAAGAACCAATGTCTGGTGGATGAACTGCTACCTTGCGGCTAGAGCGTGATTAACTGCCAATGGGCTTTGGTCCAGCGGCTGTAGAGGATCGTTCTCGGTAGGCTTCCAACCTGCTGGGATGGTCGCAAGGCGGTCTGACAGACTTCGAACATTTTTTTTTTCCTTTTTTAATCTTTAGCTGCTTGCGTTTTCTGTGTTTCTTGAATGGGTTTGAATTTGTGTCTACTGCTATGATCTTGAGATTAGAAAGATGGGGTTTAATACGATGGTGGATATTTGGGTTTTGCCCGCAAGGTGTTTGATGATATGTCTCTGAAACCAGAGGCTAATCCTTTTACTGATGCTTACATTATTGTTTTGCCATTCCGTTTTCATGTAAAATCTCTGGAGCCAAGCTCGAAATTCACTGCAAGAATGTTGTTTCGTTTTGGAGTGTTCTTCTTCTAAGGAGATATTACGAAAGTTTTGGGTATCTTTGGTTTTGGATATTTCAAAATTTCAATATTTGATATGTTAACTCTTTGACTATCTAAATGTTACGATTTTTAAATGTTCAAGTGACTGAAGCAATGATCGTACAGGTACTCAAATTGGATGTTGTAAATCTTATTTCAGAAGATGGTGTGATCCAAAAAAAGGAAGGTCCAATTGTACTTTATCGCATTGATGGTGTGTTCTAGGTAGAAGAAACAACAAATTCAAAGAGCATTCTCTTTTGAGGCTTACAAATGGTAAGATAAGAAAGTATCTATAACTCCCAATCGATTAGAACCTTCTTTGGGTTGGCTTGGATTAAGAGAAACAACCACTTATTCGACAACTCCGTCATTAATTTTTATAGGTTGTTTTTCAACTTCACCAATATATTAAAGGCTAACCAGTGTATTTCAAAAGTACACCAATCTTAATGATCTAAAGGCTTAAGTGCAGATCTGACACAACAGTAAGATGTTTGAGTTGTTTTGTCTTGTATTTTTTCATAATGGAGTTTCATTAATCACAAGTTTTTCAACAAGGCTCTGTCTGATTTCCTCTTGGCATTGGACTTTGGACTGAAAAAGGCTAGAAAGTATACATTAAGCACATGTGACATGTTCAGCTTTGCACTTGTCTATATTGGGGTTATGTTTCTGTTATTTCATTTATCACAAGTTGGTTGTATGGTTATGTGTAATTAGTTAGTCAGCTGTGAGTTTTGTTAACCACCATGAATATTTATACATTTCTTTTATGGAGAGTTCAATCAAACAACGATTCCTCTGCTGCAAATGTTTCTTCTGCCCTACTATACTGACAATTTCTACTGCAAATTAAACTGTAGCGAAAGCCCCTTCTGCACCTTCAACAACTTCATGGCAATGCCATAACTTAATGTTCTTCAAACACAGTTCCAAGCAGCCAAATCTGAGGCTAGGACTTGTTCAACATATAAGGCAGGTACATGATCTAGTTCTCCCTTGCCTATATACTTGTCGGGGTGGTGGATTATTGATTTTGGTGCTTCTATGCACATTTGTTTTTTTGAAGGAGTTATTTGAGCCATTATCTCCAATTTCAACTTCTGTCATTTTGCCAATCAACACATATTCCTGAGTGCATTATGTTGGCACCATTCGATTATTAGGACTTGTTCAACCTATAAGAGGTTCTATTGTTACCCAATTTCAGTATAATTTGCTTTCTGTTAGTACATTAGGACACATCTATTACTCTTCAATTTTCTTGGTTACAGGACAAGTAGTGGAGTTTTGTGGATAATTGGGAATGGTTGTTTGCACCATGGCTTGTTCTTACTTGATGTTTCAGTCACTGGATGAGTTTCTGTTGTTTCTCCTACTAAATTATGTGTTCTATTGTTTGTAAGAAGCCTACTGCTCTATCTATAGCATAGTCATCTTCTTCACCTTTCTTATTGTAGTTTGAACTCCTTTGAAATGAGCTTTGAATTTTGATTCTTCAACAGAACATTGTGATGGTCCTTGTCTTGTTTGTTCCCTTGTTAAAAAACAGAGGTTGTCATTCATATCAAACAATCATTATGCTGCCAATTGGACCTTCTGTTTTGGATCACCATCTTGTGAATTAAGATCTAAAACATCCAATTTGAGTACCTGTACGATCAATCATTGCTTCAATCACTTGAACATTTAAAAGTCCTAACGTTTAGATAGTCAAAGAGGTAACATATCAAAGATTGAAATTTTGAAATAAATGAATCCAAAACCAAAGCTACCCAAACCTTTATTAATATCTCCTTAGAAGAATAATGGAAAAGAAACTAAAAAATTCCAACAGACAATATTCTTGCAGTGAATTTCGTACTTAGCTCCAGCGATGATACATGAAAACAGTAGGACAAAATAGCCATGTAAGCATCAGTAAAACGATTAGCCTCTGGTTTCAGAGACATCATCAAACATTTTACCAACAAAAACCAAATGTCCACCGTCGTATTGAACCCTTTCTCGCTAATCTCAAACCACCATAGCAGTAGCCCAAAGTCAAACTCATTTAAGAAATACAAAAAAAGCAAGCAGCCCAAAGATGAAAAAGGCAAAAAAAAGAAAGGAAAAAGTTTGAAGTCTTTCATGTTGATAGAAAAAAGAACATTCTCAATGAAAGTGGTTGTTTCTTTAAAAAAAAAAAAAAAAAAGCTTGTTCATGTTGATATCTAAGGTCATTTTTTAGTTCAACAATTACGAGAGTGGGGATACCTGAGGCTTTTTTCAAACTCTACCCATATTAGATGCACATATTTTCTTACTGTTGTTGATGGGGAGAGTTGTATAGATGACCCAAAATTTGCGCCTGAAATGATATTTGTCCCACTTTTTAAAAACAATGCCAATTGACCTTCTGTTGATGTCATCGAGTGAAATTACCTAGATGCCCTTTCTTCAAAATGAATAATGTATCTCTGAGTTTTTCCTCTTCCTCATTCTCTCAGACTTCTTCACATTCCCTCTCCCTCTCTCTCGCCGGCGACCTTGAGAAAACCCAACCTTTTGATCGTCCATCTGTCCATCTCAACCACTGTTCGAATTCATTTGGGTATTAATCATCTGTTTAGTTTTTTTTCTAGGATTTAAGGTTGAAATTGAATCATGAATTTGTGCTTTGGGCTTTCAAATTTGCATGAAATCGGTGATTTGGGTTTTGAATTCACATGAAATTGGTGGTTGAGGTTTTCGATTTAGGGCTTGACATCATTTGGTGGTTTTGGGTGTATGACTTGAGTGACAAAAGTTTTATAGATAGCAAAGCGAGAGGGTAAGAGGAGAAGATGACTAACGAACAAATGAAACTAAGAATAGAGAGCGAGACACAAAGAGAGAGTGAGAGAATAAGAAGAGGATGGCATACGAGAAAAATTAAGACTAGAGAGCGAGTAACTAAAAGCGAGATAGATATGCTATTAAGACTAGAGAGAGCGAAAGTGAGATACCCATAGTGAGAGAGCGAGACTTCAGCAACTTGCTTTATTTCCTTTGGGTTAGCTAGTGATACAAATTGTTTTGTATATGTAGGTCTAAGATGTCAATAGGATTAAAGATATCTGAGGGTGATCACTTTCCTGGCCAAGTAACAAGCTTGGCCCACATAGGAACTGCGAACAAGATTGTCAAGGACAAGCTTACCCCCAAGCAACTGGAGATGTTCCGGAGAACAGTCTTTGGGCGGTTTGTGGACATCGACTTGGTTTTCAACAGCCCCCTTGTCCACCACATGTTGCTAAGAGAAGTTAAGGCCCAGAGAGGAAATGCTATGAGCTTTTTCATAAAGGCAACGGTTGTCACATTTTCGAAGGACGAGTTTCTGCTGATGACTGGTTTGTGGCGGGCCCCTACTCGAGTGGTTCGGAATGAGAAAGCTTCTGAAGAATTAGAAAGGAAATATTTTAGTAATAGGTCTGGATCTGACCCATTCCACATCAATGTTCTGGAAGAAGAATACAAGCAGCTGGAGTTTCAGAATGATGACGATGCAGTGAAGATTACCTTAGTTTATTATACCGAGGTTGCAATGATGGGGAAGAATAAACAGAAGAGTGCAGTGGATCGAGAACTATTTAAGGCTGTAGAGGACCTAGAATACTATAACGACATGGATTGGGGAAACATAATTTGGGAGAGGACATTAGAGGGCCTTCAGACTGCATTGAAAGACAAAGTTGGGGTATACAAAAAGAAAGTCAAATCAAACAAAGACTTTGTTGTGAAGTACTCTCTTCGCGGGTTTCCTCAAGCTTTCCAGGTACTACACGTTCCTTTATTTTTCTTATTTTTTGGTATACAATGGCCCTTAACTTTAAATATATATGTGTCATGTTTAGATATGGACATACGAGACCTTATCCTCAGTAGTCGGTTTAGTTGCAACTCAAAGGAGCAAGGTAGTAGTGCCTCGAATCTTACGATGGTCATGCTCTCACTCAGTACCCTTTAGAGTACTGCAGAAAGACATTTTCGAGTCTTCGAAGGTTTGTATCCTAAACCCTATATATAGAAGATAACATATTTATGGCTACTAACTGTATTTGATTTGGTGTGGCTAATGCAGACTGTGGTCAATTCAATGCTCGTTATTTCGGATGCTGAGAAGCAATACCAAGAGACCTCAATCGATAAAAGGCCCGTATATGATGTAGATGATGATGGGGATGATGATGACCATGGTGCAAAGAATGAGGATGATAATGATACTAATGAGGATGGCGATGGTTTCGACGATGATCATGGCCTTAATGGTGTAGACTCAAACGTTCCCACCTACGACCCTAATGTGGAGCATATTAACCACTCAAACACGAGCCACATACGTGAGGAGGAGCACAAATTAAACCCCCTTGGTGCTTCGAGTTGTGAAGAGGAGCATCTTGAGCCCTCCAACTTGTCCCAGAGGGAGGGAGTAAATCGAGCCAATGCCCAACCTGACATATATTCCTATTTGCAGAGCATTGATAGTTCAATATCCAGATTGGAGGGTCGAGTATCGACTGTGGAGGAAGACTTGGGTCACGTGAAGTTGCAGTTGGCGACCATTACGTCATTGCTACAGACTTTGTGTAAGGTATGTTTAGGGTACATTACCATTAGTTAATATTAGATTGTCAACTAATATGTCTACTGATGGTATGTAGGGCACGAGCACGGTGGATGTTGATGAACACACGACACCTACTACCACTATATCTCCTACCTCGCCTCTGGCACCTGTTTCCACCAGATCCCCGAGTCATCCTGTGGCACTTACTGCCACCAGATCCTCGCCTCTACCTCTGGCAGCTACTGCCACTAGATCCCCGAGTCCTCCAACACCTAGTACTACTAGCTTGTTGGCTACCCCTCTGGCACCCATGACCACTAGATCTCCGACCCCTTTGGCACCTATTGAGACAATAGATGTGCCACCTACCGAGACACTCACCCTCGCCATCTTCCAAACCCCACCTGCCCATCCAGAATTCCATACTTCTACCCCATCCGTTGAGACCCATATCTCGACCCCACCTGTCAAGACCTATATCCCAACCTCGCCCATCTCGATCCCAATTGTGGAGACTCTATTGGAGCCATTGCCTTTCGCACACTTCGAGCCCACTAATGCCCCAACCCAACTTGAGATGAATGTTTATACTCAGTCATCTAGAGATCCATCAGTGCTCACTGTACATTATTTAAGCCCTATACTTATGGGTATTATTTATATATTCATGACTAATATCAAGATTATAATGTAGGTACCTGCTCCAACTGGAAGGGGTGATCGAAAGAGGAAGGGGGTGCAATCGTATACTCCCACGACAACACAAGTGGAGAAAAAGCTGAAATGGGAGCAAACTAAAGTGCAGCCAAAGCTTAAAGGAGAGTAGAAAACTAAAGGGGAACCCAAGACGAAGCCAAAAGCGTAGTCGGACCTAAATCCAAAAGAAGAGCCTAACCAGAGAAAAAGGTACATTCTACCTCAACAGGCTAACATTTAAATACCCACTTGTTGGAGTTTGTACGAATGAATTTAAACCGAAGATCGAATAAAATCTAGCTCATGATGTTCCCATTATTGTTTTCAATGCAATGATGAGCTGGATCCTTGATAAGAACACAGATGACGAGATGCGACCGAATTCATATGCATCTTTGTTGAAGAAGTTTTTTTAGGAAATAACTGAGTCGAGCTCGTGGGTTGAGTGCAAGGTAAGTTCGCGCATTCTCTTATATTCTGGTAGGGTTTTTTTTTTTTTTAAAAAAAAAGTAAGTACTTATATCTTATCTTGCACGCGGGCTTTAAACACACCATGTTCAACTTTATAAAAGACAAGTTTACATTTCCTTAAGTTGTTTGTGTGAGTCCCACAAAACATTTCGGCCCACCTGATGTTCGGTATCATGTTATCTAACATAGGATTTCAATGAGTTGGTGTTATCACTGTCTAGAGACAACTCTGATGGTAAAGTTCTCTCATACAATTAAATATCATCCTCATGTCAATCCATTTGGAATAATTCATTGTATTATATGTCCACACCCGTATGCTCATCACTCACATTGTTGAATCTAATATTCTCATTTGTTGGTGCTTTGGTTTCATCGTTATGAATAGTTGAACTCTAGACAAATCATCATGAAAAATGAGAAAATGAACATCACCATCCTTTCTTATGTACTATGGAGAGGCTTCATAGTCCAACTTATATTTCACCTTCATTATAACGTCAAACTCTAACGAACATATATTTGTAATTCCATATATATGAACTTTCAGTTCTCGTACTTCAAGGTCATCGACACGAGAACTCCTGTCAAATCACCTTCGATGTAAGAACCCTAGTTCTCATCCCAGTTACCTCTATATCGAATGAGTAAGCTTTTTTTTTTTATCATCCTACATATAAGAGTCACAAATAAATAAGTTATACAAAAGACAAAAAAATAAGTCAATTTTCTCTCGCTCTTGCTCTCTCACTATCTCACTCTCACACTATCTCGTTCTCTCGTGGCTCATTTTCTCTTTGTTTTCAAATGTATAAAACTATATGTAGCGTAACTATCAAGTTATTGCTAACTGGTTTATCACATTCAACTACACAACATATAAAACCAATGTTACATTCGAATACCAGTAAATAATGTTCTCTGGTTAAAAAAACAAATGATTTGATGATAGCTAAACACCATTCAAAATCCTAAAACACGATTGAAATGAAAAAAAAAAAAAAATGGGGCTTAAAGAAAAGATTTGCTTAAATAGGTAGGGTGTAGTTTAGGGTTATATTGATTTAAGGATTGAGGCATATGATTAAATGAAATTGGCAGAATTGGTACATGCATACACTGACATGCAATCATCATGCAAAGAATGAATAGCGAGAGTGAGAGTCAAGAATGACAAGTGAGGCTAGACAACCAAGAGCAAGAGCGAGCTGTGTAACGGGGTAATTGTAATGGTTCATGACGTCAGTAGAAGGTCAACTAACATTATTTTTACAATGTTGAGCACGTATCATTTTGTTCCCAATTTTTGGGTCATCCGTACAATTATCCCTTGTTGATGGTTGTACTAAACATACATCAACTAAATATTGATGCATCCCTCTGTCTGTTTCTAAACCTTATAGAAACTTAGTATAATAATACCATTAAGTACATTTAAGTCACATAATGCACTTGAGCTCGTGTTTGACGCATTTTATAAGGGTATTATGCATCAATATTCTTGTTTAGGAAGACTTAGAAATTTTGTTGTTGAACGGAAGCACCCCATACCTACTATTTTTATAGGCTAAACTCCTAGAATGAAGGCTTACAAAGCTCTTCTATTGTGGTAGCTCTATTTCAAGACAATTTTCCTTATAACTGCCCTTCTCTTCTTGTTCCAATGATGGTCTTTAGCTACTTTGCCCTTCAAATTAGGTAACTAACTAAGGTCCTGTTTAGGCCACCAACTTCAAGTTAGCCCACTCTATGTTTAGCGAACCAATTATAATAGTTGGTGTTTTCAATTACTTATAATTAATTACAATATTATTGTTTCAAATCTCTCTTTGCTACAATGTTTACTATTTGTTATAGTGTTTACTATTTCTTACCCATTCTCTTATTCTCTTTTTGTTACAATGTTTACTATTTCTTACCCATATTAAAATAGTATGCACCCCAAACATAGACTATTATAACTCACAAACTATAATAATTACCGACTATAATAACCAACTCAGGGCCTTAAATACCTCCTTAATTTTTTATTTCTTTTACTTTTAAAAAATGTGGTTGCCTTTTCACAATTTCATTATCATAGTCTTTCATATCTCTTGAGGTAAGATTTGAATTCCTGGTAAATCCCAAAAACAAAAATAAGGTCTATATTAAACCAGCCTTTTGTTAAGAGAGAGAAAAAGAAAAGAAAAAATAAATGGACATAAAAAAATGTAACTCACTAGAGGAAGCATCGTTGAAGGAAAGGGTGCTAGTTAAGCAAAATAAGACCTAAAGAATAATTGCAAAATGATTGAATCTTGAAGAGAAACATAAAACCTAGCAAGGGATGATACCTCACTCAGATCGTTCTTCATGCTTCTAAACACTATATAATTCTTCTCACCCAAAAGATCCCACGATAAAGCACACACCCTCGTTGCTAAAAAAAAGAAACTATTCTCTCTAAATGGCAGATGGAAAAGGAACTCTTCGATCATCTCGCTTGATGCCTAAGCTACATTTTAGTATGTTTTGTCTATGTAATGTATTACCCATTTCAAAATTGTCTTTTGTTCGAAGTTGTCCCTCTTCACATCATGCTATGACAGTGGGACATTTCAACTCATTATGGTGGGAGGGGGGTTAATTAATAATGTTTTTTTAATTTATTATAATTCTAATATAAATTTGAAACTTATTAGCCAAATATTGTTGTTTTACATATTCTCGTGTTTTCAAAATGTCAGGAGTGAACTTTTTTTTTAACCGATACTTGCATTTCGAGAACACGAGGGAATATATATATGATGCATCTTGTTGATGCAAAATTTGTATGAGGTAAATACAAACCTAATCCCCTTGTGGCAACAACAGTGAATTTGTAATTTAAGGAAGAATACTATCTACAAGACAAGAAAGTTCGCACTCCAATGTGGTGCTACCTTGTGGCCCATGCCACTTCACACCTCTCGGCCTAGTCTTACTTTGGGTTTAGTCATTTGAAAATGCGAGAATGCACACACGCACACGCACACGCCAATCAGTCTTCACAATCTCTAAACAATTCTCATTATTTTCCACCATAATTATTTCCCAATACCCAAACTCAAGAATACGAAAAAAAAGAAAAAAGAAAAATGGCCAATGACTATTCCAAAATCAAAGTCGCTCCAATCACTCATCGGTTCCTCATTCTCTCAACTTCAAATCGAATCTCTCAATTAGGATCAAAACTCGATGAATCGGTGCGGGAGCCACCGCACAACCGCTTGCCGGAGGAAGAATATGCGAGGATTTGACGGGTTTATTATTATTATTTTTCATATTTTAATACATTCTCACATGTTGATACGTAAAAAATATATATATTTTTAATATTTTATAATTCCTTGTGTTTTCAAAATGCAAGAATTTGCAAAAAAAAAAAAGAATTCTCGCATTTGTAAAATGACAATATTTGGTTAGTAAGTTCCAAATCTATGTTATAATTAAAATAAGTTTTAGAAAAATATTATTAATAAAGAAAATCATTGTGTGTAATGTTATGTATATCTATATCTATACTACACTAAACAATGAAGAGGTTAGAAAAATATTTTTAAAGCATTTCTTTTGGTGCTTCAATTTAATAATTTACAAAATATGTGATTTAACAAATTTATTAATTAACATTAATCAATAAAAAATGCATTTTTCAATAATTTAAACTCTCTGTTCGGTAATCATTTCGTTTTTGGTTTTTAGATTTTGAAAATTAAGCCTATTTTCTTTCATTCTCTTACAATAGTTTGCATCTCTTAAGTATAAGAGTTGCATTCTTAGCCAAATTTCAAAAACAAAAACACATTTTTAGAAACTACTTTTTTTAGTTTTAAAAAATTGACTCGTTTTTTAAAATATACGTAAAAAATAGATAACAAAACAAGAAATTTAGAGGTAGAAGAGGTGATTATAGACTTAATTTTTTTTATTTAACTATAATTTATAATTTTTATGACTTCATTTGATAATTATTTTGTTTTTAGTTTTTAGTTTTTTAAAATTTATATTTGTTTGCTCCCAAATTTCTTACCATGCTTTTCACTTTTTTTAAAGGAACATTTTTTTCGTTTTAAAAACATGCCTTGGGTTTTTGAAAACATTGGTAGCAAAGAGACAATATAACATAGAAAATTAAATAATTTTCTTTTAATTATAATATGAAACCAAATTAGTAAACAAATTTTGTCTTTATTGATTTAAGTTAATATGTAGAATCTTTAATAAACAAAATATTAAAAAATAATAATAGTTTCAAATTATGCCAAAAAAAAACTTTTCAAAATAAATCCTTAAAAAAATATAAATTTTTAAAACTAAATAAAAAATAAAAGACATGTATTTCCTAATTATAGATAATTGATGAAATTTAACTACACCCATATAGATTAAATAAAGAGAATGTGAAAAGCTAAAATGTAAAAAAATTTCATCCACATAAATTAGTTCTAAAATATGTTTATCAAAATATATTTAATTATAGAATATGAAAATTTTGGAATGTAAAAAGTTTTATAGTTTGTTCATTCACTCCACTCATTTTTCACAATAATTTGAAAGCTCTATTTTAAGCAAATTAAAACATATGTAAATTAAGAAAATAATTAACTTTCATAAAGAGTAAATGACAAATTACTGATAAATAAAAAAATACCTAAATTAATTTTGATATCATGCTTTATGCTTGTAAAAAATCTTCATAACTGTACTAAGAAAAATCATAAATATTTATATAGAAACTAAAACTAATTTGAGATAGTTCTACTTAATAATAATTAATTTTGATATCATACTGTATAATTACATTGCATATTAAATCATAAAATAAATTTGTTAATTTATAATAAGTAAAGAATTTAGTAAATAAAATAAAAGTAAAATATATTATTGAACATGGTAATAATAAAGAATAATTTATTTCAAATTCTTATTCACCCAAAAAGTTTAATAAAATAAAAAATTTTGAGTTTATTGGGAATAGAGCTATTCATAATATAAAAATTGAAAATATATAAACAATCCAATTACAATGTTTGAAAATAGTAAAGAGGTACTTTTCTTTAAGGTTCCAATTCACCAAAAAGTAAAAAAGAATAAATCTACAATTTCACAGTATAATTACGTAAATAAAAGTCTCTTAAACCACACATACCAGAAGAAGCGTTGCCATGGAAATCCCACATCCCACATCGGAAATTGCATAGTGGCAGATCTGGTACTTAAATGGCCCAGATGACTTCGTATGTTACGATCTTACTTGAACAGGATCTGTTCTATAGGTTGTACAACTGTTTCCTTTATCTCTAAGGAGACGAGAATCAAAGTCTGGTGGATGAATTGCAGCCTTGCGATTAGAGCGTGATTAACTGTCAACGGGCCATTGTCCGGCGGCTGTAGAGGAGGATCGTTCTTGGCAGCCTCCAAACCCTGCTGGGATGGGTCGCAAGTCTGTTTGACAGACTTCATACATTTTTTTCCTCTCCTCTGTTTTTTTATTTGTTTGTGGCTTCCATTTCAGTATTGTTTTAATGGATGGAGTTTGTGAAGAGATTAGAAAGATGGGGGAGTTTTACTTGGGTATTTGGTTTATGATTGTAAGGTGTTTGATGAAATGTCTCCAAGATCAGAGGCTAATTCGTAAGGCGTTTTTGTTCTGATTTTCTGTGTTCCTTGAATGGGGTTTGAATTTATGTTACTGTTATAAGGGGTTGTGTGAAGAGATTAGAAAGATAGGAGGTTTTACTTAGATGGTGGGTTTTTGGTTTATGCTTGTAAGGTGTTTGATGAAATGTCTCCAAAATCAAAGTCTAATTCGTAAGGTGTTTTTGTTCTAATTTTCTGTCTTCCTTGAATGGGGTTTGAATTTCTGCTACGGCCATATGGTGTTGTGTGAAGAGATTTGAAAGATGGGGGATTTTACTAAGATGGTGGGTATTTGGTTTAAACACTTCTTGCTTTTGTTGCTTTTTTTCATCTTTGGCTGATTGAGCTTGCTGTGTTATTTGAATTTCTGCTACTGCTATGGTGTTGTGTGAAGCGATGAGAAAGATTGAAGTTTATGGTCGCAAGGTGCTTGATAATATGTCTGACTCAAAACTCAATATGGGTTTGTTTAGATTTTGTCTCTAAAATTTTGATTGCAATTATAATGTTATTGGATTATCTTTCATTCTGCTAATAAGCTTTGCCTTCAATTGTTTCTTCAGTTGTGGCTCTTAACATAGAAACTAGGGTTGGCAAAAATTTCAGTCGGGTCAGATCCCTGCAGATACATGGCGAGGAATCCTCGATTTGACCGGAAATGAGGTCAAACCGAGAACACAAAATGGATATATATATATAAAAGCTACTGTTAGTTTTTTTTTTTTTAATTTCATTTCATAATATAATTAATTTTAATTTTTTAATAAATTTACAATAAAATTATTAATTTAAATAAATAAAATAATAATATTACTAATTTGTTAGAGAAATTGTTGTGTATAGAAAAAAAACAAAACTAATTACACATATAGAAAAAAGTGCACCTTTTGTATTTCCCACTTTTTTTTTCTATGTGTAATTAGTTTTTTTTTTTTTTTATTTGTGAAAAGACCCCAATTTGTTATCTAAGATATTTATAATTTCAATAGTAATTTTAATTTTTAATTGATTTTAAATAAAAAATAATCAAATATAAAATATAAACGGGAAATTTTTCCCGCGTGGACCCAATCCCCGACCTTGACCTCAACTCCCTAAAATGGAGAATGGGACGAGGACAGAGATTACAAATCCTTACGGAAACGGAGATGGAGAGTGCATCCCGGCCCACTCCACCCCGTTGCCAACCCTAATAGAAACTTAATACAACAAGTTTTCCACTGACCAATCAAAAAAGCTCATATATTAATCACTTGTTTGGTGGGTTCTTGACTTTGGGTTCGTACAAAAACTAATGAAGAAAACAATATTAATTTTAGAGTTAAACCGAATACTTTTAATTACATCAAAACAATAATAACAATATTCATTAGTTATGCCTTTTCAATATCTTGGACACCAAAGCCACAACAAAAAAAAATCTTTCTTCAATCTATTATTGTCTTAAAAGATTCATTCTTTGCTCTTCTTAGAATAAAATTTGAATACTCACATCAATCTACTGTCTATAAAAACTTAAAGACAATTGAAACTTTAAAGTTAACACAATAATTAATATCTTACACACAAGCCACAACTAATAGTTAATTCTCTCAAAATAAAATCTCATTTCTCAACCACACAATCAAAATAAACTGAGCAACAAAATATGATTCATTGACAAAATTATGTGTTTTATGCATAATAGAAAAAAAGGCACAAAATACCATGCAAAGAATATGTTCGACAATTCTACAAAAATCCACCCACTCGATTCGCACCACGTCGATATCATCTTGTGTGTTACTAGATGGTGTATCTTTCGCTTGTAAATAAGGAAATAAAATTCTTTATGTACTAAAATCTTGCTTGAATACATTTGAATAAGTTGTATACATACTACATCTAAGCTTATAGTATTTTTTTGTAATATTAATTATCTCACCCATAAACGACATGTTAAAATAACCACACTCGATTATTTATTATTTTTATCACCATAAAATTACTTTCTCCCTATGGCAAATAAGTTCCATTTGTTTAAACCCTAAACTCTCCCTCTAGTATCTTGTTAAAAAAAAAAAAAAAAAAAAAAAAAAGCTTGATGAAAGTGCTAAAAACCTCACATAGATATTTTAAAGCAATTTAAAATTAGGACCTTAAAATTGATAGCTTCCACGCAATTAATCATGAATAATGGTACTAATCTCTCATCAAAGTCCACTAAATTAACTAATTGTATTATGGTTTGAGTATGGTAGTTAACCTGTGCATGGATCGGTTGGTTTAGACATATACCCTTGACCCAAGAGGTCATATATATATTTGAACCACCTAGATCAACCTTCACATGTTGTTAAACTAAAAAAGAAAAAGAAAAAAAAAAAAAAAGATTACGTGGTTTAATATCCCACTCTTACAATTATCGGACTAAAAAAAAGTACATCATGTATATACTAATAATCACATGAATATTTTGGAAAAATTAACTAAATTATAAATATTATATACAAAAATAATGTTTAAAACTGATTTTAGTCAACAAGAGTTTAGCTAACATTTATATGTGTTGAGGACCCAGAGGTCTGCGGTTTAAATCCCATTTGTACTAAAAAGAGAAAAAAAAACTCATTTTAATCCTTAACCTTCTAGGTTTCATTTTTTCATGGTCTCTAAATTTTAAAAATATGTATTTTGAGCTTTAAACTTGAAGAAAAATAATCATTTATTGCAAAATTTCAAAAGCCAAATTAAGTTTTGAAAACTAAAAAAAGTAGTTTTAAAAAATTTTTATTTTTAGAACTTGACTAGGAATTCAAGTGTTATTTAGAGATAGGTAAAAACCATAGTAGAGAAATTGGGAGAAAACAAACATAAATTTCAAAAGAAAAAAAAAATGAGCTTCATGTGATAACCATTACGTTTTTCGTTTTTTTTTTTTTTTAAAAAGCTCACACTACTTGTTTTTAATTTTAAGCTAACACTACTTCCAGTCTTCCATCCACAAGTTTCTATACTTTGTTAACCACTTTCTACTTATGTTTTCAAATATTAAATATAAAATCATAATCAAATAGGACTTTAGTGTCCGGTTGATAACGTTTCCATTTCCCGTTTTTAAAATTAGAAACAAGAATATGTTTGGTAACTCAGAAAGTTGTTTAATGACCATTTATTGTTTTTCGTTTCTTATTTTTTGTCTGGGTTTTTCTCTTTATCTTATAGTTTAAATATAAGTTAATTATGTAAAATAAAAAATATATAGCACACATTAATTATAAAATATTTATATTATTAAATACACATAAGTCTCGATGGAAACTGAATAACTATAACATGTTTGCTAAATTTGATTTGCAATATTATTTCTCACTCAAGTCATTTGTCTTAAATGATGTTGACTTGAATCCAACCTAATTATATTATTGTGTAAATTTCGTGGTTGTAAAATACTAAAGTGAACCTAAATGAATGTCTTAGTAAGGAAAATTTATATATTGTAGAATTCTAATTGTTTTGAATGTACTAAAAATAATAATTTAAAATTTAAAATAAGAGAGATTTCTAAAAATAAAAAAAAATAAAGAAAACTATTTACACAAAATATCAAAATTTTTAGATAGTTGTGATAGACGGGGATAGAAGTCTATTAGGGTCTATCAGTTATAGAAATGATAGAAGTCTATAGGTGTCTATTAATGTTGTTATTTTCTGTAAATAATTTGACATTTTTCTTATCTGTGAAAATTTTTCTTAAAATAATATATAAACATGAATATTTCAAAATTTAAAATTCAAAATTCAAAATGTATTTAAATATCGTCAAAATTGGGAGTCGAAGGTGGTTTCATTCGAGTTGGCTGCCAAAGTGATTACTGGAGGTGGTCATTGGAGTTGGTTGCGAGCAGATGGAGTCATTAAAAACATTGGAGAGAGGGAGAGATGATTATTTTAACTACTTAGTTATAAGGGAAATTTTTAAAAATAAAAAAATAAGGGAAACTATTTACACAAAATAACAAAAGTTTTAGATAGTTGTGATAGACGCTCCTAGAAGTCTATCAAAGTTTATCAGCGATAGAAATCTATCCTTAATAGATACTGATATCTATCAATATCTATCATTTTTTTTTTACTATTTTCTATAAATAGTTTGATATTTTTTCTATTTGTGAAAAATTTACTAGTTGTAGATGATGTTACTATAGCAAAATGAGGTTAAAATAACTCTTATCCTCATTATCTTAACACACGCCCCTAAACGTTGAATAGGTTATTATAATCCACTCACACCATTTTTCGCATAAACCGAACATAACTCAATTGACATACTCATATTAGTAATTATAAGGTGCGTGGTTCAAATTCCCTACCCGTAATTGTACTTAACAAAATATCTAATTTAATCTACTTTTTTTATTATTGTTTTTTAAAACATTAAAACCAAAAGAAAAGGACTAGAATGGTAATTTGATCGGGAGAAAAGAAAAGGCGAAGGCAAAAGATTTTCTTGAGAAGAAAGAAATTGAAGAGTAGAGAGAAGTACAGAGCTTCTTCTTCTTCTTCATAAGCTGCTCTCTTCTTTCATTTCGTGTTCCACAAATTTCCAATCAAAGCTCTCTCTCCGTTAGGGCAAACAACCAGCAACAATGAGTAGCATTGGCACCGGTTACGATCTTTCCGTCACCACATTCTCCCCCGATGGCCGCGTTTTCCAGATCGAGTACGCCGCTAAGGCCGTCGACAACAGCGGGTATTCCTATTCTTCTCTTCCTTTCATCCTAATTACTCTCTACACTTACTTGAGGTAAGGATTTGCGATTTCCCTTTTGCCTCAACTGTTTTTCGAATTCCTTTGCAGGACTGTTATTGGAATCAAATGTAAAGACGGAGTCGTTATGGTAATTTCTTTTTCGCCTTTTAGTATGTTTCTTTTTGGACTGCAGGACTGCTGTAGGTTTGAGGTAGAGTGTCTCTAAGGTGCGAATCTGATGTGTGTGTTTTTTATTTAGGGCGTGGAAAAGCTTATTACCTCTAAGATGATGCTTCCTGGCTCTAATAGAAGAATTCACGCTGTTCATCGTCATTCTGGCATGGTATTTCCCTTATTTTTTCTCGATCATTGCTTTGAATGCAAGTATCGTGTAATAAGGGTTTTGATGTTTTAAGCTTTTGTTCTATAATGGTCGTAGACTAACTGATTAAGGAAACGTGCCTTGACTGGGCAGAGACTTGGATATGAATTATGGAATAAAAAGTGTTAATTTCCTTTTGGATTTTCTTATATTCAAGTGTTTGTAGTTTAACATACAGCAAGAAATGAACTGTAAAATTTACGATTTTTTCTTTATTCATGTGTTTTGCTATTTGATGGCAGGCTGTGGCCGGATTAGCAGCTGATGGAAGACAAATAGTTGCTCGAGCCAAGTCTGAAGCAACCAACTACGAAAGGTTGCACCTTCAGACTCTTCTATTTTTATACAGTCCCCTAGTCCTAATGCACATCTCCCACTTTATCAGTAATGAAATTTGTTAATATGTAAGAATACATATTTCAGATGAATGTTTGGTGATCATACTTTGAGTAATTCATTTTGCTATCATGTTCAAATATGATTCCCGAGTCTAACTTGATAAATGTATTGAAATAGATGCTTAGAGTTATAAGGGATCAGCAGTGTTAGTATTTGATGCTTTAGACACCAGTATGATTTAACAGTAAACCATTTATTGGCAAATGATGTGATGATGATAGCATCGCTGTACATGAGAAAGAAGTTGTCAGTTAATTTAATGCCTTTATCTGAGGGTATTCGAGATGTATTGTTGATTTTGCATTATCCTATTGAATTCTTATCTTGGTTTTGAATGTACTCTTTATGCAGTGTTTATGGTGAACCAATCCCTGTTAAGGAACTAGCTGATCGTGTTGCAAGTTATGTGCATCTCTGTACACTTTACTGGTGGCTCAGGTTTGTCATGATTTCAGTAAAACCTATACTATAGTAATTTGAAATTGCTTCTTCGTTCTCCTTAAATAGAATTAAAATTAACGTTGCAGACCTTTTGGATGTGGTGTAATTCTTGGAGGTTATGATAGAGATGGACCACAATTGTACATGGTTGAACCATCTGGTGTTTCCTACGTGAGTTTATAATGACATGTTGCAGACTTGTAATATTCAGTTTTAACTTGAATGCCGTTTTGTTCACTCTGCTTGCAAACTACTTATGCACATTAATGGCTGCTCTATAAACTGACCTTATTTCTTTTTTGGTATTTTTCTAGAGATACTATGGTGCTGCAATTGGGAAGGGTAGGCAAGCTGCAAAAACGTAAGATAAAAGATTTACTTATCATGATATTTCTTGTGGGGGGTTGACTAGAGACCACTCCGTTTTTGCTTTCTAATTGAAGTAGGAATTACGTCAATTTAATTGGATGAGAATGAGTTTTCAAAAACATGGATGCATGACTACAATCAGTATATATCTTTATATAAGCAATAGCCTATAAGACTTCAGAGGGATGGCATAAGCAGCAGATAGCTACCTAAACATGTTTATGTTGGATTGTAATTATTCTATAGGGACCATCTTGAGTAGTTGGAGTCCCTTCCTTTAAATGGGCTCCCTTCTTTTGTCGGCTTGATTTTTCTTGTATGCCCTTGTATTCTTTCGTTTTTTTCTCAATGAAAGTTATTTTCATCAGAAAAAAAAAATATACGTTTATATTGGAGTAGGATATCCATGTCTAGCTTTATATGATTGTTATGTGAATCCTCACCAGTCACCATCTTGGAAAAAGTTTTCTTGTAAAAATAAAACAAATAATAATAATAGTATTGGAAAAAGAGATATGTATGAGGGATTTTAGTTTTAGAATAATGAATTTATCGACTAATTTATGGCAGATATTCTTAACTAAGTGATAATGTAACCAATATTGAACTTCCAGATGATGATCTTGTTGCACATGGCCTCTCTGGCCACAGTGATTCGAGAAACTGGAGCGAAAATAGTCGATACTAGTTAATATGCAGTAGAAAATATCTCATGCAATTTTTGTTCTATGAACCTAACTCTTAATTTTGACATTTACATCTTTGTCTCAGCATTGATGGAGCATTTTTTTTTTATCTTTTATTCATCATATAACTAATTTATGTCAAAAAAGTATGGTTGGGGTATATTAAGAAGACTTAAGACTTTGTTTGGCAGTCAAGTCCAAAGCATACTCCACTCAAGATCATGTTTGGAAGTAATTTACGGGTGTTTTTAGTATTCTTGTGCTCCTACTATAGAAGTGTTATTAGAAAAATTCAAATGCACAAATCAAGCACTTATGGAAGTGGAGTGTTTTAGCCTAAGTGCTCAGGCTAAATCGCAAAGCATTTAAAACAGAACTTTGAATAATGTAGAACAAAATTCTAAAGTGATTTATCATGAAGTACTTTTTACTGAAGTGCTTATAGTTATAATTGCTCACCTTTGAATACGTACATCAATTGAACATCTCAACAGCACATTGTATGTTCTCTTATTTATGAAAATTGAAGTAATATTCCTGATGTACAAGCAATGCAATGACAGGGAAATTGAAAAGTTGAAGCTCTCTGAATTGACTTGTCGGCAAGGGGTTATTGAAGTAGCCAAGATGTGAGTAACTTTTGAGTTGTTGGGCTTTGCTAAACCAATTGATCTTGTAGGTTGTTGGAGCAACTGTTTGATTAGAATCTAAACTTTGTGTTGCTCTTTTTGGCGAGCAGTATTTATGGAGTACATGATGAGGCAAAGGATAAGGACTTCGAGTTGGAAATGAGTTGGATCTGTGATGAATCAAACCGCCAACATCAGAAGGTACTATTAATGTTATAGAATGAGTGAAATTACAATTTTCTTTTTTCAATTCTGTTACACGATAAGTTGTGATATTTGTATGTTTCCTTAAGTTAGTAGCCTGGAAACAATTTGTCGATCTTTTCTTCTGTTCTTAATTTCAACACCAGTCATGGGGTAGCTGAATGTTAGTGGTAAATAAATTTGATTGTGGAAAGCTGCATCTAAATTCTGAACCGATTACCTTAAACTTAGTTTGCCTTGGGATGGGATGTGTGAGAAATCTATGGTTCATGAATTTTTCAGTGGTGCATAATTCCTTTGAAAAAAATTAGGATGGTATAGTTCCATACTAAGAAGCACGGGCACGAACACGACATGGGGATACGCCACTTCAAAATAACTAGGAACATACACATTGGGGATACTCTCTTTTTCATTTTTACTTCTTTAAGATAAATATAAAATTGACATTAAATATTAAATGTACTACACTAAAAAAAACATAAAATGTCAAGTTAATTAATAATGGTAAGAGATGAAATATTTATTCCCTATCAAAATTGTAAGAGATGAAAGGTTCAGTTTTATCTTTTGTTAAAAATGGGTTTTCCTTTTTTCCTTTGTTTATCATATGATTGATTTGGGCTTTAAATTTGTGTCCAACATAAAAGGCTGGACCATTTTCTATTTAAAAAAAATTTCTAGCGGTGTCTAGGAAGTGTCCCCAGGCGTTTGAAACTAAAAATAAATAAGTAAAAATAGGATATGGAAATTTGTGTGCCGGACATGTGTCTGGAGATTGTCCGAATGTATCCATGTCCGATGGGACACTGCCCCTAAAATGAAGTGTCTGTGCTTTAGAGGTTGTGTACTACTATTTATATCGAGTCACATTACTATTCATTTCATTGTTTTATTTAGTGGTTCTCGCATTATTTTAATGCAAGCGATGTAGTTCAGTGCGATACAATAGGCAGTATGTACCATCTCCACATTCACGTTTCCCTGAAATGCCGAGTTTGTTTTAGGGAATTGGTTGCCTGCTACTAGGGTAGTTTAACCACATGCTTTTACCACTTTCAGGTCCCAGAGGATCTCCTAGAGGAAGCAAAGGCAGCTGCTAAGACTGCCCTGGAAGAAATGGATGCTGATTAAGGAAGTTGGAAATTTATAGGTGTTCTTACTGTTCTGCAATTGCTTTATTTAGTTTCAAGTGTCTGATTTGAGCATCCTGTGAGAATTTTTCAAGGATTCAGGAAGTGATAAACTTAATGGTGATTTTCATACTGCTTTGTTGTACTTTTCTTAATCAAATTGTGAGTTTTCTCTCCTGAAGCCAGTTTGAAGATCTCCCATCCTATAACCAGTATTTTTTGCAACTGCAGCAATTTGATTTGCAGCTACTGCCGATTTGCTCATGGATTTAGGTTTAAAATTTTTTAAGTTGAATTTAGGCAATGTTTACTACTCCGAAATCAAAATTTTTGAAGTTGAAGTTGAATTTGGAGAATATATTTAAATAGACCTCACTTTTCATATTACGATTGATTGATTACGCTTAGTGAGAAGTAAAAGTGGTATGTTTGAGATCTGAATTTGTTGATTACTTCAGCTACATAAATTCACACCCTTAAAACCTTTTCTTCTATGCCATAAAAACTTATAAGTCTTGGCTTTTCAAAATGGATTCTTTTTTTCCCTTAGAAGTTATGTAGAAAAGTTAAATAAGACAGTATTACCATCTACACTTTTTCCTATCAAATTGAAAAACCACTTAATCATTTTCATTTGTTTAAATTATAACAAATACCCTTGAACTTTTCTCTTTGTTTAAAAAATATTTGGTCTTTCAAAAGTTGTAATATTTTCCATCAACTTTCATGAACGTCTCAAATAAGTATAAATTCTTCAAAATTTTGAATAGAAATCGAAATTTGAAATTGCATGAAAATAGCTTAAAATAAAGTGGTGATTCAAATTTTCATTCTGTCACCTACTCCATCATTTCATATCTCAATTTTCGTCTAAATTCTAAAGAATTTTTACTTCAAACAAAGGTAATATTACAGTATTTACAGAAGTATTTTTTATAATTTAACCTACCATGTTTACTTCAAAACTCTAGAAATATTTGGTTTACTTAAAAACTCTAGAAATATTTGGCATTAACTTCATAGCAGAAAGGTTGTTTTCTCTTGTGAATGAAAGAAAGAAAGATTTTAGGCTACAAATATTTGGCAGATTTTATTAATTGAACCAAAAGTATACAAACATACACAGAAAGTAGAATGAGGAATCCAAATAAGCTTTATCCATACAAATTACAAGTTTCTTTTGAATGTTATAATCTTCAACAACATAAAACCTCAACTCTTCTCTTTTCCTGGATTCTGACTATTTAAAGGACACTAACCCAAATGACCAAATAAATACACTTTAATCACAAACCCCAAGTAACAGACAAAAGACTCACACATATACAAATGTACCCTTCACACCAAATTCAATACTAAATTCTATTTTATCTAACCAACTAACCAGAAACATCATGGCACCTACCTTGGTCCACACAGTTATAATCAGTGTTGATAATCGTCGTCACTGCACTTGTCTCCGCATCGACCAACGGTAATGGTGGTTAATAGCAGTCCAATCTTGTTAGGTGTATCTATATCAATATATTTTTCAAGATGTTAATCCATTCAACACACTCAAAAGAAGATATTTGAAGAAGGCCCGGGATTCAAAACGAACCAAAGATGGCTAGCTGATGGAAACGTTCCTTCATAGTAGTAGCTAGCATTGAGTCCAAAAATTTGAACATTGTGAATGTAATTGGGCCATCAACTTACCTGCAGCATCCAGTCTTCTCCAACCAAAAATGCATACTCACAGTTGGGAAAAGAGGATGTCAGGGGATAAAGTAGCAATTATGTACTAACATAGCTAACAAAAGAGACCTAGCCTGACGTATCAATTTCCTTCCCCGAGTCTTCATCGTGAATATTTCTCCTTAACCTTCTTAACCAGATGTTATAGTCCATTGGATATGGTGTTCCACATAGACTATCGACATAGTCGGCAAATGCTTTCAGTACCGTTGACATGTCACCGAGCTTCTGCTGAATTGACCTTCTAGACCAAGAGGTCTCCCTCCACAATAGTGCCCCCTCAACAGAATCCAGATCAGGAAAAGCACCACCAGTGGCATAATAGAGCATATAAACTAGGCTCTCTGCATCTGAGGCAGAGCAGAGTTTCCCCTCCTGTAGTGCGAAAGTGGACGAGAAGTGAAGATTTAAAGCAGGACGGTCCCTGTCTTCAAGAATCGCATGTCCCCAGCCAATAAGAACAAAATAAGGCCGTCTCACACCAGACCTCACACAAATCACATTCTCTGGCCTGATGTCACCATGTCGAATTCCAGCTGAAGCAGCAGTTGAGAGTGCAGACAAGCAGTCATGGCAGCACTTTAATGCTTCTTCAGAACTAAACCTACCACCATTTACCATGTCAGCTACAGTTTCACCAACTGGGCTGGTAACAAGAATGGGTGTGCCACACCAAGGGTGACCACAGTTGCCACCCGAGCTGGGTCTACGACACTGACCGGGATGAATGATCCTCCCAGATGCACTCAACTGAGGTAGGTACTTGCTAGACAGACCTTTCTGTTTCATTACAGTTAGTACCCTGGTCTGCCTCTGCACTTGATACCACAAGTTCATATCTTCCCATGCTTCTAGCTGAGAAATTCGAGACCCAACATAAAGAAACAGACTCTTTCCAGGTTCTTCGACAGGAGAGGCAACATAAAATTGAAGCTCGCCAGAAGTCAGGAGTTCATTAATCTGATAACCTTTTTGCCAATTGGAATCCTCCAACCACAGCACAGATCCTACTTCCAACTTTACTATCTCTTCGGACTTAACTTTGATGGAATCTTCCTGAACTTCAACAATTTCAGGGGAAACACTTCGCTGCTGGAACCTAAACAAGCCATTTCCATTCACTCTGACATCTCCCAACTGCCTCTCCACTCTTCTAGTTTGCAAACGAGAACTATGATCGGCAGCTAGATCTTCAATCGAGTGCTTGGGAACTCCTGCAAATTGCAGAATACAATGGAAGGTTGCAAAAAGTATCTGCAATGCCCCAATATCTCCCCAGTTTGCATTTCCAAGCTCGTTCCAGATCCTATCGATTGGAGAAACTGATATTGTAGCATACCCTTTTATCCATTCAGCAGCACATTCATACACATTATTCAGATCAAACTCCAACCTACTTAAATCTCCTTCAACTTTAATAACTCCTCCATATCGTGAATCAACAAGAAGAACAAAGACAGAGTTCAAACTCGGTAAATAATTTGATTTGCTCAAGCTTCTTGACAATAGCATGCGGATAGCATAAAAAAGGGCCTCGCCTAAAACGGACAGAGAAGGATAGCTCTCACGATCCACAGCGAGATTTCCAATATCAGGACTCAGTACAGCAAGCGTAAGAATTTGGTCCCACTTCCCATGGGGATGTCGAGGATTCCTCAGCAGTATCCCAGTGGCTGAAAGACCTTCAATCTTCCCAGTAGCAATTGCCTTCTCAGCCTGGTAAAATTTTAAATTATCCCTGTATAAACAACCAACATTAAAAGGCATGGGCTGATCTTGACTCCAAAATGCCTCCCACAAACCTTTCACACTTGCATGAAGAAAATCCTCAACAGCAAGATAAGCAGTTGCTTCCACGCCATCAGATGCAGAAGCATAAATAGGACTGGGCATTCGAATCAGCTGCTGAAATGAAATCCCTTCTAGTGCATAGTCAAACTTCTGTAAATCAATCAACTCAAATGGCACATCAAAAACAGACTTTTTGGTTCTAGAACTCTCTGATACATCTTCAAACCAATCCTCAAGTTTAGCCGTGAAGATCTCACAGTCAAAAAATCTGTTAAGAAACTCTTTTCGGTTTCTAGACTTGCTCCCAGATGATACACTAGACCTTTTAGTCCCAGAACCCACTGATTCCTGGTCCGGAGATACACCTGTCAGAGGATGTTGATCAATTAGCCTCAAGCTGGTCAGAAAACCTTTTTATAAATTTCAGTACTTTACATGTGATAGTAGCTTTAACTACTACAATGGCGCCACTCTAAAGCAGGACAACTCAGTACATAAACTTCTCCTCACTCCCTCAAATGTGACTTGGAATTCTCAGAATCACCCTCAAATGATCAAAGGATTTTATATATATAAAAATAAACCCTAGATTGTAGATAAATAGGTTTAAAAATAATAAAATAATAATCAGCATCAAAATTCTTACTATTTGGTTAACATATAAGTTGTTGATGCTAACAGAAACACAATTTCAAATACTTGCCAAAAAGATTACTTCAGCATGAATATGAAAGATGATTGAAACTAATAGGCTTTCATTAAATTGCTTCAAGTAAAAATCAATACACAAATACCTTAAGAATACCCCATGTAAAACAAAATCATCTAACATTAAGGTAGTAAAAAGTAAAATATCAAGAAATAAATAACAAAGTCGTGATATGAAATATAATTATATACAACTCCTCCTCCTGTAGTAAAAACTAATCACACTAGAAATCTACTCATTTATACAATTAACTCTCCATATAAAAGCTCCATGACATTATTTTGTTGGAGATTCCAAATGATCACTTGTAAATAATGGAATCCAAAATTGTATTTCACAAGTTACATACATGTCACTCATAGCTCGGATGGTCACACCCCAAGCATAATTTCTATCAGCATCCCAGAAACAGAGATGAGAATGCCCGTAAATACATACATAGCACACAATTAACTAGATGTGAAAACGATTACTCAGCTACCAACGTGCTCAAAATTCCCCTTTAAACCCTCTTAAAAAGCATAGACACTTTAACTTGGCTAGCGTGTCTATATCGGACACTTGGACATTCCGACACTTGTTAGTACAAATTTACAAAGTCAATATAGGTCCAACATTTATTAAACACGTATCAAACACTAGTCTTTGAATAAATTTTGAGAGTGAAACACATCAAACTCATTTTTTAACCTATAAATGCATAAACCTATTGAATTTGAATTTTCTTCTTGTATAAACATGATATATATTTTAAAAAATGTATATTTTAATACATGTGTCTTTGTCGTGTCCGCGTCCTAGATTTTTTTTAAAAATGACATGTCACCGTATTCTAGTCATGTTGTATCTCCGTCTCGTATCTGTTTACATGGAACATTGGTTTCAGCCATAACCACTCAACTTAAGTAACTAATACGCGAATTGCGGTTCTCAAAGCTTTTAAAACGCAGCTTGTTTAAGTTTCAAGAGGCTCTTTGCAATAGGGAAGAAAAGTTTCAATTTCCACATATAAAGGGACCAACAGATAAAATTATCAGCAGTTAATTTCACTCCCAATTATTCAAACCACAATCAGTAACACTACACCAATCACCATGCCAAATACACCACAATTATGAATCACGACTCAATGAGACTTCAAAATTGAAATTGCCAACAAAAGAACTTAACCCAGAAACCCTAAAGCATCCACCACAAAGAAAACCCACGATTTCCATCTCAATTCTCTGGAAAATCCAAGACACCCAGTTCTTCAATCCCACAGAAAACTTTTCCAAGAAGAAACAAAAAGAGAAAGGGAGGAGGAAAGGAAAAAAACAGAGAGAAACACAAAAAACCCAATACTCCTCACTCACCGCCACGACTAACGGAATAAAAATTCGGCAAAATAGAGAGAGAATTTCGGAGTTAGAGAGAGAATCTGACCTTCCATTGAAGAATTCTGAAGTTGGGAGTCCAAGAACATTGACCACGAACCCCCCTCAATTTCAAAATGAAATTCAAAATCTGAACTCCGATTGATTCAGTCCTGAGTGCGATCTCGGCGAAATTCTCTCTGCTATTTTTCTTTTTGATCCTCACTTCACGGATTCCATCGAACGAAGACGAATTTCCACTTCCAAATTCTCTTTGCTTTCTCTCTCGAAAGTGCAAAAGTAAGTAAAAGCCGGCGTGTGGAAGATCCAATGACCCGACCCGATCCGATCCATGTGTTTGATTCGTTTGTTGGGGCTTACGACAAGTAGTTTTTCTTTCCCTGTTTTTTTTTTTAAAGTTGTTGGGTTTTGCTTAAAGTGTGTTGTCGTTTTGCGTTTGGTCATATGTTTTTGCCTTTTTGGTTGGGGAAATTCTTGTGTCATTCATAAAAAATTTCCCTCTTTACCTAATTTCACCATTTTTTAAAATTATTAATTGCTTGATTTTCATATAAATAGATGGTTTTGATTGGTCGGAGTGAAGAAATTATTCGGAGAGGCATACACATTGTAGTTTTTACCTATGAAAAACTACGTAAGTGTTTTGAATTTGTATCTAGTAGTTATTACACAGGAGACGTGTAGATTTCAGAATCTATATCTATTATACAATAGTCATATAAGTTTACTGTTCTATTTAACTTATTGGTTTAAATATGATTTCGGTATATGTATGAAAATTGTTTTATATTAGTTATTGTCGTTTCAAATGTTAAAATGTAGTTGTTGATGACGATATCTAGCCAAGAAAAACTCACATGATCTTCACGTGCTACCGACGTTGAATTTGTAATTTTGAAGATGAGATGACCTGCAAAACAATCAAATTAGTACAATGGTGTTGTTCCTTCCCACAAAACTTTGATGCTTAAGTTAGTTAAGAGTATCGATGTAGTAAGTTTTTTAGGATGAAGATCAACTTGTTTTTCATTGAGCTATAACAACATATAAAAAAGACCTAAAAAGAAAATATTATTGATATGACCCACATTGTAGTAGTTACAAATATTTTGATCTAGATCATTTATGTAGAGATATGTGAGTAGGAGCATTGTATAGAATGAGTTTATATAAGACTAGACACAAAATATCTTATGTCTCTTTATAAATATGTTAATTAAAAAGATTACTCAATCTTAATCTTGAGTGAGTTATAAACTCCTGTCTATGAGAGTTATTTCTTTGATTTACATGGTGATGAACAGATGTGTATTTGTTCTTGGATTTAAGGTCGTTTTTTTGGATAAATCGAGTATAGTTTAAAGAAAAAATGTGTTTAAATAGTCATAGGTTGTAAAGAGCGAAAAAAACTTATGTTTCCAGCCACTTTGTGTTTATGTAAAGTTTGTGGGGAAAAAGTCATTTTTAGTAAAGACTAACCATATTTTACTCATCTGCAAAAAAATTGGGGTTTTTTTTTTTTTTTTTCCTTCAATACAACCACATTGCTTCATTGGCTATATCAAATGCAACTGCATTGCCCCATAGGCTAAAAGCTAATGTGACTGCATTGTGCCCAAGTCTGAGATTTTTGCAACTAGCACAAATTAGTTGTTTTTTAGATCCTTGTTAATCCATTTTGAATCCTTCTAGGTCGGTTTGGAGTATCAATTTCGACAACTACCCACTCAACTACCCATTCCTTTAGGGTCTATTTGGGGTACTGGGTTGAAATATGATGTCTAGAGATATGATGCATATGTATTTTGGGTGTTTGGGGTGCTGAATTCATATGTCACAGTATCTGGTGCAGTTTTTTTACATAAATAATTTGTTTTTATGATGATTATTTTTTTTGGAAGTTTTTTTATTCAATAATTCTACCTATATCTTTTAATAAACTATAGATTGCACTTTATTTTATTGTTTTTTAAGCACACATGTATTTCTTTTAATAAACTATAGATTGCACTTTATTTTATTGTTTTTTAAGCGCACATATATTGTTGGGAGTTTTGGGAAATGGGGTTTACGGTTTACTTTTGGATCATGCATTTCAACATTTAAATTTTTTTTAATTTAAGTAATTATTTTACAAATTTGTGCTTGTGACGTTTCTAGTCAAGTCATTTTTATCTAAACACTTTTGATAAATAAAATAAAAACACTCATGTGTTTGACAATTTTTTCTCAAAAATATTTTTATATACAAGTTTGTTTGATTTCTTACATGATAAAAGTGATTTTACTAATATTAAATTACTATAGAGAACAACTATGAACTAATAAAAAAAATAGAGAATTCAACGTTTTGACGGAACTTACGTACTTTTTATCAACAAAGATGTTTTTATTGACAATTTTGTGCGTCAACTTAAATATAAATATTTATTGATGTTTTATATGTATTTTTAAATTAATAGTTATTTTTAAGCTTTAAATTAAGGTTTTATTGACGATTTTATGTCACGATCATCAACAAAACAAAAGATCGTGTGTCAATAAAGTCAAGTAGTAATAATTTAAAATAATGGTCGTCAATGTTGGTGGAGTGGCCGCCGTCAGAGGTCACCGGTATTGACCGTCAATAGTGGTGGTTGGATGTTGCCGGAGTGGGTCGTAGATGGTGGTTGCCGAAGTTGGCCATCGAAGGTGGTTGTCGAAATTGGTCGTCAAAGGTAGTTGTCGGAGTTGAGTAACGAGACATCAGTGGTGATGAGGGGTGAATGCATTGTTGGTGAACATGGTATAAAATGTCAGTGACATACGAAGGTTGCCTGCCAAACAATGAGTTGAGTTCATATCTCAACTCATCTTGTCTCATTGTTTCACCCCAAACACCCCCTTAAGGCTTATATATATAGCGCCCTAATCCATTCATTAGAGGCATCCAAGCTTTCGTTAATTTCTATACTCCCAAAGATTCAAGAGACGAGTTATACTCCCATAACGAAAGTTCCTATGAAGTTAGGGCTTTTAGATCAACTCTAACTTGTGAGAGAAAGTTATATGTGAGATTCTCATTGAAAGAAGTTGAATCGAGCCAAGAGAGCACCTTAGAGAGTGTAAATATTGTCACAAAGGCTATAGCACTCTATTTTTCATATTTTATATATTGTCTTGTTAGTTTGAACTGATCACTCAAATTATCATATTAGTTAAGTCTTAATGTTTAAAAAGTTGGGACAATATTTCAAATCTAGAGAATACGAGATGACCTAGACATAGGACGTCATATGTGATCTTAGACATAAGAGGCACATTGTAAGACTAAAGAACACTGCATGTTAATTATCTAAGTTATAATTAGCCATAAACATACCGGTCTTATTACTTAGACTTCTAAGGATACTTGAAATCAAGGTTGAATAGAAGTTAATTCTAGTTCATGAAATAAAGTGCAATCTAGTTGCAATGCGGTCATAACATAATATATTAAGTAGCTTGTATTTAGAGCTTAAACTTGAATGAATCCCTTATTTTTCAATATTATTTATATTTTCAATTGCAAACCATCCAACTATTTTAAAGAATTTGGGTAAGATTCAAATAGGTAAAATATATGTATTTTAATATATACATATAATTCAATTATGTCAAAGTGTTAGCTCTAGGTCACTATAAATAGAATCTTTGGTATGATACAACCATTTAATGATGTGCCTCCCTCTAAAGAAAAATAGTTGCCTACAAGATTCTCCTCATTTTCTGTCTCTTTCAAAAGGTTCTTACAAGGCTTTGTGGAGGAGACAAAGATCCCAAAACAATCTCCATTATTAAATTAATGACTTTGCTTAGCCTAAAATGTTTTTTTTTTCTTGTTATGAAATAAACTCAATCGATTTCAAAGCTTCTGTCGTGGGTTATGTGATTATTCTCTTCAATTGGTATCAAAACATACTTTGAGAATTATATTGACTTAAAAATTTGTTTGGTGGGTATTTTAATTAGCTCATGTATGGGATATGTATGTGGATTAATTTGATCAAAGGGTTGTCAATGTCTTTTTCAATTAATTAAATATCATGCCTAGCTAACTCAAATTTGTAACAGAAATAGGATAGGTAGATAGCCTCGATTAATTGAATTCTCTTAAGTGTTGGCCTTTTGGCCCTTAATCTCAAATTAATTAATTAATATTTTGATGATAACAAACTTATTTTTATTCACTAATAATTTTAGTATTCATTATGTAGAGCTCAAAATAACGATTCCAACGCAATTTGAATCACTTAAATTGGAGCTCAAACGGAAAACATATCGCCAAAACAAGCTTAACGGAAAAAATTCCCGATGTCGATAGCGTGGCAGTCAAATCATCAAAATGGACCTACTAGGGATGACAAGTGGAGCAATAGATAAGTGATAAATGGTTGGCTTTTGATTTTTGGATTGGTTTTAAAAACAAAATGAATTAAATATTATTATATATGTTTGTGTTTAAAGACTAGTTGCTTTTAAAAGAAAATAAATTTAATATTATTTTATGTTTGTGTCTAACGGCTAGTTGAGTTCAAATCTCCACCATTAAATTTTCTTTTAACATCATCCAATGATCCAAATTTAATGTGATTTCCAACAACTTTCCTCTCTTTTTAAACACTTCATCTTCTCAAAATTTTCATAAGAATTTCACATCTTTTTACATTCCTCCATAATTCATTAAGCTTCCATTGTTGCTCTCACCAAGTTTTAATTTCTTCTTTTCATCTTATTCTTGAGATATATTGTATTGTGAGGATTGATTTATTGCATGCTATAAATTTGTAAATCTATTCTTCGAGAGAGTTTTCCATCTTGTTTTCATTTCCAAATTCATTGTAAGAATTGCTCTTAATCCCTAAAAAGAGTGGTTGTAACGGTTTGATCCTCAACCGTGGAAAGGATCAGGTTTGTTCTTGCGCCCGAAAAAGTAATATTATAACGGTTCGACTCTAAGCTGTGGAAAGAGTCAAGTTCATAGTGACATACCCAAGAGGAGCTTGGGAGGTGGATGTAGGCTAGTTGTGTCGAACCACTGTAAAATTACCAGTGTCAATTTCTCTATCTCTCTCCTATTTATTTTTGCAATTAATTTGTTATTATATTTTATTGCATGAAATTAATTGCAAAATTTATTCCTTGAAATTAATTGGACATATTTATTCATTTTGATTGGTTTTTTTTTGTAAAATTTGTTCATTTTGATTGGTAGTTCTTAAAATTTCAGATCATTTACCAATTTTATTATTAGAATTAAATAGGGTGCTTAAAAGTGTTTGTTTTAATTTCTTGATTACTTTGGGTTAAATTTATTTGCATGAAATTCTTGTTGAAATTATTTATTAGCCAAAAGTTTATTGATTTGTTTAATTGGGCTCACATCAGAAATTTTTTTTCATTAGTTTGATTAAGTCCTATTTACCCCTCTAGGATTATCATACCGATACCACATTAAGCATACTTATTTAACAGAATCGGGAAGTTTGAATGTTGTTTGTGCAATTGAAATTAAATATGCAAAAATGTATAAATTAGGGAACAAATGATTTTACCAACATCAATTCGAAGTACACGTGGGCTAGTATGTATCGTTAATTATGAAAACTAAATATCTAATCAAACTATTTGTTAAAAACTCAACTGACTCAATTGAAAAAGTTAACAAACCTTACTCTCTTCAAGATAACTAATCCTTACAGCATGGAGTTCAATCCTAAATTAACTAAATAGTTGGGGATGAGAAGCATTTTATACTAAACCAAAAATATTAAATTTTAAGAATTAATCAAGACAGTGCAATTAAACTAGAAATCTAGTTTAACTACAACCCTCTTTTAAGTTTAAAGTCTATCACACAAGTTATGAACATTTAGAAAAAGCTTAAACACACACATGAGATAACTTAAATGCTACTTGATAGCATTGAATGCAAAAATTATTGTAATATCTCATGCCTAAAATTCGAAATAAAATTCAGAATCTGAATGACCCTGCATTCCCTGCGAACTAGAAATGTCATCCTAGTTTGCCTTGAATGCTTCTAAGAGGGAAAGTTGTCCTCACAAACTAACACACGAATCCTTTCAGTATGTTTTATCTTCACTCACATGCTTCCTAGGAAAATTTTCAAGAGGTCACCCAACATGGAATTGCTCCAAGCGAAACATGCTTTAACTATAAAGTTCCTATGATTGGGTTTATTCTTGCTCCAGGAAAAAATAATATTGTAGCGATTCGACTCTAAGCCGTGGAAAGAGTCAAGTAAGCTTGGGAAATGGATTAGGTCATGTTGGGGTTTATACCCTAAACTCATATTCTATAAATTATAAACAAATTATTAAATAAATAAAGTGTTATTTATTTTCAAATAAATAAAGTGTTATTTATTATTTGCATAACTCAAATCCAATAAACTAACATCCAAAGTTATTCTATGCAACTTGCACTATATATGGTTGACATATAAATGGATTGTGTTTAAGTGATAATCGAAAAGGTCTATAGTATATGGATAAGGTTGGGTGCTTTATCTTGGTAACACTATGGATACAACCCGCTTTGTAATCGTTACAAACGATGTGATCCAAGTCGTTTATGTAGAGACATACGAGTGAAGATATCCTATACAATGAGATTGTATAAGACCGGACCACAAAATATATAATCTCTCTTGGTAACACCGTTAACGGAAGATATTAATATTTTAAGCGATGTTCATGTAACTGAAGGGATCAATTAAACTCATAA
Organism: Lagenaria siceraria; assembly: GCA_002890555.2. NCBI lineage: Eukaryota > Viridiplantae > Streptophyta > Magnoliopsida > Cucurbitales > Cucurbitaceae > Lagenaria > Lagenaria siceraria. The sequence continues at coordinate 15,172,783 of CM016485.1, forward strand.
ACTTTCATGAGTGAATTAAATTGGACTTCCAATTATAATTTTCTTTAAGAAGCATTCGTGCATCAACTCCAATTGTCTATTTTGTAAAGCTGACATTTGAAGAAGGCTACATATGCACGAGAATGGATGCATGGATAATTTGCAAAGGTAATCGTAATGGATGATCTAAATTGGATTCGCTTATGAAAATTTAGAAGTTTAATTAATACAATTTATAATTTTCACATGATATTTGTGAAACGAAATTTTGGAGGAGGGCCTGTTTTACAATTTTGTCATGGGATTTTAGATAATAATATCTTTGTTTGTTTCACATAATTTCACTTTTAAAACCTAATATATTATTATCCAATGAACTTTAAGTCCCATCTGACATGAGTTTTCTAATACCCTCCATACATGTGAGATTTTTATATATGGGATATGAATAGTAAAAATATAGTCTACTTAATTAATAAATTAATATTAATTAATCATTACTATTAATTTTAGTTAATTATTAAATATAAATATATTAGAGGAATTACTATAAACAGAAAAAATATCAAACTATTTACAAATATAGAAAAATTCCACTGTATATCAATGAAGACCTAAGCAATAGAATTTTTCGCAGTACTGATAGACAGTAAAAATTTTCTATATTTGTAAATTGTTTAGCTCATTTTTCTATATTCGAAAACAGCCCAATATATTATTTAGACTTAATATATTTCAAATAATAAAGTATCTCTAACTATTTAATATAAATTTTTATTATTAATTATTAATATTCTAATTAATTTATATATATTTAATTATTTTTAATAATTAATTAAGTTTAATTAAGGTTTAATATAAAAATATTCCTTTATTTTTATTTTAAGTGATTAAATAATTAATAGAAATAAAAATATATTAAATAATGCTAAATTTAATTTATGACTATATTAAATGTTTTTTTACGTTTAATTAAGTAATTATTTAATTTTAGTTTTTATATAAAAAAGTGGTAAATCAAACTCATATACTTAAGTTTCAGACATTAATTATTCTGCATATCCAAATACCTAAAAGAATGGATTTCCTCAACTGAAGCGTTTAATCGTTGTGCCAATAATTTTCGTTTTGGAAAACATAAAAATATAGAGAAGACATACTAGGATAAACATTAACAATCTATAGAACAACATGTTTAGTGAAAAATTAAATGAAGAATATTACTACTTTTGAAGACGGTTTTTCTTACTGGAAATTACACTTTGCAAATGAAAAAAACACAAATAGCCAATTCTCTTTCTCAAACTCAACGTTCTGCTCACTTGGGACACCACCAAGAACGATCCTTCTTGTTATATCTCAGAGGAAAATCAGAACATGAATTGTGGGCTCTGTCACTTTTTGGTAAAAGGAATTGAGATCGAGAGAGATAAATATTTTGAAGAACAATTTCTGCAGAGGAATCAGTCAGTACAAAATTCTTGTTCTTCTACCTATATATTCTATGAGAGAGGGAAAGGGAAGTTATCTCTAACTCTCCACTCCCACTTACATCAAAAATAACTTCCTTGATGTAAAATATAATTAATAAAATTAAATCAATGTTAATTTTATTAAATTAATAATATTAATTTCAGGTATAATATGTTAAATCATATTTAATATATATAATTAAATAAAATTAATTAATTAACAATTAATTAAATATCATATATTTAATTTAATTTGAATCATATTCAAATAATACTCTCTTACATAATCTATAGTTTTAATATGAATTGTATTTACATTAAATTTAACCTATAATTTTTATATGAATCTTATTCAAATCTTTATTTCTCTCATAGTATAATATAAAGTATAATTTAAATCTCATTCAAATTAACTTTACACATTATATTAATTGTATCTTATACAATTAATTTCCTTATTTAATTTGAACAATTCAAATTAACCCAAAATTAATTGATTCTTATTAATCCCTAGCAAGGGGGCCTTATAACCTATAGATTAGAAGCTCAAATGATAGGAGATTAATTAATTAAAACTCTTTAATTAAATTAATCAAATATTCATTAACTATAGGGCATTCCACTCAAGACCTACAATTGCACTCTTCGCACTATAGAAATATTTTCGTATCCACAGATATAACTAATCAACAGTAAGTTGACCCTTCACAATTTTCCGTAACTATAGTTGGGTCAAATTACCATTTTATCCCTATAGTTACATCTAACTCTTTAAGTACCATTGATTCCTCTAATGAACAAACAGTTTACTCTAATGAACAAACAGTTTATAGTCCAACTATAAAGTAACCCCTCCCAGAATAGTGAGAGGGTGAGGCCTCGTTGTTCAAGACCTGGAATCAACCATTAAGAGAGCAATTATCTACTTACCCTAAAGATGGGAATGAGTGAATTCTATCTTGGGAGAATATGTTCCCAACTCCCTACTTAGACAAATCCCTAAAATGGAAGGTTTATTGAGTCGACAACCTGGCCACTCTCACTCATACAAATCAAAGGATTGCCCTCATAAACAAGAGTTCATATTCCACTCTCAGAATTAAAGTCAAGTCACCTATGGTCATCCTATGAAATGTTAATTTCTTCAATTAATTGTGTTATAAGGAGAAAATGAACATTTTGCGGTTCGGTCTTATACAAACTCTTTACATAGGATACCCCAACACACATGTCTCCACATGAATGATTAGGATCACATTGTTTGTAACACTTTACAACTCTTGTAACAATGACAAAGTGGGTGGTATCCGTAGTATTACCAGGTTAGGACACCCAACATTATCCCTATACTACAAACCTTTTTGGTTATTGTTTAAACATGATCCAACCTTGTATGTCAACCACATACATGTTTAAGTTTATATGAAATAATCATGCATCTTGTTTATTGGATTTGAGTTAATGCAAAAGAATCAAATAAAATAACTCTTTATTTTATTGATACAATAATTTGTATTTATAAGAATTACAAACAAAGAAAAACTAGAGATTTAAGACATCAATCCTAACAATACAGACATTAATTATCTCAGATATTTAAAATCTATACCTTTAAATCCTAAATATTTAATATTCATACCCTTATGAAATAATATATGCGATTCAAAAAAGCCTTTATGAATGTTTAGTGTTTAAATTGATATAATCATTAGTTAGTTTTAATTAATACAACCCAAAGTTTAGGGATATAAGTTGATATTTTAATTAAATAATAATATATTCTAGGTTAACATACCATTTTTGTCCATAAACTTAGGAATTTGTTTAATTTTAGTATATGTAATGTCCCAGGCCCAGGATTCGGAATCCGGATTCAGCAACTGATGGCCAAGGCATTCCCCTGCGTCCCTTGCAACCCGGCTACGTCATCATTGTCTGTCTTGAATGCTTTTAAGAGTGAAAGTTGTCCCCACAAACCAACATGGGTTCTTTCAGCATGCTTTTAGGATTACTCCAAGCTAATCACACTTAACTGTGAAGTTCTTATGATTGAGCCACCGAAAAAGAAGGTGCACATTGTTGGTATAGGTAGTAACTTTCAATTCTTTTAAGTCTTTCTTAACCATGCTTTCATGTCTTCAGGATCCCTCTCATTTGGATGTGATCTCGGTTCATTCATGTCCCCCTCCTGAACTCGGGTCGTTACAGTATATGTACTTTCAAATGTCCAATTTCATATATTTTCAAATGTACAAAATTTATTTTAACCATTGTCATATTATACCTATTTTAATTTTAACAGAAAAAAACAAGTTAGCTTATAACATGGAATATTACAATTATTATTATTAGAGTTGTTTTCAAATATATAAAAATAAGCCAAAATATTTATAAATATATAAAAAATTTAACTATCTACAACTATAAACCGCGATAGACTTCTATCACTAGGCTATCGCTTAGTGATAAAAGTCTATCATAGTCTATCATTGATAAACATTTAAATTTTTCTATAATCGTAAATAGTTTGATATTTTTTTCTATTTATAATAATTTTTATTATTATTATTATTCTGCATTTCAGAATTCCATATTTAAAACAAAATTGTTGTTTTAAGAAATTTTCACCCTTTGAATTACATAATTTTAAAAAAAAAATAGTTAAAGAAATGTGTTCAAATGCTTTGATTTTAAATTTTGTTTTTGTTGGGTTCCTAAGAAAATAGCAAAACGACAGGAAATAAGTGAGAGAAGGAAGCCTTGAAGTGATGGAAAATCTGAGTCAGAGCAACGGCTAGTTTTTGTTGAAGATTCAGATTTTCCAGCTCATCTCAACGTCTCCCCCTAATTTGTCGGCAAACTTTGACCGTTCCTTTACTTTCCATTTCCTTTTTCTTTTTTCTTTTTCTTTTTCAAATTCAAATTTATTTATCCATTTATTTTTTTTTAATTTAATACATCAATTTCAGAGTTGTGTTCATTATATAGCTAAAAACCTTTTGGCATTTTGTTTTTTTTTTTTTAAAAAAAAAAGTTAAAAATAGAAAAAGTATTATGAAGCGATTAATTTTATTTCAAGATTTGGAAATACAATTTTTTTTTTTTTACTTTAGTTGGAAAATCGAATCTTTAACCTCAAAATTGATAGTAAAAGTTTTATATTAGGAGAAGTACATTCTTTTTTATTTTAAGTTCAACATGTGGAGTTATCAATGGTTATTATTGTCAGTTCAACAAGTAAAGTTGAAGATCAACATGAGCATAGTTTAATTGTAATTGACATGTATTTTTTTTTAATTTGAAAGTTCAAATCAACGTGCATCCGCATTATACTGGAAAACACTTAGAAATTGGGAAATCTAAATCTACAATCAATAATAAAATTAGTTGCCATATCGGGTTATGTATATAGTTCATGCAAACTTGTTAGATGGTTATTTTTCTTCTAATTCTTGCAAATATGATAAATGTTCCTCTATCCAGTAAAACAAATATAGGAGATTTGAACCTCTAACTTTTAAAAAAAATGAGTATATGTCAATTATCCTTAAATTATACTCATGTGAGTCATCTTTATAAATAATCAATTTTCATTCATTGACTATAGGTCACTCTAGTATAAACTTAGAGTAACTTTTATGCAGTGTAGGACAAGTTGTGTTTATCGATATAAACATTACAAACAAGTCAACCTTTATCAATTGTTCTTAATCACAATTTGGTCAAATGTTCGTTTTATCTCTATAATTACATCTTGCACCTTAAGTATTAATGATTCTTTAATGAACAATTTGTTTATGATTCAACCCTAAACCAAGCCCCTCTGAGCTAATGAGAGAGTGAAACTCATTGTTCAAGTCCTGAAATCAACATTTAAGAAAAATACTCATCTATTTTCCCTGTATGGAAAGAAATGAACTCCACATCTTGTGAAATTACGTTCTTTAGCTCCCTATTTGGTCAAATCTTCAAAATTGTAGACTTATTTTATCAGCTACTTAGGTCATTTTCATCCATGCAAATCAAAGAACGAGTCTTAACAGATAGAAGTTCAGAATTCACTCAAGGTGAATTGAGATTGAGTTGCACATGATCATCTTTTGAAATATTAATCTTCTCACTTAACATATTAACAAAGGGAGATTAAGTATTTCAGGGTCCAATATTATACAAAGCTATTTATATAGGATACTCTCACTCACATATCTCCAATATAATCATAAACTAACGGTATAAACTATTTAATGTTTATTGAAAATACATTAACTACATTTAATATTTTAAAGTATGTGAATAAAAATGGAATAAACCTCAAATTACAAAAACTAAAATAGTATTCGGTTACATTATAGTTTTAGTCCCTATACTTTCTAATTTGTGTCTAAAAGGTTAATGAACTTTAAAAAGAGTATCTAATAGGTTATTGAACTTTCAATTTTGTGCCTAAAAGGTTCTTGTGAACTTTAAATGTCTAATAGGTACCTAAGCTTTCAATATAATCTTGAATCTAATATGTCTCTGGCATATTTGAAACTTTTAAAAATTAATTGATTTATTAGATACAAATTGATTTTATTTTTAATGGAACCCTAATTAAACTTTTCATTTAGTGTCTCGTACAATCGTAAATTTTAAATAATAATGAACATGTCAATGACCTATTAGACATAAATCTGAAATTATAAGAGTCTATGTTGGACCCAAAATTTAAATTTTTAAGGACCTATTAGACATTTTTAAAGTTTAGTGGTCAAATAGACACAAACCTTAAGTTTTAGAGACTAATATTTTAATTTAACCATAAGATTGAACATTTTATCTTATTGTTATAATAATAATTATTATCATTTTGGGATTCATACAATTTAGTTCTTATACTTTCAAATGTCTAAATTAAGTCCCTATATATATTTAATAAATCTTAAAATGAGTTATTGCAAGTTAGTTTTTATCAAAATTATAATTTGGGTGGTAAATAAGCAAATAATTACATATGATTTTTCAACTGAACACAAAGCTTAATTAGATTTATCATTTATGGTTCAGGCAATCACTTGGGCTGGAAGGTTTGGCATGAGTAGTTTGGTATGTTGTTCTCAATCATATTTGGTGAGAGCGTAATGTTTGTGTCCATGATGCTACATTGTACCCATCCGAAGGGATTTGTCAGAGATATGATCGTCATGAGGATAGAGTTGGAGCACAATGTTGTTGATCCAATTTACAAAGGCTCTCACGGCTAAAGTGTTTGAGGGTCATCTAGAAAGTCTAGCTCTACGGGATATGCACCATATTGTCTAGGGCAAGTGGGAGATGTTACTAGATATAGAGTATGCCCTAGTTTATTGTATTTGAGTACATTACTATATTGTAATTGTTATTTTTACTATATTGTAATGTATAAACAAATATTCATTTATTCAATAAAATAAAGTATTATTTTATTCATCAATTAGTTTTGTGTAACTCAATCCAATAAACTAAGATCCAAGGTTATTTTATATAACTTGAACAATATGTGGTTGACATACAAGTGGACTGTGTTCAAGTAATAACATAAAAGGTCTGCAGTATATGGATAAGATTGGATGTCTTATTCTGGTGACACTACGGATACAACCCACTTTGTAAATGGTACAAGAGTTGTAAGTGTTACAAACGATTTGATCCATATCGTTCATGTGGAGACATACGAGTGAGGGTATCCTATACAAAGGGTTTATATAAGACTGGACTGCGAAATGATTAATTAATTTCTCTTTATAACACCGTTAACTTAAGAGATTAACATTTCATAGGATAACCATGTAACTCGATCTCAATCCTGAGTGAGTTATGAACTTCTGTCTATGAAGACAGTCATTTGATTTGTATGGGTAAGAGTGACCCGTATCGCCAACTCAATAAGCCTATCATCTTCAAGACTTGTTCAAGTAGGGAGCTGAGAACCTAGCTACACAAGATGGAATCCTCTCCTTCCCATCTTTAGGGTAAATAGATAAATTGCTCTCTTAAAGGTTGATTCTGAGTCTTAAAAAATGAGGTCTCACCCTCTCATTGGCTCGAGAGAGATTTAGTTTATAGTTGGACTATAAACTGATTTTTCATTAGAGGGATCAGTGGTACTTAGGAGTAAGAGATAGTTACATGGATAAAACGGTAATTTGACCCAATTATAACTACGAGCAATTTGTGAAGGCTTACTGATAACGCTTATGTCTACGAACACAGAAATATATCTACAATGCGAATAGTGCAATTGTTGGTCTTTAGTGGAGTGACCCACAGTTAATGAATGTCAAATTAACCTTGAATCATTTGAACTTCTAAGTTGTAGGTCCATTAGGTCTCCTGCTAGCTCACTAAGGCTAAAACAATGATTAATTAGTTTTGGATAAAATTTGAATTGTTCAAATTAAATAAGGGAAAGTGCATTAATTGTATTAGGTATAATTAATATAATATATATAGATACATTATAATATAAAGTTAATTTTGAATTAGATTCAAAATTAAACTTTATAATATGAGAGTATTAATGTTTGAATAAGATTCAAATATTAAATTAATATGAATAATATTCATATAGGGAATTAAATGTTGATTGTATATGATACAATCAATATAATGTATATAGATACATTATATTATAAAGTTAATTTTGAATTAGATACAAAATTAAACTATATAATATGAGAGAGTATTTATATTTGAATTAGATTCAAATATTAAATAATATAAATGAGATTCATATTAAAACTATAGGTTAAATTTAAGGGTTGTTTTCAAATATAGAAAAAAATTTACTGTCTATCACATTTTATCACAATAAACAGTCAAATTTTTCTATATCTGTAAATAGTTTGATATTTTTTTCTATTTATAGTAATTTTCCTAAATTTAATGTAAATCAGATTCATATTTAAACTATAGGTCATGAGAGAGAAATACATTTGAATATGATTCAAATGTAATATTAATTAAATATATAATATTTAATAGATATATTTAATTAATTAATATTCATTAATTAAATTAATTAATATTTCTTAAGTTAAATTAAATTAAATTGAATTTAGTTTAACTTTAATTAAAGGTGGGTTATAGAGATGTTAATTAAACTTCCTCTCTCCCTCTCTCTCTCAAATTTGGGATTTAGCATGATATTCATAGAAGAACATGGATTAGTTTTGTGAAAAAAAAAAAAAATCTCAACTCTCTTCCTCTCTTAACTCTCAACACAAAAAAGAAGAGAAAAAGGTTTTCTCTAAGTTTTTTCTTCTTCCCTTAGACTTTCAAAAAGGGTTTCCACAAACCCGATCCTTGTCGGAGAGTAGCGGGGAAGTTTTTCGTGGTGGTATTTTGTTCGAAACCCAAGAGGAATTGCTACGAGATTACAACAAGGTTTAGGAGAAGTTTGAAGATTTGTTTTCAAAGGTAATCCACTTCTCTCTTAAATTTTTATTCTAAAAGCATGTTGTCCTTCTTTCACATGTTTATTTCCTCTGTTTTCTGTTGGTTTCAAATCGAATTACAACTGTACCAGCAATCAATCGCTTTTGCATTGTGATTCAATCCCTTCAATGACATGCAACATTTGACAGCGACGCACATCATTTGTGTTAAAAAAGAATATAACACAACATCTCAAACTCAAAACCAACTTAAAATATCCAAAATTTTAAATACATGTACAATCAACAATAAGCTGCATAAATAAACCTACACCCTATCTTTCGATTAATACCCATGTGGAAGAACAAACACCTTAAACAAAACCTAAAACCCTAAATGAATCAAGTGAAGAACAAATATAAACTCACATAGTAATAATCAAATCAACATAATGAAAAGAACGATCGGACATATAATCAAAACTCAAATACTAAACTTACTATAAATTAAACAAATTACGAATTATGAAAACTTTTTATTCTATTTGAAGAGCATTATAGTAATCGCACATGTCTCATGTTATTATTATTTTTTTCTTTTGTGATGATTATTTTAGTTTTTTTTAATGATTTTTCAGTACTTTTTTAAACGATATGTGGGATGAAGAGATCAAATCTCAGACCTTGAGATTGATAATACATATTTATATTAATTGAGTTATGCTCACGTTGTCTTGATATACTTTTTTTTTTTCTTCTACTTTTTAATGTTGTGTGAATGTAGAAGGTTTGATTGAAGTAATGAATGATGTTTGACCCAACATTTTTTAAGATAGTAGATTAATTGAATAAAAAATATAAATGAGCCAACAATAAAAGAGTAGGTCGGTTTAATAAAAATAAAGCATAAGCAAATAATTTCAATAGAGTGGGCCATCCAAATATATTTTGAATTTTTTTTCAAAAAATCTAAATTTTAGCCATTTTTTTAAAAGTTCACTAACACGTAGAGAGTGAGATATTTAGAACTTCTAATCTGAAAGTAGCCAACTTGAATACAACTCAACTTATGTGAATTTATATTATCAATTTCAAAGTTTAAAGTTTGATTTTCCTATATTGTGTATTATATATATATGCCTACTTTTAATTGGTAATTAAACTGATCTTAGATAAACAATTTAGGCCTCGATAAATATTTGATTTTTATTTTTTATTTTTATACCATCCACTTTCTAATAATATTATACCAAAAACACAAATGTAGTTTTAAAAACTAAAAATAATACTTTTCAAAAACTAATTTTTGTTTTAAAAATTTGACTAGGAATTTAAGTGTTTCTAAAAAAAAAAAGAACTTATGCCTGAAAAATTAGAAAGAAATACAAATAAATTTAAAAAACAAACACAAAAACGAAATCATTATGAAAGGTAATTTAGGTTCTGTTTGGTTCTGACTTTGTTTTTAATTTTCTATCTTTTAAATTTTTTTTAAAAAAAGTTAAATAGTTACCAAGTAGGCTTTAGTGATTAAATCGACATAAGCTAACCACAATATAGATAGAATTGAGGAAGAAAAGTTTAGGTCCGTGTAGTAATCATTTTGCTTTTACTTTTTACTTTTTAAAATTTATGTTTGCTTTCTCATAAAATTTATACTATAGTTTTCATATTTCTGGAAGAAATACTTGAATTCTTAATCAAATTCTAAATACAAAATAAGTTTTTTAAAACTAGACCCCTGTTTGATAACTAGTTAGGCCCCGTTTGGTAACCATTTTGTTTTTTATTTTTGTTTTTGAAAATTAAGCATATTTCCTCTTCATTTCTTACCTTGATTTGCATCTCTCTTAACTACAATAGTTGAATTCTTTGTCCAATTATTAAAAAAAAAAAAGAAAAAAAGTTTTTAAAAGCTATTTTTTTCTGCAAATTTTGGCTTAGTTTTTTAAACCATTGGTAAAAAATCGATAACAAATGAATAAATTTGAAGGTGGAAGTAGTTTCTATAGGTTTAATTTTAAAAAACAAAAACGAAAAACAAAATGATTGCAAAATGGGGTTAATTTTTTAATTTTAAAAATTAGATTTGTTTTTCACAATTTCTTAATCAAAATTTTCATATTTTGTACATAAATATATGAATTCTTACCCAAATTTCAGAAATAAAAAAAGAAGAAATTTTTTAAGAATTTAACTTTGATTTTGAAAACTTAGACAATAAAATATAAAAGTGGTGTTACAAGCTTAATTTTTAAAAATTTAAAAAAAAAAAAAACCAAACATTATTTATTTCCAATAATATATATTTTAATTTATTCCGTCATTTTTTTAAAATTTATAATCCATAAATAAATATTCAAACGCTCCTCTCTAAAATCCTCAATCAATTGATCAATCAATCATTTCAAGGAAAGAAGCTTTATTTTCTCTCAACTCTCATCGTCTCTGTTTACGCTCATTCTTCTTCTTTCTCTCTGTTTGGTTCCTGAGATAAATCAGAGCCACGGAGATTCTTCACAGGTACCAATTTTCTCATCTGGGTTCTCTTTTCTGTCACTTGAAGACGAACCTTTTGGATTCGTTTCTGAGTTTCACTTTTTTTACTGTGTATGATGTTTCTGCTGTCAATCTCAGTTCGATCGGCCAGTTTTCGATCTCTTCAGTTGATAATTGCTTGATTATTTTCCGATGAAGAGAAATGCGTTTGTTGTTCTTCTTACTTTAGTTTGAATGTGCAAATGGGGATGGGGGGATTTTGGGAGAATTAGGGTTTTTCTTGGTTCTTATTGCCGTCGATTGGAACATTTGTTTCTTTGAGGGTCTGTTCATCCGATTCTAAAGTTTAAGAATTTAAAGTTAGTCTTGGCAATTACTGCACTTCCTTTTCTGTATTTCTATTGATTAAAAGCCGAGGCATCTGATTCGTGTATCACTTCCATGAATTGCGTCTCCGAGACCTTGCTTTATACGAAGAAAAAGTTCTGACAATGTTTGCCCTTATGAAACTTCTCTTTTAGGGTTTTAGCAGCCCGAAGTGTATTTTGAAATTAAATGCTCTTTGATGATGTTTGATTTTGGTGCTCTATTGGTAACTGCTTCGAAAATTATGTACAAATCAGTGGTCGATTGATATTGACTTCAAAGTTTGTTGGCTGTGTATGTTTGTTAATACAAGTAACGATTTTTCTTTTTTGGTCTTCATTCTGGTGATGCAACCTTTGTTGAATTATGCGTAGCATCTAGATCATTTAGAAACTTAAAGACCTGGAAATGTGGAAGCTATTAATAATTTGGCTTTTTGATTTTAGAGTCTTGAAGTTGAAATCAACCGTTATTCGTATAATTTCAGGCATCTATGCTGCTCAATGTGTGTGGGTTCATGAGAAAGTGGTAATGTCTAGGATTTAATCCTTAACTATGGATGTCCATCTTAGTTGTAATCTCTCCTCTCGTCTACTGAAATGGTTACAACCTATAACCTGCCGTTATGCAATGAGTGGCAACACACACTTTGGTATGTGTGGCAGATCTACTACCAACTTACTGACTATTGTTGTTTTATGTTTCTGCTTGGGATGGGTTAGAATGTCTTTGTACAAAGGTGGTATAATGTCTTAAATTTGGGTAACCTAATATTAATCTGGTCATGTTGCCCGGTGGATCCCCTTTGAATTTGTTCAGTCAATTCTTTGGTGTTCTTGATCTGGTGCATCCTTAAAGCATAGGTGCCCTAGAGAAGATTCTGGTCACAAGTCATGTACATTTCTCTTGAAACTGGGTAGAAGGTAGGAGCTTCACTAGAGCTACAATGAGCATTCTATTTCTAATGATTTTCTTGTGTCAACTCTGGCACCTACTTAATTTATTCTTGGTTGCTGTACTGCTCCTTTAAGTTTATTAAAGGTTTCAATGTTTCATGATCCTAGAGATATTTATTGTTCTATTACGAACCAACGTGAATTTAGTACAGATGCCCTATTCTTATGTTCTGAATGTATCTCAACTTACGTCAACTTATTCCATGTGCAGGTGTTTCTTTGACTCTGGATTGCTTGCACTCAGGAAAGTTGAAGTTTTTCAGCTCTGTTTTTGTTGATTGTTGAAAACAGCTATTCAATTTAGCTGCTGCGTAGAAGTGCTTTGTTTTCCCCCCATTGGATATGGTAATTCTTGGCCTATTGCACATTATATACTTTGACGACCCCCCCACGCTTGTGTGCAGTTGGATGTGGTTATGCTAATAAGTTGGTCAATTGAGTTTGAAGGTGTACTTGTGTTTTGTGAACAATTGTTAGTTAGATTGCCTGAGTATGGAAGTCTGTTGGGGAAGGAGAGAATAAGGAGGATACAGGCGGGAGGGCAAAGGACTCAGGCTTGTAGTTGAGAGAGACCTGCCTCCACTGAAAAAGATTTAGAACTATGTATTTTACTTGTTGAATGCATTTCATTCCCTCTATCTTTGGCTTCATGGGGGACTAGGAGTAAGAGAAACAATTAGGAAGAATGTATTTTACGTCCTTATCCCCTAGTTTGCTTACTCGATTTAATGAATTGTTTTGATGTAGAATGTGTTTAATTAAGAAAGATACAAACAGCCAATGATGCTTTCATGCTCAAATGATTTCATGAAAAACAGTTTCTCATTCCATCTACTGCTATACCCCATTAATGGTGCATTCCTTTTAATCTGTTTCAGGCCACTAATGAAAATCTTCCACCAAATGTTATAAAGCAACTTGCAAAGGAGTTGAAGAGCCTAGATGAATCCCCTCCTGAAGGCATAAAAGTAGGTGTTAACGATGATGACTTCTCAACAATATTTGCTGATATTGAAGGCCCAGGCATGTCATTTATCACTGTTATAACTGAAGTTTATCTCTTTGACATGGAGTTCACTTTTCTTACTGAATTGTGATTGTTTCGCTTGCAGTGGGGACTCCCTATGAGAATGGTCTCTTCCGCATGAAGTTGATATTGTCTCATGATTTCCCATGTTCTCCTCCCAAAGGTTTGCTCTGATCATAATGATTTGGTATAATTTGTGACATTAACGACTTTGGCCTATAGCTGAGTTCATCTTGTGGACCATATTTATCTGAGGATCTAATCTGTATGATTAGTTTATAAATTGAATTTCTGCTTTCCTCTGAAAAAATCCTTCTCTACTTCTCCGTATCTTTTATTCTTTACCCTTAGATCCTATTATTCCTCAACTTTTCTTAATTTCCTTAAAGGTTTCTTCCTTACAAAGATCTTTCATCCGAACATTGCAACCAATGGTGAGATTTGTGTCAACACTTTGAAGAAGGATTGGAATCCAAGCCTCGGATTGCGACATGTCCTAATTGTAATTCCTCTTTCAAATTTTTGGCTGTTATCATTTTTCTTGCCCGATATCCTCATTGACTGAAGAGAACTGTTCTACAAATGCTTTTAGTATTTTGATTTCAGTTTAAGATGTTTAGTTTCAGAATCTCTGTATGATATAGGTGTTATGTGGATTGTGGAACAGGTTGTTAGGTGTCTACTGATTGAACCATTTCCAGAATCAGCTTTGAATGAACAAGCTGGCAAGATGCTGCTTGAGAATTATGATGAGTATGCCAGACATGCCAGGTGAGTCCAGCCCCCCCCCCCCCCCCCCCCCCCCCAAATTATCTGTTCTTCGATAAAAGTTGATATGAAATGCTGGAATGGTTTTTGTTTATTCAGATAGACCTCAGTTGATTTTATTGGTGCACCCATGTGATGTTGGACCCAATAATCACTATTCAAACTATGAGTGGATTTGGTCAACTTTCGAAACTGCTAAAAGTCCTTTTGAAGTATTCACAACGTCGGATCGTACGACTAGAACATTATGTGAAAATTTTAGAAACTCTAAAAAACATGCAAGATACACTTAAAAAAAGGCTTCTGTTTGTAACAACTTTGTTTTTTCGCTTTCTACTTTTGAAATTGATTTCACCCATCTTCTTAATATGGTTTTCACTTAGAACACTAAGCTTAACTTATTTTTAAAAACCAAAAACTAAGGCCCCGTTTGGTCATTTCATTGTTGGTTTTTGGTTTTTGAAAATTAAGCCTATTTCCTCACTTTCTTATGTTTTGCATCTTTCTTAAGTACAAGAGTTGCATTCTTAGCCAAATTCCAAAAACAAAAACAAGTTTTAAAAATATTTTTTTTTTTTTTCAAAATTTGACTTGGTTTTTGAAAACATGGGTAAAAAGTAGATAAGGAAGCAAGAAATTTAGAGGTGAGAGGTGATCATGGGCTTAATTTTTAAAACAAAAAACAAAAAGCTAAATGGTTATTAAATGGGCCTAAATGGTTATCAAACGAGATCTTAATTAATGAAGTACCATTATTTTCAAAGCCCATGTTTGCTTTTTCACATCCAGTGCTTTGTTGTTCTATATTTGTTATGAAGAATTTAACTAGTAAATTGTAACTTCATGATTAAAAGATAATAATGATGGTAAGTAGCTAACTTTCCTCTTGATTTGCCAGGCTCTATACGGGAATCCACGCAAAGCCAAAGCCGAAGTTCAAGACCGGAGCCATATCCGAGTCCACAACTGCCCTCAATGTCGACCCGACAAATGCGTCGGCACTTAATACAGATCTAAAAAACACATCTGCTACTGCTTTGCCTTTGGCATGTCCAACTCCCCATTCTAACACCACAGTCAGAGGTGGGCAGGAGCAACAGCAGCCAAACGTCGTTGCAGCACCAGCTTCGGAATCAGGAGTCGGTGGCTCCGGGGTGGCTGCAGCACCAGCAGCAGCAGCAGCAGTCAAGAAGGAAACTGGACCCTTAAAAATGCAGGGTGACAAGAAAAAGATAGATGCAAGAAAGAAAAGCTTGAAGAGATTGTGATGTTTTTATTAATGGCAGCTTTTTTTAAGGTTAGCTCTCTTGTTCAATAATGGTGGGCGCTTAGAAGAAAAGAATTATGAACTGAGAGTTATAAAAGAAAGTGTTGTGCAACCAACCAACTTGTAAGGAACAAACTTTCATTGGATGAATCACTTATGGAATTGACTTCTTCCTTCAACTTTTCCTTTTCCTTTTTTAAATATTTCCATTAAAAAAAATGTTAGCATAAATTTCGGTTAGATTTGCCTTAAATTATAATGGTCCAGTTGAGATGGGTATGAATTGACTTGTAAACCAGAATTCAATGTACCATTAGTTAGCTTTTGTAGAAGCAAAAATACCATTTGAGCATTATTTTTTTGGGGTATTTTTATAAATAAAAAAAATAAGAATTAACTATTTATACAAAATTGTTAAATTTTTAGATAGTTGTGATAGACGCTTATAGAAGTCTATCAATATTTTTCTGTAGAGATTGAACTCTTTCAAAATTCAATTAAGTCTAGTAATCAGTCCCAAAAATCAGATTCGATCATTATAAACTTAGTCTTTATTAAAAAATAGGTTAAGTATTATTTGTCTACATAGTTTGAAATTGATCCAATTTTAGTCTTTATACTTCGAATCTTAGTTCCATATTTTTAATAATTTTAAATTTAACCCTTCAAAATTAATTTTTATTGAAATTGATTAAATAATAATAATAATAATTTTCATAAAAAAAATAAAATATGTGAATATGTTTTTCAAAATTTACCATAAAAATATTATAGATAATAAAAAGCATTTAAAAAATCAATAATAAACTAACATTAAGAGCTAAATTTAAGATTTATTAACAGTATAAAGACTAAAATTAAACAAACTTTCACAACATAAAAACTAAAATGATATTTTAACATAAAAAATGACAATGATAAAGTATAGCTTAGACTGCACCTAATTCCATACTTTATTTTTTAAAAAACAAATAATTTTTTTTTTAAAAAAAACAGCTACCCTTTACACGTATGAAAAATAGTTTGCAAAAACCATTAGCGCCTGTAATTTAAAGATTCCAAAACCATGTCTTGAGAGATTTGCTTCTCTTAGACTTTTTTTATTCCCTTTCAAAGGTTCAGGATTTTGCAGCAGAGGGAATCTTAAGATTTTGAATTATTAGATCACTCCAAAATTAAAGAAATATATCTATATAAAATAAATAAAAGAAGATATTTTTGAACAGCGGACCACAGAATTAAAAAAAAGTAATTTTATATGTAAAAAGGAAATATTATCAAATTGTTATATCAGTATTGAGGGGAGAAGGTAATTTCAGTGGATCTAATACACAAGCTTCTTCCAAAAATGGGTGGTAGGCCAAAATCCAAATGATGTAATAAGGAAAAAAAAAAAAAAAAACACTTCCAACCATATTTAAATCCTCTTTAGAAGAAGCACTTGAAGAAGTTGGCAAAGAGACAAGAAAAAACAAGAACAGAAATGAAAGAAAGAAAAAGAGGAACAGCGAAGACACTTTTACTGTCACATGATTGATGATGATGATGATGATACATATTCAAATTCAAAACGTCACAAACAGAAAACAAATCACTATTTTCCTAACATGGATTTTGATTTAAACTCAAGATTGATGGATGATGGGAATCAAAAGACAAACCCAGAGAGGATTGAATTATAATAAATTCAACAACCCATTCCTTTTTTTTTTTTTTTTTTTGGTTGAGTAAGATTATTATCATTGAGTTCTTGGTGATAGTGGAGGAAGGAGGAGGGAGGAGGATGACGCTCACTTGGCCATCATGACCTTCACAAATTCGTCGTAGTTAATCTGGCCATCGCCATCCACATCGGCTTCTCTGATCATCTCATCCACTTCCTCCTCGGTAAGCTTCTCGCCGAGATTGGTCATCACATGGCGGAGCTCAGCAGCGGAGATGAAGCCATTCTGATCCTTATCGAACACACGGAATGCCTCTTTCAACTCTTCCTCTGAGTCCGTATCTTTCATCTTCCTAGCCATGAGATTTAGGAACTCTGGGAAGTCGATTGTTCCATTACCATCAGCATCCACCTCATTGATCATGTCCTGAAGCTCCGCCTCGGTTGGATTTTGACCTAACGACCTCATAACAGTACCAAGCTCCTTGGTTGTGATACAGCCTGTAACATCACGCCAAAACACAATATGAATCACTTTAAATTCGTAATATCCTAATTTTTCACTCAGAATCAGAATAATCATCTCACAAGATAACAGAGCTTCCACGTTTTATACATCAAAACTGAATCCGCAAAATGATGCAGAGATCCGACACGAACGAACAAGATATTAGACAAAGTTAATCCCAATCCTCCAAACAAAAGAGATAAGAAAACCGGAAATGAACAACAAAAAATCGGTATAAATCACAGAAAACACAGATGAAGTAGAAAATCCAACGGAAAACAGAGATCCGGCACACTGACGAGAACATAAAAAGGAAAAGCAATGCAGAATCAAAAGAAGAAGAGAAGAGAAATAGAACGAACCATCGCCGTCCTTGTCAAACAAGCTGAAGGCCTCCTTGAACTCAGAGATCTGATCATCGGTAAGCTGATCCGCCATTGCTGATCACTCGAGAAGATAATCAAATGCAGTAGTGTTTTACTCCAAGGAAACGATTCAGAAGAAGTACTCTGAAAGTTTGAAACCTAGAGATAGAAAGTTAGAGAGAGAAACGGCGGCCACCGGCCGGAGAAGATGAAGAAGAAGAAGAGAGTTTTTTTTTTTTTCTTTTTCTTTTTTCTTTTTTTGGTTGAAATTGCAAAGTGCGTTGTAGAATTAGTTTGGTTTCGATACGAGCGCTCCACCTCTTCTTTAAATGCTTTGAATCTAGACTTTTCTTTCTTTCCATTTTACTCATTTACCCTTCGTCTTTTTTTCTAATTACCACTTCATTTTTCACCTTTTTCTTTTGCCAGTCATTTGGTTAGCGAATTTACCATAATGCCCTCTTGAAGAGTAAATAAATAATATGTTTTCTTTTTATATTTAAGTTTCTTTTATGTTAAATATCATTTATGTACTTGTTTATTCATTTAAACTTCAGCCTCATCAACGATACCAAATTTTAAAGATCGGGCCTAGTCTAGTCTAGGTTTGATCTAAGTTTGGCTAAGTCAACATTTAACTGGCTCAATCCAGGTCAAATCGGGTTAGGTCATGAGCAAGTCCGTTTGGACCATGTTTAGATCACTTTATCATTGGACCAACCCAAATATATATATATATATATATATATATATATATATAGTTTTTCTATATTATATTATATATATTAAAAAATTATTTTTAAATATATTTAGATATATCGTAGCTTTTAATTAATATAATTTTTTTTAAATATTAAAAAACTAATAAAACTTTATAAGACAATTAAATTACTAATATAAAATTTTATAATATCAATAATTTTATCTAAAAAAGTAATAAAAATATAAAATAAATTTAATAAATTTTAATAATATTTCTTTAAAAAAAATCTAAAATATACATATATATTTTTAAATATTTAAATAACTAATATTCAATTGGCTAATCCAATGTACCGACCCTAGCTCGGCTAAACCTTATCGAAAAAGTAAAGTCCAAGGGTTGAGCTATATGGTCTTGCCTATTGAATGTTGGGCAGCTCGATCCAAGCCCAAACAATACCGTAGACTTTCACTTTTTAGGGTCAAGTTGGATCGTGCCAGCTCGATGATGAGGGTGATTTGGATTGGATCGTGCCAGCTCGATGATGAGGGTGATTTGGATCTCTAACAAGTTGAACTTAGTAATTTTCAAATATAGCTATATTTTTTATTGGTGGTATGCTATCTCATCTTTCCTCCTTTCTTTGTCTACATATTTAGATTATTATCATAATCAACTATCTTTTGAATTCCCATGAAGGAAAAAGAGGATGGAACCACTAAAAAACGGCAAGAAATGATGGATTGGTGTTGTGATAACCAAGGTTTGAAATATCAACGTCGGTGGAAATATTGAGGTTTCAATTTTATGAAAATATCGCAAAAAAAAATTGATGTCGATGAAAATTTCGAAAAACATCATGAAAAATGATGGAAATTGTTATAATTAGATAATGAAACTTTGATTGTGGCTTAATTAATAATTGACCATTCTAATCAACATTTTTATAAAGTAAGATGACATTTAGATGAATAATATAAATGTTTGTGTAAATGTCGATGCAAGAGTATAAATTTAAAAAATAATTGGAAAATAATATAAATTTTATGAATATTTTGAGGTGAAATAATGTGAAAATGAAAGTTTTAAATGGTAAGAGAAACAAAATTCACATCAATTCAATTTTGAGGTGGAATGATGTGAAAATTTAATGAAAAAAGTTTGAATTAGATTAAAAATAAACATAGCTTCTTTTTTTTTTAGTTTTTTTTTTCAAATTCAACTTCTTTTGGAATAGAAATTTTGAATTGAAGATAAAACTAGAAATTGAGAAAAGTTAGAAATTAGAAAAATAATACATTGACGAAGCTTCATCCTTAATCAAAAATGACATTGACGTGTGAAACTATACAATTACATGCAATCAGGAACATAAAATTGAAAAAACTTGAATTGAGCTAATGTAGCTAATTACTAAAAAGAAAATTATAAATATTCGAAATATTCTCGAATTTTTGTCAAAATGAGGAAAACCGAAATTTCGAAGCCATCGAAATCTTAAAATTTGGATGCAAATTTTCACCATGATGCTAACTAATGATTGAAAATTTTATTATGACCCACTTATCTATATCATGGGGGGATTTTTATTATGATGCAAATGGATTTTTTTAGGAAGAAAAAAAAATTAAAATTCTTCTTTCAGGTTGGAGCTACAAATCCTCCCGTCTTATATTTGTTGTACCAACAAAATTTAAGGAAGAAAAATTGTTTTATTGACAATCTAAAGTTTAAAAATTAACTTTAAGACTCGTTTAGATTGACTTTTTAAATGTTCAAATAAATATTTATAAGTAAAAAAAATATTTATAAACACTTAAAAAGTCAATCTAAACGAGCTCATACGTATCTCCCGAATATAAAAGACACTTTTTATTCGAAATATGGTGTAGTGGAAATAGATAAAGGGAATCTTAGTTATATATTAAACAATGACTTAATTATTTGACTCAAAATATTTTCAGAAAAAAACATGTAAAAAGATGAAAAGGCAAGGGTATGTGAGGAATTTAAAAAGTGGAAAGATTGAAATATCTCAAACAACCCACCGATGTTATTTTACTATACACCTTCAGCTTTCTAGAAGGAATCTTTAAAGAAAAGACAAGTCATTTTTTTATTATTAATATTAATATACTTAATTTAGTTAATTTTAACCTTAATATTTTAGTTTCATTTAAATTGAACTTTATACAAAAAAAAAAAAAAAAAAAAAAAGCTCGAAATGAAACTAATTAAAAAATATATATAAAACTCAACCAAAATTCAAATTCTTATACAAATCCAACCACCATAACGTAGAGATTTATAAATACATAAAAATAAATAAATAACAATTTTTTTTCAGAAGAAAATTGTTATGGGTAAATTTATATATGACGAAATAAAAAAAAATTAAGATAAGATAAAGATTTAATCCTAGTTTATTTGTTTGGGATAGGAAAAAATTCATATCTTAATCCTAATAACTTTAGATCAAATTCCTTATAATTACATCATTATAGTTTCATATCAAGTAACTTAAAATTCTGACTTATTCTCCATTATTGAGTTCTCCATCTTTGACTTTGGCATCAGAGCCGTTTTTTTTCTTTGTTTTGCAGATTCTCACTTCCTCAAATTACAAATTTATCATTGCTATTACGTGAAGATCAGATGTGTTTTTCCTTATCCAAAATTCGACATCAACAGTTGGCGTCGCCTATGGAAAGAAAGTGCTCTACTAATAAATTTGCATACCACACAAAATATGAGTAAGATGGACAAGAACAAGAATCGGGATGGAGATGACTCCAATCAAGACCGCCACCTGTGAAGAACACAAGACCATACACTACTTGGCCTCAATCTTTCTAACAAGATTTAGTACGAGGTTAGTCCCAAAAGGAAATTTGTTCCGAAATAATTGAACCTAAAATAACCCCAAAACTCAACTCTATTGACAGAGTGTCATGGGTCAACTCCAGGATAATCTAGGAACCAACCTGGAATGTCGTCATGGTAACTCTAAGGCCTAGAGCACCATCCAAAGAAGTTTCTAACGTCGACCTTACATGTTTGATGCGAGGTACCTCACATAGACACCGATGAGAAGCTCAACTTTGTTGAGAGTCGACTAACAAGATCATTGAAGTAACACAATCTAGAAGAATTATATTCCAAAATTGGGTCCAAAATATTTTGCTACTAGTCAAACCTCGAAACCTAATATGGGAGTGGAAGCTAATGTTATAAGTTAATTTGGACCTGACAAAATAATTCAAAAATCAGAAAAAGATAAGATCTCATATCTTAATTCTATTAAATCCTCGATCGAATCCCCTATTAATACATTATTATAGCTCTATATGAGATAACTTAAATTTTTTACTTCTTATCTATTATAGAGTTTTTCATTTCTAATTTTGACATCAAAACATTTTTTTTCTTTGTTTAGCTTATCTTTTCCAAATTATAAATTTACCGTTATTGTCATAAGTGCATTTTTTTTTGTCTAAATTTTGGAATCAACAAAAATAACACCCTTAATTAACATACTTACATAAAACATTAAAACTCATGTCTTAGATTAAAAAAGCTTGGGATAAAAAAAAAATCAAGGGCATTTGAGGAATTTCGACTTCCAAAAAACGAAATTGGAATTTGCAACATAATAGCCAACCCACTAGGGGTAAAATGGTAAAATAAGAGAGGGATTCTGAAAAAGAGAACGAGAGAAAAGAAAGAGCCTCCAGTCCATACAGAATCACGAACGATCCAGAGGGATCAAAATCGGAGAAATTCTGTCTTTCTGTACTGCCACGTGGAATCCAGTGAACCAATAAAACCATAACACGTAGAGCTTTTAAAAAAATAATACTGTGGCAACGGCCGTAGGGGATCTCGCTCTCCCACCGCGTAATGGTAAAATTGTTTTACTCCAGGAAAAAGGGAAGTGGAAATAAATTACCAGAGCGCAGTAAAATTCGGGGGTAAAAGTTTCTCTCTCTAAGTTTTACTTTTAATAACTATTAAAAAAAAAAGGAGAAAAAGACTTGTCAACGGAGAGAGAGAGGGACAACGCGGTTACGCGGTTTGTACGCGGTCATTTGGTTCACTTTTGACTGCCACGTCATACGAACCGGTCACCGTCTGTCTATTCTGTGGTGGGCCCCACACTCTTTATTATTTTTCTTTTTGAAAAAAATATATTTAAATATTCTTTTTGGATATTATTACTTAAAAAGAAAAATATCGTTACATTCTAGGGATGGCGATAAAGTAAGATTGAAATAGATGTGGATAGTTTTCTTTTCTCCCTTCCAATAATACTTACATATTTAATAATTTATGGAGTGTTTTCAAATATAAAAAAATAAGTTTTATCAGCGTGAAACTTTTTTATATTTATAAATAGTGTGATATTTTTCTGTTTATAATAATTTTTTGTAATTTAATTTTCGAAGAAAAATTTAAAAAGTATCAATTTATATCTCTAAAATTTTAGGTATGGTATTAATTCAAATTTTAAAATAATATTTGAATCAATTTTAACTCTAAACTTTCATAAGTATATTGAGTATATCAATTTACTTCTTTTTTTTCACATTTAGTTCAAATAATATTAGGTAAGACTTATAATTGTTTTAATTGAACTTCTAAATTGACATAATTGAATCAATGTAGACCCTCTTGAAACAATCAATATACACCCTTTATCATGTAAGACTTACATTTTCTTTTTAGATTACTAAATATATATCTCGTGTAAACTTCTTCAAATGTTATATTAATAAAATAGAAGATCAGAACTAATGCATGAACAATTTTCATCACGATGATTTATTCAAACGGAACGTAGTAGAGGGTATAAATTGATATTTAGGAAAGTTCAAAATTAAAAATTATTACAATTGTTTGTTTAGGGTTTTAATTGATACAACTTCCCAGTTTAGGAGTATAAATTGATAATTTTTTTAATAAAAAAATGTAATTTTTTTTTGTTATAAAAAGAACACCCTTAAACTTTATCGTTTGTTTTAAGAATACCTATATTCTTTTAAAAGTTGCAAAAATAGTAGAATTTAAACCCTACACTTAGAAGAAATTGGGTACAATTTTGATACTATCAAATGTAGCTTATAGCATGTATTAAGTTCACTTAATTATGTTGATGCTTTCAAGTAGTTCAAAGTTCAATTTGTGTATTTTGTTGCCAAAATTGAGTGTTTTTTTATCTGCTTGATTTCTCATCTAGAGTCAAATATTTTTCAGGTTAAAAATTATTTTTAGTCCCTAAACTTTCATAAAAGTAACAATTCAGTTCTTAAACTTTAGTTTGTAACGATTTAGTTCCCATACTTTCAATTTGTAACAATTTAGTCCTTAAACTTTACTATGTAACAATTTGGTCTTTGTATTTTCAAATTTATAATAATTTAGTCCCTAACGTAAAAAAAATCATCAAAATTAGATGTCAATTTTTATTATTTTATAATGTAGACTTTGTATTTTATAAAAATATTGAGTCTCTTATTAGTTTATCCATTTATTTAGGCAAGAAATCTCATTAAATCTCAACACTAATTTCTACTATAATGACTAAATTGTTACAAAATTTAAAATATAATGTCTAAATTGTTACATAGTAAAACTCATAGACTAAATTGTTACAAAATTGAAAGCACTAAAACTAAATTGTTACAAACCAAAGTTGAAGGACTAATTTTTTTTAGGAACAAAATGTGTTTTTTAGCCTATTTTTAGCAATTGAAGTTAAATAATTTTAGGTGTACAATTATCGAATTTAGTTTTTAAATTGTGACAATAAGTGCAAAATTTGTTCATGTACAAGGTTAGATAGGTATGAAATTAAAAGTTTCAAATTAATTCGTTTTTCACATAGTAAAGATATGTTGGGTTGCTCCATACATATCTATAATCTATAATATATTAAAAAGTGAGGAGGTAAGAAATTTTTTTTTTTGGCACTTTTATCTATTTTCAATTTACTAATTTACAATATATGCATTAAATATAAATAGTAAATAAATAATAAATCATTAGCTATCAATATAATACATGTTGTAAAATATGAACAAAAGAAGAACAAAGAAAGAACAAAACAACAAAGTAGAGAGAATTAGAAAGTAGAGATAACAATTAGACTCAATTTTGGTGTGTATTACAAATGCACCATATACCACAATTTATAGGATATGGGATGGTATATGTTACAAGATTGAATTCAATGAGGGGTATGTTACAACATGAAATTCAATGGGAGCTTTATGATATTTTGTAACCTATATAGGTTATGGATATCTATATTTATATTACATTTATAATACTCCCCCTTAGATATCCATATTATATAGAATATATGCCTCGTTAAAACCTTACTAGGAAAAACTCAATGGGATAAAAAACCTAGTGAAGGAAAAAGAGTACAATATTCATATATTTTAACAACTGCATCATTAAAAACTTTATAGGAAAACCCAGTGGGATAAAACCGTAGTTAAAGAAAAAAGAGTGCAGCACATATAGCTCCCCTCATAAAAGCATCACTTGATAACTCTTGGTTGTCACATGCAAATGTTGTGACTTAACTTCTCAAGTGTTGTTGTACGTAACACATTCGTCAATAAGTCCTCCAAGTCATCTTTTGAAGAAATATATTGAATATTGATGTTGTCATTTTATGCTTTATTGTCTTCATGTAAGAACACTATTGGAGCCAACATAAATCATCACGATTTCAATATGATTTAAAGTGGTTGTTGTTATGATCTGCTCCATAGACTGTCATAAAAATGTTTCTCCATGTACTAAGTAACCTGTTTAGGATCTAGATCGCATGGGTTAGATAAATAATCTGCATCTTCACAACCATTTAAATTATAATTAGATTTATCATAATAAAATAAATCCATGTAAGCTAATTCTCATATAAAATATAACATATGTTTAACTTTACTCCAATATCTTTCTTTTAGAGAAATATTATATCTATGTAACAAAATTACTACAATACTACAACATGTAGTGTATAACTAGTAAGGATATATAAGTGCACTTATTTCCCAAAATTATGGTTCTTCAGGACCCTAACTTTTTTTTTTTTTTTTTTTTAATTATCTTCCTGAAATTGAATGGTATATCTTTTCACATCAGGTGAATGAACCATCACAGGAGTGTTCAATGTTGTAACTAGTTCATATAAGATCTTTTCTATACAAATTGATGTAATCACATCTGCGCGCTTTATGTTTTATTTGCAAGCTAAGGCAAAACTTTGTTTTTTAGAACTTTGATCTCAATTTTTTTTAAGAAACTTTATTGTCTTTAAAATCTCTTCAGGAGTTTCCATTATATATTCAGATCATCAACATATATGTATATAGTAAATCTTGACTATGATTTCTTTATAATATCATATTGACAAACATGGTTATTTTATACCCTTATTTTAACAAATCTTTAATAAGATGATCACTATATCACATTTGTCAGGAGTTTTTTTTTTATTTTTTTATTTTTTATTTTTTTTTATAAGAATCTCTATAATAAGTATAATTCTCTAATATTTGAATCATATAATTTTGGTACCTTTAATCCTTCAGGGATTATCATTATTAAGAGATTCATTAAATGTGGTATGACTGCATCCATAAAATGTATATTAAACTTTTCATACACAGTCAAATAAATTAGATATCTTATGGTATTGTATATCCACCATTAGAGGATATGTTCTATCATAGTCAATACCAATTCATTGCGAGAATTATTGTGGAATCTGTCTCGCTTTATATCATGTGACTTCACTCTATTTATTTTTCTTACAAATACTTACTTGAATCCCACATATTTGACATTATCTGAAGTCTGGACTACTAGTCCTCACGATTTGAAAAATGAGTTTATTTCTATTGGATTGTTTCTTTCCACATAAGTCAATCCCTTCTATGTCGACATTTGTCAATACATAATACTCATTTTCATAAATAATATCGTGAGCAATATTGTATGCAATAAAATGTTGTCAACTTATATAAGTATGTTTCCGTCCTTTTTCTTGTCAGACATATAATTTCTCAAGATCTCTTTATTATCCTTATTTACTTAAAGATTCTTATGAGTACTCATATTTAGGATTTCTTCTGGAATATCCATATTCTTAATTGAGTCATTTTTTATTATTGACTACTTTTCGAGGATATTTATCGTTGGAACCCATTTGTCTATGACGCTTCAGGCATGGTGTAGACTCATTAATAATGACAACTTATTGCATTGGGATATCACTTTTAGATGTTGTATTTACAACCAATATATATAATTTAGTAGCTTTCTTGCAACTATAAATGTTGTATAAATACATCTAGCATTTGATTTGTAATATTATTTAAATGAGTTATCTTTTGAACTTCTAGTTCAAAGTGATCTGTATGATGATCAAAATGAGACAATACATATGCATTTCATTCAATGTCTTTTTCCAACTTTCTTAATTCCTCTCCCTAATGTTGGCAAATTTGTCTCATTAATGACAAATAACAAATTGTGTAGTAAATATATCACCCGTTAGGGGTTCACAGTATTTATTAATTGATGTGAAATCAATTTCAACATTGATTTATAACCTCTTTTGAGGACTCATTTTAATCGCTTCATTATCTTAATTGTTGTTGTGTCGTAACAATTTAATCATTTACTACACATTTGCACACATGAAATATATTTGGCTTCTGGCCATAAGCTCATAAGCTATTGGCTTAGAGCATACACAACAATGTGATCTCATACAGATTTAGAAGTTTTGCTATTTGAACATAAGCTACAGGATGTTCAACACTTATCCCAATCAATTATCAAATGTTGGGATGCAAACTCACTAGTATTATCAAAACAAAATTTTTTTAATTTCAAAGTCATGAAATTATACTCTTAACTATTTGAGCAACTAACCTTGCAGATGTAAGGTTTTGAAGATAATAAACATATATGTGACCATCAACTAGATGCGCCAACAAAACCATAAAATATTTAAATGATTCACTTGAGAGGTTCAGTTTTAATTTTAACTAGTGAGAGTTTGATAATTAATCTGCTGAGAACAAAGCCACATAGGACAATTTATTAGATGGAAAAATCTTCTAGTTCTTCCGTGGATGTGAATGTATATTTTCAATAATTATTTTCACTATTGACCCAAAATGACTCATCATGTCAAATAAAAATATATTTGGATCAATGAACTTCGGGTTCATTGTTGCATATATTTCAATTACACGAATATGTGTAATACAATTTAGAAGGAAAAGCATACAACTTTTCTATATGCATTTCCCGTAAGAAACAATAGATTATCAATTTCTCTAGATGATATTTATTACAATATATACCTTCCAAATTTACTAAATTTCTCTTTGATTTACAAGAGAATGTGGTATATCAATTGTAAATTTTGCTTCTCTGAGCAAAATAATATTTTCTTTTCCAAAATATTTAATCAAGTCTACAGGACTTAATATATATCATATTTGATTTTTTGCTTCAAGCATTTAAATTTTGGAAAATGTATTGTCTACTTCTAAGTATCATATGCATAGATGTACTATATGTAAAACATAAATATTATTAATTATTCTTTTCTCTTCAGGAGATTCAAAAGAAAATCAAATATCTCATATACAAATGGGTCAAAAAGAATAATCATCTTTTCAGGAGATTCTAAAAACTTGTAACATCCAAATATCATCATATTTAGGGGTTAAAATGATAAGTTATGATCTCTTCAAGAGATTCAAATAAATTCTCAAAATTTGCTATACCACACATCGTCTTCCTTTTCATTATTAAGGATTTTAATTTTTCAAAAGGACTCTTAATGTACGACAGGTACAAGATCATTGTCTCTTTTGCATCACATTTGAAATATGAAATTCTCGTATAAATATAAGTGGTTTTAATAGAATAATTACTTCTTCAAATTAAGATGATTTCAATCACAATTATTAAATATTGAAACATTCACTTCAAGGAATGATATTAAATAGTCGAAATTCATTATTTTGCATAACTCATCGGCTCATTTTGATTTCTGCAACTTCTGGTGCATTGAATCAAAATTAGTTTTAGGAAGAGTAATAAACTATTAAGCATTACTTTCAAACTTTACCATGAGATAATTCATTCAAATATATATTATCACTATATATAAATTTTTAAAGTTTACAAAATTCACATGAGAATAATTTAAATATTCATTTAAATATTCAACAATCAAATAAATTTCAATAGGCAAACAAAAATTTGACTAATTTAACTCCCAGGTTAGTTCCCAGGTAGAGGTGTTCCCGCTTAAATACCTCATCCTAGCTAGAACCATCCTTAGACAGAGTTATCTTATAGTCAAATTTTTTATTTCTAATTCATTAATATTTTAATTAAGAATTAATCAATAAATTAATGAATCTAAGTGAGTTATTAAGGTTTATTTTTCATCTTATAAAAACTAATTCACTCAAGGAATAATCTTTAATATTTTAAATCTTAAACCTTTCAAAATAAATTTAAAGATAGTCTTGGATATTTATTCTCATATTTGAAAAATAAAAGATAATATTAATAGAAGATAATTTTAACATATAAAAGATAATATGTGTAGGAGAGAATCATAATAATCCTTATTAGAAAATTTTCAATGGTTAGAAATATGAGAGATAAACACATCCTAATTCAATTTTCCTATTCAAATATATAGAAAATATAAATTAATTATGAAACATCTCAATTGAATTGACCATAATTTACAACCTTATTCTAAATGACATACTTTAGGCAAAATATCAAGCATTTTAAAATATATATGATAATTTACAATTTAGTAGTCTTAAGAAATTGAAGACAATTTAAATTATATTGATTTGAATTTAGAATTCAAAAACCTTAAAAAGAATTTCTTTGCTCAACTTACACAATCGCTTTAAAGAAGTTATTCAATTCACAAATTCAAAATTGTTTATGGTCTAACAACAATAAACATACATATATTTTAAACCAAAATGTGAATTATATATCTATGTTTAATATGCATCATATGCACCTCAAAGGTATAAAATAAAAAGTTGAATGCTCAATGCTTTATATGAATGTTTTTACTTTATACCGAGTCGCATTCAAGAGTTCATGTAGGCAAGTGCACGCTTAACACAAATACTGATAAAAGCAGAGATTAAACTTTACTTATCAAAAAGGTTGAAAATCTCATCACTGGTAGTAGAATAGCTCCAATCAAAATTAAGAATAAATAATGTCTAGGAAACCAAAATTACCATGCAACCTACTGCTTAGGTTTTCTTATTAAAGAAATCTCATAATATGAACTTTTACCTTTGATCTAATTAAAAGTTTAACAAAAAAAAAAAAAAACTAATACCAATATACCTTAAAAATCCATTTGCAAACACATAAATCACATATATGATTAAAATAGAGTACTCACCTAATTTTAGACTTTAGTTTTAATAGAATAAAGATGAATGATGGTGGTGAGAAAACCAATGATGAATACATCAAACACATATGTATAATTTTGTTTCCTCTAAACTCAAACAAGACCAAATCACCAAAATCAAAATACTCACCGTATTTGAACGAAATTCTAAATACCTTAAAGATTATGGAGAAAATTCTAGCGGGTCTTTAGCGTTCTTGATATTCCAATGAATCGAATCCATTCTCTACAAAATCTTCAAAGTGTTAGAGACTCGTGCTGATAACGTGTTGTAAAATATGAACAAAAGAAGAACAGATAAAGAACAAATAAAGAACAAAACAACAAAGTAGAGAGAATTAGAAAGTAGAGATAACAATTGAACTCAATTTTGGTGTGTATTACAAATGCACCATATACCACTATTTATAGGATATGGAATGGTATATGTTACAAGATTGAATTCAATGAGGGGTATGTTACAACATGAAATTCAATGGGAGTTTTATGATATTTTGTAACCTATATAGGTTATGGATATCTATATTTATATTACATTTATAATAATACATAATTAATTAATTATTAATTATCAATAATAAGTATAATAGAAATTCAAAAATTGGAATCTAAAAAGTTTCTTCTCCATTATCTATAATATATTAAAATGTGAGGATGTAGGAAAAAAAATTTTGGACACTTTTATCCATTTTCAATTTCCTAAATTTACAATATATGCCATTAAAGATTAATTATAAATAATAAATAAATAATAAATCATTAGCTATCAATATAATACATAATTAATTAATTATTAATTATCAATAATAAGTATAATAGAAATTCAAAAATTGGAATCTAAAAAGTTTCTTCTCCATTACCTATAATATATTAAAATGTGAAGATGTAGGAAAAACTTTTTTGGACACTTTTATCCATTTTCAATTTACTAATTTACAATATATGCCATTAAAGATTAATTATAAATAGTAAATAAATAATAAATCATTAGCTATCAATTTAATATATAAATAATTAATTATTGATGATCAATAATAAGTATAATAGAAATTCAAAAGTTGGAATCTAAAAAGTTTCTCCTCCATTAAAGATTAATTATAAATAGTAAATAAATAATAAATTGTTAGTTATCAATATAATCTATAAGTAATTGATTATTAATTATCGATAATAAGTGTAATAGAAATTCAAAGGTTGGGATGTAAAAAGTTTTTCCTACTACAAAATTTTTCTTCTTTTAATTTAATTCAAAAATAAAATTTTAATAATTTTATAATTTAAAAAGTTTTGTAACTCTCAACTTCTACTACTAACAAAATGAGTTTTCTTGATCACCATTTTCATCAATACCCCAAGCTTCATTCTTTCTTTTTTGTTCTCTCAATGCATTATTCTTCAAGTCTCTTAAATCTTCAAAACATCTCAAGATGTTGTTACATTCACTTAGCAAATAAGACATGTCTCACATTTTGATAAAATTAGATAAGAGTATTTGTCTGCCCATTATTATGAAGAAATGAGTGTATAACTAAGTTAATTTTTAGTTACTGTTTTTTTAATAATCACTGTATTGTTTAAAATATTTGTTGAAAAAATAAAAAAAAATTGATGATCTATCTATATTTTGAGGAATGTGTATAGCTACGGCCTTGAATTGTCTTTATTACTTCTTTTAGTTATTTTTAATAATTTGTATATCATTATTTTATTTATAATGATTATTGGAAAGACGATAGATCAATGTGACAGTTGCAAATATAGCAATCAAATTCAAAATATTAGCATATATAGCAACATTTAAAAAAAAATTATGAAGATAGCAAAGTCTATCAGTGATAGACTTCTATCACTGATAGACTTTTATGGTCTAGGTGGTTTATCATCGATAAACTGTAAGAGTTTATCAGCGATAGAAGTCTATCACCGATAAACTTTGCTATATTTGTAATTTTTTTAAAATGTTGCTATACACTTGGTTATTATTTCTAAAATTGCTACTCACTACAATTATCCTAGATCAATCTATTGCATGCTTATGTTCCCTTTTTTGAATAAAAAAGCACGTAGCCTTATGTCTAAGTATTTTAAAATCAAATTATAAATAGTAAATTAGTTATCAATAATATATTAATAAATAAAAATATTGTAATTATTAAAAAAATAAATTTTATTACTCATTCACAGAATTCTAAGAATTTTTCTTTAATTATAATAAGTAACTTCAAGTAATATTTTGTTCTTAATTATAAAAAAGTACCTATTTTAATTTGTTTTAAAAAATAAAAACACATTTGCAAATGCATGTGATAAAATACTAGTTTATATAAACTACTCAAATCTATTAGCTAGTTTTTTTGGGCTATCAAATATAGAAAAATGAGTCAAACTATTTACAAATATAGAAAAAAAATTTATTGTTTATCCGCGATAGACCGCAATAGAATTCTATCGCTAGACCGATAGATAGTGATAGAAGTCTATCGCTTAAGTGATAGAATTCGATAGACTTCTATCGCAGTCCATCATTGATAGATTGAAATTATATAAACATTTGTAAATAGTTTGATATTTTTTCCGTTTATAGTAATTTTCCTTTTTTTTTTTTTACAACATGGTTAGCAATTAAGAGAAGATGATAAAAGGTTGAGATTGTGGTTTTATCTAAGTCAAAAGAGACATTTATTGATAAGAAAATGAAAATATATGAACATTGATGGAATTGGTGATAGAAAAAGAGAATTATTAAAAAAAAAATGATTGATCAAATTCAATTGAATCTTACCCATAATGAAATAATTGAACCAACGAAAGTAATTAACTAATTACGATACTTAATTGACATTCATGAAAAATATCAAACGAATTATAAGTTCAATACATCATGTTTAGTAAAAAGACGAGCATTTCTAACTCATTATTAAACAATCATTTATTCACAAAATTTGTGTTGGATTAATAGTTTTCATTTCTCATCTCGGAAAAAAATCTAAAGGAGATGCAAATAAGGTTTAAAATATTGATGTCGATGGAAATATCAATGTTTTAATTTTACAGAAATTTCAATAGAAATATCGATAAAATATTGATTTCGATGGATATTTTTAGAAAAATTATAACAAAAAATTTAAATTAGTAAATAAACTTGTTATTAGTTTCAAATACATAAACATGTCTATTATTTATATTATACTTATATTAGTGGTATTTTTATGCTTATTTTTTGTGCTTCATGAATTTTCTACAATATAATAAAAATTTCGATTCACCCCTCACATCAATATTGAACCCATACAAACATAAAAGTATCGATGAAAATTTAATACTAGGGATACAAACAAAGATATCAAACACAAATATAGAGCATACCATACTTTTAATGAAGCCGTCACACGACAAACGATGTGAATTCAAAAAAGTTGCACATCCTTGATAACAGTAGATAGATATAAATTCAAAATACTTCTCTTATAAAAGGTTACGAATCACTCCAAAGTTGATCACAATGCAGCAGAAGCCCATATTACACAACACAATTCTTCCTAAGAAGGAAAACGAAACCCAAGAATAGTCTTTTTGTGCATGGCTGCCAAGCTCAAGCTCAAGCTCAAGCTCATATTCAATGATTAAATCAGCAACAACTCCTCCCATTTGATGATTGCCTTTTTGCATTTTGAGTTTATATTTACCAATTTAGACCCTGTTTGTAATGTCCAAATTTACATACCAAGATTCAAGTGTTGAAAAAGGCAGAGCGATTGACAAAGGGAATGGACCAAGTTGAAAAGAAAACCTTTCCCAGCTCACAGCGACAACTCCCATGGCAGCAAACTTAATTACATTGCCAAATTTCTTCTCGTCATCTAGTTTCCTCTTCATCATCGTCGTCACTACTGCCCCCAAACATGGCGGCCATTTTCGTCGCCAATTTTGCAGCCATTTCTCTCCTTTGAAAATCAGGCATCAACCTCAAGCTGTCACGCATGTTCCCTATCTCAGACATCAACCGTTCTAAATCCTCGAGATCAAGATGTTTTCCCTCGCATGGATCCGTCACTTGATTGAGTTCTTCATCAATAGCCACAGGATGTTCTTCACCCTTGGGCTGTTCACAGATATTTTGACATGCTTGATCTTGCTCGGCAATGTTATCATCTTTTCGATGAGCTCCAACATCTATGGATGAACCTTCTCCATTCAACGAGCAACCCTTGTAATCATCCCACGGCTCAGCTGAACCCCCAGATAGTATTTCGTAGTCAATTTCAAAATCAGATTCTTCTTCTGATAATTCTGATTGGAGAACACGAAAACGACACATACTTAGAATTTTAACTGACAGATGGAACCAATGTACTGAAGATTAATGTAATCCAAAAAAAAAAACCTTCTTCGTTGGGGAATGATGGCTTGGTAATCTTATCTCCAGATTTTAGAATCATTCCAGGCCACATATGAGCAGAAAGAGCACCATAGAGCCTTTGAACTCCTTGTATATCACCATCAATTGATAAACCTGTAAATAATAGCATAATTACGTCATTAAAGAAAAACAAGACAGGGATGAATGTGACACTGAATTCAAAAGATAGTTCAAATTATCACCTTGTTGGATTTCTACAGTGCATTTACCAGCACCAATTTCAATTTCTAACCACTACATGTGTGAATGAAAGGGATAGGTTTCTCAAACTCAAACCACTGTCAACGAGGTTTCATTAAAATATCTTAAGTAATTATCCCTAGACAGTTAGATAGTTCTTTGTTTCAAACCATGCTGGTTTTCAAAACCGGAGCCATCAACCACTCAGCCATTTCTTTGAAAGATTTGTTTCTACTTCTATACATATGGAAATTGTGAGCTGGAAATACCTTTATTTCCCTTTTTTCTTAAAGTAAACCAAACAAACAAACATACAGCATCCAAGCCAATGGTAGGACGAGGATCTTACATTGATCAAAATCTGCATTAGAAGCACAAGCCTCAATGAACTCAATATTGCGTTCAATGCACCACTCTAAACATGACCTCCTAGTTTCCCAAGAGGAGTCTTCGTCTCCCAATAAACTACTTCCTTCAGTTTCAGAAATTCCATATTCGGCTGTATCTGAATAATCTATAGAAGAGTCTTTTAGCCTCTGCTTTTGCAGAAGTTTTCTGTACTCAATATGAACTGGATGACCTGGAACAAGATCTACTTTATTTCCTATGCATAATAATACATCAATTTTTTGTAGATCAACATGAGCAACCCAATCCTGAAGCGTCACAAGAGATGAAAGCTGCAATGAAAAAATAGTAGTAGGCATAAGAACACATGACATATACAAAAAGTTGATCAATACAATCACAGTTTAGAAACTAGATTCCCAGGAGACATGAAATTAGAGAAGAAACAAAATGAAATGATGCAAATAGAAAGGACTAACATCATTCATGTCAAAGACCATGACCAAGGCAGCCAACTGATTGAACATAGGCAAAGCCTCGATGGAAAATTCCTCATGCAAATGAGCCACCAATACAGAGACATCAGCTGTGTAATATTGCGTATTGATAGTCCAACTGGTTGCCAAGGAAAAATGAATCTATTTTGAGCTCAAATTTACATCAAGCAACCTAGAAAATGCTAGTAATTTTCATTTTGACCAACTACATAGAAGGATACATTGATAGCTGGAAGAAGAAAAATTAAAAGTTCTTTTATTCACCCATGGATCAAAACTTGAGAGGATGAATTCAAAGTGTCTTCAAAGTCCACAGTGAGTAATCCTACAATTTCAGAAAAATATTGGATACCGAAAATGATCAGTTTCTCTTATGCGAACTACCACATCAAGACATGTGCATCTAAACAAACCCCACTAACTTTACAACATTGGTCACAAAGGAAAATTACATAATGAAGGGAGGAAAAAAACAGATAACTAGCAAATACAAGTTTTCCTTCTAAGTTCTATGAAATTGTGGCCACTTTCTCTATTACAAATTTACAAGAAGATGAAAATAATAATAATACAAGATTGTACCCAGGATTGATTATGTACCAAAAAAAGCATGAGAATATTCTATGGTGTTGAGACAATTGAGATGTCAATCGAATCATTAGTATACTATATGACTACTGTAGTAATCGGGAACTTCAATAGGATCAGTATGGCACTGACTACCAACAGACATAATAACAATCAGCTTAATAAACTGCAACAAGTAAGAATTGAAATAGATTGAATTTATATATGTAAGAGAAAGAGAATTACTAGAGAGGAGAGAGCGCTTGCCAACATTTGAGGATCCAATGAAAAGGATGCCAGGTCGACTCTCCAAAGGAATTGGATCCAGAGGTAATTCTCCACCCATGGCTATTCTTTATTTTGAACTCCAACCTTCAAATTGTTTTCTAATAAATGTACCAAATAAAGCACACGTGAACAAATGGCGAAAGACCTTTGAGGTTTAAAGAGGTGTAGTGTAGTTGAAGAATCTTCAAGCATAAGAAATGTGTTGAGAGTTAATTAAAAATCTTTTACTATCATTTATTTCAATTAATTTAGAAAAAAGTGTAATAACACGAATGACGAAAACAAACAGCAAGAACAACCAAAGAAGAGAAAAGGGCATACAGACAGAAAAATTATAAAGCAAAAGTTCAACACATCCACCCAGCACATTGTTTAAATTCTTAAGGGAAAAAAAATGAAATGAGTAATAAGAACTCATCCAGTTTTACATTATTACTTGCCATCGGTAAAATTTTGCCAGAATTCCTCCCATTCCATTAAAAATCTCTACATACTCCATAGCAAAGAATACTTCATTCCTCAGATCTAAATTCTTAAGAAAAAAGATTGAAATGAATAAGGTATCTACTTTTTCACTCCACACTTCCGGTTGGTAACTGTGTGCTACAATTCCTCCCATTCCATCAATACATTTAGCCACAATTCTCATTTTGCCAATACAAACTCATTCAACCAGCTTAGTTTTGAAGTATCATTTCACCAAGTGACTATATGTTCTCTCTCCCTTTCCATCCCAAAAGAAATCTATGGAAATTTTACCTGTTCCTTAGAAAAGAATAAACAAATGTAAAAGTCCTTTCTCTTTGCAAATTTTACAGCAATCTCATCTTCACAGAATACTCTGTTGCCAGAAAACTGAAAATGAGTAAGGTGAAAATCCTATGTACCGATCTAGAAACCTTCTGATACTCCTGCCTAAACCCCCTGATTAATCAACCTGCTTGATCTTCCACACTGTCTCGGACCTGTAGTAGCTAAAATCTACCTTCTTAACCACCCATTTGGGAAAATCAAGAACTCAGTTAGAGTTGAAATTCCATGAAGACCCAAAACCCTTTTCCCTCAATATGGTTCGAGAAAACTATCAATTAGCATGATCGCTTCTTCTAAATCAGTTTTAAACTATCATTTTTTAAACCCTTTACACTCCTGTAGGTAATAATTCACAACTAAATTCATCATTAACGAGATTTGGGCTTCAGAAATTTCCACAAACAAATCTTCACTTTGTCAGTCAGAAAAATGAAAAAAAAAAAAAAAAAAAAAACAGACCAAAATTCATGAAGATGCTGAAAATGGAAGACGTGGGCCTTGTCTTCAAGTAAATTTCGGGATTAAATAGCTGTTAAGGGGTCGAGGGAAGGGGCAGAGGGAGACGAACCTTGCTTTTCAGACGCTGAAGACGAACGCCGGAGACCAACGGCGAAGACCACCAGCGCTGAAGATGATGAAGACGAACGACAAAGACAATGGCAGAGCAGCCTCGTGAACGGGCCGAAGCCCAAAGTCCGGCCCAAACCCAACACATAATAACCCAGCCCATTTATTTATTGGATGGGATAATCACCATTTTGATTAAACTTATTTAGAGATTCAGACCTTATATAAAATCTATTTTCATAAATGTCCAAATTATTAGATCTTTAAATATATAAGATTTACATGTAGATTAGGATCGAAATAACCTTTTAAGAAGCGTTTAGGGCACAAAGTTGAATTGAGTCGATAATTATTATAGATGGAAAGTAATTTAGGGGTTGAAGTGAGAAATATGAGTTAATGCGAATAATGAGGTAATAAACCTCTTTAATTATTGGTGGATGAATTTTGTTTATCTATCCAATACAACCGGACTTAGAGGTGTATTGTTTATTTTATTAGAGTTAGTTATAGTTTGGTTAATTAACTCTTGTATAACCCCTGTATATTAACTCTAGTCCATATGGTTATATATATGAATGCCCTCTGCATAATAAAAGCAAGGCAAGTCTTTTATCATTTTTGGTGTTAATATGGTATCAGAAGAAAACTTATGCGCCCTCTCTTCTTGAGTTTTCGACTTGCCCTACGTCTTCGCCATAGCTACCAATCCAGAAGATCTCTCTTCTTCACATCCGGCTGCTTCTGCAACCGTTCCTTCCATGGCGACTACTTCCTCTGGTCAGATTTCTCAACCATTACATCCCACTGTTCTTGAGAAGTATGCTAACCCCTAATTCTTCATCACTCCGATAACACTAACATTGTGCTCGTCTCCAAATTGCTTACTGAAACAAACTACACTTCTTGGAGTCAAGCCATGGTGATCGGTCTTACTGTGAAGAATAAGCTAGGCTTTGTCGATGGATCTATTCCAAGACCGACTGGTGCATTGCTCAGTTCATGGATCATTTGTAATGGAGTCGTTACTGCCTGGATCCTCAACTCATTGTCTAAAGAAATCTCTGCGAGTATCAATTTTGCTGATTCTGCACGCGATATTTGGTTTGATCTTCAAGAGCGCTATCAGCGCAAAAATCGGCCTCGAGTATTTCAACTTCGCCGCGAATTGTTAAATCTTTCTCAAGATCAGACATCCGTAACTACCTATTACGCGAAGTTGAAAGCTCTGTGGAACGAACTATCTTCCTACAGACCGATGTGCTCTTGTGGACATTGTACTTGTGGTGGAGTCAAGAATCTGATTGATTACTTTCAAACAGAGTATGTCATGAATTTCCTCGTGGGCTTAAACGACTCTTTTAGTCAAATTCGCACTCAGCTGCTGTTAATGGAGCATGAATCTACAATCAATCGTGCGTTCTCTCTTGTTGTTCAAGAAGCAAAACAAGGAGCGATATCGTTTTCTCAATTGACATCCCCTGTTTCTTCCAACAACACATCTGTTGCTATGGCTACGTCTTCTCGATTTCAGTCCAGTACTTCTAAAAAGAAAGAGAAGACTATTTGTTCCCATTGTGGTATACATGGACACACTGTTGATCGTTGTTATAAACTCCATGGATACCCACCTGGACACCGATTGCACAAGCCCAAGCTTGAGTCCTCTGAAACTCTTTCTTCACTTACTTCTGAACAGTGCCATGAGTTGCTGACTCTTCTTCAATCATATTTAGCTACTGCAAAGGCTAAACCAGAATCTGAAACAACTCCTGCAAACAATGCTCATATTGCAGGTATTTGTCATGTTTTTGCTACTCATGATACTCAGTCTGATGCGTGGTTCTTAGATTCAGGAGCTACTGCTCACATTTGCCATAAACATGACTTTTTTACTTCACTTAATCCAATTTTTGATGCCAATGTGTCTTTACCTAATCAATCTAAGATCTCAGTCTCGTTTATGGGTTCTGTGAAGCTGTCTGATGATCTTACCCTTGAAAATTTCCTGTTTGTTCCTGATTTTCGGTTCAATCTGATCTCTGTCAGTGCACTTACTAAGAAATTACCTGTTACTGTTACATTTTTTTAGGATTCTTGTCTTATTCAGGACAAGTCATCTTTGAGAATGATTGGCAAGGCCAGCTCCCGACATGGCCTTTACTTGTTGCAAGGTGATCAGTTGATAAGTGTTGTTGTTTGCTCTACAACTCGCTGCTCGTTGGATACTTGGCATGAGAGGCTTGGACACCCTTCTGTAAAACACTTGAACGCTTTAAAAACTTTGTTATCTGTTAAGTCTTTTAAAGCTTCTTCATGTGATTCTTGTTTGATTTGCCCTTTGGCTAAACAAAAACGGTTATCCTTTCGGTGTAATCATCATTTGGCAAATAAAATGTTTGACTTAGTGCATTGTGATACATGGGGTCCTTATCCAGTTGCAACTCATGCTGGTTATCGATTCTTTTTTACAACAGTTGATGATTATTCGAGGTATACTTGGGTCTTTTTTATGAAAACTAAGTCAGATGCTCTACCCATTGTCCCACAGTTCTTTACCTTGATAGAAACACAGTATGAAACTAGGATAAAGGCTTTTCGGTCAGACAATGCCCCTGAGCTATCTTTTACCAATTTTTTCTCATCCAAAGGAGTTGTCCATCAATTCTCCTGTGTTGATCGCCCTGAGCAGAATTTAGTGGTCAAAAGGAAGCATCAACATTTGTTAAATGTGGCCAGGGCCTTGATGTTTCAGTCTCGGATGCCCATTCAGTTTTGGGGGGGTGTTTATTGACTGCTACCTTTTTTATCAATCGAACCCCTTCCCCTGTCCTGAATTGGTAAACACCATACTATCAGTTACATCAATCACATGCTGATTATCACTCCCTTCGAGTTTTTGGGTGCCTTTGTTTTGCTTCCACTCTGACTCCCAACAGATCCAAGTTTCATCCTCGAGCTGTTCCCTTTGTATTTGTGGGTTATCCTCCTGGCATGAAGGGCTATCGGCTCTATGATATTGAGAACAGAAGGTTTTTTGTCTCAAGGGATGTGGTCTTTCACGAAAAGGTTTATCCCTTTCATCAAATCACACCACCAGACAATGTGACTGACTTATTCCCGGACTTGGTCTTGCCATCTTCTTTTGGCACTGTGGTTACTAGTAATAGTGATTATGATGGTAGTGTTTCCCCTCAGCCTGGTGTTGAGAGTTTACGTGCTGATCAATCACAATATGTTGAAAGAAATACTCAGTCACATGAGGTCCCAACAGATGCCTTGTTGTCTCCAGATCTTGATGTTACTACTGACATGGATTTACCTACTAGTGTCTCACTTGATGATCCTCTTTTACACACATCCATGCAGAACACAAGTCCCTTTGTACCTTGAAGGACAACTAGATCCATCAAGCCTCCCTCATATTTGAAAGACTTTCACTGCAACTTACTACAGCCTAACTTCTCAACTACTTCGCAGTTGAAGTTTCCTTTACATAAGTATCTTGCTTATGACAAGCTAGCTCCATCATATAAACATTTTGCTCTCACAGTATCCTCCACATTTGAGCCTGATTTTTATCATCAAGCAGCTCCTTATGAGCATTGGCGTGTGGCTATGAAGGATGAGTTGAAAGCCATGGAGACAAACAATACATGATTTATTGTTTCTTTACCTCCACAAAAGCACTCCATTGGTTGCAAATGGGTTTATAAGGTCAAATACAAAGCTGATGGCACTATTGAGAGATACAAGGCTCGGCTAGTTGCAAAGGGGTACACACAGCAAGAGGGGCTTGATTATGTTGAGACATTCTCACCAGTTGCTAAACTTGTAACAGTTTAGGTGTTATTAACTGTGGCTATTTCCTTGAATTGGTCGCTAGTCCAACTGGATGTGAACAATGCCTTCCTACATGGCGATCTCATTGAGGAAGTTTATATGGATCTTTCTCTCGGATATAAATGTGACCGCGCTACACCAAAGGGGGAGAAATTAGTATGCAAACTTCACAAATCCATTTATTGTTTGAAACAGGCTTCGAGGCAATGGTTTGATAAGTTTTCATGTGCTCTCCTACAACTAGGCTTCAAACAGTCCAAGAGTGATTACTCTTTGTTTGTTCGTGGTGTTGGTTCTTCTTTTATTGCACTACTAGTCTACGTTGATGACATTATCATCACAGGAGCTTCTGTTGATGAGATCAACATATTGAAGAAGCATCTCAATGATGTTTTCGAGTTGAAAGACTTAGGTTCATTAAGATACTTTCTGAGATTGGAAATTGCTCGGTCAACTGATGGCATTTTCTTGTCTCAAAGGAATTATACCTTGAATCTGCTTGAAGATACTGGTTTTTTGGCTTCTAAGCCTTCATCTTTTCCTATGGATCCTAATGTCAAACTTTCCTCTGATGAAGGTTTACTTTTAGAAGATCCAACACTATACCGACGGCTCATTGGTAGGCTTCTTTATCTTACCATCTCTCGTCCAGATGTAAAGTTTGCAGTTCACAAACTTAGCCAGTTTGTTGCTAAGCCACGACATTCTCATCTGAGAGTTGCGGACACCTTGTTGAGATATTTGAAGTCTTCACCAGGCCAAGGTATTCTTTTGAAGCCATCTTCCTCGTTTCATTTCAAAGCCTTTTCTGATGCAGATTGGGCGTCTTGTATTGATTCACGCAAGTCTACTATGGGTTTCTCTATTTTCTTGGGTGAATCACTTGTTTCCTGGAAAGCAAAGAAGCAAAGCACTGTTTCTCAATCGTTAGCAGAAGCCGAGTATCGTGCTCTAGCAGCTACAACAAGTGAATTGGTTTGGCTTAATCAGTTGCTCTCTGATTTCCAGATACCGATTGCTCAACCTTCTCTCATTTTTTGTGACAATACTGCGGTCATTCATATTGCGTCGAATCCAATGTTTCATGAGCGCACGAAACATATAGAATTGGATTGTCATTTTGTCCGGGATCATGTGGTTAAAGGGACTGTCAAGCTGATGCCTATTCAGTCGAGTCTCCAACTTGCTGATGTCTTCACCAAAGCGTTGATGCCTTCTTCTTTTAATCCCTTGTTGTGCAAGATGGGTGTTATAAATTTTCTAAGTCCATCTTGAGGGGAGTATTAGAGTTAGTTATAGTTAGTTATAGTTTGGTTAATTAACTCTTGTATAACCCCTGTATATTAACTCTAGTCCATATAGTTATATATATGAATGCCCTCTGCATAATAAAAGCAAGGCAAGTATTTTATCATTTCTGGTGTTAATATATTTATTAAAAAAAGTTTCCATATTTTCGAAACTTAATTTTGGAAAGAGATTATGACTAAATATATTAAATTAAAGTGATAATGTTTGACGATTTTTTTAAAAAATGTACAACCAATTCAATTCGTTCAACTCACTGCCCTTCACATTACACATTTTGTAATAATTTTCAAATATACTGTTACACTTTTTGTGTTTAATATATTTGTATGTATTACAGTATGATATATATTTGCATATAGGAGTGTTACAAAAAAAACCAAAAAATCAAAAAATCAAATCAATCCAAACTGATCTACTAGTTTGGTTTGGTTTTTTTTAGTATAAAATTAGATACATTAGTTTTTATTTGAAGAAAACAAAAAAATATTAGTTCGGATCATATTTTAGATTGAAAAAACCAATCAAAACGGAACGAATCCGAGGATATGTATATTCTTAAAAATAAACTCTAACAATATTAGCTATCTTTTAGTGTTTTAATTATTATGGTGCATAGATATTTATTGTTTAGAAAAAAGATCAATTATTATGGATTGTATATGATATTTATTTAGAAATTAGTATCAAGAAAAAAAATTAAAATGTCCAATTTCAATCTATACAAAAAGAAATTGACCCAATTTTAATTTAAAATTAGTAAAAATGACCAATTTAAAAGAAAATTGAAAATAAAAATTAAATTTTGGAAGAG
This sequence comes from Lagenaria siceraria, assembly GCA_002890555.2. Lineage (NCBI taxonomy): Eukaryota > Viridiplantae > Streptophyta > Magnoliopsida > Cucurbitales > Cucurbitaceae > Lagenaria > Lagenaria siceraria. The sequence continues at coordinate 15,216,898 of CM016485.1, forward strand.
AAAAAAAGAAAATGTGAATACCGAAAACCAAACCGATAATAAACCGAACCAAATAAAAACCAATCCATTGGTTTTGTTCTTTATTGGACATTGGTTTGAATCTCTTCTTTATAAAACCAATTGATTTGGTTTGGTTCTTGGTTGACTCCAAAGTCAATAAAGCTGAACCGACTATCACCCTTATTTGCATGTATGCAATATATTCCATAGTATATTTTGAGTCAGTATTACATACTGATAGCACGCATATACCAGTGATCATTGTGGTAGGCATATGAAATACTCCAACGTATATATATGTAATTTACTAAGATTTTTTATATAATGAAATATACTGTAAAACATTGTAGTTCTATTCGAAAGTATATTTGTAATATACTAAAATAGATGGTTGTTTCTTTTGAAAGTTTAGTTAAATAATTTTTTTAAAATATACCTTAGAATATTGTGTCAGGTGTATTAAATATTCTAACAAATATATGTAATATACTAAGAATTTTTACATAATGATAAAACATCAAATTAATATGTTTGTTGGCACTATAGTAGTTCCTAAGTAGATTTTTAATATAATAAGATAGATGATTGTTTATCATACGAAAGTTTCATTAGATGATTATTTTTAAATATACCTTAGAATGTTGTGTTAGGTGTAAAAAATTTTATCCTATATATATAATATGCTATGATTATTTATATAATGTAATATTTTGTAAAACATCGTATTAAGATGTTTTTTTGGCACTATTGTAGTTCCACTTGAAAGTATAAAACAATATAAAATAGTACATATATATCTAGTACACTATTTTTCTACAACATTGCATTATGTCAGTATAACATTGTAATATATGAGTATATAATAGTACATATCAATTATACAACAGTACATAAATCACATATTACACAATTTCTCATATCACACAGTACATATCATACCACAATATATAAATCATATATGACAGTGCACTATATAAATTAAGAGTATATATATCAATTATACCGTACATAAATCACATGTTGACTCAATATGAATTGTAAAACATATAAGTTAGAGTATATATCACATTCACAACCCATATTTTCAGATTATATATCATACACCTCATTTATGATATAAATGTTATATCAAAGTACATATCACAAAATTCGTTGGTTTATATTTTTAAGTTTTACAGCTCATCAACCACAATTTTACAACATCGACCAACTATGACATCGTCCTCTTCATAGAGGACATTGTCTTCTTCGTAATCGTCTTCGTTTACGATGTTGTTGCGCCTACGAGGAAACACCATTGACGTTCAAGCTTTCTACGAAGGTCTTTAGGTCAGAGAAAGTCGTGGAAATTTCCAAAAGAAATATCATGAGTTATATACGAAATACAAGATAGATGAACAACAACTAAAATGTTTGATCGGAATTGCTAGAAAAATAGGCAACGTACCGGAAGTTTCACCAAAAGGAATGAATCACTTTTGTTTTTCTTCATTATCGTGGGCGTCTAAGAAGAAAGATGGAGAAGATCATGGGTTTGAAGAAGATCTGAGAAGATGGAGAAGATCTAAGAAGAAAGATGGAAAAGATCGTGGGTTTGATTTTTGGTTTAATTGAAATATTTGAAGAATGATAGTTTTTCTTAAAGATTATGCATTGATGAAGGGACCTTTGAGTTTTCTTTTTTAAAATAAGTGTAACCGATTGCAAGTTAAGGACAAAAAGGTAATTTAGCCTTAATTAAAAAGTCCACGAAAAAGTTTGACATAAATGAAATATAGGGTATTTATTAGGGTCTTATGTGTTGTTAACTCTTTTGGTTATCGAGTCGACTCGTTTGGGTCATATTTAGATTGATTTGTCGGGTTGGCCTAATAGACTTATCATTAGATCATCAATCCAAATATGTATGTAGATGTATAGTTCTTTTGAGGGGAAAATACCTTTTTGGTCCCTGAGTTTTTAAGAATAGATGCATTTGGTCCCTAATATTTTAAATTGACTATTTTAGTCCTTGAATTTTTAAGAATAGGTTTAAAAGATCCCTCAATTAATAAATATATTAAAATTAAACATAAAATTGAGTAAATAGATGATGTGGCAAGATGATTTGAAAAATACATATTTTTAAAAATATTTGTCACCTCTTCCTTCTTTCTCAGTCTATTTTAAGTGCGATTTTACTCTATTCAGTCATAGTCCTTTTCACATCCTATAATTTGATTCTTTACCTGGCAATATATTGTTAAACTAAAAATGAAATCTTAAAAATATAAGTACCAAGTAGATATAATCTTGAAAATTTTATTCAATATTCTAGCTGCCTTCCTCGATTTATGTGCTTTGCCATATGGTTAAACCATAATGGTGGGTTCTCTCTCTGCGTTATAGGACTGTTAGTCACATAATTTATCAAACTTTTTTTCAAATAATCTATTCAACTTTGAAACTTTAGATATCTATTAGGAAACTTTTAAAACTACGAATCTTAGGTAGGTGTTGATCAACCTTGCAAATTTAGATATCAAATTAAACTAAAATGATTAAAAGAAAATTAAATGTGACAACATAAGATACTAAACTAGAACAATTTAGGGCATGTTAGGATCGACCGGAAAAAAATATTTTTAAAAAAAGTCATTTTATTTAAACTTTTTGATAAAAATTGTTTAAAAAATAAATATTAAAAATGTTTCAAAATCTTTTGAGTAGTTGTCAATTCAATTTTTTCTAAAATGACTTATTTTCAAAATTAAATACTTAAAAAGTTAGACCAAATACACGTACATAATGGGCTAAATTAGATTTTATGGGCAAAATTTATGAGCTAAATTAGAACTATTATAGATATTAAACTATAATAACCCTGAATTACCTTAAAGTTTTTTTTTTCTTTTTATATATACATCAATGTTGTTTTCTTAGTTCAATAATGGTGGCATGGAAGATCCAACCATTAACCATTAGAATAGTATGTAATTTATATTTTATTCACTGAGTTATGCCTTAATTAGCTAGAAATGTCTTCAATTTGTGTACTCAAGCCGAATTGTTTGATTAGATTTCTGTATAATATAAATAATTTTAAGAATAAAAAATTTAATAAATTATGAGACGTGCCAATAATTTCAGTACAACAAGTGTGTTATGAAGATTTGAACCTCCAACTTTAAGGAAGAGAGTACATGTCAATTACTACTAATTTAAATTCAGTTTAATATGTGAGTAATTTGATACATTAATATTTCTTTCATTCATATTGAAATTGAACTTGAGTTACTTGTTATCATTAATTTTAAGATGACTCCGATTTATTATTTTTTTTTTTTAGATTTAGGACTTTGATTGGTTCGAAGTTGATATTTTTGTGAAAGAGATTTCTTGATTCTGTAAATATCTTTCATTTTTGTAAGGTCCGGCAAAGTTGCTCATAACATAGCTTCTTTGGTATCCTCTTCTGGGTCTTTTTGGTCTGGAAAGATGTCTTTCCAATTTCAATGTGCCTATGAGTGCTTTGAATGGTTTAGAGGTAGGTATATACGAAAGAAAAACTGCAAAATTACTTCGATTTCATATCCGTAGTAAATAGGGTTGAAACAAAATTTCAAATCTACATGCAACAAACATTACAAAACAATCACATTATGAAACTATTAACAAACAGATCATGTAAATACAATATTATTTTATGGAATTAGAATAGAAAGAAAAATGCATGTGCTGCATGTACAACCTAGATGAAAATTAAACCAACAAATGAAGAAAATTTCTAGAGTCAGATCATCATAATAATTTTCTTGAGAAGTAGTGGAAAGTGTGAACATATATAAATATAAATTTTGTATGGTAAAAGAAAAAGAAAAGGAAACTAGGGTAGGTAGCTAGAAACGCAGTCTTCTCCTACATGCTTCAAATGGAGGGATAGAAGAATCAAAGGGGATGAGAAATGAGGAATAAGGAGAAGAAAAAGGCATAATAATATCAGTGAGCATCTCATCAATCAAGTCTCTGTAAATGTGATGTTGTAAAGCCATACCTATTTTTGCCATTTCATGTTTGAGTCCCCATGAGATTTCCTTTGAGATTTCTTCCAAGCTCTCACCAATGGTCTTGCTTCTCCATGTTAATGCCTGATCATCATCGTTTTCCTGCTGCTGCTGCTGCTTCTTCTTCTTGATCTTCATATTCTCCATTATTATTCTTGACGATGCCTTGGTTTCTAATTGAATGCTACTGATCTGCTGCAACTTCATGATCCTCTCCTGTAATTTGGTAATTGGGTTTAAGGAAGTTATGGAGATTCTGTCCTCCTCCATTGCTGTTGGATTCTTCTTCTTTGCCTCTTGCTCTATTTCTTGTACACCTGCAAAAGAAAAAAAGTCATTCCAAACCTACCTTACATTAGTTTTTTGTATTATTGGGTTCTTTTAGTTTAAATAAGATGGGTTTTTTTTTTTTTTTTTTTTTTTTCTGAGAAAAGTATCATAAAAAATTAAAAAATTACATCACGAGACAACATTCATGAAAACCACTCACAGTGAGGGGAGAATATTATATTGAAGGAGAATTTCTCTCGTCCAAAACCCTTTTGACAAGTATGTGGGCTAAAGCTTTGTGAGACCGATGAATGTTGGAAAATAAAATATTCCCAAAATCTGAGCCATATCGTTAATCTCCTTAATAACGAAGGAAACTTCAGAAATATTGACACCGTTCTCATTTATCAATTTAACTACCTCTAAACAATCAGATTAGGTTGTAAATTGGTTTGTCAGTGCCTCAACAAGCCTATCACAAAGTGCCTATATTTCAAGAATTTTGACCTCTCTACAACTAGAAGCGTGTCGCAGACCAATATATAAGATGAACGTGCGTCCAGATGGGTCCCAATCACCCATCCTAGGTCTCCAGAAAATTATATCGTTAGTCATTAACCAGTAAATTTTAGAGTCTTCTTTTGACACCTATAAATAGAAGCGTCCTCCACCCTTGTGAGTAAGAAAGCTTCAATCGAGCAAAGTGCCAAAGCATTCAATCGAAGAAGTTTTTTAATATTCTCTCTTCATTAACCAAGATTTGTGTGTTCACTCTCCATCAGTGTTTATATTGATTATTGACTATTGATCACAACAAATTCACATGGAAAGGAGGGCAGAAAAGAACATGCTATGATATGTATCATCTATAAATGAGAGAGACCATGAAACCAATAAAGGGTAAAAATGTGTTTTGAGAATAAAATCATAATCTCATGTCAGTGAGAAGAATAAAAGAATCATCTTAGTCCAAAAGCAAGGGCGACAAATTTATTGATGTGAGAATTTTGAGACAGAATCAAAATAAAATAAGACTGTTCAAGCTTACGTCCAAAGAAACACTTATGCTAATAAAAAATATGGTTTGGTAGATAAGATATTTTAACTTTTTATCTATAATAAGTTGAAAATTTGATCAATAAATTAAGATTTAAATACATATGTACTTTGATCTTTATGCTTTCAGTTTTGATTCATTTTAGTTCTTATACTTCAAAATGTCTGTTTTAGTTTATGTCAAGTGTAACGTTCGAGTTCAGGAAGGATACATGAATGAGTCGAGTTCACATTCGAATGAGAGGAATTATGAGGATATGAAAGTGTGCTTAAATTTTTTTTGAAAGAATTGATAGCTACTACCTATACCAATAAGATTTTATCTAAAGTGAAATGCGCTAATTAGCTTAGAGAAATTCTATATTGGGTGACTTCCTAAGAATTTTTCTAAGAAACGTGGACATCCTGAAATGACTTGAGTTGGTAAAGTACATGAACCAAAATGAACTAAAGACGTTGAAAGTTCAAAAAAATCAAAGTAGTATTTAGTTAAACCATGATTTTCTTTTATATAAATAAATAAATAAATAAAATCACAAGCTTGATGTCGAAACAAAATGAATGTCAGAACTTTTTCCCAATTGTATGGTGGATAAAATGATCTGAAGGGTTTAGAAATAATATATATAAGCAAATAAACACCAAAAAAGGGTTAAAGGGATTAAAAAACTTCACAAAATGCAGAAAGAAAAAAAGAAAGAACAAAAACAAAAAATATAAAAGCAGTAATTTCTCATGGTGCAGCAGTGATATATATATTACTGATGGGTGGTGGGGATGGGAATTGGATGACAGTAATGGCCAGTGGGAGTAGGAAGAGAAGCTTGGAAACAATGGCTTTAGAAAAAGCCTGGTTGTTTGCTGAGTAAAAAAAAGAAAAAAGAAAAAAAAAAGTCATCTACTGCTTTCTTATTTCTGAAAAAGTGAAAGAAGGCCTGTATGTTCCACATACCTTTTTTAAACAATATATGACTTCACTGAATCATTACAAATCAATGCTATTTGCTTGTTAGGAGCTTGTGTGGAACAGTGGTCCAATTCATATATATATATTTTATCTAAATCAATTAACAGATCAAAGAATAAAGTTAAAGTGGAAATGAGAAGTCAAAAAGGAATGAAAAATTGTGTAATGAGAATGAAAAAGATTGTGATTAATGTTTGTTTATACTAAGGATCCAGTTTGATTAAATTTGATGTGAAGCCTACAAAAAGGTTAAAAGAGAAAAGTAAAAAAAATATTAACAAAATATAGTGGTGGAACCCAACAAAATAAAGGAATAAAAATGACACCTCGTAAAGAAATCAACGACCACTGTAAATAATTTCATGTTGGACCTCGAAATTTGAACAGCATTCTATGTGAATTGAGAATAGAGGAGAAAAATGATTCTCATTCTCTATACCCAAATCTCAAAGTCATCCTTATAACCTGTTTGGAAATGCTTTGTTTCCTAAGTGTTTAAAATATATATTTTTGCCAAAAATAGCATAGTTTATACTATAAACTTCGAAATCAGACTCGATTCCCCCTTCATATATTGTCAAAATATATATATATATATATATATATATATATATATATATATAAATACCTAAAAACGATTCCAAACAATAATCATTCTAAAAACTATCATATTCATAAATCCATCTAAGCATCCAGACTATACACATATATCTGATTAATGTGAATGTAGAGTTTTGGTTTTCTTAACCGTGGTTTTTAATAGTAATTATATATTACTTTCTTCTTCTTCTTTCTTTTACTTAAATACCTTTTACAATTTTGAGAGGCAGACAAAATTAGCAGTAATTTTAATCACTCACCAACATCAGTCTGCAAAGTTAGCAGTAATTTTAATCACTCAGCAACATCAGTTTGTTGCCTCAAACTAACTCAATACCAAACCTTTAGAATTTTGGATAACCCTTTTAATTAAAACAATCCAATATTTTCATCTCATCAAGGTTAAATTGTAAATTCAATCCCAATAGTATAAAAAAAGTGAGAATTTAACCTCTGTGATTTGATAAAATCTTTATAAATATCTTTATAAATAGTTTCTAATAGGAACTATTTTTTAAGATTTTATCACACACTATTTATGAAGTTTTATTTAATCATAGGAACTAGATTCTAACTTTTAAAATCATAGAGACTAAACTCTAAGTTTCTCCCAACTATAGAGATTAAATTTATAATTTAATATACTTTTAATTAGAATATTTGGAATTTTTGATGTTTTTAGTCATAGAGCCCACAATCTCTTTGTGCCAAATAAGGAGTGGAGTTCACAACTCCTTACTTTTCAACTCCTTGCTTCACACCTCTTCTAAAAAATTTGACTATGTAATTTTGATAAAAAAAAATTCAATGGCACTATGGTTATTGGGTACCATACATGTAATAATTACATATGCAACTAAAAAAGTATCTACCATGTCCCCTCATGCCTAAACAGCAGTAAAAGCACTGAGCCTAACAAATGCTATCAAGGTTGATGTTGGGAATCCTATATTTTGGCATGCTATGCCCTTCTACTTTTCCTTCAAAAAGCACTGTTCTGGTCTTTTTTTTTCTGTACCTACTAGACTATTAACATGGGCACTACTCTCAAGCTCAAGCATATATTTGATAGAGCAATGATTAGGTGTAGTATAGGTTGTACCTAACCATCATGTTCCCTTCTTCTTTACTATACAAATAAAAAAAATTAATATATATATATATATATATTTAGAAAAGAAAAATGTCACGTAGGTTGCACAAAAGATAAGTGTAGTCGAGTTGCACCTAAGTTTTTCCCTAGTTGATATATCTATACATATATTAAATATAGGCTAAGTTATAAAGAATAATAATAATAATAATCCTAAATTTTGTTCTTTATTAAAAAAAATATCTCTATTATTCTTTTAAAAGTTAGCAATATTAATATGAATTTTTTATAAATGTTTCAAAACTACTATAGGTGAAATCTCATTTGGGATTTCAAATGGAGAATGGAAATCGAGACTTCGAATAGTGTGGTGGTAACTTAAAATAATGTGGCAATCTAATTTTTCATTCTAGGTCTCTACCACACTATTTAAGATCTCCATTTTTGTCACACCCTCTCTCTAGATCACCCGAAAAGAGGGTGATCTAGGGAGAGGGTGTGACAATTTTCATCTAAAATCCTAATATATATATATATATAGTAAGGTTTTTTTTAACCTTAATTGAATATATATTGTTGTATTCGAAACTAAATATTGCTTCAAAAGTTTGAGCAAATCTCTCTTTTCATGGAGCCCAATAACAGAATAGTAATAGACAATATAATTGACTTCTTAATTTGTTTTAAATGAATGCCTTAAAAGGTAGTTTTTTTTTTCTTAATAAAAATTTCTGACTCGACATATTTAACTGTTTCATCCAATTAGTAGAAATTGATTAAGCATTTGGATTCTTCAAAATTACTCCAAGAACAGATCAAGGGGAGAAAAAGGTTGAGAAAACAACTGCATTCGTGTGAATTATGAGGTGAAATAAAGCTGTCCTGCTTCCTCTTTTTCTTTGCCTGCATAGATTCTTATATAGTTTTTTTTTTTTTTTTGTCCTTCTTTTCTTGCAAGTTTATTTTTACTTTAGCTTCCTTTTTTTTCACTCAATTATCTTTTTTCTATAATTTTGTCGGTGTAACAGTTTTATGGAATATATATAGATAGAGACAAAGGATGATATATCTTAAATTATTTATTAACTCAAAAGCTTAAGCGGATGAATGAAAGAAAATTTAATATTATATAATTTAATAATATATCTTCAAAATTCAATTAAATTAGGCTCATATTTAAGCTTTAGTTAGAGTTAAGTCTTAAACTATTACATTCTTAATTTGGAACATGCATTTCTAAAAATAAATAAATAAATAATTAATTAAATTGTTTCATTTCATATTATAACTCTTTTGGGTTCAAAACAAGTACATGACCATAGTTGATATCTTTCCTTTTCTTTAAAATTGGACCCATGATTGATAGGTTGAGAGAATTGAGAGAATCTAATATTAGTTGTCTACCAAAAAGAAGCTTAGTTCAATTGACATTAGATGTGTTGTAGTCTATCGCAGATAGACAGTGAAATTTTGTTATATATTTGTAAATATTTTCAGCATTTTATCATTTCTACCATGTCTACGAAGGTTTGTTTTATCAAGCCGTAAAGACTAAGTTTTAATTATAAATCATAGTATTAAATTCTAACCTTCTTTCCCAATCAAATTTGTAATTTAACCTTTTTTTTTAACCAAAGTCTTAATTGATATCTTTTAAAATATTAAGAATAAAACTAAAAATTTAAAAAGATAATTAGGAACCGAAATGGAGAGATTCATGAAATAAAATTAAAGTTGATAGTAAAGCATTTTGGTACGAAATTGAAGGCTAAGAACTGCAAGAAACGAACGTACCATTTTCAAGCCCTTTGGTTGTACGGTTGATTCTGTTCAGATGCAATCGACTGCAAGGCTGCTGCTGCTGCTGCTTCTCGCCATCGCCACAGTTACAGTCTCTACACTTCCGCCCTGAAATCGTCCGTACTTTGTCTTGATTCAGGCAGTTTCCGGCAATCGCCGCCGACGGTGGATGACTCTCCGGTGACCGAAACGCCATGATAATCTCCTTCAGAGCCTTCAAGTCATTATCACATTTCTCCAACGCTCCCAAAAGCTTCCTCCTCTTCTCGCTTGACGTTTCTTCCGCCGGCACCGCTTCTAGTCCCATCAATCGCGCTACAAGCGCCGGAGATTTTCCGGTCGTCGTCGGCGATTTCACAGAACTCGATCGCCGTATCTCCGCCGAAAGCGTCGGACTCCTCGTCTCTAAATCGCAGGAGATTCTTCTCCGGCTGAAATCAACAACCTCCACTCCTTTTCTTTCTCTATTATTGTCACTTCGTGACCTCCGTTGTCTCTGTGGCGGTGGAGTAGCCGGAGGTATACCGGCGGCGGAGACTAAGGTTTGATCCGAAGAAGAAAACACAATAATATCCTTCTCCTGTTTACTCTTTCCTAAAAACATCAAGAAATTACTTCGTTCGATGAATTGAATGGCGGAAGAGAGTAGTGGAAAAAATCAAATGAAGGGAAATGAAAGAGAATTAGAGTAATTAATTGACGAACCGAATGTTAGGGATTTCTTGTGGCGATTCTGGTACTTGGAGAGAAGATGAATAATGCCGGACATACAACCAATGCTCTTAGCTCGAAGACTTTCCGGTGGAGGATCCCGGCGGGAAGTTGACGATAACTGACTGTTCTGCCTCTTCATTGATTCAAGTGACTCTAACAACCTTCTGTGTGTATGATGAAGCTCAACGGCAATGGAGATAGAAGAAAGAGAACAGAGTTTGTTCAAGCAACTGCCTATATATATATATATAATGAAAAATTTTATTAGTTGTATTATAAGTTTATTCCATAATTTTTTTTGTATTTGTTTATTTTGAGTTTGAAATTTTAAAAAGTGGATTAAATTACTATTTTGATACATTTTAGTATCTACTTTTATTAAATCTTAAACTTAGGTTCTCAAGCTACTTTTATTTTCCAAATATCCTAGATTCCTATAGAGTGAGCATTTGAATTTTTTTTGCGGTATTGTAACATATTTTGACATCTGGAGATTTCCAAGCATCTTAAGATGCCTTTACGGAGGGCATCTCAAAAGTTTAAATTCCATAGTTTAAGCATATATATATTTGTTTTTTTTTGTTATATCGTAATTCTTATTATTTTTTAGCAAGATATTTAAATTTAAATTAATATTTATTTTATAAAAAAATTTAAATTATGATATATTATTTTGTTGAAAATACAACATATAAAAATAATCTCAATTGTATTAATTTTAAAAAAATCAAACTGATAAAAACATATACGTTATATAAGTTCAAATATATCAAATCAATTATAAATTAATAAATAGTTGTAAGAGCATTTTTGGAACATTATGTAAATTTAAGAAATTCCCGAGTAGAATTCCTACAAAACAAACACAGTTATCAAAATATTCTCAGATATCTACAAAAATATTCCTACAAAATAAACATGGTAATCTAAAGATGTTGAACATCTATAATTACGTATATCTATAATTTTGGGCATCTAAGATTCTGATTATCTACATTCCAAAAAAACAAACGGTCTCTTAAAGTTTATTTTTATCAAAATTAATTAAATAATAACAATTAACATTATAAAAATAATAATATGTGAGCATGTTTCCAAAATTTTATAGTGAAAATGTTAATTGATGATAAAAAAGGTTTGAAAAAATTAACAATAAACTAATATAGCGACTACATTTAAAATTTATTAAAAATATATGGACTAAATTGGATATTTGAAAGTACAAAAGCTAAAATTGGACAAATTATAAACTAGATGGACTAAAATGGTATTTTAACCTAAAAAGTATTAATAAACTACTTAATTTCAAATTATATATCCATAGATTACAAAACCTTTTTATTTTATGTCTAATAGAGATTTGTGACCTATATTTATCAGTTTTAAAAATTCACTGGTTTACTATATACAAAAGACATAAATTTTATTTTATTTTGAATAGATTAGTTTATTTTTAAAATTTTAAATATGTTAGAAATATATTAACTTAACATAAAATTGAATTTTCTAAAATTTATATTTTTATTAGACACAAATTAAAAAATTTAGACACTTTTTTTTTTTATTCTAAAGAGCAAAGAATACACATGCAAAACTTTAAGACTAGAATTTAATTGGAGCTCTTGATTTGTGTCCCATGGGCTTTTTAGGGATTTGAGCTTTTTTTTTTTTTTTTTTTTTTGAGAAAATGAGCTCATCCTATGCTCTTATTTTTTTCTTCTTTCTCATAATCCTAGGACATTCATAATTATAGAAAATGTTTAAATACTATTTTGGTCTTTGTATTTTTTTATTTTTGTTCATTTTGGTCCCTCTAATTTCAAAATATTCATTTTGGTCCCTATACTTTAAAAATGTTTATTTTGGTCCTTTACTTTCAACTTTTGTTCATTTTGATCCTTGAACTTTAAAAAAAGTGGTCATTTTTATCCTTTAAAAATGAAAATGAAGGGACCAAAATGACAACTTTTTTAAAAGTACAAGAACCAAAATGAACCAATGTTAAAAGTACAAGGACTAAAATGAATATTTATAAAGTACATGGACTAAAATGAACTAAAGTTGAAAGTATATGGACGAAAATAAACAATTTGAAAGTATAAGGACCGAAATGAACTAAAACAAAAAGTGTAGAGACTAAAATAGTATTTAAACCAACTATGAAATATTCAAAAGTAAATTTCAATTTTAATCCCAATGTGTTTGAATTTAGTGTCTCTCAATTTCAACTCTATAGTTTATTGAGTTCTCAAATGGTATTTGCTTTAAGTATAAAAATGAAAATAAGTTAGATGGTGTACTTAGATATAGTAATGCAACAATCATTACATGTCAACTAATTTTATTTTTTTAAAAAAACAAAGTAATCAAATGCTAGTTATGGTTTGAAATGTTAGCTAAAACTATTAATCGGGGTATTGATATATCATATGTTAATGACGATTTTAGTTATTCAAATATTAATCATTAGTTAGTCAAACGCTAAAAATTGATCTTAATTTTCTTAATATTGGTTAGATGATAAAAAGTTTAAATTTATGAATATATATATATAATATATATAACACTTTTTTTAAAAAGTCATTTAAATTTTACGGATTAAATCAATAACTTAACAAAAATTATGGATGAAGTTAATTCAAAATTCAATCTAAAAATGGAGTTGGTCGTTAACTAAGAGTATGTTTGGGAGTAATTTTAAAATCGTTAAAATTACTTTTGTTATTTTTAAAATCGCTCAAAAACACACTTTAATCACTCAAAATTAATTTAATTTTTAATTTTACACTTTTAAATACATTTTTCAAATGGTTATTTTCACATATATAAAAATGAGTCAAACTATTTATAAATATAGAAAAATTTTACTGTTTATCAGCAATAGACCGAGATAGAATTTTATCGCTGGAGCGATAGACAACGATAGAAGTCTATCACTCAAACAATAGAATTCTATCACAGTGTATTGTTGATAGACAGGGATATTTGTCTATATTTGTAAATAGTTTGATATTTTTTCTATTTATAGCCTCGAAAGAGGCGTCTTGAAAGCCTGCCCGTTTCAACACGGATGCGGATCAATTCATTCAACAAGATCCTTTCGGATCGGACCAGGATGAATTGGATCACTTGGATTCCACAGATCCAGTCGATTGGGTCTAGTCCTATCTGATCCAACATTAGCGGCGCATAAACCATGTTCGTTAACCAAGTTTGTTTAGTGGTCGCCCCTGATCCGCGTAGACTAAGGACGAACGCTCATCGAATTTCCCTTTTTCAAACATCAAAATTAGTTTTGAAAGATTAAAAACATATTTCACAGTTATTTTGAAAATGACAAAAGTAATTTTAACTATTTTAAAATCACTCTCAACACATACCCTAAAATTCTAGTCAAGTGACAAGGTATCAATGTTTGAAGATAGCTTTTGTTCAGGCTAAAAGTTTAATCTTATTTTGAAATTATATTGTGAGCATGCTATATGCTTAATTTTGGATCTTAAATAAATAAATTTCTTACAACATCTTAAACCTTCTACTAATGTATTCAATTTTTGTAAAATATCTTAACTTGTTTTATTCCAAAGTCATATTTTTGTTCTTCTATGGTGATTTTAAGTGCATAATGATATTAAGCCTTACACATTATAAATTACAAGTTTAATCTCTGAACTTTCAATTTTGTATCTATTTGATTTCTAAATTTAAAAATGTATATATTAGATTGTTGAATTTTCAATTTTGTATCTAATAGATCCCTAAACTTTAAATTTCGTCTGCTAGGACTTTAAAACATTCAACTTTGTGTCCAATACATTTGTAAATTTTCAATTTTGTAACTAATTAGGTCCTTAACCTATTCAAGTTTTCTTAAAATTCATATACATATTAAATACACAATTTGAATATTAGAGTTTCATTAGACATAAAACTTAATTGTACATCTATTAAATCAATTAATTTTAAAAAAAATTAATATGTTAAAGACTTATTAAACAAAAAATTGAAAATTGAGAAATATATTAAACATTTTAGGAGGTGTTTGGAGTATTGAGTTGCGTTTTGAAATCTGAAGTTAATATGTTGGAGTTAGGAAGTTTGTGTTGGGAATGCAAGGGTTGTGAAGATGAAGTTCATCCATAAATATGCAAAAGAGAGAATAAGGAGAATATGAACTTTTCTCGGTAAATGTGTAAACTAAAAACTCTTCCTTCTCTTTGTTGAAAGATTGTAATAATATTCATTTAGGAAGAGAGGATAAGACTAAGTAAGCTCCACTCCCTTACTCTCTCTCTATTTAAAAAAATGATTCTCACTCCAGAAATACGAGCGTTGAACCAGCGAATGATACCATTCTTTTGGGCGAAGCCTCCTCCAACCAAAGAAGCCAGATGTTGAAAGGTAGTCTTTGATCATTTTAGTTGCAGTGGAGGCTAATATGAATGAAAGAAATCAAAAGGTATTATTTTTTCAATACAATTTTCCATACAAAAGATTGCAGTCAGTTAGCTCATCATAATAGATAAATGACAGTGATCTCAGCAAAAAATTCTCCATCGATGGAATGAGGACATAGCAAATAAGATCCTAGCTAGAGAGCAACCCCTTTTGAACCAGAGTGCCCTAGAGTTATATTCCTAAAATGAACACTATTGAAGTTAGTTGAGTTGAGTTATTTAACAACTATTTATGAAGTCGGTAGACCAAACACCTCAAAGTAATAGAACCTATTAGGTACAAAATTAATTGAAAGTTTAGGTGCTTATTGAATATCTTTTCAAGTTTGAAGACCAATTAAGTAAAAACTTAAAATTTTAGGGACTAAACTTACAATTTAAACAAAATTATTTTTAAAAGTAATTAACCGATAGAAACTTGGACAAAAACAAATAAATCTTCTATTTAGTTTACTCAATTGTTTATATATATTAAAATTTATGTGACAATTAAATTAGATTTTAGACAGTCTAAAGCCAATTGAGTCTATTTCTATTAATTCCATCAATTTTAGTCTGATCAGTAATCCAATCATTTAAATTTCATATATATATAGTTCCAAGCATCATATATCTTTTTTATAGTTTTTGAATTTGCCAAAATAAGAACTGCTACACTAAATTACAATGAAATACTTATTGTTTATAAAAAGCTTAAAACTTCATCTATTGTTTCATTTTTATTGAATAAACCAATCATTATTTCATTTATTTTGTCACCAGTCTGTTAAATGGGCTGAGCATGAGCTCGTGGGTGCTGGCATAAGAATATTGCCTCAGCATTCTCATCGCTGCAATACAGGCAGGGGTGCTGCTGCCCCAACCCTTGCTGCTTCAGCCTCTCTCTCGCCATCACGACCACCTGCTTGTTCGAAAGCGCAGCGGGGTTCTTCTCGAGCACATTCTCGATCGCATTGCTGAATGCGCCATATGCTTTCCCACCTGCATTATCTGGGTTCATGTCTGCTGAACTCTCATTCGCTTGGCACCCACTTAACAGAATGCCTGCATCAGGCTTCAGCAAGTCGACCGTGTCGAGTTCACGTGGATGCAGCTGAAACTTGAGACTGGCATCTTCTCCGAAGGATTCGAGGAAGTGGGTGCCAATGTCTGTTGTGTTGATATCGGTATGTGATGAAAGGTGCTGTAGAATTGATTGGAAGGGGATGGTTTTTGTCTTTGCAGCGTTTGGCACAGATGGAAGTGAGGGCTTTTCGCCGTTGATGATGGTAGAAGGTCCAATCTGCTCTTTCTCTTTGTCGATCAGACCTCCGCTATGGCACGAGTCTGAAATCATGGTGAAGCTCGCTCCCTTAGGCAGGCGGTTTACAAGATGACGAAAATCGATATCTGCAAACACATAAAGATTTCAGCTAAAATGATTGCAACTTCAAGAATCACTTTTCCTAATCTAAATAAACAACAGACAAATAAACCTGTAATGAGATTGAAATCACAAGGCACAATGGCCTCATCTTGCCCAAGGAACTTTCCATGTTTCATGGACGGAACTCTGGTTCCATGTCCACTGTAGTGAAAGAACAACACGTCTCCCGATTCTGCCTTACCGACCATTCGCCCCAGTGCACGTTTGATGTTGGCACCAGTTGGCATCAGCAACGAGCCTGGCTCATCGGTCAGCACCTGAATATTGCTCTCTTCAAAACCGAACCTGCTCATCAGCTTCTCTCGCATGGCCATCACATCATTTATGCAGCCATGTAACTCATACTTGGTATTAGGGTAATTGCACCCCACCAGAACTGCCATCCTCTTCTTTGTCTCCATTTTTTCACCAATCTCTCTCTCCTCTCTCTTTCTCACACTAGTTTTGATATGATGGGCTTCAGAATCTAGCTTTATTTTATACACATGCAAAAACAACTATATCTTAATGTCCAACTTGCATTCTGATACAAGCAATCTTCTTGCTTGCTCCCTTGCTTTAGTTGTTTCAAGGACCATCATCCAATTCATCACATACGTACAAGTTAAGTCCCAATGAAACAGGTGTCTTAAACTTAGCCACTTTTCTTTCAAGAGGGACGGTGACTAATAAGAGATAGGTTTGAAATTTTACCCCTAATGGAAAGCTTTCAAGATGGCAATTGGATAAAAAGTTTCATACATAATAGAACCTTTTCAATCTACAGTTCTACACAGCTAAAATGCTGAATAATACTTCTGAATGAATTTATTAAAGTCGAAGCGGTTAGCTTAAATACTAACTTGAGGGAACACCTTAACAACATAGGCTGTGAAGTACTGAAACAGTTACCAACTTACCACATGGTAACTTAATGTTTTCAGCATAAAACATAAAAAGAAAAACTTAAACTACAAAGCCTTAACAAATCAAAAAACTAATAACCAACCCAATGGTAAAAAGAATAAGGATTACATCAAGGCTCCACCTCCCCTTGCCTGAGCATGCACGCTTAAGGGTAACATTTTTTAAGAAATAAAATAGCAGTTGAAGATAATAAATATTAAATAAATAGATGAGAAGCTTAAACATGAACTGAACTGTTGATTCATCTTCTCCATCTGACATTCCTTCTCCCGAAGCTTTCTCCCTCCCTCCAGTAATTGTGGAGGCACATGAAAATGGTACTAGAAGAGGAGGATATGGAGGGGATGAGTCTAATGACGGGAGGAAATGAAGATGAATTCCTGTTTTTGATGACAACTTTTAATTTTTTAATATTTGCAATAGGATTTTGTAGAGGTTGAAAGTTTAATAATACTTAAACTTTCATTTCTCAATCTCATGATTGATGCTAGTTATTAATATTATTTATACTTGTGCATTTATATTTTATTTATTATGTACTTAGTCTAATTGAAGCCTTCACAAATTTTCCACCTCACAGTCAAGATCCAGAGAGCCATTGTTTGTGAGACTTAAGTGTATTTCACACTGTATAAAAAGAATACTGTACACAAAGATGTAATAATTTATCTCAGCTCATGACACAGTTGGCTCACAAATTCCCTAAGTACAATGCCATTCCCAGACCTAGCAAAAATCCCACAGGTTAGGCAAAGGGAAACAGAAGGGAAGAACAAAAGCCAAAGAACATTCTTGTCAAGACCTAAATAGTTGCTGAGTTAAGAGAGATTATTGCAACTAAAGATCTTTCCAAACTTTAAAATCTGAAGTTGAACTGTTATAGTTTATACTACCATCTTGACATCCCATAAACAATGTAGTCCGTACGGGATCCATGTTTATCAATGCATGGGCCGTTCCTCTTGGACTTGCTGCAATAGCAACCTCATCCGCCCCAATTATCACTTCAGCATATCCTTTATCACCTACCTTGTTGTTCTCCAACTGCATAGGGTGCATAAGGAGACGAAGAATCCAAATTAGCAACAGGGTAAGACTATTAATTAACTTAAACATATTTAATTTGAATCCTAACATTATTTATTCAAGGAAAGAGTTTCCAACTTTATGCCACAGCCATAAAATGCATAATATAAAACATATAAAATAAACAAATGACTACCAATCTCGTAGTCCTTAGCTTACCCTGAATTTTGTTCTAGCCCCCCACAGGATAAATGTCTCGTTACATGTATGATGTCTGTGGTTTCCCCTCATAGCACCAGGTTGAATTTCTCCAACATGAACAGAAGCACAGGTCACTGCTCCACCTGCAAGAAAAACGAAATGATCGATGAAATGAACGTGGCCTTCACTGATTGATTTTGGAGCACTTATAGGCTCAATTAAACTACTGGGTTTAGGTTCCAGTCGCAGTGGATAGAATTGCATGCAGTTTCAAGCTCAAAGCAATTAACAAACGCAGTCATAATAGGCTAAGTAGACGCCCAAAAGCCGAATTAAGAGCAAACTAAACGGAACATTGATGGATTAAAACCAGAAGCGAAGACGATCGGAGTACCAGGAATGCCAGAACCAAGCGCAAGGGAAATAGGGTCGAGTAGCCAGCCTCTGTTGTCCTTGGCAATCGGGGAAGGAAATCCAGACTTGAAGCGAACGAGTTTGGCCTTAAGATCGTCATCCTTGCTCCACGAATCAGGAATCTGCTGAAAGCGAGAGGAATCGGGAGAGGAGAAGCGAGAAGAAGAGTGCTGGATTCTGAGAGAAATCCATGTGAGTAACAGGAAAACAGAGAGAAGGAAAGGGAAGGCGTGAGGCTTCTTCAGAAAGTTCTTCAGATGAGAGAATGACAAGGCTAACGAGAGCGAAAGGCTTCGGCCTTGGGATTGACTGTGAAATGGACTCTCCAAGCTTTGAGGATTGCTAGAAGATGAGAATGAAATGGAGTTCCTCCTAGGGTTCGCCATTGTCGTCTTCTCTGACAATGCTCCTCATACTAACCACTGCCCAAGAGCCTGCTCTGAAATTCTCTCTCTTCGTATTCTTTTCGCGACAATGATTTTATGTTTAATTGGGAAAATCAATTTATATTTTAAATTTGCCAAGGGATGGAGTTTGTAAAATTTCGAGAATTATCAAGTATTTAATTTAATTTTTTTAAAAATCATTTAAAAAATATTAGAGTATTTAACAACCACTCAAAATAGGTTTTTAAGTGTATTTTAAACTGTTTTTAATCAAAAAAAATTTAAATAAAAATGATTTTTTTGAAAAATATTTTTTTCTCTAGTTAGTCCAAATGGGTCTGAATCGTGAGTCTATAGTGTACGAAGTTAATAAGACAAAGTTAACATTATTTAAGACTCGTTTATATTGACTTTCTAAGTGTTTAATTAAGTATTTAAAAGTATAAAAAATGTTTATAAACCTTAAAAAATCAATCCAAATGGGTCTTTAGTAGCAATTGACACGTACTCTTTATGGTCAAGGTTCAAATCTCTTTTTTCCTAGACATTACAATTTTACTTTAATCGATTTCAACCCTCAATGTAAACAAATGGCTTTGTATTGATTGCATAAATTTGACTAGCCAAGCACTGTTCCAATCAATTGTGACAATTACATCTTTGAGATAAATACCTTCGTGACAAATACTAATCAATGTGGTACTATTCCCCAAACATGCTAACGTCTAAGTCAATATTAGATCGAAGTAGTATTGGATGGGCTAAGCAAGAAAAGTTGTATACCTAATGGAAGAGATTGTGATCTCTGTTTAAATATTTCTTGTTCGTATACAAGTGTCAAGTCATTAGGTCCGACAAAAAATAAGGGTAGGAGACACGTGCATCAAGTCGATTATCGACTCCTTGGGCTAGTCTAGCAATTGATCCCTCCCAAGAGACTTGGGCCTTGAGTATGTTCTAGCTTGTGGACTTGCCCTAATCCATCCTTTTCACCCTCGATTCAATTTTCTTGCAGTTTCTAATGAGTTTAATTATTTGCGTAGTGTCCAAGTGACCTTAGCTAAGTAGTAATCACATACACTTCCTCCTTTAAGAATGAGACGATTGGTACTTCATTTCTACCAATGTTATACTAAGAAAAAGAAAACTCTTAACATGGTAAGCTGTTATAATTACCAAATAAGAGATACTGACTCTTTTTCTCTTGTTTTTATTTTTTTTTTTCACGAAATCAACTAGTTCATGTGAACGAAAAAGTGTTAGGCTAGTAATAATAATAAAGAAAATTTATGATTTGTCAAAATTAAAAACATAAAAGATTGAAATATTTTCATTTATAAAGATGACACACAAATTATCGATTTTTTTTTATTTTTATAATATTGATATTGATATCCATCTCTGAGAAAATTACAAATATCACAAATGGTTGAAATATTTTAAAATTTTTAAATAAAACATTGAAGATTAAGCACATTTAAATCTTAAAAACAATCATTTTAAACATCTATATTATTATAGGAACAAATAGTAAAATATTGTGTAAATCAAGAAATGAACAATAATTTTATTAATTCATTGACTAATAAACACATCGCTACAAATAAAATACATCATATTTGATAATAATAAGATGTCTTTATGGGTTACAAACAATTATTAATATATTATTAATCAATTTAATATGTCAAAATAAACCTACCTTATTGGTAATTGACATAACCTTCAACCTAGAGATTAGAGTTCACCCTAATTCTTGACCAAACTCATAAACTAATAGTATAATTTTTTTTATAGAGAGAGAAATCGAGGTATATGTTGGTAGAGAAGAAAAGCTGCTAATAATAGGATACTATGTAAAAGATCGATAAAATATTACAGATATAATATATCGCCGATATTATGAAAAAATGACTCTCTCCTAGACTCTAATATCGTAGTCAAACCTCTAATTTCATTGATATTTCACTTATATTTTGATCAATATGGACAATGTTTTCATAATTAAAATATTATTATGGTTCCTATATTTTGAAATTTGTTCAACTTTAGTTACTATACTCTCAATTGTTTAGTTTATCCATGTACTTTCAATAAATCTTAAATTTAGTACCACCAAATTAATTTTTATTAAAATCGATTAAACAATGATAATCATTTTCGTGCAAAGAAATACAATATATGAATATGTTTTCAAAATTTACCGTAAAAGTACTAATAGATAACAAAAAAAAGTTTTAAAAAAATTCCCAATAATCTAATAGACTAGTAGTTGGGACTAAATTTAAGATTTATTAAAAGTTTGAGGAGTAAAATTAGACATTGATAATACAAAGTCTAAAATTAAAAAAATTCAATATATAGGGATGAAAAATATATTTTTATTTATTTATTTTTTCCATTCATGATATGAGAATAATCCTCGAACAAATATTTATTATATATTTTGCTATATAATATAACTGATAAATGTAGCTTCAACCGAAGCATATATATATTCTCCAATTTGCCCCACCTAATCTCCTATCCAGATGCCATCTCATCTCTATCCAAATCCAACCACATTTTAACAACCACAAAGCAATACAAAATGAATATAATAATAATAACAGTAGTAATAGTAATAACGAGCGTTAGGGATGTTTGGCTCACGAATACGAGTTGAATTTTGGTAAAAATTATTAACTTAATGTTTGGCCTACCAACTTTAAATATTGATGAAGTTTAGTTGCTTGATTTTACCAACTCAACCTAATCCAACCCAAAATCTAACTCTCTGTCCCTCAAATATTTTTCAATGCTTCTACCCCTGATGAGCACCACTGTCTCACTCCGACAACCACCTTCACGCGACCAATTTCGACGATGAACTTTAGCAAGTACTGCCTCTAATGACAACTCAAGCAAAGACCGCCTCCGATGATCAACTCTAGCAAGGACCAACTCTAACCACTACCTCTATCGATGATCATCTCCATCGACTAACTCTAATTCCAACAAAGACCACCTCCGATGATCACCTCTGACCACCATTTCCGACGAAGACCAACTTGGACGAATAAAGAGTATTTTTTTTCATAATAATAAAATACAACTTTCGAGTTTGTGTCTATCTTATCCCAATTTTATTTTTAATAAATCTTTAAAGTTTAAAAATTACAGGTCATTGAATTTTTACTTTTGTGTCTAATAGATTCTTGACTTATTCGACATGCATCATTTTTATTATAATAATTTTCATTAACAAACTTTAGTTATTATTTTCTATTTAAATTTTAATGTTTTATTTCAATTTTGTAGGATTTTTAATTATTTAATAAAATAAATAAATAAATAATATATTTTGTATTTATCATTAATTTTTTAAATAATAATAATAAATTTTTATATAGGTGTGTGTTTGAAAACACTGCATTTTTTAAGGAAAAATAAATAAATTTTATTATTAAAATAAAAAATGTGAATATACTTGATTGTCAAACTCGATCCGAACCAAATCAATTACACCCTTAGAACTTAGGTTAGCTTAATTTTGGTTTTCTTTTTTTATAATACAATAATTAAAGGTAAGAAGATTTAAATCACAAATCTCGTGATTATTATTACATTAGTATTACGTTAGAATCCCAATTGAGTTAGGATTGTTTTGGCCATTTTGGTACTTGCGATTCTTTGCCTTTGAGAAAAAAAAAATAATAACGTTATCAAATGGAATAATAATAATAATAATAACTTACTGAAACCAAAAACCCGAGGAGTTCGAAGCTCAACCCCATTCCAAGAAAGAGGAGTGGGAAGTGGTGAAAACGGGAGAAGAAGAAGAAGAACAACAAGATGCTGAATCTTACTGTTCGAAGTTTACGGGGTAGAATGGGCATGGCGAGGAAGCTATCATCAATGGCGGACGGTACGTCGAAAGAGAAAGTAGACTGCGTTGTGATCGGAGCGGGTGTGGTCGGAATAGCAGTGACGAGGGAGTTGTCACTCAGAGGCAGAGATGTTTTAGTATTGGAATCTGCTCCCACCTTCGGTACTGAACCATGTCTCGCAACAGCGAAGTCATCCATGCCGGCATTTACTATCCTCGCAATTCTCTCAAGGTGAACTGAATCTTTGTCTCCCCCCCCCCCCCCCCCCCCCCCCCCCCCCCCCTCAATTAGAAATTTCTTCTGGTAGCATTTCGTGGATTTCAGCTGTTTTCGTTTGAAAATTAGGTTATGGATCTAACTGTTTGCAGAATTGTAGTTGATGGACGAATTTTTTTAGTCTGTATTAAGTGCGAATGGCATTGCAAAATTTTCATTAGAAATCAGATGTATAGTGTATATTGAATAATTTGATTATCTGATTCCTATATCACATGAAGTTACTTGAAAACCCCGAATGCTGCGAATTGCGATAGAAGAGGAAATGATACTCACTGTTGTTTGTGTTTCCTTAAAATAACAAATGAACAAATAAAAGAGGGAGTATCAATAGTGAAGTGAAATTGTTAGGGCAACCTTCTAATTTTTTTCTGAAATCTCTTCTTAAAGTTTATAATCTGAGCTAAATGAGTGATATTTCTAATTTATGAACTCAATCAATTTTTGCAGGCAATTCTTTGCGTAAGAGGAAGAGATTTACTCTACCGGTATTGTTCTGAACATGAGATTCCTCATAAACAAATTGGCAAGCTTATAGTTGCTACTAGAACATCAGAGGTTCCAAAGTTGAATGAATTATTGATTCGGGGAGTTCAAAATGGGGTTGAAGGGTTGAGGATGGTTGATGCTAATGAGGCAACGAGAATGGAACCTGAATTACAGTGTGTAAAAGCCTTGCTGTCGCCTTTATCTGGAATTGTTGATTCCCATTCTTTGATGTTATCTTTAGTGGTAAGTTTTAAGAGCATGTTTGAGAGTGATTTTGAAATCGTTAAAATTACTTTTGTCATGTTCCACTAGCATGCTTTTCATTCAAAATTAATTTAATGTTCAACATCACACTTTTAAATGCGATTTTCATACATCAAAATTGATTGAATGATTAAAATTTAAAAGCATGTTTTAGAATAAGTTTTAAATATGAGATTTTAACTACTTCAAATATCACTCCCTTGTGGGTCCATGGGAGGCTGAAACATATTGTGGATGAAATTATACATGTATATAGATCTAACTTAGGGAATGTCTAGGAGTGATATTTGAAGTATCACTTTTGTCATATTAAATCTTTTTCTGAAACAATCACTAAAAATCAATTTTGATGTACGAAAATCACATTTAAAAGTGTGAAATCATACATTAGATTAATTTTGAATGGTTAAAAGCACGTTTGGGAGTGGTTTAGAACATAACAAAAGTAATTTTAACAATTTCAAATTTTGACATCGATGATAGAACACTTTCCCAGAGTCAGAGAAACAATATCAAAGTAATTGTTCATCCTAGAACCAAATGGTATTCTATTTCTAGCTTTATAAATTTCTATTTCTATTTCTACATAGTATATTTTTGTTTTATTTTTATTTTATAGGTACGAGTTATCTCCCTCTTCGGAAGAAAAATAAATATGGTGCTTAAATAGAATAGACAGACATGGATCATATCACTACCTTCTTGCAAGAGAAAAAATTGACTCCGTGAGTGCTCTTTTGAATGTTAGCTAAAAGAAGATTTTTATTAATTTATTTATTATAAATAATTTTTTGTATTTAAATATTACCTGCATGCATTGTAGGTACTTGGGGGTGATGATGTCTTCGAAAACAAATGAAAAACTATATTAGATAGTGCATTGCAATGTGAAGTTGGGAGAGAAGGTTGATGGAACAATCTCGCAAAACACCGGAGATCACTCCACTTTCAAAGAGCTGTATAGAGTCTGTTGTGTCTGAACATTCCAAAGGTGGAGTGATCTCAAATGTTAAGTGCGAGATTATGCTATCAACTTTCTTTCCCAACTAATAAACATTGCAATGCGCTATCTAATATTATTTTCCATTTGTCTTAGGGGACATCATCACCCCCAAGTACCTACAATGCATGTAGGTAATATTTAAATACTATAAATTATTTATAATAAATAAATTAATAAAAATCTTCTTTTAGTTACCTTTCTCACATAAATGTCACTTTTTATTTTCATAACATTTAAAAGAGCACCGACGGAGTCAATTTCTTTCCTTGGAAGAAGGCAGTGATACGATCCACCTTTGTCTATTCCATTTAATCACCATATTCTATTTCCCTTTCAAGGAGGGAGACAACTCGTGTCAATAAAATAAAACAATAATGCATTATGGAGAAATAGAAAGATAAATTCATAATTCTAGAAATAGAATACCACCTGATTCTAGGATGGAACTCTGGGAAAGTGTTCTAATATCAATGTCAAATTTTGAAATTGTTAAAATTACTTTTGTCATGTTCTAAACCACTCCCAAATATGCTTTCAACTATTCAAAATTAATTTAATGTTTGATTTCACACAATTGATTTTGAATGTTAAAAGCATTTTAAAAAATAAATTTTAAATATGACTAGAGTGATTCTTCAAATATCACTCCTAGACATTCCTTAAGTTAGATCTATATACATGTATAATTTCATCCACAATATATTTCATCATTATCTATGCTTGCAGTGATATTCTATATTTGATCACTTTAATTTACTTGCATATTGACAGAAATATCACTCCCTTGTGGGTCTAGGGGGAGGCTGAAAATCATGGGGCTAAATTCTCTTATAATACTACTGCTGTTGGTGGTTATGTTCAAGAAAATCAAATTCACCTCCATATATCAGATTCCAAAAATCTTGAGAAGTCGGATGAGGAGCATCTCCCAGTGCCAGAGCTTACGTTGGTTCCTAGACTTGTAGTGAATTCCACAGGGTTGTCTGCTGTTCCGCTTGCAAAGAGATTTGATGGTCTCCATGATGGAGTCATTCCTCCTCCTTATTATGCACGTGGCTGCTACTTTACCTTGTTTAATGTGGGAGTTCCACCATTCCAGCATTTGATTTATCCACTGCCAGAGGATGGTGGAATTGGTGTGCATGTTACATTGGATTTAGATGGTCAAGTCAAGTTTGGTCCTGATGTTGAATGGATTAGTGAGGTCGATGGAATCTCAAGCTTCTTGAACAGGTAGACATTCTATTTCATTTATTTTGTTAATTTTATTTGCTCATTGATTGTTTCATTATTGAATTTTTATTCAAATTGTTGGCTTCTGGTAGTGATGGATTCATATTGCCTAGCTGCAATAAAGATTCCATTTCTCTGGTTTTAAAATTTAAATTCTGCTACGATATAATGATATGGGTAAACATCTCTTTTCTGATTTCATCTTTTCATATATTATGATACAGGTCGTAGGAAAATTATTTACATTCAGTCGATGTATCAATTGCTGATTTTATCTTCCTATGCTCAAGCAATAGCCTGAACCTTAAGGTTCATGTCTTAATTTTTTCCGTTTTATTTTCCTTTTTCTTTTTCCACTTATTTTTGTTGAAATTGGAGAGCTCGCATGATTTGACGTTTTGCTGGAATTCCTTCAATAAATTGTCTGGAACACTGAACTGACCTGACCATTTGCTGTCCCATATTTGTCTCTTCCCTGTTACCTTTCTTGCTTTTACACACTTCTCTTAGTTCATAATACATGAACTTATGTAGAATATTAAAATCCTATGAGTTTTTTGAAAATCAAATGTTAGAAGTTCAAAGTGATTTGTCTTGGAAGATTTGTTGAGATGCATGTAAGTTAGCCTTGAAACTCAAGGATGTAAAAGAAGAATGATGTTCATCAATTTAATGATATTTTTTTTTTGTCTAGGTTTGACTATTCTGTGCGTAGTAGTCGTGCTGAACGGTTTTATGAGGAAATAAGAAAGTACTATCCCGGTCTCAAGGATGGATCTCTACAATCAGGATATGCAGGAATTCGGCCAAAACTCTCAGGCCCCCAACAAACTCCTGCTGACTTTGTAATACAGGTAATTTCTAAGCTCTTTATCTTGAATTATGCATATCCAATGTGCGACCATCCAAAAGTCTTTGGCCGGAGATCGGTTTCAAATATGGACAACAAGTAATTTTTTCTCATTCTTGTTATTAAACTAACTTGCCTGTTTACTTTGAAATTTGTTTTTTCTTTTTTAGATGGAAACAAAATTTTCATTGATGTAATGAAAAGAGACTATTGCTCAAATTACAATGAGACATAGAGATCATAGAATTCAAAAAGAGCAGAGGGTCAGTAGGCGCACTGGGCAATCTCAACTAGGTTAACACAACCTTAGTGCCCTCATCATATCCCAATACAAAATACATAAAAAAATTCAAAGTTTCTAGTTCATAGTCCGATGATCATAAAGACTAAATACATAATTAAATTGAAGAGATGAAAGCATTCCAATTTAGACATATGTCTTGGATGGAATAATCAGCAAAGAACTTGGATTGTGAACACCAAGAAGATGCGAGAAGCCGTGCTGAACCAAGTCGATCCGACCAATCAATGGATTTGTCGTGGAATACTCTTTGGTTACGTACATACCAAATTTCTGATAGTAGGATTTTGACTTGAAATTTGTTAGAAGTTTGTTCTTTACTACAAATTTAAAATCTGGATAATGTCAAAGGATTTGTTCTTTCAACAAACTGATGGTGTTGTGACAAGATTTCCTGTGAAATGTGAGCGAAACTCTTGGGATGCTTACATCTGTTGGATGATTAGGTGGAAAATCGAACAACACAATAAATCTAGAGATAAGAGAATGAACAGAATAAAAGAAAATTTTCGTTTCAAATTTCTATTTTACGAACATGTTAGATTTAACCACTTCATTATTAAACCATCATGAACATGTTTGATGTTCAAGCTTCTGCTTTTGTCCCTAATTTGTCAAGCAAGTGCCAAATGTCAATGAACTAC
This sequence comes from Lagenaria siceraria, assembly GCA_002890555.2. Classification (NCBI taxonomy): domain Eukaryota; kingdom Viridiplantae; phylum Streptophyta; class Magnoliopsida; order Cucurbitales; family Cucurbitaceae; genus Lagenaria; species Lagenaria siceraria. Next base: position 15,245,186 of record CM016485.1, read on the forward strand.
TTCAGACTACATTTTGCACATTGCAATGTTATCTTGTTTTCTAGAAAAATCTCACTTGGTGTTAATGTCATTCGATATGAAGTATGGATTCACTGTGATATTATGCAGGGAGAGGACATTCATAAGGTTTCTGGTCTCATCAACCTTTTTGGAATTGAATCACCTGGGCTGACTTCAAGCCTGGCAATTGCAGAGCATATAGCTGCAAGATATATGTAAAGGTAAAACTCCGTTTGATAATTTTTTTGCTTCTAGCTTTCGGTTTTTTAGAACTATTTTCTTTCGTTTTAAAATCTTGGTTAGAATTTGAAGAACTTTCTAAATGCATATATTATAAAACAAATAAAATCGTTGGTAATCTATCTCGGGAAAACAAAACGTCTAACATGAAAAGATTATCGGACTTTAATCTTGAATAAGTTATATTGGTAACCCTGAGGTAAGCTGTGCTTCTATTATCTATGAAGAAAAAAATTCAAGTTAAGCTTTTCAATGAAATGAAATAGGGACCTATCAATGAAAAGACAAACCAAATTGTAATAGAAAACAAAATAATTGCATGAGAAGTCGAATTATATTTTATAGGACGTGTTTGCTCTCCAGGAATTGATTGGAAGAAAAATCATTCCTTTTTATAGTGTTTACTAAAAGGTAAAAAACCAAGAATGAGAATCAAACGTGAGACCCTTCTCCAACTTTGGCAATCTCATTCCCTCAAAAGTCTCGTTTAAAGTGAGAATGCTATTCATTTGATGTTGTTAACTAAGAGTTATCTGGAATTAGAATCAGGAATCCATTGATGTTGTTTACTTTCATCTAGAATCTGAGTGTAATATAGATGATTACCAAAATGTTATTTTAAAAAAAAAACAAATAATTACTACAAAAAGTTTGTGTTCTACTGTACAATTACCTTATTGCTCTTATTTATTAAACAAAAGAACTTCCCTCCCTTAATTCATTTCCTTTTTCTTTCCTTATTTCCTTCTTGTATTCTCTGTGTCTTTTACTGTTAAGTGTGCATTTTGTCGTCGTGATTCGGCTCAGAATACTCTCTTTAGCTTTTCATATAGTCAAAATTCACCAAGGTAACGTATCGCTCTTTTCTCTTTCATTCTCGTGTTTATTGTCTTGGTTCAATCTATTTGGTATACTGCATCCCTTAATTTCAATTGATTCTGAGGTTTGTTTGAGGGTTGAATGTTGTTTTTGAGGGCGTGGGTATATCGTATGTTGTCTGTGTAGTGTCGTCTAGATAATCACAAGTTTGGTTAGGGTTTAGTTATTTGGATTGTTGGTAATGCATGTAGCTAAAGCTTCATGGAGTGATTGAGATTGTCAAGCTAAGCTTAGAAGGGGGAATTTGCAAAGTGAGAGTGAGAGGTAGAATTTGATTGAAAGAAAACAGAGTCTAAGCGATAGTTTGAGCAAGAGCGAGAGCGACATTGTGTCCAAATATTGAATTGGTTTTGGTGTAGTCAAGTTTTATAAAGTTTTAAATTTTGTCTTTATTGTTAAAATCTAAGAAATCAATTGAAGATATATGATTTGGCTGATCCTGAGCATAACTCAATAGTAAGACATTCCTTCGTTTCTTGACATCGGAGGTTCAAATCTCCATTCTGACATTTGTTGTTGCACTAAAAAGGAAATTATATATAACTTGCTTAGAAATTAGTCAAAGATAGTTTTAAGTGAAACATGATATGTCCTATTAATCAAGACATCATGGAAGATTGCTTAGTCAAATGTATGAGTAAGTTCATTATACTTCATCTCTACATTATGAATCACAATTGTCTTGTTAATAAGTGATGTTCCGTGTATAGATGTTGCATGATTCTAATACGAGTTATGTAAATTGACCTATACTAATATGGTTGAACAATGGTCTTGTTGTCAGTGAACAATATTTAGTAAACGTTGACTTGATGCTAATTTGAGATTATGAATTGGTGTGTGAATAGGCTTGATATATACTAGGTATGGTCAAACTACTTTATTTTTGTAACACTCATGATTGATAGGGACCTTAGGATTTGTATAGCAAATGTAGAGATTAAACTTTTAAGGAACAAACGGATAAATACATTGTTAAAATTGATATAAAGATGCACAAGTGTTATTTGGTTTCTAAAGTTTCAAAATATTTATTTTAGTGTCAAAATTTCATGAAAACACATATTTTTTAGTCCATAAACGTTAAAAAGTGTTCTTAAAATGCTTAAATTTAAAAAGATTCACAATCTTAAGTAAAAATATGACATGACAAAAAAAAAAAAAAAATTAGAGCAAATATTATACTCCAAATTTTAGGGTTGTATTAATTTAAACTTTAAACTAATAATTGTATTATTTTAAACCTTGAACTTTTATAAGTGTATCAATTTAAATTCTTTATTATGTTTTATTTGGATACACTTATGAAAGCTCGAGTTTAAATTGATATACTTATAAAAGTTTAGAGTTTAAGTTGATTCAACTCCCCGCATGAAAGATACCACACGGGAGAAATGAGCTTAATCGCCTTGATGAACTTAAATATATACTTTTTCTTTAAAAAAATATGGCATTATAAAATGTTCAACCTTCAACCTAAAAATAATTGGTTTTAACCATTTGAGTTTGTTATTGGTCAATCATACGTATTTTTAGACAACTATATGATGTAAGGTGTTAGACTATTGTTTGATAGGATAAATTGTGATAGCTATAATGTAAGTTGACTTAAACACTCATAAATTTAAGACAAGAAAAAACATGTACAATATAATTAAACACTCACAAATTCTTTAGCTCGTAGATGTAGGTGTTAATAAGACTATGTTTTGGATAAATGATTTTCTACTATGGCTTCTTTCTCTAGTATCTGTCAATTAGTATTGGCTTGTAAGCCGTCGGACTAGTGATTGATTAAACGGTTCTGTTTTTAAAAAAAAATGTTTAAATCTTGTTTTGGTCTTTAATCTTTTGAAATATTTATTTTAGTGGTAAAATTTCATGAAAATAAATATTTTTTAGTCTACGAACTTTAAAAATATCTTTTGAAATGCATTCATGTAAAGACAAATGGTCCATTTTTAATAGCATGGACACGCGTACGACTTGATACGGTAGTACGCCAATTTTTTTTTTTTTTTTTTTTTAAAAAAAAGAAACTAGGACATAGACATGTTGGAGATGTACTCTTTTTTTATTATTATTTTTAAGATATATATAAATTTAACATAAAATACTAACAATTATAGGAGGTAATGTGAACTCTATTTTACCTTGTAATATAATTTTACATTTATGCCCCTTCTAATATTTTACCCATTTTACTTGTATATTCTCCAACTTTTTACTAACCATCTTTTATCTAGTCTTCTCCAATTTTCACCGACTCCTGTCCAAGAAAAAGTGAAGAAGATGAATATTCATCATATTTAGTTTTCGTAAAAATGTGAAAAAAGTTGTATCTCTTTTTGTTCTTAAAAAAAAAAAAACTGTGAGCGAGAGAACAAGCTAGATGATTTAAATATCGACATCGATTTCGATATTAAAATTTCAATTTTACTAATATTGTTGGGTATTTTTTTGTAAATAAAGAAATTTTATAAAATCTTTAAATTGTTAATTTAGTTGTTTTTACTTCTAGTTGCCAAAGGGCTAAGGGGTTGTGGGTTCAATCCATGATGACCACCTACCTAGGATTTAATATCCTACGAGTAAGTTGGCAGCCCGCCTGTTGTAGGGTCGGGTGGGTTTCCCGTGAGATTAGTCGAGGTGCGCGTAAGCTGGCCCGGACACTCACGGATATCAACAAAAAAAAAACTTCTAGTTGCCAATGTGAGCTTAGTTCAATTGCATAAAGTATGTGTTTTCAACTATGAGGTTTCTAGTTTGAATTTTTCGACTTCTGATGTACTAAAAAAAATAAAATAAAAAATAAACTTTTGAACTAAGTATAGATTTTACTTTTAGTATTCGTTTTCATATTAAAATTAATGGATGCTAGCTTTTTCTTATGTTTTATGTGTTATTTAAAAAAGATATCAAAGATATTTAATTCTTAATATTGATATCAACATTTCAATTTATGGACATGCAGCCATATTGACAAATATTTTTAATCATTTGAATGAAAGTTTGGTTGTGTTGAAATCTTTGGAGAGTAAAGCTTATAAGCATCGAGGAGTACTTATAGAAAAAGTTTTAGGTAAAAAGACTATATGTATATAGTTGTTAAGAGTTGATGTGGTAGGTGTTGTTTACTTATAAAGAATCCGAATGAGCCAAATATAATAGTCAAATATAAAAATCAAAGTAAGCATAGCTCAACAACATTTAATATGTAATATTTTTCTTAAGCTTGAATATTCAAATCTCTCTAACTTCATTTGTTGTAGTAAAATATATAAATATATATAAAGAAATATACATTTTTTGTCCTTGAAATTTGGGTTAGGTTGCATTTGAGTCATTGAGTTTTAACACATCAATTTTATCTCTAAGATTTATTTTTTAGTAGCAATCTAGATCCTTTCGCTCGTTTTTTTCAATCACACATAGATAAGGTGATGTGACACTACGTTTTATTTAAGAATTTTTTTGGGAAATTACTATAAACATAAAAAATATCAAACTATTTACAAATATATAAAATTTTTATTGTTTATCAACGATAGACTTCTATCATTATCTATTGCTCAAACGATAGAATTCCATCGTGGTTTATCGCTGATAGACAGTAAAAGTTTTCTATATTTATAAACAGTTTGACTAATTTTTCTATATTTAAAAACAACAAAATCTTTTTTTTTCTCATTTTATAATTATTAAATTATTAATTTTTTTCCCTCTTTCCCTCTCATGGTTGCTACTATCATCAGCTGTCGCATGCTGGTCTCATCGCCGACCGCTGGTAGTCACAAATGACCACCGATGACTGTTGTTATTTATTTTTATTCTCTTCTATTTTCCTTTCCCTCTCCTTCTCTTTCCTCTTCTTCTCACCGACTTGAAAACAAACAAACAAACACGACTGAATGTCCATTATTTCATATGTGTGTGTTTTTATTATTATGTTGGTTTCAAATGTAGGGGAAGAGGGGAAAATAGAATAAAGGGGAAGGAGAAGAAAGCATTAAGAGTAAAATGGAAAGAAGAAAAACTAAGGTTGACATTGGTCCTTGGTGGCCATTGAAGAAGGAGGAAGAGGAGCCAAGGGAGAGTGGAGAGGAAGAAAGAAAGTGGGAAAGGTATTTTTGAAATATTTTTTTTAATAATAAAAATTATGTCACGTGAGCTTCTGTTACATAATTGATAGAAAATTGGATGAAAGGACTAAGACGGATACTAAACTCAAATTTTAAATACTAAAGCTCCGTTTGGTAACTATTTGGTTTTAGTTTTTGAACATTAAGCCCATAAACGTTCATTCCATCTTTAAGTGTTTTGCTACCAATGTTTTTAAAAACCAAGACAAGTTTTGAAAACTAAAAGACGTAGTTTTTAAAGTTATGTTTTTGTTTTTGAAATTTGGTTAAGAATTTAACTCTTTTTACTTGAAAAATGACGTAAATCATTGTAATGAAATAGACTTAATTTTTAAAAATTAAAAACTAAAGTCCCGTTTGGTTACGTTTGGTTACCATTTTAGCACCGTTTGGTAACCATTTCATTTTTTGTTTTTGTTTTGAAAATTAAGCTTATAGACACTACTTTCAGTTTCAAATTTCTTCATTTGTTATCTGGTTTTTACTAATGGTTTAAAATCCAAGCCAAACTTTGAAAACTAAAAATAAAAAACGAAGTTATTATCAAACGGAGCTTTTGTTTTCTAAAATTAAGCGTATAAACACTACTTTCATCTCTAAATCTATTGATCTGTTATCTAGTTTTTATCAGTGTTTACAAAATTCAAGTCAAATTTTGAAAACTAAGAAAAGTAAATTTTAAAAACGTATTTTTATGTTTGGAATCTAACTAAGAATTCAACTATTATACTTAAGAAATATACAAATTTATTATAAGAATTTGATAGAAAATAGACTTAATTTTCATATAACAAAAACCATAAACGACATAGTTATCAAACCAGAGATATTAAAAAAATATTTTCAATAATAATAATAAGAATTATCAGGCATATTCATCGGGCATGTTTCACGTTTAAAAAAGGAATGAAAAAAGGCATGTTTCACGTGGGAGTCATTCATTGTCCAAAATCCAATGCAACTCGAAGAAATGCAAATATCACAAAAATTTATTTATTTTAAATAGATTCCTTTTTATATATAAAATTTGGGAATGTTTCAATTATTCTAAATTTTTTATTTTTTTTTTAACACTTTTTTTTCATTTGAAAAAAAGAGCAAAACAACTTTTTTTTTTTTTTTTTTTTTTTTTTTTTTTTTTTTTTTTTTTTTTAAGTGGCAAAACAAATTACATTTGTTTCTTTTGAAATTACAAAAGTCCAAAGTACCCCCAAATATGCAAATAAGATGTTTCAACCCTTTAATTAAATCCACTCAAAATTACCAACATGGGTGAGAAACGTATCATACAATTTGAAATTTGAAACTTACCAGCCATTTCATCTTCTCAAAAGCTAAATCTCTGTTCACATCAGTCACTTCTCATTTTCTCCAAAAGTTAAACCCCTTTTCCCATCGGTTACTTCCAACCTTGAATGAACAAGCAAAAACTCTTCTACTACCCACAATAATCCCAACAAAGAAGCAAAACTTCTCCACTCTTCAATCTTCAAGGTACTCCACCATAGGCTCTTTCCACTAAAACCGTAAGAAAATCTACTCATATTTAGAAGATTCAGATGAAAAAAATCAAAACTCGAGAACGAAATCATCAGTTAGAAGTGTTCCGATCGTCCTTTTGAAGGAAATCGTCAATATACAACTTTTGAGCTCTAGAAATGCATGCATAACGGTTTTGAAAATGGAAATGAAAATATATATACCTAATTATACAATTTTAAATTGACCAACGAAAAAAGAATGAAAATGTTATTAAATTAAATTAGATTCTCTACACATATAGCCTAACTATATATACGTAATTATATAATTGCAGTTTAATGGCCTAATTCTTCAGGTATAACTCAACGTCCCAAACAGTCGTAGATATATATTTAGGAATAAAAGTTTGAAAGAAAAAAAAAAAAGGTGGTGTCACTATCAATCAATTTTAAGCTCATCCATATGTGTTTTCATTACTGAAAGACCTCCAAATACCTGCCTCAGGCTCCACCTAACTCTGTGGGCGCTTCATTTCTCTCCGGTGGTTGTAGCTGCTGGAACCGGAAAAAGTTTGGTGAATCACAACCCATTATAAAATTCTTCATATTCCACCACGAAAATCGAAACCCCATTTGATTTTTCTCAAGGTTTTTGTCTGGGAAGAATCGTATGATGGACTTCTTACAGTCTCTGGATCCCCAAATCCTTCTGGGTTTGGCTGTGGCTGTTTTAGCCCTTGCCGTTGGTGCTCTCTATGTATTATCCTCGTCCAAGAAAAGCAAATACGGAGGTTATCCACCCCTTGAATTCAAGTTTTTTTTTTACCCCCATTGTTTGGATTTCCTTGTTGGGTGTTTCGAATTCATGATTTGCGGTTGAAAACTCTTGTACTTGGAAACATCTGTTGTGTGTTGATGCCTTATGTTTTGATGAAAATTTGAAAGTGCAGCGTGAAGTTCTTACATGTTGTTTTGTGAATATGTGGAGTTTTGAGTAAGGAATCTATACGGATTAAGAATTTGATCCATGCAAACTGCTTGTATGTATATTTTTGTTGTTATATTATCTTCTCTCTTTTTGGAATATTGTGCAGCATACAAAAAGAGAGTTGTTAACTTGTTATGTTGGCCACTTGAGCTTAAGCTGTGCTTAACTCTGCTCATAGTAATTTACACTTTCTTGAAGTTAGCTAATTAATATTTTGACACTCTAGATAGTTCCTGGGGTCTGAATATTACTATAGTTTCATTTTCTTCTTCTGGAACATGTTTTGTTTTTAAGAAGAGGAGCTAATTAATCGAAAAATACGGAGGTGCATCTCGGGTTACACCTATTTTTATGTATCCCACCAAATTGTCCAATCATAATTTGTCACGTGGCAAATTCTTCTTACTCATTTTTTGATATTTTAATTCATTGTTTGTGTTTGTGATGAAAGTAGGATGCATAAAAATGGGTACATCCCGTATTGCTCCTAGTTAATTAGTCTACACTTAGATAGTTTCTGGAGTCTGATTGTTACTATGGTTTCAAAAATTCATCTGGATTTTTGTTTTTTAAAAGATTTGTCATGGATATTCCAGTTCAAATTAAACCAACTATCTGTTTTAATTCGATCTATTGGTTAAGGAGATTTGATGGGAGGTATACATGAACAGGGGTTCATATTGGAGTTGTCTATGAAAATATTTATATGATTCGACAAGAAGAATCATTGATTCAGTAAAGTGTGGACTAAGTGCGATGTTTACTCAACCTTTAGCAGGATTCTTGTGGATTTGCACATTGCCTGTTATTGGCACTTTTTTGTAATGATGATACATTAGAATATAGGTGGTTTCGCTGTGATAATACATTAGAACATTGCCTGTTATTGACACTTTATTTGATTTATTTTCTTAATTTGTTTTCCTTATTATATGGTTCATACATTTAGGTTGCTTGGATCCAGATGTTTTCAAGGAGTTCAAACTTATCAAGCGTCTGCAGTTGAGCCATAATGTGGCGAAGTTTACATTTACACTCCCGAATCCTACTTCAGTTCTGGGTCTTCCCATTGGACAACATATAAGTTGCAGGTCTTGTAGTTGATCCTTATTTATTCTTCATAGGATATGTTGGATTTCTACATGTCACGGCTATGGGTTTGTAGCTGAATGAAAAAATTATGTTGATTCTGAACATTATATGGTGTAGAAATCTCAATACTATTGTTCCCTGTGTTAACTCTGTTAAACTTAGAGAAAACCTGGAAATACATCAAGTTTCTTTACAACTATTAATCCTGCCTCTGCCTCATTATAGATTTCCTGATTCAGCTCATTGCCTGTCACAACTTTTATGGGAATAAGGTCATTTGACATAATATTATGATGGCTTCTTCTTTTGGTCTTTTCGCTTGAGAGAAATTGTAGGACTTTAAAGAAACTTCTAAGAACTTTGTTGAGGTGGAGTACCTTCTATTTTCCTGAGCTGCTTGATTGAGTTCATCGTTGAAAGACTTTTTTTTTTTTTTTTTTTAATATTTGCTACTACCACTAAGATCTTGTTGAAAGACTTTTTAATACATTTGCATCTTCTGAAGTAAGCTGGAAATGGTTTCGAAATCTCCCTTGGGTTGAGAGGGAATGCATGCCTTATTGCCTCATCAACCGGTGTTGTTTTTGAGGATGACTCGTTTCATATGAGAAAAGAATTTATTTCCCTGAGGAAACCATAATTCGTTCATCCTACAGGGGCAAGGATGGCCAAGGTGAAGAGGTTATCAAACCGTACACGCCTATTACTTTGGATTCTGATGTTGGATATTTTGAATTGGTCATAAAGGTTCGTATTTTGGGATTCTCAGTTGGTGGGGAGTATTTTAATGGTATGTATGCATGTTAATCTTAGCTCTGTATTGTGTTTAATCAGATGTATCCTCAAGGAAGGATGTCACACCATTTCCGCCAGATGCGTGTAGGCGATTTTCTTGCTGTAAAGGGGCCCAAGGTATGTGCCAATCAATAATGGCAGCTATGTATTAATTGGCTTTTTATGCTTTTAAGTAATGCTTTGTATTATAGTCCATTTACCAATGAAATTTATTTTTCTAAAGAAAGAACATTTGCTTCCATTGACAAATGGGGGTAATTTATTACTTTGTCTAAATTTGTCTTTTACATGCTGAATTGCATATATATGAACTGAGATTTCATGATCTGCAAGTCTAAATTTTTTTTTTGATATCCGTGAGTGTCCGGGCCAGCTTACGCGCACCTCGACTAATCTCACGGGACAACCCACCCGACCCTACAACAGGCGGGTTGCCAACTTACCCGTAGGATATTAAATCCTAGGTATAGGTGGCCACCATGGATTGAACCCACAACCCCTTATCCCTTTGGCTCTTTTTGGATGTTCCCACTACCACTAGGCCAATCCATGATGGTTTGATCTGCAAGTCTAAATCAATTCATGTTTAACAAGTTAATTGGAAAATTAACTCATTTGAGCTAGTTGGAAGGATTCTCCTTTTTTATAATCTATCTTTTTTAATTGTTTTCTTTTTTAAAAATTCTCTTTTGAATAAATTGGTAACTCAATATGTTCGAAGCCTTTTCTTGATCAATGTTTCTAAAACAATTTTAACAGTAAACTAGAAAACAAAGAAATATTTTAGTAAATATGTGTAATTTTTTAAAACAGGGCACTGAAAGATTAGTCATGTTGAAGTTGATATGGAAATTAGTCTCCTATCCCAACTGCCTTAGTTTTTGTTATCTGTCTGTCTAGCATTCAGCTTCCTTCTGGGTTGGCCAATTTCGAGAATTTAATGAAAACATTTTGTTTGTCACAAAGCAGCTCTCATTCTCTCTGTGATAGAGAGATAAACAAAGAACTTTACAGTACCTTTGGAAACACTGAGAATATTCAAAATTAACAATGAAAATATTGCTGCAGGGGCGTTTCAGGTATCAACCTGGCCAGGTCAGAGCATTTGGGATGCTTGCTGGAGGCTCTGGCATTACTCCTATGTATCAAGTACATGTTTCCTTTTCTTTTGGCTTGATCATTTTAGTTCCTCAAGTCACCATCATTAGGACTACTTGATTGTTGTTATGGATACTCTACTTTCGGTTCTGCTCCTTAGGTTGCTCGAGCAATATTAGAAAATCCAAATGACAAGACAAAGGTACATCTCATTTATGCCAATGTCACCTATGAGGACATTCTCTTAAAGGTAATTTCATTGTCGTTCTTAAATAAAATTCCCTCTCATCCTCATGTTGACCATAAATTTGGATATTAGTCTATCTTTTTATTTCATAACATGTTGATAGTTAATTTTTCTCTTCATGGAGAGAGATAAACCAGGCCAACTGGTGTCTGAGTGATATTGTAATCATTCTGCCCCTTTCTCCGTGCTGTTAATTTTAACGGCCGAGTGGTTTGATGGAAATGTTTTCAGTACTTATTGTGTTCGAACTCCTTAGCTGAACACATGAATGAAGTTCATTTATCAACTTGAGCATAGCTTAACTAGTTAAGACATGTTTTCGACCAAAAGATTTTGTCATTTTTACAAAGATAAGAAAAGCATGCGAATTTGTGCCATTTGGGTATTGAAGTGTGATTTATTGATTTGGTTGAAAGGAAACAGAAGACAGCTACTTCTTGGGTACAAGTGTATCTTAATATTTTTGTAGCCTTCTCCTAGGCTTCCACTTCTGCTTTCATAATAATAATTCAATTTCTAAATTCTGTGATTTCTCTCTCATTTCATAAGTGTTCCTTACCAAAAGAAACTTGTGTGTTTGTAGGAGGAGTTGGATCTTCTTGCCAAAAGGTACCCAGATAGCTTCAAGCTCTATTATGTCTTAAACCAGGTCAGTCTTCTCCCTCAGCCACAGCCACAAATTCAAACTTTTCTCTGTGGCTAAACTTTCTATCATTACAAGATCTCCATGTCATGTGATGGAAAACTGTATTATTGTTATTTTATTTTGCTTTCCTGACAGATATTAAGTGATAGATGTGAACTTTGACAAATCTAGTGAATTAAATTGGACATCTTGTATAGAGATGTCCACGGGGAGAAAATTCTCCCCGCTCCCTCCCCCATTCTCCATCTAATCATGGATTCCTCACTCACATGTTTCTATGGGATAAATGAACCATCTCTAGTCTTGTTCGTCAAATCTGAGGTTGTTTGATAACTATTCTTAAAAGTTGTATTCAATTTCTTAAAACAAAAAGGTAAATAAAAATCCTTTTTAGTTAACTGTTTTCTAAAAGCTGTTTATTCTTGTGGGCGATATAGCTCACTAGAGCCACCCCGATCACAATTCTTAAAAATAGTTTTTAAAAATCGTTTCACGAAACAAGGTACCAAACACCTGCAGATTCGTAAAGTTGTGCATCATGGATGGAATTGGCTTCTCTTAGGCCATGATAGATCTCCTCTTGAGCTTCATTTAAGCTTGCTTGCATGTTTACTTTTGTTGAATGATTTGCAACGTCATATCTTTTTGAATGATCTTGTATACCAATTGCTTAATCAGCCTCCTGAAGCGTGGGACGGCGGCGTCGGATTCGTATCGAAGGAGATGATTCAAGCCCACTGCCCTGCTCCTGCTTCTGATATTCAGGTATATTTGATTACCAACTCATAAACCATTTCTTTTTGTCCAAAGGGCCTTCTCTTGTTTTCTTGTAGTTTTGTTCTTACAAATGATCTTTTTCCAAAAGCAAATGATTTTTTTTTTTAAAAAAAGATATAAAAACCTTTCATTGATGTAATGAATAAGACTAATGCTCTTACAAGAAATGAAGGGAAAAAACATAAAATTACAACAAAAGAGAATACAAAATACAAAATTAAACTGGAAAAATAAAAGCGCTCCAATTCAAACTAATATTCTGAATAGCAAATGAAGTTGTTCTTCCACGTGCACAATAACATGTTGGATCGGAGTAGGGCCATTGGATTCATTTACTTGTATGTATTTTCGGTTGAAATTTTGAATCACTAAGGTCTCATCTTTGATGTAGATTTCCTTTTTAGTTTTCTATTTTTGAAACTGCTTGTTTTAACAAAGAAACTTATAAGTAGAAGCAGTGTTTATAAGCTCATTTTAAAAATCCAAATGGTTATCAACAAACGGTGCTTAACCCCATTTATGAGATGAGTAGAGATTTCTTGTTATGAAACCTTGTTTTGTAAGCAGATTTTAAGGTGTGGGCCACCACCAATGAACAAAGCCATGGCTGCTCATCTTGAAGATCTTGGATATGCACCTGAGATGCTGTTCATGTTCTGATCCTTCCTCAACTTCTTCACAAGAGCTAAGCATAAGCCATGGCTGCTCATCTTGAAGATCTTGGATATGCACCTGAGATGCTGTTCATGTTCTGATCCTTCCTCAACTTCTTCACAAGAGCTAAGCATCATTTTTTTCCCCTTCTAAAATTTGAAAATTTGAAAATTCTGTCTCAATTTAGAACTAAAGATTTATGTACTGAAGAGGATGTTTGCTTAGCCTCTTTTCATTTAACAATGTTATGGAATTATGATGCCATCAATAACTGTTACTTCCAACAGTTAAGAGCTAATGATAGTCTAAACTAGTTTTCCTTGAAATCATTTCTTCAAGAAACAACTTGTAAATGGTCTTTTCTTATTACTATTATTATCTCTTTTACCCCCTAAACTTTTGGGCATTCTATCAATTTAATATCTTGTACCTTCAATTACATTTAGTTTGAAATCTCAATTAGGATTTTCAAGAAAATGGTGCATGGGTTTAAATTTATTTATTTATTTATTTATGACAATTTAAGAGTTTAATTGAAAAAATTATAAGTAAAATGGTGAAATTAAATGGACATTTAAATTTTTCATTAATATGGGTGGTTTTCATATTCACGTCTTTCTCTATTTTTCTCGACTTACATAAGAATTATATGACAGCTTTTTTTTGGGAGGTAATTTGGTAGGATTTTGGGAGAAAACAATTTAATTAGGCGATTTTAAGTTTATTGTAAAAAGAATTAAATGTAAATGGTTATAAATAACTAATTGAGACTATTGGGGAAAGCTTAAGTCTTGTTCAGTTGTTAGTTTTTGAAAATTGTGTTTGTATTTCTATAATTTCTTACTCATAGTTTTTATATTTTCAGGTAAACACTAAAGTTCTTAGCCAATTTTTAATAACAAAACTAATTTTTAAAAGAAAAATTATTATAAATAGAAAAAAATATCAAACTACTTATAAATATAAAAAAAATTTCACTATATATCAACGATAGACTTCTATTGCGGTCTATTGAAGTCTATTGCAGTCTATTCTGATGAGACAATTGATAGACAGTGAAATTTTTCTATATTTGTAAATTGTTTGACTCATTTTTCTATATTCGAAAACAACCATTTTTGAAAATTATTTTTTTAGTTTTCAAAATTCATTAAAACATATAAAAAAAATGGAAATGATGTTTATAAGCTTAATCTAAAAAAAAAAATAGTCAAAAACAGGGTTTTAAATTCTAAATTAATATAATTATTAATTTGAAGTTTTAATGATACATCTCATGTAAAATATGTCCCATCATATGACTTAGTTGTTTATGATGAAGTTAAACATGGAAAAATTTCTAGTACTACGGTATTATTGAAATTTTTCATACTATCCCATCCATTGCTTGCCACAGTATAATTTAAGAATTATATGAGGTCCACAAAATAAATGAGTAATAACTTAATATATAATTTGATGAAATGTCAAATTATTAATGGGAGTAATATGTACTACCATAATACTAGAAATTTTCCTGCTAAACATTATCCAACTCAATTTGCAGTATTCAACTTTATTTATTTTATTACTATTATTTTAAGAGCAATATTCAAGTTGAATGTTCCGTTTGAGTGATATAATTAGTACTTAGTCAAGATAGCGTGATTTGGGGTAAAGTATTATATTTTTTTCAACTAGTGAAATATGAGAATTTGAACATCAAACGTCAAAAAATTAGTATATGCCAATAACCGTTGAGCTAGCCAAAGCGAGCATAACTCAACTAGAATACAATATGTGTTAGTGCGATTAAGATGTTTGTCGTTCGAACTCCTCACTCTTCATCTCCTATTATACTAATTGTTGGGCTTTTTGTTTTTATGTTTTTTTTTTTATTTTTGGTTTTTGGTAGACAGCTAGTTGGGGTGGTTAATTGCCAAACCAAAACCATCTAATAAATCATGATACACCTAAACACTTGGATGGTTGTGCTAAAATACTCTAACCTTGGATCGTTAGTTTGCAATAATCTAGTCTTTGCATTTTTCTTAACAATTTAATCCCTAAATTTTAATATAGTTCGTGTACGTTTTAGTCATTATCATAAAAAATGTTATTAATATTTTGTAAAATTTCTTCAAGTTATCAAATATGTTTATTAATAGACATTTAATTTTAAAAATATTTTATATGGTAAAGATTAAATTGTTATAACTTTGAAAATATAGGGACTAAATTGTTACATGGTAAAGTTTAGGGAATAAATTGTAACAATTTTGAAATTTCAATGACTAATTTGTTACATACTAAAATCCAGTAACTAAACTGTTGCTTTGTGAAAGTTTAGAGATAAAAAATGCTGGTAAGAGAATTGAAGAAATCTCCTCTTATGAGATTGATTAATTAGGAAATTAGGAAAAATATTCATATGATATAGGGATCTGTATTTGTCTTACAATTTGGAAAAAAAAGTTAAAATTTAGTCTCTATAATTTTAAAAAATTAGATTTAGTCCCTATGATTTGATAAAATCTCATAAATAATCCTTATGATACGATAAAATTCTCATAAGTAGTCCCTACAATAGAGACTATCTATGAGGGTTTAATAAATTACAGATTCTAATTATAAACTATATAGACTTAATTCTAATTTTCTCTAAGTTATAGGGACTAAAATTTATAGTTTTCACCTAAAATGTTTTATTCAAAAAATAAAAATAGTTTAAAATGTTATTTTTCTTATCAAGTTACCTTTCTCCCATTTTCACATTTTTTTTATTTATCAAGAGTTCATGAATTGGGAAGGACAGTTTGGTCTTTCTCGTATCATTTTTCTTAATTTTTTGAAAAGTTTTCTAGTATATTAAAAATGTCAAACATTAATGTCTTCCTAAAAAAAATATAAAAAAGAATAAATAAAGGTTTTAATATCTAAATTTTTCTTAATTTTTTGAAAAGCTTTTCTAATATAATTAAAATGTCCAACATTAATGTCTTTTTATAAAAATAAAAATATAAAAAGAATAAATACGAGTGTTAGTAACTATGAAGTTTGTGGTTCTAATTCTCCTATCCAAATTGTATTAAAAATGAACAAATAAAGGTGTTAATATCTCAATTTTTTTGAATAACTATTTGATTTTTGGTTTTTTAAAATATTCAGAATCATTATGGTTGACCGAGTGATCAATAAGAGTCATGAATATAATATTACTTTCACTTAATTATTATGGTTGAACAACGCTCCTATCCTAGTGTTGCGACACAATTCCTTTCCATACTCTCGGGTTTATAGCATCGAGCAACACTCCTTAGGGCGTTGCAACGCCCCAGACCTGAATTGTTTCAATTCCACTTTCCCTCTCTTCAGGCCTTGGACTCAATTTCAACTCTCCTAAGGCTCTTTTATTCCATAATTAATTCAAAATCTTTAATTTCTTAGTTCCTATAAAACAAAACAAATAGGCATCAAATTTTACATTTAGCGTACGAAAATTAACTCAATTATAAGCCATAGAAAACACTTTTTGAGTGCTTTTCAAGGACATTCCCTGATCCAATATCCATTTAGCTAACGAGAAAATTTTCGTCTCCGCTTTCTCTCCGTCTTGCACATCTTCGTTGTAAACACTAACATATTCCTAATGGTTAGAATAAATTAAAAAAAAATATAAATATATATATTTTAGTCCCAAATATTTAAATGTTTGTTTAATATGATCTTAATGTTTAAAACGTTTCAATTTAGTCTTTGATGTTTTGACAATTTTTAATTACACCCTTGTTGGACAATATTAAAATTGAATTGTGATACTATTGAGTTAGTATAAATTTAAAGCAAAAATTTGTTAACTTAAGTAGGAAAATTTTAGGAAAATTGTATTAGGTAGCAAAACCATTTAGGAGGTTGGGGGTGCGTAGTAGAATGAGTTTGGATTGTAATATAATCCAAAACACATGTTTGAATCGAGCATTTTGGGCCCGATTTGTAATATTAAACTCATGTCGTTTCAATAATTTTAAACCAAACTCTCTTTCCCACCATTTTCATGTTTCACGATCTCATTTCCGTTCCACTTTCGATATCTCACGCATTTAAACATTAATCTAATTTCCAATAATCCTGATTATATTCCAACCTCCCAAACAGCGTGTACTTACGCACTTTTGTACTTTTACAAATATAGCGAAGTTTTAAATTCTATAAGTCAAATTTATTCTGTTTGGCCCTTTCAAATCATTAGTAGCTTTCAAATCATATTCCTTAGCTTTTCTCTCTCATTTACGATTCAAATAACGTTAGAATTGTTGCAACCATCGTGTATGTATATATGTATATGTATTTATATATATATATATATATATATATATATATATATAGCTTCCTTCTCTTTTGGTCATATTTGTATGTAATTTTCAAGTTTGTTCCCTTTAAATTTTTTTGAATTTTGTTGGATTTATTTTTTATTTTGATTTTTTAGTTCGATTATAGTAGATCTTTATATTTCATTTTAATGCGAAAGTTTTTCATTTGATTTGGTGGTTTTAATGTTTTTTGTTTTTTGTTTTTTTTGTTTTTTGTTTTTTTTTGGTTAATATCAGATTTTGATAGTATATCAAATATATAATTGATATACCACACTTATAGTATATCAGTTATACAACTGATATAGCAAATATATAGTATATCATTTTATATAACTGGTCTACTTGAAATTTGGTACATTATTTATATCAATGATAAACTAATATACTAAGATTGTTAGCCACACTATTATACCAAAATTCAATTTAACTAAACTGATATACTAAATATACCAGTAAAATGTAACTTCAATTTAACTAAACTGATATACTAAATATACCAGTAAAATGTAACGAATAAACTAAATATCAATACACGGGTATATTCGTCGTCTTGTTAGCTTGTTAAACTACTTAGATCGTCTTACTGGCTAGTCTTTGAGTTATTTTCAAACTCTTCTATCTTTTAAGAGATCTTAATCATTGGAGAGTCTTTTTAATTATCTGACTTTATGATTATTATAGATTATGAATCTAGCTTCTGATTATTATAGATTATGGTTGGATGCCCTAAAATGAGGGATGATCTCCTTCATTTATAGAGTTTTGATGGATTTATTTAGATAATGACTGAATGCCCTAAAACGAGATCAACCTTTATTTATAGAGTTTTGATGGATCTTTGCATGAGTCTAGACGGTTGATTTTAAGCTCAATTTTTTAGGGTAATTTAGTCATGTAACACTAATTACACTTTCATTTGGAAAAATAACAAAACATGGAATTGTTTTGAATTATATCAAAATGCGTAAATCGCACGTGAGTCCTTTTTCTGTTAATTCTAAAACAGGCGCATCAGCCTTTTTAATTCTACTGTAATTAATCCATCATCTTTCTTAATTAGACTGTAATTAATTTATCAAATTTATTGATTTAATTTGAAAATAATTCAAATTTGTATCTTAAATATCTTCTATCTTTAAAATTTTTTTTGAATTTTTAAAACTCTTATTATATTAGTTTTTCTAACTGACTTTTTTATATATAATATATTTTGGTTAATCCTAAGTAAATCATCCATTTTTAAGTTGTTATTATCATTATCTTTATTATAATTTTATTTAAAACATGAAATATCAGAGTACATCTCGTTTTTTATTAAATATTCTTATTTTAAAATTTGGAATAATTACTTTATTTTCGTTTTAAACATGAAATATAATGTTTAGTTTATATTTCTTGTCTTGATCCACAAAATTAGCCTTATATTTCGTCAAATTAGACTATAAATGAGCATAGTCAACTCTAAGTTAAGTGTCGATTATCCCTTTCATTGTTTTATGTTCTTATTATGTCTACTAGCTTATTATGGCTATTTAACGATTAAAAATTTTGTTCAATGGTAAGTGGGATGAAAATAACCATTATCATGACTTCCAATTTATTGAAGTTTCTGTCGCTGCAAACACATCTTTTTAATGATTTTGTCGATTCAATCCAATCAAAGCTTTTTCCAACTTCTGGATATAGTATTTCTTGGTTAATAATGTATCGTGATGGTTGCAGTAATTCTAACATTATTAGAATCATGGAGGACAAAGATGTATTATGGTCGTTGTTCGTTATTTTAGATTTCTCTCATAATGGTGTTTGTGTTGTAGTTGACCATAATTTTTAATGTATTAAGAAACATTACTTTTTTAATTTTGTCTTCTGCAATGGGTGAGTCTTCTAGCTGCGATGTTATTTTTTCTTCGTTATTTGATGAGCCTTTAATCTCCCTATTGCTATATCCTTTTCGACATCTTCTTCTGTGTGGTCTTGATTTTCTATTTCCTCCATAGTCTCATCCTATGTTACTTTCATATTATAATGTTCCACTGAATCATTGTGAATATAATTACAGTGTAAGGGTGTGCATGCCAAAATCACTTTTTCCCTTGTCAAAATCATATTTTTTTTATAAAAAGTTAGATGTTTGGCATTCACATAAAATTGATTTTTCAAAAAATGATTTTGTAGGTATCAGTTTATTGGTGATTTGGTTGGGGGTGATTATTAGGGAATCAGATAAAAAATTTAGAACACCAAATTTACCCCTCATATTTAAGGATAGGATTTAGCCCTAATCCATTTCTTCCTTCTCTTTCAGACGATACATCATTTCTCTCGTGTTCGTCGCTTGGTTCCATTAACTATCCGTGGTAGTGCTGATTTCAGTAAGTTTTTGTTTTTTTGTAATTTTCTTTTCACATGAATGAGCTTCAATTTTTAGCAGTTTTTGTTTTTGCTTTTTTTCTGTATCGTTCCTTCGTTTTTTTGTTACGTTTACTTTGTTCCTTTCGTGGCTCTTCCTCTCTATATGAACAATTTTTTTTGGATATTTCAATCATTATCTTCGATCCTTGTTGATTTTTTTTAGTCTCTCTACTTTTCTGATGGAGCGGGAGAAAATTGCAAGACTTCTTATATTTCGTTAATATTTTTGTTATATAGTTTGTATTTCAATAGATAATATCTAGTTTAAGTATTTTGTAATGATACAAAAATTTCTAGATTGGATGAGATATATGTTTTGAATTTTCTTTTGTTTTTATTATGTGTATTTTTCTTACCTCACATATCAATTATGCATACAATAATTTAACATTAAAATAAATAAAAATAAATAAATTAATAAAATTAGATATTTTATAAATATTTTTTAAAACAAAAATCCAAATATAAAATACCCTTTTTAGTAATTTGGTAATTTTAAAATTACTTTTAGAACTAAACATGATAAATTCAAAATCACTTTTATATATTTGAAAATCACTTTAAAAGTTTGGAACCAAACATAGGTTTGATTGTTTAAAAATCAATTTTATAAAATCAAATTGTTCCAAAATCTCTATCACTAAAATCACCACTCCAACTATCACTCCCAAACACACCCTAATTCTATTATTTCATACATTTTTCTCTTTAATATCTTCCTCATGTTCGTCGAGATCACTTACCCTTGTCTTCCTCTTACCCTTTGCTGGCCTCTTTACATTATGTTAAATAATGTAGACATGTTATGAAAGTGTCTTTTTAGTAATTATTATCTGAAGAAACGTGAAATTCTAGTTACCTCGGTATTTTTTAAAGCTCTTTTAGGTGTTTTGCTTACACCAATGACTGTTTCACTTCTTTCTCTGGTTGTCTTTTCGAGTTGTTTGTTCTTTCAACTGAACCACTTGTCATTGTGTTATTCGTTCCTTGTATCAATACAAATAATCAATTCATAGTTGTATTTATATAACTTTCAGCTTAATGATCATACTTTAGTCCTATAAACTTCATTTTGTATTCATCAATATAATATAATATATATAAAACAACATTCTTATTGAAAAGAGAAAATGTACCTCGTCGCCAATGTTTAAAGTGTTTACTGATTCAATTTTTTAGGCTTTCTTCCAGTTATTAGCACAACACGCAATCGATCACTGTTTCTCGTATTCATCTTTACCTTCTCCTTTATCATCCCTTTTAATAACACGAAGAAGAAATTATTTTTAAAGGAATTTAAATATTCGATTTTTAATCCCTTAAAAATTGGTCGGTATCTATTTTTTATTTAAAAAATAAAAACAAAGATTTTGTATTTTGAATATCTCAAATTTCAAAGTTAAATATTTCTCCTCTTCAACTATTTTTTTTTATAATCCATCCCTTAATTTTCTTTCAGATACATTCAATAAGTAGATATAGATTTAAGGAAAAGAGAATGTATGCCATACTTTTGTTGCAGTGTTTCTCGCAATTTTGTAGATTTTAGGAGCTGAAATTTGTCGTCGTAACCCTAATGCATGCATTTCTAGAGTTCGAATGTTGTATACTATCGGAGCTGAAATTTGTCGTCGTAACCCTAATGCATGCATTCCTAAAAAAAAAAAAACGATCGGAGCACCTCTAATCGACGATCTCATTCTTGGATTGTGATTTTTTCGTCTGAATTTTCTAAATATCTGTCAATTTTCGTGTGATTTTGGTGGAAAGAGTCTTTCGTGGAATACCTTGAAGATGGAAGGATGGAGAAGTTTTTGTTATGTGGTTTCAAATTGGTTGTGTGATTTTGGTGGAAAGAGTCTTTCGTGGAATACCTTGAAGATGGAAGGATGGAGAAGTTTTTGTTATGTGGTTTCAAATTGGTTGACCGAGCACATAATTAAAGGGTATCTAAAATTCTTTCTTAATAAAGGTTGTATTATTGCATTTGCATGTTTTTGGTACTTTGGACTTTTGCAATTTCAGATTTATTACTTTTTTTTATTCCGTTTTGCCATTTTACAAAAGAAAAGTAGTTTTGCTATTTTTCTAAATGAAAAGTTCAAATATGCTATTTCTCTTGTTAGCCAAATTATTTTACTTGGGCTTAGCCCAATCTTTTTCAATGGACATGAACCTTTATATATATAAAAAAAAAAACATGGACTTTACAACCAAAAACCATCGCCCAAATTGAAAACTAACAAAAATTGAAAACTGATAACCTACCAAAATGATGTTCACATGAAAATGATGTCAACATGGTTATTGACGGTGTATTTGAAATTTCCCCTACTCTTTGATTTTCATATTTGATTGAACGCTTAATTAATTTGCCAATTTTTCACGTCTTTTACTTTAATTTGAATATATATAATTTTGTAAGTCCAAGATTGATCAATATATATTTTTATTATTAATTTAAATTAACGACATGATAATTTGTGATTGGCTGAAATTTATAACTTGATATTGTTATGGGTAGATTTAGACCAAAGAGAATAAATCGACTTTATGGAGTTTGCAAACTATCCGATCAAGAAAATAACGAAACTCGAGTCAGAAAACTACACACTTAGGCCCAATTATGTATGAGAAAAAGGGAGTTCAGACTAAGACTCAAACTGACCTGCTCAGCCTTAGCCTCAACCAAGGATGAGCCTGAGTATGCCCCTCCCTATTTGATGAATGGGGCATACTCTGACCTATTTGGGCCTCGAGAATAGGATAGTTTGAGTAAAAAACCCAAATTGACATCCCCGGCCTTGACTAAGGATGAGGCCGAGGCCGAGCCTCCTCATTTGATGAATGGGACATGCTAAATATATATACTAGTCCCTTTGGCTTGAGAATTAAGCTAATATGACTTGGGAACCCTGATATAAATGCCATAGGTCAAAATTTGACTATAAATACATCATTATGACTTTAGAAGACTTAAGTTCATTTTCATCCTTAAAACTCTTGCTACAACTAAAAGTCTCTAGCTGACTTAGGCATCAGAGCGTTGTGGCAAGTACCACACCAGTGCCATAATTCTTCTTATTTTTCAGGCCACGTCTTCCCTGAATTACAAATTCACCATTGCTATCACGTAAAGGTCATGTGCGTATTCTCCTATTGAGTTTTGGCATCAACAGTTGGCGCCATCTGTGGGGAAGAAATTTTTTAATAGAACCTATAAACAAGAATGTTGAATGAGTATGAGGAATATCTTGAATCCTCAACTAAAAGAGGATGAGAATGATCAAGATCATCATCATAGAAGGATGGTGAATCGGGCTAAAGCATCCTAGGTCCTAGAGACCAACCCTCATGATTTGACTTCTCCTCAGCCTTGGGTAGGTGATGCTCCTCGGTCTTGATCAGGTGCGTGCCGACCCGAGGTCTAGATGGAAGTGCTAGTAGAGAGGGTTGACAACATAGACCATAGTTTAACACATATCCTGTAGATCTTGAGTTTGCAAGGTCAAACTGAGAAGAGTTAGCAAAAGAAAAATGATTTAGTTCGAGATCTTGCAAAGGGCTAGCCACGTTAAAGGAGCATATGGGTGAATCAAATACCAATTATCCTAGAAAACGATAATCCCTAGCGAAAAAGGATCAAACAGAGTTGTAGAATAACATTGCCAATTGACCTTTAGAGCCCAAATCCACTGCACACCCCGGCAAAAATTCGAGGCCAAGGCCAAGACTCAATATTGATGGTGGAAAGTGAGTCCAAAGAAAAAGAATCACAAGAGGCTGACCTACGACAATAGATTGAGCGAAAACAGAAGGAAAAAGCCCAGATGGAAGTCGAGGTAGACAGTCATTCGTGGAAAGGTGAGCTACTTAAGTTTCAGAATAAACTGGAAAACCTTGAGGATAACATCTAAAAGATAATACATACAAGAGGGGTCGATCTAGAGTCTTTGCTTGATCAAGTTGATCCTCCATTTACTGATGAGATCATGGCCCAAGAGCTCCCTCCAAAGTTCAAAGTCCTAAACGTCAAGCCTTATGACGGAAAAAATATCCAATGAAATATTTGGATATGTTCACATCTTGGATGAAACTTCGTGGAGTCTCAGATACGATTAGGTGTAAAGCTTTCTATTTCACCCTTATTGGATCAACTAGAGATTGGTTTAGAAAGTTAAAGAGCAAGTCCATTGGATCATTCAAAGAACTTGTAGGGCTTTTGTAACACCGTTTCTGGGAGGGAGAGACAAACGTTAACATAAGGTATATTTTTTCTCCAAAATGCTTAAGAAGCCAAAAAGAGTGAACCCTCATTTAAACGTGATCGAAGTAAGATTATGGTTATTTAGCTAAAAAGATTCTTCGGTTGAAAAACAAAGTTGAGACTTTGATTTAAAAATGTTATCTGAAAGAGTATATGGGGGAGATAAAGAAAGAACTTGATAGCTCAAGGCAATCAAGCAAGAGATGAACAACGTACTCATCTAATCAAAGAAATCAAATGAGGCCGAAGCCTACTTTCTAGTTGTCTATAAAATTTTGAATATAGTAGTCTAATTTTATTTATTCGTTTTCTTTTTCTTTTCCATTCAAGTTTGATTTTAAGTGTACAAAGTTTTTTTTTTATTATAGTGTTGCATTGTACTAAGCGTTAAATTCCAATGAGAAGTCAATATTTTCGTTAGAAAAACTATGTACTCAAGCTGAATTTCATTAACTGCTAGCCAAAGTTCTCCTTGAGCAGGAGGGTTCACAGGGAGATCATCTATATCCCATCATGAGAAAAATGAAGAGCTTAAAGGTAAAAGCCAAGTAGCAAAAACCAAAAACCAAAATGAGAATAAGACAAAATCCAAATAGGTAAGGTGATAAGGCGCAAACACACACTTCGAAGTAATAAAATAGTTAAAATGGTCAGGGGCGAGTATCATCCTCAGGAAATTAGTTTGACTCACTCTTAGCTACTCAGAAACTCTTCTAATTTTAGTTAGGGGACCCAACTGTGATGAAAATCTAATATAATCTATCCTAGAAAGCAATTTAAAATTAACACCGGGGTGAAAACAAGTAAGAACATGTCCTAGGATCATGGTTCATCGATGGACAACTAGAGTGATTGTTTATGCTTTAAATTAATTTCATGCTAATTATAGATCTAGAAGTCTTTGGTCTAGGTATCCTCTTTCGAGCTCAATCATTTCTAATACCTGACTATGAACTCATTTTCATGGAATCAGTTAATTAGGCACAACAATACAATCCTTCATTATCAATCTCCATTAACCTCCTATCATTTTCATGCATGGTTGATTAACAGTCTAGCATATTAGATCTAACCTAATGCCCTCTTTTCCAAGCAAGACATCCAGTAATTAACAATCAAACATTGGCCAAATGTCCAAAAACATTAAGAATAAACATGCTAAAATAATTATGCATTCATCAAAACTAAGAAACATTCAAATAGTTTTGCAATCCAAACAACCAAATCATAAACCCTAGAACAGAAATTAGTCACTCATGGGTACAACACAAATGGTAGACCATTCATAATGTATCCAAACCCAAAGAAATAGAAAAGTAAAAAGGGAAGAAGATGCAAGCCGAACTCTTGATTATTGTCTCTCAGAATTCAAGATCACTCTCGCACTTCTCCATTATCAACCCTCGAAGCACCAAAATTTTGTCTTTGTCCAGACTAATGGCAAAATGTTATTTTTATAAAATTTGCGATGGCACCGTGGCACTGCCCTATTATGGCCCTCTTGGGTTTAGGCATCGAGCACGACATCGCGACGCAGTGTGCACGCTTCCTTCTGCCTTTTTTGACGCTCTTTTACCTATTTTCTTAACTCTTCTTGCCCTATATCAAACCTTGACCTTTTTTAGGGGTATTTTGGTCATTTTACATTGGATTTAGCCTATTCCGATCCAAATGCTTGATTTTCTACAATTCAAGAAATAAAGCATCAAAGAACACAAGTTAAACAATAAAAATACATAAATTTTATGCCCAAGAAATCATTTTTTGAGTACTTTTCATAAGGCCAAAAAAGATAAGTCAAAAGGCAAAAGCTAAAAAGACAAAAACCAATAAAGCAACAATTGAAAGAATGTTCACCTAAAAAGACAAAATTTGAGGTTTTGCCAAGGCTTATGGCTCAATCTTATTGATGTAAGGTAAATAATCCATAGGCAAATGTTCACAGGGGGCTGCTTGAGATTGACCCTAACATCTTAGTGGTGACCTTAAAAATGATAAGAATATAGAATAAACAAGGTCTACGTGGAAGCATACATGATCGATGAAGTAACAAACTTGGAGTATTCCAAGTGTCGAATCTCACAGGACAAGATTGAGTTTAAATTAACTATGACTATGGATCAATGTAACCAAAGAAAAAATTTAGAATTTTTGGTGAAAGAAAACTTAAAAAATAAATAACAATGGGAATCAAACAGGGGCAAACAATACTACAACCATTCGGGTGTTGTGCCTTAGGTGATGTGACTGTTGGCTTTTTGGCCCTTAATCTCAAATTAATTAATTTTAATTAATTAATTAACTAATGTTTTGATGATAATAAACCTGCTTTTATTTATTAACAATTTGAGTGTTTTGAAGTGTCCATTGTGTAGAGCTTGGAACAACGGTTCCAACGTAATTTGAATCAATCAAATCGGAGTTCAAACGAAGAAGATATGGCTGGAACAAGCTTAACGGAAAAATACTCGATGTCGATGATGTGGCAGCCAAATCATCAAAGTGGACCTACTAGAGGATGACAAGTGGAGAAATAGATAAGTGATACATGGAACTTTTGATTTTGTGGTTTAAAAAGAAATGAATTTAATATTATTATATGTTTGTGTCTAACGGCTAGTTGCCTTTAAAAGAAAATGAATTTTATATTATTTTATGTGTGTGTCTAACGGCTAGTTGAGTTTAAATCTCAACCATTCAATTTTCTTTTACCAACATTTAATGGTCCAAATTTAATGTAGTTTCCAACAACTTTTCTCTTTTCTTAAACACTTCATCTTCTCCAAATTTCAAGAACTTTTATTATTTTTCAATCCTCCATAATTCATTAAGCTTCCATTGTTGCTCTCTCTCCAAGCTTCAATTTTATTCTTTTCATCTAATTCTTGAGAGAGATTTATTGTATTGTGAGGATTGATTTATTGAGAGCTTAAATTTGTACATTTACTCTTTGAGAGAGTTTTCCTCATCTTATTCTTCATTTCCAAAATTCATTGTAAGGGTTGCTCTTGATCCCTAAAAAGAGTGGTTGTAACGGTTTGATCCTCAACCGTAGAAAGGATCGGGTTTGTTCTTGCGCCCAAAAAAGGAACATTGTAGCGGTTCGACTCTAAGCCGTGGAAAGAGTCAAGGTTTCTAGTGACATACCAAGAGAAGCTTGGAAGTGGATGTAGGCCGTTGTGCCGAACCACTATAAATTTCGGTGTCATTTTCTCTATCCCTCTCCTATTTAATTTTGTAATTAATTTGCTATTATAGTTTATTGTTTGAAATTAATTGCAATTTTTATTCCTTGAAATTAATTGGTCATATTTGTTTACTTTGATTGGTAGTTCTTAAATTTGCATATCTTTACTAATCTTATTATTAAAATTAAATAGGGTGCTTCAAAGTATTACTTTTAATTTCTTGATTACTTTGGATTTAATTTATTTGCATGAAATTCTTGTTTAAATTACTTGTTAGTATAAAGTATATTAATTTGTTTAATTGGGCCCACATTAGTAAAAAGTTTTAATTAGCTTAATAAAACCCTATTCCCCCCTCTAGGGTTGCCATACCAGTTCAACCGTGACCACTACACATAGACAAGAAACTACACCTATTCGGTCTTGTGTCAAGTTCCTTTAGGAGTTCTAAGCAGTTGATGCCTAATGTTTCTATGGTTAGATGGATCTTAGATTAATTCAAGTTTAGTTTCTTTATCCTATGGTGTCCCTTATTTCTAAGGTAACGTGACCATCCTATATCTAGACTCTTAGTCCCATATCCCTTTGTGAAATCCGCTTACACCCTAACCTTCTTAGCATTAGAGCTCCACTAGTTTGTTAAATCAAATGGCCAGTTTAACTTATCGATTTTATCTTTTAAAATCAACAAAGATAATGTGATTACACAAAGTGGTGTGAGCATTACATACCCTAAGCCATAACAACCCTAAGGCTTTCACATTGTCAAATCCCTAAAAATATTTAGCTCATGACTTTTGATAAAATAATCACTTTTATTAAATCATAAACCATAGCTACAATATAACATTTGATTGGTAGAAATTAAAATGAGAAATAACAAGAAACTAACGCTAGAAAATAAATACAACTCAAGAAAACTTGGGCAAATTCTCAAGTAACAAGTCTTTCCCTAGGACGATTCCTTTCTCTCAAGGAAGAATCTTGCCTCAACACACACTTCTGTGGGAAGAGAAATCCTAGAGCTGCTATGCCTTAAAAGAACTTTCGTTCTTAAGACTACTGACTTGAACTTAGAGAAGAAACCCAAGGTGTTGGAAATTTGACAGAAAAATAGAAAGGAAGTGGTGATTTCGCTTCCTCGCCTTTTAAAGGCCCAGGCCGAGATTCGCATTCTAAAGATTCACCAGGCAGAATAGAGGATTGTTAGCCGATAAAATCGTGAAAATCGCAACTGTTCTGGGCGGGATTGAATCTGAAAAATTAAGGCTCGACAGTGTGTTTACATCACTTGCTGCTGTGGGCGCATCACATGAAAATTAACCAGAAACCTGTCAAAAACATACTAGATCTGTACCAAATCCGCAAAAATTATCTTTTACGCATAATTAACCATCATTAAGCTTATTTAAACATATTAAGACCAAAGTTGGGATAAAAATCATGCAAGAGCCTACTTTTCATATTAAAAATGCTCAAATAAAGGCCTAATTTCATGCATTTCATAGCATGAATCACCTATGTACATAGAGGCCAACAATTTCAACCATCCTCACACAACTGCTAGTTGCACGCTAATGCCTCGATGATGGTCTGAGGCTGAGACCGAGGTTGAAGGTCGACTGAAACTTCAAAACATTGAGGAATATATTGCAAGGTTGAAATAAAAAAAAGTCTCAGCTTGGCCGAGACCAAGAAGGAGAAAATTTAAGTCGAGGTTACCTAAAGATGGAAGAAAGAAATGCACAACCTAAGAAAACTAGGATTAATCTATCACGGGACTTCAACTTCAAAAGACCCAAGTGCCGAACAAAAGTTGTAGTTAAACGAGATTAAAGAGTATTTTGAGGAAAAAAACAAGGAGGCAAGTAAGTCATTGCTGAGGTTGACCCTCACATGCGCAATGACAACTGACACATTAATCACGGTAGGCCTACAATTGCAGCACCCACAATACAACAACACAAAGGCAGGAGACATCTTCCTCAACTAAGCTGAGGTTGACACATGGATTAAGGAGACCCACAACCAAACATAAGTCAGGTACACTCCAACCCACTCTTCTCTACACGACTAGACACGTGGTAGACTTTATATACTAAATGCAACCTTATGAGGCCGAGTAAAGTGTGATCTTAAGATTGGTTTGAGCTTGAAAAGCTTGAGTTGGTCACTTTTAAGTCCATAAAATCAAGGTATACGTTAAGACTGTTGGGATTTGTGCCCTAAAGCCTCGTAATTTATTAATTGATTAATTTAATTATTAATTATGCAATATTAATTTATCCATTAACCGTAAAAATTCAAGGTTATTATATGACGTCTTGAACATGTATGTAGTTAACATACGAGTGGATCATATTCAAGAAATAACTTAAAGGTCTATAGTATATGGATAATGTTGGGTGCCTTATCTTGGTAATATTATGGATATGACCCACTTTGTAATAGTTACAAATGGTTTGAGAATTAATTTATTTGAATATTATTCAAATAATTAATTGTTTATTTAGATGCGATCCATATAAATAAATAAAATATTTAATTTGAATAAGATTCGAATTAAATAGATAATGGAAAAATTATTTTATTTGAATATGATTCAAATAATTAAATTATTTGGATGAGATATATATAATAAAATTATTTAATTTAAATAAGATTTGAATTAAACAATTGGAAGGATAATTAATTAATTTGAATTGGATTCAAATAATTAATTTTTAATTTGGATGAGATTCAAATTAAAGATTCCACATAAATATTTAGATATGATTTAAATATTTCAAACCATTTAATATCAGATATTATTTGGGTAGATATTTATTAATATTAGATTTTATTAAATATTTAAATCTCTGCCAAGGGTTATCCTAATAGGATTAGGATTAACCCATAGTTCTATAATTAGGGCCTTTGAGAGCCCTCATACAACACACTCTACACACTTTTTCCACAAGAATAATGTGTACGATTACTCTAAAACTCTCGCTCTAGAAAGTTCTAAGAAAATTCTTTTCTCATTCCCTCTATTCTTCGGTTCTCACAAACCGGATCCTTGCCAGAATCATAGCAAAGAAAATCTCGTGGAATAAGACGAATTCAAGAGATTTTTCTGCATTTGTGAATCAGTAAGAAGACTACCGATTCGAGAAGTTTTCTGCATTTGTAGATCGGTAAAGGTATGATGCTTAATATTTTCTTACTTATTTGTATTTTTAATTATTTTAAGAAATCAATGAATGCGATCACATGCTTTCGTCGGGATTCAATTCCGCTAATGGTTCCCTTACAAGGCCTAGAGTGTGATCCAAAGGGTTATACTCCCAAATTATTCTCTCATTATCTTGAAAATACGAATCCCAACCTAAAACCATCCAAAGACTTAATGTTATTGGTAGATTTAGACTGAAGGGCATAATCGACTTTCGCAAACTATTCGATCAAGGAAATGGTAAAACTCTAGATTGAAGACTACACTTTAGGGCCCAACATTTCATATGTTTGACAGAATAATTTTTTTTTATATTTATAAATAGTTTGATATTTTTTCTATTTATAATAATTTTTGTAAAGAAAACCTAATACTCATATTTTAATTATATAAAATGTAAAATACAAAAGGAAAAAAAAAGTTAAACCCCCACTCTTTCGTCCTTCTTTCCTCCACCCATTTTGTCTCTCTTATTTTCTCCTTTTCCCACCGGCAGCCGCTCTGATTTCTTTCTTCTCTTTCAGTTTCTCTATTTGCTGCAACCTCACGCCGCCACCGCAGCCCCTCCATCTCTCCGTCGCTCGCCGTCGAGCGGCAGCCGCTCTGATTTCTTTCTTCTCTTTCAGTTTCTCTATTTGCTGCAACCTCACGCCGCCACCGCAGCCCCTCCATCTCTCCGTCGCTCGCCGTCGAGGTCTGTTCAGATCATATGTTTTTTCTTATTCAATCAAATTCTAGATAGGGTAAAGTTGGAATTAGGTCAATTTTCAATTGAATTAACTAAGACAAGATTTCAAATCTTACTGGATTTCGAATTCTATTCTTCGTTATGCTGCATGTTTTTCGTTTGCTTTTCCTGTCGTGATGTCCGTTCCCTTCCCCTGTTTTGTATTTTGCCTCATCGGAACCGCTTTGTTTTTGTTCTGTTTATTTTTCTGATCTAACCCTCAGTATTAGTTTGGTGGCTACTGGCTGTCGGGGCTTGAACTCATGACTGTTCCAAGGTC
Organism: Lagenaria siceraria; assembly: GCA_002890555.2. Classification (NCBI taxonomy): domain Eukaryota; kingdom Viridiplantae; phylum Streptophyta; class Magnoliopsida; order Cucurbitales; family Cucurbitaceae; genus Lagenaria; species Lagenaria siceraria. Next base: position 15,276,668 of record CM016485.1, read on the forward strand.
ATTTTAGTTTGTGGCTTATTTCCTTGAGAAAATTAACTCATACAATTGTTTGTGTTTGGTACTATTTAATTTTTGATAATTCATTATTTCTGTGCTTGTACGACTGTGTGTTTGTGTTTCTAAATTCAATGCTAACCCATACAATTGTTCGTGTTTGGTATTATTTGATTTTTGATAATACATTATTTCTGTGCTTTTGCGACTGTGTGTGTTTCTAAATTCAATACTTTGATGTGAAACCTGCAGTTTGCCTTGTCTGGTTTATTGCGCTTTTGGGTTTTCATATGAACAGTTAATTATTTCGTTTGAATAGTTAATTTATATAGCTTTCTCTTAATATTTTAGTCGTTTAAACATGAATTTGAAATGAACTTTTAGGTTCCATTTTTCTTTTACAGGAAATTGGGTGTAAATGTTGTGTTAAAGTTATGTTTAGAAAATAAGAACTTTGGTTGGGCAAAAATAAGGAATATTATATTGTGGTGAATGATCTCTTGTAGCTCCATAAGGAATCATAGGGTTTTGTAGTTTTTGATAGTATATATTGATATTTTTATTATTCAATATATATACATGTCCTTTGATGGTCTAAATTATCATGTCTTGGTAATATGTGTGTACCACATCCTTGTGTTTTCAAATTTTAAGATGATTTCATTTTTTATGTGATCATGTGTTGCAGAAAATAGATTATCAATGTTATTACTAGAATAGATGTCAGATGTGAAAAACTCATGTTGACGGTTTTTGGATTTATGCTAGATAATTTTTTTTTTCCCATTATCAGGTTCACTGGTGCAATGGGAAAGAAGAAAACAGATGAAGGTGGTGGAAACGCCAAAGTCAAGCCTGGTAAAGATGTTTCTGGGAAGAGAGAGAAGCTTTCGGTGTCAGAAATGCTTGCCAGTATGGATCAGAAATCAGATAAACCAAAAAAGGGATCTTCATCTTTGAGTGGTGGTGCTAAACCTCAAGCAAAGGCACCAAAAAATGTTGCAGCTTACACTGATGGCATTGATCTCCCTCCCTCAGATGATGAGGAAGAAGAAATTGTGTCTGATGGGGAGCAACAGAGTACCAGTTCCCAGAAACGGCTACCCTGGCAGGACAGGGCTGAGGTGAAGCCTCTAGAGGTGGCTGTAAGTGACAAAGAGTTGAAAAAACGAGAGAGGAAGGATATGTTTGCTGCCCATGCTGCAGAACAGGCCAGACAAGAAGCTCTAAAAGATGACCATGATGCTTTCACTGTTGTAATTGGTAGCCGAGCTTCGGTTCTTGATGGTAATGATGAAGCTGATGCAAATGTCAAAGACATTACAATCGATAATTTCTCTGTTTCAGCCAGAGGGAAAGAGCTTTTGAAAAATGCATCAGTGAAGATATCTCACGGGAAGAGGTATGGTTTAGTTGGGCCTAATGGTATGGGAAAGTCCACATTATTAAAGCTCCTTGCTTGGAGGAAGATACCGGTTCCTAAAAATATTGATGTCCTTTTGGTTGAACAAGAGGTGGTTGGTGATGATAGAACGGCACTTCAAGCAGTTGTTTCTGCTAATGAGGAGCTGGTCAAGCTTCGACAAGAAGTTGCTGATTTGCAGAATTCTGATGGTGGTCAAGATGAAAATGATGATGATGATGCAGGAGAGAGGCTTGCTGAGTTATATGAAAAGCTGCAGCTCTTGGGATCAGATGCAGCTGAGGCTCAAGCTTCCAAAATTCTTGCTGGACTGGGTTTTACCAAGGATATGCAAGCACGACCCACCCGTTCATTTAGTGGTGGATGGCGGATGAGGATTTCATTGGCTCGGGCTCTTTTTGTTCAGCCAACACTTCTATTACTAGATGAACCTACAAATCATCTAGACCTTCGGGCTGTTCTCTGGTTGGAGGAGTACCTCTGTCGATGGAAGAAAAATCTTGTTGTTGTGTCACACGATCGAGATTTCCTCAACAGTGTTTGCAACGAAATTATTCATCTTCATGACTTAAGGCTTCATTTTTATCGTGGAAATTTTGACGATTTTGAAAGTGGGTATGAGCAGCGTCGGAAAGAAATGAACAAGAAGTTTGAGATATATGATAAGCAGGTGAAAGCAGCTAAGAGGTCTGGAAGCAGGGCCCAACAAGAGAAGGTGAAAGACCGAGCAAAGTTTGCTGCTGCTAAGGAAGCCTCAAAGAACAAGTCCAAGGGAAAGGTTGATGAGGATGATCCCTGCAGAGCCCCCAGAAAGTGGAGAGATTACAGTGTAGAATTCCACTTCCCTGAACCCACTGAGCTCACCCCACCATTATTACAGTTGATTGAAGTAAGCTTTAGCTATCCAAATAGGGAAGATTTTAGACTTTCTGATGTTGATGTGGGTATTGATATGGGAACGCGGGTTGCTATAGTTGGGCCCAATGGAGCAGGGAAATCTACTCTTCTGAACCTTCTAGCAGGTGATTTGGTACCGAGCGAAGGTGAAGTTCGTAGGAGTCAGAAGCTGAGGATTGGGAGGTACTCACAGCATTTTGTAGACCTTCTGACAATGGAGGAAACACCAGTTCAATATCTTCTTCGTCTTCATCCTGATCAAGAGGGTCTAAGTAAGCAGGAGGCTGTTCGTGCTAAGTTGGGGAAGTTTGGACTTCCTAGCCACAACCACCTCACGCCAATTGCTAAATTATCTGGGGGGCAAAAAGCCAGGGTTGTTTTTACCTCAATTTCCATGTCAAAACCACACATATTACTGCTCGATGAACCGACGAATCACTTGGACATGCAGAGTATTGATGCACTTGCAGATGCCTTGGATGAGTTCACTGGTGGAGTTGTTCTGGTTAGTCATGATTCCAGACTCATATCACATGTCTGTGAGGATGAAGAAAAAAGTGAAATTTGGGTTGTTGAAAATGGCACTGTGGAGTTTTTCCCTGGAACCTTCGAGGGATACAAGGAAGAATTGCAAAAGGAGATTAAAGCTGAGGTTGATGATTAGATCAGTTATCTTGAGAAAGACGTTGGATTTTCAAGTAGCACGTTCTACTTTATCCTTTTTGGTTTCTGAGGTTTATTTTACATTTTAAGTATTCAGATCAATGTGTTCTAATTCTGTAATCCTTCGTACATGAATTACTTATAATTTGGGTATGTACAATTAGAGAGAGAATTGTCATGAGTTTTGCTCGAGTTACTGTAACATATTCTATGAAAAATTTCACAGTATTCAAAATTTCTTGTTCCTTCTTTATTAATGTCTCTATTGGTGCTCTTAGATTATATTTTCCACTCCCGAAAATGCACAGAGTTGAGTTATTTGATTAATGAGTATATTTTGTGCTGTCTGACTAATAATTATGATTATCATAAGGCTTTTCTTTGGCTTTTGAACAAGGAGGCTTGCTTGGAATATGGTGTGAACAATCAAACCCAGTCAATTGTTCAAGTGACTATTATTATCCAGGAGGCTCAACCAGGCCAAGAAAAACCTTTGGTTAGACTATTATTATCCAGGAGGCTCAACCAGGCCAAGAAAAACCTACTCCTGAAGACCCGGGTCAGTAGCTTATACTCTCAGATCTGCACTTCATTTTGGTTAGGGAAAGGAAAATTTTCCATTGAATTAGTATTACGATATATGGGATTTGCTTAAACAAATAGAGCAAGTCTTTTAGTGCAATCCGTATCTCGACGGACTGAGCATTAATTATTTCTAGCCATGAGCATTATTTTAAGTTGAACTTTCTGGGTCCAATCTTTTCCTTAAGACCCTGCAGTTATATGTGCTAGGCGTGTTTTTCTCCACCATAGTGAAACAAGTATAGAAATGGTAAACTCTAAAATATATGAAAATATCAATTATTTTATAAAATGAAATTCACGAAAATCACTAGAACTCATAAAAATCATTGAGTTTCTATCTGAACTTATGGAAGCATTTTGCCAAGATGATAAAAAGGGTTAGAGACCCAGAGAAGAATAACAGAGGGATGTCCTTATGCCGAAAGGAGAAGAGGCCTTGGGTTAGTCCAAAACAAAAGAAATAAGAGATGCTGGTGGGGAGAAGACAAAAAATAGTGTTTAGAGCTGTTGAGTAGGATCCCATTAAAATTTGGTCCTTGGTGAGATTTCATGTTTTTCTTTAGGTTTCGTTTGCGAAGAGTTTTTGTAATTATTCTCTAGGCTACATTGTTTTTAGTTGGACCTCCTTTCTCTAGTGAAATTTTTTTGTGGGCTTGTTTTCTTATATGTCTTTGTATTTCCTAGTGAAAGCAGTTGTTCCTTCAAAAAAAAAAAAGAGAAAACATTGTTCACTTCAAATTTATGAGACAAAAGAGCGATCAAAATCCAATAATTTTTATCCCAACCGAGAAAACTGACCCCAAGGAAGAAAATTATTATTAGGGGAATCCTTTTAATCTTATAATTCTCTTTTGTAGTTGAGATGGGTTTCATCTATTCTCTGCATTATCTATTTATCAAAGGCGATATGACACTATTCTGGAAGGTTCATTACTATTGGAATTGATATTTGGTAAACAAAATCAAGATTTTATTGACTCTGTTGACCTCTGAGGCCTTTGAGCAAGATGGGTTGCTTTTTTTCTTCCGTTACTGGGTCCAGATAATTGTCCTAATTTGATGGCTATAATTAAGGTTACATAAATGCTGTAGACTTGCGGTAAGCAATTACCTTTCTTTTAATTGCCATTGTACATAGATATTGATTTAGAGATATATATATATATATAAACAGAGAGTTTTAAAAGCTGTTTTATGAATTGGACAGGATTCAATTGCATTCAAGGCTGTGGGATCAGCTCATCCGTGGACAATAAGTGGGTCATTTATGGAATCATGTAAGTTTTTTCTTCTTCTCTCCCCTAATATTATATTAAATGATAATTGCTGAAGTTTTAGTAGGGGAATAATTTCTTGGAGATCCAGTCATGTGATACGGCTTTATTTGTCTGAACTTACGTGTTATTTGGTTCACAAATAATGATTATTATGACAATTATTAAAAATGGTTAGAGTATTACTTTGGTTCTACTTTGTCTTATTCTATTTTAGTATTGGTCCTCATAAGATTAAAAAGTAATGTAGTTTGTCTAAAGTTTAGGAATTTTAATCAAACTCTTCTTATTTTAGTATCAAAATATTGAATATAATGACAAAATCGTAAAATAAATTAAACAATAATTAAGAGGGAAGAAGTTCTTTTTTTATTTTTTTATATTTTTTATTAGTGCAATTGGGATATTCAAATTTATTCTTAAAACTTTTGCTTTTTCATTCGAATATTGAATTAATACTATTCAGAACCAATAAATTACCTCAATCTAACTAAATATATCAGAATCCAAAAAACTCTCAAATCCAGTGGTAAAAAATATCAAAATCTAGTCATGAAATCAATGGAAAAATTATCTATACCCAATCAACACAAATGCCTAACACAATCTCAAAAATGAGTATATTCAACCTCAAAAGCAATTGCACTTGGCCATAAATCTTAATAAACTACATGATGGGTATTGGTTTTACTACTCTTTAAATGAATGGTTTTTGTTTATTTATTTATTTTTGGATAGGAAACTGAGAAATCATATATTCACACAAAAACAAAAGAACAACCTAGAGGCAAGGGTTAGAGAGAACCCCTCCCCTCCCCTCCCCTCCCTAAACAAGTCTATAAGAGAAAAAACCTTCCAAATTGTTAATAATCATAGATATACTATAACTATAAATTTACAAAATTAAAACTGCTAAGTTAACGGTGTAGGTAAAAGATAAAAGTTGTGTGTATATGTACGCATATAATTGACATAAATTATGGAATCCCTCTTGGATGAGGAGCTAGATGTAGTGAGAGTAGATTTTAAAATAAATGCTGGCTGTGGTCCCATACAATACAAACACTATTTGTAATGAAGAAGAAGAAATAGGCTGGCTGTGTAATGCTGAGTTAGGATCAATAGCCATAGGAGGTGACTCTTATTTCACTCTCATCATGCATTGCTATTTTTGATAGGTGGGGTTTCAAAGTAGTGTCCAATAACTGATGTGATAGGTCTCTCTCTCTCTCTCTCTCTCTCCATCATGCATTGCTATTTTTGATAGGTGGGGTTTCAAAGTAGTGTCCAATAACTGATGTGATAGGTCTCTCTCTCTCTCTCTCTCTCTCTCCTCAATGGTTGACAAAAATAAGAGAGAGACAAGGAGAGAAATGGAGGGTTGTGTTGGATATAACTAGAAAAAAATACTCTGCTATGACAGAGGACAAAATGAGTTTTTTTAATCTTTACAGAAAGGGTGTATGTCTCTAGTTTTTTTTGTTTCTGTCAATGAAATGGGCAGATGAAATTGTTGTGCCATAATGGTACTCAGAGGAGCTGCACTAGAAGCAGCAATTAGATCATTATTCAAACTTGCTAATGCCCTGCTAGAATTTAGATCTTGATGTGGACAAAGATATTGATTTTTTTTTTTTTTTTTTAATAGGGACGTGGATAAAAATATAGATGGGATGTTGATGTTGATTTATTTTTAAAAATTGTTTAGATTGTAATTTAGGCCTCATTTAGTTTTTCGATTTTCATTTTGAAAATTAAGCCTATAAATACCATTCCAACTTGATTTGTTATCTTGTATATATTTTTTCCAATGTTTTCAAAAACCAAGTTAAATTTTGAAAACTAAACAAAAACATTTTTATAAACTTATTTTTGTTTTTGGAATTTGGTTAAAAATTCAACTCTTTTACTTGAGAAAGATACAAATCACTTCTCTAAGCTTTCAAGTTTTGTGTTTGAAATAGTCCGTAGACTTTAAAGATGCGTAATAGGTTTTCCGAACTTTCAAATTTGTGTCTAATAGGCCATGTACAGTTCAAAATTTGTAAAGAGTAGCTGATCTATTAGGTCTAAAATTGAATTTAATGTCTAGTAGGATCTTAAATTTGTAGGTTTGTGGATTTTATAAAATGTCGAATGGGTGAAGGATCTATTAGGCAATAAATTAGAAATTCAAGGGTCTTTTTGAAGCAAAATGGTAAGTTTAAGGATCTATTAGTGCTACTTCTTAAAGTCATAAGATCAAGTAGATACTTTTCAAAATTTATAGATGAAATAGACACTATATGAATATTTTATACTTTCAAAAAGTTATAATTCTTTGTCATTTGTTTTTTTGTTTTTAAATTCAACAAAGTAGGAAGAAAGATCAAACTTTAAACCTTAGGGAAGGTAATGTGTCTTGTTTCTTGTATTTAAGGATTGACTTTTATATTAGTATTAATGTTCACATTGGTTATTCTACTTTTTTGACATTTTTCAAATTTATTCTATTTTTATTATATATCAAATATCAAATATTTTAATACATTTATTTTGTGATGTGATAGGCTTGTTTGGTATTCTGAAATCTTTATTAAAATGTGAAAATTGGATATGATTGTGTTTGTTTAATTTGAGGAAATTGGATTGAAGTTATTGTTCCTTTAAGCATCTATTTAGGTGTTTTTGACCTACATATTTTTAATTTTTTTTTTGTAACTCAATATATGTATTGATTTTTATTATAGTTTCGTTTTCAAATTCAATAAACTCGGATCAAGTACGAAACTTTTAACTTAATTTTGTCCCTTGGATGCCAAAATAATAAAATAAATAAAAATAAAATTAGTCTTTTAAAGTATATCCACGAGAGGGGATTGAACCTCTAACTTCGAGGTTGTTAGTATAATCTTTATGCTAAGTGAATTATACTCATTTTTGTATCTTCAAATTATTTTAGATTATACGAAAATCAATAATAATTAATAATTGCATTTTAAAACAAAATTTACGATGTCACAATTTTTAATACTAATAATGATAAATCTAGGATGGGAAATCCCCAATAAAAGGTATTGAAAAGGAAACAAAACTTCAAAAATGTTTCCTTTTGGTTGTTGAGTATAATAATAGTGAGGACGTGAGATCGAATCTTCGACTTTAAATGAATGAGGGAGTGCATGTCAACTAAATAGACAAAGACGATTAAACTTTTTTTTTTCTTTCTTTTAATTCTTTGAAAAAGTTTTAGGGAATGCTTTAATTATCAATTTTGACGGTCAATATTTGTTTCATCTATCTAAATGGCGAAAAATTGTAGGTACTTGTAACACCTGGATTTAAGATGGGGTACATGAATGAATGAATATCACATCTAAATAAGATGGATTTTGAAGATATAAAAGTATGATTGAGAAAGACTTATAAGAATTGGTAGCTACTACCTATACCAACAAAATACACATTTCTTTTCCGTGGCTCAATCATAGGAACTCCAAAGTTAAGCATGTTTGGTATATAGAACAATTCTATAATATGTCTGGATCATCAACTTTAATATATTTTTTTTTTTTTTGCTTTTTGAAAAATATCAATTTAAATTCAAAATTTTTGGAAGTGTATTAATTTACACCCTCTATTACAGTCCGTTTGTTTCTTTTAAGTGAGAACAAAACATGTTGAAATGCCGACTATCAGATGCTTGAGTTTAGAGATTTGATTCTCTCGAACAGTAATTTATATATATTACTTTTGGAAGGAAGAAAACATATACACTTCCATTTTGAACTTTCATCTAAAAAATTGAATCTCAAACATCTTATATCCTTCTTCCTTTCTTTTCAAGTTTTCATTTAATTTGCACTTAATTGGTGACCTCTCATTTTCTTGTGTATTTTAATGACCAAATGAATAATGGCACATCTTTTCAATAGTAATTTAATTATTTTGAGTTCTACTTTAAAAACTTTATTATTTTGAATTACTTTTAAATTATAGCATTTCCTTTTTTTCCCTTTTTTTTAAGGTCTAGCATTTCCTATATTATTAAATGTATTAAATGAAAATGTGGGTTTGCTTTCTTTTTATTTAATATTCATTGTTTTTTTTTTCTAAATTAATCGATGTATTTCGATATGTAATTTTTCATTATTTATCATAATTTGTGTATTGATGTACCATATTGAATCATTGAATACTTGATAGAGAATAATATTGCATTATTTCCTCTTATTTAAAGAACCTTTATTTTTAAAATTATTTTAATCTGTAAAACATATATTCAGTAAAAAGATGTCTGGACAATCAATTTTAATATATAGATTTTTTTCTTTTAGTGTATCTTTATGAGTGACATTTTCTAAAATCATGGATTTGTATAAAATAAGGCGAGATTTACGTGCATGGTTACTTTTTTTTTTATGCATTGTTAACTCGAGTTCCATTATACCATCTAAAAGATTGATGGTTCGAACCCCATCCCACAATTGTGAAAATAAAAAAAGAATAGTTCATATAGGTTAAGACATATGCTTTCGACCAAAAGGACATAGGTTTCAATCTCCTCAACCTCGTTAGTTGTTGGACCAAAAAAACACACACACACATTGTCAACATCAGCATATACCGCATACCTGAATGGTTAAGACATTACTTGTTCTTTCTTTACCCGTTCCCACATTTGATGTACTAAAAAAATTCATTTATATTTAAAAACTATAGGTCTTAAAAAAAATGTCAAAAACATTCTCTTAATTCATTCTCTAGCCCAATTCAAAATAGAAAATAAATTAGGCCTAATTTCCCAATAGATATTTATAGAGTTATTTACTAGGGATACATGAGAATAAGGGACAAAAATGTAAAAAGTAAATGGAAAATGTCATTTTGAAGAAAAAAAGTTATATTCCCCCGCAAAAATACAGCAAAGAAGTTCATAATTCTACAAAACAGTACTTTTCTTAAAACTTTATTTTTTATTTTTGTTAAACTTCACGGATAGAACTTTTGACCTTTTAGTTAAGTGTAGATGTCCTAAAAAGTTAAACATGCACGGTAAGTTTGACAAATCGAATTCATAGCCAAATAATATAAAATTTAAAAAAAATCAAATTGGAGGTACACTTTTTAAAAAATAATAAAATGTTGAATTTATGTTATTATATAAAATACCTCTGAATTTTGTACTTTGTTCGAAAAATACTCCTAAATTTTTAAAAGTTTCACTAAAATCCTTAAACTTGAAAAAAAAAAAGAAAAAAAAGAAACATACCTTTAGCATTAGTTTTTAATAATATATGTATTTGTAGAACTTTTAAAGTTTCATTAATTACCCTTGAACTTAAAAAAGTTAAAAAATATTTTTACCATTAGTATATTATGGACAAAAACCATTAGCACATCATTTCAAAAATACCATTAAACTTTATTAAAAATTTTTTAAAAAAATTTAAAATGATCGTAGCGTTAATAATTAAGTTTATATATTGAAGAATAGAAAAAAGAGGATAAAGAGAGGTATTGAAGAAGTGAGAGAAGAGAATGAAAGAAGGAGGTGATTGGGTGTATATATAGATAAAATGGTCCCTATCCATAAATAATCAAAAGAGTATTTTTAAAATCTTTGTTATTTGTAAAAAAGTTAAAGATAAAAACTTAACGGTAGTTTCAAAACGATCAGCTGCTAATGATTTCTATTCGTATACTAACGACAAGGGTATTTTGAACTCCTTTTTACATTTTAAAGGCATTAATGAAACTTTTGAATGTTAAAATATGTTTTTGAACTTTTTTAAAGTACCAAGTTTAGTGGTAATTGTTTTAATGACAAAACTGCTGAAAATATTTTTAAATAGGACAAATAATCACCGTCTATCAGTTATAGACAGTGACAGTAGTTTATCACTATCTATCTCGGATAAACAATGACATTTTGCTATATTTGTAAATGTTTTAGTTCATTTTGTTATATTTGAAAACAATCCAAATTTCAATAGTATTTTCTATACTTTAGTCAAAATGTCGAGATTTTGGTTTATATATAAAAAGGGTAAAAAAAAGGAAAAAAGGAAAAAATGCAAAGGCAAATGGGAAAAGAGGGATTTGAGTATTGAGACACCGAAAGGTGAAGAAAAAGATCACAAGTTTCTTTCTCTTCTCTTCTCTTCTCTTCTCTTAGATTTACCAAAACAAGAAGGATTTGTGGGCAACCCATTTTAATTTCCTCTTTCTTTTTTTCTTCTGCAAGATTTTCGTGACATTTTCTACCTTTTATACTTTTATATGCCTAATAACTAATAATAATATCAACAAAATTATTATAAATAGGAAAAAAATATCAAACTATTTACAAATATAGAAAAATTTCACACTGTCTATAAGCGATAGACCGTTATAGACTTCTATCACATTGCGATAGAAATCTATTACAGTCTATCGCCCAATGATAGAAATCTATATTTGTCAATAGTTTGATATTTTTTCTATATTTTTTTTAAAACAACCCATAGTATTATTCTCTCTCGATCTTAATATATATATGCATTAAAAGGGAAAAGAAGAGGTGTCCAATGCATGTTATTGTAATAAATAGACTTCAATGTTTTTGATACTTTTTATGTTGAATTAAAAGTTTAGTCTCTTTTTAATTTTGTGTCCCTTAACTATACGAAGTTTTTAAAAATGGACTAATTTATTAGATACTAATTGAATTTTGTGTCTAGTAGAAGTCTAAAATTTTAATTTTTGTATTTAGTGGATTTGTGCATTTTAAGAAACGTTGAAACGATTAAAAAATTTATTAGACACAATAAATTTGAAAAATTCAACAATCTATTTTACACAGAATATTGAAAATTTAAGGACTTATTAAATATTTTATAAAAAGGATCAAATAAATACAATGTAAAAGTTTAAAAACTTATTAAATATATTAATTTTTAAAGTTTATGAATTTAATAGATACAAATATTGAATTTGTTCAAAGACACTGAACATATAATTTAACATTACCTTTTCTTTTTACAACTATCTTCTATTTTTTAATAATCTCTTGTTATAATGATATATTTTTGGAATTTTTGATGAACTCTAAAAACAAGGTTTAGGGTTAGAACTATATTTTTCAAATTATCGTGCTATTTTTCCTAACAAATTAAATGCTTGGTGAATATGGGTTTTATTACTATATTTTGAAAGTTATTTTCTTTTTCTTTATACTATTAATTACTAACTAATTTAGTGACTAATTTTATTAATAGTCTATTAACTTTACTTTTAAAAAATATTTTTTTTGTCCAATTGCTGAATGCTGAAATATTCGAACTTCTGATCTTAAAAGGAATTAATGCATGTCAATTTTTTTTAATACAATATGAGAAATTCAAATCACACGTTTCTTGATCGTTAATACATAATGTTAGTTGAACTATGCTCGCTCTGGGAGTACATGTCAATTATCACTTGATGAAAGAATTACTAGAGTAATAATCTTTACTAGTGATTTAGCCATAATCTTTTTTTTTTTTTAAATTAAGAGAAAAAACATCGAATCATAGTTCTTTTAAACCGTTTCATAAACCTATTTCGAAAATAGTTACTTAGCTTTCAAAAATGTATTTTTTTTTCATTTGCTAAATTCAGCTGAAATTTTAAAAAAAATGTTGTTTTAAAAAATGGAAAAAATATCAAACTATTTACAAATATAGCAATAGACTTTTATGACTGGGCGGGCGATAGACTATGAGAAGTCTATCACGGTCTATCGTTAATAGACAATGAAATTTTTCTATATTTGTAAATAGTTTGATATTTTTTTTCATTTATAATAATTTTTTCTATAAAAAATATATTTCTAAGAACATAAATTGAAAAAAAAAAAAAAAACAAAAACAAAGAACAAAATAATTAACCTAGTAGGCCCTAAGGTTGTTGGTATTCAAGAGATTGATTTAATTTCAATGGTTTGAGAAGAAAAAAGAGATTAAAAAGCCATGCATGGGTCATATGAAGATTTGATTTAGAACACATTGATTTATTTCTTTATATATATATATTATAATTCTCATTATATCTAATATAATCATAATTATTAATTATTAATTTCTTTCATGATTTGATATAAGAATAATATATTCATATGTTAGATTGGAAGGCTATGAAAAATTATTCTTTTTTGTCAAAAAGAAATCCAACATTATTGTAACTAATATATATAAATCATTTTCTTTGACAATTTGGTACAACTAATTAGGGGAATTATTTATTTTTATTTTGAGATTGAATTTATTTATTTTTCAATTAACTCATGGTTATAGAGGTTTCCCTCATAAATTTAGGTTAAGGTTTTTCTAACTAATTAAAAGTTGGGAAGTCAAATTTTGTGTAGAAGTGTTTAAATTATATAGAGAAATGTATTTTAGAAGTCTTAAGTTCATACTAATTAAAATTTAAACTAATTGAATAATTTAAGTACAAATTTACAACCTATTTTGAATTTGAAACAAAGTGAAAAATAAAGCTAGTGAAATAGTTACAAAATCAACCAAGTAAAAACCACACATTATAAAGGTTGTTTTCAAATATGGTAAAACGAGTCAATTTATTTACAAATACAACAGAATATCACTGTCTATCACTGATAGACTAATATCATCTATTACTATCTATCAGTAATAGACAATAAAATTAGGTTTGTTGGAGAACAAAAATTTTATAAACATAACCAGAGTAAAGTTGTTACAAATGTATAGCTTTTTTTATATTTTTAAAAACAAGACTAAATTACAAACTTTCTCACTTAGTACAATTTACAAAAAAAAAAAAAAAAAACTACAAAAAAATTAAAAAAAAGCTAAACCTAGGAATCCAATTCCAACACCCCCAAACACATGCTTGAGAAACCTAGAATTCCAAATCCTGCACCCAAAAACAGGCGGATTCTCAGGTATTAGAACCCCTCAAATAAGCCTCCAGACATTTAATTCCTAAACATTTGATTCCAAACCTGTGCGCTAAACGCCCCCTAATAGATGTCTATCAGTGATAGACAGTGATATTTTGCTATATTTAAAAATAATTTTAGCAGTTTTGTCATTTAAAACAATTACCCCATTTTAATGTATACTCAATACTTCAATAATTCTTTGATTATTATACAAATTCAATGCCCCACCTTTTTTTTTATAGGTCTATACAAACCCAATCCTTAAGATCAAATACTAAACTAAATTTATGAAACTAATATGATATATTACCAAACCCTAATTGAATTAAACTTTTAAAAATTCCTAAGTATACAATCTCAATTCAAATATAAGAGTGAAAATGACACCTTATAATATATATTCATCAAAAAGTAATTGATCAGTATATATACAATTATATCAAAGTTGAGAATTCATTCAACACTAAGCTTAAGAAATTTAAAAGAAATCTAAATATTACATTTTAGTGAGAGAAAAAGGACCTCTCTCTCTACATTTGATCTCTCATTGTAGTGATCAAACCCTAAAATTAAAAAAAAAAAAGTTTCAATTAAAAAATAATAATAATAATTAATAACAAAGTTGTTAGAACATTGGTGACAAAGCCATCATCTCCTCTACTTGAACAGCAGTGTCATCAAGCAGCCATTTCTCAAGAAATGACAATGGAGGATTATTTTGATTGTTATTTTGCTTAATATTATTATTATTATCTTTCTCACAACTTTCATAACTCATCTTCTTCTTCATCATCTTACCCACATCAAAATTATGATCATCATTGTTCATGTTCTCGGGCGATACGATGGACGACTCGATCTCCTTCCCAAGAGCTGACCCGTCGCAACCATCTTGCTCGGTTTTCGGTTCTAACCCTTGGATGGAAACCATGGAAGAATCTCCATTATTATCATGACTTTGTTTCTCATGAAAATGGAATAAATTCTCGTGATTGTGGTTGTCGTTGTCGTCGTCGGTTTTCTTTGGAGAAGATCTCATCCATCCTTCGAGTAGACGCGAGATGTTCTCGGCACTCGAATAATAAGTTGACGATGATGACGAGGAAGTGGAAGCTCGATTTGGGCCGAAACAGGAGGCAACGGAAGAGGAAGAAGCCGAATCGAAATCGAAAGTACTCCTCTTGGAAGAATCATTGAAGAAATTACCCTTTGAGAAAAATTCAGAGGTTGTTGAGTGATCTAAAGCCTTGGAAGTATGAGAAGAATTATTATCTTCAAAAGCAGATTTGAGCTTCTTTTTCAAGTGAGTGTTCCAATAGTTTTTTATATCGTTATCAGTCCTTTGTGGAAGATAAGAAGCTATTGCAGCCCATCTGCAAGAAACCCCCCCCCCCCAAAAAAAAAAAAATCTGTCAAGAATAAAAATAAATAATTAATTAAATTCATCGTTTGAATTTAACATGGTATCAAAATAATAAAATGAAACTTCGTACTTTTCAACATCTCTCCCAATGGATCATAGTATTAAAATTAAGAATAAAAGTTTAAAAATTTCAAAACACACAAATCTCGAAAGAACAAAACTTTTTTTTGTATGTCAAAGTAAACTTAGTTCAACGGTAATTGACAGGATCTTCTTTTTTAGCGATTGGAGGTTCGATCTTCCACCCGTTGTACTCAATTTTTTTTTTCAAAAAAGTGAGAGAGAGAGAGATTGATGAAGATAATTACTTGTTACCCAATAAAGCTTGCAAGTGGATGATCATTCCTTCTTCATGGGGAGTAAAGTTACCTCTCTTGATTCCAGGTCTAAGATAATTGGTCCACCTGAGTCTGCAACTTTTGCTGCATCTCAAGAGACCTGGAAATATATAATAAAAGATTAAATTTACCGTAACTCATACAATCACTTCAAGAAACGGAGCAAGACCCAGATCTCGAAAACGGGATAAGAGAGAGAAGAAAGAAGAGATAGAAAATACCAGTGTTGGTAGGAACAGATCTCCAATTACCAGGGCCATGCTGTTGAATGTAAGAGACAAGAAGGATGTCTTCTTCTGGAGTCCAAGGACCTTTCTTTATGCCCACTTTATCACAGCATGGAGGCCTTCCCATGCTCTTTCTCTCTCTAATTTCTCTCTCTAAAACTTCAATTTCAAACTCAAAAACTCATATTATTATTGTTTGTTCTTTTGTTATATAGAGAGAGACTTTTCTCTTTCTCTTTCTCTCTCTCTCTCTTCAAATAGTGTTGTCACCATGTGATTGCTTAAATACAGATCATGTTCTTAACTCATGTGGTGTGGCCAAACCCAATTTTTTTTTTTTTTTTTTATCTTTTTGTTTAAGGTTAAATTACAAGTTTAGTCGTACGAGAAAAAACTCGGTTTCTCTTTGTTTGGTTTTGAACTTTAAAAATGTCTAATAAATTCTTTTAGCTAACACTGACCTAAAAAGTTAGACCATGTTTGGTAACTATTTGGTTGTTTTTAGTAATTTAGCTTATAAACATTAGTTGTTGGGTTTTGGCAAAATATTAGAAGAGTGGTTGTTCCACATATTTGAAAAGTTTCAAGAAAGTGATAAGCTTCAAGCAGTAATACGAGGAGTCTATTCCTTTGGTTTCAATAGATCATCCCAATTTGAAGCATTTTAAGCTTGGTATACTAGCTCGGTTGTATGAGTAGTATAATTTTTTTGAGAGAGTGCTATTGTAATTCAGGGGAGAGATTTCTATGTGATTGTAAGAATATTGCACATAGTGAATTTTTTCTGGTCTGTAGTTTTTTCTCCAGTTTGAAGTTTTTCCACGTTAATTCTTGTGTTTCAAGTTTTTTTGCTTTATTTTAATTTCTCTATTATTATTATTATTATTATTATTATTTTGTTTATTTATGCGGTAGTAGTGAAAGGTTTTTCCCTACCTTCATCCATAAATTTCTATGTTTTGTTATCCACTTTCTACTTATGTTTTAAAAAACCAAGTCAATTTTTGAAAACTATAAAAAAGTATTCAAAAACTTATTTTTGTTTATAGAATTTGATTAAGAACTCAAGTGTTTCCTAATTAAGATATATAAAGAGAGCATAAATTTCAAAAACAGAAAACTAAAAATGAAATTGTTATCAAACAAGACATAGAGACTAAATATTTGGTTAATTATGAAATTGGAAAATATGAATTATTATGTATTTGATTTGGGCATAAGTTCGTATTTTGCCATATGACATATGTTATTTAATAAAAAAAAATATATGTATTTTTCTTCATGTTATTGTATTGAATACATGAAACCTTATGCATAATATTAATTATTTTGACTTTTTATAAACGTTTTTAAAAGTATAATTGCAATAAAAAATCATTTAGAACTTTGCAGGCAAAAATTGGGACTAAAAGTAATATTTTAATTGTTGGAAGTGTAAGAGTACTTTTCAAACAAAAATTGAAGTTTAGTACGATTTTTTAATAATTTTATGTGCAACATTTTAATTTTAGGATAAAATATTTAAAAAGTAACAAAATAATTGGAAACAATGTTTTATTCAAAAAAAAAAAAAAAAAAAAAAAACCATAGAAAGAATGATAGTTGAACAAAACAAAATGACATTACAATTGAATTAAGTGATTTAATATGTTGTTGGTGTCATTTTATTTTGTCCCAATTATTTACATTCTTTTGTCAATTGTCCATAGCACTATTTTAAATTAGTTAAAATCTATACAATATGCATATTTGATGGTTGTTGATGCAAAATTTGAGACCTGACTCTCACGTGACATCATTAGTTGAATTTGTAATTCAAAGAAGAGAGGACCTGCAAAAGTACAAAGAAAAATAACTTTGATGCCTAAATCAGTAAGAGAATTATAGAACAAAAAATAAATTAGAAGTTTTAAGTTACCTTTAATAGAGTCAGATGTATTTATAAGGAATTTGATATAGTATTTTGATATAGTATTTATCTTAAGTCTAGGATTAGGATATGAGATTTTCCTAATCCTATGCTAGCTAGATCAAATCTTTTTCTATTTCATTTTTATCTCATTATATATTATCTCATATTATGTTGATTTTAAGTTGGATTTTATCGGGCCAAAATCCATCCTCAATAATGGTCATTTTAGTTTTTTTTTTTTTTTAACCACATCTAGAGTTGAGAGATTCAAACCTATGACATTTTTTTATTGAGATCAATTATATGTCTAAACTAGGTAAATCATGCTTACATTGACTCATCATTTAATTAATAAGATAAAAAAAAAAGTTTGGGAGCTTAATGGTAAGAACAAGAGTGAAAAAGTTGAGGCCTTCTTCTTATATGGCTTAAATTTAAAAAAAAAAAAAAAAAAAAAAAAAAAAAAAAAGTTCATATGAATTTATACCATAAACTTCAGGTTGTATCAATTAAAACCATGAAGTAATAATTTTATTAATTTAAATTCTGAATTTTCATAAGTGTATCAATTTATAGTCTCTTTTAGATTTCATTCTACCAATATCGTGTGAACTTATGGTTTGAATCAATATTAAACTCCAACATTTTCATAAGTCAATCAATTTAAACCTTTCATTACGATCACTTTTGAAAATCATTCATGCATGGATTCTCAAACGTGTATAGACTTCTTCGAATGTCGGTTTTACAAAAACGATAATTAGGGTAAATGACTGAACAATTATCAAAGGAAATTCTGACTAAGAGTCTAAATTCATTCATTTACGAAAGTTTAAAGGTTTAATTGATATAATTATAAGTTTTACATGAGGTTTTCCTAAACGAAACGTAATGGAGGGTACAAATTGACATATTTACAAAATTTTAAGGTTTAAATTGATATGATTATTAGTTCAGTGTTTTAAATGATACAACTAACTATGAACTTTCTAATATCACATTCCTTTCTCTTTCTTCAATTTATTTCTCTTTCTATGGGGACCTCACATTTAATAGGGCCTTACTGAAATGTCAAACTGCAAAATGGGATTAAGACTTTTCAATTTAATTAGGAAAATGAAAAGATAAATATCAAAGTTAAAATTTACTGTGTAAGTTGAAGATTACCATATAGTATGAAAAAAAAATGTAACAAAATTAAATTAAATTCACACTAATTTTGAAGTCACCTCTTTTAAAACAAACTATGTAATCCATTTTATATGGATTAGACTAAACATTTTGTTAGAGGTTTCTATTTTGGATATTATTGAATCAAAGGATCATCTAATGAAAGGGAAGAAGTTTTTTTTTTTTTTTCTCGGATAAATATCAATTTATACCCTTAAATTTTGGGAGTTATATCAATTTAAACCCCAAATTAATGATTGTATCAATTTAAATTACTCTGTACTTTCATAAATGTATCAATTAAAACCCTTCATTATGTTTTATTTGGATATACGTATGAAAGTTTAGGGTTTAAATTAATATACTTACGAAAGTTTAAAGTTTTAATTGATATATTTATGAAAGTTTAAGGTTTAAATTGATATCACTCCAAAGTTCAGGAGTATAAATTGATATTTGTCCTATTTTTTATATCATAGGTGTATATATATGTTGATATCTCACTAATCTCTTAAAAACTTTTCCTGACATCACATCATCCTTATTTAATATTTAGGTTAAAATATTATATCGGTCCTTGTAACTTGGATTTCACTTGATTTAGTCTCTTTTCTTTTTAAATGAAGGAACCGTTTGGATTGACTTTCTAAGTGTTTAAATAAGTGTTTATAAGTGTAAAAAAGATGTTTATAAATACTTAGAAAGTTAATCCAAACGCGTTTGAAATTTAGTTCACATACTCTGTAAGTAGCATAATTCCTTTCACAAAGTTTGAAAATATGTGTTCACATGGTGTCTTCTCTCACATAAAAATTATTATTATTTATTCAATTTTGATAAAAATAAACTACGAACAACTAAATTTAAGATTTATTGAAAATATTTTAAAAACAGATTTACGGAAAGAAAAATGACTAAATTTAAGATTTATTAAAAACATATAAACTAAATTTAGACAATGTAAAAAGTGGATGAACTAAAATTGAATAAGAACTAAATATATAACAAAAAAAATGGTATTTTAACATAATATTTAAAGAACAAAATTGGTTGAGAAGTCGAAATGAACATAGCTCAATTTGCATAGTGCAACTTGTACTATCAACTTCAAAGTTAGTGGTTTGATTCCTCCAGTCCACGTATTGTCAAAAGAAAGAATGGTTGAGAAAATTTTATGAGGAAATTAAGCTACTACTTAGACTTCAAGGAAAAGTATATACACAACACAATAATTTCACATTCATGTTTACATCTAAACAACATTGATAACAGATGAAAATGACTAAAGCCCATGCTTTGGCTTCAACTCGGACCAATTAAGATATTGACCATGAGGTTAGAGTATCGAATCTTCCACTTCACTGATTTATTTGCATAGAAAAGAAAATCAGAGGCTATATATATACACACATGTTTAAGTGGATGTTTGGCCCACTAAAAATGGAGTTGGGTTAATGAACTCGATGTTTGGCCCACAGACATATGACAAATCAATGTTCCTTTAACAACATATTTTCCTTGGTTGAGTTATAACTTTAAAAGTTTCATTAATACCCTTAAGTATAAAAAAAAAAAAAGTTCAAAATACTCCTAATATTAGTTTTTAATGGAAACCTACATAGTTTTCTATTTCTTTTCTTTTCAAAACCTCTAAACTTTCAACTTTCAAATTTTCATTAATATCCTTTTAACGTTTAAAAAGAGTTCAAGAATACTCGTATTGTTAGTATATGGATAAAAATCGTTCACAACTCATTTCAAAAAATACCATTGAATTTTCAAAAGTTTCATTATTACCTTTTACCTTAAAAAAAAGTTTAAAAAATGCTCTTATAGAAAGTATAAAGACAGAAATTGTTATCTACACGTCATTTCACATCAATTTTCTATTTTCTTTCTCTCCTCTTTACTTCAATCTATGGCCTAATACTTCCTTATTTTTCAACTTTTAATTCAGACTCTTACTCCCCTTCATCCATTCTTCAATCTCTAAAACTCTCATTCAATCAAGATACATAAGCTATAGCAAAAAGAAAAGAGAACACCAAAGGACCTTCATTACGTAGAATATATTTTTTTAAAAAAAGGTTGTACACGTTAGTAGTTGAATGTGAGTAATACACTTATATTTATATACAAAAAGAGAGACATTAAGAACTTGGGTCATAATTTTTAGGACAACCAAAGAAAGGAAAAAGGAAAAAAAAAGCATATGCATTACTAAATTTATACAATATCAAAATGAAAAAAAAAATATGTATTGGAGTTAATTTTAAAAAATTGATTATTTTCCAACTCAAGATAACTTTTATTGTTTGTAGATATTTAAATTTATTATATATATGTTTGGGCATGCTCATACATTAGAGAGCTCTTCCTATTTATTTAAAGTTTTAGATATTCAAGAAGATAGGAAAAAAGAGAGAGAAATGAAAGAAGTTTTAAACATTGAAAAAAAAAAAAGAAAAAAGAATATTGAAGATAGAAAAGAAATGGAAGTTGGAAGGGATGGGGTATACATAAAAACTTCATTCACATACTATTAGATGGACAACTTAATGCAACTTTTGAAAGTTACAACGGTATTTTTAAAACGAGATGTTACCAATCTTCATACTTATATTAAGCGTAATAATTTAAAACATTCATAACACTACACTACACAAATATAATATTAGATATAATTAAATACTACTTTGGTCCTTATACTTTTGATTTTGGTTCATTTTGATCTCTCTCATTTTGGCCTCTATACTTTCAACTTTAGTTCATTTTGGTCTCTATACTTTAAAAATGGTCATTGTAGTTTTTGTACTTTCAACTTTGGCTCATTTTAGTCCTTGAACTTTAAAAAAAGTGACCACTTTTATCCTTTAAAAATGAAAATGAAGGGAGGACCAAAATGAACCAAAGTTAAAAGTACCAAAGTTAAAAGTACGAGGACTAAAATGAATATTTTTAAAGTATAGGGACCAAAATGAACAATTTGAAAATATAAGAACCAAAATGAACCAAAATCAAAAGTTTCATTTTAAAAACATAAGGACCAAAATGAATCGAAACTAAAAGTATAAGAACTAAAGTAGTATTTAAACCTATTAAATAACTTATAATACGAAGGTTGAATGAGGCAATGAGGCAGGTCATTAACGCATATCTGTCTTTAGTAGTTCCAAACTAAGCCATTGCCTATATGTCGCAGGCAGGCTCATTCTTCAACAGGCAATGCTCCTCCAGTCATGTACTGCGTAACTGTTTTACCTTGCACTGATAAAAATTGATAATCAAGCATACTTTATCATATAAGTACCAACAGTTAGATTATCTTTAGGTATCGTATCAAACAAAAAAGGAGGTAAGCACAGCTTTCACAGTGAACTCATACAAAAGTAGGCTAATTTTGGCTTCAAATTTATTTCTGAAAACAAAAGGAAGAGTATGCACATGTCTACAACTCAGTCAATCAAGTACATAAAATATAGATCAATCCAACCTAATTAAAAATCAACCACAAGAAGACAGCCTCCCCTAACCTCAACCCACCCCCACCATCTCAAGGTTACTTATGGAGATCGGAGTTTAAAAAGAACACATCAAGTTCCATACATCAGATAATCTACCAACAAACAGCGAGCATCATTCCAAGGTCACACTAGGAAACTTTCATCATAAGTACGAAGTATCCTAATGAGTTTATCTAGTAAAATGTTAGACCTCCAATCCTCCACACTTATAGGAGAAAGGGTAGAAAAGGGAATACACCAGAGGAGAGAAAAGGGAAAGAAGAAATTGATGAGTTGGAGGAGGAAGGGGGGACCACGAGGAGTTAGTTAAAGGGGAAGATGGCTGGGTTGGGGGGGGGGGGGGGGGGGGGAATTTGTGAGCAGGCCCTATTTTGGGGAATCAAGGAGAGAATTCCAGCTCTCTTGAATGTGCTGGGTTTAGTGTTTGTTCTTATTTCTGACTTTCACTTTCCGTTTTTCATTTGCTTCCTTTTATCGTTTGTTAGCTTGTTCTTGTGAACTTGAACTATTTTGGGAATCAAATATCATTGAGGAGCTCAGTTACTCTCTTGATTCCGAATATATATCTTGTTGAGTTTACTGAGTGCAGGTGGAAACCTAACATAAAACTAGGAGAAGTTCTAAAGTCATGCGAAAACAATAAAGACGGTTTGAAGAAGACAATTGCTAACAGAGCACAGAGCACAGTGCACACGTTAGATTCATGAATACATGGGGAGCAGTTAGATTTCTTGGCAACCAAACCATCATGAAGATGACAAAAATATTTAAACTCACAATCAGAAAAGTTTGAAGCATAATCAACAAGCAAGAACCTTACATTTATTACATCCTTTGACCTCCTCTTGATGCGAGATTCATTATTACTGATATCTATAAATTTATGATCCTTTAGAGGGTGGTACTTCAATGAAGTTAACTCTTCTTTAGCTAATTCCAGTCTCTGTTTTTCATCTTTCTGTGGCAAGCAGTATTAGAAATTAAAATTACAGTTCTTATCAGATGGATAAATAGTGTTTCCACATTTAAAACTTACAAGAGCTTTCCGAAAAATAGCAATCTGTTGCTTACAAAGCTTGAGCTCCATATCTAGAGTCCGAGACCGAGAATCAACAGATACACTGCATTGTTCGACAATTTGCTTTTGCCTTGCCCTAATGACCTCAGGCTGCCAGACATTCAAAGCTACTGTTGCTTCCCTGAGACGACCAAACACAATTATCATATCTAAAAATTTTGACTTCTAACCGGACTTGACATTTTAGCCATTACACGTGAAGGGATCAAAAGTTTCAAAAAGCACGTTAGACAAATTAATCCATTGGGCTTTGATATCAACAGATAATTGAAGTACCACGCCATTTAGTAAGATGATCTTGCCAACCTATGCATACTTCGAACTAATTAGGCAATATACCATCGACCCAAGTGGTTAAAGATGCAAATTCCTCACCCCACATGATGTTGAACACAAAAATCCAGTAAGATGATCCTAGTGAATTTAGATACAATGACAACAATCGGTTATTATAGTTTCCTCCTTTTACCCACTGCCTAAAATACTCAACTAAAGCACAATTCCAATCAACGATTTTACTGATTGCAAGCAACTAAGTTGCATAAGCACACAGAAAATATTACTGAAACACCAAACGAGGAAAGGAGCAGGAAAAATTACTGAAATATTGAATTAATTGCCGATCACTACCTGACTGTTCGTAAATTAGACAATTCCGTCAAGGCCGTTGTCAATTTGTTGGTCTCCTCCATCAACCGTTCCTCTAATTCACCAAGCCTTCTATAATGCTCAGCTATTTGGCTTTCCTTTCTAAGCACTGCCCTCCAATGCGCCGCTTCCTTCCTAATTCTATCTTTCTCCAACCTGACCAGACCAAAAAAAAAACCATCGTCCTGAAGAGGAAAGAAACACGAACTCACCAATTTGTTCCAGCGTAATGAGATTAACCAACCAAACGCCATTGGAAGATAGAAATTAAGAGATATCGTGCAGTTCATGAATTCTTCCTTCTACCTGATTTTGTAAAGAGACTTTGAGGATATGGCGGAGGATAATAAAGAAGAAGACGATGAAGGGTAATCGGAAGAGAGAAGATGAGACCACAGACAGTCGTCGTCGGAGAGGCGGCGAAGTCGACGAGAAGAGATGGAGACGCAACAGAGATCTTTGTAAGTCAAAGCATAGCTCTTTACACCAATTTCGAGAATTTGCATCCATAGCTCATCTGGCAAATCAGACATTTCCGGATTTGCGAAGATGGAAAGGAACAGTTTGAAAAAAGCCCTAGAATCCAATTGCAGAGTTCATTGGACCAATCTCTACTCTATCACCAACAACTATTCTTATCCTTCTCCCCTTTTTATTTTATAAAATTATTACCATTTTGATTTTCCTATTTTTAAATAGTTAGAATGTCGGACTCTTTTCAAAAATAGAAAAATGAGCAAAACTATTTACAAATATAAATTTTTTTTACCGTCTATTAGTGATAGACTGTCATAGAATTCTATCGCTAGAATTTATTTGCTTGAGCCATAGAAAGTGATAGAATTTATCGCGGTCTATCAACAGTTACATTTTTCTATATTTGTAAATAGTTTGAAATATATAGTTTGATATTTTTTCTGTTTACAGTAAATTCCCTAGAATGTCTTCTCTTATTGGTAAAATCACTTTAAAATATATTGAAAAAAAATACCTTTTGGTTCCTGAGTTTTGAAGAATATGTACATTTAGTCCCTCAAGTTTTAAATTTGTCAATTTAGTTTCTAAATTTTCAATAAAAATCATTAAATTTGAACAAAAAGTTAACTATATGCTTAAGTGACAAGATGAGTTACAAAGATCCATGGTAGCTAATATCCAACATTTTGATTGCAATACCATGAGTTCCTTATTACTCTCTCTTAAGAATTTTGAAAATCTCATCCAGCTGTCTAATCATAGTTTTAAAACTAAAAGCATTTTTAATAGATTACAATAAAATTTTATCACATCTACCAGCTCAAATGAATTAGAAGAGAGTTAGGGGTCGAAAATTTATGCACGACCTTGTGAAATTGAGGTAAAAAAACACAAACCTTGAAAAATAGGTTCCGGTTCCATTTTTCAACTTTATTAGATATTTGATCACACCAAATCTGTTATAAAAAACCATAAAAATGTCATAACCAAAACTACATACAGAAAAGATTTAAAAAACTAACCTCTCAAAAACCATAAAAATCTATGTGAAAAGAGAAACAAAAATCTCATATACTAATCTAATATTTGGTTTCATATTCTAAATCTCAAAAATCTTTCAAACAACACAGAAATATTTTTTGTTTTTTTAATTAATGTAATGATATTTTATTGATAATCTCACTTTTTACAACGAAGAATACATACTTAAATATACACAAACGGTAAAATAATAAAAAAAAAGTCTACATTTAAACTTCTAAATTAACAGCCTCTAAATTAGCATAAGTTACAACTTACAACAACTAATAATAACTATATGTAGATTTTTTTTTTTTGTTCAGTTTTTTTTTTTTTTTTTTAAATTTTGTTAGTTTACCGTGGAGTGTGAGGAGAGAGAAAAAGAAAGAAAAGATGTGAGCGAGGAAAGAGGGAGGACGAAGGGTGGAGAGAGAGAGAAAAAAAGAGAGATGAGAGAAAATAAAAAAAATAGTATTTTTATCCGACTCATCTTGCCATAAGTTTATAAACTTTTTGTTCAAATTTAATAATTTTTTTAATTAGGACCTTTTAAACTTATTCTTGAAAACTTAAGGACTAAATTGGCCAATTTAAAACATGAGGGACTAAATGCACAAGTTCTTCAAAACTTAGGGACCAAAAAGATATTTTTCTCAAATATATTTTTAATCATTTAAAATTAATTTTTATAATATGAGAATTACGTTTAAAATTATAAAATTATAAAATTAAATATTAAATTAATTTTAGGTGATTAGAGGCATGTTTTAGAGTGATTTTGAATACGACAAAAGTTATTTTAACCATTTTAAAATCACTCTAAAATATGTTTTAAAGTATCTAATTTTTTCTTTTCATTTCATAAACTTCCCAAGCAAGTTATATCCATTTTAATCATAAACTTTTAATTTTATCAATTTAAAATTTAAATTTAATGTATCAATTTACCTCATCAATTAAGTTTATACTACAATTTGTTATCTTCACCTAAACATATAAAATGATAAAAATAATATACACGAACTATCTAAGCCCAACAAATTCACGTTGTCTCCTTAAAACAAATTGAAGTAAAACCATATTTGTAGACTAATTCTTAGTCATTCGAATAGTCGTGTTTTTTCTTCAATTTGGTTAATGATGAAATAATACAATCATTCATGAAAGAACACAACTTATGGATTTTATAAATATGCAACCCTACATGAAGAGTTACCTATCATTTATTCCAACACAATTTCTAACGTGTTGTTTATGATATATACTTATTAGTTTTTTCTTTTTTTAAGAAAATTATAATATACTTTGTCGAAGTGTTTTTCAACTTTATGGTATGATTCTACTTGGTCCATAGCTTATTTGCTTGAGTTTTCCTTATGGAGTACTCGTATTCTTTTTTTTTTAAAAAAAAAAAAATTATCGTAAACCTCGAGCTTAATTTGTTTTCCATCCATTGCAATGAGGGTCGTGCAAGGCTTTTAGAATCGCTCTCGTTGGAATCTCTATCCCACTCCTTCTTTAGCATAGTGTGGCATTCCATCCTTTGTAAGACTGTCAATAGACCTAACAAGGTTGACTACAACTAGTTCATTGTATTCATACATCTTAGCTATGGTTGCCACTGCTTCAAATGTTGGCAAAACTTCTTATGTGGCCGAATGTGAGGGGTACATAAGAGTTTGTTTATTTCTATGTGGGTCCTACTTTTGAGAGTCAAGTTTGTAGTCACTCAACCGTTTGGAATGACTCAATTATTCTTTTGTAAATTTTTTTTAACAATGATTGCCAATAATACGTGGCTTTGGACACGTTAAAACAAAGGCAATTGAGAGTATTGATGTAGGCTTTTGGTGTCGTTTCCAAAAGACCCAATCAAATAATATTTATAATTACCGATCTTTACAACTATTACTACTAAAGCATAGCATTAACAGCAAGGCCGGGTTGATCCACAGGGAAGCACAAAGATTAGTTTCTCAAAGCTAATTACTTTGTTAAAGTGATAAATGAGGGGTTTTGTGTGGTTTGAGATTTGAATATGCAATAAAATAAATTGCAAAGAAAGTAATGGATGGATGTGCAATCAGACGAAATGTTCTAGTTTAGAGGAACAGAATCACCCAATATAATTTTGATCATTGAATTATCGAAGTATGATTTTAACTTATTACCTATGTCTAGCCTAATTGATTAGAAAAGTCTAATTAGAAATTTAATACGGTTTTTCCTAGGTTGATAGAACAATGCTCTTCATTGTCAACCACAAATCACAAGCATATCTAACATTTTGCTTCTTAGAAATTAACCTATAATTACATGTCACATATTATATGTTAATCTAAAGCGTTGAATTGCACAATCAAACATTGATTGTCAATCAATAGCAAGAAAATGTCATTCATAATCAATAAATCTAGAGAAAAACCCATAGACAATCAATCATATTATCAAAATACTCCAAAAACTATAATGGGTTCCTCCAAAATCTCCTAAACTAGAAAACCATAGATCTTACCTTCCCATGGTGGTGGAAAAGATAGAACCTAGCATCGTTTTTGCTTAAAAACAGAAATAAGAGGAAAGAAAACCTAAAAACTAATATTGTAGATGGATAGAGGGCGAGAAAACGAAGAAGACAAGTGGTTATTCACGCAAAACAGTCACTCGGATCAAAAGATATGACCTAAAAATCGAAGAGAAGATTTTATATATGCGCGATAGCGCCACGACGCTACACCATTTTTCAGCATTTTGTGAAGAGCGTCGTGCCGCAACGCCGTAGGGCACCGTGGCACTCTCATCGGGGGGGTAGTTTTATCATTTTCTCTTTTGATGTTATCTTTGCCTCTATTTGTGAAGACACTTAGGCTCCCTCTAAGTTGGAAAACTCCTTCTCACGTAATGAAGTCTTAGGGAGAATCTCTTCTCACTTGTAGAGTCTTAGGCTCCCCTTAAGATCATGGAAACTTCTTGTTTTAAATCCTTAAACAAAGATTTAGCACAACCGAATAAAGATCAAAGACATCACAAAAGATATTGTATAAAACGGCCACCATTAAAAACACAAGAATTCCATCAATAAAAAAATGCGATAACCCTAGCAAAGCAAAGACTTGCCAATAAATAGGCACAGCGAAAAAAGAGAAATATCCCCAAACGAATTCTGCAGACCATTAAAGAAAGAAAGAATCTAGAAAAAATAACTCTCCAGAATTTTCCAAATAAAGAAAAAATAAACTACAGGAATGACATCTTTTATGACATCTTCTGTGACAACTTCTGTAACACTAGAAGTTCCACAAAACCAAAAATCATTGACCTTAAACAAATGTACAGCCAATAATAAATCTTCTAACAAATATTTCATATATATATACAAAGCCACCCTAATGAGTTTGTTACAAAGCCACCCTAATGAATAGTAAAAAAGAAAACTTTTGCATCTCTTTAAGAAATACGATTGAGTATCAAAAATGGTGTAGTAGTGAATTACCTGCTGAGACGAGCTTAAAACAAAGCATGAACAAAAGGGAGTGCCAAAACACTCGGTTCCACCCTTTGACCAAGCAATATAGACTAAATTTCTTCATAAACCCCACTCCCAATTAATGGTAGCAGCTAATTTTGCTTAGCCATAAGCCTATGTGTGCCAAAAAGAAACCAAAGAACTTAGGCTGCATGTTTTGTTGGTAAGACAACTTCACTTTCCACACTCTTTTTCCTCCGGCCTTCCATTTCTTTCGGATCGCTCATTCTGTTACCTGTCTTGTTTTTCCGATTCTTCCGCGCCTTCCTGCTTCTGTTCAGAGTTTTCAATGCTAAGGCTTTTAGTGGAACTGTAATGTCCATAGGCAAAAGCACCTGTTCGAGTCCATGCCAATCGAGATCTTCGTAATCTCCATCTTCATACTCCACTCTATACCTTCCCGTAACTTTGTCGAACTCGATTATGACGCCGTAGTAATATCGATCACCAAACATTTTGTTTACAACTCTCCCTTCTAACCACTCACCAAAACCTGTCCTTCCAAGTAATTTTTCATCATTCAGAGAATTACAAAGAGCAAGGGCAGTGTCACAAGCAGGTATATCAGGCACCCCATTAATTACTATAACAGGCTCTCCTGGTAGTTCATAAACATTCAAAAATGAAGGTTCATAATCTTGTTCTTTTCTAGATATCTCCATTTAAACAGCCTCAACCTTGAGATTGCAGCAAACACACAGCCCTAAAAAGGGTATATAAACCAAAATTAGTACATTGTTGATTGGACCAAAATGTCAGAACACACCAGCTAAGAGCAAAAGTGAACTAAACCAACATAAATGGGGCAGAGGAAAAAAAACAGAAAATGAAAAACCATGACTCCTGAGAAATGTTTTATTAGTTTGTTTATTTAAGACCATCTGTTGATTAAAGAATCCCTTATTTATACAAAAAAAAAAAAAACATCGAGAAACATATTACGAGCACCAAGTTGATGTTGCATATCGCAGGCTTGTAATATTTTTTTTTATATATAGTTCTAACACTAAGTGCCTATCAATTAGTTCCAAGAAAGTGTGCATTCACGTCTAAGAAATTGTGTAATCCACAAGAAATAATAAACAAAAACATGAGGTTACTGCTAAAATCAAAATTCACTTAGAAGTTTAACACCTTCATTACCAATCTTTCATTTCAACGTCTGAGTTACCATGCATAACTACATACTATATACACATATACACACACAAACACAATATAACACATGCCAGGATTACATAAAAAATATACAGTATGTTATTTATAGTTGCTCAAAGATGGAAATAACACTGAACTAAGCAAATTAGATTCTCTGCCTAAAAGTAAAACAAAGCTAACATATCTTGTTAATCAAATAAGATGGAAAATGAATTGTGCTCGTGCTTTCTCTACATACAAACTATATATATATGTATATATATTTGATATTCGTGAGTGTCTGGGCTAGCTTGCGTGCACCTTGACTAGCCTAAGGGGACAACCTGTCTGACTCTACAACATTTGGGTGTCAAGAATACTCATAGGATATTAAATCCTCGGTAGGTGGCTAGTATAAATTGAATCCATGACCTCTAAACCCTTTATCAAGGTTATGCCCTACGTACAAAATAAATTCAATAGAAAGGTACATAGCCTGCAATCTATTAGGTTCAAAATGGACCGGTATCAGCCGGTTTCCTCTGCCCAAAAGAAGTACCCCGTGGGACATTCATCAAGTTTCAAAACTAAAATCAGATTTCAAATTTTCATAAGATTGTGACATTAGAAACTAGAAACAAACAAACAAAAGGTTTATGCCCCGTTTGATAATCATTTTGTTTTTAGTTTTTAGTTTTTGAAAATTAAGCCTACAAACACCCCTTTCACCTCTAAATTTCTTGCTATTATATGTACTTTTTACCCATGTTCAAAAACCAAACCAAATTTTGAAAACTAAAAAAAGTGGTTTTCTAAAACTTATTTTTGTTTATGGAATTTAGCTAAGAATTCAACTCTTGTACTTAAAAAATATGCAAACTATGGTAAGGAATATGAGCAAATAGAATTAATTTTCAAAAATCAAAAATAAAAAACGAAATGGTTACCAAATGGGACCTAGGATTCGACATTTTCGCCTTCCATACAATTTTCAACTCTAATGAAACAATGAAAGATCCAAACCAACATTAAATGTTTCTAAGAACCTTTTTCCAAGAAATACGAGACAAAGAACACCCTTCCTAACAGTGGAAACTCAAACTAAACTACAGCTCCATTTACGTTGATGATTGAACAAGAGAATTCTTTTTCCCCAAATCAGGATTTTTTCTAGGTCAAAACCCTCGATTAATTATACAGAAAAATACCGATCGTTTCGATTCCAGGTGAAATTATTCCTCTGCTAAAATTGAGACAAAAGTATAAATTAGGTTATTAGTTTAATTTCGTTAGATGAATTCGCTAAAACACACCTGTGAACATTATTGGTTCATTGACGATCATCAGTTTGCTCGAACTCTTCTGCTCGTCATTGTGTTCTGCAAAGGAAAAATGATTTTACATAAATTCCAAGAGTTTTTACACACCATTCTTTTCATGTGTTCTATAAGAACGAAAATGAAGTATTCGTACCGGCATACTTTTGTACGGAAATTATTATAAATGAAAAAATATTAAATTATTTAAAAAATTTAATTATTTATAGGTGATTAATCGTGCTAAAAAGATTTTAATATCTATCCCTTAGCGATGGAAGTCTATCGCCGATAATAAAAATTTTCTATATTTATAAATAGTTTTATATCTTTTTTTTTATTTTTGAAAACAACCTATTTTTCTATTTTATAAAATTAAAAAATAGTTATTTTTAAATATAACAAAATGAGCCAACTTATTTATAATTATAGCAAAATTTCATTGTCAAAATGAAAATTTATAGTATATATAAAAGACACAATAAGCAGAAATTTTTTGTGCCAATAATGCCTTTTTGTTATAACCATTTTTATTATTACTTTGGTGGTATTTTTGTTATTTTAATAAAAATGTTATAGTAATTAATTGCAAATTTAAATATCACCAGGTTGGTTTCATCATTTTGTTTAGGTTTTTTCCTATTCTTTTCTCTTTTTTTTTTTCATTCAATTCCTTTTTTTTTTATTTGAGTTGTTTAATTAATAAAATGTTTATAATTATTAATTATAATTAAATGCAAAGAAGGTAAAATATGAAAAGTTTTTATTCATTTATTTCTAAAAGTAACCACTCTAAAATTTATGCTTTTACATTTAATTATAATTAATTTTAGAGTTTCAAAAGTCTTGGAATTTTAATATATAGTCTTGCAACATTACTAACTCTTGCAATTATATAAGGAGTCAAATTCTCTTTGAAAAAAAAAATGTCTTCTCTTGGTTTATTTTTCTTTCTCACTCAACTCAATTTCTCTCGAAGTTTATTTTTTGATATGATGTATGTGCTAGATAATAATAGATAAGTACCATTTTTTATTTTAAAAATCTGTCTTAGATTATTTTTCTTCCTCTATCGAATCGTTTCCCGAACAACTTCTTTTTGTGTGATTGACAGACAAATGCAAGGGATTATTAAGCTTTCGTCACATCCCAAAAGTCTTAATGTTGTGCACACTCTTGCTATTGGTGCTCGCAGATGTTTGTGGAATGAAAATTGGTTTTAGCATTATCATTGGGTCTCTAAGGCCATCAATATGAATGTTTACTTTGTTCCGTGATTTTTTTATTGGTTTGGTTCTTTTTTTACTAAAAAAATAAATAAGCGCACTAGGGTTTTTTTTTTTTTTTTTAATTCTTCGATGAATTGTAAATAAGTTTTTTAGAATAAAATTTAAAGTAAGTTCTTGGGGAAGTTTTAAAAACAGAAAAATAAGGTAAACTATTTACACAAAATAACAAAATTTTTAAATAGTTGTGATAGACGTTGATAGAAGTCTATCAGGATCTATCAGCAATAGAAATGATAGAAGTCTATCAATGATAGATGCTAATAGAATAGAAGTCTATCAATATCTATCAGTATTTTTTTTGCTATTTTATGTAAATAGTTTGACATTTTTTTTATTTGTAAAAATTTCCCTAAGTTCTTTAGTAATTATATGTATTTCAAGAAATAATGATTATTTAGTTTGATTTTAAACATCAATAAAAAAAAATACAAAGAAGAAAACAATCCCAAGTGCATGTATCCTTCTAAAGATGTTTTAAAGTTATTTTAAATTGATACTATCTTTTTTTTTTTTTTTTTAAATACAATATGTAATTTTATACAACACATTAAACTTTTAAATATTAGCAATACATTAATTTTAACATTCTCACATTTTCCTTCTTTAAATTTATAATATTTTTTTTAAGAAAACGATTTTCTTTATGAACTCTTCCTTAAATAATAATAATAATACTATTTATTATTACTACATTTTCTACCTTTTTTTAATTTAAAACATTAGCTTTCAAATATATTACTTTCTAATTTTCAGATCACATCTTTCCTTCAATAAAAATATTATTTATATGACCTGGATTAGCATAAATACCATGTATTATCTCCCTTGTAGTTGGAGGTTCAAATTTTTCTGTCATCATTTATTGTGCTAAAAATATTTATATGAATGGTATAAGTTTGTGTTTTTTAAAAAAAGAAGGTTTATTTAAAAGTAAATTTGTTAAATTTGGTTGTCTTATGAAATTTTACTTTCAATTACTTTAATTTTACTACATTCATTTAACAAATTGAAAATATCACATGAATAGCACTTGTTGAAAGACTAATATAATTAAATAGTTAGAAATTCTTTTTTGCTAAATTTGTCACCTTTCAACTTCGAACTTAAAATTTAATCAATTCAATTAATTTGTCCACTAATTTAACAAAAAAGGAAAAAAAACAGTTTAATCTTCTTCACAAACTCATTAATATCAATCAAACAAAGTTTTGCACAAAATAAGTTTGACTAACAAACAAATTAACCATAGCCTAATTTTTTTTGGAATTTTAAAAAGGGAAAATTGTTAGCTTTTTGGCATTTAATTTAAAATTAATTAATATTTTGATGATAAAAAATCTGAATTTATTTAGTTAAAATTTAGTATTTTGAAGAGCCAATTGTGTAAAGCTCGAAATAACGGTTTCAACGCAATTTGAATCACCTAAATCGGAGCTCAAATGAAGAAAATATAGTTAAAATAAGTATAATGAAAAAATACCCAAAATGATATAGGACATATTTTTTTCATTAAAGTGGACAAATTGAATTTTAAATATATGGTAAGCTGTTAATTTTTGTTTGATTTAAAATGAAATGAATTATAAATCCAAGGGCTCAATGAATTTTAAATATATATATAAAATCACTAACGGTAAAGTTGAATGGCCTGCACATGTTACCGTTGGTGTTTTTGAATTTCAAATAATCACCTCATTCTCTCTCTTTTTAAACTCTTCATCTTCTTCAAAATTTCTCTAACAATTTCACATTTATACAATTCTCCACAATTTGTTAAGCCTCCATTATTGCTCTATCCCAGCTTTAATTTTCTTCTTTTCATCTAATTCTCAAGAGAGATTTATTATATGGTGATGATTGATTTGTTGAGAGCTTAAATTTGTAAATCTACTCTTTATGAGAGTTTTTCTCATTTTGTTCTTCATTTCCAAACCCATTGTAAGAGTTGTTCTTAATCAAAAAAAAAAAAAAAAAAAAAGTAGTTGTAACGATTTGATCATTATCCACGAAAACGATTGAGTTTGCTCTTGAACTCGTAAAAAGAGTGGTGTAGCAATTGGGCTCTAATCCGTAGGTGAGATTTCTACTCGTGTACCCAAGAGGAATTTGAGGAGTGGAGTAGGTCGGTTATGCCAAACTACCCTAAGATCACGGTGTCAATTTCTCTATCTTTCTCATTTCTCTATTTTATTTTTTAAATTAGTTTTTGTTATTATATTTTATTGCATGAAATTCAGTGCAATATTTATTTTTGAAATCAATTGCTCATATTTGTTTATTTTGATTGGTAGTTCTTAAATTTTTACATACATTATATTACCAATCTTGTTATTAGAATCAAATAGGATGCTTTAAAAGTATTGATTTTAATTTCTTTATTATTTTGTAGTGAATTTATTTGCATAAAATTATTGTTTAAATTACTTTAGCAAAAAGTATTCATTTGTTTAATTGGGCCCACATTAGTAAAAATTTTAATTAGTTATAAAATTCCATTCACCTCTCTAGAGTTGTCATACTAATCCTACGATTGGTGTCAGAGCGGGTAGCTTTTTAACATAAATCTTTTTTCATATATTATTTTGATATATAAATATCTTATTAAATTTTGAAAAATTATTTGAAAAGTTTAATTGCTAGAGCTATGACAGCTTTAGAAAATCATTATCTTGATAGACCTCCTTTCTTTGATGGTAGTAAGTATGGTGCTTGGAAAAATAGAATGAAAAATTTTATGTTT
This sequence comes from Lagenaria siceraria, assembly GCA_002890555.2. NCBI lineage: Eukaryota > Viridiplantae > Streptophyta > Magnoliopsida > Cucurbitales > Cucurbitaceae > Lagenaria > Lagenaria siceraria. The sequence continues at coordinate 15,312,252 of CM016485.1, forward strand.
GCTATGGATTTTAACATTTTATATGTTTGTGAGCATGATTTGTCTAAATTGCAATTGAATAATGAGTTACTTACTTTTAATGCGAAAGCTATAAATATAATATATTGTGCATTGGATATAAAAGTATGTGAAAAAATTTTACATTTTGAATATGCATATGATATTTGGAATTTTCTCGATAGTATGTATAGTTTAGAAAATTCTCCTTGTACTACTAACGATTTATTTGATGTGAAAGAGAATTATAATTCCCAAAATCAAGGAAAAATCCATAAAGTAAAGAAAGAAGAATATGATGAATCCTCTTTATTCTTGATGGCTCGTTCGGATAAAGATTTCAGTGATGAGAGCGATGAAGATGAGGTAAGTCACAAATCTCTCACTTATGATGAACTATATGATGTATTTGAAAGTATGCAATTTGATATTGAAAATGTTAGCTCTAAATACCTAAAACTATCAAAGAAGTATAAGGCTTTGAGAGACGAAAATGATTGCTTGAAAAATAGAGCTAATGATACGTTGTTGCATAGTAATGTTGAGAAAAATACATTGAATGATAGAATTAAGTTTCTTGAAGTTGATAATGATGAATTTAGATCTTTATCGTGTAAATTAAAAATTGAAGTGAATAATTTGAGAAATAAAAATGAGAAAATTGAATCTTTCTTTTTGGAGTTGCAACGTGAAATTGCTAGTTTGAAAGATAAAATTATTGATTTGGAAAATAACAAATATAACATTTAGAAAAAGATAAATTTTCGTTTATGGTCAAAATTAAATTTCTTGAATGTGATATTGATGAGAAAAATAATATTTTGCATGTGCTTAAAGAAAAATAATTATTTGCTATTAAAGAGCTAGAAATTGCAAAAGAGTCCATTAAAAAGTCGACTATAAAATTGGATAAAATTGTTGAATGGGGCAGACCTTGTAATGAAAAAAAGGGGATTAGGCTATACGAATGAAAATTGTTCATCTACTACTAAAAGGTACTACTTTTGTGAAAGTCACTCCGTGTATGTTTCAAGATGCTCGGCCTAATGTATCTAATTAAAAAGTTAAACATATTCATGGAAATTCAAACTTTGTGCATAGATAGATTCATGCTAAATCAAATGTGTTATTAACGTGAAATTTATGAATAAGCATGAAAAAGCTGAATCGATGTTTGAAAAATTAAAGTTTGTTCCTGAACATTCCCACGCCAAAATTTGCGTGAAAAATGCAAAATTTGTGCCTAGACATGTAAATGCTGGAGATTTGTATGTGAAATTAAAATTTGTGGAGTTAAACGTCGTATTAGACCAAATTGTTTTAAATTGAAAAATGTTCCAAGAAAGAATAATTTATTTGAGAAAAAGATTGTGCAAAAACACAATTAGTTAAAAAGAAATTCTTGCCCAATGTTATATGTTATTCTTGTGGCGAAATTGATCATAAATTAAGCGTCCGTTTGAATTGACTTGAGAAAAAAGCTTTTTTCAAAAAACCCATTTTTATTTAAACTCTTTTGATAAAAAGTATTCTATTTTGAGTGGTTGCCAAACACTTTAATTAATCAAAGGAGTTTAAATAAAAATGAGTTTTTTTGAAAAAGACTTTTTTCTCAAGTCAATCCAAACGGGTCTTAAATATTTGTTATTTGAAAAAAATTATTCTTAGTAATTTTGGAACTAATTTGAAATAGATTCCAAAGGGCTCACTAACAATGAAGTACCCAAGAAATGGGTACCAATATCTTTTGGTCGAGTTCTCTTTGTAGGCGTGATTCAAGAAGCAATTGTTGTTTGGACTTCAAATGAGAAATTAATTCACATTGGAGCAACTTTTATGGTTTGTTTGAATCCAAAAAAGAGAATGCCTTATTTTGATAACTATTATTTTGAATTACTGAGATAATTATTTTTTTGGTATCTTAATGAAATTATATCTCTAGAATGGTTTTGAATGGTTAGAATTTGAGATCTTATGAAATACTTTCATTATTGGATTTAATGCCATGAAAAATGATCGTATATTTATCTATGTGACATTTGTCTTTATTACTTATATTTTGGCTTTTTGGTCAATTAGTTATTTGCTCTATCCTTTGCTTTTCTTGAAAAAATTTAAGCAAAAGGATATTGAGTAATTTAATGCAAGAGATTGTCATTGTTTTGATGATTCAAATATGTTGTTTATTTTTCTTTTGGATGAAATTGATTATAATTTTATTAAATAGCATGAGCTATTCATATTCTATGAGTACGTCTCGTTAAATAAAAATTAATTTGAGCATATTATTTATTCTATGTTGAAAAGGTATGTGTTTTGCAATGTTGTTTGGAAAAGTTGTTAAATTCATTTTCGTATAAGGAGTATTTATAGAATTGATTTACCCTCTTAAACCCCCTTAGCATTTTTTTACAAAATTAATATAAATATATTTGTTATGCTCATAGTGGAAAATTTTGGTCGAAATCTCGACACCCCCCTTCCCCCCCTAAAAATTTCTCAAAATTTCAACATGGAAATTTCGATTTTCTTTTCTTTTCTTAATAATTAGATATGGAAGTTACCATCCCAGATTTTGATTTTTAAAAAACCAAAATTGAGAAAAATAACATATATTCATTTTTAACTCCATTCAAACATTTTTCATTGAATTTTCGTATCATTTCACCTTAAAATTGAATTGATGTAAGTTTTGTTTTTTTACCATCCAAATTAAGTCTTCATTTCCAAGAAACAAAATTTGAGAAAAATAACATATGTTTATTTTTATTCATTCAAACCTTTTCCATTGAATCTTCACACCCTCTCACTTCAAAATAAAATTGATGTAAGTTTTATTTTTTTTTACCATCCAAAATCTTTCATTTCCAAAAAACCAAAACTGAGAAAAATAACAACATTTTTTCATTGAATTTTTACACCATTTCACCTCAAAATTGAATTGATGTAAGTTTTGAATTGATGCAAGTTTTTTTTTTTTTTACCATTCAAAGCTTTCATTTCTATGAAACCAAAATTGAGAGAAATAACATATATCAAGATTTTGGATTAGATGCTCCAAGGTCATCTTTTTGAATTAGACAGTAAATTTTACAACAACCAATTTATAATTATTTTGTATGCAAACATTTCATCTCCTTTTATTTTTCAATTAATTACCAATATTTGATATTATTTCATTTTATTTTTTCATTTCTTTTTTAAATTTATGCTCTCGCATTGATATTTACAATATACATCTAAATGTTGTCTTACTTTATAGAAATGATGATTAAAAATAGTCAATTATAGTTTTACCACAATCAAAGTTTTATTAATTAATTATAACAATTTTCATCAATTTAATTTCCATCGATATCGATATTTCCATAAAATCGGGACCTCTATATTTCCATCGACATCGATATTCCGAACCTCTTATGCTACCATGCTTATATTTGATTGATAATGTTCTCTCTTTAGGTGACATTGAATTTGCTAATGTTTACTGTACTTTTATTTGGTATCATTATTTATTTTTCAATAATTAGTGTTTATTTTATAATATTTGATATTTTGGTATCTCAATTACCTTAACTTTACTTGAATGATTTATATCTCCTTGATTTTTATTGATATTTCTTATTAGAAGGAAATGCTTGATTTTAGGGAGAGTTATACACTTCTATATATGAATTTCATGTTTGAATGAAATTGATATATTCTCATATTTCTTTACTGTTGTGTATCCCTCTTATGCATATTGTTTATCCTTTTAGAGGGAGAGTGTTCAATTGATTTCAAAAGGGGGAGAATTTTGTGAAATTGGTCTTCAATAGAATTAGCTTGAGCTTGGTTGATTCTTTGTGATGCCTCTTGAATCTACAACGTTGTTTGTTATATTTTTTTTTCTTAGAAGGCAAACTATGTGTTCATATTTTTAAGGAGAACTTTTATGTCTTTGTTTATTTTCTTAATTGTCTTTTTTTATTTATTCCAAAAGGAGGAAAGGTGATGAGAAAAATAAAAGTCTGTTGGTGTTGAATATCTTTGTTTATGTTAAATTGAGAATTGTTGTTATTAAATAATACGTTGTTTTCTTGATATTATGCATGTGTGCTGATTGTGTTTCAAGTTCATATTTTATATCATACAACTTTTATAATTTCTTTCTTTTAATTAATGTTTTGATGATAACAAACCTAAACTTATTTACGTAATTTTTGTGTTTTGAGCGTGTAAAAGCCATTTGGAAAAAACCCTAACTTTTATGTGTTTGGTAATTCAGATTTTTTTTTTAAATTCATATAAAATCACTTTTTAAAATTTTAAAATCGGCTAAAGACTAGCTTTTTTTTCTTTAGATTCCCTAATAATCAAGCGTGTTTTTAACGATAAACTATTACAAATATCATAAAATATGTGTAAATTAGATGTTCATGTTTAGTGTCCATTGACCATGTGTCATACTTTTATTACTGAGTATTATTCATGTCTCTCATCCACCTCCTACTTGACAAATTGCCTGACATTGTGTGGGTTAGGAACACTCATATTGGTGAAAATTCAAAAGATTAGGGAGATAGTAGAGAAATTTGGAGATATTTTTCTTTTAGTTATTTTATTTATTTTATATATATATTATTATTATATTATATTTCTTCAATATTAATATTGTTGTGGTGCGCATTTTGCTCCTCAATTTTACAACATAAACAATATTTTTTCTCTATAATCTTTCTCTTTTTCTATGGATTTCACTTTCTTTTTCCTTCTCTTTTTTCTATCGATTCCCTTTACACCACTGTTCAGATTTAATTTTTACTTTTTTTTTTTTTTTTTCATTGTCAATTTTATTTTCCTTCTCTCATTTGCCATCCAAATTGTGTTTGACAAGAATGAAAAATCGATAGAAAAAGGTGAATCTATAGTTGTAGTATTTTTTTTTTTAATTTTTAATTATCTGAAATGAGTTTTTCCATTTGCCATCCAAATTGCTTCTTGGTGTACTGTATTTGCATGTTGCTTTGGATTAATTTTTCGTCCCTATATTTGTGTAAATTGAGCTATAAAATTTAAATTTAGAAGCTCAAATTTTCAATCAAATTAAGTTTTGATTTCATCAGTTTTCCTCTCTTTTTAAACTCTCTATCTTCTCCAAAATTTCTAACATTTATAATCCCCATAATTCATTAAGCCATTGTTGCTCCCTCCAAATTTCAATTTTCATTTTTCATCTAATTCTTGAGAGAGATTTATTATATGGTGAGGATTGATTTGTTGAGTACTTAAATTTGTAAATCTACTATTTGAGAGAGTTTTTCTCGTTTTGTTCTTTATTTCCAAACTCATTATAAGTGTTGCTCTTGATATAAAAAAATAGTGATTGTAACAGTTTGGTCGTTATCTGTGGAAAAGATTGAATTTACTCTTGAACTCATAAAAAGAGTGGTGTAGCGATTTAACTCTAATACATAGAAATAGTCGACAAGATTTCTACTCATGTACCTAAGAGAAGATTGGAGAGTGGAGTAAGTCGGTTCTGTCGAATCACTATAAAATCACAATGTGAGTTTTTCTATCTCTCCTAATTTTTTTCGTGAGTGTCCAGGCCAGTTTACGCGCACCTCGACTATGACCCTACAACATTTGGGTGTCAAGGAAACTCGTAGGAAATTTATTCCAATGACCTCTTAGCCATATATTGAGACTTTGTCTCATTTTTTACCACTAGGTCAACCCATGATGGTTAAATTTTGTTATTATATTTTATTGCATAAAATTAATTGCAATATTTATTTTTCAAATCAATTTCTCAATAGTTCTTAAATTTCTACATACATGCAATGACGTAAGCAAAAGATCAAAAAGCTTACATTTTTAAAAGTTTGGTCAAAATTCACTTGAGCCTCTCAAAAGAGGCCGTTGATACAAAATTCCCGTGGTGGCTAGGATTTACTTACTTTTAGGTCTTTTCTTATTTTCTAAATACTCTTTTTTCTCTTTTCTTTTTATTTAAAACTAAAATAGAGTGAATTACCTTGCACAAGTATCAATATTATAAAATAATGCATTATTATCAAGTTTATTAGCAATATATCAATCAAGTTTATCGACATCATATAAACGAGTGAATGATTGACAAATTTATTAACAGTTTATCATCAGTCAAGTGCATAATTATCAAGTATATCAATATATCAGTTAAATGTATCAAATTTATCAACAGTATAAACGAGAGCATAACTGACAAGTATATTAGTCAAACGCATCATCATCAAGTATATCAATATCCTTCTCAAAAGAAAAAAAAAATTATATCAAGCATCAGTCAAGTGTATCAAGTATATATCACTAAGTGTGTCAGGTATAACAAGAGCATTTCTGACATTTTACATCTTTTATATGTGAGCCCGGCGCCATTTTTGCAAACAACAAACATGTGGGTTCCAGGTATAATTAATTTACTTTGTTTTGTCCTTTTTGCAAGTGCCCCTTTATTGTATTCTACATGTATGTTTCATAAATATAGGGCATATTAATTAATATAAGATGTATTATTATTATTTTATTTCATAAATGTGGGATATATTTCGTAATATAAAGTATATATTGTTGTATCGTTCCTTGTGTCTATTCCAACCTGAAAATGAGCTCTTTTTTCATCTGAAGCATATAGGAATATCCCCAGGTGGAAAGAGTTGATATTGATACCATTTAAAAGAACAAGATAAGCACATTATATGCACGTTTGGATTCTACTACAACCTTTTCTTGACAATATGTGAGGGTGAAGGAACTGAACCTCTAACTTCGAAGTTATAGTATAAGCACTATATCAGTTGAGCTATGCTCATTTTGGTAGATTCTACTGCAACCTGATAAAAGGAAGAAAACAAAGTTTTGCACATTCCATAGCCTATACAATAGACCACTCTCCAAGAAAACTGCAGAAAAATGAGTCATTACAATAAAAAGGAATTTCATGTTGCAATGTGAAGTGATAAATAATGCTATATTTGGAACCAATTATAGAGTATTCTAAACTTTGGACCAAGTGGAACTCAAATCCTGTTATCCTACAAAGAAATCAATCAAGCTGTAAGTTACACAATTTCAGTGGAAACAGACAACAACTTTCTACAAGCTGATTCCTTTCTTTTTCTATGGAAAACCATAGACTACAAATGATGATTTCAAATGCATCTTTAATCTTTAAAAGCTATCCAAAGTATATTCTTAATTGTTTATTAGGATTTAAATTCTACTTCTCAAGAAAATACTCCTACTCCGTGACTACCTTGTTGTAGGTGCAGCTTAAACCTACTTAAGCTTGAGAAAAAGCAAGCCATTCTAGGCAACAAACTAATCTATAAGGCAGCTCATTACAGTAATTCTTCCCTACCCTTTTTTAAAAGGAAATAGTGCTTTTCATTAATATAATGAAAAAGAGTCTAATGCTCACAAATACAAGATACTAAATAACAAATAACAAAAGAATAATGCAAATAATATAAAGTTATACGGAAGAAATGAAAGCATTTCAATTTAAGCAGATGACCTGTATAGAATAATCAGCAAAAGCTTCAGCAGAGTTATTATTCTCATTACTTGATACAGAGTATTATCGTAATTCTCCCCCACTGAGAACAGAAAAATGACACAAAAGGAGGATAATAAGTCATTGACAATAATAATTCTGCTGAAATAGCAACCAGTAGGAAGAATTTACCGTATGAAACATCTTTTCACAAAGCTGCTCAACCTCCCCCTCTCCTCCACAGAAGATAGATGGACATGGCCCGATGAATCTGCAAATAGTTTTCCTGTCAAATCCATGATCAAGGGGCTAACAAAGTCTACTGACCCTCACATTAGCTCTTTTTATGATAGAATGTGGAAAGACAAATATCACAAGAAAAAAAGTTCTCGATGGGCACTCAGCCACATAAGCATTAATACTCAAGAATCAAGATGATATCCGAAGGCAGCCTCACCTAACCATTTCCTTCATCTGGTGTAAATGTGCTGTGAAGAATCAGAAACACAGGAACACTTCTTTATCTCATGCAATTCTGCTAGCAAATTCTGGAGCCATATCGTTGGAATCTTTGGAGGCCTTCTTCAGGAGTGAATGGCGGGGCATCCTTTCAAGAAGGAAAAGGAAATTCTCTGGCCCTACTCATTAGAACCTCCCCTCGGTGTATTTAGCGATAAAGGAACAACATGTTTTTCAATGACAAATTCCAGGCTTTCTACAAATTACTTAATGGTGTTTTGGTTACGGCCTTATCTTAGTGTAAATGCTATTTCAGGCCTTTTACAAATCATAGTCTAAATGACCTTTTGACGAGTTGGAGGGTTGTTTTGTAACTCTCCCTGTGGAATCTCCCCTTTTGTATATGTCATCATACAATGAAACATTTATTTCTCATTGACAAAATAAAAAGAAAATTTTAAAATAAAGAAAAACAAAAAACCAGTATAGCCGCAAGATGGTTGTCAGTCGTGTAATTTTGCTGCAAAGGCATTCATAGACAATTTCAAAAGTCTTACCCCATTATTTTCTATTCCGGCCCTTTTCATTCAGTCAAACATAAAAGTAGAACGAACCGCAAATGTACAGAGAATACAAGTACCGAAGAAAGAGTAACTGAAATCTAATTGAGAACTTAAAAAATCACTATGATGACATATAATAGTTTCTCTGAACAGTTTAGATATGGTGGGTGACCTGTAAGCATTCCTGAGCTTAAAATCTACCATCAAAACATTTACAGATGCACAAGGAGAAAAGGAACTCGATATGAATATATGCGTTTCCACTGTCATTAAATCCAGTGCCTATGAAATCATCATCTTTCCTAAACTGGGATTTAAACTCTGGGCAGAAAAAGTAGAATCAGAACATCATTAAATTTGTGGCAGTCCCAACAACAAATGGCTCCATAACTAACCGAGTCAAGAAGTAAAACATGACTCCCAAAGTGATAGATATGGGAAGTGCAGGCAGAGCTCGATGACAAACTGATAACAAGATGAGAGTGCATCCAAGTCCTGAGATGATAGCAAGATAACAAGCATAGACTGTCATAAGGTCATACATTGCAGCTCTACCCACAAGGACACTGTAGAACACAAAGTCCCCAAGACCAAGCCTAATACCTCTACTTGTAACCTCAGTTTGGGCAACCCTTTCCATTTCTATCTGGTTTCGCAAACTTGGCAATTCAACCAGAGGAGACAATTCCCCATCTATATGGATTTCAGTTTCTCTGTTGCCAAAATGTCGTCGCATTTCTGGACTAAGAACTCCGGTTGAATAACCAGATGAACCACTATCTGATGAGTCTCTTTCTCGATTGTAACTTACTAATGGTGACCTTTCCCCCTCATCTCCATTTCTTTCAACCTCTTCGCTCCGAAAATTCTGATTGTCAGCAGCAGGACGATCAGAATTACGAAGGTTTTCATTCCCATTACGGTTCAAATTGTTATCTGGATGTGCCTGAAGCTCTATTGATCCAGAATCTGAGACCCCAGCAACTAAAAGCCCCAATCCCCCCCGATTCTCCTGACCCCTTGACACTGTAGGCCGAGCCTCATAAACCAGAGCGGGAAGCTCTTCGTCCCTGCTCGAGGCCAACTCCACCAACAGCTTAAGAGGTCCACCAGGAGCTAAAACAGCCACCAAATCATAAAGAGCCAAGGCTACAAGCAAACTCCAAGTAGTCCACTCAGGCAGCTTCGTGAACCAAGCAGCCACAATTATCCCCAAAAACACCATATACGATTGCCTCATGATGATAGGGATTCCTCCTGAGAACACTGCCAGCACTCCCACCACCGTAAAGTTGAACAATAAAATCAAACAAGTAATCGAATCAACCGGTATAGAAAAATGTTGGATAATAGACAAGAAGATGGAGCCTCCCATGGAACCAAGCACGAAAAACGCAGAAAATCGCATGTAATTCTTCAAGAAATTGGTAAAGTTGTAGTAATAAAGAACAACGAGAAGGAAAGTAACAACGGCGATGAGAATGACGAAGACCAAGGCATTGAGAAGGGCACCTTCGAGCTTCTGAGCGGTGGAATCGGAAGGGGTCTCGAGGTAGACAAGATTCGCAGCGGTGCGAATCGGGGCGGAGGCGAGAGGGTCGGCGGAGGAGAGTGAATAGACCAATAAAACGACGAGAAGCATACAGATTGAAACCGGAGACATGACGCCAATGATCTCCACGCCGATCGTCTCCAGTACGCTCGATTCCATGGCGGTGGATTCCGGCGACGGCGAGCAGTTGGGATAAAATCAGAGATTCTGAGTTTCGAGTGCCATTTCAACGACTTCCGATGAGGAGGAAAGAAAGGGGAAAATCTATGTCTTTAGACTTATTAAATTTTTTTTTTTTTTTTAATTACCTTCCATGCTTTTTTTTTTTTTTTGGGAAAAAAATTACCTTCCATGCTTAATGTCATTGGATCTTAAATTTGAATGAGTTGATTATCAATTATGGTTTAAAACTATGGTTTCATTTCATAACTATTTTATTTTTAAAAATTAAACTTAAAAATATGTTATGTGTGATTTTGGATTGAAAGACATAATAGACATAAAAGTGACAACCAAGAAAATAAGAAGATTTAATTGAAAATAGCACTTTGAGAGAGGATTTGTTTAGGCCAAGACTCAATGATGTGCTTGACCTTAGCTTAGTCGAAGCTGAGCCTAGAAAAATAGCTAATGAGGAATGTCTTGCTCATGCCCCACTCAAAACATCACCAATAGGATCAAAATGGGGGTAGTGGAAAGTGGTCGGCCTCGAACAAGGTTGAGGTCAAGCCTAGCAAAATGTCCAATAGGGCATGACAGGTCAAGCCTCGCCCGGTTAGCTAGAGGGTTATCCTAATGCAGCTCCGAAACTTTATTAGAGACAACCTAGGTCATCTACTCCTATAAATAATCATGATAGCTCCAACGGAAGTAAGTCAATTCTCACTCTCAAATCCTAAAACTTCCACACTCTTTCACTCTCTAACTTAAACAACATAATGTGTATGGCAATGGAAAGGACTACACTAGCGTAGAAGTTTTCCTTTTATTTTGCAGGTTACATAATTTCTTCTCCATATAAATTTACTTTTGTTGTTGTAAAGGTCAGACTCTTTTCATTGTCTGAATTTTGACATCAACAAATACTATTTCTATTTATAGCTTTTTTAACTTTATTGTCTACTTTTTAAAATAAAAAAATCAAGTCAAAATTTGAAAATTAAATAATATAATTTTTAAAAATTTGGCACAAAATTCAAATATTAATGTTTTAAGGAAGGTGAGAAGCTAACCAAAAAAGAAAATTTATGTAGAAACGAACATCTAAAATAAAAATTATTCATTTGGTGAGCATTGCACGAGATATCCTCTCCTATAGTGCAAGTCACCTCGACATTGGCTCAAGTGTTGAGTACAATCCAAGTTTTGGTCCATAGAATAGCGTCAATACATTAGCCAACCCAACCCAAGGTTATATACTCAACTTTGGGTTAGCTAACGTGTCGTGTCTTCTTAACTTTATTTAAGGGATGACATTAACAATAAATATTCTATTTTATAATATTATATGTTATTAAAAAAATACAAACTTTCAAACTAAATGAGAAAAATACATGAGCAATAAAATGTCAAAACATAATTAAAAAATCACCAATGTGAGAGAAATTATTCGAGGAATTATAACTGTTATTAGTTTTGCATTGTTGTAGATGAACATCGATGAAGGTATTTAAAATGAGACATTGAACTTGAGAGAGGAAGAGGAAGCAGATGTTGTTGAAGGAAGTGTGATGAATGTGGTTTGGATTTGATTGAGTTCAAATAAATGAAAATTTTATGGGATGGATTGTGCACGTGTCTTTATTTATTTTAATTTTATTTAATTTCATGAACTTTTTAGATTATTTATTCTCCCACAACTCTTTAAAATAATTTTTTTTAACACTTTGGAAAGAAAAGTTTCATAATATAGACTAAAAATGAGTTGCTAGTCTTAATTCAATATCTAAAGGCAATTCAGAAATTTTTTTACATACTAACATTTTACTTCTTTTTAAAACAAAAATTTTAATAAATGACTCGACTAACTCGAACCAACATAACCCAATCTTTCATGGTTGAGTTGGGTTTATTAATTAATAAATGTAGTTTGGATTGAAAGAACTTACAACTCGAGTAACTGAACTAGGTATGAAAATGTTTAACCCAACTCAACCCATCACAACCAACCCATGATCCCTGAAAAGAAAGGAAAATTGTAATGGGTGGCAATTTGAATATGCTATTTTGTAATTGTGTCACCCATATTTGATATTTTGAAAAATATGGTAAGAACTTCAAATTTAGATTTCTAATTAATTTTTATTCCATATTTGCCACAAACAATCAATTGATAGAGAGAGAGAAAAGAATCAAACGACAATCGGTAGCCAGACGTGCGGTGGTCGACAAAGGTAAGTGGGGGGAGGTAGAGCGATGGCGAGTGGTAGATGGGGTGGAGCAGTGCTAGTTGGTAAAAGAAAAATGTTAGGAAAAAGAAAGATAGAGAGAGAAAAGCGGTGGCCAACAGTAAATGGTGTGGAGGAGTGCTGGTTGGTGTAAGAGAGATGTGGGGAGTCTGTTGTTGCTGTGAAGAAGATAGTTCAATTTTTTTAAAAAATAAAATCTAAGTGTATCACTATAAAGTATATCAACTCAGTCAAGAGCATCATTATCAAGTTTATCAACCGTATATATCAATCAAGTTTATCAACAGTATAAACGAGTAAATGGTTGACAAATTTATTGTTACTTTCAATAAAACTTAAATAGAAACTAAATTTAAGTTTTATTAAAAGTATAATAACTAAAATTGAATAAACTTCAAAGTATAGGAACATATTTTAACTATAATAATAATAATAACAATAATAAAAATGGTTATTTGACCTTTTTTACCTAACTATCAATGGTATCTATATCTTTACCTTTCCATCAACCTCTTCCAATTGCAATCAAATTCCTCATTTCAATTTTATAATTATTAATAATATATTAATATTTTTGGAAAATTAATAATTAATAATATATTAATATATAATTTATTCTCACCCAGACCCAACCTTTCTGGCACCTCCCACTTTCCTCTTCTCCTCTGTACCCTTATCTCTCTCTCTCTCTTTGCTTTGTAAATTCTCTCATGGCCACCGTTCTCAGACCTCCATTTTTTCAGGCAATTCCTCCGGCGAGTGTTTCCGTCATTTCCTCATCCAAATCCACCCTAAAACCCTCCTCTCTCTCCTTTACAACCTCTCACTCTATCATTTGTTGCATCAATTCCTCCAAGTTTTCACTTCGTCCTCCTTCTCTCCGGTTCCCCAAGCTTCCCCCGTTTGCTTCCTCCGGTGAAACGGAAATTAGCGAGGTTGAAGAGGAAATTCGCGAATCTGAGACTGAGGTACTCTTAATTCTTCTTCTTTTGGGGGATATTCTACTGTTTGCTTTGTGTTGCTGTTTCTTTACCCTACTTTTGTACTTTAGACTCTTTGATTGGTTAGGTTAGATAGTGTTGGAGGGGTATTGTTTTATGCTGAGCAGTTGGTCATGGTAAGATCTCGTTGTTGTTCTCTAATATTATCAATTGGAGTTGAGCGTGGTTGCCTCTTGCTTTACTGTTTGGAAACAGTTTAGTAAGTGGAAATGTGGCTTTCTGGCATTATCTTCAATTCATTGTCTATTTCTGGGTTCTAATTATTCAACTGAATGACGTCTAGTAAGACATTTACAGATAGATATGTTCAGAGTTTTAGACCCTTCTCAAATCTCAAATTGGAATTATCCACTCAGTATTTCAATTTTTTGTGGTAACTAAACAAATGGAGTATGGAAGCAATTTTGATAGTTCTGGGCTACTCATTATTTGAGTTTGGTTTAATCATTCTTATTGACACCTTTGCCGTATTGCTCTGAGCAAGTTTATGTGATGAACAAAATACCATGCTCTTTTCGAAATCTAATCCTCGATAATTCCGGATTCCTCAATGTGTTATATGCAGCTTTGTGTGGATACTACAATAATATAATCAAATGATAAGGCCATAAGCTCGATTCAATATAAGACTAAAATTTAGATGTTGAAATGAAACATGGTCCATAAAGCACAAACTATGGTCTTTTAGACCTACAAGTATAGATTACTGATTTGATTTTTTAAAAATTGGAAGATTTTGGATATTGGATGTTTAGAGTGTAATAATATCTGACTATGAAAAATAAAATCTCTTAGCATGGATTTAGATTTTTTTTAAATTTTAATTATGTTTATACAGAAATGATGCCCTTGCACTTTCTTGTTGCTCATATATTTATGTAACAGGACTCTTCTGTTAGTTATACCGGTGTGGAAGATGCTACAAGTGATAATGACTTAAGTGATGACTCAGAAGTTAATGCTGAGGATTCTTCTCAGTCAGTCATTATAGCAGCACTTCAGTCCTATAAGCAGGCTTTAGCTGATAACAATGGAGCTCAAATAGTTGAAATAGAGTCTTTTCTGAAGTCAATTGAAGATGAAAAGCTCGCAGTTGAAAGGAAGTTGAAGTCCTTAACTGAAGAATTTTCTGTAGAGAAGGATCGAGTTTTGAGGATTAGTGCAGACTTCGATAATTTTCGGAAGAGAACAGAGAGAGAACGTCTTTCATTGGTAAAAAATGCTCAAGGGGAATTAGTAGAGACTTTATTAGGTGTCCTGGACAATTTTGAGAGAGCTAGGGCACAGATCAAGGTGGAGACAGAGGGAGAAGAGAAGATCAATCAGAGTTACCAGAGCATCTATAAGCAGTTCACCGAGATTTTGGCCTCCTTGGGTGTAGTTCCTGTTGAGACAATTGGGAAACCGTTTGATCCACTGGTGAGTTTTGCTTCCTGTTGTGTCAACTTATTAAATTTGCATCTCTTGCGCCTCATTTTCCCTTTATTCATCAAAGTTAAGTCACCATTAATCAGTCAGTAGAGCCTAATAAGTGAACTTGTATTACATACTTGTGTGAACCTGTAGTCTCTTTTAGTTAAAATGACCGTCCTTTTTCCTTGACACTTTCCATATTGGTAACTTCTTAAAACTTAGTAATTGATTAACCTGTTTTCGTTATCAAATTGTTCTGTTCTTAAAGTGTCTGCACATGGTGGATTTATTCCACAACTTGATAAGTAAAATGGTGGTATATGTTTAATACTATTTATTTCAGTAAGACTGAGATCAGACTCTAGAAACTAGTGGAACTGTAGGACCTTTCCTTGCAAACCTTATGATCATTACTGGATGAATTTTTTCTAAAATCTGATCTTTGAATCCCAAACATGAATATGATTTAAACCAACCCATAAAGGTTGATTTATTTGTGTAGATTTTGACCATATGAAAAGTAAGAATTGTGATCTTTTGCTAATGTGAAGACCAAATCATTTCGGTTGCCCTCACTTTTGTTTGGCATTTATAATGATGTGAGTGTAAATCATATTTTCCTTGATAGTATATTTTTGCGAAAGATATGTGATGTAAATTATTGGTGGAGTTCCTTGGATCCATCCATAAGAAGTGATGCATCTTATAATGGGTTATTTTTCATGGAAAAGGATCAAAGAAGAGAAAGTTACTTTGGAAGTGTGCTATCTTGGTTCCGTTATCGGTTTTATGGTTGGAGCTCAATAAAAGAATTATTGAAGATAAATTTGAAGATCTAGACCAGGTTCAGAGTGATTCTGATAATGTACATTGTTGGAGCAAAAAGGTAGAAGACTTTACTAGTTCTACCACTCGGGCTATTTCGTTCAATAGGTGATTTTTCCTCGGCAATTTTGTCTTACAAGGAGGCATTTTCCTCCTGAAATATTGTAACATATTCAAATTGTTATTATCAATGACAAGGCTATTAGTTCTGTCTGATATTGTGACTAATCTCTTCTATCCCATTGAATTCTGAGGTGATATGTCTGTGTGTTTCTTTTTTTTAATTCTATTTGATATGCATTCTAAACTAGCATGGCATGACCAACCATGGAACCAATCAGGGATCTTCTGTTTTAATTTCTCTCTTTTTGGGAACCAAGTTTGGTTAAGTTGAAACTTCTTTAATCAATTTCTTCCTACAGCTTCATGAAGCAATTATGAGGGAGGACTCCACAGAGTTCGAGGAAGGCATCATACTCGACGAGTTCCGTAAAGGATTCTTGCTTGGTGATAGACTCTTGCGTCCATCAATGGTGAAAGTATCAGCCGGTCCCGGGCCTGAAAAGTCAGATGAAGCAGCACCAGCAGAAGAACTTGATTCAGTTGAAGAGTCTGCAAGCTCCGAATCGGAGTCTTCTTAAAGCTCCGATTCTTCTTGAACACAATCCAATTTTGAATATAGTTTGAATCTTCTTTGTGCCTGATAAGAGACTGGAGATGAACTTCATTGTTGTTATTATTGGCAATCAGGCTTTTGCAGGCAGAGAATTTTGATATTTGTTATCAGGGAATAGCTTTTGATGGTGAAAATTTGTTGTTTCCATTGAAGATAATCTCTTAGTGAAATGATGTATTTGATTTAGACAAATAATTTTCTTTCTAAAAACTCTGTTGCTATAACATGTTGAGAGAGAATTTACCGAAGTCTCTTGTAAACTTTGTAGAATTGGTTGAATGTGCCTTGATTTCTGAGGTCAAAATGGCATGGTAGGTCTCCTTTCTAGGACCATGTTTATTTGAAGAAAATATTGAAATCACTCTCTATTTTTTTTTTTTTTTAATATCTGTGAGTGTCGAGCCAATTTATACACACCTTGACTAACCTCACGAGATAACTCGCGTAACCCTACATAACATTTGGGTGTTAAGAAAACTCGTAAGTAGGTGGCTACTATAGATTGAATTTGACTCTTTAAAGTTTTTGTTTTTTTTTGTTTTTTTTGTCCAATTATCACTAGGTCCATTCATGATAGTTACTCTTTCTCATTCTTATTTGTTATTTTTGTTTATTATGAACTAGGTTGAAATCAATAACTATTTCATTGGTTGCTTTAAGGAGGTTGAAAAGTAGATTCTTCATTTTTATTATATTTTTGCTAATATTCTAGGGTTTAATTTCACAACAATTTGCCAAGTTGAGCATAATTCAATTGTTTAGGACTTATAGTCTCAATTAACTTCAAATTTTTGCCTAAAAAAATGTTAAACTCAAAGAAAAAAAAATCACAACAATCCACACACACCTCGACTAATCGAGTAAGAAATTAATTCTTAGGTAGGTGGCCACCATGGATTGAACCCATGACCTCTTATAACTAATTATTGAGATTTTGTCTCCTTTTTTACCACTAGACCAATCCATGACGAATTTTTAAAATATAACTACTATAAACATGATAAAAATTTGTAGTCACGTGTTAAAATAGGTTGGAGACATTAGCCGGGATTAAAATGAAGTTTCAATGTTTACGAACATATCAATAACCCACTAACCCATAACTTGTTTTTCGTATATATATATATATGCGAATTTATTAAAGATATTAGAGATATAGTTTAATTCTTAATATGAATATCGAATTCTCATATTTACATATCTATTGGAATATCGATTATCAACTAATATTTTTAATCTTTAAATGCTAGTCAAATAGCTCTTATAATAGTTAAGTTAGAAATAACAAGTAGAATACTATAAGATACATGTTTAAGATCTCAAACTTCCCTTTTTAGTATCATGCTAATCTTAACCTAGAGAAGTAAACTAAATCAGAAAATTAGTGATGAACTTTCATAATTATTGAGATTAAAAACACGAAACAATTGTCATAAATGACTGCTAGATCCCTCAATTTATTTAGTTCAAGATGGAGATGGAGCGAGAGATTTATCCCTATACTAACCTTTTGGTTGAGAGTATATTTTTTATCTATTAGGTTCAATGAGCAACATAATCTTGAGACAAAGACATGTATTTATATCCATTTAAGAACATAACTGGAATGAAAGTTATCTTTTTAGATGAATTTTTTAGAATAATATTAATATTTTATAAGTGCACGAGTCAAAGAGATTCAAGTTATTGACTCTCATGTACCAATGATAAGTAACTTTAAGTTTAAATATTATTTTCATCTTGAGATTAAAAAAAAAAATATAAAACTTGCGTCTCTATACTTTTTATACTTTCGACCGTGTCTATAGTTTTAAAATACTTATTTTGATTCACGTACTTTCAACTTTTATCCGTTTTAACCACAACATTTTCAAAATGTCTATTTTGGTCCATGTAACTTTAACAAGTGCCTATTTTGGTCTCTACATTTTCATTTTCATCTCATTTTTGTGAGTTAAAAATTTAACATTACCCTACATTCATTAAATTTCTCAAAACGTAGCCATATATTTGTATTAAAAGATTTCCATTAGGTATAAAATTTATGTTAAAAGTTCACAAATAGGAATCAAAACCACCCAATTTTAAAAGTAGATTAACCAAAATAAAGAAAAGTTGCAAGTAGGATTAAAATGAACATTTTAAAAATAGAGACCAAAATAAAACTAAAACCAACAGTACATTGACCAAACCTCGAAGTGGTTTGTGCAATTTTCTCTTTTAATTTCAATCGTGACATCTTTTCTTTTCTAGCCCTAATAGAAACCTTCAGGCTAAAGAGAACCAATTTGATCTAAATTTCCTATAGCATCCTATCTCCTAGCACATTTGGAGGGAAGAATTTCATGTTTAAGATGGGATTAGAATCAATGATAAGAAAAAATTTCCCAATTAATCGTCTCATTGGTATCCAACTTAAGCATAGTTCAACTCACATAAACTCGTATTATCAACCTTGAGATTTGAAGTTCATTCTCCCATACTCCCACCCTACATATTGTCAATTTTTTTTTAAAAAAAAACAATTGTCCCATCCTTTGATCCTTCATTTTTAAAAATAATAATTGATATATGTAAATATGAATACACATTAACTTAAAGTAAGTAATATATATATATATATATATATATATATCAAAAGTGTCATATTTATGTACCAAAATTGTTAACCTCCCCAACCTGTTGCGCCATCTCTAGTCGCAATTGTTATGTTCATTTTCAATATAACCTTTTTACTGTTATTCAAAAGCCAAGAAGTAGATAGGTAAAAACTCAAAGCACCCTTTTTCACTATTTTTTACTAGTGAAAACCAAGAACATGGAAGAACTCCGTCAAAGAAAAATGTTTGACTCCAATTATTGTTATTTTTTTTTTGACAGACATGTAAGGTGAGATAATCAAACCTTTAACTTCGAGGTTAATTATACAAGCACTATATCAATTGAGCTAAGCTAAGTTTAGCACATAATCACTTATTAAAACATTAGCTTAGTATAATCATGGTGAAAATTTTTCATTGAAATTTCGATAGAGGAAAAATCGAAAATTTCCTCCCATTTCAAAGAAAGTTCAAAATTTCAAGAAATTTTTTGTTTGGTGTTTCTCCCAATTTCGACGAAATTTTGAGAAAACTTTCATTTTTTTTATTAATTATGTTAACTCAGTTCAAGTTATTTAATTTTATGGTCTTAATTACTCACAATTGTATAGTTTTACATGTCAATACCATTTCGAACAAGGATAAAACTTTTTTCAATGGGTTACTTTTTCTAATTTCCATTTTTTTTCTCAATTTTCAACTTAATTTACAATTCCAAACTTATATTTCTAAAGAAATTTAATTTGAAAAAATCACAAAAAAGAATCTATATTTATTTTTAACCTCATTCAAACTTTTTCTAATTAAATTTTCGAGTTTTTTTTTTTTTTCCATTTAAAACTTTTATTTTCCCATCATTTCACCTTAAGATATTCTAAACTTTATATTACTTTGTAACTATTTTTCTATTTCATTTTTAAATTTATGCTCTCGCATCGACTTTTATATAGACGTTTATTTATTTTATAGAAATGATGATTAAAATGGTTAATTATAGTCTAATTAATCTACCATCAAAGTTTCATAAACTAATTATAACAATTTCCATCAATTTCCATAAAGTTCTTCGAAATTTCCATCGATATCGATATTTCCATAAAATCAAGACTTCGATATTTACATCGAGATCAATATTTTGAACCTTAAATGTAATTAGTTTTTGGAACATAAAAGCTATCACTACAAGAGAAACATATTGATAGGAGAGAGACTAACCTGAGCATAGCTCAAGTGATTAAGACATATGCATCCTAATAAAAGGCCAAATCTTTGAACACCATACCACAACCTATACAAAATGTATATATATATATATATATATATATATATATATATTGACAGGAGAGAGAGAGAGAGAGAGAGAGAGGCATCCAGTTATAGCTTCTAGCTTCTCCTTTCCATTAGGGATACAGTGCTTTGGACTTAGTACCAGAGAGGATAACAATTTTACTCAATTTTCATGATTAAAGGTGTGGTTTTTTTTTCTTCTTCTTCTTTTCTTCTTTTTCCTTTTTTTTCCCCCTTTTTAAAATTTTATTACAATGCAATTGTTGGAAAAGCAACATAGAAATTGGAGGATATAGAGAGAACTATAGCTGAATCAAGAAGTTAATGATGGGAGAAAGAAGATTATCTTCTCAAGAGATTGTATGCTGGCAGTTCTTTCACACTGGAGGTATCTTCAAGTTCAAGCTCACGTTCTAATTGACTTCTGGTGGACTTCAAAACATTCTGAAAAGTAAGAACCAAAATCAGAGATGATAAAGATTCTTCATTTCAACATTGTTTATAGACTCAAATGGACAGATATTTGTAGAAATTATTTACATTGAAATCCATATATGAAGCGCGCTTCGCGAGCCATTGAGCGTCCATCAATTGGAAGGCTACACAGAACAGGTTATCAAATGCCATCTCGTCATGCTCCAGAAGTTCTAAGAAACGGATCCCAGCCGATGAACTTGGCTTCCCTGCAACAAAATATAATATAAGGTACCTAATTAGGAGTATTAGACAAGGAGTTAGTGTATCTTGTTATAAATAGGAGGATGAGTGAAGGAACGGAGGCACTTGTTGAGTGATCTAGGCTTGGGTTAGCATATTTAAGAGGAGAGATTCCGTGTACCTTTATACTTTGGATTATCTTATAGTTTCATCTTTATATCTCAATATATTTCAGATCGTATTCTAGTTAGGAAGTGTCTTAATATATAACTTCAATAGTTTATTAAGGGCTTGAGATTCTCTCTCAATAATGTTTGAATGACATAGACATGATCACATATATGAACATTGTGATTTTTTTTCTTTTTATAGAAACAACTTTCAATGAGAAAAAGATGAAAGGATACACGAGCATACAAGAAAACAAACTCATAAAGACTCATTAAAGAAAGGGGGTTCCAACTATGTAAAATGATGCCTATAGAATAATTACAAAAGGTCTTCGAGATTGAAATCTAAAAAAATTATGAAACCTACCAAAGAGCAAACATCCATCTTACCTGATTGGAGATCTAACATTTGCACCAACATAAACGATATGTTGATTCCAGCAACAGCGAACGGATATTCCCATTCAGCTCTCTTACCATCCTTCTTATACAACAATCTGCAGAATGAATCCTGTACAGAAATCCAACCGACCATTTACATGGGATTAATCACAGACGATATATTATCAATTTAGCCAAAAGGAAAGAGATAATATCACTCGGAGATCTAATTAGAACGACTCACAAAGCAGGATCGACTTGCATGCTCACATCCAAAACAAGATATAATTCACATGTCTAGCAGTACACATTCAGCACGTCCTCAATAATTTAAGCCAAGTGGAAGTAACAGTCGATCACAATAGAAGGAACGTTCTATAGTACACTTTTTAACTATTTTTTGTTTACAAACAAATATAGTTAACAGAACATAATGCTTCTCCATAGCGCTTTTAACCACTAATGAAGTAATTCAATTCCTGGTTTATGAAGTAACGACTGTAAGGGTATCTGTCATTAGATATTTTCATTTATTATTATATATCTGATCAAAGAATCAGGTATATGAACATAAGAGAAAAGATAAAGCGTCAAACAAGACTATGATACAAAAATAATCATCATATTTCTATCAAACAATAGAAGAGAAAATATTACAACATAGGAAAAGGAAACAAACCGGATATGTCTGGGCAAAGAAGATAAGGTTTTCCAGCGACACAAATCCACCACCTCTACAAGAATATGGAAGAATACTAAATATTAACAGAAGAGAGATGAAACAAATGAAGCATCAGTTCGAAAGATCAAAGATTGTACTCACCTAAAATCTGTTGAAGGATCGGTACCTTGCCAACCCATGTCCTTCCAGAGCTCAGATTTAAGAGGCGGAAGCTCCCTGTCTGGATATGCCAACCTCCATAACCTTTTCAGAGCATCCTACAATGCATGGATTCATTTATTTTTCCATCCCAAAAAAATGTAGTGAATAACCAAATTCCTGCCATAGTCTTTATTGTATTTTATTTTATTACTTTTTTTTTTTCTAATCATCCATTTGAATTGTAAAGAACACAGAAGGTAGAAGGAGCTTTGTTATTCAAATCAAGGAGATAACTACACAAGTCACTCAGTCTAACGTCCAAGAAGAACAAAGAGTATGAGCGGATTGAGGAGAAACTTCCCGATCATCGCACGAATACCCCTTTGGCTAGCTAACTTAAAACATCAAACTCTTGCAGGAAACAGATACACACAGATCTCGCAAACTGGCAAGCCCCAAAGAAGGTAATCCAGGTCTTCCTCCACCATCCGACACAGAATACAACAAAAATGACCCATTAATGTGGTCATCTTCCTATCATGCCTATCCAAAGTATTCACCTGACCTAACAAAACTTGCCAGGTAAAGAACTTGATTTTCTTGAGAATCCTAATCTTCCAAACCAAATAAAAAATCGACTCACTAACTCGAGAGGGATCCAACAACAACCTAGGCTTGCAAGAAAAGCCCTCAATAGGGTCAAGACTCCAAACACAAGCATCCCGTCTCTCAACCCTAAAATTGCACTCTTCCAACAAATAAAGAAGAGAGGCAACCTCTGTCGTTTTCCTATTGGATAAATGACAACGGAAACAGAAAGAAAAAAACATAGAACTCCCCGACCAAACCAAAAAATCGAAGATCAAACAATTTTTAAAGGAGGACAAATGAGATAGATGAGGAAACACAGAGCAAAGGGGTCCACCCCCACCCATTAATCTTCGCAATGCAATAGACCAAATGGGAAAAAGAAGAAGGCTCAAACAAATTATCTTTCCACAGGTTTCCGTGTGTGCCTTTAGCTTCCTTAGCCACCCAATCAAAGGGATGGGGGCCATGCTTATTCACAATGATCCTAAGGCACAAGGATTCAGACTCAAGGGCAAAACACCAAAACTATTAAACCACCAAAGCTTTGTTGCATAACCTTAGATTTCCAATCTCCAACCCTCCCTAATTCACAGTGCACCCAACAACCTCCCAACTAAACTAACTAGATGAGAACCCTTCCCTCCATCCACTCCTTTCCAAAGAAAGTCTCTCATGTACTTCTCAAGTGTTTTACAAATTGAACTGGGAGGGCGAAACAAGGAGCATACGTAGTTTCTTTTCTTGTTCACAAGGAAAGATGAGTTTCTTAAGTAGAAGATAACCCAATTACAGAAAAGGAAATAATTTCACAAATAAATACAAATTACTGCTAATGTAATATAGTAAATATAAAAGATTTTGCCAATATGAGCATAGCTCAACAAGCATAAAACATATATTTTCATCCAAGAGGTCAGAAGTTTGAATCCCTCACCTTGCATATTGTGCTAAACTCAACAATATATATACATACATACATACATAATATTCTTATTTAATTAGAAAGGAAAATAACCGACATTTCTCTCCCAAAGCTCCCTATAGGCACACCTTTTATTACTGGTCTTTCTGTACACACTTTCTCTCCATTATTTGCTTTCCTTGTACTTTTCATTTTCATTTTATAAAAGAAACCGAAGTAAAAATATATTAAGGACACAAAACAAAAAGCAGCCAAAGGGCATTGGGGGATAAACCTTTGGAGCTGTTGGTTGAGAGAATTTGAAGTCTTCAGGTTTATAATAGAGATGGCATAGCTCAACTGAAGGAGGTACTTTCGCATTCTCCATTTAGAGGGGTACAGTTTTATATCAAGCTAACTTCTCTGCAATTTTGTGGGGCATTTGGATTGAAAATTTGAGAGGAATAATAGAATTTTTTAAGAGGTGGAGAGATCAGGAGAGGAAGTTTTGGAGGTGGTAGGTTTAACGCCTCTTGTGGGTATTGGTCAATAGGCCTTTTTGTAATTATGATTGCATTTGGTATTATTCTTTTGGATTGGAGTTCTTTTCTAGAGTTAGGGTCGGACTCCTTTTATTGGTTGGAGCTTGTTTTTTGTGTGCTCTTGTATATTCTTTTATTTATCTCAATGAAAGCGCCACCGATTCTTACTGAAAAGAAAAAAGGAGGGAAAAAAGAACCACAACAAAAGTGCCCAAGCTACCCAATTCAATAAAATCTTAGCTTCTCAAAATGTAAACCATTCAGCACATCAAGAAGTTCCTTTCCAACCATAAACTCAATAAAATTTTCATAGTTTTTATGTAATTTCAATTACTTTCATTTTTGTCATTTTTCAATATGGGAAATATTTGTTAAGTAAATATTGATCCTTCAAAAATAAATTCCAATTAGATCAAAAAACTATCTTTCATTTTGTTCTTGTTGCTCCATTCTCTTTGTTGTATTTTCTCTTTTCTTTGTTTGTTTCATTGTACTTTGAGCATTATATTCCTTTCATTAATTCAATGAAAGAGTCTTGTTTCCATTTAAAAAAAAAAATTAGATCCAAAACACATTTAAAATATTGGAACCAAGCAACAAAATGTTTCAATAGCAATAATTTTTTATTGAACGGATAAAAAGTGCTTATATAAGTGAGAACTGAGAACTCTATTACGCCATTTACTTTTTTTTTTTTTTTTTTTTTTTAATGGAAACAACGGATTTCATGCACCCTTGTTCCCCACCTCTCCCAAACTCCCAGTCTAATTCTCCTCAGGACCACTTTTTCCTTCTTGCATTACCTAAAATGAACCAGTGGCTTATCGGTCTAGTGACTAACAGAAGTTATGTATGATATTGGAACGATATTTTTTTAGAACAAGTGCATAACTTCAAGTTGGCAAATCAAAACTAACTTGGATATTGCCGGACAGCAAATTTTGGCGGGTACATAGAAACAAACAAACAAGCAGAAACATCTTATAATAAACATACAAGCACAGACAGAAGACCTTGATATGAACAAGACATAACAAAGATGAACAGACATGAAAGTCATTTTCCATGAGAGTCAATACTCATAGCTATGTAAACTTGAACATCCCCATGAACCACAAGAAATGGAAATGTCCCAACTGGTTCATTCATTTACCAACAAAGGATTCACTTTATTATGAAATCTTGAGAAGAATTCCATAACTATAGCATGCAGGAAATACATAAATTTCAAGGCATCAAAAGAGAACGAGGGTAATAACACATATAACAAAATCCATAGAATTTGAAATCCCATAAAAATGTTGGACTCACTTGGTGCTCAACACGAGAGCCATCAAAGGGAACTTCCAGCCTTTGCTTTAAATTCCTGAGTCTTTCTTCCTATGAAACAAAGAGGAGATTTTACATAACAAATGCTCTACCTCAAAAAAAAAATGGCAATATAAAAGACCAAGGGTGTAAATCCAAACCAATAAATATGACAAACTGGCACAACAAATGTAAGTGAGTTGATTCAATTAGTTAAATACTAAAGTTAGTTGGAAGTTAGTTTTTGGAATAAAAAAAAATTAAATTAGTTTTGGCTGGAATCAATCTAGATTTGGTAAACCCACTAGATAAATGTTGGTCTTTAATCGCTAAATGTGGCAGCCACCTTGAGAATACTAAAGACTAGTTGCAGGAGATGAAACAATGATCAAATTTTAGGCGCTTTGCTAGCAGGCCTCATCCCACTTAAGGATACCTTCCCTATCATTATCTCATTGCTCACTTGGCCCCAGCATAATTGTTGAGGATTTTGACTGAGGGAGGTGGCGATTCTTTTCTTGATCGAGGGTTTTGACTTTAGACTTGGGAGAAAGGATGTTCATGTGTGGAGTCCTTCCCCCACGGAGGGCTTCGCATGTAAGTATTTCTTTAGGTTTTTACTAGATCCCTCTCCTACTGTTGAATCGGTCTTCGACGTTTTACGGAGGATTAAGATTCCTAGGAAAGTCAAGTTCTTTTCTTGACAAATTTTGCTTGGGCGTGTGAACACAACAGATAGACTTTTGAGAAAGATGCCTTCGTTAATAGGCCTTTTGTGCTACATCCTTTGTTGGAAGGCGGAGGAAAACCTAGATCACCTTCTTTGGGAGTGCCAATATGCAAGAGCTGTGTGGAATGACTTCTTTTAGGAGTTTGATTTTGCGCTTGCTCGTCAAAGGGATGTTCGTTTAATGATCGGGGAGTTCCTCCTCCATCCGCCTTTTAAAGAGAAATGTCGCTTTTTTTGGCTTGCAAGGGCGTGCGCTTTACGGTGGGATGGGATCTTTGGGGGGAGAGAAACACCAGAGTGTTTCGCAGTGTGAACCCTAATAGAGTTTGGTCCTTGGTGAGGTTTCATGTTTCCCTTTGAGCTTTGATTTTGAAGACTTTTTGTAATTATTCCCTATGCAATATTTTACTTAGTTGGAAACCCTTTTTCTAGTGGATTTTGTGCGCTTGGTTTTTTTTATGTCCTTGTATTCTTTCATTTTTTCCTCAATGAAAGCAGTTGTTTCTTTAAAAAAAAAATCTCCAACATAATTTATTGTGTTTCTTATCAAAAGAAAAATTAGCCTATTAGGGGCAGGAGGAAGGAAAACAAATAAGTGATCACCAACAAAGCTCTGCCCACTTAACCTTTCCCAATTTGTCTCCAATCTGCAGAAATCTCATAGATTAACAATAATAACTCGATAGAAAAGAGTGCGCCATTTCCTGTCCTTTTTTCCTTTTCGATAATCATAAATTGGGGCCCCACACCCACAAATTCATGAGAGACCAATACACCCAATGGCAATTCCATAAGACGTCAAGGTTTTCTCTTTTTAAGCATCCAGTTCCCAGATGTGAGGGCAATCAAAACTTCATTTAGAAATTGATTTATAAGACTTATTTGTAAAGGGGAACTATTTCATTTATGGTTAAATTGCAAATTTAGTCCCTATGGTTTTGAGAAGATTAGAATTTAATCCCTATGATTTATAATTAGAATTTAGTCTCTATGGTTTAATAAGACCTTCATAAATTGTCTCTACGGCAGGCAGGGACTATTTATGAGGATTTTATCAAATCATAAGGACTATTTATGAAGTTTTATCAAACCATAGGGACTAATTTTTAACTTTTAAAACCATAGGGCCTAAACTCTAACTTTCTCTAAACCATAGGGAACAAATTTGTAATTTAATCTTTCATCGATCTTGATTAACTGAACAAACTGAATTTGAACAAGAAACATAATTCCAATTAATAATAGGACAAGATAGAAAAGAAATATAGTAATTTTATTAAATCATACTCAGACCTTGGCTAATAAACTTCTAAAAAAAAAAAAATTACTCTGATTTAATTGCAATGAAAATTGAGGAGAATAAGGCATCAAAACTTCAATTACCTGTAAATGACTAAGAGGTGGAGCCACCCTATGGTTTTGTCCATTGTGCATGGCCAAAGAAAATGGCAAAAGTCGACCAAAAAGTGCTCCAGAACCAAAGACAATGTTTGCTACAAAAATTAAGACAGCGTTAGTCAACAGTTATCAACTTTCTTACCATGTATCGGACTTCACACCATACTCAATCATTTCTCTGAGCTCACCAAATTGATTCACATTCATTTCTATCTATTATAGCTCCTAGTTGGGACAAACAACTTCCTCAGTAGAGACAATACTTTGCGACCACATTAAAGACTTTCATTTGAGCTCCTTTTCCTCCCTTGCTTCCAATCACACCTCTACCCGCCCTTTATGATCAGTTACTTCATTCTTTATGTAGGCAATTACCGATGATCTTCTCTTTTAGCTATCTCATGGAGCATGTTATCTCCCCCTTTTTGTAATTACAGCTTAAACACTCTTATTAATCAATTAAGGGTTTTTTTTTAATAATTATCCCATGATAGGATCATTTTTGTACCCCATTTCATCATATCAATAAATCGTTACTCGTTACTAAAAAGGACAATTAACTCACAACCCACTCAAAACACTTATGGAAAACATAACATTACCTGCTGAAGGAAGAAGGCCAAAACACAGAACCATATTCTAGTAGTTGCTAGAACTAAAAGAAGAGTCTAATAACAAAGAACAAAACTGTTGAAGAGTTGGTCCTCATCAGAATTATAGTACAACCATATGATAACTTCGAATCTGGAATATATAAATATACATGTTACTTGATCTAGAGAATTTACACAAACAAAAGGTTACACCAGGATGTTTGAAGAGCGGGGAGAGAAATCTAGAAGGTGGTGTATCCATATGGTATTGTCTAACCATATAAATTAGAATGTATATCTGGTGTTTTTCAAACAGCAAGCATCATGAATAATGAGAGAACAAAGAATTAAAGAAACAAGAGCATTTTTAAGTGATTGTTTGAACATAAAGACAACACACTTTTAAACCCACTGAAGCCAATAAATTCTCTTCCTCCTATTCAATAAAAATAAATGAAAGTAAAAAATTACATTTTAGTTCATTACAAAGCTTTCAGCCAAACTATCAGAGCCCGTGAGTTCATGACAACAAATTAGTTATATACTAATCCATTCTAAGAAAATAACTGTACCTATCCACTGAGCCCATTGTGCAATCAACTGAGAGAACAGAAGTGTCCAGTGAAGTTGTTGCTTCTTTCGCTCATCGTCCCAAATCTCTTCAAGTGTGCGTACCTTTTATAAGAAAAACAACAAAGGAATCAACTGCCAAAGGCTAATAAAGAAAAAAAAAAATACAGACAAAGAACATGAAACCATAAGCACGCAGGACAGAGTTAAGTATACTTCGAAAGGGGGGAAAAGAGTAAAGAGACGAAAAAAATGGAGATTAAGCTCTAACCTCTGAGCTTCTATCACTATATTCATGGCTGCCAAGCAGAGGCTCACTCAAACCTTCGAAGCCTGAAGTATCATATTTTTCGTTCCTTTTCCCATCAACATCACCATGATGGAGCCGCCTCCTCAAAGTTCTTGAAGTCATTAAATAACTTCTTATAACAACCCTGCTGCCTATCAATCCAAAATACCTTCAGTACCTCATCAAACAATTATAAAACCCCCCCAAATACCCATCATCAAGCACCAAGGTAGCATTCTAAGTCTAGTACAGAAAGAACAACGAATTTCATCACAAAAACATACAATTGATGAACAATTGAACAGAACTGCGATACAAAGTGGAACAAAAGCTGCTTAACGACATCGAAAACGGCAGAATGTTGAGCTAAACAGAGGAAAATTCACATAGAAATCAAGAGATACAAAATTAGGGAAAGAAACAAAGAAAGTATTACCTGAAAACTTGGATTGAAGGGGAAAACCCACGAATCAATCAAAATTTCCCAAAAGAAACATAAATCGAAGAATGTTCCCCACAAAGAAATCCTCTGAAACTGCCCAATTTATTCCAAATTACGTTGCTTAACATGGAAGTCGAAGTCAATTGAATTCGAATTAAATAAATGCAGATAATTGCATCCGACTCGCGCTCGAACTTGTCCTCGAAGGAAACTGCTCTTCTCCTGCTTGCAAGTTTATTTATTCTTTTGTTTTTTTTTAAAAAAAAAAAAGTTTATTTATTCTTATTATATTTGTCATTAGTTTTTTTTTTTTTTTTTTTTTTTTTTTTTTTTTTTTTTTTTTTTTTTTTTTTTTACAGAAGTTATTATTAATTATTAATTATATTTGTTTTTCCTTCGTAATAGGGGGATGTTTTGACTTTATCCATTGACTTTATTTATTTTTCCCTAGAGTTTTTGAATTACTTTGGCTTCCGGTGCATTTGGGGCACGGTATTATATTTTTGTAGACATATTGAAATTTTCATCGAAAATTTTACATTTTCATGAGTTTGATATTGAGGTGAATTAAAACTTCAACAAGATTCATAAAACATAAAATAATAATAATAATAATAAACAACAAAACGTCGTTATTCATATGAGATTTCGACAAAGAAAATTTAATTTGTGAAAATGAAGATTTTATTGATTTGTAGTACTAGTATAACAGTTTGTATTATATAATTTTTTATGTTTCTCTCGAGGCTTGATGAGCTTCTGTCTTTAATTTGTAGATGGTGAATAGACGATCAATTTGTTGAAGTCTTCTAGTATTAAATCTTCTGAATTCTAAATGTTGAAATTATTTAACTTATAAATGCTTTAAATGGTAGGTGTATCCAATTATTTAACTTATAAATGCTTTAAATGGTAGGTGGTATCCTCTATTTATAGAGTTTTGAAAGACCCTATATGGATTTTGGCTTGGTTGACCGATCGACTGAAAACGCTTTAACTAAATTGAAAAGCTTTTTGAAGAAAATTTTCCCGTCTAGTGCAAGTGCACACTGTCGATAAGTAGTAAAAAAAATTAGAAGTATTCCAAGTCGTCTCCATGGGAACAATTTTTCAACAAAAATTCTTATAATCAACAAAAAAAAAAAACAAAAAAAAAATTTCTCAAAACTGCAACTAAGTAGCCAAGAAATTGTTTTGATGGGTTTCGAAATTATAAAAACAAAAATTAAGTGTAGGCTAATACTTTGTTGATTTAAAACACAATCCCTGCGAGGTCTTAGCTCCTCTCCTATATTGTTTTTATTTCTTTCAAACCTAATTACCTTTTCAGTATTAGACAAGATTTTACCTATATTAATTTAGGTGATCGATCTAAAATAATATTAAACCTATAAATCAATAATAACAAACCTAGCATTGGTGAAGAATCCAGCAATAATGTGCAGAAAATTAATTAATTCAAAAATTTAAGAAAGATTCTCGTATAACCACCTTAATCGATTTTGGATTTTAACTTTTTTAAGTGAAAATCCAGCCTTAACATTCCAACTTTCGGATGAACTGGATTAAAAAAAAGAGAAAGGGAAAAACGAATATAAAAATTAAAAAAATAAAATAAAAGCAAGACGTTGAACTTACAACATCAATCTAAACAAATAGGAATAACAAGATGAAACTGAGACTATTTTATTACGATAATACTATAAAAGAAAATGGAATTACAAAAATTAAATTGCCGTAAACATAAAATTGAAACTAAAACAAGACTTGAATAATTAAAACTTCTAAAAAACAGAAAAGTTACAAGAAAGAAAGAGGAAATTTTTTTTGAAGAAATAAGTTGTAAATCTAACTCAATCTTACTCGATTCAACCATTTTCAAGGAGAATCGGGTAATTTACAGCCCAAGACTTTCTAATAGGATTGGATTTCGGTTTTGTTACAATTTATCGTCTTTTTTTCCCTAAATTTTTACTTTTAATATTTAGTGTGAATATACATTAATTAATGTAAAAAAATTAAAAGAATTATAATTTTAAAATTTTACTTCATAATTATTTTTAACTACTTAATAAACAAAGCCAAAGACGGAAAGTAAATAGTATTTAATAAAAAATTTGAAGTTAAAAATACTAATCTTGAAATTTAAGGACCGAAGTAAAAAAAAAATTCAAACTTCAATTGTAACATTTTGAAAGGAACAAAATAAAAGTTAAACTCAAATCCTAAGAACTAATAAGATATATTTTTTCCAAATTTTAAAGTAGGTGATTTTACCACCCTTGATTACGTGTTGAAATTAAACACTTTTTAGACCCAACTAATTAATTGTAAGTTTGTTCAATCCAAATAAGGATTTTTTGTACGGATGACCTCTATATTGAGGCCCTAATAAAAAATGGGCACCTGTCCAAAATAAGATGGCAATTGGCCTTTTGCTGGCATCATCTGCGTGTGAATTCACATATTCGCCCCCGAGACCATTCCCGTAACTCGATACTCGATGTCAAGTGTACGACTCAACCGACACACTTAACTTGATTGTGCCACCTCAGACTCGATCCTTACGAACTACCCGCGCAACGTTCTTCTTGCTTTGCAATTAATGCTCATGTACGAACATACACAAATTGGGGAATTACCTGACAACTCTCTCAATTCTTTCAAATCAATTTCTTAAAAAGTAGTGCAAACTTTTTATTAACAAAAAAAACAAACACAACATTTGAAACTTGGAAGCAGATTATAATCGTGCTCACTTTCCATCCAAAAAACCCACTTCACAAAACCTGAGCTTGTTAACAAAAATCGTTACTCAACACTGATCATCGTAGACAACTAGTTTCACACCTCAAGTAAGTACGTGTGCTACTCTTTTGCTCTTTTTTGCTCAGTTCTTTACTTTTGTGTGCATGACCTACGAACGTTGAAAAGAGAACGAGTGTGAGTTTGTTAGTGTGTACCGAGACAAGCGAGTAGCTCCCAGTGGAACGATGATGAGATGAGAGAGAACTATGAAACAATAAGCATCGAGTTGAGAGTATCGAGTAATGAGCGTCGAGTAGAGAACTATGAAACAATAAGCATCGAGTTGAGAGTATCGAGTAATGAGCGTCGAGTATCGTGCATCGTGTAGCGAGTAGCGAGTATTTAACAGAACCCTATATAACAGAAACTTATTTTTCTTGAAGGATGTCGAAGTATATATTCATACGTTATGGTGGTACATGGGACAACATAGAAGAATGCTACATTGGAAGTCGTTTGAAGGGTTTGCTAGTTTCAAGCACATTGACGTATAATGAGTTTGTCATTCTAGTACATGAGATCATGCAAGTTAGTTTGATAGAGTTTAAGATTATAATGAGGGTGACATATAAATAATGAACTCAACTCAACCCATTTTTCATTAGGGCCTCAAAATAGAGGTCATCAGTACAAAAAAAACCCTTCATAACCCTTATTAAATAAATAATGAACTCAACTCAACCCAACCATAAAACATATGGGTTAGGTCTGTTCAGGTTACTCAAGCCATTCATTTAATTTTTTGTTCCAAAAATAAGTAAAATGCTAATACATACAAAATTTTATTTAATTATTTTTATATATGAATTAAAATTAAAAACTCAATTTCAATTTATACTATGAAAATTTCTTTCCAAAGTGCTAAAAAAATTTTAGGAGTTTGTTGGAGAATAAATTATCAAAAAAATTATTAAATTAAATTAAAAAATAGTTGTTTTCAAATATAGAAAAATGAGTCAAACCACTTACAAAGTGTAGAAAATTTTCATTGTCTATCAGCATAGGACTAATAGACTGCGATAGACTTCTTTCGCTCGCTGATAGATAAGGAAATTTTTCTATATTTGTAAATAGTTTGATATTTTTTTTATTTATAATATTTTTTCTTAAAATAAATATATGTATACATAATTGTATCATAAGTAAAACAAAAAAATATAGTTTTAAAATAAATAATCAATTCGGGTTGGTTCAAGTTGGTTTGAGTTATTTTAGGTGAATCTATGAATCAACCCAACCTATAAAATTTTTATTTATTTGAATCCAACTCAATCTAAACCTTACAGGCTAGGTTGGGTTGAATTTTTGTAAGTTATCAGATTTTTTTAACACTCCTACTCGTAAAGGTTAACATCTCATTTTCCTTTCATTGCTTCACTCTTGTCTACACCCTATTATGTTTTTTTTTTTTTTTTTTGTTACACACACCTATCCCCCATTCGAGTGTGACTATCAACAAAAAGAAAATCAAAATGTAGATATCTAAGCTATAGTATAGATAATAAATATAATAGAAATATCTTTAGTCCCAATCGATATCTTCTTATTACATAACCAAAAAAACAAAAATTCAATTGGGATGACTTGAATCTAAATTCGTGTTCAAAACTCAGAAACCAAAAAGGTATTTTTTTCCTTTTATTTTTTTTAAAATAGAAGTTCTCGAGGATAGTCAATTATTTTATACCAGACCAATTTAAAATATGAGGGACTAAATGCACCTATTTTTCAAAACTCACGACCAAAAAGGTATTTTTTTTAAATAAATATCAATTATTCAGTCTTAATCGATTTCTTCTTATTTAAAACAAAGACAAAAAAAAATCAATTATAATTAGGAAAATTTTTACAGATAGAAAAAATGTCAAACTATTTACAGAAAATAGCAAAACAAAAACATTGATAGACATTGATAGACTTCTATCAACATCTATCAGTGATAGACTGCTATCATTTCTATCACTGATAGACCCTGATAGACTTCTATTAGTGTCTATCACAATTATCTAAAAATTTGGCTATTTTGTGTAAATAGTTTTTCTCATTTTTCTATTTCTAAAAACTCCCCTTATAATTAATCAAATATACCAAGGGTATAAATGAAAATAACTATCCTCGAGATTTCTTTTCTAGATTGAGCCTTAGGTATGTCTATAACCTCATTTTCCTTGTACCTTAAGTTGAACCTTATTCTTTATTGCTACACAATTGTGATCATATAAGAAAAAAAAAACAATAGAGATCAAATAAGCAATAAGAAGATTCATCCAATTCAATTTAAATGTTGAACTAGACATATATAAAATACATCAATAATCAACTTTATTTATAAGAATGATCCAAATAAATCGTAAATAAATGGAGGCTCAAGCAACAACCAAGCAAATGATCTTTTGTTAGGGTTTCTTATCAAAAATCTTCTCAAAAAATTAATTTTCATTGATGATAGTCCATTTGAAACCTCACCCTCCTTTTCTGGCCAACATCTCCAACATAACGGACCCAAGTGTCCATATGTCAATAGGCCAATAGGGATAATTATCAATCACCAATACACCAGGTACGACCTAGTCTTCTAATACCATTTAATACCATCTTCCTCATCAATGGTCCCTATCTAATACATTTGGATAATTATCAATCACCAATACACCAGGTACGACCTAGTCTTCTAATACCATTTAATACCATCTTCCTCATCAATGGTCCCTATCTAATACATTTTCACTCCAATTACACCAATATATATATATTCATTTAAATTTAAAAATTGGAGCTTTTTTTTAAAAAAAATTCCTGAATTTTGCTACACTGGAGAATGAGAGAAGACTTTCCTTTAGGTTTGAGAAGACTCACGCTGGGTTGTAAATTGGGGTTGACTTCATTTTTCTCTTTGCTCCCTCCCTTCTTTTCCATCTCCTTCCTTCCTCCCTCTTCCCCATTTACTTGCAACTCTAAAACCCTACAAAAAAAAAACACATTCACAAGCTTTCAAAAATATAGAAAAAATGAAGATTGATTATCTATTTTTCAAACTCGAGAACCAAACCGAAAATCCTGTTTTTCAAAATTTTAACCCAACCGAAATTGAAAAAAATGTAATGTTAGCACTCAGATCTCTTTGAGTTGCACTGTGGGTGCCTGCTGGCCTTGACCTCCGACCCACTTCCCTCTAATTTGGTTTCAATATCGTCTGAGCTGACCTGTGTATAAGGTCAGATTTCTCGTTTTTAGATCACTTACTCTCCCCTTTGAGTGGTTGAATGGAGCTATTTATACGACTATTATCTAATACATGCCCATGGTTGCATGTGATGATAAAAGGTATTAGAGATGTTTTCGGCGCTCAAGGTTGCAGGGTGCCAGTCCGGCCTTGACTCGTTTATTTCCTGAATGGTATTTATTTACCGACTCAACTGGTCAGCCCAAACCCCGAGACATTGACATTTTCCTTTTGGTACATGAATTTATCATAGGGAAGGTTCCTTAACTTTTGGATGATTCAAAAGAAAAGACAATATTGAATACGAGCTTTCTTTAACATTTAACGATGATGTCGTGGTATGAAACTTCTTGAGAAAGACAAAGAAAATGAAGAAAAATTGAAATAGACATCAAGTACAATGAAAGCTGGCAATGACACCTTATCTGAAGCCTAAGTACAGCTACAATTTCTAGGGTTGTTTGGAGCAAGGAACATGATAAAGAGGACTACCTCAATCACGTTTGAGAACTCCCTCTAGCTAAGGTGAACTCCCACAATGATAATAAGAATAGCCCTGATTAAATTGATAAAAATCTCCAAGAATAAAACAGATTTGGCTTGGAAAGATTTGATCAAAGATCAAGAAGAAATGATAACGTGTTCCTAACTTCATGATTTTGAACTCTCCACAATCTAATTGATCAAACTAGATTGAAAGTTCTAAAACATGCATTCTAAACACAAGAATACAAAGAAAGCATAAAATTTGAGAGATTAAACTTTAAGAAAAAAATCATTTAAATTCAAAGTTCTGTTCCAAAAATGTGGATTTACAATCCTAATTAAACTAATTGAAAAGACACTATGAAAGGACACATTAGATATGTGAATGAATCTGAATTTTTAGATTCATTTTGACTCTTGTGTGTCTAAAAGACTCTTGGAGCTTCAAAGGTTGCAACTCTTCATTATGGGCTGGAAACTTAGCTTGGAAGCAAGCATTTAATCCTTCTTGAAATCTTTTAACTCTAGATCTTGTCATGGGTCCTTGTGGCATAATGATTGCCTTATGATTAGATTGACTTTGAGTGGCCTCTCATTGATTTTCAACATGAGCTTTATTTGAGCTGGTTTGAGCTTGTTGAGCTTCATTTTCCTCTTGTAAAACCTCATTGTCTCCTAAGTTGGTCAACTCCTTATCATTCTCCCCCTCTTTGAAAGGATTCGTCCTCGAATCAAAATTACCTACTTCAAACAAGAATAAGTCAGCAACATTGAATGTAGCACTCACATTATACTTACCTGAAAGATCAATTTTGTATGCATTATCGTTGATCTTTTCTAAAACTTGGAATGGTCATCTCTCCTTGGATGTTACTTGGACTTCCTTTGGTTTGGAAAACGCTCCTTTCGAAAGTGAACTCAAACCAAATCTCTCGGTTTTAAGGATGAGCGGTCTTCTTCCTCGATTGACTCTTTTTGCAACCTTTTCTTTATGCTTCTCAATACTTTCTTTCACTTGCTTATAAAGCTTCTTGACAAGTTCAACTTTTGAGTTGGCATCAAGATGAACAAACTATTTCAAAAGGTGAACATTTAGTGGTGCTATGGACAACTCTATTATAAGCAAACTCAACAAAAGGCAAAATTTCTTCCCACATATGAAGATTCTTTTCAAGAATTGCCCTAAGCAAAGTTATGAACCTTCTGTTGACAACTTTAGTTTGACCATCAGTTTGTGGGTGACATGTGGTAGAAAACAACTTAGTTTCCAACTTTTCCCACAAAACTTTCCAAAAATGACTTAAGAACTTGACATCTTTATCATTCTAACAATCGAACTAGGAATGTCATGCAATCTCACAACTTCTCTAAAGAATAAGTCAGCAACGTTCTTGACATGCACCATCAATTTTATGACAAGCAATGAAATGTAACATTTTGCTAAAATGATCAACAACACCGAATATGCTATAATGCCCTCTCCTAGTCCTATGAAGACCAAGAATAAAATCCATAGACAAATCAGTCCAAGATGCATTAGGAACAGGCAAAGGTGTGTACAATCACGTTTGAGAACTCCCTCTAGTTAAGGTGAACCCCTACAATGATAATAAGAATAACCCCGATTAACGAATTGATAAAAACCTCCAAAAAAGCTAAAATAGACTTAGCTTGGAAAGATTTGATCAAAGATCAAGAAGAAAAGAGAACTTGTTCCTAACTTCAAGATTTCGAACTCTCCACAATCTAATTGATCAAACTAGATTGAAAATTCTAACACATGCATTCTAAACACAAGAATACAAAGAAAATATAAAGCTTGAGAGATTAAACTCTAAGAAAATTTCATTCAAATTCAAAGTCTTGTTCCAAAATTTGGAAATTACAGCTTCATTTAAACTAATTGAAAAGACACTATGAAAGGACACAACCTTTCACCTATATTGTCTAAATTCATTTAAAACCCTTCAATTACTCTCATAAATATAAATACATGAAATTAAATTAAATTAGATACATAAGACATAAGACATTAAATATGTGAATGAATATGGTTTTTTAAATTCATTATGACACTCTTAGGTGTCCAAATGACTCTTAGAGCTTCAAAGGTTGCAACTCTTCATCATGGGCTGGAAACTTAGCTTGGAAGCAAGCATTTGATCCTTCTTGATGTCGTTTAGCTCTAGCTCTTATCATTGGTCCTTGTGGCATAATGATTTCCTCATGATTGGGTTGACTTTGAGTGACCTCCCATTCATTTCAACATGAGCTTCATTTGAGCTTGTTTGATTTTGTTGTTTCATTTTTCTCTTGTAAAACCTCATTGTCTCCTAAGTTGGTCAGCTCCTTATCAGAGTGGAGTTGTGAAATTTAGAGACTTATGAATTCTTGGAGCACACAATGTAACGAGACCCAAAAACTCCTTAGCCAAACAAGGAGTGGAGTTCACAGTTACACTCTCCCCCAACTACGTGGGTCAAACATCCCCTAAGATTTAGCAAATTGTTGATGGACAGCTGAGATTGTTATGTGAGAATGAATATGCAAATTCCCACCTTCAAAAATAGAATGGAAATGTGATATGAACCATCCAGGGCATCAAATTATTATTTATGTTTTATTTAATACTTTTGATGTAATTTTAGTATTTTTCAAGTTTATCTTTTTTTATCACATATTAAGTAGGCATTTTTGTAATTTTATTACGAACTATACTGTGGCATTAAATTTTTCTTTAGGAGGCTATTAAAGCCTTACCTTTATATTGTTTTGATTAGTTTTCACGATGAATTGAATTTTGGCCTTAGTGCTTTCTCTTTCAAGTTTAACCAGGAGCTTCTTGAATTTTGCAATTCATGTATTAAAGTGCATACTTAAGAACATTCAAGAAAGATTGATCATCCTATCTTGTGGACTGTTCGAATCTTGAACCAAGAAACTTGTTCTTTGTCTCAAGAGCTTTAATCTCAAGCCAATCCGTGTCTAACTCAATCCTTAGAGTTGAAATCATATTAATTTGGAATTTTTAGTCATCGAGAATTAGAAGTTCTCATATAAAAGAGGTTCTAATTTCAATTGGCCAACGGTTTTATATCAAGATGTAACCATTCAAATAAAAACATGAAACTTGTAAAGCTTGATGTGGCTAAATGTGATGGACTTGTAGGCAGTCTAACAGCTCTCTACCATTGAAAGAAAGAGATTAAAATAGCAAATTTCTAATTTAACCATTTATGATTTCATAAAACCTCCATCGATACTTATCAAATTGGAACATACTTTACAGAGAACAATCCCATTTTCTATCCAACAGCTATCTAAAATGCTTATTCAAAGGTTAAATAATTTGCAAAATTGTGGACTAAGAAAGCACATAGCCCTCCAGCACACTAGTTGTAAACCGACCATCTCAATAGTTGCCTGAACCCTGAACCCTAAACCCTAAGCTTGAATCAGATAAAAAGGGAAATCGGAAAACCTTCCTGCTGCTTCAAAAGACTTCCATTGAATGTTCGGGTCGCCATGAGATGTGAATTAACTCTGCATCCACGTGCAGATTCAAAATAAATATGGCTACTTTGCTCTTTTGACTTGATGGTTTTTGGATCAGGGATTCACTTCAGATCCCAACCATCTTTTTCCAACTTTTCTGCCTTGCTCAATACATTTTTCTTGGTGTCTTCTTGAAATTGGCTCATCCTGCACATTAATGGTTTTTGGGTAATGTATTCATCACTATATATTTGTAAGCAAAGAAGAGCAGCACCTTGAGAGTAGATCTGCATCTGCCACCCCCAACATCCTTACTGCCAACAAACCCGCGTTGGTTGCGTTATTGATTGCAACAGTAGCAACCGGAACTCCCCTCGGCATCTGCACGAGCAGTCCTTACAACAATCATAAATGGGAACCAAGAATTTGGACAAACAATTGCCAAACGCTAGTAATGGTGTTATTACGTAGAGCATACAACTAAAAACCAATGGTCATGCTGTAAATTGTAAAATAACACTTGAATACTTAACAGTCATTAGGAAGATACTTCTATCAGAGAACAATCCCATTTTCTATCCAACAGATGTAAGTTAAATAAATTTGCCATCTACTGCCAAAACTTACAAAGATTAATCCTACAAAGTCCATATATTCTGTTATACTAGAACATTCATTTAAAAGCTAGAACTTGAGTCTCATCTCTCGTTCAAGAAAGAGGTTAGGGACCACCTTATAAAAAAAAGGACAAATGAAGAAATGTTAAATCACAAATCACATTAAGTGATCTTGAAAACTGCACCAAAATTTATGTTTATACGTCATAGATTTGTTTTAATCAAACGAATAGGCAACAGAAAATTATTTCGAGACCACAGCAGAGTACCTGCACAATTGACAGAAGAGAATCAAGTCCATCCAATGTTGAAGCACGCACAGGGACGCCAATAACAGGCAACGGCGTAAGAGAGGCAACCATACCTGAAACTCAAGCTACAAGTCACTAATGAGAAATATCCTATTTTTTAAGAAAATAAATAAAGCCCCCAACCTTTCTTTGTTTATCCGATTTCACATGAAGAACTATCCCATGAATTTGTAACATGCAATAGCCAGTGACCCAAGTAATTTTGAACTCGCGACTGCGTAATCAGAGAATTTTTTGTCCATTTGACCAGCCCTTCAGAATGAGATCTTTTGTTCTATCCAAACACTATATAGTATATACTATACATGAAGCATTTAAATAACTAGCCTGGTAAATGGGCTGCACCCCCAGCACCAGCAATGATAATCTGTATCCCTCTCTCCTGAGCAGATGACGCATAAGAAAACATCCAATCAGGGGTCCGATGTGCAGAAACTATCTTTATCTGCATATTTTTAGAAGGAAAAAAAAACTTGTAGGTTAGACATTATATACACACACACACACCATGTATGTTTCATAAAAAAAAATGTTAAAAGTACTATTTTGGTCCTTCTACTATGAATTTAATTTCAAATCAGTTTGTATACAGGGACCAAAATAGTATTTTAACCAAAACTATATATATATCATGGACATAAACAACATCAATCATCAAAAATAAAAATTAACCTCATAAGACACACCAAACGTGTCAAGGACCTTTGCAGCATCTCTCATTACAGGAAAATCTGAATCAGAGCCCAT
The DNA here is from genome assembly GCA_002890555.2 of Lagenaria siceraria. Classification (NCBI taxonomy): domain Eukaryota; kingdom Viridiplantae; phylum Streptophyta; class Magnoliopsida; order Cucurbitales; family Cucurbitaceae; genus Lagenaria; species Lagenaria siceraria. The sequence continues at coordinate 15,353,634 of CM016485.1, forward strand.
TATGATTCCCACACGACGCTCAACTGTGTCACGTATGATTTTAGTAAGAAACAAAAATGATCAAATAAAGAAATATCAAATTTGTATTATACTTATACATGTAAGCAACTTCAATGATACCTACCTACCAATATTTAAGCTAAACAATTTCCTTTAGGACTAGGAAAGAGGTTTTTCTTAGAAACTGAGAAATACAAAAGCTATATTTATAATTTTACCAATACGATGCTCAACTGTGTTGGGAAACTCTGTATTTGTAATAATCAGTATAAAAGCTAGTTCCTTTTCTTCTTTTTAGGTTTTCCTTTATTTTGGTATACACCAATACATTCTTCCAACAAGAAACAACTTCTAATTGATATAATAATTTGTTTTTTATAAGAGTGGAGATAAAATTACAATCATAAAATATCTTAAACGAGTGATGGTTTCTTTTCTTTTCTTTTGTTTATGTCTTTTTTCTTTCTTCTCTTTTCTAAGTAAAATAATTGAAAAAAATTACAATTAAGAGAGGAAAGAATATATGAATAATTGATATAGTAGTTCGTCTAGCATTGGAACTGCTCCTTTGAGACCATAATTCAATTAGTACAACAGTTAACAGGTTCAAAGAAACACTTGCAGTAAAGACAACATGATTGTGATATTAACCCCACCCCCACTCATTGAAACAAAGAACACAGGAGAATAGCTGATCCCTATAATTATAATTTATAAAACAACCCAACGAAGAATCAATGAAAAAACAATTTAGAAGACCAAGCTTCTGCCATTTACAGATTCAGTGATAATAATAATGAGCACACGGCACATATTATATTAGTTGTACTCAAATAAAATTGCTCACCAACGACCGAGGTGTATCAAGATCACTCTTTAAGTACTTCAACATTATGAAGATATAGTGAGTTCAATAGGGTCATAAAAGATTCAAGCTTAATTACCTTCACATTTTTATAGCAAAATGTTGATAATTTCAAACTCTTAAGCAGGTTACATGGAACAAGCCAAGAAAGAGAAAAACAGACGTGGAAGGGAGAGAAAACTACTATGTGCTCATCCATATGTTGTTTGATTTTGAGCCTTAAGAAAATTCTGCACTGGAAATTCTAAATAAAAATATTATGAGATAGGTTGTATATGTCATTATCAATGAAAGGTCCTGTTTTTTTCTAAAAAAAGAAAGAGATAGGTTGTATATGATCCAATGTTTGAATACTGTATTCTTTTGTGATAAAGCACTAAAACATGAAAGCATCACGGAGGGAGGCTGACCTGCTGGCTTTTCGGAAGCTTCATCAAGGGTTGATGCTAATAAATTCTCAACAACACTCATAGAATGGCCAACAATCGTGATGTGACCCATCTTTCTTTGCCTTCTCATTTCTGGTTCATTGTAAAGGGAGTCATTTAAATGTTGAATTCGTAATCGAGTAGGTGAAAATGTAAAAAGAGAAAAATTTAAAGCCTAACCCGGTTTATTATACCAATGAACAAAAGCTCCAGAAATACTCAATGCCCTTTGCATCAGTTGATGAGCAAGATAAAAACCAGGTTCCCCCTGAAAGAAGCAGCAACAGAACAACTATCAGAAGTTTTGTACTTAAAAGTTTAGGGTTGAACTTGTACTTACAAGTTATAACTACCACATGCATATTCAAAATTCAAAATCTACTCTACTATGAAGTTTTATGTGCCTTTAATATTGGTAAAGCATTGTTCTCGGAATTATGGTTGATTAACCATTGATGTCCTCAAAAGTAGAAATGTGACATATCATGTACGGCCGTAAGTATCTCAGGCTTGTCCAGGATAAGTTCACTGGTAATGAAACTTATAGGCAGAATTTAAGTCACCTAAGTACCTAGTCTCTTATTCTTAAGCTGCTTAACATACAGAATTCCATTTTTCCATGATTGGTAACACGTTTGCATAGCAAACATTAGCGATGATTCAGGACGCCAAGTCACATTATATACCAATGAATCTTCCTTTCTTTTCCTTTTTTCTCTTTTGGCTAATATGCTACATAGATTTAAGAGAATTTTTTAAGCCTCCACCTCCATACTTGAATCTTTCAAGGATGGCTCTTCCAAGAGATAGTTAGACAAGACACATCACTACGCATAAGTCCAAACCAAAGTAATCCAACTATTTTACTCAAAAGATAAAAACATCAAATCTGCAAATTTATCTGAGCAGGGATACAAATCAATCATTAAAAAGAAAAGAGGCATGAAAAATAAATAAATGAAGAAAAGAAATAAAATCACCTCACCTAAAATGCACTTTTTTTCATCTTCTTTTTTTAAAAATAGGAAATAGAGCTTCTATCAATAAAGAAAAGCTCACAAAGCAAAAATAGATGATGTATCCTTAATTTACCTCATCTTCACCTAAAATATTGTACATAATAGCAGCTGGGGTTATCATTGATGGATCTCCAAGGGGAAGACCAAGGACAGCCCGCAAATGCTGCTCAAATTGAGAGGTCTTACAAGCCTCAATTGTGTGATGGCCACTGTTATGAGGTCTAGGAGCCACTTCATTCAGTAAAATCTGTTGAAGGTAAAAAGAGATAAGTAGTACATTAGTCCCAGAGTCCAAAAGAAGAAAAATGCTAATAACACAATTTCTACAATTTTACAGCCCGTTAACATTGATGATACAACCTGACCATCTTCTGTCAGAAACAACTCCACAGCAAAAGTGCCAGCACCTTCCAGTGAGCTGACAGCTTTGTATGCAACATCGGTTGCAAGTTTCTTAATCTCCCATGACACACTAGCCGGAGCTTTGACAATGTGACAAATATTTTTCCTACGAGGATAAGTTTTCTTATTTGATGTCTATAAATAATTATTTATGGAAAAACCAGATTTCATTGAGAAAATGAAAAAATAAAATAAAATAAAATACAAAGTGACCTACAAAACAACAGCCCAGCAAGAGAAGCTAGGCAAAAACTAAGCTAGAACCAATGTTATGTCTAAATGCACAAGCGCAATGTAATCAGTGCAATTACATCTCACAATTTTCCTTTTATAAGAAAGAATTTCTTTCATAAATTAAATGAGCCTGCAGAACCAAGAGTTCCAAGTAATTGCTTCAATTTGTAAACAATCAAAGAAAGCTAATACTTACAAAAGGCTTATCTAACACAGCCCGAGAAGAGGAGACAAAAACATATGGTCCCAAAAGGTTAAAGACCTTTCAGAAGTTCTTTTTTTTCCAGGCAAATTTCCCACACAATACACTTCACCATACTGTAACAAGAAGCTTTTAGCTTTGGAATTAGGCAAGGGGCCAGTAAGCATAACCTTATAGAAACTATTCGTGGAGATCGAAAAGATATTGTGTTGATCAAAGACTCCCAAAAGACCCTACTACAACTTTATTTTTCTTTTAAATGGAAATGAACTTTTCATTGATATAATGAGAAGAGACTAATGCTTAAAATACAAAGCTTCAAAATACAACGATACATAGTAATAAGCATAATAACCGTAGTACTATGGATTAATAGGTGCACCAGGACATCTCAACTAGATTGACACTCCCATAGCACCCTCATCATATCTATTTACAAGAAGAAACTATCAATACAAAATAAAAATAGGCTACTAACTTGATTACAAAGAAGATATAAAAACACTCCATTTGAGACAAATGTCTTGAACAGAATAATTAACAAAAAACGGGCTAACAAACAGGCTGATCCAAACCGGTCTGACCAATCGATAGTCTTTTGTGGAAGACTCGTCGGTTTCGCTTAAACCAAGTTTCTGAGATCAAGACTTTAACCGCATTTGACCAAAGAATTTGCGACTTTGGAGACAAAATAGGGCCAGTCAGAATGTCAGAAATGTTGTTGTTAATGTTTTGTCCGAAAACCCAATGTAAATTGAAATAAGAGAATAGTTTCCTCTAGCATTTGCTTGAATAAGGACAACCAAAGAACACATGTTGAAGGTTTTCACTGCTGGCTAAACATAAGTGGCAGATTGTGGGAGATAGATAGTGAAATTGAAGTTTGTGTTGCAATACTTCAGAGCAATTAAGTGGCCCAAATATTAAAAGCCAAACCAGAATGTTTATTCTTCTCAAGCTTTTTAATTTCCAAAGGGCCTGAAATAACTCTGTCTAGAGGGGGAGAAAATTCTTTCCCCTAGCACTTCATTTTCTATTTCCTGCACCCTCTCCTGACTCAAAGAAAATTCGTCGCTAAATTTCCGTCACACTTTTGAAATCTCTACTGCTAGCATGTACACCAAATTCATTTGAAACTCTTTCCCCCCTCTTTTTGCCCAACTCAATGCTTTCAAAAAAAAAGTATGTTCACCCTCCCTCTCCTCTTCGAGTCGAGCTACTTATCTACCCGGATCTTACAGAAAGAGATGAGTTCAAGTGCTTTGACAAGGATTTAACTGAAAATCTTTCAGAAGAATCCAAAGACCAAACTCTTGAATCAGGCAATTGGGAAGGATTTTTTTCCCTCTAGACAGCCTATTAATTGCTGGAATTCTGAGTACTCCTCATCATTAAAAGGCCTTCTAAATAGGAGGTTCCATGAACATGTATCCGGGTCCCAATGCTCACTAATACTACCTTTAGGCAATGTAGCAATGCGGTGAAGGTGAGGGAATCTCTCCTGGAATGAGAGATTAGAGCACCACGGGTCCAGCCAAAAGAAAATTCTGGTTCCATTTCCCAGTTTGAAAACAGCAAGCTGTCCAAACTTGTTCAAAGTCTTGGATATGCTAATCCAGGGCTCCTTAGACTCAAACCAAGCTTCCCAGAGGTATGCCAAAGGTGAGGGTCCACTCCATGTATGCTCTTTACTATTTTGCACCATAACGAATCATGTTCTTTTAAAAACTGCCAGTTCCATTTAAATAATAATGCTAGGTTTCTGTTTTGCAGGTTACCAACGTCGAGACCTCCATCATGCAATGCTTTCGAGACTTTCTCCCATTTAACCAAATGGTTTAGCTTGTTTCCCCGTTGACCTGCCCAGAAAAAGTTGTTTGTTATCCTCTCTATTTCAAAGTTATGAAGCAAGGCATTTGGAAAATGGACATGTAATAAGTTGGAAAATTGGCCAATACAGCATTGCATAAGGTTAACCTTCCCTCTCTAGATAGATTATACCTCTTCCAATGATCAAGCTTCAAATGAATCTTGTCCACACTTGACTGCCAAAAGGATTTCTGTTTCCGATATCCACCAAGGGGTAAGCCCAAATAGATAAAGGGTAGTTTTCCAGCTTTGCAATTGAGTCTTGTCGAAAACCCACTGAAAGTGAAGAAAGGAGAAACAACACCCAAAACTACAGCACCCATTGAATGTCTTCAAAGGAAACTTCTGATGACAAAAGGCTGAAGAAGAATAATAAGACAACTTAAATTCGTATCTCAAATTCTCAATTAAATCTTAATTCGTGGTGACTCAGACCTGATTTCTATCAACTGTAAACCACGCACCTCAATTAAGGAATGAAATTTGGACGAGATTGAGGATGAAATTAAAGGAAACATTTTCTCCGAGTCTATTGAAAGTAAAGTCTTATTGAAACCTTACTATCATCAATTGAGAAAAGATTATCAAAAGTTTATGTGAGAGAGTCCACATCATGAAGATCATCAAACTGAGTATCAGCTAACTGCTCATCAACCTCCCCACTGCTCATACTAACCTCATATGCAAAATTAGAATCACCATCATGAACAGATTGATTGGAGGTAGATGCCTTAGTAATGGAAGAGGACAAAACACCTTTGGTAAACACAATATTTGAACCTGGGAGATTGAACTCTATATAAGTGTATAGATCTAAAGGAAGTGAAGGGGGCTAACAAAGCTTTGTGATGAAGTGATGATCCGGGTACAAGCTTCCTCCAAAATCTGCGTTAGTCGGTGATTTTCCAGGAAAGTTGGAGCAGGCAAGCTTTCTAGTATAATAGAAAGGGTAAGGTTCAATAAGCCGAGAGGTCAAAAGAGAGTCTTGAATTGTAGAGTTGATACAATACTGTGAAGAATGAGCACAATTTGATGGAGAGTGGTTAGCCTGAAGGTCATCTTGTAAAAATGAGCTAACTGGATTCTGCAAAAGAATATTCTCATAAGAATGGTTCTGAACTACCATGTTTCCTTCCTCAAATCTACCATAATCTATTTGCAAAGACAAACCTGGTGCCACATTTTTCTCATATCCATGCTTGTTCACTTTTGACAACCCAAATTGTTTTGCTACTATGTTGTTCTCTTGAGGTTTTCCCAAAAACCTAAGGAAGGGTTTAGGGCAAAGAGTGGAGTTGTAAAGTCTGGAAAGTTGTGAACTCCTGGGGCCCACAGCATAAGGAGTTAATAAGGATGTTTTCTAGTTGTGGGGCCCACGAACTCCTTGGGCCAAACAAAGAATAAAGTTCACAACTCCCTACTTCCTAACTCCTTGGCCCAAACACCCCCTAAAAGACTCAAAGAGATCCCTTGAGACTGAAGGAAAATTCTAAATTGTCTCATAAAAGTCCGCTTCAGGGCTCCGAATTATAGGATTGACACCTTCATTTTCCTAACCTGTTTTAAACGAAAAATATCAACGGGAGTGGAAAAATCGCTCATAAATAAAGTGCCATAAACTGTATTTGGAGGTCCAAGACTTCAATGTCACTAGAATGAAGGAAGATATTTACTCTGATTTTATTCTTAATTTCAATTGTTGCTGGCATAAAACCACAAAAATTGTGTTAGACTTGAATTTGAGCCACCGAACAATTGATCATATTGAGAGTGTCCGCTGCTATGCTAATAAGACCACCAAAATATGTTCTAATAGCCTGAAAGGTCTCACAACACCAGTAGTCTAAGGGTAGTTTTTTAATTGAAATCCAACCCCCATAACCCTTTATATATCTCGGATGACTATGAATCCCACTATTCCATTTTTCAAAAAGCAAATGAAAGTCCTCAAAATTCGTCCATTTTCCTGGAGAATCAATAAACTTGGCTAAGTTTCTATTGACAACTTTAATCAAAGTTTTATTATAGAAGAACAGATTGATCAACACTCTAGTATTGAAGTGATTTTCCACCGTTCGTCCAATCATTATGCGCAAAGAGTCTTGATATTACCCATAGTTCATCGAACTCAATCTGAAACACATCATGATCTTTTTTAACCCAATAGTAAGTCCTGAGCTTTGCTTGAGTCAAGAATTAACTTTCCAAAACCATGGGAATGAGCACTCTGATTTTCCAGTAACACCTCCACTTAACTCTTGCCTGCTTCATTCAAACTGAATTCCTCTGACTGATAAACTAGATAAGGCATAACCGCTACAATGGGATTCAATATCTTCCCTTCATTCAAATTAATGAGAACGTCTCTAATCATTTCCCAAAAGACAAACCATCCCTTTTTGTTAAACTAAGCTGGAACATGAATATTCAATTTATCTCCAGTGCTAGGCCAAACAGTATAAGATTTAAACTTGGATAACTGAATGACTCCTGAATCTCCTCGATTTTTCTTATGAAAAAATAATTGTTCCAAACGATGCAAAAGTTCAAGCAAACTAGCTTCAAACCAACGTAAAAGAGAAAGAGAAAGGAAGATCTTCTATTTGTAATTCATATCTTCCACAAAAAATCCATTCACCTCAAACCAAATACGAAAATAGGTATTCTGGATGTAACAACTTTTAACTATCGGGCCCTCACGAATTACATCTCTCTTAACATAGCATGTTTATTTCTATCCTCCAACTTATGAATGAAAACAACTATCTTTCCTCCATTTAGTCAACCTAGGACAAGCACATCTAAACTTTTCCTGACTTTGAATCTTTTATGTTCTAGACAAAACCCTTTACATACCTAAGAATAGGACAAGTATCAAATAACAAGTTACACATACATACATAATTGATTATTTGCATACACTTACATATGACATATTGCAATACAACTCACAAATTTACTTCTATCAAAGTTTGCAGGGAGAAATGGAAGTTGGCAAGAAGGAATAGGGAAGAACATATAAAAAGTGTATTCTTCAACTTACTTATGAATAGTTTCAACAACAGGATAGCATGCCATGGAGTTGTCTCTACCTCTTGCAATAACAACCGACAGTTCCTATCACACAAAAAGAAAGCAAAGATCAGATATCATCCTGAACAAAAAATATGCAAACAGAAACTTCATACGGTTAAGTCCAGGACTTCATATGCGGATTAATATATGCTATTTTTCATTTATCATATGTTCACACATTCTTACACAAGAAAGAAAACTAAACGAATCCTAGATACAATTTTTGTTGGCTCTCTCTTGGTGCAGATTTTATGCTTCTTTCAACAACTATAACTTAATTGTTTTTTTAATAAATAACCAAATTTTCATTTAGAAAAAAATGAAAAACGACAAGGGCATACGAAAAAAGAAAAAAAAACAAAGGTTACCTAAAAGAAATGTCTCCAATCAAACAAGATAAAACTAAGCGAATAATTACAAAAACTTTCGAAACCAAAGCCCACCAAGAGACATGAAACCGAACGAAGAACTAGACATCAAAAGGATTAAGATCCTTCCCTTTAAAGATTCTATTATTCCTATAACCCCAAAAACTCCACAAAAAAGCACACACTCCCACCTACCATAAAAACTTTCCTTTCTCCCTAACTATGGCTTAAATTTTCATTAAGCTAACTGGAAGAGCTTTGTGTAAGCTTCCTTGCTTGGGACTTGGCTTTACTCACTAAGTTTTTGGTTTCTTATTTGTTAATTTTTTTTAAAAAAAAGGCCATATATAAGAAGATAAAAGCAATGAAGAGTGAGGTGAATGATCAACGAGGCAAACAGGATGCCAAGAACTAACCTTCACAAAAGGTGCCCACTTCTCAACATATAGGTCACGCTCAAATCCACCTAGAGCTGGACATATTGACAAGTGCATAAAAAATGAAAAAAAGGTAATAAAGATATCAAACAAAATTATAGGGAAACTAGAAGTTAAAACTCCGAGTGATACCAAGAAGTAAAAGAAACAAACATATGAAATCCTTGATAACTTAGACTCCCTTTGACATGGCTCTTTTGTATATCCTTTGGATTATTTCATTCATCAATGAAATTGTTTGATAAAATAAAAATTTTAAAAATAAAAGGAAAAAAAAACCTCAAACAAATTACTACAGGTATGAATAAATGGAAGAATATAATGACATTCAAGGGAAAAAATATTCAAGGAAAAATGTCACAACTTCAAATTCTCACCCTCATATGTTTTTTTTTTTTTTCTTTTTAATATGTAACAATACTTTCATTGAGAAAAAATGGAAGATATAATGACATTCAAGGAAAAAATCTTACAAAAGGGACTCCAATCAAGCAAAATAAGGTCGACGGATAACTACAAAAGGAATTCAAAATTGATGCCTAAAGAGAAACATAAAACCTAACACGAAACTAGATGTCAATACTGTCCCGCTACCCACCCCACCCATAGATTGTTCTGAAAAAGTTACGTGGATATTTGTAATAATTGCAACAACTTTCATGGGATTTTTGTATGCTTCACCCATTTTCAGGGGCCTAAATAAAAAATGGCACAAGGTTTAAAATTGAATAAAAAGTTGACTTCTGCTTGCGTCAGCACATTGTGAAATTATCGCTTCGACCCTCCAAAACACCCTCGCGCACCTGGCAATCGATGCTCACTCTTGCTGCTCATTCTTGTCTCTCAACTCATGCTCTAGATTCTCGATACTAGAAAGAGAGGAAAGAGAGAGGAGAGAAGAGAAGCTAGAAGAGAGACATGGAAGAGAGAAGAGATGAGCGAGGAGCTAGAAAGAGAGAAAAGAGAGAGGAGAGTGAGATGCTAGAAGAGAGAAAGGGAAGCGAGAAGAGAGGAGAGAGAAGCTAGAAGCTAGAAAGAGAGAAAAGAGAAGCTAGAAGAGAGAAAGGGAAGCGAGAAGAGAGGAGAGAAAAAAGCTAGAAGCTAAAAAGAGAGGAAAGAGATTGAAAGAGATAGGAGAAAAAGAGAAGCTAGAAGAGTGAAAAGGAAGCAAGAAGAGAGGAGTGGGAAGCGAAAGAGGTCTACATGAGTGCTTCATTGGTCATTTCGGTCATTTTACCACATGATGACATAAGCAAAAAGCAAAAAAAAAAAACTCGATTTTCAAAAGGTGGGTCAAATCTCATTTAGGCCTCTCAAAATAGATCATAAATTTCCCAACTTTTATTTAAAAAAAATAAAAGAATACAAGGGTATACAAAAAGTCAAGCCCACAAAAGGACGCCCCCTTAAAGGAAAAGGCTCTAGCTATACAAAATAGCGTCTAAATAGTAATTACGACAGATCTTTAAAATGGAAGTCCAAAAAGAAACATGATATTAGATGGACTATCATATTGAATACTATTATTAGTACATCGCACTTACAATATTTAGAAAAGACTTGAAATAAAGAAACAAATTACATATTAGATATATCTCACCAAAAATGGCAGAAGAAAGTTCCTCCACACTTTTCGCAACAGCATTTCCACGTCCATCATAAGCTAATCTTTTGCTCTTAATCATGAGAGGATAACCAAATATATCACCTGCTTTCTTTGCTCCTTCAAGATCATTGATCTGTAAGAGAAAACATTAATGGTCAGTGAGTTATCTGCTATTGTTAAAACACATATATAAGGGCAAGAATTTTTTTTATATCCAAAGTGTTCGGGCCAGCTCACGCGCACCTCGACGATAACTCGCCTGGCCCTACAACATTTGGGTGTCAAGGAAACCCATAGGATATTAAATCCTAGATAGGTGGCTACCATGGATTGAACCCATGACCCCTTAGTCCTTTGGCCTTTTTTTTTATATTCTCACTACTGCTAGGTCAACCCTGATGGTTTATATAAGGGCAAGAATAGAAACACCATTCAAGAGAAGTTCATAGAGAGAAGATGACCTGCATGAACTCGGGCAATGGAATTCTATGCCTAGAAAAATGAACTTTTTGGAGATATTTGTCCTGTAACATAACATATAATAAATTATCAGAAGTAATAAACAAAAATAGTAGACAAATGATTTCAATCTTTGAGCAACGTAACAGTGGATGTTAGAGAATTTAATCTTCTTCAGCATATTGCAGGGACAATTTCGTGCGTGTATAACAAATGCATTGGTCATTTTAATAGATATCAACCAGAACGGAGAGAGAGGGAGGAGACTAGTGCCGCAAGAAATCAGAACACGATAATAGCATTATAAGCAAACTTCTGGCTAGAAGGTTCTTTAAAGGTGTATGTTTACGCATTTGTCTATTTCCATTATATAGGTAGCCATCATTCATCAGGTTCCCAAAATAAAAGATTGACTGACTGAATGAAAATCTTAGAATTGACAAGTAACTTTTGAACTTAAAATAGAGATGGCTTTCAAAACCAAATGTACGCATGAACAAACAGATACCTGAATCATACGAATGGTAGATGCTCTAGGTTGACAATCAATTCCTTGTTGCTCGAGAATCTCCAGCATGGCCACATCAACGTGTTCAATTTCAACTGTTAATACTTCACATCTAACAACCATGAACGGAACTTACTATTACCATTACCACCATAAGCATTCAAGGGAATAAAATCCATGAAAACAATGCAACAAAAAGAATATTATGACATGAAGGAGGAGAACATCAAAAGTATACCTCTTAGCAAATTCTTGAACAGTATTACTGTCATCAAAGTTACCAACCATGTGATAGTAAGCTAACGAACTAGCAGGGCAGTTTACAAGTGGATCGAGAATTGCGATTTTGATGGACAGTTTGGAAGCTGCTTGACATAGCATACGACCCAGTTGGCCCCCTCCTAATACACCAACAATTTTTTCAGAAACACCATGAACAGCAATTTCATCTTTCCTACAAGTTAATACCATAGAAGAGATTCTAATCAAAAGCTATTTCATTCTCATGTTTTCCAAAATGAATGGGATGGGGAAAATACGCAGAAACACATCCTTGGAAGAAAAATTAGATACAGTGAACTGAAAACAAACCGGAGAAGTTTGTCAGTAGAATGAACTGATGCTGCAGAGCAGTGTATAGTCTGATTACTCCGCTGTGGTTGATGGGCCATTTTTAGCCGTGAAGCAAACCTATGACATGGGATGATGTTTGAATCAACAAACCACCTTATATTTTGAACTCTTCGCGTAGGTAGGGAGGTTGTAGGTATAATATCCGAAACTAATGCATAATTTAGGCAGCTATGTGAAGCCAGCGAGGAACTTGATAGTAGCATATGGAATTAGCTAATAGCTAAGCCTCCAACAATGTGCTGCAATCAATTGACTTTGAAACAGCGAAGATAGTGAATTGAACAGGGAAGAAGACGCAGACAGGCAAAGCGAAGAACACAGGAAGAAACAGAGAGAGACAGAGCAATAGGAAAAGAAAAGGGGGAAATGGGTTATGGAAAGAAAATCAATGGTTTTTGCTGTTTTGCTCAGGTGGGTATGAAAAAAGATGCAAAATGAAAGCAATGGATTTAGAGATATAATGGAGGAAGAAGAAAGTTCTCCACGCGTCGATTCGTAGGGGCGTTTACGGTAGAATTTCAGTCGGAGCTGTGGAGGTGGTCCGGTGGAGGCGGAGGTGGAGGGTGGTGCTACCTTACCGTTCGTAGTGCTTCCGTGGAGCCGTCGATTGTTGGGCAAACAAAAGAAAGTAAGCTTTTCCTTAAAAAAAAAAAAAAAAAAAAAAAAAAAAGCTAATAGCAAAATTTAAAATTTTTTTTCAACCTGGAAATTATCAAAAAAAAAAAAAAAATATATATATATATATATATATATATATATCAAACTATTTACAAATATATAAAAAATTCCTTAGTGATAAAAGTTTAGTAAAATTTTGCTACCTTTATAAATATTTTAGCTCATTTTTCAATATTCAAAAACGTAATTCCATTCCTTTAATAAATTTTTATTATAAAAATAAATTAAATAATTATTTTAATAGATTATTATTGATTTATTAAAATAAATATTTATATTAATTTTTTAAATTAATATTAATTAATTAATTAATTATATTTCATATAAAATTAAAAATAGATGAAGAGAGAAAAGAAGAAAATTCACCGTTTTAGAAAGGAATAAAAAACTTTGTCTATAGAAATATTTGCAAAGTGTTGAAAAACTATAAAACAAACATAAATTTTGTACGTCTGTGTCAATTTCTATAAAAAAAAAAAAAAAAAAAAAAAAATCAACCAAACGACCCATGTAATAGTATCTAATTAATTATTGAGCATTTAATTTCAACTTTAAAATTGCAACCAGAGACGACTAAACACTGTGAGTGCGGATTTGTATTTTTAACTGAAATTGTTATTATCATTTCTTCTCATATATTAATGCTCCTAAGTTGAATTATTATTTTAGAAATATTCTTAACTATAGAAAATTTTATTCTTAGAAAAAAAAAACTACATAAAGTTTATTTCGTTCTTTTTAACATAGTTTGTGCTTGGCTTTGGACTTATTTTCTTCTCTTTAGATAAAATTTGGGTGTACTTTGTTAATTAATTTTTAAAGATTCTCTAATCTAATTTTAGAAAGATATTATTAATTTACCTACTTGATCAATTTTATTGTTCAATTTTAAAATTGATTTATTGTTCAACCAAATTAAATTATGAAAAGGTTTAAGACCAAAATAAAAAACTTCAATTTCTTTTGTTTTTTAAAAAAAAAACAATATAAACACATAATCTTTTCAGAGTTAAGGTGAAGTCTCGTACTTCGAGCTAAAGAGGTATGAATTTGATTTAACTTTTTAAGTCTTTAATTTTTAAAATAAGTCATTTTAAAAAAAAAAAAAAAATTGAGTGTTTCGCAACCAATCAAAATAGCTTTTGAAACACTTTCAAGTGTATTTTAAACAGTTTTTATCAAAAGAATTTAAAGAAAAATGAATTTAAAAAAAGAAAATTTTCATGAATAGAAAAAATGTCAAACTATTTACAGAAAATAGCAAAAAAACACTGATGGACTTTGATAGACTTCTATCAGCATCTATCAGCGATAGATTTCTATCATTTCTATGATTGATAGACGCTGATAGCTATCAGCGTCTATCACAACTATCTAAAAATTTTGCTATTTTGTGTAAATAATTTCTCTTCTTTTTCTATTTTTAAAAACTATCCTTTAAAAAAAGGTTTGTTTTCAATATAGAAAGAGTCAAACTATTTACAAATATATAAAAAAAAAATATTCATTGTCTATGAGCGATAGATCACAATAGAATTTTATTGCTTGAGCGATAGACCGCAATAAAATTCTATCGCTTGAGCGATAGAAGTCTATCGTGATATAGTGATAAATAGTGAATAGTTATAAATAGTTTAATTTTTTTTTTTTTTTTTTGTGTATTTGAAAACAAACCTTTTTTTATGTATTCTGGAGGTAACTTGTATGATCGTATTATCAAGTTCGGATCCAATGGCTTGCCGGAATCGGAAGTTGATCGATATAGAAGAGATATTGTACATGGAATTGCCTCTATTCATGATTGTGGATATATTCACTGTGATATTAAACCAAAAAACCATACTCTTGAGTCTTGATACCAAGTATTGATCATGAAAGTTGTTTGATACTGAAAGTAGCTGATTTTGAGTTGACTATGATCGATGACTGATGTAGGGACTATTGATGAAGAAGATGGTATTAGAGGGACAAGGTCGTACTTAGCGCCAAAGTTGGTGACTGATAATTACCTCGATTGGCCTATTGACATATAGGCTCTTGGATGCATGGTGTTTGAGATGTTGACAGGAAAAGATGCATGGGATTCCAAAACGTTTGATCCTGATTTGCTCACTCACATTGGTTATAGTAACGAGTTGCCGAAATTTCAAGTGGACTATCACCAACGACAATTGATTTTTTAAGAAGATGTTTGATAAGAAACCCCACAAAAGATCATCTGCTTGGTTGTTGCTTGACCATCCATTTATTTGTGATTTTTCTTCATCATTCTTACAAACAACATTGATTATTGATGTATTTTATATATGCCTAATTCAAGTACACTTAAATTGAATTGGATGAATAAGACTCTTCTTATTACTTATTTGTTCTCTATTGTTTTTTTTTTTTTTTTTTTTTCTTATATGATCACAATTTTATAGTAGTAAGAATAAGGATCAACTTAACAAGGAAAATGAGGCTATAAACATCTAAGGTTCCCAATCTACAAAAGCTTTCAAATTCCAATTTTGCAAAATCAAGTAACATATTGTAAGGATGGAAAATGAGAATATACCCTTGATATATAGGATTAATTATAGAGCTCTTTTCAAATATAGAAAAATAAACAAAACTATTTACAAATATAGAAATTTTTTACAGTCTATCAGTGATTGACTGTGATAGAATTCTTTCGCTTTCTATCGCTCAAGTGATATAATTTATTTGCTTGAGCAATAGAAAGCGATAGAATTCTATCGTAGACAGTGAAATTTTTCTATATTTGTAAATAGTTTGATATATTTTCTGTTTATAGTAATTTCTCTTAATTATAACAAAATTTTTGTCTTATGTCATATTATAAGGAGATATCAATTAGGGTTGAATAATTGATATTTTAACTTTTTTTAAAAAAAAAAAAATAGGAAATCTCGAGGATAGTTATTATCGTAATGCTATGTTTTGAGTTATATGCCTTCAATTTTGAGGTCGATAGGACAAATTTTAGCATAGAAATTAGTTTGAATAAATTTTTCTAACTTCTATTTATCGGAAAATTTTTTGTCCCAAAATTTCTTGCAAAAGTCTCGGCTTGGCTTGATTAATTCCTTGATATTCATATATTTTTCTAATTCAAGAGGTGTGTGGCTCTCGATAGGGTCAAATTCGATTCATTTAGGTCTTCTTTGATAACTACTTAATTTTGATTTTTTGTTATTAAAAGTGTTTTGATTTTTGAAATTTGTCTAAGAATTCAAGTGTTTAGTTAGGAAAGATAAAACAATGATAAATAATTTGTAAAAAAAAAAAAAGAAGCAACCAAAACTAATGTCCCATTTGATAACAATTTTGTTTTTAGTTTTCTTTATAAATATCATACTATGGTTCTCATAATTCTCGAAGAAACACTTAAATTCTTAGTCAAATTCTAAAAACAAAAACAAGTTTTTATTTGACATATATGTTTTCTTAAAATTCAATATCATACCATTATACTTATCAATTAGAAGAATATTGCATTTAGGCCACATTTACCAAACTATGAAAATTGGTGTAATTGAAATGAGATCTCATTGATAGATGAATTATAATAAGCCTGAACCGCAAACATAATTGAATTTTTTTTAATTACATTTACCTAGAATTATGAATATGTCGCATTTTACTATTACTGTTACCGTTATCGTTATCATTACTGTTGATCCCAACAGTAACGATAAAGGTAACAATAAATGTAAAAACTTTCATAATATTACAATAGCAATATATGTAACGGTAACGGTAAAAGTAGTGAGTCCCACATAATTTTCAACCACAATTAGATTGAGCACTCTTCATTCCTCAATTAGATTGCATGATTTGATTACAAATTTTGGGGTAGACCCCACAACTCATTACGATTACAAACGCAAGTAAACAACAATAAAAATAATCAACTGAAGCCCACTTCTTACATTACCATTGACGGATTAACTTTCACTTGGTGAAAACGTGGCCTTAAAAAATGGATAAAACAAGCATATTTGAAACTACCAAGGTAGCTTATTAGATTCATTAATTTTAAAAGTAAAAATATGCCAAAACCTTATTAGACAAAAACGAAAGTTAAAGAGATTTATTTGGGTTTTTTAAAGAGTCATAAACTTAATAGATACAAAATTGAAAGTTTAAAGACCAATTAGATTTTAGACACTTTTTAAAATTTCATATCCTATTAGACACAATAGACACAAACGTGAAAGTTTAGATATTGAACTTACCATTAACAAAACACTAACAATAGTGGTCATAAATATGTAAATCATGTAAATAGATTTTAATTACACAACCATTACAATATGTTCAATAGGTCAAGCCATTAATAAATTGGGGACAATACAAGTAAGATAGAAAACTAAGTAGGCTGCGATGTCAAATTTCTTCCACCCACTTCCACCTTTTTGTTGAGAAAAGATATTCGTGAAACACTTGACTAAGTCGGGCTTATTAGATAACACGAGTTCCATCTCAAAATTAATTGACAATGAGGAGTGTTTCCATCCATGCGGTCTTTGTGTTCACCAGTCTTGGATCGGATCCCAATTTATTTTTTCTTTAGACCGAATGCTTTTTTGGACTTTACGGAGTCTGATACCATAGTAGATAACATGTGCTTCAATTGACAATGAGAAGAGTAGATCATCTATACTATAAAGATTGTAAGGTCCCTTGATTTTTTCGATATAAAATCCTCAATAAGATTACTGCGCCCTTCTTTGTTTAGTTTGTTTATCTCAGCGGTCACTCTTTTCAGTCAAGTTTGCAACAAACTGGACCTCACCCTCTTTCTTTTGGATAATACTTTACCATCTCTTGTGGGCATATGACTTGACCTTATACACCTCTTATGGTCCCATTACAAACAAGGGATTCTCCAACAAAAAAAAAAAAAAAAAAAAAAAAAAAAAGTCTAATCTATGAGTATTAGCAAAGCGACCTCAGTCCCTCTTGGTGACCTGAAAGCATGAAATTTGAGACAAATCAAATAATTTGGCACAACCAAGAGATAAATTAGTACATACATGAGATGTGAAGAATGTAAAAATAGAAACTAAAATGGTTTCTATGTAAAGTTTAGGAATTAAAATACAAGATTCAACAAGATCATTATGAAATGTGGACAGTTATAGTTATAGGCTTACTGTAGTTGTAGAAACATGTAAAAATATTCTTTCCAGAGAGAACACAGAACAACCAAGGCATGAATTGTGATCATATGACAATGTGGGTGTCCAAGAGGAAGGGTCTCCATACCATAAGTTTCAGTTTTTCAACCACTTGGTTGACACAATTTCTTCACCCATGTAATGGATCCAAATTCTGCTTACACTATTGACCACCTACAGAAATCGACTCAAAAAACCAGAATGTGAGAAGCAAACTGTGAGAGACCTAGTTAGAGTTATAGTAGGATTATTAGTAGTAAGGGGTATTCTAGTAATTAGACATTAAGTTTGTTAGGTCTTTTGAGTTATAAATAATAGGTGAGAGTGAGTCTAGAGGTGTGAAGAATTTTGTGAGATTTCCTTTAGGGAATTTATGCGAGATAGCCCTTTCGAAAGGCTAGATTATCTTGTTACTATTTTCATGATATTATAACATATTTTCATATAAACCATCATGGGTTGGCCTAGTGGTAAAAAAATGGACAAAGTCTCAATATATAGCTAAGAGGTCATGGGTTCAATCCATGGTGGCCACCTACCTAGAAAATATCAAGATTTCCATATTTGAGTGTTCTTGAGTTTCTGTGTTTTTCTTGAGCGTTCTTGTTAAGAGGTATCCGAACACAAACATCGCATACTTGATCGAAATATCAAGCAATAAGTAGTCCCAAAATGTTCGTAGATTTCCCTTTTCCTCCAGCGAGATAGATTGCAGTTACCAAATCAACAACATATGTAGGACCATAGGGGTGAATGAGGTTGTCCATCAGTCATTTGCCTCATGTGGGCAAATGTTCGATAGACATTAATTCTAGCTCGATACAATGAAACATATTGGAGATCACCAATAATCCTGACAAGAGCATGAACCATCCTTAAAATGATGGAACCGATTGGCATCTCTCAAGATGATCTCTCTTCCTGTAACCTTTGAAATTAGTTTAATTGCAGTGTGGCAATCCCCACATACTCGAAGATTCTTCATTACACGAATTGGCATACCTTTTGGTATTTTGAGAATTCCATATGCCACAGCCAGTTTTTCACTATGATATCCCAAGCTTTGCACTTTCTCTTCTTCATCTACATCATGTAGCACAAAACTTCGATCTGGGTAATATCCTGCCTCTCTTAGCAATCCAGATAACCACTCTAATATTCTATTGATCTCATAATGCTCAGGGTGTCCCGAGCTATCACCTCCCGTAAACTTATGTACTTTCTTCTCCACAACAATCCAACTACAGCCTGGGTACTTGCTCACACTTCTATCTCTCATATTTCTCCGCAACTCGGCAACATCACCCCATCTACCTTGAGATGCATAAATATTTGACAACAAAATGTAAGGCCCTGCATTTTTAGGCTCAAGCTGTAGAAGCTTTTTGGCTGCAACTTCAGCCAAATCCAATTTCATGTGGGTTCTGCAAGCACCTAATAAAGCACCCCAAATAATAGCATCAGCTTCCATTGGCATTTTTTCTATTAGATCCATTGCCTCATTTAGCTTACCTGCTCGACCAAGCAAATCAACCATGCAAGCATAGTGCTCAGTTTTTGGATCCACTTGATAGTTTGTTTCCATGGAATTGAAAATTTCCAAGCCCTTTTTCACATTGCCAGTGTAACTACATGCCGAAAGAACTCCAACAAATGTGATATCATCGGGCATGATACCTGAAAAATGCATATCATGGAAAACTCGTAATGCTTCCTCCCCTAGACCATGTTGGGCATATCCTGTGATAATAGAGTTCCACATAACAACATCCTTAATTGCAAACCTATCAAATACTTGTTTTGCTTTCACCAGATTGCCACATTTTATGTACATTGTGAGAAGAACGGAGGCAACATAGACATCAAGGTCAAATTGGGATCTCACTAGCTGGGCATGTATCTCTCTACCGTGATCGAGATTAGCCAAGCTAGCACAAACTGATAGAACGCTTATCAAAGAAGGAAAGTTTGGCCTTATTCCTTCTCTTTGCATCATACGAAACAACTCAAGTGCTTCTAACTCAAAGCCTTTCCTTTCATACACCTTAATCATAGCACTCCATGTTCCTTCATCCTTTTCTCTCATTTGATCAAACACTTGTCTTGCTTTTGGGACCTCCCCATTCTGGCTAAAACCAAGAATCATTGCATTACAAGCAACAACCGACTTAATTGGCATTGAGTCAAAAAGTTCCGAAGCCTCATCAAGCCGCCCACAATTGGTGTAGCCCATCAGCATAGCGGTCCATGAAACCTCATTTTTCTCTGGCATGACTTCAAACAGCTTTCTAGCAATATCCACTTGTTGATTCTGCACATATCCTGTTATCATCATAGTCCAAGACACAACATTTCGACGAGGCATCTCATCGAAAAGCCTGCGAGCTTCCACTAAACGGCCTTCTTGGCAATACCCTCCAATCATATTAGTTCTTGCCACCACATCCTTCTCAGGCATCATATCGAAAAGCCTACAAGCCTCATCAATCCGACGTTCTTGAATAAGGCCACCCAACATCACCGTCCAAGATACTACATTCTTTTCAGGCATTTGCCAAAAAAGTGTCTCTGCCTCAGAAATCATACCCTGCTTCACATACCCCCTAACCATTGCAGTCCACGAAACAACATTCCTCTCAGGCATTCTATCAAACACTTTCCTAGCTTCATTGATCATCCCATTCTTAATATACCCAGAAATCAAACCATTCCAAGATATAGTATTCCTCTCAGACATTTTATCAAACATGTTCTGGGCTTCCACAGGCCGATTGTTCTGAAAGTAGCCAGCAACAATTGAGTTCCATGAAACGATGCTTTTGTCACGCATTTCATCGAACACAGCCCGAGCCTTCTCGATTTGACCCAATCGAGAATACCGGGCAATAAGAGAATTAGATGAAATTCCAAGAGTAGAACTATAGAAACGATTCAGAACTAGACGGAAAAACATTAATCCAGAGGACATTGAATACCCAGGTTGGGAAAACACTAGAAATTTCAAAATTTTGAATAACAAGCTATAGAATCAAACAGTTTTAGTCTCCGTTAAGTGATGAAGAACTGAAAGATAGGGGAAAATACCAACTTCGTAAACGGCGGGGAAGAACTGAAAGATGTGTACTACACAATAGGTTTGAATTTCAATTTTTTCCCCGACATATACATATAGAAATTTCAACCAAGAAATTAAGAAATTTGATTCATGGAATAACTTTATTACTTTCGGTTTGGTTTTTGTCTATTTTGAGTCATCAAATAATAAAACAAACCAATCAATTTTACAAAGTTCTATCAGAGTGAAATTTTTCTATATTTGTAAATAGTTTGATATTTTTTCTACTTGTAGTAATATCAAAAGTCATCATTTTGGTCAATTCATTTCATATTTATTTCCTTTTTAAAAGATGAAAATCGTGATTTTTCTTAAAAGTTAAGGGACCAAATTAGATATTTAAAAAGTATATAAACTAAAATAAATATGTTAAATGAACAGAGACCAAAGTATTAATTAAATGCTTATTAACTTTCTTCAACGATAAGAATTATCAAATCAATTTAATTGACAATTTCATTTATCTAAATTATAAAATAAAAAGTCAAATTGATCATAGTTTATCGATAATTGACATGCATTACATCCCATTAAGTCAGAGGTTCAATTTCCATATATCCCCATATTTGTTGTAATATATAATAATAATAATAATTAATCGGTTTGATTGGAATAATTTTTTTACGAGTAAATTAATTTAGTCAATTTTTGTTGATTCTAAACAAATTGAAGTCCATCTTTTATCCCACTTATATCTCATGGTACCATATTCTATGCCTTTTTCATCTTATTATAAGTTTGATTCGTTTAGTAATAAAGATCTAATAATTTCAAGAAAATATCAACAAAAATTGATATTTTTTTGAAAAAAAATAAAATAAAATTGTAGTTTAAAAATATGGTAGTTTTAAAACTAATTCTTAGATATGATACACGAGAATCAAAACTAAATGCTAATGTACATTATTATTTTAAATGAACAATAAATTATTGGAGTATAAGTTAATAAATTAATATTATCTTATTAGTATTCTAAAAAATATTATCTTATTATTTTTAAAATAAATTAATGAATGAATGAACCGTCAAAATTTAAAATCTAAAAAAGAAACTCTCAACATTTTTATTATTAACCATTATTTAACCACTATTTTTATTAAAGGAAAATTTTTATCGATAGAAAAAATATCAAACTATTTATAGAAAATAACAAATTAATAGACTTCTATCGACATCTATCACAACTATCTAAAATTTTTGCTATTTTGTGTAAATAGTTTTCTTATTTTGCTATTTTTAAATATTCATCTTTATTAAAACTAATTTTCTCACAACATTCATATCTTCAAGTAACCTAGTTTTAACCATTATTTTTATTTTTCTTTTTTAAAACTAGTTTAAATTTGAAATTTTATTTTCTAACAATATTTCATATCATCAAATAAATGAAACATGACAAATTTAGAAAGAATTGTAGCGGTCCCACTGTAAAATGAAATGAAATCACGTCTTCCAAAAATGCAAAATAAAAAAGATTTCTTTAGCTAAAAAAATATGATAATGGCTCGAATGGCCAATTGGGAAAAAGCATCAATAAATATAAAACCATTGTCATTTGGTTGGGAATGAGGTAATGCAATATAATTCTAATTCTATTAGCCAATATAATGGAATCTGAATGTGTTTTTCTCAAATTGGTAGATAAAAATAAATAAATAAATAAATACAAACACTGAGATTTAAAAAAGAAAGTACTCTGAAAAACAAATTTAAAGATGAGTGTTATTATAAGCAGCCACTCTAAAATATGGCTGCCATTTGCATAATCTACAGTAAAAAAGCATCTTCCGATATCTCAATAACTTTTAGAAAGGTGTTTTCTCAATAATATAAGTTGGTAACCGATAATATTAACTAGAGAGAAAATAACATTACAGAAGTTTAAATACAGGACCTTCTAGACAACCTGCTCCAATATCATGTTAAATTACCAACTAACCCAAAAGCTTAAGTCGATGGGTGAGGGTAGATTTAATATTATATCATCTAACATAATTTAATATTGACTAATTGAACAAGCTAATGGCTTCTTTACCTTTATTAACGTTATGTTACTATCAACTAAGTAGTCTTCTTAGTAACATATAAGTTAGTACTGTGCATCAAATTCTATTCACAGTATTCCCCACTAATCTGGTCTCCTAAGTAATCTGAAAAGGAAAGAAAAAGAAGAAGCTATCTACAGTTTGGCCATTTGAAGGAAATTATTTCCTCTTTCCAAGAGAAAAAAGGCCTCCCTTTCAGCAAGACTTTACCCTCCCATCCCACCCTACCCCTGTCTCAATCTCAAACCGACATATGTTAAGAGATGATGCATGGGACCTGTGTGTGTTTCTGTTGTCAAAGATCTCGTCTCAGCCTCAAGAATGCTCCAACTTGATCAAGGGATGAATCAGACCAAGGAATCACCTTGTCCGATGCTGAACTTGCAGAGGGGGCAGGTTGCGTTTATTCGAAGCCATTTGACAATGCATCGAGTATGGAAATGATGATTACAGGGAAGCATGCACAATTGTACTCCATGTACATACTGAGCAAGGCATATGCAGCATGCCTACAAAAATAATACCAGAGTTAATCAAATTTCAAAGAGTCCTACAAGGCTACAACAAAGGCACTATGAATAAAAAAAAAATAACAGTTTGTGTCAGATAAAGCTTAAAAAAAAACACTCCATGGAGAAAATATCTTGTAAAAGTAACCAGGATACCTTGTTTTTTTAAAAGACCTATATCTATCTGCATAATAATAATTAGTGGGTCAATAGGCGTAATGGCATATATGTAAAAATAGGAAACTTTTGTTGAAGTAATGATACAAGATGTCTATTTTATGAGTTTGAAGATAGGGGACTCTTACAAATTGATGCAAAGTAGAAACTTAAGAAACACGGATACAAATACGACACACGAAACGACACGACACAGACATGATTATACGCCATATTTTTAAGATCTAGGACACAGACACAGACACAACAAGGACACGTTGATAAAAATATACATTTTAAAATATATATATATATATATCATTTTTACACCAGAAAAAATTCAAGGTCAATTAGTTTATGCATTTATATATTTAAAAATTAGTTTGATGTATTTTTTATGTATGGCTAACAAATATTGAACCTACTTTGACTTTATACAACTCAACATCTATTTGCACAAACAAGTGTCCGATACGTGTCCAATAAGTATCGAACACATGTCAGTCAGGATAAGCTAGCCAAACTAGAGTGTCCATGCTTCTTAGGTAGAAATGGTGCAAATAAATTATACCTTCACAAAATATTTGACACGGGAAAAAATTTTGTTTACCATGTTGGTTTCGTAATAGATGAAAAGATGAAGTAAAAATAAGATTGTTGCTCACCGAGTCCTCTGGATTTAGAGTGTGTTCAGTTGTATGACCATTGTAGCCAGGCTCCAATGTCATCCCAACTTCTTGTTTCTTGTCACTGTCGAACGACTCAAGTGGATTGTCTTGGTGAAACCTGTACTTGGGAAGCGCCCTAATTTCATCTTCAGAGGCACCTTCTAGGAAAGTCATGGTATAACCATATGCTAAAAATGGTATAATACAGCAAACAGCGAAAAAACCAACAAATGCCATCCCAGTGCAAAAGATAATAAAGAACACATCAAAGGCTAGGAAAACCACTGCCAACCTGCATTCAATACCATGAGTCCATCAGTCAAGCCTCATACTTACTTCCATCAAGTCAAACGAGAAGTTTTCACACAGAAAAATGACATTAAAACGATAACAACAAACACAAAAGGCTATCACCAAGAAACTTTACAGAACCCACCGGATATATAACCACAGGTCCACAAGAAGAAACTGAAAGTAACTAAAAAATAATATGAAAACACAACCTGAATACCCTTTTCAGTGGTGACAGGAGTTGGAGAAAAAAGAGCACAATTATAACAAAATAATGATAGTTTTCACTTGCACATTTACAAAAGTTAAATAAGAGTTGAGATCACAATATGGAAAGGCATTATTTATCCTCAGGAAATAATTCGAGAAAACTAGTAAATCCAATTGAATTTTAGAAGCTGCGGTAGCTAGTGATGAAGAGTGAATATGTTTCAAGCAAACTCATCCTTATCCTATTAAGTTGCTGATAAACGACAGCCGTCGTTAGCTAGTGAAAGCAAAGGGGTTGAAGACACTAGGAGAGGGTATTTACCAGTAAAGTCGGGGAGAACCTTCCAGAAGAGCTTGACCACCCATGACTATCCAATAGAATCCAAATACCCACCAGATATATGCTATCATCGTGTTCAGGGCTTCCAATCTTTTCATAACTCTACGGAAGCAAAACAGAGGGGTAAAAAGAGAGTTGAACTATATTGGAAATAGAAAGATTGATGAAACATCCATATGTAATGTCACAAGAAAAAAAATAAGTAAACATGCAAATATCTTGACTGGAAATGAATTCCTGCTAATAAGTGTAAAATCCTTCAGAGACATGGAAACCAAAAACCTAATCCAATACATGTTAAATCAAAGAACGAGAAGAAAACTTGTTACCATAAATGAAATAAAAATTCCTAATCAAGTTCATTACCATATATAATTTTTTCTTTAGATAAGAAATATTTCATTGAATGAATGAAATAAGGGAAAATCCCAAAGCACCTATAGGTGACACATGGTTTCTTACCATATTTAATCTAGTTCATTACCATATATAATAAATCCTAGATTCTTTGAAAGCAAAAACTTTAAATAAACATGTTCTTTCTACAAGGACCATAACTATACTATCAAATTTGTCACTAAGTTCACCCTTATTAATAATGGTTGAATTCAACAACAATGTTGCATTAGATACCCAAACTTTCCTACATTCTAAAAATACAATTTATGATTTGACAAGGAAAAGAATACTCAATTCAAACGACTGTCAAAATATAGAATCTCTCGAAATTAAACTAGAAGAATTCCACTTATCAAGTTAGCATAACATCTAAAAGAAAACCACAAGAGAATCAATGAACCAATTAAGAAAGATCTACAACCCATATGGAAAGATGTAACCACCCTTCCAACAACTTGAGTAGTTTTTTTCTTCTTCTTCTTCTTCTTCTTCTTCTTCCCCCTCCCTATTCTAAAAACCATGAAGGAAGGATATGAAAGAAATAATAAATGGGATGACACATGCGTAGAATCCAATAGTTAATTATACTGATCATAAGCTATTTGATAAAAATCGCCACAAACTAGCAGAAAATCTTGACACCACAATCATTCTAAGAACCCAATAAGTAAATTCATCAGGAAACCGAATACAACCTAAAATTAGATAGAAAAGAGAAACCAATTCAAACCAAAAACCAACCCCAACGAACTTTTCCGCAAAACAGAAGTTACCTTATACGAGTATGAGAAAGGCGAAATTCATCCTGAGCCCCACGATTCTCAAACCCAAATCGATAGCGATTACTCCTTCTCAAGTAAGCAAAGAACACAAAAAAGACATGGAAAAGGCACTGGACAGCATAACCCGAAAGCCAGAATCTCAAAGGAGCAGTAGGTTTCTCTTCAGCAGACAATACCAGCACTATCACAGACAGAAAAATGAAGAACAAATTCCAAAACAAGTCGAGTACCAAAATAGGCTTGATGAAGGAAGAACCATTCCGGAATAGAACCCGACGGTCGTATTCGTTATCGTCTTCCTCATCGTCGACTCGAGGATCGGCACAGTCACCAAATATTACGCCACGATGTTCCATGATCAAATTGGCGGCGTCTTGTATCAACGGAAGCGCGAATCTCGAGCTCATGGTTCGCTGCCAGGACAAGAAACCAGTGTTCGATGGTCGGCCGTCGTCCATGAAAAGCCAAACCCGACGGAGAGAGAGAGAGAGAGAGAGAGAGCGAGAGCGATTGATCGGAGCGCCGGCGGAGGTGATCGGAGAGAGGGGGAAAACGCGCCGGTGAAGAAAGCGAGGAGTTGCAGTGAGAGAGTTCAAATGGAGGAGGAATCGAAGAGCTATAGCGTCCCTTTGAAACGACGTCGTATTTGGTTGGATGGTGGTTGTTTTTGTTCGGATAAGGGATAATGGGGAATTTAATTAATTGGATTATCTTATCTTATATTTCATTAATTCATCCTAATTTCCATTAAGAAACTTCAAAATTTATAACTCCATTTTCAGTTTAAATTTTAAATTTGAAAATTATCGAACAAATATTTTCAATTTCTACGTTTCAATTAGTTTTAATTTAGTTCATAGGTTTCAAAATGTTATAAATTTATCCTTAGATTTAGTTTCAATTTTGTCTCAAACTTTCAAAATCGATTTTTTTACTAAATTCTCACTTTTCGTCTTTAAAACGAATGTATATTAATTAATTTAAAAGTTGGGTTTCACTATTTTTTTTATCAATATTAAAATTAAATTTAAAATTTTACATTATAATTTTTTTAAAAATTAATTAATAGACATTAACATAAAAAACTTAAAGTGAGTATTAAATAAAAAAATTTGATGTTAAAAGTGTAAATCTTGAAATCTAAGAACCATACTGAGATAAACTTAAATTTCAAGAGTAAAATTGTAACATTTTGAAGCGTAGAGGTTAAATTGAAATCAAACTCAAAACTTACCGACTAAAATTATAATATTATGAAACCTAATAACTAAATAAAAACTATACTCAAAATTTAAGAATTAAAAGATTGTTTTTCTTTTTTAAAAAAAGAAAAGAAAACCAATTATATTTGAACCCTCTAGAATTGAGAATGAAATTAATTAAAATAAAACTTTAAAATTGTGTTTGATAAACCTATTCTAAAATTACAAAAGTGAGCATAGTTCGACTCACAATAAATATGTTATAGTGTTAGCGGTCAAGAGATCTATTGTTTGAATTCATACATATTGTACTGAAGAACTATTATGGACAAATGAAAAAATGAACATAGCTCAATTGGCATAGTGCTTGTATTATCAACATCGAAATCACATGCTGAATTTTCTCACCTCACATATTACTTTAAAAAGAAAAAAAACTATTATGGAGTTAATTAAAAGAGGTAGTTTATATTTAGAATTGTGTTCAATTATAAAAAAAAATTAGTCAAATTATTTACGAGTATAGAAAAATTTCATTATCTATATAGACTTCTCTCAATATATAATAAATAGTTTGATTTTTTTTTTTCTAATTTATAATAGTTTTCCTATATTTATGGTTGAATTTGTTTACTAAATCATAATTATTGAATCGAATTAAATATGGAACGAACTTATTAAAAAAAAATAAGTGATAAGAAGATAAAGAATATGCAGTCTGAAAACTTAAAGGATCATAATGAGATTCCTTTAATTTGAAGGACTTTTATTTTTCATTAGTAAATGCAACTTTATCCAATAATATTATAGATGATATTTGACATTTATTGATTGGTAATTAATAGTTTGGGAAATTTTCAATATATAATCCAAAAAAATTTAGATAGTATGAATTTAAACCTTAAGCTAATAAATATACTAATTTAAACTCTAATTTAAAGTTTTAAATGTCGGATTAATAAAATGGTGGATAAGAATTGATATAGACAATTTTTTAAGAAAATCTTAATGGAAAATTTCAAAATTGATTAATTTATAGAAGTTTAGGGGTTTAATTGATAAAAGTATAAGTCTCACACGATGTTTATTCAAATAGAATACGATAAAAGGTGTAAATTGACACAGTTACGAAAGTTTATGATTTCTTGATGGTTAAAATATCATTTTGGTCTCTAAACTTTGGAGTTTGTTCAATTTTAGTCCCTATGCTTTTAAATGTCTAATTTTAGTCCTAGTACTTTCAATAATTATTAAATTTAGTCCCTACGACTAGTTTGTTGTGTTTTTTTCCTAAAAAAACTTTATTTGAGAGCAATTGCAAATATAACAATTAGACCCAAAGTATTTTATAGATATAGCACAATGCAAAATAATTTACAAATATAGTAAAATTTAGATTTTGCTTTTGAAGTCTATCAAAGATCATATCACTAATAAAGGTCTATAAGTAATAAATTATATCACTAGTAAGAGTCTATCACTAACAAATTTTGCTATATTTGCAAAAAAAAGTTTTAAATGTTGCTATACACTTAATTATTATCCCTAAAAGTGCTATAAAATGTAATTACCCTTTTATTTTATATAAAATAATCAATATTCTTTTAAATTATCTGTCTCGACCAAAGTTACATTGATGTTTACTCTTTTTTTTATTAGTTCTCTAATTTTGTTTAAATTTCACTAAGTCTTACAAAATCCAATTAGTTTGAGGTTGTTTACCAAATTAATTACTTTCCATCTTTTTTTTTTGAACTAAACATGTTAGACACAAACTTCGAAACATTGATTTCTTGATAAGAAAAAGTATGTACTTTTAACTCGTTGAATTATGATCAAACTAACACTAACAACCGTATCATTATTAATGCTACATATATGTTCATTAATGTTAATTCCACTTTCTTTTTCTTATTCTTCAAGTTTCACATTCATAAAGGTAATGATTTTATGTACTATGTCAAGATTTTGATATACTTGTAAATTGGTAATCAATTACATTGCAATCAATTAATTGGTGTTAGTCAATATTTTTTTGGTGCTCTCCGTTGACTAAAGAAGTAAAGATTGACAACCACAATAACTTTAGTTAGTAAATAGAGAAGTGCATTATTCCATTCAAAATTAGATCAAACTAATACTTGAATTGGTCTCATAATGGAATCATGATGGTTTGTTTGCTAAATGTATAATTAATTCTTTTCAGTTTTCTTGATTTTAACTAAGAATGATCATAATTTTAAATTAATTAAAATGTGAAAAAATGTAGGTTAAATTATAAATTTAGTCGCTAAATGTCTGAAAAAGCAATAAGCCATCTCACCACTCAAACCAAGGATGTTAAACGAAGAGCATTAACATACGCTTCAACAACTGAAAAGCAACAACGAGTAAAAGAGTAATTGCACACAGAAGTTGGTAACCCAATTCAGCGATAAACCACCAACGTCTGGGGGACAACGTACTCAAAAAGATAATCCACTAATATTGAATGAGTTAAGCGTTTACAACAAATTACTTATCTGTAAAGTAACTACTTCTATCGTAACTCTTGCAGAGCTTAACTTGCAATGCACCCAAGCTCCCTCTAGATGTGAGACTCCCTCTCAATTGTACTTAGGCTCCCCCTAAGTGTGGCAATATTAGTGATGAACACTTCGACTTCCGATAGCATGTGAGACTCCCTCTCAACTTGATTATCTTCCTCCTAACTCAGTGAACTCCCTTCACGTGAGAACTTAGATTCCCCTAGGTCTTAAGAACTCCCTTCTCAATTTGCAACGTCTTAGGCTCGCCCTAAGGCTTGAGAAATCCCTTCTCAAAATGAATGATGTCTTAGGCTCCCCTAAGACGGTGAATTTCTTCAAAGTTTCAAGAACTTCAACAGAAGAACCTGCACAGTGGATTACAATGAACCCCAACAACAAAACTCTCTCCAAGAAAATAAACAGATGCAACAACCCTAACAGATGACCTGACTTCTCCTTTTAACAAACGATTTCAAATAAGAAAAGAGTTCCTATATAAAATATTTTCCTTTACTACAAAATACGCTTCACCACAAAAGGAAAATATCTATCAATAAGCTTCTGTAGAGATTTTACAGTTTAGGAAATATAAATATTCCACTTTAAAAAATCTCGGTTAGGAAAGTCAAATATTCCTTATGAAATATGACATGTCAAAACCAGATGTTAAGACATTCTTTGAGACAACTGAGAAATCCGTAAAACACATCCTTATAAAAATATAAAGCCAACCACCGAATCTCTGACAATGTCTAATAGGTCCCTAAACTTATTTTATTTCTAGTAGATTCCTAAATTTTAATCAAAACCTAATAAATTCTTGTACTTTCACTTTCTGTGTAATAGGTTTCTAATATTCAACCTTAAACCATAGTTTAAAAAAAACAATAAAGAGTCGATTTGGTAGGCAATCTAAAAATAAAAATTTGAAAATAATGGATTTAATGAAAACAAAATTATATTTTATGTTTTCAAATATGTGTTTGGTAGCAAATGTAGATATTAAATTCTAATTTAAACAATTGTTCCGAATGAGTTTTGTTAAAATAATTATAAACCATAAAACTAATTATAGTCAAGGTTCGAAATATCGATATCGATGGAAATTTTGAGGTCTCGATTTTGTAGAAATATTGATATCAATGAAAATTGCGAAAAATTATAGAAATTGTTATAATTAGTTAATGAAACTTTGATTGTGGCTTAAATCTAGACTATGATTGACCATTTTTAATCTATACTTCTCTTTAGGTTGTATCTTGAACATTGATCCACATATGTCTCTACATAATGTTCGAGACTCATAAGACAACCTAGGATATTAATTTATTAGATTTTAGGATTATTAACACAAGATAAAAGCAATATAATCAATAACACTTATTGAATAATAATTATTAACATTTTATTAATGACGGTCAAAATAATATATTTACTACCTACGAGTTTTAGGGCATAAAGCAAAACAGCAGTTTCGTCAAAGGGCTTTAGATTGAATGCTGACGTTGTCTTTCTCGGCAGGAGAGATGGTGACTTCTTTTGAAGAAGATGGAATTCATCCTCGTGGTATGTCCGCTTTACCATGATAGAGGATGTGATGTTAGCGGTTCCACAAGTTTGCACATGAGCATTGACTTGGCGGTTATGCAAGGTGTGTGTGGAAGTTGCCAAAGGACTTCCAGATGAGCCAAGTAGGTGGAAGTTGCACCATAAAATCAACAAGGTTTATCGTCATGTGACTAAAAAGGAAATTCTTGGAAGCTGGTATCCCAAGTGATCTACCCTTTATGGTGGGGTGAGTTATAATTCTCTGAGTTGGGAATTATGACAATGAATGTTAAAGAAGATATGGATTATTCAAATATCTTGCCAATGTGGAATTTGTTGAGATTTTGGCAAGTTATTGGAATTAAAGAATGGAGACGGGCTTCAAGCCTATAAAATGAGCCTATGTCTCTAGTCTAAGCTTAGTGCGCTAACTCTAATTAAATTCTTTTTGTATTCTCTAATTTGAGAGTGAAAAAAATGTGTGAGTAGTCAAAAGTTTTGAGATAATGCTATTGTAATTTGGGTAGGGAGAGAACTATTTTGTGTGATTGTAGCAATTTTTTACATAGTGGAATTTTTCTAGTCCGTGATTTTTTCTCTGAGTTGGGAGTTTTCCACGTAAATTTCTGGCGGTAGAAGTGAGATGTTTTTCCCAACACATAGAAGGGAACCAAACACCCAAACCTTGAACAAACCCCAAAAAAATGTAGATCTAAATGAAAAAAACGAAAGTGAAAGAAGAAAAATAGTCAAATCTACAAAAACAACCACATATCTAGTAGATCTAAAAAAAACAATAACACAACCCTAGAAAAATAAATAAAGAAGATAATAGAGGGATTCAACAAGAAAAGATGTCAACAAAAACTCATACGAGCGAGCGAGAAGAGAAAATATAAAGAAAAGAAACCATATGAGATGAAGAAGGACGAACCAGGAGAAAGAAGAGAGAAGATGAGAGAGACCAAAAGAGGAGTAATGTGAAAGAGACACGTGAGTGAGCGAGAGAAACGACAGAGTAAATGTGTGAGAGAATAATAAATGAGGGAGTTAAAAAACGCATGAAGTGGGCGGTGAGTTAAAAGGGAATAAAACGTTGGGTTATTAAATCCATTTTTTTTTTTTTTTTTTATCAATGTGCCAAACGGTGGGTAGGCCTTTTTTGCCCACCCGACTCAACTCAACCTAAGTTGTCAAACAACCCCTTAATAATTTCTTGATTATCAATGAGTTGGGTTTTTTTTCCACTTAATAAAGCAATCAATATTCAACAACTATGTCAACATCATACTTCAATTGGTATAAGAAAACATCCGTTTAATTAAAAGCTAGAAGAATCGAATCACCCACTCCACATATTGTTGATCTTATATATATATATTGAACTAAATAATTTTCAACAATTTAATGGTGCTAAATGGAAGAACAAAATATTGCGTAATGTTCTAAACTTTGCTTCATCTTTTTCTCATAGAAAAGTAACAACTTCATTTTTTTTTCCTTTTCTTATTTTTAACATTAATTTTTTTAAAAAAAAATTCTATAATATCACATAAGTCAAATCGAAGGAGAAATTTTTTGATTTCCCACGTTTAAAATTGTAATAAACGAAGCAAAGAATCCTCAATTTGATTTGGGATGGATAATATTCTTTTCACCCATTTGAATTGATTTAAAGAAGCAATACTATAAGTTCCTAAAAATAAAGACTATAAGGAAAAAAAAAAAAACAAAGCACTTCTATTTCAAATATAAATTAAATTTGTGCAATCAAAATGATAAAAAAAAAAATTAATATTTTGGCAATTGGATAGGATCCATGGGATTGTTTATAAAAAAAAATGTGAAAATTTTTCATTTTTCATTTTACTTTAAAAAATTAAATTACTATGAATAAAATATAAAAAAAATTTAATTGTCTATAGTGATAGACCGCGATGGAATTCTATCGCTAATAGACCGTAATTTTTTTATATTTATAAATAGTTTGATTCATTTTTCTATATTTGAAAAACCTTTAAAAAAATAAACTAATTTTTTTAGAGAACATTTGTACCCTAAACTTGACGTGGTTTAAATTTTGGTTAAAAATTATTTTTGGTCCCTAAACTTTTGTGAAAGTAACAATTTAGTCTTTGAACTTTAGTTTGTAACAATTTAGTCCGTATACTTTCATTTTGTAACATTTTAGTCTCTGTACTTTAAATTTTTTAACGATTTAGTCCCTACTGTATAAATTAATGTTAATATTTAATGAGATATCTTGCCTAAATAAACAAATAACCTAATTAGAGACTCAATATTTTTATAAAATACAAAGTCTACATCATAAAATAATAAAAATTACATATAATTTTGATGAATTTTTTTACGCTAGGGACTAAATTGTCACAAATTTGAAAGTACAAGGACTAAATTATTACATACTAAAGTTCAATGACTAAATTGTTACAAAATAGAAAATACAGGGAATAAATCATTACAAATAAAAGTTCAGGGACTAAATTGTTACTTTCATGAAAGTTTAGGGACTAAAAGTATTTTTTAACCATAAATTTTTATCCTATATCTTTACTCTGAACTTTTAATTTCATAAATCAATGTTTTCCTTTACATAGTATTTCATTTCAAAATCGTCAATGAAAATGTTTCCACGTGCATTAAATAGTTATATAACATATGTCTAGAATTAGTGAGTGAATATTAAGTGGAAATTAAACCTAAGGTAGTAATTACCGTTAAAGCTTAAGAGGAGATTATAAAATAAAGCTAGTATAAGCAAACGAACATATCTTCTTAAAACAATAATTGAAAAAAAAAAATAGAACTTCAATTACGTCATATATCTATATATGTCCATTTTTCTGCTATCTATATATACATAGATAATATAATATATTTTTTTAGAGTTGTTTTAAAACATTTACAAATATAACAAAATGTTATTGTTTATCATCGATAGATAATGATAGATACAAATATCATTTATCACTGATAATCAATAACATTTTGTCATATTTGAAAATATTTTCAGCAACTTTGTCATTTAAAATAATTACGTTATTTTTTACTCATTTTGAACTCTCATGTATGTATAATAATACTGTATGAATAATTTGATATGTTTGAAGCATTTTAAAACTCTTATGTATGGATAATTAAATAATTTGATATGAAATTTAATTTAATTTAAGAGGGTAAAAAAAATTTCAACGAGAAATTAACCATTTAAATGAGAATTCATAATGAAAAACTAACTGCTTAATTGAATTTTGGTTAAATTGCAAATTTAATCCCATGGTTTAAAGAAAGTTAAGATTTAGTCCCTATGGTTTAATAAAAACACTCATAAGTAGTCCCTACTGTAGAGACTATATATGAAAATATTATCAAACCATAGAGATTATTTATCAGATTTTATTAAGTCATAAGGTCTAAATTCTAACTTTTTTTTTAAACTATAGAATCAAATTTGTAATTAAACCCTAAAAAAATAAACGAATAATTTCCCGCAAGAACATGATCACGTGAATTTTTCGTGAGAAATCTCTGCTCTGATTTCACAAAATCAAACGAAGAATTTTGAGTAGATGGAAAATGAAATGGGGGCAGAGACAGAAAAGCCTTCCCCGTCGGACACTACGACACATCCTAATCTGCTTTTTTTTGAGTTTCAAGACTTTCCCTCATCCGAATAATTTATGCTTGGAAAACCTACTTTAGAGACTCGAGTAATATTTTGTTTCAGGATGATTAAGAACTAAATTTAGGACAAATGTTTAGACTAGTGCTTTTTCAGAGGAGCACATTTTCTCCCTATAAATACTTCTGGAAAGAAGCCATAATTTAAGTGCTTTTCTAGTATTTTAGAAGAAAAAAATAAATTACTTTCACGATGTAACTAAACAATGAGAAAGTTGTCAACATAAACATAACTCGACTCAACTGGTTAAAGTATATGACCGAAAGATCAGAGGTCCAAATCCGCTACCTCCCGTGGTTAAATAATATAAAAATTTTGATGAGTAGTTTTAATGGGTTAGAAATTATATTAAACTCTAAGAACTACCATCTGTTGAGGGGTTCAAGCTCTCAAACACATTCAAAGGACAAATCTCACAGCAGAAATGCAAATGAGCTCTAAATCCTAAATAACAAGATATTCCAAAAAGGTATTTTCCATAAAAAAATCCTAAATAACAAGATATTCCAAACTGATGTGCTATCATGAGTGACATCCTTTCCCACAAAGCATGTAAATGCAGATACTTTCTGTCCCTACATACTATTCAAGAATGCAGAAAATAAAATCCACTCACTAGTTCATCTGCATCAAAAACCAGAACTCTTTGTTTGTTGAACTGTATATTCCCCCTAGTTTTCATCTCTATTCAACCAGTCAGAGACAAATTAAGACAGACGAGTCGAGCTTAAACTCCTCCCTCGATGGGGGCATTGATCTCGACGTGCCTTTTCATTTTATTTGGAAAAGAAATGAGAGACAATAATACATCTTTAGTACATTCAAAAGGAACAAAAGCCTCTTATGTACCAACTTCATCTTCGTCTAAGTTCCTAGGATAATGCCTTTGTGCAAGGTTTTTTAGCAAGTTATATATGATGGGCAGATGAATGTTTCAAGAGATCCAGGAGCTACTGATAAAAATCTAAATCAAGTACTCGGTTTGCTGAACTGTACAGTTATCTTTCAACTCACAATTAGTCATTCAAAACTAAGCACAATTTGCACATTTCATTACTCACTGTATTCTTTCAGATATATAAAGAAGCAAGCACATTTCCTTGAAAGTATAGAGAAATTAGACAGAGTAAATTGGAAGCAATGAGGAGAAATGGGGTCACCTCTAAATCTGCAAGAATTGAATTGAAGGAGCTAAAGATTATCAAACATTCTTCAACTTCTTCATCTTTGATGGAGGCCATCGTCCCTTCTTCCTCAAATGGCGCTTCTGAACAAGCCGCTTCCTTCGCAGCCTAATCTTTTTTGCTAACTTCATCCTCGCCTTCTGCTCCAGCCTCTCTTGTAACTTTGATTCTAATGGAAGTTTATCAACTGGAACATCCTCCTTTTTAGCTTCTGCAGGCGGCTGCGATTCACTACTGTCAGTTTCTCCCGTACCATCAATCTCAGACACAGCTTTGACAACTAACGACACTGTATTTTCAACAAAAGAGGGGTTTCGAAGTCGGACTCCATTGAAGTGTTTTGGCTGAAACCCAGTAGGCTTCATGAGCAACATAGAACCTGAAATGGAGACCACAATAAAGAAGTGGAAATTGGGCTGAGATACATAAAATGCAAGGAAATAATCATTCAAATTAAAGCCAAGATATATATATATTTGGTCTCTAAGCTTTTAGAATTGTGTCCAGTAGATCTCTTAATTTTAAAAGTGTCTAATAGATCCTAAAACAGATATACGAGATGTAAGTTGATAGTGTAAGATTAATATTTTAAAGATCTACTAGATATTGTTTAAAGCTCGGAGATCTACCATACACAATATTAAAAGTTTAGAGACTCATTAGACACTTAAAAATTAATGGACCATTAGTTAGTAGACACAAGTTTAAAAGTTTCGCCAACAAGCTTGTATTACTTCCTTATTAATATAATCCAAGATTAAATAGCTCGTTTAGAGACCTTAAAAAGCTTGTAATATAACCAAAGATTAAATACACTGTAATTTATTCCAAGGGCTTTTGATTGAGTTCATTTTTTTAATATGTTATTAATCACACCGTGGGGTACTAGGGATCCTTATAATGTTAATTTCTCTTATTTGATATTTCATGAATCAAATTAATATTCAACATATAGAAAGTATGAAATTCACTCACAACAATATCTCTTCGATGAAATTCAACTGTATTTCAAGACTAGGAAACTTGTAAACTACATATCAAATTGAGGATGATGCACAAGTAAAAGAAAAGTCAGCATATAACACACTAGATACAGAACTCAAAACACATTCAGGCAAGTGAGATCCAGTGCACATCAAATGAGAAGCTTAAAATCGACAGTCTCAACATACAGATACCAACTGTTGACAAAATGCCTGACAAACAAATGACTGCGAGGAAATTCTTTCAAGCACAACAAATAGTTTTTCTCCAGTTCGAGGAAATGAAATTGCCCATTTGAATAAATCATACAGCAAACAATGAAGTAGAAAGAGAAATGAAGATACAAAATTAGACAAAAACATTCATTCGATCCCGTCGAACAGAGGCGCGGAAAGGAATGTTCAAAAAGAGAGACTTACTCAAGGCGGCAGAAGTCGCTGGAAAACATGACGGCGATGGCGACGGCGTCGGCGACGGAGAAAAGAGAAATGAATGGAGAGAGGTGGAGAGGGGATTGGAGCAGAGAAGAAAAGCCATGGTGTTTTTCTCTGGTCTGGGGAACCCCCTTTGGATAAGCTTTATTATAACATTTTGAATTTTATCTCTTTATTTTTGTACAAAAAGTCATTTTTACCCTTAAATTTAGTTGAATTAGGTAAATTATTTAGAGTTAAATTTCAAGTTTAATTCCCCGATTTTATATCTAATAAATTCATAAATTTTAGGAGGATTTTTAAAAATAGAAAAATTACAAAAAAATTTAGATAGTTGTGATATACGCGGATAAAGTTTATCAGGATCTATTTGTGATAGATGCTGATAGAAGTCTATCAATATGTATCAGTATTTTTTTTTTACTATTTTCTGTAAATAGTTTGACATTTCTTCTATCGATGAAAATTTTTCTAAATTTTAAAATGTCTCAATAAATCTCTAAAATTATAATTTTGCATTTAATAAGTTTTTGATCTTTTCGATTTTGTTTAACTAACTCGTCTATAATAATAATATATGATAGATTAAAGATTTATTAGACTTATACACAAAATTAAGAAGTTTACCGATTTATATATAAAAAAAAAGACTTTAGAGACCTAGTAGACTCAAAATTAAAACTTTAGGAACCTATTAAACATGATTTTAAAAGTTTAAGAACTAAATCTGTAATTTAATCTTAATTTATCATTTTAGTTTGATTAAATTAAGCTCTATATTTGAAAGTTAGTGAAATTAGTACTTAATTAAGATTAAACCAACAAATGAATTGGATGATAACTTTTTTTTTTTATAACCTCTAGAATCTTATTGCAATCAACTAGACCTTGTGAATAGGGGAGAGCTTAACATTTACTAAAATTTATCAAATAAGTAAGTTTAATTTTTTTTTTTATTAAATGTAATAAATTAACTATGTATTCCACTGTTTATGATATTGATATTCTTTCATTAATTAAATTGTTTTTATAAACCTCACTAGCAAATTCTTTTAAGTTGTTTGATCCAATAGTTCAATAATTTTTCTTTTCACTTCATCAACGACACAGAATGTAAATTCAAATAAAAAGAGAATAAACGAATTAGAAATAAATATTTTAAAAACTATTTGTGTAAATGAAAATTTGCAAGAGAAAACTTTAATTTTAGACAACATTAAAATAATAGAGAAATTAAAAAAAACAATAAAATTGAAACAAAAATAAAAAAATCACATCCAATCAGAGAATATAAAAAAAGAAAAAATTACCTTTTTAGTCTTCAAGTTTTGAACAATATGTGCATTTGGTCCCTGAGTTTTAAAAATGTACCTTTTTAGTCCCCGAGTTTATAAGAATAGGTCCATTTGGTCCCTATGTTTTCAAAATATATCTTCTTAGTCATTGAAAATAAATTTAAGAGATCCTTCAAATAATTTTTTATTATTAATTTAAATAATTATATGACATTTTAAATTAGAAGAATGATTTTTAAAAACCATTTCGTCTCTAAAACTATTTTTCCTAATTTTAAATATTATATAATTATTTTTAAAAAAATCAAAGAAAAAAATACTTGGAGGACCTTTTAGACCTATTTTTAAAAATTCAAGGACTGAAAATGTATATTTTGAAAACTCAGGGACCAAATGGACCTATTTTTATAAATTCGGGGATTAAAAATGTACATTTTTAAAACTCAGGGACCAAACGCACGTATTGTTCAAAACTTGAGGACTAAAAAGGTAATTTTTCCTAAAAAAAATTAACCTAAATTTAAAGTGTTTCTAATCGGGACAACTTGAAACTAGCTTTTATAGCTTGGAGTCCATTCCATCTTTCAATTTAACCAACGTGGGATTATTCACTTTTAATATTTTTGCTAAAATTCCATGACTTCATTCCTCAACTAATTTAAATTTGTATTTTAAATATTACGTAGAAGCAAATTCCTAAAATTTCAATTTGAATTACACTTTAGATTTGACAAAATATTCCAATCTTTTACCTTACATAGAGTTGTCTTCGAATATAGCAAAAAAATGAGTTAAACTATTTACAAATATAAAAAAATTTTAAAAATTTATATTTGTAAATGGTTTGATATTTTTTTTATTTATAATAATTTTCCTAAAATAAAATTAATATACAATTTACAATGAAAAACTAGAAAAAAAGAAATTAGCACTTCCTAATCCTTCAATAAAATGACCTTTCTGTCCAGAACTTGACCGTGCATCATATGGATTGATGCCGCTTGACTCTGATTCAATACCGACTTTTCTAGTTTAAATTAAAAGATAAATTTGAATAAAATTGAATTTGGGTATAATCAAATTTTGTTTTTAAAAGAAATACCTAATCAAATTTCATAAGCCGTTATATCTCAAAATTCTATTCCAAATCTATATATATATATTTATCAAATCTAACATTTGCCTTCATCCCAAATAAAATTTAAATTCAAAGTATCTAGAGTTGATTTTGAATTAAAAAAATTTGTTACATTCATATTTAAATTTATATCAAATTTAAGTGATATTGAAAATCAAAGTTGAAAAAATAATGTAGAAAAATTCGAAATCAAATTTAATTGAAATTTAAAAGTAGAGGATGGACAAACATTTAAAATTTTAATTTAAAATCCATATTTGGTGACATCTAATTTTTCCCATATTAAACTAGTATATAAAGATTGAGGCCTTTGATATATTTATGGTTTAAAATAAAAAGTAAGTATGTGTTAAATAGTTTTTTCTTTTTGGAACAAAGTTAAGTAGTTACTAAAATATTAATACTAAACTTATATTAATAATAATAATAATAATAATAATAAAGCAAAGTTTTGATATCAAAATAAAATATATCTTTTTATTTTAGTTCCATATTTTTCAAGATAAAACATTTAAAAGTAGGAAGATGGATAAAATATTTAGATATCTAATTTAAAATTCATATTTGGTAAAATATTTAGTGAATCATATCAAAAAGCAAAGTGGAAAAGGAAATAAAAGAAACCACAAATTTGGAAACACACACACACACATATATATATATATATATATATAATAATTACGTACATACTTGATTTTGTTAAGATTTTTGTTTTTTTTTTTCGAAAATAATTATTTTTCTCATTCATAAAATTAGGGTTTTTTTTTTTTTTTTTTTCTTTCCTAAATTAAAAAGAAAGCTCTTCACCCACCTTTCTATTTCCACTATTTATTTTTCATCCTACAATTTTACCATCTCTTGTATTCCCATTCTCTTCTCTGATTCAACTTCCAAAAGGAGATCACGTCTAACGCAACGGTAACTTTTCTTTCTCTAAAGTAAATATTTTATTTTTGGCACAAATTAAGTATTTTTCTTAAGCTATAGTTTAGTAGGTATTTTTTTTTTTTTAAATTAAATTGTTTCGTTATTAAGTTAGTGACATCTTGTTATTATTTATTGGGTCTAAGCTATGTTCAATAATTAGTGGATCGCATTTTTGTTAAACTTTGTGAAGTATTTTTGGGTTCTAAAACTCGAAATATTAGATTGTCACAAGCATGTGTAGCATATTTTTTTTATTTGTTTATATGTAGTCTAATTAAAAGTGGTTACTCGAGTAAAACGAAATAAAACAAAAAAAAAAACTAAAAAAATTTAGGTTCGACAAGTAGTAGATATCACATATGATACAGTTTGAGAAGTTTTTTGGGTTCTAAAATTTGAAATATTAGACTGTCACAGTAAATTTTTTTCCTTAATTTGTTAATGTATAGTTTAGTTTGAATTTACTTAATGGAGTTAGTTTTGGATATTATATTATTTTTTGAATTGTAGCTATGTTTGGATCAATTTTGCTTCTTCTTTTTTTTTTTTTTTCAAACAAAGGCTTATTTTTTCATTCCTTTTATAAAAGAAAAAAAAAACTTTTCTTTGTTGAAATTAGACGTTAGAAAAAAGCTTTTCATAAAATGATATTTTAGGAGGAAAATATTAAAAAAAAAAAAAAAGGTCATTCACGGACATTGAATAGTAAACCTTTACAAATTTTGATTTCATAAAATTTCCTTTTCCTAAAACAAAATAATAATAACAATATATTTTTTTTCTGAAATTTTCTTGTTTTAGAGTAAATAAACAGAACAAAAAATGATTTTTCTCCTTTGCAAAAAAAAATAAAAAATAAAAAAAATCTAAGTTTTTTTTTTTTTAAAAATAATAAAAAATCAATTTGCGAAATATTTTTAATACAGGTAAGTTAATGAACTGAGCCTTTTAAAAATAAGATTTTTCTATAATGAAAATTAGAGATTAAGAGATTATTTTCTCACTCTTTATTAGTGATGGACATTTAAAATTTACAATCAAAATATTATTTTTTTTCATAAGGTCATTTTCTTTAAATCAATCTCAAAAAATAAATTCTTTAAATGTGGGTACTAATATATATATATATATATATATATATATATATATAAAGACCTCTAAATCTTTTATTTTTTTATTTTTTTATTT
This sequence comes from Lagenaria siceraria, assembly GCA_002890555.2. NCBI lineage: Eukaryota > Viridiplantae > Streptophyta > Magnoliopsida > Cucurbitales > Cucurbitaceae > Lagenaria > Lagenaria siceraria. The sequence continues at coordinate 15,396,249 of CM016485.1, forward strand.
GTAGACCTTTGCCCACATCTTTAAAATCAAAACTAGCGGTGGCTCTAGCAACAATCATTGTTCACAAAATTTTGGTCCAATTCAAATTTCTAATTGAAGCTTTCTTCATCCCTTCAATGGAATATCGAATCTCTCGATACTCAACTATGGTGGTAGAAGTAGATATAGATCTTCCAACGTCGAAAAAAATCCCAAAGCATCCATCACCAATCGAACTAATTGGCCTGATCTTCACCCTCCGTCGTCGTTGCAACCACTTCCTAGTATCGGAGAATGGCGAACGACAATTAGTAGAGCATAAAGAAATACCAAAAGTTCCACTATGCGACCACCAATTCCCTGCTGAAATGTTCAATGGAGTGGACAATTCTCTATTCCATTACCTTTCTCATAGTTTCGAAAACTACAAACCCAAAATTGATGCAGAGCTAGTCGCTGATGCCCTAATCGAGCGGTGGATTGAAATAAGGGACCAGGTGAATTCAAGAAGCTCCGACAAAGTGTTTTCAATGACGGTAAATTTGACGATTTCGAATGTCGTGGCTCGACATGAAATTGGTAGTGACAGAAACGTATTCGGTGGAGAATATTTTAGGATCGTTCCAGCATGTGGCGAAGTAATTAGGAAAACGTTGAAGAGATTGGAGATGAAAGAAGAAGATGAAAGAATTTGTGTGATATGTTTGGATGAATTGAAGAAAAAGAGGAATGGAAGGTGTGGTTTGGAAATGCCTTGTTCACATGTGTTTCATGGGAAATGCATTGAAGAGTGGTTGAATAATAGCCATTGTTGTCCAATTTGTAGATTTGAAATGCCTATCCATTCAATATGAACATTTTTGAAAATGTATTTGAAAATATATTTATAAACTATAAGACTAATTATAGTATTATGGTTACTCAGTAAATACTAAGTTGAATATAAAATATTACTAATTAATTTATCAACTTGTTTTATCTTAAATTTTTTATATAATTGTCATTTTGTAATATCATATAATATAATATATTACATATTACATATTTTAATTTAACAAAAATAATTGAGTTTATAACTTGAAATACTATACTTGTTATTGTTTTTTAAAATTTTGAATTCAAAATATTTACACAATTTGAATCATAAAATTTGAAAACATAATTTAAATGGTCAACCAAATGCATATTTACTTAACTTAATAAATCTAAAAACATAAAATAGATTTTGGGTTGGATAATAAATGTGCCATAATTAATTATGATTTTTCTTTCTTTCCTCTTACCCCATAAATGTGGATTTTGGTTTCAGAATGTTCTATTATTAAAAGAAAAAGGAAAATTTTATTTTGGTACAAATTAAGTATTTTCCTTCTCATTATTAGTGAGTATTTATTTGGGTTCTATCCGTAAAATTTTTATATATTTATAAATAGTTTGAAATTTTTTTATTTATTTAATTTATTGAATTGTGATAAAATTATGTTCAACAATTAGTGGATAGCATTTGATAAATTTTGTGAATTTTCTTGAATTCTAAGATTAGAAATATTAGATTGTCACAAGCATGTGTAACATGCTTTTCTTTATTTGTTTATGTGTAGTATAGTTTAGTTTTACTCGCCATAGTGGATTTTGTTTTAATTTCGTTTCCTTCTTATGTGATGTAATTCTATGAAAGAAAAAAAAACAAACAAAAAAAGGAAAAATTTCCAACGATATAATTTAATTATAGGATGTTAAATTAAATCTAGGGACGTCATGGTTAAATTGCAAATTTGATCTCTACTAGTCGAAACTACTGCGTTGCATGTGTTTTATAAAGTTGAAAATATATGTATAAGTTGAAATAAAAGTCTTTTCATTTTTTCTTTATATTTAAAAAAAAGTTCATACCACTAAAAACAAATTTGAATTAATATATATTATTTAAACTGTTTTTAAAATTTTTGAATTGATTTTTTTGAATTCTTAGTTCAAATTTTTGATAATAAGAGAATAAACAAATAATCTTGACATTTATAATAAGAAAATTATAAAATAAAAGCATCACATCGATTTTTTTTAGATAAAATGATATCAGAGTTCTCTTTTTAATTTTTTTAACGTCAATTATTATTTTTTTGAGATAAAGTGAGATTTTCATTTATGATTTTTTATATAACATGAGATTTTTTTTATAAAGAAATATTTTTTTAATATGAATTATTCTTAGATAAAATCAATTTTTTTAAAAGAAAAATTAGGGAAAATTACCTTTTTAGTTCTCAAGTTTTGAACAATATGTTCGTTTGGTCCATGAGTTAACAAACGTACCTTTTTAGTTTCTGAGTTTATAAGAATAGGTCCATTTGGTCTCTGAGTTTTCAAAATATACATTTTCAGTCCCTAAATTTTTAAAAATAGGTCTAAAAGGTCTTCCAAGTATTTTTTTCTTTGATTTTTTAAAAATAATTATATGATATTTAAAATTAGAAAAAATAATTTTAGAGACGAAATGGTTTTTAAAAATTATTCTTCTAATTTAAAATGTCATATAATTATTTAAATTAATAATAAAAAAATATTTGAGGGATGTCTTAAACCTATTTTTAACAATTCAGTGACTAAGAAGTTATATTTTAAAAACATAGGGACCAAATGAACCTATTCTTATAAACTCGGAGACTAAAAATGTATATTTTAAAAACTCAGAGACCAAATGCACATATTGTTTAAAACTTGGGGACTAAAAAGATAATCTTCCAAAAAAAAAAAAAAATTATTATCACCCCCAACTTTCTCAATTCAATGTGAATGCGAGAAAATTTTATAAAACAATTTAAATATAAAATTACTTAAGATATTATTATAACCAATCACTATTATTATTTTTAATCTTAGTTTGACATATTTTTGAAAGAAGTCTTTTCACTTAATGCTTGTTTAAATACAAAATAGTTCAAGAAAAGGGATTAGAAAAGAAAAAGAGAAGAAAAGGGTTTGGTCCCTCAACTCTCTCAGATATCTCTTTCTCCCCCTCTTCTCCTCCTCTTCTTCCGCCCCTTCAGTCGCAGTCCACCACAGCCGCCCGCCGATTCCCTGTCGCCGGTAAGTCGCCGTTCGCCTCTCTTTTTCTTTCTCTTCTCTCTCGCTCTCTCGGTTTTCACTCTTCTTCTCACGCGCAGATTCCACTGCTTTTCCGCTTTTCTGTCGCCTTTCGATCAACGCCGCAACCGACCGGACCACCCACGCCCAAAAGAGAAATAATTTGTGGGAATCAATCGATTGAGGTAAGGAATAGAGGACCCTTTTGATTAATTTTTGGCTATGTTTGATAACTTCAATGTATCATTAGATTAATATAAAATTGATTTGGGCTTCTGATGCTTCCTAATTTTGTAGGATTAAATTTTGATTTATTAGTCCTAGTCCATTTAAGCAAAGCTATTTTTTATGTTGTAGATCTAGTTGTGATCTTGCTGTACTCTGTTTCCAGATTCTTTAGGTTGACACAAAACTCCAACTTCAAGCATGTCTGGAGTTCAAGAGGAAGAAAATGCCGCAGAGCTTAAGATTGGGGATGGTAAAAATCTATCTATAAATTTCTAGATTCTGCAAGCATGTCTGTTTCCAGATTCTTTAGGTTGACACAAAATCTATCTATATTCAATGAGATTTTAAGTTTCTTAGATGGGGTTCCTCCATATATTTGTAAAATTAGAAACTTAATTTATTATGTTGATCAATGTTCCATGCTTAATTAAATGCATTTTTTTTTTTTTATCAATAATCTTTGAACCTTCTAGTAATCAGTGTGAGATTGTTCTTATCTTTTTAATAGAGCATATGATTTGTATTGTTAGGCATGACATAGTGGTTAGATATAGTGCCTTGTAGGTGGCTGGACACTTTTAGTTTCTTTTGTATAGACATCAAATCCTTATTTAATATGTTGTTTAGGCCCAAACGACTAAATGCTTTTGATTTTTCTTATATTTTGGTCCTTTGGATTAATATTGTATGGTTATTAGGTTTCTTAAGTTTTAGATGAAGATGTGTGATCTATGCAAAATTTAAATTCTAATCTATAATTGAGCTGTATAACTGTTTGTAAGCTTTTTCAGTTTTTATGAATCTATGATAATACAAGGCTTTAGAATGGTCAAATCTTTGTTTTACTAATTGGGCAAAATTTAAGCTTGTGCCACCTAGATCATTTTGGTGTATATTCTAAGCTTTTTCAGATAGTAACTTATATTTACTTTCTTTGGCTACTCGTAGAGTTCTTAAAGGCCAAATGCTTAATGAACTGCGAAGTGTCACTAATTTTAGAACACAAATATGAGCAGCTCCAACAAATGTCTGAGGATCCAACAAATCAAGTTTCTCAGTGAGTTTTATGTTTACTCGTTATTGATTCATAAGTCAATTTAGAATCGCTATTGCTTATTGAGATAGCTAATGATAGATTTTTATTTATGGTTTTTTGCAGAGTGTTTGAAAAGTCACTTCATTATGTAAAACGTTTTAGTCGTTATAAGAACCCTGATGCTGTTAGACAAGTCCGAGAGTATCCTTATATAATAATATTTTTCATTTTATGGGATGGTGGTAGGTGGGCATAATTACTATTTTCGTGTTCTTAAAAATCCGTTGAATCTTAACTATAATATAGAATTCTAAGCAGGTATCAGTTGGCAGAGTTTGAGGTATGTATTGATCCATTTGTTTAATCAACTTACTAATTATTATTCTAAAGAAAAGTTTGTCTCATCCAGTTTGAAATTTGCAGCTCTGCGTACTTGGCAATCTTTGTCCTGAAACAGTTGAGGAAGCTATTGCTATGGTACCGTCTTTAAAGGTATTTTGTCATTTTTTTTAACCGGTTGTATATTTATTGGTACTTTGTCTATAAATAGATACAAACTTTTAGAAAATCGACTGTTGTGCTAATATTTCTACATTGAACCTGCATTGAATTTTAAAATACTTGGAAGTTAAAATGTAATGCATCATGTTTTAGAGAATAAAATGTAATTCATTATTATTATTGGTGTTTAAAATTTGGAAAAGATTTCAAATGTGTTTTTTAAGATAAAATAAATTAGACATGGAAAAAACCATTGACGGTAAAAAGGAGACAAAGTCTCAATAATTGGCTAAGAGGTCATGAGTTCAATCCATGGTAGCTACTTACCTAGTAATTAATTTCCTACGAGTTTCCTTGACACCCAAATGTTGTAGGGTCAGGCGGGTTGTTCTGTGAGATTAGTCGAGGTGTGCTGGTCTGGACCCTCACGGATATCAAAAAAAAAAAAAAAAAAAAAAAAAAGAAAATTAGACATGGAATGGAATTTTCTAATGAATCCTTTTGTTGATTTCAGACTAAAGGGAGAGCACATGACGACGAAGCTATTGAGAAGATGTTGAATGACCTTTCATTGATAAAAAGATTTGAGTAGAAGTTTAAAAACACCTAAATTAATCTCAGGGGTAAAAGTCCAAGTCAATTTGTAAGTATTACTTTTCGTTATGGTAATTGTATTCAAGTTTGTTTTTGTGAGACTTTTATTACCGGGCCTTTATATATGGCTGATTTTATCAAATATATATGTATATGGAAGCCTCTATGGAAATTTTCCACTATGCTCATGTTGTAATATGGATGTAAAGTCTACTTACCTGGACAGTAAAATTCAGGAGTTTTCAATATGCTATGAGAAGTTGTGTTATGTTATGAAATGCATGTCATGAAAAGTCATGTAGTATTATGGAAAGTTATGTTAGTCATTTATGTAAATCATGGATGAAAAGTCTATTTACTTTGCACATTTGTGAAATTAATATTTATGGAACCTCGTATGCATATACTTATGAAAATGCTTAATATTTTTCCTGCGCACGAAAGAAGTGTATGTTCTAGAGATTATGATACATGAAAGTGATGTATACTTAGAGAGACATAGAATAAATAAAAGTGATGCACGCTTAGTGAATTCTTTGTATATAGAACTGTGTATGAAAGTGATGCACATCTAAGAAGAAAGTTTAGGTCCAATTACATGTTGGATGTGTGTGTGCACATCCCAAACCCAACGTTAAGGCCTTTTGAGTGTTTTTAATACTCACATCTTTCAAAACCTTCGTTTAAGAAATATACAAGTTGCATGACAAGGTAGTCTCTGACTCTCTTGGGACTAGACTTGTCTTGTTCTGCATTTAGTCATCTCTTTAAATTTATTTAGATGTATATATAAAAAAAATTCAAATTTTGTTTTCCCATTCGAACCATTTCTTTACTTGTTTTAATAGGGTTTGAATTATATTTGTTAAAAATAGTTTTATTATAAAAGTCATGCTTTTAATGATGTTGTTGACTGAGAAATTTCTACCAATTGCGAATTGCCACACATTAATTTAGACTAGTTATTGATAGATTTGAGACAAATTACAAATTTACACGTGTCCTCAAATTACAGGAATGTTAGCTCGTCCAAGCTAGGTCATCTTGGATTTATTAAAATAAATTAGGTCAAACTTAAATAAAAATCTATTAAAAATAGGTCAAACTTAAATAAAAATCTATTAAAAAAAGATTAATCTAAGTTCAAGTTTAAAAGTTAGGCTTGATGTCAACCAAGCCCAAGTGCATATAGGATCTCCTAAAACTCTATAAATAAATAGAGGAGTTTACCCTTCATTTGAGGCATGAAGTCAGAAATTGAAGAAGCCAACACTCATACATCTATTGATCCAGCAAATTGATCGTCTCTTCTCCAACGAATTGATCATCTCTTCTTCAACGAATTGAGCATCTCTTCTTCAACGAATTGATTGTCTATTATTCACCAAATTAATCGTCTCTTCACCATCTATAAATTGAAGACCGATTTCTCCTAATTTATGAATAAGCTCATCAGTCCTCAGATCAAAGTCAATTGATCAACAAACCAGATGTTGATTCAAACTGAACAACAAGACAAAGGCCGATTCAAGTCGATTAATAAGCCAAAGGTTGATCCAAGCTGATCAACAAGCCAAAGACTGATCCAAGCTGATCAACTAGTCAGAGGCCGATCATTCAAGAAGATCAAGAAGTCCACAAGCCGATCCTCCAAGAAGATCATTAAAGCCCAAAGGTCGATCATCCAAGAAGATCAAGAAGTCCAAAGATCAATCCTCCAAGAAGATCATCATAAAAATTAGAGACTGTAACACTTAAACTACAAATCAATAAAATCAAGTTCATTTCCACGAACTAAATTTCCTTTGTCGAAATCTCATGTGAACACATGACCCTAGACAAAGGTCTTAAAAAGTTGGATTGTTATAGTACCACCTCATTTCTATTCATGGTGTTTATTGCACTTTGTAATGAGAATTAATGGTGGGCCTTCTTTTAAAAAATGTAATCATATCATGTAATCCTATTACACCCAAAAAGGTCATCAATCTCATTCTCATTTATTTTTACGTGGGATCCACACTTATGTGCCTTATATGCTTTATATAAGTTCTAATGTCCCCTGGGTGGTTTCATTATTCTTTTGTTTCTTGCTCTAGTCTATATACCTTATATACCTTAATTGAAGAGGGTTGTTTTTTTGTTTTTGTTTTTTTTATTAGATAAATAAAGGTCCAACAGTCAGCATGAAGCAATAGAATCAATAACAAAAAGAGAATCAAGTGACGAGGGATGAAGGAGAGTAAGAGAGTATTGAAAGAGAGCGCAAAAATAAAGAAAATAAAAGTCTTAGGTCATAGATAGAAGTAGGAGAGACGGAAGAGAGGAAATAGAAGAGAGAGGTGATAGGATGTAATATGAGCCTTTAGTAGCTTTTCTTTAAAAAAAATGTTAAAAGTATTAATGCAACCTTTTAAAGTTTAGAGATTTTTTTTTTTGTAATGAGGTACTAATAGTGTTTGTTCATATACTAACCGTAAATGTATTTTTAAACTTATTTTAGTTTAAGGATATTTTTGAAAATTTTGAAAGTTTTTTTAAACAAAATACTAAAAATTTCCTTCCAAAATGAATGGTAAGATTTTTTTTTTTAAGTTAAAGGTATTGTTGAAATATTTAAAAATTCACGAATATGTACAAAATTCAAATGTATTTTTTATAATTTAGCCACAAATTTTTAAAAAAATAATTTAGCCACAATTTTATTTTCATAGATTAAATTTTAAGACGATTTTCAAATATAGAAAAATGAGTCAAACTATTTATAAATATAGATAAACAGCAATAGAAAATAATTTGATATTTTTTCTGTTTAAAGTAATTTTCCTAAACTTTATTATTAAAATTAAAATTTCCAGTTAATGTATCACAATTTAACCATGCATGAATTATATATATATTTTTTATTCGTATAACAAATATAGGATTGGAGACAAATTTCCTAACTCAAACCAAGCATAACAAGAATTTATATATGAATGTTGAACATTAATAAAAGAAATATTAAAAAGAAAAAAAACTTAAATTCAAATTATAATGCTATATTCTAAAAAAAATAAAAAACAATACTTAAAGTATTTGCTTGAAAATTAATTTATGAGACATACAATTTGCAATATATATATCCAACCAACAAAATAAAATAAAATTACAATAAAATATAAATTTGCATCTCTAATTTTTAAAGTCGTCAAATATTTCACCCAAGTTATTTAAAATTAAATTATTTTAGGATAAAAAAAATTTCATAAATAGAAAAAATGTCAAACTATTTAAAAAATAGCAAAAAAAATATTAATAGACATTAATAAACTTCTATTAGCATCTATTAGTGATAAACTTCTATCATTTCTATCATCGATAGATCCTTCTATTAGCATCTATCCCAACTATTTATTTTGTTATTTTGTGTAAATAATTTCCCTTATTTTTATATTTTTAAAAATTCTCCTTAAAAAAACAGTGGTAATACAATAGTCCCTTAAAATGATATACTCTCGCCCACAAAGAACATGAAAAGTTGTCATAATATCCCACTAATATCTTCAAACAATACAAGGAATAGTGCTCTCATCCAAATCATTTCAATTCTAAAATTCTCATTTTGAATCATTTTCAAAGTCATTCTCAACCAATAAACTAATACTCAATGCTTGAGAGTGTTTGTCTTCTCATTCAAAAAATGAGAAATTGTGTTAGTGTACATCCAAATTAACTCCATAAACATTCGCCCTGAACTCAAAACAAAACGCTGAAAAGTCTTTCAAGACCGAGAATGCGAGAATTTCGGTATCCCAAATCAAAGATGGCTAATCGTAGTCTAATGAGATAAAATTCGACAATTACCTAATAGCAATACATCTAACAATATTCTCAAACCTTGAAAAGCACAAGGCTCCATTTTCCAACCAATCCCTTCTAAAGATCTCTACTTGAAGAGGTCTGGGTTCAACCAATCCCTGCAAAATTTTGAAGTTTAAAACAAAGGTTTAGCTTTAAACTCATTTATGATTGAAAAAGAGAAGGGGATTGTGTTTTGTACTTGCTAATGTCATCGAGGTGATCATCAAAGTCCACCACATCTTGCCATTTTTCAGATGATATGAAATCCAACAGGACCACATTTGCTGATGGTTCCTTGATCGTTAGCTGGCTGCTTCCATCTGATCCAGCCAGCTTCCAGCTTCCTGTATATAGCTGGTCGGCGACAAAACGAACAAAATGAATGAGAAGAGCATTATCCAAGCATCTCCTCATGCTTAGTCTCTACCATATTTCAGGGTGAAACTAACAACATAGACGAGGCCTATGATTTAAAAGTATTCCTAGATTACAAGACGTTTGGTTAGGTGGCATAGAGTTGAGTTGCAGCACAAAACAGCCATGATAATCAATATTGTTCATTGTAAAGTAGTGTCATTCATAAAATGCAATCACATCTTGATTAAACTAAATGCTCCCAAAGAAACCTTATGCAGCACAAGTAGAATATTAGAAAGCGCAAAAAGTGACGCTAGGGTGATGAAGGGCAATTGGAACAAGAAGCAATTAGAATCTAGAAATGCTGGCAAGCAAAAGACTCAATATCTCAAAGTAAATTTACGATGACACCAACAACCTCCAATAACACTCACTCATAGGATTTTAAATCATAGGTAGTTGGCCACCATGAACTAAATCCAATCACTCTAAGCCGTTTACTAAGCACAAGAAACTCCAACAAGTTCTATTAATTTTTAAGAGAAAATGCATTAGGGAATGATCAAATAGGGATGATTCACTTCTATGTAATAAGGCTGATTCACAAAATCTAAACTTTGAAGTTAGAAGCACAGACACGGACAAAGTAGGACATAGAAATACATCAATATCTGAAAAACTAGAATACGGATACGTTACTTTTTATAATAATTATTATTTTTGTGATATATGTAAATTTAACTGAAAGATACTAAATGCAACCCAATAAAAAGAATAAAATGTTAAATTAATTGACAATCGTACAAAATACAATACAAATACTGAAATATATATTAAGAAGATGGTGGTGAGGCGCAGAGAGGACGGTGGTTGGTTGTGAATCGCAAAGGTAAGAATGATGAAGAAGATGAAGGTCTGCTTGCCGTCGCAATAGTAAGGACTAAGGATTTTTTATTTTTTGTTTAATTTGTTCATAATTTATGCTTCTTTTGGGCTAGGAAAATTATGGGTTTATTAAATGGGTGGGTTGCAAGATTTGAAGGGGAAAAAAGAACCCAGTGTGTCCCCTTCACGTATCTGGGAGGGGATATGCTAGCCAAAAAATTTTAAAAATGAGATATGCGAATTCACGTATAGGACACATATCCAGAGCGTATCTGGACAAATAATCATCCAATACAAACTCTCTTGCCTCAAATGAAGAATCATAGCTTCTATGTAATAGAGTAGGAAACCATTTGGAAACAAAAGTGATACCCATGATCCCCCCTCCCGGCCCAAATATTTTCATTAGATGACCACTTGACTCTACTACATTTAGGTACCAAGGAAATTCATAAAATTTTAATGTAGATGGCCGGCCACCACAACTTAAATTTGTTCCATCTTTGGCCCTTAGTCACTAGTCCAAACCAAGGCGGCTGGTAAAAGAGGTAATAATCAACAAGGAACTCCAACAGGATAAAAGCCTTTTTTTTTTAATTTTTAAGAAAATGCTGAAGGGAATGATCAAATAAGGTTGATTCACAAAATCTAAAATTATTTGCAAAGGGAAACGAATAAAAAGAGAACATTCAGGTCTATCCCGCTCCACAATATAGATGGATATGTATTTGCTTCCAGTGTTTGTACAATGAACTTCTTGACCTATTAAATTTTCAAATCAAGTCATTTATATTTAGTGCAACACTTGGATCTTGCACCAAAAGCCATTAAAAGATTTACAAGAGGAAAAACCTATCGCTTTGAGCCACCACTATCTGATAATTGGTTTGAATTTTGACAGTCCATAAAAGACCCCAAGAGGCTAAAGAAATCCACTCCATTGCCTTCCCCACCACGGAGAATCGTCCTAAAATTAAACATACACTAAGCATAAGCCCTAGCTGTGGAGGGGAAACTAAATAAAGGAGTGGAATGACTCTCCACCTAATGGGCAAAAAAAGATTCTAATGAAGTTTCTCCTAAATCTATCCACAGATTCCATGCTGAGCATTTAATGAAATCCTGCGTTTAAAGCTGGGGCCGCTCCAACGAAAATTGGAGATCACCCTCCTATTGCCTCTCAAACTTTCACTTCCTAAAAAGAAACCCCACAAACTGTATCCAATCCAATGCAGAATCAGTACAAGTCAACCAAATTTAGGGAACAGTAAAACGAATTCAGAAAATCGAATAAATTTAAAAATCTAATCACTACTTACTACTACTAGCTACAATCTATGATAACAAGTAAGAAAGTCCGTGAAAATCTAACATCCGTTTTCCTATATTGCAAAGAGCATCAGCAGTACCCAATGATATCTAACATTCAACTCTCCATGAATGGAAGAGGAGTGAGAAATTGACTAAAGAAGACTCAGGCAGAAATGCTATAAAGCATTCTCGTGACATTTTAGTATATGGTCAAATCCAGCATTTGGGAAAACTATAAAGAATATCCCCGAATGAATTATCACTATTTTAGATAAGAAAATGAATTATTAATATGAATTATCAATATGAGATGTTACAAAGCTACTTTACCATATTCCACTATCCTTCAACACCAACAATATTCAAATTTTGCATCTTCGTGATATGAAATTGCTCCTTCAAATGATTTTGAACCAAAAGAAAAAGAGGAAAACATGGTGGAAATTCATCAAGGAGATTCTAATGTAGCGTACAATACAATTTACAAAACCATGATAAGAATCCTATTGCAATAAACTCACCTCCACTACAGGGCTTCTATCCTTTCTCTTTGGCAAAACTTCAAGTTTTCTGTGATCTAACTGCAGAGAAGCATAAATCAAACAAAAGAAATATACCAGACAAAATAATACAAATTAAGCACAATAAGACATCTCTTACCAAAAGAAGAGCAGCATGTGGAAAAAATCGAGAAATATGATCACCAATATTCTTTGCTACACCGCCGACCTCATAGTCATCAAACCGCTCATTGGCATGAAAATACCCCACGATATTCAATCCTTTGGCCGCATAGTATTCTTCAATCTGATTGCAAATTAAGCATGCCACGACCTCATCAATCACAGATCTCAAATACGCAGTGAAAAGGCAGTAAACATGGCGTCAAACACAAGAAATTTGAACATGAGCAACCAGTTTGCAGAACCTAAACATGAAATTTCGTTGTAAAATGGTTCAAAAGGAGTACCAGAAGGAGAGATATCTCAAGCTGAGGGAGGAGACCGATGCTGGAGTGGAAGAGAGGGACGGAATCGGAAATTTCGATGACATCATTGGGGCCGGAGATGCGACCTAGGAGGACTCCGTTGACGGCGGAGGTCCGGTGCTTTAGGGCATGGAGAACAAGCTTTATGTAAGCATTCTGAGAGATCTCGAAGCGTAGATCGCCGCCCATGAGTCTGTGAGTTGGTAAATATCCGGTGAGTCCGCCGGAAGAGACGGTTCAGAGAGGAGGAGGAGGCGGAGTTTACAGCCAAAGTAAAGCCGTATGGCAAGTAGTAGAGAGAAGTGAGAAGAGGATGACAAATTAAAGAAACAAAAAATAAAAAATAAAAAGTTAAAAAATAATATTAATAATAAGAAAAATTACTATAACTATTTATAAATATATAAAAAATTTACTATCTAACCGACAATAAATTTTTTCTATATTTATAAATATCAGCTCATTATTCTATATTTGAAAACAATTCTAATTAAATAGTGGCTTAATTTTGTAATTTGCTTTAAAAAAAACATTTTGAAATTTCATGAAAACTTTTAACTTTAAAAAATAGTTAAAAATGCTTCTATAGTTAGTATATATGAATGAATACGTTTATCATCGATTCGTTTCACCTCCTTTTACATTTCTACTTATTTTTATGCTTCAATCTATAGCCTAACACATTTTTTTCCCTCTCTTATACCATTCTTCCATTTCATAATCTCTAAAATTACATCTTCAATCAAATATAGAGGCTATAACTAGAAGAAATGAGAATAATAGAACCATCAAAAGACCTTAGAACTTAAACATTTTAACAAAATTGTATGTAAATAGTTGAATGCGAGTTTGTACGTTTAAATTCAATACACAAAAAAAGTAGACACGATGAGAATTTTGGTCATAATTTTGAGGACAAGTATTGGTAGGAGGAAAAAGAAAAAACATATGCATTACTAAATTTGTAGCAACAAAAATTCTCTTGATGCTTTTTGCAATTCCAATTAGTCTATTTATTGTAGTCAGTTAAGAAGGTTTTCCACAATTGAAGACATATTCCTTTGTCGGTCCTTTTCGTATTTGTCAATTTAGAGATTTTGGATTTAGGACTTTCTGGAATTTTATACTTTAACTTGAAATTTTGGGTCTTGTTTGGTTGATAAAAAAATTGCTATAAGAATTGGATAAATAGGAAGAAAATGAGAGTATTTATATGAGTGGTTTTCAAATTATGGGTTTTTTTCCAACTCAAGATGACTTCAAAGAAATTAATTGTTTAGGTGTTGAAATTTCTTATAATTATATTGGGACATGCTCATAAATGAGTAGAATTCATCCTATTTACTTAAGTTTCTAATATTTAAGAAGAGAAGGGAAAAAAAAGATGAGAAATTAGAGTAGTTCCGATATATTAAAAAGTGAGGTGATGGATATAGATAAATGGTATCCATCTATATACGTAAAGACATTTTTTTTAAATTTTCTTTCCAAAAGGTTAAGTGCATTTATGTGAAGTTTATCTAACTAAAGGGACTATTTGAGATTTTATTAAATCATAAAGATTAAATTCTAATTTTAAAAATCACAAGGACTAAATTATAACTATTTCTTGACCATCCGAACCAAATTTATAAATTAACCTACTTATTTTGTTCAATATTCCATTGCATTTTTCACCATCATAAAAAATTTGAAATATTTTTCCACTTCTTTTTTTACAACCAAGAAATCATACGTAAAATTGAACCAAACAAAAGGCCGAGAGGGGAAGAAACCCCCTCCAAAGACAACTATTACAATAACATCATTGGATCGATAATAAATAAAATTAAAGAAAATTACTATAAACAGAAAAATATCAAACTATTTATAAATATAGAAAATTTTTACTACAATATATCGCGGTCTATTGTTGATATACAGTAAAAAATTTCTATATTTGTAAATAGTTTTGACACATCTTTCTATATTCGAAAACAATCCTAAAATTAAAAAATTATTTCTCAGGTATAATTCTACATATACATAAAGCAGTAAAGCACTCCAGCGAGAGGCAGTAAAATATTTTTCCCCATTTTATACTAATTAATGTGTCATCTTTTTGACTTGGAAGATGAAGGAAACAACAGCAGAAGCAATAAGCAGCTACAAATTATAAGGTTCATTTACATAGGAAAATTTGCACAAAAAATACAACAGCCTGTGTATCTTCTTCAAACAAAGCTGGGGCCTCCAAGGTCTTTCGAGACGGTTTTCACCCCTTTTTACTACAAATAAACAATCTCCAAACTTTAATTCATGGTGAATTTGTGTATCGATATCCCGAATACCCCATCTGGTGGTTCGTCGGTTCACTGCTCCCTGCTCCGCCATGGTTGGAGCTAGAACTAGATGATCGAAATGGCCACAGATAAGAGAATGGATTGCGTCTACCAGGATTGACCCGGGAGCCATTGCTGTTGTTGTTGTTGTAGCTGTTGCTTCGGTTTTGACCATCGGTGCTATGTCCCCCACCCCCGCCTCCACCTTCGCCTCCTATTCCCTGTGGTGGCAGTTCCTGGCGGCAGACGGGGCAAGAGTTGTGCTGGACCAGCCATGGAATGATACAATCTGAGTGGTACATGTGATTACACGGCATCTGCCTTGCTTCGGACCCCAGTTCAAATTTTTCTTTACAAACTGGACAATGTGAATCTGAGCGAAGATGTCGTTGCGTGATCTTAACTGTTGGCATTGCATCGATTGATGATCTAGATGCTGGTGGAGGGCCGCGATGACCATTTGCAGAAAGCTGTTCGAATAGCTCCTCCAATCCAGGGCCTATGAAGTAATCGCCACTATCGCCTCGTGTAATACCAATGCCAGGAGCCCCATTGAAGAGAGCTTCTAACCTGCTGTTTCTCAGCGGTATTTGACCACCAAATATTAATAGAGGACCAAACCCCGGGCTACGCTCAAAAAGTGACTCTGATCTTCCCCTCATATCATTTCTTTCGGCTAAACGTTGTCGCATAAAAGCAGAGAATGCTCCTAGACCATGATCGCGATCTTCATCATGATCCAGACCAAAGAAATCAAATGGATTTCCAGGCACAATATCATCAAGTTCTTGGATAAATCCTCCATTGCAGTTGGGGCAAACTGCATCTCTACCACGAAGACGTACCGACCTTCTGCATC
Organism: Lagenaria siceraria; assembly: GCA_002890555.2. NCBI lineage: Eukaryota > Viridiplantae > Streptophyta > Magnoliopsida > Cucurbitales > Cucurbitaceae > Lagenaria > Lagenaria siceraria. Next base: position 15,412,235 of record CM016485.1, read on the forward strand.
TATGACACCAATGGGTGTTCCGACCAGCTGACATCCTCTCTTCTCCTGCTCTCTACTAAAATCTCTAAGCGGAAGAACACCAAAACTTACCCCTGGAACTCCTCAAGCACCAAAATATTATCTCAGCATAATGTCTTACCCTTGCAATATATATTCATTAAATCAACTTCAATGGGTAGACAAGAAGGGCAGTAATCAGAAGCAACTGATACAACATGAAAAAGAATTAAAGAATCAAACCATATATTATAAGCCAAGCTGAAATGAAACAAACCATCAGTATAACCATCAAAAGAATTTATGGTTTATGCATATATTACAACCAGAAAACCCAAAGATCAAACGCTTCATATTTTCATCTACCCCACTCTTGACTACCATTTGTAGTATCGTTTTTTGGATTTTCAACTATCAATGAAAAGTTTGTTTCTGGTTAGAAAAAATATTTATATGTTCCAGATAACATGGCAGAAAAATAATTAGAACATCAAAAGCTTTCACAATAAAGTTCAAAAGCACAAGAAAACAAACATACTTGTACAGACATAACCCTATATGTTATGCATACTTTTATCTCATTTTTTATATCTTAATGAAAACTTAGAAGATTGAGCTGAATCTCAAGTTAATGAATGGAACATTTACACAAGGACTCCGCCCCGATGAATTACGTGCCTGCTAGCTGGCATAAACACTGCTATGCCTATTCATCTTCATTCTAACTATCCTTGTTTAACTATGTAAAGATGGGGGCATACTCTTCAGACAAAAAATACCCAAAATCTCACGACAAATCTCAGTGCCTAGAATTTAACTCTGTTCGCATAGAAATTCAGATAGATCAGTAAAACAAAAAAATGAGTCAATTTTTGCTTTTTTGGTTTTATTTCATAGTTAAAAAACAAGTGGGTCGTTGGATTCGAACCTTAAGCCCTCTTGATCAAGAGCATATGCCTTAACCACTTGAACTATACTCAAGTTGGCAAATTGTACAATGTCGAAAAAGTGGTACAACTAAGACCTAAAAACTATATTAAAAATTACTCACGATTGAGTAAAGATTGAATAAATCAATCACACCAAATTCATCCAACAGAACATCAAAAAAGTTAAAACACATAAATGTCCAAATCCCACCAAACTCAAAAACACACCAACAGTCACAAAAACATTCTACTCCAGTCACAATAATCACCATATAACAAGCCAAATTCTTGTAAAAAAAAAAAAAAAAAGAACTTAACTGGTTGAAGGTATTAATTTCTCCCCAAGTTGAGACTCATTTCACCAAATACAGAGCAAGAAATGAAAAACTGAAACTATATTCCATAGTCCATACAAGCATACAATAACACAACTTCAAAATTCCCACTACACACAACGAAAAGGCAAAACCCAACTCAATATTTTCATTCCAAATAAGCCACAGAAACCAATCAAAGACACCCAACAAAGATCCAAACAGCACCCGTTTCAATAAATTCCCCAAAAACCTAAACAACAAAGACCCACCAACTCAAAACGAAAAAAGGGAAAGAAAAAGAGGGTAAAACTGTTGCAGAGGCATTGAATGGAATTGCAGAAAAGGTGGGGAAAAGGGGAACCCTAGAAAATGAGTTGCAGAAATTCACCTTTAGGAAGACGAAAGAGAAAAGTGGATCCACCCAATTTCCTTTTTCTCGAACTGAATAAACAGAGAGAAGAAGCAGAAGAAGAAGAAGAAGACAGACCGGATGGGTTAACCCAGGCTTTGGGCTACGAGGTCGAGAGAGGAGCGACGTGACCTTTTGTTTTCATTTCCAATTTTTTTTAATTATTTTATTTTATCCATTATTTTTTATTTATTTTTCTATCTATCTCTTTATTATTATTATTATTGTTATTATTGCCTGTATATTTTAGTTTAATTGAGTGGATTTTTCTGTATTTTAATATGTGGCGTATATTCTTTGGACCAAAGATTCCAAACAAGTTTTTTTCTTTTTAACCTATGGGAAGAAATCGAACATTTAACTTTAAAATTGATAATATCAGCATTACGATTTATGCTCATTTTAGCCTAAAGAATTTAACCTTTAGAAAAATGGAGAAAAAATTAATTTTAACCCTATACTTATCTAGTTGTATTAATTTTAACGAGAAATTTTCAATTTCATAAAATTGCAACTCAAACTTAAGTTAATGCATGATATTAAATTTTTATTGATATTCTCAACAATATTTTAACATTTTTCTGGGTTTGGCATTGACGTCAAGAGTGAATCCATATTTTCATTATATATATATATATATATATATATATATATATATAAATACATGAAACATAAAAATAAGTAGTAGAATGTCACTACTGTGAATATAATATAGATAATAAACATTTTAACTGGTTTAAAGATTATTAAATATTTATTTATTAATTTAAATAATTAATTTATTTGAATATTTTGTTTTTATAATTATTCTAAAAGTATTCATCAATGTGGACATTTAATCTATATTTTCATCAATAATATTTAGTAAAAACTAAGACTTCAACATTTTCATCACACATGGACATTTAAACATTGCAGCTAGTGTTGTAATATTAATCTTAAATTTTAAAATGTATTTAACCATATAAATATTAGACACGACATTATATTTTTTTCTCGTTAGAATTTATTAATTTTAGCAGCGGTATTCACTAGTTTAATTTGTGCATTGGGTGAAGGACTTATGCTTGTGCAAAAAATTATTCTATTAAAATTAGTGGTGAAGCGAAAATTGAATCGAAGTTAAAAATTGCAACACTCATTTAAGTTTAGAGTTCAATTTGATAAAAAAAAAAAAAAAGTTTTAGAATCTAAATTAATATAACTTGACAAGTTTAGAAAACTTTAAGCACCGTTTGATAATTATTTTATTTTGTTATTTGAACTTGAAAACTAAGCTTAAATATTAATTTTTAATAGTTTTCATTATTTTGTTATTTACTTTTTAAGGATGTTTCTAGCATTTCAAGTCAAATTTCGAAAATTAACAGAAAATTTAGATTGTCAATTTTTTTAAAACTTTTGGCTATAAATTCACACATTTTAGAGATAAAATCAATTTAAAAGAAAATATAATAAAACAAGCACAAATTGAAATGTGGTTTGTTTCATAATAGATGTCGATGGAAATATCGAGGTCTTAATTTTACTGAGATTTTGATGGAAATATCGATAAAATATCGATTTCGATGGATATTTTTGAAAAAAATTATAAAAAACAAAAAATTTTAAACATAAATTTAAATTAGTAAATAAACATTTTATTACTTTCAAATAAGTAAACATGTCTATTATTTATATTATGTTTATATTTGTGGCATTTTGATGTTTATTTTTTGTGTTTCATAGATTTTTCTACGATATAATAAGAATATCGATTCAGTTCTCTTATCGATATCGTACTCATGAAAACGTGGAAATATCGACATATCGATGAAAATTTAATACTATGCTTATATATATGATACTGTAAAATCGATAGATCAATTGCATTGTTCAACTATATATTTTTTGAGTTAATATGAACATAACTCAATAGATAAATATTTTAGTGGCATCGATGATTTACAGTTACAATGGTTGGTCTAAAAAAGTTGGTATATTATTTTGATTTGGATTCAAACTACATTCCTTTAAACTTTTCTCTTGTAGGTTTAATTATCTAAATTTGTCAATCACATTATTTATTGAAAATTTTGTTTTATCCAAGTTGAGATTGGAGAATTTAGTTGAAGTTTAATTGCAAGTTTTAGTATCTAAACTTTATTTCTAAACATTTAATGTTGGTATCTAATAGGTTTTTAAACTTTAAAATTTATTTAAAATGTCTAACTTTCAATATTGTGTATAGTATATTCATGAATATTAAAAAAAAGGCAATAAGCTTTTTAATTTTGTGTTTAGAAGCCATTAATGTATGGGATTATTTTTCAATGATTTGTTAGATATTGTTTTTTTTAGTACAATAATTGTGGAGATGAGAATTGAACCTTCAACCTTTAAGTAGGAAAGTCATACCAATTATTATTTGATACTTATAGTTAACAACATTGAAAGCTAATTGTCTCACAGGGGCAGATGCAAATATAGCAATCAAGCTCAAACTATTAGTAGATATAACACAATGTTAAAGAAATTACATATAAAACAAAATTTTACACCCAGCTCTCGGAGTCTATCAGTGATAGACTATATAGTTGATAAGAGCCTATTAGGCGTTCGTTCTTTAAAAATGTTGGCATACACTTAATTATTAGCTTTAAAAGTGCTACCCATTGCAATTAGCTTTAGAGAAAGTCTTTTAAAGTAAACACATCTCGTTGGCTCCCTCTCAACGAAAGATATGCTTATGTTGAACATATCTCAGTTCTTTCATAGAAATAATGATTCAATTCTAAAATTTTATGTGTGTGTTATGAAAAAATGATTTAATTCTAAAATTGTGTATGCATGTGTGTCTTCGTTTGTGTGCGTGTCTTCGTTCAGTTCGTGTGCATGTGTCTACTTCTAATTAATGAAAACACACAAATAGTGTGTGTGGAATCAAAATTGTGTCTAGAGAATCGAAGATCAAAGTTAGGCTATTTAATAGATATTACTCCTACTTCTAATTAATGAAAACACAAATAGAGGAAATATTTAGAAATCAACATTTTTTTTTATTAAGAAGAAACTATGAACATGCAACAAATTGTAAGGCAAATAGTTACTACTATATTTAACATCCTCTCGTAAACTCGGTTAATCTCTTATTATTTTTTAGAATCAACTTCTCAATCTATTTGTTAAAATTTAATAAGGCATTACAACACTATTCTTAACCGCCTTTAATAAAACAACTTCACACTTTGCCTTGCAAATAAATGCGTTAATACTTAGTTAAAGCATTAAGAACAAATTGCACAAATAAATACGTTGCAATATGGAAGTCAATAACCTAAGCCAAAAAAAAAATATATCCAAAGCATACAATTAATCCTAGAACACCAATAAAAACAACTATATGAAAAATCCTAGCAAGAAAACTATAATTAAAATTCATAAAGGGAAGAGAAAATTCTTGTAGGATGCATTTCACACTCGGTCCCGACATGAAAACTTGTAAAATTGATAAGGGTTCCGATTACTCGAAACTTTGAAATATATGCAAATAAATTCGTGAAAGCAAATACTTTTCATCCAAAAACTTGTAAGATTGGTATGGCAACCCTAGAGGAGAGTGAATAGGGTTTGTTTAAACTAATTAAAACTTTTTAGTAGCGTGAGCTCAATTAAACAAATTAATACACTTTTTACTAATAAATAATTTAAACAAAGATTTTATATGAAAATAAATTCAACTCAAAGTAGCCAAGAAATTAAAATAACACTTTTAAGCACTCTATTTAATTTTAATAATAAGATTGGTAAATGATATGAAATTTTAAGAACTACCAATCAAAGTAAACAAATATGAGCCATTGATTTCAAGAATTAAAAAATGCAATTAATTTCATGCAATAAAATTTAATAACAAAAATTAATTAGAAGAGGGAAAGAGAAATTGACACCGTAATTTATAGAGGTTTGGGCACAACCGACCTACATCCACTTTCCAAGTTCCTCTTGAGTATGTCATTCAAAGTTGACTCTTTCCACGACTTAGAGTCGAACCGCTACAACGTTTCTTATCCGAGTGCAAGAACAAACCTACACTACATAAATAAATAACACATTTCTACGGGTTAACTAAAACCTAAGTCTAGATAAATAACACATTTTGTATGTGGTCAAAGTACATGACCAAATATATATATATATTTAAAAAACATAATTAGATAATTATTGCATAGTAAATAAAAACAAATTAATATGAAACAAAATTTGGCTTTCCTTTATAATGATTTCATTTTTTTTTAGAATTTCATTTCTTAAGTTTTATATTTTAAGAAATTAGGTGCATGTAGGTTTTTTTTTTTTTTTTTTTTAAAAAAAAATTGACCTCTTTAAATTTTATGCCAAAATAGATTCTTTGTACTTTAGGTTAACTATTTAATTTAAGCAAATATATAGCCATATATAAGAATCCAAATTACAGCTAAAGCATGAAGAGAAGTTATGGGGTTGTAATAATTCAAAGGGATCAGAGCATATGGCCTTTCTAATAATTTTCATCTCTTCCCTTTTCTTTTTCCCATCTCAATCATGTTTTAATTTATTCCTTGGGAATAGTGGACCATACATTTTTTTTTCTTTTTTTCTTTTTTTATTTAATATGATAGATTCTCTGTCTAGGTTTTAATTTCTCGAAATAAAATATAGAAAAAAATGAAGATAAAAAGCTTTTTATGATGTTAGATAGAGAGAGTACGTTTCGAAAATCTTCGCTTCACTCTTAAGAGGAACGTAAACTTTATAATGAAAGAAATTTGGATAGATTACGTCCCGTTTGGCGTAATACTTTTCTTTTTAATTTTTAGTTTTTTAAATTTTGGTTATTTTTTTAAAAATTAAATAATAAAATGTAAAATTTAGAGGTGAAATGAGTGTTTATATACTCATTTTTCAAAAACAAAAAACAAAAAACTCTTTTCATACCATGAAATTATTACATATAAACCAATATAATTTGTAGTTGAGATAATAAAAAATTATTATAAATTTTAGCCAACTTGAGCATTTTAGCTCAACTTGTTTAGGCAATCTGACCAAGAACTTAAGCTTTGAATCATCCCAACTTCAAAACATCATTATGATCCTATTTAGAATCACTTTTACTTTATATTAGGTTAAAATATCATTATGATCCTACTTAGAATTGTATTTTATTTTTGTACTAATACCTTCAAAAGTCTTAAATTTAGTGTTAGGAAATTTTCCTAATAAAAAAAAATGTCAAACTATTTACAGAAAATATCAAAAAAAAAAAAAAAAAAAAAAACACTAATAGACATTGATAGATTTCTATCAGCGTTTATCAGTGATAGACTTCTATCATTTCTATCTCTGATAGACTTTGATAGACTTCTATCAACGTCTATCACAACTATCTTAAAATTTCATTATTTTGTGTAAATAGTTTCCCTTATTTTTCTGTTTTTAAAAATTCTCCTTTAATTTTTGTATTTTCAATAATTCTTAAAATAGTGCCTAATTATTTAACCGAAGTTTAGGGTGTCTACTGCCTATTTAACCTATCTTAATTTATGTACATTATAATATCTTGCTTTGTCTTAAATGATTTTCATGTTATTAATAAAATACACAATAAAAATATTTGTTTGCAAAGTTATTGAATTGGAATAAAGAGAAGAGAACCTTACAACCCGAGATGAAAGGACAAAGAAATCAGACCGACAAAATTAGAAGGCAAGGATAAAAATAAAAAGAAAATAAAAAAAAACCCACCAAACTCATTCAAAAGACTCCAAAAGAATAAACATAACTCAAGTAAACAAATCACTTATTGTACCAATGAAGTTGGAATGATTTAGAGATTGATAAGATATGTGATGACAACAAATAAAGTTAAATTCTAATGTCATTTTCATCTGATTGAAGTTGTATCATTTAAATGTTTAATTAATAATCCATATATTAAACATATATGAAAAGACTTTCTTCTAACCATCTTTCAGACAAAAACTCATGAGATGTTTAAATTATATTTGCTACTATTTTTGAAGTTTAATGTCACAGTTGTAACAATATTTCGTGGTGCAATTTAATGAAATTGAAAATTTAGGAAAAAAAATGATACAGCTTGACAAATTTATGAATAATGTCGTTGATGCCTTGATTTGAACAAGCTTCAACGATAAATTTGTAAATTTAGGGATGCATTAACTTGGAAAATAAAGAAAATTGTACACCAGTGTGAGGCTTTGCCACACAAGCTCCAATCCTAAGTTAGAGATAGAGAGAAAGAGTGCAGCAAGATTTAACAATTCAAAAAATAAAAATTCAATCGGATATATTGTTGATATGTCAATATTTTACTGATAAATTCGATGTTTTACAATGTAGAATACATGTGTAAATGTACCCAAAATGGAATAAGTAAGAGAAGTCTAAATTAGCCTAAATGAAAGATAATTAACAATTATTAATATTCATATATGGTAACAAGGGCTTACCTGCAGTAGAATTGTAATAGTATATTTATATGAGAGTTGACCTAAAGTTTCTAGTCTTCCTCTTAGATTAGACTGAAAGAGGTTAAACTAGCATCATAGGGTCTCTTAGGCTGGAAATGAGCTTTGGACATGACCAAAAGTAGACTGGACCCTTGGTCTTGGCCGAAGTGGCCAATTGGATAAGTGTTTGTTATGAACAATTTTTTTTTTTTAAAAAAACTAATAATCATTAAACCTGAAAGAACAAACCAACAAACATACATCAATCCCTCTCAAGAATGAGAGATAACACAGAAGGAGGGAAAGACTCTCCAAAAAAAGGAAGACCCGGAAGAAGAAGCCAAAGCTACTAGATGATAGGTAGCTTTGTTGTCCTCCTTCGAAATTTTACAAAAACTAGAAACATTTACAAAAGGTGCAAAAAAAAAGACTAAAAAAAAACCCTCATATAAGTAAAAAATCTCAAGATTTAAAAGTTTGATGACTTCGATTGAATATGAACAAATTCTTAACATTTTGTGTTCTAAAGTTCGTATTTGGCTATTTACCAATTGCACAATTTAAAAATTATGAGACGAGTAAGTTCATGAATAATAAATTCTTATAAAGTATTTATGAGTTGCACTTTATTGAATAGGATTGATTTAAAAATCAAACAAACAAAACACATTAACAAATTTGCTACAAATAATTTTATGAGATTACTAATTTGACTTTTAGAAAGTTCAAATAACATTTTCAAATTATAAGATAACCAATGGAGATGTTTTCAAAATTTTTATTTGTTCGCTTGTATAGATAAATTGTTGATATGGTCCAAATAATAAATGCCCAAGTTTCTTTTGGGTTCCAATTCTCTTATTACTCATAGTATGGGATGCCTATGCTTAAAAAGATAAACTCCAATAATCTAATTGTTAGAATCAATTTAGATTTTTAATTATTCTTTGATGAAAAAGAAAAGTGTTCCTTAAAATATTATTCCGTTCGTTCGTGTATTGGATCTCATCAAAGAAAATTAATCGTTTAGACTCCATTTGGTGACCGTTTGATTTTTTGTTTTTTTATTTTTACAAATTGTGCTTGTTTCACACAATTTAATCATGGTTTCATATTTTCTATATAAAATATATGAATTATTAGCCAAATTTCAAAAACAAATTTTGAAAAATTATTATTAGATGTTTAAACTTAATTTTCAAAACCCAAAAATAAAAAACGATATGTATGATTTTAAGAGTGTTGAAATGCGTAAAATATCGTGAACAAAACAAAAACAAGATTGTAAACCGTAAAAACGGTGGGAAAGAGAATTTAGTTAGAAACTATCAAAATGAATTTAATATTACAAATCAAGCTTAAAATGCTCAATCCAAACATAGGTTTTGAATTACCTTACAATCCAAACTCATTCCAATATGGACCCCAAACAGGCCCTAACATTCCGGCCTCTAGAGTACTAGCCGCTTTTTTTAAGTAGCTATACTAAATTCTACAAATTTTCCTAGATTTTACAGGGAGCGGGAAGATAAAATGACAGGGCCAAAGGCATCATCTCTAAGAATCAACATAATTCTCAAACTGATAACGTCAAAACCATGATCTCAGAAGGCACATAATATTAGAACCGCCCCAAGCTTGGCTCACAATGTAATATAAAAACTAATAGGAAAGTTTACAGAAGAAACATTCAATCTCTCAACTTCAAATTCTGCAGGTAAAACATATGGGAAAACAAGGCAAAAAGATTCCAACAGTCTCTATTAAAACCTCCTCCTCATACTTATTAATTTGTAAGTTCCATTATAGCAGACACAATATCACCATCATTTGCTTTGAGTGCTTTCACAGCCTTGGGTCTTGATACACCAGCTTGAGTCATCACCAGTTCAATGTCCTTGGGTTCAACCCCGGTCTCATCGACTTCTTCGTCATCTTGGGCCATGGTTGATGGTTCAGGCTTTGATGTCAAGTTACTCAAATTAGGTGCCTTAAACTGCTCTGCAGCTTGGGTCTGTAGCTGAGAGCTCAAATCTTCAATCTTTGCTTCACAAAAAACAATGTAGGTATCCGAAGTGGGACTCTTGAAAACATCTGGTTTTGAAATGACAAAGAGGATCTGCAGAGGAAATGATCACTAGTATCATATAAATGTCTGAGTGAAGGACAGATGATCATGCAATATTTTAGAAAATCAAATCATTGATATAAAAAAAAAACGAACATTCTTGCTTTTCTTGACCGTGACGCGGCTAACACCAGGGATTGGCTTCAATCCTAGCTTCAACACTGCTTTGCGACTCTTTTTTTCACTTCTGCTTTGCTTTAAATCTAACTGAATGGAGAATGAATAAGGAAATAGGTTGAGGCAACACAACATCCTAAACCCATTTATTAATGTTGAATGATTACATATACATATGTGACCATGGAGAATAAATGAGCAAATAACATTAAGAATCAAACCACAAGTCCACTTGTTCAGCATTAAAGAAAGTTTCCAGATGTGACCAGTGTTTTTTAAAGCTCAATAAAGCGCAATAGCCTCCTAGGGCTTACGCGCAAAGTGAAAAAAACATGGTTCAAGTGGAAATATGGGGGGAAATTAAGATCCCTAAACACAAGAAATTTTGCATTTAGGGTAAGTAAATTAGATTTCTTTATTTAAAAAAAAAAGGAAAACCCTAATTATTACTATATTTTAAAAGTAATAAAAAAAACCTCAAGGCTTAAAGCCTTGGGGGATCACAAAAGGCAAGACACACCTTATTTTAGGAGGCTTGCCTTTTCAAGGCGAGGTGCCAAACCTGTGCCTTGAGCCTAGGCAAGTGCCTGGGAGGGCTTTTTAAAACATTGGATTGACCAAACGCAAAAGGACACAATCATTCAATCTTAAAGCTCTTCCTAGATGCACCTTATCCTCACGGGTCCAATATCTCAGCCTTTTAAATTATCCCAAAGTTGAACCCAAAGTTCCAACGTGTAATACCAAAGCTAAGCAAGTGGTTTACAGAATCACCCACAACACAATAAGGGAAGATAGATGTTGTTGTACACTGGATGAGTGTCCTGTCATACACAGGATATGAAGATTGAATGTTATTTCTGATCACTTTTTAAACCTGAATAGACAAAACATGGGAAAATCCAAACACTTGTGCGGTATTATTTAAAACTCATTGGTAAAAGTTATAATATAATCACACGTACACACACATATATGCACTGCACTACACATGAAAACAAATAAGAAATTAACATAAAAATTCCACAAGTTCACTCCTTTCTTGCTTAAGAAAGGAGTCCGCGTGAAGAAAATGATGAAGGAAACAATTCAACCCCTAAAGTTCCTTCTTGCATTCACTTATAGCAGAATTAACCAAGTTAATCGACGGGATTTGGAAAAACCGATAACGCACAATCCTATGCACAATGCAGGAAAAAAAATAAGGAAATCCATCGACAAGGACAATTGTTCAACATTTACTTACCTTCGGCATCTTCGTCGTCCTTGTCATCATCCTCATCATCATCATCGTCGTCGTCTTCATCCTCAATTATAGGCTCATCAGACTGCAATATCATTAGCAGAAAGTTGGTACAAAATAATGAAAATATACCTTTACGGTGGCAAATACAATCAGTTTTCATTTTCTATATTAGGAAATGGACATAGAATGTCTAAACTGACTGTTGCACAATCTGCAATGTAAAACCCTCAACCCCATATTTCGTTTCTTGATTGATTATAATAATTACAGCATTAATATAATACAATCACATGATTCAAAAATGCTGACATTCCAATTAAATGCACTCCAAATGGTTTCAAACAACTAATTTAGCAACAAAAACAAAAGACAGATTCAGTCACCAAAAGCAAATATCCTCCAAGATTAAACCCGGAAATGGCTTGAAACATAGCAAATTACTTAAAGTACTGTATATTAGAAATAAATAAAGCATTGCAATCGAAGAACGAAATTGCCCAAGTGAGAAAATGAGTTGAAATCAAGAAAAGCTATCATTGCAGCTGATTTCAAACTACAACAAGTGAGTATCAACTCTTGAGTAAAAGAAACAATCTAGAAATAAGTTCCTTGTGACAAATCTTTCAGTTCTAGGAAGGAAAAGAGATGAAAAAGAGAGGAAAAGAGTGTGATTACATTAATCTTTTGCTCCTCAAGCTGAGCGGCGAGAAGCTCTTCATGGGTCTGAGCAGTCATGGCGTTAGAGATGAGTAGAAGAAAGATCAGCGAGCCGAAGAGCAAAACTCACAGAAAGATTCTGACGACAGAAGAAACCCTAAAAATCTATTTGCCTCCGCTTATTTATACGGCCTCATTCGGGTCTGGGTCCGGGTTGGGATTGGATTAACGATTTCGGTATTATCTATTAAGTAATAAATTAAAAAGTTAAAATTATGAAAAAATACACTTTTCGTCTCCAGGTTTCAGTTTAATGTTTATTTGGTTCTTTAGATTTTAAAATAAATACTTTAGTCCTTCAGGTTTGATAAATAGTTCTAAATCGTCTTTAGACCGTCAGTTGACTAATAAAACATGACGTGGATGTTAAATTGTTGACTGGATATTGATGATTCGATAAATATATAATTTAATATTAATATTATTTATGAGGTGACTTTATTATCCTCTCCTAATTACTTTTCGTGTTCCTTTCTTCTTCACTTCTAGCAACTTTTTTTTTTGCAGTCGTCGGGCGCCTTCCTCCTCTCTCATTGAAGTGGAGATTTGGCGATCCTAGTCGAGTGTGGTCAAATCTTCCTCTGGAAAGTTTTAGAATTTTTCTGATTTATTAGTTCTTTACTCAGCACGGTCAAATTCCATCAGTTGCAATCCCATTTTCGCTTAAGCTTGAATCGGTTGCTAAATTTTGAACCCTATATTACGTTTAGTTAAAAAAATAGATTTTAGTTTGTTTGTTATAACTAATTTCCCTCTTTGTTATTATCTAAAGGCTCTAATCGCAATCCTTTGCATTCGCTTCTCTATCATATTCCCCTTTACCCTTCATTATAATTTACTTCAAAAGGCACAATGGATTTGAGTTGTTTGAGTGGTCCAAACGACCAATGGCGAATCCAGAACTTCATGTGAAGGGGCACAAATGAATATAAAGTTATAAATTTAGCCGATAAAATTCTAAATTTGTGTTTATATAGTTTGTAAACTTTAAAAAAAATGTGTAATAGGTCCTCGAACTTTCAATGTTAAAAATTATATTAGACATTAAATTAAACTTTGGGTTTAATAGGTACGATTAGACATCTTTTTAAAATCAATGTATCTATAAGTTACAAAATTTAAAATATAGCATTCAATTAGACGCAAAAACTTTTTTTTGTCAAACTTTTTTTATCTTATAAAACGGTTATAATTTTCAAATATTTTTAATATTTATGAGATTTATTAGATATAAAATTAAAGTATTTTAAAGATGGACTAGAGTCAAAATTGAAAGTTTAAAGATTTATTGTTTTCAAAACTGACTAAACTTGTAATTGACCTTCATATAAATATAATTATAAATGCATTGATATATGAAATTATACTACGTAATACTAACTAAAATTATTATTATTATAAACCTCTGTAGAATTATTCATCTAGATATATAAGTAAAAATCATTCAATCAATTTTCGTAAAATAATTTTACAAAATTAAAAAAATATTTGTGTGTTAAAATGAAATTAAGTTTCTTGACATGTTTCAATGTACTAAAAATGTATTAATATATGCCGTGAATAATTTATTTTCAAAAAGTAGAAACTTAAAAGAGAAATAAAGAATATTTGTTCAGTTAGATACTAAAATAACTTTAAACAATAAAAAACTTAATATGAAAAACAAGAAAAAAAACACTAGTTTGGAGAAGAAGTAAGGAAGGAAATAACGATGCCACCTCACAAATAATATTAATATTAAATTATATAATTGTCAAGTCATCAATATCCAGTCAACAACTTAACATCCACGTCATTTTTTGTTAAAAATAACTTTAAACAATAAAAAACTTAATATGAAAAACAAGAAAAAAAACACTAGTTTGGAGAAGAAGTAAGGAAGGAAATAACGATGCCACCTCACAAATAATATTAATATTAAATTATATAATTGTCAAGTCATCAATATCCAGTCAACAACTTAACATCCACGTCATTTTTTGTTAGTCAATTAACGGTTTAAGGACCATTTAGAACTATTTACTAAACTTTGGAGACTAACGTGTTTATTTTAATACCTCAAGGATCAAGTAGACACTAATCTCAAACTTGAGGGACCAAAAGTGTATTTTACTCTTAGAATTATTAAAAATATCTCTAAACTATAAATTTTTTTTTTTCTTTTTGAGGAAAAACTATAAAGTTGTTTTAGTTATACTCAAATTTTGAAAAGTTTCGTTTTAACTCTTAAAGTTTGAAGTTTATTTCAAATAAACTATTGTGGTTTTTGGTGTTAAATGCATAGTCAAAAGAGTTTGTGCTTGCATATGTGTTGTTTATTTTAATAGATATAAACACGCATGAAAAGTAAATTTTGAGAGTTAGAATTAGTGAAAAAAAAAAACAAATGAACAAAAATCGTGGTCGTGGAGTTAAAAAGGAAAATGACTACATGTATGGTTCACATATGTTTTTTTTTTTTTTAATGTATGTGTTTATATTTGTTCATATACGCGCAAAAGCTTACTAGGGTTGGTTTTTTTTTTTTTAAATTTGAATTTTTACTTGTACAAGGGTTGTTTCGAAACAAATTTAATTCAAACTTCAAGGGTTAAAAAGAAACTTTTGAGGGGGTGTTTGGTGGCTTGTAATGAGATGCCAATGTGATGTAATGTAATCCAAAATCCATGTTTGGATTGAGCGTTTTGGATCCGATTTGTAATACAAAACTCATTTCATTATGACAGTTTTCAATCCAACCATCTTTTTCATCATTTTCATGCCTTACAATATCATTTTCGTTCTGTCTTCAATTACTCACGCTTTCCAACACTCTTCTAATTCCCAGTAATCTTGATTACATTCCAGCTCTCCAAACACCTCCTAAGGGGATGTTTGGCCCGTGGGTTTGGAGGAGGATGTTTGACTCGTGGGTTTGGAGGGGATGCTTGCATTTGAAGCTAAATCCATGTGTTGGTCCATTAGAATAAAATTCTCCGGATCAAGAAACCAAACCCATGAGTTTGGAATATGTTTTCTAATGAATGTCATAGGGTTGAGAAAAATGTCCCTTCATCTCTTACATCTTATCAATGGTCATTGGCAACATTTGTCGGCCAACTTCACGATCGACTGTTGGCGACTGATCGCCTTGACCGTTGACAACCGATTGCCTTGATCATCAGTGACCAACCATCTTTACCGTCGGAGAGCAACCATCTTGATCGTCGACGATTGACCTTTTGGTGACTGTTAACGATTGACTATTGTGACTGTTAAAGATTGACTATTGTGATGGACGACCAAACATTGTTACCCTCAACGACCAATATTCGTCACTGTCAGCATTTTCCCTTTCTTCCTCATTTTTTTCCTTAGATTTCTTATTCTTTTAACCTTCTTTATTTTCACAAAAATAAATTAAAAAAAACTAAAAACAATCTCTCTTATTCTAGGATCTTCCTCGCTGAAGCATGGTGTTGATTATGCTAGTCATGGATAGTCAGACGTTCTTTGTCGCTTGCCACCATTGTCAGTCACTAAGATTTTGTTTTGTTTTGTTTTTTTTCTTTTCATCTTTTTTCTTCTTCCTCTCTCTCCCCTTCTTACTCATTTTCACACGCTAAAGCAGAAAATTGACTATTTCATCTAGGAGTTCTAAAGACTGAAGTGTTGCATCAATTGTGCTGCTCATGAGTCATCAAATTCTCTTCACCGACTATTGCACACCTACCATTGTTGGTCACCCAATTGGAGGTCACCGACCATTTTTTTCTTTCCTCCTTCCTCCCTCGTTTCCTTTCAATTTCTCATTCCTTTCTCTTTTTTCTTCATTTTCGTACGAAAAGAGATAAATTAGAAATTTAAAGGCAAATTAAATTTGTTATAAAACTTAATTTCAAAGGTTTGTTACTTTGCTACTAAAAACTATTTTTTTTTTAATAAAAATAACTAAAACATTGTCATTCCTACATTATTGTCATGGAAATTAATTGACCAAATGAATTAATTTAGGATTATGAACAACAACGTTAATATAAATGTCATTTTAAAATGGATGAATTAGAACAACCACTAAAAAATAGGGAAAAAAAAATCAGATTACACAAACCCATGCTTGCGTCCTCAAACACATGTATTTGTAATTCCCCAACTTCCGAACCTCTCAAATAAGCCCCCAAGCATTTAATTCCTAAATTTTTTACTTTTAACCTGCGCCCAAACACTTCCTTAAAAGTTTGGAGTCTAGTTGAAACCAATCTCATAAGTCACATGGTCATAGTTTATAATTTAATCTAAATTAAATTCATTGTTAAATGACTTAGCTTTTAGGTTAGTGTCTATTTTTTTTTTTCAAATTCTAGCTATGTTTCTATTATATTTTGGTGGTTCCTGTCATAGAACTTGTCAATTTTAGTTTAATCAACTTACTAATCATTATCTTAAGAAAGGTTTATCTCATGACTCTCGAAATTTATAGTTATATGTTTTTGGCAACCTATTTCCTAAAATTGTGGAAGAAGCTATAGTCATGGAATGTCTTTGAAGGTACAACGAATTGTGAAATTTAATTGTTTTAATTCTTGAACACAAATATGAGCAACTTCAACAAATGATTTGTTAAGGTTTCCATCCATGTAGTGCTTGAAATTAAGTCAATCCCATGTGTGGAAATTTTATCAAATTAAATTAATTATGATTTTTTTTTTATTTTAGTTTTTATACTTTACAAATGGGTCGAATGGATAAATGGCCAAAATAAGAAGATATTTTTTAAAAATGGCCAACAACTATAACTACTATTTTTTAAAATCTAAAAAAGAACTGCACAAAAAAACTAGTAAAATATCTAAATCTCCTATGAGAGACTAATTTAACAAACTAAAAAAATAATGTTATCGAAAAAATATTTGGAAGATTTTGTGTACATGCCAAGTTAACTAGAGAAGCAACATATACTTTACACTAAAAAATAATTAACATTTTCACTATAGAGTTTGCCATACAAATACATTATACTAAAACCTAGCTAACTTATATAAAAGAACTTAATTTTTGTTAGATGGAGCCACACATATACGGTATATGATATACCTATACAAAAAATACGATGTATTTAAAAAAAAGCTAAAATATTCATCGGATTGAATTGCATAAATATAATGTACCCGTCAACAACTAAAAGGAATAAAATTTTGGCATATGCATAGAATTTGACAACTTACTTGTAATGGTACATTCTACTCTATTTTACGATACATATCTTGAATTGTCTCCAAAATTAAAATTAAAAGTTTTGGAATTAGAAAGAAAAAAAAAACTATTAGACGAGGTTTGAGAGAGAAAAGAAAGAATGAGAGATGTGTGACTGAACCTACAATAAGCACGTTGTCGGCAGGCGGCGGTGTTGGACTGTAGAAGCGGCACAGTACAGTGGTGGTAGAGATGGACGATCATGCTACAGGAGTTTTTTTTTTACAAGAAAAACACAATTCATTAGGAAATAATAGGACCCATATCATGGTTACAATATGTAGCATCGTGCTCGATAACAGGGCTAAGCCATAGTGGAAAATTTACATTCCAGCATCCCCCTCCCTATTACAAGAGGCCCATCTTGCTAAACAATGTGTGACCCCATTGATTCTTCTGCGAATAAAAGCAATGCTAATAGTGTTGGTCCGAGCCATCCAGTCATAGATTTCATTCAAAATAGCACCATAAGGAGAGTTCTGTTAATAGCATTAACTAGAATATGGGCGATCATGCTATCGGAGTTGAGCCATTAAGAGTTGGAATCACTTATGGAGTTTCTCTACAATGAGGATTTGGCAGAAGACAAAGTGAAAAATCTTTCTTTAAAAGCCTAGTTTTGGGTAGAATCCCTTTTTAAAAAATAATTTTAATTAGATTTTGAATCCTATCTAATAACTAGAAACTATATCTAAAAAAAATAATCCTATATTATTTTAAAATTGCATAAAATTTGCTAAAATGGTAGAAAAATATACCTAAAGCCTTATGAGGGCAGAATTGGAAAATTAAATGTGTAGATGAATCTCTACCCATCTCATTTTGGCCTATGTTTAGGTATGTGCTCGTGTGGCTCGATCACTCACATGAAAAAAGATTACGCTAAAATAATTTAGCAACAGTATTAGGACCATTTGGTTTAGATTTCAAAACTGTTTAGGTGTTTCTTTAAAACAATATGTGCATACATGAAATGAAATTGCTTATTAACTTAATTAAAGTCCCTCTTATTCTATTGTGGGTTGAAATAGCTAAATTAAAATATTCATCCTATTATTTGAAATATATATATTTTTTATTATTATTATTATTTTTATTATGGTCTTCTTCTAAAGAGTATTTCAAAATCTTAATGTTGTTAGACAAGTTCGAGAAGATCTTTAGATGTATACATTAATGATTTTTTCTTTTATGGAAGAGAGGGCACATACTTGCAGATCTACTCTATTTATTACTAATACTCGGTTTTAATTAAAGTATATTACTTTATTTTACCACAACAATTTTCTTGCTAGCCAACAATCTTTGGTTAGTTATTATATAGAAATTAGTGTATAAATTAGCTTAACATTCACACACGTGTGACTCGCTCCAAATATCTCACATTTACACAAACTAACATTGTCTTTTGCTGTCAATCGTGGGAGTCAATTTATGCATCGTCTCCACAATTTTTCATTTCTCAATCTTTGTGGACCTAAGCAACTTGGTGTTATGTTTTGTCAAGGGGAAGCTTAACAACTTTTTGTGATTCTGATTAGGTCGGAGATATATTTATAATCGATGTTCCACTTCTAATTTCATTGTTTTCTTTGAGTCCAATATAATATCTTGGTCTTTGAAAACAGCGACTGGTTGTTTCTCGCTCATCCACAGAAGTAGAATATCGCTCACTTGCTACCACAACAAATAATCTTTACTGGATACGACAACTTTTACCTGATTTGCATGATCTCTCTTACAAACAAAATACATCCAAATTGACTATCACTTCATTTGCGATAAGGTTAGTTGCAAGGATTACAACGGAGAGATTTAGAGTGATGTAGGGATGATTTTCAAACGAGATTTTGTTTTAGAGACTAAATGGATTAATTTATGAAAGTTTTGGGGTTTAATTGAATTAATTTTAAATTTCACACGAGGTTTTTTCATACAAAACGTAATTGAGGGTATAAATTGAAACATTTACAAAAGTTCAAAGTTTAAATTGCTACAAGGATTAGTTAAGAGTTTAAATTGTTACAACCTCTAAAGTTTAAGAGTATAATTTGATTTTTTTTTCCTCTAAAATTTATTTATGTGACACATAGATCCAAGAAATTTAGAAAAATGTTGAATAAGTTAGAGGCCTATTTAATAAAAAAAAATAACTCATTAGTCGAAATTCAAATTCTTTTTAGATATAGACAAAATTGGAAGTATTGAAAGTTTTAGAACCAATTAGAAATTTTGAAGAAGTTAAGAGCTTGTTTGGTAGGGAATCTGAAAATAGAATTTGTAAACAAAAGAGTCAATGAAAATAAAGTTGTATTTCATGTTTTTTTTAGGGTCTTTTGGACCAAGAGTCATTGAGCTCAAGAGATCGGAGTGTTAGGGGTAAGATTAGATTAGCAATAGTCACGTGAGGGCTAAAAGAGTGCGAGAAATGGACTAAGGGAGGAAGAGACCAGGAGAAGGGAGGAAATTAGGTCCAACGGCTCAAGGTGTCGGTCTCAGCCTTAGAGGTTAAGGTCGAGTCCACTCTCTTCTCTTCTCGAGAGCCCACTCCCTGTAGCCTATGGTCTTAGCCCCCCAAGGCTAATTGACATCTCCAAGTCCTTTTTGGATTAGGAACCTAAGGGCCCGTTTGATAACGTTCCCGTTTCCTGTTTCTTGTTATAAAAAAAGAAAAAACAGGAAACAAAAAACAAGAACATGTTTGATAACTATTCCTGTTCCTGTTTCTTGAAAGAAAAAAAACAGAAACAGAAACTCGTTTGATAAATATTTCTTGTTTCTTGTGTTTTTTTGTAATAATATAATATAAAAAAAGAATATATGTCATACATTAAACATCGAAAAAGATATTATCAAAAGTTTGTGTCATCTAATACATGTAAGTCTCGTGACAACTAAATATAATAACAAAGTTGTGTCCTATCCTTCATATATGTTGCCCAAATTTAATCGGCGTTGTCATCTCTAATTCGCGTCATTTGTCTTAAGTGATGTCGAGTCAAATCCAAATTAATTATATTATTATGTAAACTTTGTGATTATAAAATATTAAAGTAAGGCTAAATGAATGCTTAGTCAGCAAAATATATATGTAAAATTCTACTCGATTTCATATATACTAAAAATATTATATTAAAATATATATAAACATGCAAATTTTAATACTCAAAAGTTGAATTATAAAAATAAATTAATATACAAATTGAAAATTAAATAATATATAAATCTAATTATTGAAAAAATTTTAAGTTCAAAATTAAAATAAAATATAAATATAGCAAACTTACTTTTATAAATAGCAAAATTAATAAATAAAATATAAAGATGGAAACAAATATAAAACAAAAAAAATCAAAGTGTCTATTTTGGGATTAATTAATAAAGAAAATATAAAAATATAAAAGAAAAAAACTAATTAAAAATGTCTATTTTGGGATTTGAACACACACACAAGAGGTAGAAAAAAGTAATAGGCATGCATAACTAACAATGAGCCAAGGATAAGTTTTGATTTATAAAATAGAAACGAAACAGAGAGAAACTACTTTTAGTTTCTACAAAAAGTAGTTTCTCAAATTTGGCCCCATTTTAAGAAATGTTTCTCAAATTTTAGAAACAAGAAATGGAAACGGTTATCAAACAAGTCAGTTTCTTAAAAAATGAGAAAAAGAAACAGGAAACAGGAAACGGAAACATTATCAAACGGGCCCTAAGGGTTCACCTCTCTATAAACGAAGATACTATAGCTCCATAAAAAGTAAGTTTTCTTCTACTTTTAATTTGTTCTGACCCTTTGCTAAATATTGATTTACACATCATAAGTTCTGTGGCAGAACGCACACTAGTGTTTTTTCTTTTTAGTCTTGCAGATGGTTTTTTTTTTCCCCAAAATTACAATTTTTCAGATATGGTATTTGGTAGCATATTCAGAAATTGAATTATAATTTAAACAATGGTTTAACATGTGATTGATATTATATTCATAAATCATAAAACTACTTGTAGTTACCCACTTAGTTGACAATAAACAATTATTAATCTATTTATGAACTATTTAATGTTTAAAAAATTTGTATAATTATTATTTTGTAATTATATTAATTATAATACATTACAAAAATACATATTTTAAATTTTCAAAATTAAATTTATAACCTAACATACTATATTTCTAAATATTTTTATCTTTATTTAATAAAATTATACATTTTAAAATTTAAAATTCTAAATCCAGTTACAATAAAAACATAAAAATATTATTTTTAAAATTTATAGTGTATAGATCACAAGATTCGTAAACAATTTTAAAAAATAAAACCCGAGTTGCTTTCCAAATATATATTTGTTGATCTACTAAATTTGAAAACATAATACATAATTTACATTGCCAACCAAACCACCGCTAAAAAGATTAAGGACTATTTGAGAGGTTGAAATGTAATTAGGATTACTAGAAATCAAAGTAGTGTTGAAATGCGTGAAATATCAAGGATGAGACGAAAATGAAATCATCAAACATGAAAACAATGGGAAAAAAGATTTAGTTAAAAACCATCAAAACGGAATAAATTTAGTATTACAAATCGGATTCAAAACACTCAATCAAACATCAGTTTTAGATTAGGGCAAAATACACTTTTGGTCCCTAAAGTTTGGGGTTAGTGTCTATTTGGTCCCTAAGGTTTCAAAAACTACATTTTAGACCACGAGGTTTGAAAAATAGTTCTAAATGGTCCCTAACGTTAGTTGACTAACGGAAATTTGATGTGGCATGTTGAGATGACAAATTTTAAGTGAAGTGTAATTTTTTTACTAAATTTATGTCATTTGTTAGATTATATGGCTTTTAAATTATTTTTAAAAAAATTTTCCATTCCTTCTCTCTCATCCCTCATCTTCTTTTCAACATCTCTTCTCATTTCTTTTGTAGTTTTTTTTTTCACTTTTTCTTTCTCTGTTCTCCAGCAAAAATTTACTGTCGCCATCACCACTCTGCTGTTCACAGTCACAGTCTGATGCTTGCAGTAACGTCACGGTTAGGTTGTAGCTGTTCCAATAGAAATCAGAACTCCAATATATAACATTTAAACATTTTCAATAGAGGCAATTGCTTGATGATATCCTTGAACTTATTTTGACCATTCAACAGACAAAACTGCAGAAAAAATATATAAGAAAGAAATTCTACCATTCCAAGACCATATAAATTTAATCCATTAATTAACCTCTTATAGTTATGCAAGTTTCTTTTGAGTAAATAGTTTTTTCACACAAATACTAACATATATTATTGCTGACAAGGGCACTTGAGAGAGACTTTTAAATTTGAGAGAGAGACTTTCAAATTTGATTGAAGCTTTAGTAATGAAGGTTGCATGGACAAAAAAATTAAAATGGGCTCACAAATTTAGCACAATAAACTCAATTTGAGAATTTGAAGTGCAGGAGTTTTAAGAAATGTCATTAATGGCAGCGAAGGTGGAGATTTGGGGGGATTGGGGGATTTGGTTGGATGGTTGGAAAAAAATTTAGGATTAAAAAAGAGAGAGATTGGAGAAGACGAGGAGAAAGAGAGGGGAAAGAACAGAATAAAAAACTAAAAAATAAAAAGAGATTTTCTAATCTAAAAAATAATATAAATTTAAAAAAGTTGCTCACCTTATCTAGAATTTGCTACTTCAAACTTGAAACCTTAAACTATATTTTGCCCTTTAGATTACATTACAATCTATACTTATTCCACTACGCCCAAAACAACCCCTTAATAAATACAGTATTGGACTTCATATTGAACTTGTACTTCAACCTAAGTTTCAACATAATTAAAACAACAAAACATTTTGCTATTTTGTCATTTTATTTTAAAATGCCTTAGATCATATACTCAAAATTAGTCTCCAGGACTTTGAAGCAAAACAAGCAATAAAATGACTCAATTTTTTCCTTTTAACATTTTAATCTATTTATACTTTAAAAGTTATGTTCAGGTTTTTTGATGAACAATTCTGCATACTCAAATTTTTTTCTTCATGTTAAAGTAAAATGTTCCTATTCTCCAAAGTGGAGAAATCCCATGAAAGAAATAGTAAATAATGGCTAGTAATCAACACAGGGTGATATAAAAACTAAGTTTTACAGAACATTCAAATCTCTCAACTTCAAATTCTGCAGGTGAAACAGATGGGAAAAGAAGGAAAACAAGATTCCAACACTCCACATAAAGATAGCTCAGCTCTTATTAATTTGTAAGTTCCATAATGGCAGACACGATATCGCCCTCCGCTGCTTTGAGTGCTTTCACGGCTCTTGGTCTAGATACCCCATCTTGAGTCATCACCAGTTCGATGTCCTTGGGTTCGACCCCAGTCTCATCGACAACTTCGTCATCTTGAGCTACGGTTGATGGCTCAGGCTTTGATGTCAAATTACTCAAATTAGGAGCCTTGAATTGCTCTGCAGCCTGGGTCTGTAGCTGGGAGCTCAAATCTTCAATCTTTGCTTCCCCGAAAACAATGTAGGTATCAGAAGTGGGACTCTTGAAGACATCTGGTTTCGAAATGACAAAAAGAATCTGCAGAGAAAATGCCATAGATATTAGATAGAATCAATTTAGAAATATCAGATTTGGATTTTGGGATGTCAAAAAAACTGACATTTTTGCTCTTCTTGACTGTGACGCGGCTCACACCGGGGATTGGCTTCATTCCAAGTTTCAGCACTGCTTTACGACTCTTTTTCTCACTTCTGCTTTGCTTAGACCTGCCACTGGCCTCTCCATGTCCTGCCACAAGAAATCCATTCTCACAGTCACAACATATACCAACCAAGTAAGGCATGTGCAACACACGAACACGAGACTAAGAAAGATCGAGGCAACATTCCATACTAAATGGAAATGAACACAAACTATCTGCATTCACTAGATAAAATTTGCTGATCGTGTTGATTACACACACATACATATAATTCCCTACACCACTCCATACGAAGAATGAATAAGATAATAACATATAAAGAATCCAACTTCAATCATTTGTCACTTAAGAAGCATCCCTGTGAAAACAATAACTAAACTCCTGAAGCTCCTCCTTGCATTCTATTTATAGCAGAACTAACCAAATGAATTGACAGGATTTGGAAAAAGCCTATAATGCATAATCATATGCACAATGGAAGAAAAATTAGGAAACTTAAGAGTTAATAAGGACATCTTTACACAAGGTTAACTTTTCAAATGTTCAGTTACCTTCAGCATCGTCATCATCCTTGTCATCATCTTCATCATCATCCTCGTCGTCATCATCCTCCTCAATTACAGGTTCATCAGACTGCAATATCATTAGTAGAAAGTTGGTACAAATTTATCAAAACATACTTTTACGGTAGAAATACTAGCAATTCTCATTTTTTATCTAGGGAAATGGACATAGAATGTCTACAACTGATTGTTACACAATCTGCAATGTAAAATCCTCAACCCCATATTTCATTTCTTGATTTCAATGATAGTACTTACATCATTTTTACAACCAGATGATTCTAAAATGCTGACATTCCAATTAAATGCCACTCCAAATGGTTTCAAACAAATAATTTATCAACAAAAGAAATAAAACCAAGACAGATTCAGTCACCAAAAGCAATCTCCTCAAGATTAAACACCAAAATGAATTGAAAGTTGAAACAGAACTACTTAATATTTCAAGTAATGAAATTTAGAAATAACAAAACATTCCAATCGAATAATGAAACAATCCAAGTGAGAAAATGAGTTGAAAACAAGAAAATCTATCATTGCAGCTGATTTGAAACTACCACAAGTGAGACCCAGCTCTTTAGTCTAAGAAACAACTTAAAACTGAGCTCCTTGTGACAAATCTTTCAGTTCTAGGAAAAAAAAGACATGAAAGAGAGAGAAAGAGAGTGAGATTACATTAATCTTTTGCTCCTCAAGCTGAGCGGCGAGAAGCTCTTCATGGGTCTGAGCAGTCATGGCGGTAGAGATGAGTAGAAGAAGATCAGCGAGCCGAAGAGCAGAAAACACACAAAGATTCTAACGACTGAAGAAACCCTAAAAACCCGAATAGCTCCGCCTATTTATACCACTTCATTCGGGTCTGGGTCCCGGGTTCGTTTCGATTAACGATTTTGGTAATAACTTATTAACTATTCAATGTTATTTTCCTTTTAATATTGATGTTTTAGTTGTTAACATATTTAATATAGCTACCAATATTATATTAACTATTAAGTATTAAATTAAATTATATAAAATATCTCTAAACGTTGTATTTTGTGTCAAAAATATCTTTGTTCTTTCAAAAGTTTTAAGAATATTCTTAAACTTTCAAAAATACTTTTACCATTATTTTTTTAATGGAAACCGTTAGTCTTTTGTTTCAAAAATAATTCTAAACTTTCAAAAGTTTCATAAATATCCTTAGACTTAAAAAAAAAAGTTATAAAAAATACTTAATTTTTACTATATGACTAGATACGGTTAATACCTTCCAACTAATCTATTTTCCCTCTTTTTTCTCTCCTCTCTTCTTTAATACTCTTTTACTTTTTTTTTAACTGTTTGACGGTTTTTTTTGTTCCCACAATAAAATCAATTAAGGTATATTGACTAGAGAGAATAAACATAACAATAGAAGCACCAAAAGATCATAGGACTTAAGGGGCTGTTTGGGGGCCTGTAATAGAATGGGTTTGGTTTGTAATGTAATCCAAAATCCATGTTTGGATTGAATTTTGGGCCTGATTTGTAATATCAAACTCATTCCGTTTCGACAGTTTTTAACCAAATCTTCTTTCCTACCATTTTCATATTTTACGATTTCATTTTCGTTCCGTCGTTGATACCTCATGCATTCTAACACTCTTTTGATTCCTAGTAATTTTGATTACATTCCAGCCTCCCAACATAGCCCCTAAATGTTTCAACAAAGTTGTATGTTAGTAGTTGAGTTTGTATTAGTAACCAAATACATTTTGTTATTTGTATTTGGCTATTTAGCGTTTTGATATATTTTATAAAGAGATTTTGATTTTCGAATTGTGAGAGATTTTATTTTTTTTAACTTATAGTTTAGTTTTTATTTGGGTTGTTGAGAAGTTGATGTAAGAATTAGACAACTTCAAACAAATAGATCACTATAAATTTTATTTTAAAATTGTTTATGTTTTAATTCAAGCAAACTTCAAACAAATAGATCACTATACTGACACTAGAAGCATTCTTAAACCTTTTTTTTAATGTTGAAGTTATTTTTCCAACAAGGTATTAACGGTTTCTGTTCAAATACTAATAGTAAGGTATTTATTTTTGAACTTTTATTAAGTTTAAGGATATTTTTTAAACATTTGAAAGTTCAAGGGTATTTTTGAAATAAAACACTAACAGTTTCATTCGAAACTAACGTCAATGGTATTTTTAAAACTCTTTTTTTAAAGTTTAAGAGTATTTTTGAAACTTTTGAAAACTTATGGGTGTTATTGACACATACAAAGTTTAAGGGCATTTTTTACATAGCCTAAGTATTAAATATAACTTTTTTAAAAAAGAAAAAGAAAGTATTAAGTATTCTGTATGAGCTAAAGTGAGTATAGCTCAATTGGTATGTGTTAGCGACTAAGTAATTTGTTGTTCAAATTATTTACCCCTATTGTACTAAAAAAACTAGTATGACTGTATATGTAATAAAATTTCTTAAATCCAAAATAAAAAAATGTAGTCTTATTAGACATTAAATTCAATTTTAATCTAATAATCAATTATTTTTTAAAGTTTTTGAACCTACTTATTAGACAAGAAGTTGAAAGTTGATGGATTTATTAGATAAGTTCGGAGTTTAGAGTTCTATTCAACACTTTTTTAAAATGTAAGTAACCTCTTAGACACAATATGGAAAGTTTAGAGACTAAATTTGTAATATAACATAAATTAAAAGTTAAATTATCATTTTAGTCTTTGTAGAATCTTTTCATTTTAGTCAATATACTTTTAAATGTTCAAATATCGCTTTAATTGAGCTAAACATATGTTTTAGTCTTTTTTCAATTAAGTCTTTATTATTTAAAAGTTCCAAATAATTTTTTATTGTATTAATATTTTTTCAATTTAATCTAATTGATGGATGACAAACTTAGATATCATAATATCTAATGAATTGACAATTTTGGAGGAGGAATGTTAGAGATATGGAGTTGACTATATTTGTTTAAGGTTGTTTGACTTTTGTTGACGTAGTTGTCTCAAGAAATGTCCTACATGATGTCTTCTAGAATACTGATTCTACATATTGTTTTTTTCTCATCTGAAAATTCCTGCACTTTTATTTCTCTTAGATTCTTTCTTTTTTTTAGCCTCGTAAATTTTGAATTAGTCTGTTTTTCTTTTTTTGTCGTGCTTATTTAAGAGCAAGTAAGTGTCTTGCTATAGGGTTGTTGCTTTGAGTATTTTGTTTGAAGCTTTTCCATTTGTGTAGAGGTTGAACGTTGTGGTTGTATGTCAATCTTCATGATTGTAATTCAGAATTCTTGTAGATCTTGAGATTGTGCTCTAGATGAGTTTGAAGCTTGCTTTATGAGAATATTGTCTTGATCTTAGGAGAAGCCTAAGACATCATTGCTTGAGAAGAAATTCTCAAACTTAGGGGGAGCTGCTTAAGTTCATCAAGTGAAGTGTTCCTCAATGGAAGGCAAAAAGATTACTGTTGAAAGGGCGTCTCACACTTAGGGAGAGCCTACATGATTGCTTACTAATATACTCATATTTAGAGGGAGCCTAAGTTTCTTTGAGAGAAGGTTTCACATTTAGGTGGAACCTAAGTGTTCATTCATTGAGTCGAGCTATTCGTGTGTCACTATATTTGCCGTTTATTTACAAATAAGTACAACATTGTAATTACATGATTTCATATTAATAAAAGTATCTTTGATTCAAAGTTTTTTTTTTATTTTTTTATTTTCTATGTGTTCTTGCGATTACTGACATATTGTCTGTAATATTGTTATACCGTGTGGTAGATAACTTTAATTTCAAGGAAAGTAGTCATCTAACATATAAAAATGTATAATTTCTTTCTCAAATTTTTTGGAAGTTGGTAGAAATTTCAACATTCCTTCTCTTAGATTATTTCTTTTTTTCTTACATTTTTCTCACTTCACTAAAATATTATGTCAGGTCAGAAATCAATTTTAATATTTATAAAATATAAAAACCTAAATTAGAAAAAAATAGAAGATGCAAAGATTAGGAACTAAAACATATATTTGGTCTTCTAATTAAGATTATATAAACCAAAATAATTGGGAAGAAGTATATTATTTAAATATCATCATTTTATTACCAATTTTATTTTACATTTAGCACGTTAGTAATTTGTCATATCTTAAGAAATAATTGATTGTAACACTTTAAAAACTATAGAAATGATAAAAATTATCTTAAGAAAATAACAACAACTCGTTGAATTCGAATTAATTTCTAGTTTTCTCAAATTTCTTTAATTCGTAGTATTTTATGTTTAATTTTCATTCTGTCATTTTACTTATTTTGTTTATTTATGTCATTCGAGTTATACAATTATAGTCTTATAACAATTTCTAGTTAAATATGGTTGGTTTTATTTATGCCCATTTTTTAAATTTGGTAATGTTTCTTGAATGAGAAATTTTGAATAAATCATAAATTATCACATCTTTTCTCAAATTAAAGACGAAATTACCGATGATTAAATTTTGGTCTAATTAAAAGTTGACATGTATTCTAAATTAAAATTGAAGACATAGTTGGCAAACTCCAATAATGTCACATGTTTTTGTCATGACTATTGGATCAGATAAAATAATTTGGCTCAATTTGGTATTAATATTTGGGCTCAAGTCCAATTAAGAATAGGCTAATTTCGCACAAATACCAACCAAACCCAAAATTTAATTAGTTGGGTCCAAGAGTTAGGTCCATGGACCAACTAAGCTCAAAGCCCATAAAACCCACATAAGCAAACTCTATAAATAGATAGGTTATCTTCATTCCAAAGCTTCATAAATTTTAAACTCTAGATAACTCACAAAAAATTCTCCCAACAATTATAATACTCCCAAAGCTCACTAAATCACACCTGAAGCTCAAGTTCGAACGTTCAATCAAGAGAGAGAATCAGAGGATCAAATACTAGAGATCGAACCACATCCACATAAATCTACATAAATTCAAGTTCAATTCTACGAAACACGTTTCTCCGAAAATGTCGATAGTTGCAGCACCTTAATGCACTACCCTGACTTGGCACTTGACTTAACTTGCCTTCGAGACAGAGTGATGGTGCCCCCCTCAGGAGCGCCCAGCCCTTACCTGCCTTGAACTACAGGAGCGATCGTCTCGTCTATGAGTAGTAAAATGACGTTACGACTTCCTGCTGTTAACGCCCTTGGACCTCCGATCAATGAGGAACAATGTCAACTTTGACAATTTTTACATTTTTACATTATATATGAAAATAGTGATACACTAAGTTTTGATTTTTTCACATTTCTTAATTGTTTCTTTGGCTTACATGAATTGCAAAATTTGGTTAAAAGGGTACATATAAGTTTTATATCAATCAGTTCATGATATAATTTTGTAGGCTTTTAATTTATTCAATCAGTCCATGTGATTGTTTTCATTGTCTATCTGATTGTTGTATTTTGTATTCAATTAATGTCATAAAGGCAACATTTTTTTCTCTCATTTTTCTTTCTTGTTGAAGTTAATGAATTAATTTGTTTTCTTTATTAAAGAGATGGCTTCTTCAAAATAAATTTAGCTTGATTTATGTTGTTGGTGTTAATTTCAAGCGATGACAATAGAAAATATTATTTTATCTTACCATTTTAAATTTGACAAAATTTCTCAAAGAAGATGCTTCTTGGTTTATCTGAGAGAGAGACTAACAAAAGAAAAAAAAAACTTGTATTTGATGTATGGAAGCCTGCAAAATATCTTTGCAAAAACTATATAATGAACGAACTGGACAACACACTTTACCATGTGTATAGTGTTGGCTTTTTGGCCCTTAATCTCAAATTAATTAATTTTAATTAATGTTTTGATGATAACAAACCTGATTTTGTTTACTAACAATTTTATTATTTTGAATAGCTCATAGCGTAGAGCTCGGAACAACGATTCCGATGCCTCTTGAATCACCCAAATCAGAGTTCAAACGAAGAAGTTATCATCAAAATAAAGTTAACGAAAAAATACCGAGGTGGTGACGTGGCCAAAATTAATCATCAAATTAGACTAATTAAGGAGTGTCACTTGGAGCCATAGAGGGAGTGACACAAGGGACTTTATTTTATAATGGGTGGATTTTAATAAAACTAAAAAATATTGATTTTGAAAATAATAAAAAAATGATTTTAAAAAGAAATGAATTTAATATTATATATATGTATGTGTCTAACGGCTAGTTGTTTTTAAAGTAAATGAATTTAATATTATATATGTTTGTGTCTAACGGCTAATTGATTTTAAAATTAAAAAGAAAATTACTTTTTTACTTTTAATCTCAACCACTCAATTTACTTTTTACACAATCCAATGGATCAAAATCAAATTCAATTTTTTAGCCCACTTTCCTCTCTTTTTAAACTTCATCTTCCCAAAATTGTTTCAACTTTTTCACACTTTTCAATTCTCAAAATTAGCAAAACGTCACCATTGTTGCTCTCTCTCTAAGCTTCCAATTTTTATTCTTTTCATCTTATTCTTGAGAGAATTTTCTATTGTATTGTGAGAATCAAAGTGTGTGAGCTCAAATTTGTATACTCACACTTTTTAGAGAGTTTTATTGTGTGATTTAAAGCTTTCAACAATATTGTAACGGTTTGATCCTAACCCGTGGAAAGGATCGGGTTTGCTCTTGAACCTGAAAAAGGAGCAAGGTAGCGGTTCGGCTCTGATCCGTGGAAAGAGTCAAAGGAGATTTTTAATCGAAATCCCAAGAGGCGCTTGAGAAAGTGGATGTAGGTCGAGTTTGACCGAACCACTATAAAAATTACGGTGTCTTCTTCTCTAACTCTTTCCTAATTATTTTTGCATTTAATTTTAATTGCATGCTTTTGTTGGTTGAAATTGATTGAGTTTATTATTACATACTTTTTATCAATCTTGTTATTTGGCATAAATTAGGGTTTTTATTAATTTATTTTAAAAAGTATTTAATTAGTTTAAATTGAGCATATTTCTTAAAAAGTTTAATTAAACCCTATTCACCCCCCTCTAGGGTTGTCATACCGGTCCAACATATAGTAGTGTTGATTCAATAAAGAATTTTCGAATTCACATGAGAAAAAATCTAGAATTAAAATAAAAATTGTTGATTTGAAGTTGACAAATTGCTAGACTACAAAATGGTAACTGGTTCTAAAAATTGTGATCAGTCAAAGATAAAGAACTTCAAGTCATTCTTCATAATATAAATATGTTGAACGAACATGCTTTTGAGTGAATCGTTTTAGATAGCAACAATAATTGAAAAATGATCACCCTGGAGAAATTTCAAAACTATCTTAGGGAAATAAAGGTTGAAGAACATTTTTTTTTTTTTTTTATGAGAGTTCAAGTCAAAGATGACAAGAAACAAGAAAGTTTAATGTCAAATGCTTTATTTAAGAATTTTTCTAAGCCAAAAAATTTCAGGAAAAAAAAATCCTCAAGCTCATGTCATGGAAATGGGGAATCTTTCTATGGAGTTACTTTCATTGATTTATCATCCTAAAATTTGCAAGAGTTTAATTAGTATTTGGATCTCTACTCAAATAAAAATAGTCTTTGTTTTATTAAGCTGTGATCTTAGTAAGAATTATATTGATGTGGGGATGATTATTTATATAATGTTATGTTCAAGATGAAATGCATAGACTATCATATACTCAAGTCTTTACCATTAATGAAACATTAGTCTACTTAATTAATTAATATAGTCTCAAACGCAGATCGTTGTTGTGTCGTGGTAGATTTATTATCTTGAAAGTAAAATTTGGCGCGACCTCGATACTAAATCACTATTGTCGGTTGCTCCCCAAGGTTTACACAACCTCCACTCTCAGACTTGCACTCGTCGAAGAAAGGAATGGAATCGAAGGAAAACTTGCTCAGAAAAAATCAAAGAGATGAAAGTAGGAAGAAGAATAAATCTATGTCCCTCGAAACCAAAGTCTTTGTTCTCAGTTTATAGGAAAACATTTTAGATATTAAATTAATTTTAGATATATAACGGTCAAGCATATTAAAACACTAGAAGCAGTTTTCAATTGTAACATAAAACAATCACAAACTTAAAAGTAGAAATCATATACAATGCATGGTAAATTTTGGCACTAGGTCATATGACAAGTTATTCCCAACAATTAATCCTCTTAAATTTTGGCACTAGGTCATATGGATTCAATTCTTACGTTCACAATAATATTTGTAATTTGCATTTTTTTTTTTTTTTTTGCCAACAACAGGTAAAAGAAAAGTATTTAATAACATTTATTAACTGAAGATCTCAAGATCTAGGGTTGAGTGGGCAAATCAATCTCTAAATTACTCGATGAGCACTACGTTAAAATTTTCTCTTACCCATTCTAAGGATGATAGATAGTACAAGTGTAGTTTTAGAGTAATTACTATGCTTTTAATGCTTTCTATAAGTTGGTTGAATAATTGTTTAGAAAAAGAACATATATGATGCTCTTTATAAAAATCAACTATATGAATGTGAACGAATCGCTTCTATGAGAAATTTTAAGACGAATTCTCTAAAACACTCCCGAGACCAGGTGGTGCTTAAGGCTAAAATGAACCAAGTCATGAGAACCGAGTAGTATTTTAAAAAGATATTTATAGAAATTCTATGATTTTGATTTTACACCAAATGTTGACCGTTTAAAACCTCTAGACTACTAATGAGTAAGTAAATCTCTACACTTATACCAAGGAGAGTTTAAAGTCTCAAACGACTTATGCTCATGTAAGTATTTTTCATGAGGGTGCATGAAAATTACCTTTAAAAATATGTGGATCTAATTAATTAACTTACAAAATTTATAAATCAAACTGCTATTTTCAAATATAAAAAAATGAGTCAAATTATTTATAAATATAGAAAAATTTTACTATCTATTACTAATAGATCGCGATAGAATTCTATTGCTTATAAACAATTAAATTTTTCTACATTTGTATATAGTAATTTTTCTAAATTAAATACCGCAGTTTAGTTTTTTTTTTTTTTTTTTTTTTTTTTTTTTTTTGAATTTTTGAATTTTTGAATTTGGTCACAAAGTCAAATAATTGCAGTTGATAAGATTCAATAAATTCAACTAGAGACCCCACAATGAAGGGGTAAACAAAATTAAATACGAAGTTTTACTCTTCAAGACAACTTTTAAAAAAAATGGAAGGATTTTGATATCTACAAAATGAGACAAATAATAATTAAAAAAAATACCAATTTTTTTAATCAATAGTTTATAAATGATTAAATTGCATTGTTTTATATAAAAATATTAAATCACAGAGATGAATTTATCAAATTAGATTTTATATAATTGAAAATTATGTCATGCTCCAAACATCATGAAGATACATGTGATGTTGATTAATATAAGTATTATAATTGATATTTTTCAGTTGAGAATGAAGGTATGAAGAAAAGGAATATTAGTTGAAGTTTTCATCTTACAAAATTAGCACATTTTTTAAAAATCCTTCAAGTAGTTTTTCTCCGTCCATTTTGGGTCAGATCGACTACCAAGATTTAGTTAAGAAATTAATTTTTTCTAACTTATGGATTGTTTTGGGTTTTCTTGGTGAAATCTTGGGCACTATTACTACCGAAAT